>CM055272.1:96709217-98102612 GCA_029237695.1 Conchocele bisecta | reverse complement strand
GATTGGATTGGTCGGAAAATTAGCATATCAACAGGATTAAGTCATAATAATGAATGGCAAACAGTGTGGACGCTGATCGGACGCATGCTAATCTGAGGAGACGCTGGTGGTAACCCGAAATTTCGGTCTGTAACGCAGGGCGACTTGTAAGTCGCCCTGCGTTACAGACAGAAGTTTCGGATTACGCTGGTGGCAGATATTGCAATGGCCACTGTGTCAGCCGCGGGTGTTAATAAGTGAACGGGTAAGTGAAATAATGTGGCTAACTCCCTCACCCCCTTCTGTCACTGACCCATTTAATTATGCACTGTCAGTGCCTGGGTATTTACTATTACTTGCATGATGCCCTGGTGTGTCTGTTTGAAAATTTAAGACACGGGTGACTTAATTCAGCTGATTAACAAATAGTTTACAGTATTAACAAACAATTTTAAAACGTGTGCCACGTGAGACGATTCATAAATGACGTGAAGACTGATAATGCATATTAAGTGGACGACTGTTGCCGAAATGACAACATATACACATGTGTCGAAGTTTAAAGGCACTCTGTCTCAGAAATGCACAGAAAGTGGCGAAACAAACAGGTAGCAAGTAGCGTATTTGCCGTCTTCTGTTGTATGTTTAACCAAATTATACCAAGAAGTCGCCTGAGAAAAATCGGCGACTGGTGAAAATGTTTTATAATACTTAAACATAACTAGTTTTTTTCTTAAATCGATGGATACTAATTTATTTTATTTAACATATTTAACTTTCTAAATAGTAATACAATACATAACCACCAAATATATATATTTCATAAACGTTTCTTACTGGCACCTGTATCTCGAAAGTACGAAATTATGCCAAAACCAAATTATCGCCCCTGTTTATCACATTGTCCAATAGTAGATCTGTATACTAGAATAGTACGTTTTTCTCTGTGAATTTGATCAAATAAAATGGTACGATTGATTGATATAGGCCATTCACTGTGCATAAGACACAATGTATTTAACCCATTCCTTTCGCAATACACATTTACAGGTATGACATTTACTAAATATTTTATTTTTTTATTTTTTTTATTTCTCAATGAAATTATATGTTGTGACCACTCATTTGAACCGTCTCGGCGAGACGGTTCAAATGGTGGTCGCGACATATACTTCTGAGTGCATAAAAGGAAAATATTTAAGATTGTCCTAAAACATAAATGCACAGATTGATAGATTAACAAAATTAATTGTAGATTTGTATGGTATTTCTGAAGACATTTGTACCAACAAATCACCAGAAAAAATAAAGTTTGATCACAGTCTAGTGTTTATTAGTTCTAAACCGGTTTCCCGACGAACGGGGCGGAGATTCATCGTGGCTTCACGGAGGTAACTGATCCGATCCCCCGCCGAGAGACCGTCCGCGTGAGGGTAGGTTTTGAAAGTGCTATTTTACACTATTTACTGAAGTATGAAAACTGATTGGGGGACTTGTCCAAGTATTAAATTCGTTCATGAATGTCCACTTAATAAGTTTAATAAGAGTATTTTCTTCTTCTTTGTTTCTAAAGTTTGTTGGCAGAAATTTAATTTTGGCCTTTTTTGTTTTTACCGGGTTCGTATGTAGGCTTTGGTCAACTGGGTGGACGCTTAACATAGACAATATATGGTATGACCTTAGTTACAAATCGCCGAGTTGGCATAAATGTGGATGTGGCTGGAGAAACGGGGCTTATAGGTGTTGCGACCAGTGTAGATCAAGAACAGACATCAGCACAGTCTGAACAGTATCTGCACTATTCGCCATTCCACCAATGTAACACCGCCAGGACAAATCGGCGATTTAGCACAAATGCGGCTGTGACTGGAGAAACGAGGCTGCGACACATGTATATAGCTGCTGAACAAATACCACACACATGTAGCTGCTGAACAAATACCACACACATGTAGCTGCTGAACAAATACCACACACATGTAGCTGCTGAACAAATACCACACACATGTAGCTGCTGAACAAATACCACACACATGTAGCTGCTGAACAAATACCACACACATGTAGCTGCTGATCAAATACCACACACATGTAGCTGCTGAACAAATACCACACACTGTAGCTGCTGAACAAATACCACACACATGTAGCTGCTGAACAAATACCACACACATGTAGCTGCTGATCAAATACCACACACATGTAGCTGCTGATCAAATACCACACACATGTAGCTGCTGATCAAATACCACACACATGTAGCTGCTGATCAAATACCACACACATGTAGCTGCTGATCAAATACCACACACATGTAGCCTGATAACCATCTATATTGCTTGCTAGAAGCACGGCGGGTTTTACATTGATGGAAAGACGAACAGTGCAGATCCTGATCATGAGGCTGATCTCTACACTGGTCGCAAAACACCATGCGCCCATTTTTCCAGTAACATCCACACATTAGCAATGTGCGAGTTAACCTTTGAAACCCGAAATCCCGCTATAGCGGTTTATGCAAAAAGTGCAGATCCAGAGGAGCCGGCTCGTAACGAGCCGTCTCATCAGGATCTGCACTTTTTGAAAGTAATTTTAATATTTCTTAGAACAAAAACACCCTCTTTTCATAAATGGACGAATCTGAAAATCATTTTGTGACCATTGGATTGGTAGGAACATTAGCATATCACAGTCCATTCCAGTTCCTTAGGGTTGAAAGGGTTAACTCTCAAAGTGTGATCATGCTGAGCACTCAGTGTAGACCAAGACAAATATACCTTGTTTATCCGTCCCCCAACACAGTGCGTATGTGCCGTGAAACACGGTGCCGTGAAACATTTTTGATATCCAGTCAATACTATTTTTGCATTTTACAGCCATTTGTAGGTGTTGACGGGATAAATAGAATAGTAGGTTAGTGCCGTGAATGGGAAAAAATATCTGGCGCGGCACGGCACGTAAACGGGATGTGCTCGGCAGAGCCTTCGCCCATCCGTTTCCTGAGCCTTGAAGATATTGTTTCCATTCACGTCATAACCATATTCTATCTTCGCATCGGGACGGAACAGACAGTAATCACAGTAATCACGTCTGAGTCTCTCAGAAATCGTTGACAGACTTCACTAACTCACGTAACTGTGTCGCGTTGCGTCCCGTGGCGATATGGACACACAGGATTAACATTAAAGTTAGGCACATTAAAGTAAGAGCAGGGGCCAAATGAGTACACAGACATCATGGTATGAATGTACAGTGATGAGACGACGTGACGGATGACTTCGGTAATATGTTTGCAATACATTCAGTTTTCTCACCACCAAGTTTTATGAAACGAACTGTACAGTGTAGAGATACTTATTATGAATATCGCCGTTCTGAAGTATCCGAGTAACTGAAGGGTGTCGGTGAAAGAAGTAGGCAACACCCTCATGGAGCCAGCGCCCTTATTCCACGGACCATGAGGGATCGTAGCTAGTTATCTCCCGTTGAATGTAGTTATAGAAACCCGGTCCAATTGTGTAGTAAAGGGTCTTATTGCTGGTAAAAAGAGCGAATGTAGCATGATTTGTTATGAGCATGAGTAATTATAACCAGTTTGACTAGTGGTGATCAAGATCATCCTATATATCCACACAATCTGATCTGGGGCTTCATTATTTGCCAGATTAATATTGTCACACATATATTAATGTTATTGCAATCAGTGTAGAGTCAGATCAAAGATGTGCAGATCTACGGTATAGTATAGGATCGGATCTCTAAATAGATTTGCAAAGGGAAATAACTAGCTACGATCCCCCATTAGAAATAATTATATTAGTTGCGAACAGTAACTGTTACAATCTACTCCCGTTTGTACCGTGCAGCATTTTGTCCGCTCGATTGTATACATGTACGTGTGATTGGGATGCCGTTTTGGGTCTTAATGATATCAGCCTTTCGAAATGGTGACATCACCTATTCATATTCAAATAGCCAAAAATCCAGCACAAAAATATTTACACAATTCCACATTTTCTTGATGAATTTATTTCAAATGCTGGAATTATAAGAAATTAATGGCCTTTTTGTGGAATTTATCGGGGATATAAACTTGGAAAAGTCGCGGGAATACTGGACGAGGCCTTCCGGTCTTCGTCCAGTATTCCCGTGACTTTTCCAAGTTCATACCCGATAAATTCCACAAAAATGCCGTTCATTCCTATAATAAAACTCATTCGCATAGATAATCTCACAACAACATGGTATTAAAGTCCACAACGCATTCTGATTTAATTGTGTGCAAGGTATTCACAACGGCAACTAGATACAATTTAATGACGAGTAATTCATTATGACATCACATATCAAGCAATAAATATAGAGAAGCACTGATCCAACCCCTACTGGGAGCCGTTTCAATAAACTTCGTACGATTAAACTGTTCGTAAGTGCAAATTTAGGATCGTCTGGTAAATTCAATTGATGTATTTACATTTATTGAACATAGGCTGCAAATGTAGCCTATGCTCAATAAATGTAAATCCAATAATTGTTTACAAGAAAAGAGTGTTAATGTGATATTTAAATAATTTCTTAATTTTGCACTTACGAACACTGTAGTAGTACAAAGTTTAGTGAAACGACCCCCAGATGTGCGGGATCCCATATTTAAGCTGACTGTGTTATCGACAGCTACAGCGCTCGGGAATGGCCGTGAAAACGAGTGGCAGGTTATCACTGGGACACGGGATCGGAAAAGTTCTAAACTCAGTGTTTCTGTTGACCAATTCCCAGTTACTGCACCGTACCAGTTCAATTGCAAATACTTTCAGCATCAACTGCGCAAGATCCTTTCCCACGCATACTCTTTTTCCGCCACCAAACGGAAGATAATGAAAGCTGCTTTTCCGAATGGATGGCGAATTCCACCGATCTGGATCGAACTCTGTTGGACGCTTGAAAATATTGGACATTTCGTGCGTATCCCTGATAGCGTATGTGACCGTCCAGTCTTTGGGAATCTGGAAGCCCTGTAATGGTAATAAATGTAACTAGAACACGACTTTCTTCATGAAATCTGCCCACATTTTACGGATACATATCATGAAAATATACACAACGTAAAAACAATATTTGAACAAATTTCACAAAATAGAAAAAGCTCATTTTTAAATTGTAATATAATTTATTAGTACATGTATCGATATAAATATTGTTTTACATTGTTCATACAGCCGTAAAATGTCGGCATGTTTTGTGAAACAGACAGTAGAACATTACTTTCTCCTTAACAAAATACAACCACTGTTCCATTTTCAAGATGATGACTAACCTATTCCCTAACATGTACAGTGGGGTCAGCGTGTAAGTGCACACACGACCAGGTTGTCGTGTTCGTTTGTGTGTGCACTTACACGCTGACCCCACTGTATCAAAGTGTACAGAAATATCGTTTCGGTGTATCATGTGTATTCATATAATTATGTGATTGTGACTGGAGAAATTGGGCTTATGGGATTTGAAACCGTTGTAGCTCCTGATCATGCTTCTAGAAAGCAATACACATCGATACCAAGCTGAGTGTGCTATTGGATCAGGAGCTGCACTGGTCACACATGTCATAAGCCCCGTTTCTCCAATCACAGCCACATATAAGTATCTACAACCCATATGCGAACAGTGTAGCTTAACCCATTTCATGCTGAGGATATGTCATTTTGATTGGGGAAATATAAATAAATATTGTCTTTAAATGTGCTTAGAAGTATATGTCGCGACCACCATTTGAACGATCTCAACGAGATGGTTCAAATGAGTGTTCACAACATATACTTTCATTGAGAAATAGCAAAAATAAAAATAAAAAATCATACCCGTAAAATTCCGCATGTAATGGGTTAAAGCCTATGACTAGGCCGGGCAGCACTGTTGACCAACGAATTAAAGGCACATGCCCACTCAGTAGGCACAACAATGTCTTTCTGTCACACACGTATACATGTACTTATTAGTGTCAACAGTCGAACAGTTCGAGCTTATAGGTACATGCTCACTCAGTACGCAAACTGTTCTTTATATCAGAGACATCATCTGAGACATTTTCTGGCAAAATAAACATTCATTCACCATTACCCCACGTATTGATTGGCATTATTACACATTTTATATCGGACGAAAATTTCCACACTGATATCAGGGGCGATACTAGTGTTTCCTTAAAATGTAACGGACATTACTTTTTATCCCTCTGTATTTATGTTTTGATGTGCAATGATCATACTTTATAAACTGTCGAAAATATTATTGTTTCAGGTGACTCATTTAGTTAGTATAAATAATTAAAATATATCATGCCTCATCATTCGCATATGAAAATAGCCTGATACCACCGCGAGTCCCTATCAGTAAAATAAATATTACTAAATAATTATATCTGTATAGCGGCCACTCCTATTTTTTAGAAACTGGTGGAATAGTGAAAACAATTATACACTTATTTAATTCCTATAAAGAGCATGTTGTGCCTACTGAGTTCCTACATGTTGTGCCTACACCAGTTCGATACGAGGAGTCACAACTGAGACACGCTACAGTTGTATGTATGTTCTACCAAAGAAGGGCGCGATTTTCATAAAAGACATTTACAGAAACGATGATATTTTCTGTAAATTACGTCGAAAGCTGTCGATTATTTCATAGCAAATGCGAATGCAAATGCAATTCGTCTTTGGTACAAACTTACATGGCTTGTTTCAAATGTGAGGTGGTAAGAATACTTACATCGATTTCAAAAGTTTTGAGTGCTTTTCTAAATCCGGCTCCAACCGGCGGGCACAGCCGTAGTAGTCCTCCTTCACAACGTTGCTTAGATACGTCATCTTGTTCAACGTATGGAATTCGATGTCACCAGAGCTTCCTGTAGTGACCATGCCAGCAGACGAGATCTCATCGCGTAGTTTTTGTCGCACATCCGGCCGTTTACCCAGTTCCGCGACAAGAAAGGTTTCCGCAGTTGAAGTAGTTCCGTGTCCGGCAAAAAGTAGTTCCAGACACAGGTTTTTCAGTTCAGTTCGAGAAAGTCCATCATTGTCGTCAGTCGTCATAATACGGCTCAGTACGTCGGTTTGCTTCAGGATATTGTCTTTTTCCTTTTGTTGAATTATTTCATCAATTTTCTTCATGAGTTTTTCTCTAGCATTCAATCCCTGAAATTGAGGGAAAACTGATACATATAGACAACAATGCGGATTCGAAAAATGCTGCAATTTTAAAGTCATTCATAATCAAATCAAATACAATATTGTTGTTTTACCATATAGTTGATATGTATATGTTGATATGTATATGTTGATATGTATATGTTGATATGTATATGTTGATATGTATATGTTGATATGTATATGTTGATATGTATATGTTGATATGTATATGTTGATATGTATATGTTGATATGTATATGTTGATATGTATATGTTGATATGTATATGTTGATATGTATATGTTGATATGTATATGTTGATATGTATATGTTGATATGTATATGTTGATATGTATATGTTGATATGTATATGTTGATATGTATATGTTGATTAGTAAAGATTACCGACACATGCATACAAATTACTCTATATATTTCTATATTTATTTCCAGTACAGTACGTTTCTTGTTTTGGTCAATCTGCATCTACAATTTAAACACAATGCCGGGTAAGACTACTGGGACCCGTTTCACTAAACTTCGCGAGATAAAAAAGTTCGTACGAAGATTTCTCAAAATTTACAATACACGCTCAAAGAGTTTCCCGAGTCGACCGTAAAATACCAACCTGTGCAATACAGCCGACGACACCCGCGATGTATTTACGAACATCGGGTGTCAGTGCAAATGTTATTCTAAATTTCGTGTTTGCACTTACGAACTACTTAATTAATTAGTGAAGTTTTCGTCTGCTGTTCATTTTCTAGTTTACATTTTTCTTATCAAAAACATGGTTTGGCAGCATTTCAGAATCAGTTCCACTGGAAATGATTCTGAAATGCGGTCAAACCATGTTATTATTGAGAAAGAAGGCAAATTATACAACAACAGAAGACGACACTCTTAGATTGTAATGTGCAGTAGTCCAAGGGTCCATTACAAAAATAATGAGGGTTCTGGCAGTGTACTTACCCGTCTAAGGCAGGAGCCTGGCACATTGACTGGCAAGCAAAACAGACTCGACAGAAACGTCTCAAACACAGTCATTAGACTCTTGCATTCTTCGTTGTCCATATCAAATCCGGTGAGTATCTGACAGGCAAGATCAAAGTTCATCGTTTTGAATTCTGGGTAACCCATAATGCTCGTCTCGTTGCACCACTTCCGGATATACGCTCGCGTCACTTTCTGCATCGTTGGAATATAGCCAGACAGTGCTTTGAATGTGAACGCGCGCATAATTATCTTCTTTTTGGTCATGTGATTTGTACCGGAAGAGTTACTAATGCTTCCTCCACCGAGGAGAATGCAAGCGCTGGTCGGCCATTTTGTTGTGACGATTGTGTTCTCGCCTCGTAGAATCTGTTTAACGTAGTCGTGTCCAATCACGCGGATTGTAGGTCTGCCCAGGATGTGAGATTTATAGATGTTTCCGTGCTTTAATCGTCTGTCCTCAAAATATTGTCGACCCTGAAAAACGATCACATATACATTAACACACATTTTAGATAAGCCATGTAGCTATAACTGACGTCGAAAGTTGGCGAAATTCTCAGAGCAAGTGTGCAATCCTGTGATTCCGCATTTGCCCTGAAGATTTCGTCAACTTTTACGGAAATATCGTAAATAATGTAAATATTGTAGATATCGCACATATTTTTAGGCACAAAATCACATGGCTTCTATATATATATATATTAATGGTCCCTGATTGTATATATAAATACAGAATATACATGTATAAATACAGAATATACATATATATATATATATACATAATATACATATATATATATACATGATAATATATATTTATACAATCAGGGACCATCCATACTTTCATCTTTAGTCCCAGATACGATTGATCCATTTGAAGATAAAATAAATAATTATTTGAGTTTATGTAGATTCGGCGTTCCACGAACGCCAAATCTACATAAACTCAAATAATTAATGCTACCTCTAAATATTTAATGTTAGTTCTAAATATTTAATGCTAGCTAGCAATAATTATTTGAGTGTATGTATAGTTGGCGTTCCATACATATGGAGGACAATAAAACCCCACCCATGCGGTTCCACTAGGGGAAGGCGAACCGATGGTGGTTCTACATCGCATAATGATTCTAGAAGAAATACAAGGATACATATGCACTGTGTGTGTAGCAAACACTTGTATCATGAATGTGTACATGCACGTACCCAAAACAGGAGTTGTAGAGTTTCTCCAATGATCGGAAACCCGAAGTTGCCAGGTGGCAGTGGTAACAAACACGTGACGTCAAGTGATCGCATGTTGTAGCATGTCCATAAATGACAGCAGGTTACCGCCAATACTATCGGTATGGTAACCGTGCGTAGCAACGTCAGCAAAATGAGACAGACCCGACTGAAATTGAAATAAATATATTGGTATTAATTAGTTATCATCTCAGTATTCCATTATGCATCTGACCAATAATGCCAGTACATGTATATACAAACCATGCGTTGATTTTAGGGAAAAAATAAACGTTCCGCCAAATGACAAATGATCTTTTTCCACATGGAAGATAATATCCCACGATAAACACTGTAACAGAACCTTCACAAATGAGATTTTCGTAAGTGTCACTTTTTACAACAAAAATGAAATTTTCTATGAAACCATTGCAGTTTCACGTTCTTGATAATATTGTTCGGAGAGTTGAGAAACCAGACATTATCTACCAAATTCCAACAACTCCAAGATTACGACAGTTTAATAAGCTATGTTAAACTATTGGTATAATAATATTTATTTTTAGTGCATAAAATGGTATTTCATAGTTTAATAACACAGTGTAGTAAATATGCAAATGGGCCCGCTACAGAAAACATGTTAGGTAATCAGTACAGCTTCAAATTATGATGATGCGCTTATGCAATAAATATAATCTAACATTCGTGTTGATTTAATATGATATTTATTAAACTCGTCGACTGAGTTCATAACAAACTCGGCATAGCCTCGTTTCTTATGAAATCAGTAAACTTGTTTTATAAATAAATATAATATTTAATCATCACTAAAGTAAGATCCTTTATTTATTTATACATTTATGTGTATCTGTAAATAAACAATATGAAACAAATTGTCAATAAAGCCAATGTACCTTAGATGCTATCTCAGATATTTCATATAAGGTTCGAAAATGTCCAGCCGTGGTAAACGTTTGCCGTGCCATGGGTTCAAACAGTTCCCGAGAGTCACGGCAAACGTTTACCCACGAACGTTATTGTTGTTACATTCCGTCGGAAATATCGTGTAATTTGAGAATATATGCAGTACTTTTGGTACTTTGATAACCTGTTCCATTCAAACAACTGATTTATTTCATGTATATTCTGAAATGTATTAATAGTTTCTCATTAAATGAGCCGTCTCTTATAATTCTTATAGAATGGAAATTGTACATGTACATGTATCTGTATGTTATGTATTGTTTATCCCGTCAGCACAGTGCGTATGTGCCGTGAAACTTGGTGCAGTGAAACAGTTTTGATGTCCTGTCAATACGACTTAATCCTTGCGTATGAATATGTGCGGTGGCTGGGGTTATTTTTGTTTTTACATTTTAAAGCCATTTGTAGGTGTTGACGGGATAATTAGAGTAGTAGGTTAGTGCCGTGAATGGAAAAAATATCTGGCGCGGCACGGAAACGGGACGTGCTCGGCAGAGCCTCGCCCATCCAGTTTCCTAAGCCTTGCCAGATAGTTTTTCCCATTCACGGCACCAACCTACTATTCCCTATTTACGATGCACAGCTGATAAGACGTAAATAAAAATGAACTACGTAACAATTATATAATGAATATGTATCTAATCTAGTTCATCAATGTCTGCGCAATCTGAGGCCCATTGTGATTAAATATTATACTACATGTACATATATTGCATTATTGTGTTGATATTCCGCTCAATACATTGACTAAGGATCGTAAGTCGATACTATATAATCTAATACATGTATGTGATTCTGAGTTCCACTTATTTCTATAGCCAGACTCCGAGAACTAAGGGATAACGGTGTATACGTTCTAATACATCGTTATCTACAGTATGATTGTTCGTTTATTTTATAATAATTTATATTCTGAAATTTCAGCTTCGGCTGGTATAGGCCATACATTTGTAAATAGTTCATGAAAAAGTATGACATTTAAGAGAACACAAAAGTTAAGCAAGAAACAAAATATAAACGAAAAACAAAGCTGGTCATGCAATATGTGAATAAGTTTTGTACAATTAATACAATAAAACATAACCCTTGTAAAGTATACAAATGAAATGTAAAACTACCCTTTACTGATTATTAATAAATCAACCGTTGACAATATTAGATTGTATCCGTCAACACAGTGCGTATGTGCCGTGAAACACGGTGCCGTGAAACATTTTTGATATCCAGTCAATACAATGTTTGCATTTTACAGCCATTTGAAGGTGTTGACGGGATACATAGAATAGTAGGTTAGTGCCGTGAATGGGAAAAAATATCTGGCGCGGCACGGAAACTCGATGTTCTCGGCAGAGCCTCGCCCATCCCATTTCCTGAGCCTTGCCAGATATTTTTTCCCATTCACGGCACTAACCTACTATTCTCTATATACTGTTTAAAATATAAAAAGAAATCTCAATTGAAAGTGCATATTATTTTCACAATATAATAATTTAAACAACTGTCAATTATTTGACAAGCAATCGAGTTGTTTTTTTCTTAAAAATTCTGATAATTCCATTACATTTTCATTGTTAGTTTAAACTGGTTTACAACTATTTCTTTATGTAGTTCGATATATTTATATACACGTACAAAAATACAAAAATACGTTTGCAATAACAAGTATTCTAAATAATTTAGATACACTTATTTCTGTTTATACATGTAGTTTACATGCATATGCCTAATTACATTCTATTCCATATTTCTAAATTACTGAGTAAATATATATTACACATGTAATTAGCTGTTTGTATATGTATATCTTTGAACTTTTTTATAAAGAAAATAACAAAAATAAGTAAAAAATAGTTAATTAATAATAGAGAAAAAAAAACAAATAGCGGAAGCAAAAAACAAATACACCCAGAGAAAAAATCCCAGCTTAATTAGATAAGTACGTAAGTACGAGCAACATGATCATATGTTTGCGTTATTTTTTGTTCGATTAAATATGAAAGAATGCTAGAAGAAATAAGTTAGTCTAGCGGTAAACCATTCCATTTTCTATTGTGTATTTCAGCTTTGTTTCTACTTACTGCAATTTGCTGTTAAAGTTATTTTTTTTAATAGTTCTTAAAAGCTGAGAAAGTCGGTTCAGTATTTCTTAATTTACATCCATAAATAAAGTACTTTCCTAGTATAATACAAAAGTTCAAGAATATATTGTCTGTTTCATACTGCCCTAAACTTATTGAATGTCAATCCAATGTAATATGTAACATTTCTACCGTTATCAGTAGCCGATTTCACCAACATTGCAAAATATACTTATCTAGCAAAGCATACTTTGAGGGAGTAATCATTTATTTTTTTGGAAATGCATTATTTCATATAGAACTAACGACTGCATATATTTGATGATTAAACGTATGCAGAATTATTATACTGAATTTATTACATTATCACAGCCAAAATGGCTGTGATAATGTAATACATTCAGTATAATAAAAATTAATAAATTTATCCTGAAATAAAAGATTTCTCCCTCAAAGTATACTTTGCTAGATAAGTATACTTTGCAATATTGGTGAAATAGTCTACTGATGTTTAAAATGTTTAAAAGTTATTAAGTAATTGAAAGACAAAATACAATTTTCATGATGAAACGGTTTGTTATCTACAGCAAATGGCTGCTTTCTGATCTGTAGGGAGACACAGATTATTCGTCCATTCTTTAGATATGATAGTTTTCGGGCAAAATAAATGTACTGAATACATACCATGAATTGACTATATTACCATTACCGAACGATTTAATTGGCATTATTATACTTTTTATATCAAACGTGAATAGCTACTCTTCTTGGTATCATGGGCGATATACGGACCCCCCCCCCCTCCCCCCCCCCCCCCACCTGCTCCCGGCAAAAAAAAAAAAGGAAGAATAAAATCTACAATACTCGAATAGTTGGATGACTTTTTTCGTGGCCTAGGTATCAGGAAATCGCATCTGCGGCGATCTGGCATTTCAAAATTTCCTGGGGGAGCACCCCCCGACTTTACGATGCAATCGCGCTTCGCGCTCACGGAGGTCGGCTACGCCGATTTGTAATTACAGACCCCCCCCCCCCCCCTGCAATTATTTCTGTATACGCGCCTGTCATACTGTATAGTTTGTTAATAAAATATGTGTTCATGTGCATTTAATTAATATAAATAATAAATTGTCGTGCCTCATTTGCATATGAAAATAGCATGTTACAAACGCGCGTCTCTAGCAATAAATTAAAGAGTACAAAATGATTATATTTGTATCGCGGGCACTCGTAATATTTAAAACTAATGGATAGCTACACAATTATACACATATTTAATTCCTATATACAACAGTTTGTTCCTAATCAATAGGACCCCAACTTTAAAAAGGTAAAAAACATATATATCGTACCTTAAACTTTGTGAAGAAATGGTAATAACGCCACCATTTGAACAAGTGTAAAAAGCACACATGTCCCGGAATGACTCCGAAGTATTCCGAATAAGCAAGACGGAAGTCACGTGTTCCATAGTGAAGCATTTGATGGTTATACGGTATTTGGAGAGCAAATGATTGGCTTCGATGGCGCCAACCACCTTTATATTACCTGATTGATTTGACCTGGGCCGTGACCCCGGCTGACTCATGTTGACGAGAAAGGGATCAACGTAACTACCTGTATAATGTTTACGGCGACCTGAACCCTGAGCCAATACGGGGATTCCCCCCGGATTTCCGACGGAAGCTCAAATGGACCAATAAGTTTGAAAACATGTTTTTGTTATTTAACTTAACCAGGTCATACCAACTTTATTGACCTCCACTGGTAATTAAGGACTTTCCATATGACTGCATATAATACGTGTTGTGGTTGTTTCTGGATAAATGGGGCTTATGGGTTCAGCAACCAGTGTAGATCCAGATAATCAAGTTCACCAATCTATCAATGAAACAGTCGTGATGGTTCTAACAAACATTATACATGTAAATCATTTTCAAACTACAGGAGTATGCTATTTGGTCAGTAGCTACACGTGACGAAGACAGGAACACGCGAAGGGACGAATAAACGAAAAGCAGCGTGGCGACAGAACGAAGAGACGATAATTAAAGTTTCTACGTGGCGAAGAAACGAAGAGACGAAGAAACGAAGATTAAGGACACTAAACTTCGTCTTTTTGTTCCTTCGTGGTGAAAATACGATAATTAGCGTCATGTAGTGCTTAAAACAGCGTTGCGACGAAACGAAGATTAAGGGGCGTAATCTACCCTTGTCCGTCCGTACGTCCGTCCTGGCACACGTACGGTCTACGAACAGGTTTTATTTACTGTATTCAGAATATCAAAATAGGAAATACTTTAATAACAGATCATCGCATGGTGTACTTTCTCTTATTCTGTGCGTGAATGTATTATACTATAAGGCCATGGCAAGTTCTTTCTCTGTTGAGCGTCGGCGTGCTGGTAGGTTTAGAGAGTGCTTCTGTGAACATGTATGCTATTTCACGCTATTTACTGGTGAAGTAATATTAAAACTGATTGTGATCTTGGCACGTTTTATATCCGTTCATGAATTTGCACATAATAAGTTTAATTAGAGAGTATTTTCTTCTTATTTTTTTTCTAAAGTTTGCTGACGGAAATTTAAATTTATTCTAAAAACTTCCTAAACATTTTGCAGACTGCAAAGGGTTGAGTAAGTTTTTAACATAAATGTATCTTCGTTTTTTTCAAGGCCTTGTTTTTTTTTCTGGATACGTAGTTAGGTTTTGGTCAACTGGGTGGACGCTTAACATAAAACAGATATGGTATGGCCTTACTGAATACGAACTACGTTTATAAACCGTATTTATGAACACAACAAAACAACCTTTGCTGATGCAATTCTGTCCATTATAATAATAATTGTGGCTGTGATTGGAGAAATTGTGTTTATAAGTTTTGCGGCCAGTCAAGATCCAGATCAGCATGTGCATCAACACATTCTGATTGGGTTCTTCACTGTTCGCCATCCAATCAATGAAGGACCCGTCGTGCTTCTAACAAGCCCCTTAGATCGTTACAGGAGTGTGCTATTTAATGCGGGGCAACCCTGAACAAGAACCTCATAGTTCCCACTTCTCCAGCTACAGCCACAATGTTGTACTTATCACGATGTGCGATTTTCCATGACAAGCAGTTAAAGAAACTGTGATATCATATTTTCCGTAGATGATGTCGAAGTTTTACGAAATTTTCATTGCAAATACGGAATTATCTACTTCGCATTTGCTCTGTACAATTTGTCACCTTTATTATGCATTTGCTATTACAATTTCGCCACCTTTCAACGTCATTTACGTAAAATATTCTTAGGTACAAAATCACACGACTAGTCACAATTATACATGTATACCCATTTGTACCTCCACAACAGACGCTATACAGTGCGTTTTTCTTGAAACGGGGTGCAGAAATACCTGCTTTGTGAAACCTGACCCTTTCACCCCTGAGCCAATGACCAGCCGTAGACAACATTGTGTAATAGATGCACATTCCTTGACCATTAGTGTGGGATGGTGTGGCTGAGGTCAATCGGGTACTGTCCGTGGCTACTGGTCATTCAGGGTTTACTCGTCTCCCTAAGGGACGTGCCGAGTCATGAGAAAATTAACCCGAAGTAAGTTACTTGGCAGACAGAAACGTCGAGAGAAGATGCCCTAATGTAATAGCATTCAGATATTTCCTTTATATAAATGTACGGAGCCCCACAGAGGACGTAAAAAAAAATATATTATTAATTCGTTCCCATTATTATTACGTGACGGACGGACAAACACAATAAACCTGTTTCTTCTTCTAAAAGTGGGTATAAAGAGCATTGTAAAACGGTCCGAAATGCTGTTTGAAGAATTTGAGCTAATATTTTATGACTGGCTCTATTAATATTGCCATTACTCTAAGGTCAAAATCCAAAAATTATATAACATATAGCATCCCTGTGTTTGACCAGCATTAATGATTGGGACCCTCTAATTATTTACAAATATTTTGTTACGGAAATTAAATGCGTACCTAATTATATAACTATTCCACAAGTTTTTAACATCAAAAGTGTTCGGTTTTACACAGTATTTACTAATATGTCAATACCATGTTTACCAGTTGATGTGCAAGTGAAGACAGTGTGATTAGTTTTATTATTTAAATCAAGTATGTGAATAAATAAATATCGACTTCCTTTGAATAAATATCGAATTGTGTTAATATTTTGAGAAAACGTGGTTATCTCACTAGACCTCAAGATTTTTTATTTCCGTCATACAAATAATACAAATACTACAAATAATACAAATAATACAAAATCATAGCAACATGTGAACCCGGTAATACAAATTAAACACTCTTTCTATATATTCATGAAATATAACCCCTACAATACGTCCTAATGTGCGGGACCCCATCTGTAATTAAATGAAAACGTGAGTTTTAAAGAAAGAAAGAACAAATATATATTGCCCTCACCCTAGTATCGAACTCAAAGATTGTAACGCGAGCTCGGTACCAATTGCGCTCAATAGTACGGAGCCCCTGTTAATTGTTAATTGGAGAGAACTAATTGTTAAATTGAAGGAACGAATTGTTATTTCGTGGAAAAGAATTGTTAATTAGTGGGAACGAATTGTTATTTCGTGGGAACGAATTAATAAAAAAAATACATGTCCCCTGCTGGGCTCCGTACAATAGAGGCTAGATTGTAAAGTACATTTTTAATGTATGTTGCCGTACACCGCCCGATAGACCGCCCACATTTTTTCTAATTTTAGACTACCATCAAGTTATTCGAAAAGTCTTCCAAAATGTTTCCAGAACTTGATGAACATATTATGGTAGTAATATGCATATTTCACATTGTTATTTGTAAACCATTTCAGCTGTCATTAATTAATTGATTATGAAAACTGCCTGATTGTGTCAGATTGGTACAAAAGATATGCCAGTCCTCTGCATAACAACATTAAAGACTGATAAACGCATTTAGATGTCAAACATCGTATACTTGCGTAATCATATTATCTAATAAGGGCAAAATGGTCATTGGCTGTCATTGCGCTTCCTCCATATAATGTGTCTGTCAACACAAACAATTGTTTATGGATTACATTTCATCAGTTATGTGTGTATGCAGGATTTTATCTGATGGCCAAACTGTTTTATGTTTGACACATTCTGTCGATGAAAATTAACAACATTAAAGACTGAAAAACGCATTTAGATGTCAAACATCGTATACTTGCGTAATCGTATTATGTAATAAGGGCAAAATGGTCATTGTCTGTCATTGCGCTTCCTCCATATAATGTGTCTGTCAACACAAACAATTGTTTATGTTAATTACGTTTCCTCTGCCATCATATATATAGTGGTTGCACGCTTTTATGATAGAGAGGATATATGTGTACATCTCAGTGAAGGACTACGTGTTATGTCCAGTCGCTCGACTTTTCCATGCGTTTACGGAGTTACCGTCTCTAGTTCATTATTGTAATATTTGTATCGTTCGGATTCCCCGACTGTGTTGTAACTTTAAAATTTACATGTAGTTGGATTACATGCCGACAATCTTGTGTTTCTTGACTGTTATTTATCATTTACAGTCACATGTACAATACAATATATAAACTGTGTTCATCTATACTAAGTCCAAGAGTCGTTAAACAGTGGCTCAACAATACACATTGAACCATAATAAGTGATTAAAAAATACAAATTTAGCCATAATAAACATATCAGGAAATGTCCGACAGTCTATAGGATACTACATATTACAAGTTATTATAAAAATGATACTCGAAGCGAAATCAGCTGCCTTCGCTCGTTTCGATTCTCCATCGCGATTTTCATTCAAGTTGGCGTAATTGTCAATACTATAATTATAGATATTAGGAAATCATAGTAAAAAATGAACGTGGAACATGACGTATCAGATTGAACTATCCAATGACAATCGCATGGATGTGATTGGGGTCGATTTGTCGTTGTTCCGTTTATCCTGCGTCGATGGAAATAATTCTTAAATGCTCTCTCTAATTGCAATGAATATCGCGTTTCTTCATTACATTTTTCGTTAATTATTAAATTTAAATACTCATTTGTTACGAAAACTAATAAATATACGAGCTTCAGTGAGTATGTTTTGCAAAAATAATATTCTGACTTTTGGAGAATTTGGATATGTAAGAATACACCACGTTGTGAAGTCTGATTTGGACGCAGACCGTCCTATAACCAGAGCGAAATGCTCTGGTAATCAAAGTACTGGAAGTACTGCCCCCAGAGCCTGCAATTAGGAACTGACATAATTATAGCATGTGAACTTGACCTTCATTTTCTATTTAAATGATTTAGCCACTGTAACCGTGTTGTGTGTTAAATTCTTTCCTAAGTTACTGTAATATTATTATTTGGCAGCATTTAACTAAGCTATATTTCCTACTTTCTTGTATATTATTGTGAATATATTCAGATATTGTTTACATTCAACCTATTCCAGAGATAACCTCTTCTCAGAACTTTCAGTACTTTGATCTAGTTTATGTTCTAATTTTAGACTACAGCCCGTTGCAAAACAGCTGCAAAACTATTTTCAAAGTGTTATCCGTATTAAGAAATAGTAGAACAGATTCCGTAGTAGAAATACCACGTAATAGATTGAACAATCCAATGACAATCGCCATATCTAATTGGGAACTGATTACCGTTGTTCCACAGAATCGTGCCCGGTGGAAATAATTCGTAGCTGTTCATTTATTATTTCAGCGAAGTTCATTTTATGCTGTAGCAAAATATATTGCATATCGTCTCGACAAACAAAGTAATTCGACTTTGACATTGGACATTAGGCCGCATAGGTGTGGTATGGAATGAAAATATGGATGATGATAAGGAAGAATATGAAGTTTGAGGTCAATCCGACTTACCGTTACAGAGATAATGGGTATTCAGAAACGTTCACGCAAATTTGTATTGACGAAAGGACAGACGGACGGACAGTATGACGAAAATGATATACCACTCGACATACTTCGTATGCCGGGGGTATAATTATATATCTATATATAGCAGGGTTGAAAGGGTTTTAACCCTTACACCGCTATCTGAATGTTTTGTCGTCTGCTGTTTATTTTCTATTTTCCATTTTTATCATAAATAAACATCCTTTGACCGCACTTCGCTGGTCGGCAACTGAAGTACCGTTTTATCGTAGCGTCATCCATATGGAGACGGGGGAGTGTCCGATCATTCAGGCCTTCTGTTGTTTACGCCAACGGCTCCATTTGACCATTTAGTGGTCAAGCGGCCATATTTCGGACATTGTTGTTTGCACTGATGGTAATCGATACCGGAGACCTGAATGAAACATATTTGTGGAATACACCTGACCAGGGTCATTTACCTATAACTATTCCAGTTTGAATACTGTATATTACTCTTTTATACAGCATGTATACATGTCATGCACATACACTCGAGTACGCTGCTTATGGTCAAAATATAGTTTAAACTAAAATACTATGTTTCCAATTTAGATGAATACAACACGTAGGCTGGTTATTTTGACGACTCAGAACAGAGCTTGACCGCTGTGTTGTTTCATTTGTGATTAATTGACCCGTGCCCCGTGAACTCAGAATACCCGGCGGTATCCTGTCACCTTAAATGCCATCATCTGTTGGCCAGTAGTTCCCGTAAGGTCAACAAAGAATTCCATTCCGAAAGGCAGAAAGCGCGGGAAGATGATCATAGTGACGTCATTACGCGGGAACAGAAACATACATTACTGAAATTCTATGTATGTTTCTGGCGGGAATTATTCCTGCACCAACATCAACATGTCGTTAGTCCTTATATTATCCTTTCTTCGGTGTGGCCTGTTGATATGCCGTTTTCGTTACTTGACATGTTGTCGTTTACCAATTACCTATATGTACATACACATATATAGGTACCTGCATGTACACGGACATATTCGCTTCGTACCAACATATTCGCTCCAACATAGCAGTGAAACGCCTACAAACCTTACATGGACCATCTTGTCAAGTCATTTAGTGATTTACGGAAGTTAATTTATTTTCTTCATAGTCAATATCGACAGTATGCGACAGAGTACAGTGGACCCCCTCTAAACCGGGCACCCTGGAAGGTCCCCATAGTGTCCGGTCACGATCGGTTCCACTGTAAAACAGACAGATGACTACTTTGAGACACGCGTGGCTGCTTATAGACCATAAACAGACATAGATTGTTATCGGAGGTAAATGGCAATGAAACATACCGTGGAACCTCTCTAAACCGGACACCAAGAAAACACCTTGATGTTATTTGTTATGAGTGTCTTGGTCATTTATCTCAGGTGTTCTGTTCGTGATGGCATAGTACACAACTATGGCTGACAATGATGAAATGCCTGATTTACAGTGAAACCTCTCTAAGCCGGACATGTGCACCTCCCATGGTGTCCGGATTAGAGCGGTTTCACTGTATCTAAATTAAGCTCAACAAATGTTCTCTGTGCCCGGTTTAGAGGGTTCTACAATAGTGGATGTTTGAGTGGTGGGCGAATTCACCAACTGCACGTTCAAACAAAGGAATTGGTCAGGGCTCGTCTCAAGGGTGGGCCGTTACATCCCGTGGTAACACCACTGACCACTAATCACTTCCACCGGACATCTGACCCCAACAACATACGGCCAATAAGAAATAGACAAAACAATGATGACACCA
Organism: Conchocele bisecta; assembly: GCA_029237695.1. NCBI lineage: Eukaryota > Metazoa > Mollusca > Bivalvia > Lucinida > Thyasiridae > Conchocele > Conchocele bisecta. Next base: position 98,081,463 of record CM055272.1, on the reverse strand, counting down.
TTAAAGGGGACCCCGGCGGTATTGCGGTTTAGGGGACACAAGTAACAGGGGAGTCAAGAGTGTACGAGGACAAGTTCACCCGCGCACGGATACATCTGAAATCATACATCTCGGGTCATAATGATGATTCATTGATTTAACCATTTCACCCTAAATATAAGACATGGTATGCTCCATGTTAATGTTGGACTATTCCATTAATCACCAAAAGAAGAATTGTTTTCAAGATCTTAGAAATAATGGCAAACACCGCAGATATTGATAAGACGGTTCTTTTGAATATCGTACAGCCCCTCCCCCACCCCAAGATGTACACCGTGTGTCATATTTTGAGGGATTCCACGGCGATTTGAGCATTCGATAAAATCGTGAAATGTTGTCTCTGCCTTTATGTGAGTGACTAATTATGTACCAATGCTAAAACATTCAGATTATGTGAAAATTTGAGGAAAAAAACATGCGAATAATGTCTTATTCAGTTAGAGTAAATATACGAAAGCCGATACGATTTACTATGTTCTTATAACGACTTAACTATGCCGTTATAACGACTTACTATGTAGTTATAACATATGTCGTTATAACGACTTACTATCGGTTTCCGTATGGAAACAACAATTTGCATGGTTTATATTCGCGAGTGACAGTGTGGGATATCACTGAATCTGACACAATGGGGACATTTCACGGTGTCCGATGTAGCGAGATACCACTGTATACTGAAGGTAACGAATACGTCCAAAGACTAACCCAAATGGGCGAAGTCACCCTGCGTGACATCCAGAAAATGCGGGTTAGTCCCAGTCTCAAGTGCTGTCAAATCATGTTTTTGTTGAGAAAAATAGAAATAAAAAAATAAACGGCATACGACAAAATTTGACTACTTGAAGACACGCGTGGCTGCCTAAACATACATTGTTATCGAGGTGGGGGGGGGGGGGGGGGATTCTCAGGTGATAATGCATGTTCGTGATCGCATAGCACACACCTATGGTTCGGAATTCCTGATTTATAGTGAAACATTTCTAAGCCGGACACCCTGGGGACTTCACAGGGTGTCCGGTTTCGAGATGTTTCACTGCTTTCAATATTAAAGGTACATGCCCACTCAGTAGGCAAAACATGTTCTTTATATCACAGACATCATTTGAGACATTTTCTGGCAAAATAAACATTAATTCATCACTACACCACGTATTGATTGGCATTAGTATAAATTTTATATCAGACGTATTAAATTCCCTTGCAGATATCAGGGGCGATAATTGTGTTTCCATAAAATGTAAACGGACATTACTATTTATTTTCTGTAATTATTTGTTCATGTGCTGATCATACTTTATAATCTGTCGAAAATATTATTTTTTCAGGTGACGCATTTAATTTATTAGTATAAATAATTAAAACATATCATGCCTCATTTGCATATGAAAATAGCCTGAAACCACCGCGAGTCACTACCAGTAAAATAAATATTACTAAATGATTAACCGTATAGCGGGCACTTATAATGTTTAGAACTGGTGAAATAGTGACCCTTAGAATGCTGGGAAGTTGCCGTCTGCTAGCGCTGTTGTTTTATATTTTGCGTTCTGTCTTAATAACAAGAGGCCCAAATGGGCCTGTATCGCTCACCTAAAAGCCTCCATAGTGGTCATCTTGATTTCACAAAGACTCTTCACTTACAACTTCAAATGTTCCACAGAATTTGTTGGTACCTTCTGATCTAACATATATTGCGAATGTGCATGTGATTTACTGCTATACCTTCGATTTGATATATAAAATGACCATATTCGGTCAAAAGTAAAATTTGACCCCTATTTGACCCTCGGGCCACATGACCATTTTTGACCCAGAGGCCACCATATGAACAAATCTGAATCAGCGTTAACTATCGATCATTCATACAAAGTTTCGTCGAAATCGGCCTGGCGGTTTGTGAGAAGAAGATTTTTTGACAATTTGACCTACTTTTCAACGGCGGACATCTTGGATTTGGTGATGACCTCCATTTTGACAAAAATGAACAGGCTTCACCAACAAACCATTTCAGTTAAGTTTGGTCAATATCGGCCAAGCAGTTCACAAGAAGAAGTCCTTTGAAATCTTTAGTAAAATAACAACCTTTTGACCTTTCGGTGGCCATCTTGGATGACGTAATCATCTGATTTTGGCAAAACATGCTCCAGAGTGATCGTCTCGTCGATACCTTGGATTGGATATATATAACCATATTCGGTCAAAAATATAATTTGACCCCTAGTTGACCCCTCGGGCCACGCCCATTTTTGACCCAGGTGCCACCATATGAACAAATCTGAAACAGCGTTAAATATCAATCATTCACACCAAGTTTCGTCGAAATCAGCCTGGAGGTTTGTGAGAAGAAGATTTTTTTGACAATTTGACCTACTTTTCAACGGCGGACATCTTGGATTTGGTGATGACCTCCATTTTCGTGACCTCCATTTTAACAAAAATGGACAGGCTTCACCCACAGACCATTACAGTTAAGTTTGGCCAATATCGGCCAAGCAGTTCACAAGAAGAATACGTTTGAAATCTTTAATAAAAGAACAACTTTTTTACCTTTCGGTGGCCATCTTGGATGACAAAATCATCTGATTTAGACAAAAAATGCTCCAGAGTGATCGACTAGTCGATACCTTCGATTTGATATGTTATATGACCATATTCGGGCAAAAATATAATTTGACCCCTAGTTGACCCCTCGAGCCACGCCCATTTTTGACCCAGGGGCCACCATATGAACAAATCTGAAACAGCGTTAACTATCAATCATTCACACCAAGTTTCGTCGAAATCGGCCTGGAGGTTTGTGAGAAGAAGATTTTTTTGACAATTTGACCTACTTTTCAACGGCGGACATCTTGGATTTGGTGATGACCTCCTTTTATTTTAACAAAATGGACAGGCTTCACCCACAGACATTACAGTTAAGTTTGGCCAATATCGGCCAAGCAGTTCACAAGAAGAATACGTTTGAAATCTTTAGTAAAAGAACAACTTTTTTACCTTTTCTTTGGTGGCCATCTTGGATGACAAAATCATCTGATTTAGACAAAAAATGCTCCAAAGTGATCGACTAGTCGATACCTTCGATTTGATATATTATATGACCATATTCGGTCAAAAATAAAATTTGACCCATATTTGACCTCTCGGGCCACGTCCATTTTTGACCCAGGGGCCACCATATGAACAAATCTGAATCAGCATTAACTATCGATCATTCATACAAAGTTTCGTCAAAATCGGCCTGGCGGTTCGTGAGAAGAAGATTTTTTAAGAATTTGACCTACTTTTCCACGGCGGCCATCTTGGATTGTCGATGACCTTCATTTTAACAAATCTGAAATGACATCACCCATATATCATCCCTGTAAAGTTTGACCAACATCGGCTCAGCAGTTCGGGAGAAGAAGATGATTGAAAATGTTCACGGACGACGGACGACGGACACTTTGCCATAAGAATAGCTCACATGAGCTTTGCTCAGGTGAGCTAAAAACGTGCCGTCCAACCATGTTTTTGATGAGAAAAATAGAAATAAAATATAAACAGCAGACGACAAAATGTAATTCGCCAGTGTAAGAGTTAAGTCGGTGGCATGACACAGACACAGTCCATGACGTACATGAACAAGTGCAGCAAATCACGAGCAATGTACAGTGAAACCCCTCTAAACCGGGTGTCCGGTTAGAGAGGTTCCACTGTAAAACGGACAGATGACTACTTCGAGACACACGTGGCTCCTTAACCAGTAGCCTATTTCATCAACATTGCAAAGTATACTTTAGTAGCAAAGTATACTTTGAGGGAGAAATTTTCAATTTTATGATAGATTTATTAATTTTTATTATACTGAATTTATTACATTATCACAGCCAATTTGGCTGTGATAATGTAATACATTCAGTATAGTAATTCTGCATACTTTTAATCATCAAATATATGCATTTGTTAGTTCTATATGAAATAATGCATTTCAGGAAAAATAAATGATTACTCCCTCAAAGTATACTTTGCTAGTAAAGTAAACTTTGCAATGTTGGTGAAATAGGCTACTGACATTGTTACCGGGGGTAAATGGTAATGAAACATAACTAAATTAAGCTCAACAAAAGTTCTCTGTGTCCGGTTTAGAGGGGTTCTATTGTACTTTGAAAGTATTTCTAGTAGTCGTGCTCGGCGGTTATCATGGAGCTCTTGATTTGGTCATGTAATTATAAACTCCCATCAGCGGACTTAATTACGTGCATTGTGACATCTGTGGAATCTGCACGTGTTTCCTTTCTGTGATGTTGTTATATTCCAGAACCTTCATGGTCGTTACGCAACACTAGTTTCTATGTCCATATTTTTCATTTATGGGTACAGTGTAACCTCTCTAAACCGGACACCAATACAACACCTGTGATCTTATTTTTCATGAGTTTCCTTGGTCATTTATCTCAGGTGATAATGCCTGTTCGTGATTGCATAGCACACAGCTATGTCTCAGAATGATCAAATGCCCCAGGGTGTCCGGTTTAGATATGTTTCACTGTATTACGTGTGCTCTTAGTATTAAATGTGGCAATATTTTGGTCCGTTTTAGTTTCATTCTTTGTTTTTGTTACAGGCTGTTGTATGTTGTCCGCTGAAAGAACAATACTGTACGGATAGCCTCTAGAATACATATCTACGTTGATTTTTCTTCGTTGGAAAGCCCCCAAACCCCGCTCAAAAGTCGGCCGTGGCATTATTTTCGGCGCCTGCATGTGTCTATCGACTTGTCTTGTGATTATAGTATTATCCCGCAAGACAACAATACACGAACTGCACATACCAAGGGTCAAACGGGTACATACAATTCAGAGGTTGATGCAAAGGTCAGCCGATGACGTAACGGAACTATCGGTGTTTCCCAGTGATTATACAGTTGGGTAAGATTGAGACTGATGATCGGTTTGACCTCAAATGCCTGGGTCAACTGGAATGGCTGAACGGAAGCATGTCTCCATGGACACGGGCAGGTTGCCAAGACTGAAGTGCAATTGCAGCATTGCAGTTACCTTCAATCAACGAATGACCATTGCTTAGGACTGTATCTGTCCGGGCGTTATAGTAAATATCTGATTTTATTGCACAACATAGGCTTCCGCAGTGTACGTAAATAGTGCAATAAAAATCCTAATACACCAGTGTAATACATCTGCAAATCAGCTCACTACAGAAAACATGCCAGTTGATCAGTAGAGTTGCAATGTATAATGTTTGCTTATGCAATAAATAGAATCCAACATTTGTGATGATTTCATATGGTATTTATTGACGAATTCACTGATTTCATAAGAAACTCGGCATAGTCAATTCATCACTTCTGTATGATTCTCTATTTCTCTCATCTGCTGCAAAGTTAATAGAGGAAGGCCATTCCATAAATGACAATGTTGGATATTTATGGTGACAGCAGCCATCTCACACACAGGTGCTATATTCAGTCACTGCAGTATGAGCAACCTGATTATATTCATTGCTACACAGTGATTTACCGCGATTCTAATACGTTCGGGAGACATAATTGACGTCACGTTTTGACGTTTCCGGCGAAGAAACAATTAATAGGCTAATGTTATAAGCTGGTCTAAGAGCACATTTCACATTTTTCAAAGAGCATGTAATATACAATTTATTCATTCCCTTGATATATGTAAATCCGATAATGAAACGAGTGCGGGGCACTAATCCGATAATGAAACGAGTGCGGGGCACTCGTTTCATTATCGGATTTACAGATATCAAGGGAAATAAATCCGATATTTCCAAATGGCGTGGAATAAACTGTACATCCAACCTAATGAATGTCAAATGGCCAACGTATTGCAAGGCCTTAAACTAGTTGTGGTGTGGGTGCAGGCAACATTCCATAATATGCAAGGTATGGTGGATTTTTTATACATTTTTTATTTCATTTTCAGTACAGTGAAACCTCTCTAAACCGGACACTCGGGAAAATATGGATGTTCAACTTAGATGTGTTTCGCTGTTATGTATCTCTGACTACAATGACTTTTCATGATTGCAAAACACTAGACTGTGTCATGAAGCGCTAACATGTCGGAATTACAGTGGAACATCTCCAAACCGGACACCCTGGGGACCTTCCAGGGTGTCGGATTTGGAGAGGTTCCACTGTACCACTAGTTAGACCATTTGTACTGTCAACATGGCGCCATTCTTGCTTGCCAATTTGATTTGAGAGATCATACTGAACAAATAGTAAGCCAAACAAACAAGACAAGGCGAAAATGACTGAAATTGATACTTATTTTGTATCGCCACCCCCACCACAGGAACGTCTAAAATATCTAAGGTCAGTAGATATACGGTCGGGTTGCCCGCACCACAACTATTATTAGGCCCTACTGAATTAACTCATTAGATGCTGAAATACACCTTTTTTAAATATATATTATTTTTATTTTCGTTATTTCTCGATGAAATGATATGTTGCATCACTCGTTTGAATCAACATCTACAATTATTGTAAGTAAACGCCGTAAGGTGCATTTTCATATGCATATGCCGCATCTCACTATCTCGGGTCATCTCGGCACATGCACAAGAGTCAAAGGTCAATGTAGAGGGCGTGAAACAACAGAATGATCGTACAATGGAATAACCACGTGTCAGGGGTCGATTAAGGTCATCGCAGGGTCATAAACTATCCGGTTATTCAACAACCTGTGCGGTCTGCCATGCTGTTTATCAGGCTAAATTAGTCACGGGTTACTATCAACAGAACCACGCAATTAACATTTGCGACTCCAATTAACCTGTTCAACACTAGTACCTCTTTTCTAATATTTGCAAACAGTGTAGATCATGTTGAGACTCGTAACGAGCCGTCTCATCAAGTCCTGCACCATATGACGTTTTTTTTTTTTTTTTTTTTTTACAAAATGAACCCGTTTCTGCATAATGGAAAATACAGTCTCATACGAACATGAAATAGACCATGTGAGGTGAAAGGGTTAACACATTGTATGATCGGTTGGTTATTGGGTAAACGGCGCCAAATCTACATAAACTAAAGTATTGATAATTATACCTAGCATTAACTATTGAGAGCTAGCATTAATTATTTGAGTTGATGTAGATTTGGCTCCATAGACATGGTTGGACATGCTGTACAGATCTCGAATCCAGCAGTCAAACTTTCGTCCATACTAACTATTGCATTAAAATACCCATTATCTGAAAAATGGAATAGTCCAGAACTGAACATCGCAATATGAATATCAGATATTTAGGGTGAAAGGGTTAAATTTGTATTACCCAGACTTCAAGTAAGCTAGACAAGAGGGAAGTATTCAAGAAACAGCCACTACTCCAATTGTGTCCAATAGGTTAAAGGTACATGCCCACTCAGTAGGCACAAACTGTTCTTTATAGGAATTAAATAAGTGTATAATTGTGTCACTATTCCACCAGTTCTAAAGATTAAGAGTGGACGCTATACAGGTATAAATCATTTAGCAATATGTATTTTACTGATAGTGACTGTGTTGGTATCAGGTTGTTTTCATATGCAAATGAGGCATGGTATTTTTTAATTATTTATACTAATTAAATGTGTCACCTGAAAAAATAATATTTTCGACAGATTATAAAGTATGATAATTGCACATCAAAAAATAAATACAGAATATAAATAGTAATGTCCGTTAACATTTTAATGATACACGGTTATCTCCCCTGATATCAGTGTGGAAAGTTACGTCTGATATAAAATGTATAATAATGCCAATCGATATGTGGCATAATGGTGAATTAATGTTTATTTTGCCAGAAAATGTCTCAGATGATGTCTTTAATAAAAAGAAAATGTTGTGCCTACTGAGTGGGCATGTACCTTTAAAACAAATTTCAAAGCCGTTTCACATCAAGTCACAGGTGGAAGACTCGGACATGTGACACAAAAAACATGTCCATCAACAAATCCCATTACCCCACCCACTTGGTACTACATGTATAAAGATACATGTAGTACCAAGTGGGTGGGGTAATGGGATTTTTTATCGGGCATATTTTTTTGTGTAGTACCAAGTGGGTGGGGTAATGGGATTTTTAATGGGAATGTTTTTGTGTCATAGTCCGAGTCTTCCACCTGTGCATCAAGTAGGTTCATATAGGTTCTTGAGCATGTACATGTATGTACTCTGTTCTCAAATCAGGAAGTTTGATTGGACGAGACTGGGCTATATAAGCACACGTCCATATTACTCGTTTTGCACCACATATATCTGGGATTGAATAGATAATGGAAACTGGAATACGAAAAGTTACGATATATTTCATTATAATCATGAACAATATGTCCGATAAAAATACTAAACAGTCATGACAAACGATGACAAACTTACAATATATCTTAAATGTATCTAAAACATAAAATATCATATAACAATAGAATAGCAGGTTATATAAAAAAAAAAACACTAGAAAATGTGGTCTGTTCACGCACTTAGCGCCCCTATATGAGAAAAAAAGTGAAAGTGAATGGGTTTAACGTTCCACCAACAGCTAGGGTCATATAGAGACGGGACTACAGTTTAAAGTCTCATCTGACAGACCAGTGGGATGGAAATACTATGAAATAATTGTTGATGCCTAAGGCGAGGTTTGAACCCACAACCTCCGAATTGGAAGTCAGGTGTTCTAACCCAAAGCCACAATTCCATCCCTATATGAGGAACTTGTACAAAAAGTTTCAAATACATAAACATGACAGACGTACGATCAGTAGCGAGGGTAATTGTATTAATGTGGAAGGATGTATGGTTACTAAGTAATGTGTGTGTGCAATATGAAGATATTAGATGAAGGCAAACAGAAATTACAGGGGATTTGAGAAACTATTACAAAAACTTTCAAAAAATAAATGGACGGACAGCACAGACAGACAGATATGGCGAAACCTATAGGGCAATGCCGATTCTCTGCAGGCCCTAATAATATATGCATAGTGAATAGAACAGATACAATATTGATTGATTACAGAATGTCCAAATGGAGGTCACAATGTATACTTTTGCAGAGAAACAAAAAAACATATTTAGGATTTTCTAAAAATAAATTTATTTATTTAAATTAATGGTGTTTAACAGCCTGTCAACAATTATGTTCAACCCTGACATTAGAATAACCAGACATGGTGCCAGGTCCTCACCACACCAGAGTCACTTAGCATCACTCCCTAAAGTAATATGATTGTACTAAATGAAGACAAACCGGTACCGGAGGGTCAAACAAAGGATATCGGGATTCGCCCGACCAACCACCCACAAAGATAAGAAACAAATAATAAAATCAAGAGAACAGAGTCAAACTTAGTGTGGCCACTCAAGAATACTTGTAGTGCATGTACTTTACTTTATAGTTTGAAATAATGTTTGTTTGTTTGTATCTGAGGGCCAAAGGTCTCTGTTTGGGATCCGGTATGGATGAATCCCGATTGTTAAATTACCCCATCGCATGCTCCCACCTGCCACCCACAAACAAAAATCAGAACTGAATATTTGCAGAAAATAATTATGCTCAACACTGAAATTATAATAACCCAACATGGTGCCAGGTCCTCACCACACCAGTCACTTAGCATCACTCCCTAAAGTAATATCTTTTATAATGTAGGTATAACCAAATTCAACTCTCAAGTATCAAGGAAGCCAAAATTGTACGAGAGGGCCAAACCAGGGATATCAGCAGGGAGGGTGGGTGGGGTGGGGGGGGATTCCGGGGTTGCAACCTCCCCATAAAACACAGGAAAATGCATTTCGGACATTTACATTTCAATTTTTTTCCGGGGGGGGGGGCATGCCCCGGAACCCCCTAGCATACTCCGTGGAGCTCGAAAATAGGACAACCCGCCCCCCCCCCATTCCCCAAAAATGCTGGATCCGCCCCTGATCAGGATTCCGGTAAGAATGAACTCCAGTTAAAGTTACAATTCACATTCTACCAACCAACCATCCACAGAGTATGTGATGTCTTTCCAAATAGGTGGCACAGTAAGCAGGTACGGCCAAGTTAAATTTAGCACAAAATGTCCTTGACCTGTTGATTATGACATCGAAAGCCGACATGCAACTGCGATAATTAGACGATAAACGCAGGTTTCTGACTAATGGCAAGTGATGACTGTATTTATACAATAGTGATTGATATATCTCTGTTGTTATTGCGAAATTCATCTTCAGAATCAACATCCGAGACACAATGCCTTTAATAAAAACATATGTATTGACATGTCATATAACGTTTTGTAGAAATAGAAATATATACACAGTGCACTCACAGGCAAACACGTTAGTAGTAATTGTCCCTTTCTGCAAGTGGGCTAGACAGAATTCATATTTAAATTAATATTATATAGAGTATCTACATAATCAGAGTCACAAACATGTTTTATACAGCATCCTGCGACTCACCATGAGCAGACCGACCCTGACAATGCCGGAAACAAAAATTGTCAACTGCCGTTTCATATTAGCCTTTTTTTTTTCTCAATAAAAACATGATTTGTCACCACTTCAGAAATCATTTCCATAGTCAAAGCATGTTTTTGATGAGAAAAATGAAAACTAGAAAATGTGTTCATAGAATACGGATGCCCCAGCTACTGCTTCGATATTAAATGAGTAAAAAATTGTTAATTGAAGATAAAAAGCTCAAACAAAGGCTTCAACATTGTGCCAGATGGACAAGACAGTCAAGGGGAACACTAAATGCCCACTCCACAAACATGGATGTTCTATAAATTATATTTAAATTGGATTTTCTGACCGTTTCAAGAATATATATTTATCCATAGATGGAATTTATAAGTTTAGTGGTTTTTTATGCCATTTTCTCGCAATAATGACATGCGGCAGGATGTGTTACAAGGCTTATGATATTTTCTGTAAATGATGTCGGAAGATGTCGTAATTTTCAGAGTAAATGTGGAATAGAATATGATGATTTTGTCAACTTTCGACATCATGTACGGAAAATATCAGTCTTCGTAAATATTTTTCATGAAAAATCGGCCATCTTCTAATGTACAAAATAACATCTATCCATCTATTGATACTGCTTGCACGCCCCTTGTGGGTATTACAAGCAATGTTTATTTAATATATACATGTACAGTCAAACCTCCACGAACGGCCACCTCTCTACAACAACACCCTCTCTATAACAGCCACTATTTTATATCCCAAATGGATGATTTCCTCTGTATCTAACCCTTAGACTGCTGAGCACGAAAATAGAGAGTAGAGAGGTTGCACTGTACATATATTTTCACTTGCCCACTGGGAAAGTTGGCAATTTAAGATTTGGCTAACCCTGTAAATTACTGATAAAATCCGCCCATGTTTGTGGGCGTCCCACCGGGGTATACATATTGTAAATATGGTGGCACATGTAACGATGACAAAGGCCCACTGTTTGGTTGAGAACCGACCATAGTCGAACTTGGAATTGACGATGATGGGAGTCCCTGTTGACTCGCAGACGAATGTGCCTCGGTTGGCATAGGAGCCAAGTGGGGCATGGTTGTCAAATGTTGGGGCGGCGGCAAATTCGCCGACTGGTTCATCGATAGGTTTTCTGGGCTTCGGTCAAAGTGATCATGTTCGTTATGTCTGTTATATTGCTGCAGGTGTGGCAGATATAGGCCCGTACTGTGCCGGGAGTATGCTGGGTTTTGGTTCATGTTAACTTGCATGTCGCTGTGGTCTTCAGGAGAGGTGTGATTGCTATCGGATGTGTCGGCGTTAAATGAATCCTTGCTTGGTCTCTTTATGTTATCGTCGGTTTTTAATCCAGTCATATGTTGTTCAGTAGACAAGTTACTTTTCACAGTTTTCGACACCTTAGTGGTTTCACCTGCAATTTTTAACTGTTTCTGATCAAGGTCATTAATATCGCCTTTATAGTGCACCTTCATATGCACTCGTAAGTTATCTGCCCTTGATGTTGCTTTACCGCAGATGTGGCATGAGAATCGCTTCACCGCACAGTGAACTGTCCTCATGTGTTTCGACAGTCCACCGTTATCGGGGAAACAATGAAAACAAATCTTACATTCAAACGGTTTTAACCCAGAATGGCGTTTTTCATGCGCTTTCAGGCGTTCCTTTGTCTTAAATGGCTTGCCACACTGCGTACACTGATGAGGTTCATCGGTACAGTGGACATACTGGTGACTGTACAGGGCTGGGTACGTCTTGAATTTTTTCTCACACTTAGTGCACGAGTAACCTTTCTCGTCCTTGTGAACGGACCGGTGCATCTCAAGTCCAGACTTGTACATGTATCGATTGCCACACACGTCACACATAAATCTGGTACTCAATGGTGTGTGTCGACGCTTGTGTGTTTTCAGTAGAAATTCCGTTTTGTACATCTTACCACACTCGTCACATTTGAAGTTACCAGACTCTGTGTGTTTGGCCATAACGTGGTATTTCAAAGCTTGTGCATTCACAAAGGCCTTGCTGCATTTATTGCATGGATTAGGGCGTAATTTTGCATGTGACCGTTCATGCATTTTCAGACTAGTTGAATATGAAAACGATTTACCACATATATTACACGTGTAGATTTTCTTGTCGGAATGTGTCGCCTGCATGTGGACCTTAAGGTGATACGCGGTCAAGTAGGTTTTACCACACGTGGAGCACATATGTGGACGAATGCCGCTGTGTTTTAGTTTGTGCAGTTTCAAACTGTGACTGAAATTAAAGGTTTTGTCACAATCAGGTTGGTCACATCTGTATATTTTTGTGTTGCCATGCACACCACGCATGTGATGATACAACGATTCCTTCCCCATAAACACCTTCCCACAAACTTCGCAAATGTTCCGTTTCATATTATGAACAGATTCAAAATGCCTCCTCAGAGCACGCTTTGATTGGTATTTATTCTCGCACTTGGCGCATTTTACCTCGTGTTTATTTTCTCCTTCAGGAACATAATCTGGGTCATACATCGGCTTGTGTTTTGTGTTTCCATCATTGTTTTTGTTTTCCTCCGTTCCCGACATTACGTTGTTTTCTAACGAATCTGGTAAATCGCATTTGATTCGCTTAAGATTATGAACCTTTTCGAAATGCCGCCTCAGTGACTTTTTCGATTGGTATTTATTGTCACATTTGGAACATTTTAGCTCGCGCTTGTTTTCACTGGCTGGAACATAGTCTGGGTCGTGTTTAGACTTCTTTTTCACCTCTCCATTACTGCATTGGTCCTCCTCTGTCTCGGAAATTATGTCTTCCTCCAACAAGTCTGGTAAATCCTCCATTTCTTCTTTCTTGTCGGTGGATGATTCAGTTTCACTCACTTTCGGTTTACTGGGAACTTTTGGCGCGGCATCAGTATTTTTCCTCGGACGGCCCCTACCTCTCTTTGGCTCACTTGGCTTCACAATTGGCTTGTCTTTTTTTTTAGTTTTTCCTTCAGTTTTAATTGTGCTACCCAACGATTTAGGTTTCCGTCCACGTTTCTTTTTCTTCTGTCCTGGTTCCGCAGCCGGACATTCAGCCATGTGCTCAGTTAACGCAATCTTTGACTGCAGCATACTGCCACAGTATGTACAATGGTAAATGTTACCAATGTCATGAATACGCTTCAGTGTTTTTCTGCGGCATGAGTTTCATTAAACCGTAATGGACACAATGGGCATTGTATTCCTGCAGGGAGGTTCAACGTTGGGTTGTCGGGGGAACTGGGCATGACCTTCATCGTGTGAAGGTCGTAGCTCATGCTATCAGTGTCGTACAGACTGGCTCCTTCGTCTTCTGTATCCAAATCTTTTTCAACTTTCACAGAAACATTGGTCATTTTTTCTGAAATCAAGAAAGAGGATTACGTCTCGATTTCTAACTGCCAAACATAATTATATACTTTCTCTAGACTAACGAGTCAGATTTAAGCAAATTGGTAATATGTATAATTGTTACATCAAGATTTCACACCTACCGTAAATTTTTCCCTCACATAAAATAAATGGAGAGGGTTTATGACATCGTATAAAATAACTGGAGAGGGTTTATGACATCGCATAAAATAACTGGAGAGGGTTTATGACATTGTATAAAATAAATGGAGAGGGTTTATGACATCGCATACAATAACTGGAGAGGGTTTATGACATCGCATAACATAACTGGAGAGGGTTTATGACATGATCGTATAAAATAACTGGAGAGGGTTTATGACATCGTATAAAATAACTGGAGAGGGATTATGACATCGCATAAAATAACTGGAGAGGGTTTATAACATTGCATAAAATAACTGGAGAGGGTTTATGACATCGTATAAAATAACTGGAGAAATGGGGTTTATGACATTGTATAAAATAACTGGAGAGGGTTTATGACATCGTATAAAATAACTGGAGAAATGGGGTTTATGACATTGTATAAAATAACGGGAGAGGGTTTATGACATCTTATAAAATAACTGGAGAGGGTTTATGACATCGCATAAAATAACGGGAGAGGGTTTATGACATCTTATAAAATAACTGGAGAGGGTTTATGACATCACATAAAATAACTGGAGAGGGTTTATGACATCATGACATCGTATAAAATAACTGGAGAGGGCTTATGACATCTTATAAAATAACTGGAGAGGGTTTATGACATCGCATACAATAACTGGATAGGGTTTATGACATCGTATAAAATAACTGGAGAAGGTTTATGACATCTTATAAAATAACTGGAGAGTGTTCATGACATCGTATAAAATAACTGGAGAGGGTTTATGACATCACATAAAATAACTGGAGAGGGTTTATGACATCATGGCATCGTATAAAATAACTGGAGAGGGCTTATGACATCGTATAAAATAACTGGAGAGGGTTTATGACATCGCATAAAATAACTGGAGAGGGTTTATGACATCGTATACAATAACTGGAGAAGGTTTATGACATCGCATAAAATAACTGGAGAGGGTTTATGACATCGTATAAAATAACTGGAGAGGGTTTATGACATCGCATAAAATAACTGGAGAGGGTTTATGACATCGTATAAAATAACTGGAGAGGGTTTATGACATCGCATAAAATAACTGGAGAAGGTTTATGACATCGTATAAAATTACTGGAGAGGGTTTATGACATCGCATAAAATAACTGGAGAAATATAACTATATTCTATAAAGAATGCTATGATAAAGGATGCGCAGGCTGATCTGGGATTGCACTGCTCGCAAATGCCATTAGCCTCATTTCTCCAGTTACACAAATATTGGCCACCAAAAAAACCCATAAGGGCATAGCTATCACTAAGCTAATCCCGTCTCTGACAGCATGCCAGATCATGGGATAAATGCTAAGAGACAAGCCATGTGACTTTGTACCCGAGAAGATCATGATGTGTGATTTTTTCATGCAAAAATATTTTGCATATTTACAATATTTTCCATAAATGTCAAAAACGATGTTGAAAGTTGACAAAATTTTCATAGCATATGCGGATAAATTTTTTGTCAACTTTCGATGTCGTTTATAGACTAGAAATGTGACCTGTCGGCACATGAATGTCCCCGCTGGCAGCCAAAGAAAACTATGCACATTTAAAAACACAGAGGGCCAAAGAAGCGTGGATTCATCACAGCATGAAAGCGGACCATCAGAGCAATGGGTGTGTGAAATATCAAGCAGATCCATGTAAGAAAACAGACATTATAAGACACTTAACCGAGTTGCGAACGCACCATGTATGTGACCTTGACCCTGGGCTTAACGGGGGCAGGACGATCGTGCATTTGTCACAGGGCGGTAGAGGACCATTAGAGCAATGCGTGTATGAAATAGCAAGCAGATGAGTGCAAGGAAACTGAAATTATAAGACATTTACCCGAGAGTTAAGGTTTTGAATGCACCAAGTATGTGACCTCGACCCTAGGCTTAGCAGGGGTGGGACAATCGTGGATTTGTCGCAGGGCGGTAGAAGACCATTAGAGAAATGCCTGTGTGAAATATCAAGCAGATCCGTGTAAGGAAATTATAAGACATTTACCCAAGCATTGAGGTTTCGGGACAGACAGACGTACCGATGCCGGTAACAATATATGCCCCCCTCACCATTCGGTGATATTAAACTAGTACTGTTACCATGGTTACCTTTCTGTGTTTCTGTCTGGGAGGCAACTTCCACCGACTCTACATGGGAGGTAACTTCTCCTGACTGAACATCTGTCTGAACAGATTTATCTCCCTTGGTATACATGTATATGGCTTCACTACTCCTGCAATTATATTGCAAAGTTGTTACTGTATAGCAAAATTCTTCGTTCAAACTGCACAATAATACATTTTTTTTATTTAATTTATTTTATAAACAAGTTTTCAGGCCAAAAACAGATTAGAAGTGTTCTATTTCATAATTTCCCACAAACATGACAAAAGTTGATAACACACTTCAACAATTTTACATAAATTCCAAAGGGAATGCCTGATGATATGGTTGTTAAATACTTTTGATTGATTGATTTGGGCTTCACGTCGAATGAATGACGGAATGTACCTGTAGGGCGGGAACAGTGTACATCAGAACAGTAATTAAAAACTTTCAGCACTGAACATGACACAGGTTCTTGAAGAACGGTTCATATTTTGCTGTTTTATGGGTTATTTTCGGTATATCTGGTGGTTTGGGTGCATTGTTACCAACATACAATTTACGTTACCTCCCGCGAATTACACATGTTTTTTGACAGTATAAAAGGGGCCGGAAAGTTCAGAACGGTGAATGTGTAGATCATTGACGATTTCTGTCATGTGTAATGATTGAGACAATTCTAATGAAATACCAAGATGTGTTTTTATGTGTTTTCAACTGCTTGTAAACAATGTATTGTTTGTATATCACTATGTATGGAAATAAAAACTTAAAACTGTAAAAAAGAAAAAGAAAAAAAAAGATGTGTTTTCATGGAAAAAATGCTATATTTTGTGGTCTGTTAATTGTTTTCTGCAGCATGATAGAGGTACCACACAATTTTTATTACTTTTTGATAATCCTACTTCTGATTTCAATTGGGTTTTTGGCAATTTTAATTGGGTATTTAAGCAAATAATGCAGCTTATCTGGAGCTCCGACTACATTGTATATTATTGGGACCTGGGTGTTAATCCTAGCAAAATTCACTGTTAAGTTATTCATTGTCAAGATACACGATGATGCGATCTTCCCATTCTTCATAATAACATCTTTTTAATGCTTTACTAATATGGATGGAATGCGAGTATAAAGAATTACATTTCCAACTACACATACCTCTCAATAGTATCATTAAAGGTAAACTTGCTCTCCTCAAATTCGTCAGAAATCAGCCAAAAGCTGACGGTCACTTGCAGTTTATCATTGAAGCTCATCTTCTCCAGGAGAAACCGGGTAATCGGCTTCAAGTAGGCTTTGTGCACGCCTTCAGCCACGTAGCCCATGTCCAGCTTTGATTTATCGTCCTGTGAAAGAGAATATGGGCTGTCGGATGAGAAAAAAAGTATCTTATGACCAGCGTAACCCAAGATCAGCCTGTGACAGACGAACGGAAGAATACCAGTAACGGTCATGGTAAATGACCTACATGTATCGTGTTGTGACATAAAAAGGGTCCGACTGAGTTTGCTATCGTCCAAGTGTATCCCAAGATCAATCTGGTCATCTGCGTGTGATCGAAATCCAAAATTATCCATTTTGTTAGATATCATTTGCAATGCTATGAATGTGGTTGTGACTGGAGAATTTGGGCTTATGGCATTTGCATCTAGTGTACATGTAGATCCAGATTACAGTAGCCTGAAAATCTGTGCAGCCTGATCAGCATCTACAATGATCATCATTCAGTCTGTGAACCACCTGTCAAACTATGGGTATTAATGCACCAGTCAATGGAAATCCCCGCCCCCCCTGGCCCAGGGAATAGCGGGGCTTATAATTTTGACTCAGTTAAAGCCCCGCTATGTCCCCGCAGTGCGGGGCAATCTGGCTGGTTAAACCCCGGGTAAATGGACCCGCATCCCGGGGACATCAGTAAGGTTAAATCCCCGGTAAAGGCCCCGCAGTGCGGGGCATATTTCAAAGCTGATATTAAAAAAATTGAGAAGAGAAGGCTTGTTCAATCAGTGTGTATAGATGATGTACAAAACATTTAAAAATAACAATTCAATCACTGTGTACAACCCAGTCTAGAGGACAAAGATTGATTGATTGATTGAATATTGTTTAACGTCCGTTCAACAGCAAAGGTCATTACAGACAGGTCGGCAGTTTCGAATCCTGCTCATGGAGGACAAAGAATTCATCACTGACCTTTATACATTATCTTGTTCTGGGGCAATTTTACGACTGTTTGCACAATTTCCATTTTAGTGGGACTCTCCCCACAAGCAGGGCCTACTGCAGACTACTTCTAACCTCACCAAAATCACTGGGCGCCAGTCTCCATTTACTCAGCTCTTAATATACAAGAATCAGGAAATACGGTTGATTTATTTTAGCAGTCAGAAGCAACAAACTGGTCCGGCCGACTCCATTGGTCTGAGGAGCCACACATGGGTACGAGTACTGCAGATTATTAATAGCAGCTTTAGATTTACGCTACCATGATTTGGTGTCTGTCTGCTGTCAGATGGCTCTTCAGTCACACCAGTAAAGTAACTTAATCCCATTCTTATCCACCAGCCGGTGGTACAAAAAGCAATGGAGAATGCAACACCAAGTTTGAAATCAGAAAAGGACTATAGCTTTATATTCTGACATGTACTGCATGTTTAGATATCAATCAAGACAGTGAAAGAACTCAATATTGTCACATGTATACAATGTAGAAGACTTGACATAAATGCTGGGTTCCAGCTAGAACATGACCTCCAAAAGAATATGTGTCTCATCATGGCCCTAGAACCACCAGACCTTCCCAATATTTTAATCGGCGTAAACCTGTCCGGTGGCAACTTTCGTAAAAGACCGGTGTTAACTTTCGTGTTTAATATTTGTTGATTATTTGACAACGACATTTTATCAATTTTATCAAAAATATCGGAATGCTATGCGATGTAATTTTGAATATGAAACTTTCAGAAGAAACAAGTTTTACAATCCATCCGTAATTGATGAAGATATCGCACTTACAACATGAAAAACAGGCAGATCTCAAGTTGTAAGTGTGATATCTTCACCAATTATGGATGGATTGTAACACTTTTTCTTCTGAATGTTCCATATTCATAATTACATCGCATAGCATTCCCATTTTTTTAAAAAATGCCGTTATTGTAAAATAATCGTGAAATAGTAAGATCACAATATTGTGAAGGTCCGGTGGTTTCAGGGCCGTGCTCATGGCAGACAGTTGTATCATACAGTGATACATGTTGTCTGACGCCCACATACAGTGATACATGTTTACAGTGATACATGTTGTCTGACGCCCTCATACAGTGATACATGTTGTCTGACGCCCTCATACAGTGATACATGTTGTCTGACGCCATCATACAGTGATACATGTATGTTGTCTGCTGTCCCCTGTGGTGTGGGGGAGGGATCAGCAGCATTCCTATGACAGATGAAATGGTGTTTTACGGCTCATCAACTTTTTAAGTCATTTATAGCCGGGAATACACCTGTATCAGGGAGAGAAATAGTAATTCAGATCTGAATTTACGAAATCTCAATTTGGTGCCAGGTTCCCTTACCACACCAAATCACTTGGCTCCCCGCCTCCTTTCACCCGGCTTTTATGAGAAGCAGGGGATACTGTGATTTATTCCATCGTAGGAATCAGCAGCACCACTGTAGCTGATCCCCCCACACCACAGGGGGTCCTATGATAGAATAAGCCACATTATCCCCTGCTTCTCGTAAAAGTCTAGTAAAAGAGGTCGAAAACCAAGTGATTTGGTGTAGGTGTGCCCGGGGACAACACGCAGTGATATCATGGTTATAGTTCAATAAATAAAGACTGCTGAGATCCAGAAAAAAACTAGCTAAAAAGTATGTTAAAGCTCCGGGGTTACGTCCCCGCATATTTTGGCGAAGTTAAAGCCCCAGGGTTGTCCCCGCAGTGCGGGGCATCGTGACAGGTTAAAACCCCGGGGTATGCCCGGCTATTCCCCGGGCCAGGGGGGGCGGGCATTTCCATTGACTGGTGCATTATAGAACCACGAGCACCGTAGTCACTGATAAAGCAGTGCAGGTGTGCATGCTGTGTTGGTTTAAACAAACAGAATAGATATAAACTTGCCATACACGTAAGCCCCATTTCTCTAGTCACAGATGCGCTAGAAGATCAGGAGTTACCCTTAAAGCAATGTATTCCATGGTTTCAGTCTGCTTACAGTGCCATTCCCAGTCCCTTCCAGGGCACGACAATTCTTGAAATGTTTACTTGTCCTTACTTTGACAGGAATGGCAAAATTAAGAAATCTACATTACAAAAATTGAATTTTACACTCGTCCTGCAGGCGTTTCCACTCGTGCACTCACCCTGCCTTCTTATTGAAGTAACATTGTACATTTTTATTTGACCGACATACATGTACTCTGAACAAAAAACTCAATAAGACGCGGTTTGTTGTATATCACATCAGCTAACTGCAAGTTGACTAACGTCGGTACAAAGTAGAGAATATTTGCTAAGTGGCAAGAACAGTGGCCGAAGTGTCCACAGTTGCAAATGATCATAACACAAAGTTGCCATCAATGGGTGCATAGCCACAGTATGGATTATGCACAGCACTTCGATACAACATTCATATGTATGGCGACATCAGACTTGTTCAATTAACATAACTGGTTAAATCAAATAGGATGTCGTGTAAAACAATTTCATATTCTATAATACAGCGTGATAGGTAACCCAAATGTTCTGGCCATAACCATAACCGTTTTCCCTACTCCCGTACCGTTCGCAACTATTTTCCCCCTGCAATTGACTTATATATAGTGGTTTAACCAATTAACAATATTTGATATAATTATACCAGCACAAAATAGGCTAATGAAGTAAGACTAATGAAAATATAGACAGAAATTGCCAAAATCCATTCAAAGAACCGTGGAAATTACTTCAAAACAAATGTACTTTCGTGAGTTGTATAGACACTATTTGCAAAATTAGGGCGAATTTCAGAGAAACTGAATAAATTATCAAAATAATAATCGACGTGTTGCATTCAAGAAGACGGTGATTCAAATCTCCGTGCATGAAAGTGGCGTACTTACCTCCATCTGGGACCAAGGATACGTCCCAGCATCCATACTGCCGTACAACAGCAGTAAAATGGCTAAAATAGGCAAAGCTTGCGGACGGGAAACAACGATTTTATGACCTCGACCTAAAGGCTGGGGTTAAATCCTCGAATTGACAGGGTAACCTATATTCTTAGGACCATGCGCATCCTCATTTATTACTACTACTATTATTATTATTATTATTATTATTATAATAAAACTGAGGACATGCAATGCACAAAAATAAAGATAACCATGATAACATGCAAATGATACAAGGGTTATTCAAAATGTAATGACAGTCGATCAGAGTGTGCTTGATGCGGTTGTTGTGCTTGATAAGTTGTCTGGATTCACCTCACATTCAGAAACCCGTCATAGATCTACTCCAGAATTTGTGTCATAAAATAAGTTCATAAAATGGGGAATTTTCTTACACACCATTTAAAAATCCTAGCTCATGTTAGGGAACTTAGATTATGTCAATATTACTGTATCCTTTTACATAAGATTCATTTATTGCGTGTAAACCACAGGCAACTCTAAGAGACTGCCGTGTCATCAAATTGGCTGAATATAATATATCCCTCACCTGACTCAGCTATTCACAACATTGGCACTGCGAGCAAGGTTTCATGACAACTGCCTTTATTTTGTTTACAAAAAAACGGGGAGGAAAATAGTGAACCACCGTATTCCCTTCCATTGCTCATTCTTTGAAGTATTCCAGTTAAACCCATTGACCCGGCCTTAAATGACCTTGGCTGTTGATAGGCCGTTAAACCCCAACAAACAAACAAGCATTCAATCAATCCATCTACCAAATCAGTGACAAAAGTCAAAAGTTGGCAAAATTTTCTGTACACGCGCAATTATATTATGAAAATTTTGTCAACTTTTTACGCCTTTTACGGAATATATTGTAAATTTTGTAAACGCATTTCATGAAATTACGCAGATGTCCGAAGGTACACAATCCCATAGAAGTAGAACATCTCTAATGGACACCGACACAATTCCTGGAATGTCGAGGTTGATTTTTTTCTTCAACTTTTGACTTTATTTATGAAAGATATTGTCAATTTTGTAAACGTATTTAATGAAATAACGCAGATGTCCGAAAGTACAAAATCACATGGCGCGTCTCATATTATTCCATCAGGATGTGCCATCTGTATATGACCTTGCTGTTGAACAGACGTAAAACTCCAATCAATCAATTCTTCAGTTTATCAATCAATTCAATTTATCTCTGTACGCCCGATCCATGTTCATTAATTATGGGTGCTGAAATCTCTAGTTGAAAACAGTTTCCGTTGTTCAGCTTGGCCATGGAGAATCTCTATTGGGTGAATTTTTGAACAACTGGAAGTGGAAGTGAATGGGTTTAACGTCTTAGCAACATCTAAGGTCATATAGAGACGGCACCACAGTTTAAAGTCTCATCCGACAGACCAGTGGGATGGAAATACTATGCAAGTATTTGCTGATGCCTAGCTAAGGCGTCTGAACCCACAATCTCCGCATTACAAGGCTGGTGTTGTTCTAACGGCTCTATTCCACCTATGATGGGGGTGACCAGTAGCCTATTTCACCAACATTTCAAAGTATACTTTTCTAGCAAAGTATACTTTGAGGGAGAAATTTTTAATTTTAGGATAAATTTAATAATTTGTATTATACTGAATTTATTACATTACCACAGCCATAATTAATGCTGTGATAATGTAATAAATTCAGTATAATAATTCTGCATATTTTTAATCATCAAATACATGTAGTCGTTAGTTCTATATGAAATAATGCATTTCGGGAAAAATAAATGATTACTCCCTCAAAGTATACTTTGTTAGATAAGTATACTTTGCAATGTTGGTGAAATCGGCTACTGAGCTGCATGACTATCGCCTGTGCTCCTTCCTGTGACAGGCCTGTCTCCATACTAGGTTACGCCCCCACGGTGATGTTCATCTTCAAACTTGGAAGCTGTGTATGGTGCGCCACGTGTTATTGTGTGCAACATTTGTGCGACATTATGTCAAAATCCACACATGCAAGTAAAGTTTGAGCTCTTTCGTACTCTTTTTGACATTTGACCTCTAAGTGTGATATTGACCTTTCAGCTACCGACCTGGGTTTTGCACACGGCACGCCGTCTAATCATGAAGTGATTTTAAAATTCCTTAATTCATGACAAAATTACAGGCCGGACAAGCTCTGTTTTCATTTTTTACCTTTGACCACTAAGGTGTGACATTGACATGGCTCTTGCGCGCGATACGCCATCTGATTATGGTGAACATTTTTGCCAATTTATTTCGAAATCCTTCATCCATGACAATTATGTTCTCATTTCTAACCTTTGATTTCAACGTTTGGCCTTGACGTTTGAGCTACGGATATGGATCACACCTTTTATGCTTCCAACATAGATCAGTATCAGGTTGTACGAGATTTACAATGTACTAAATCAGGAGACTATATCCTATCTGTATGCGTACACGAATGTTAGCTGATCAGGTACATTTCAATCATGGACTTGTCATTGCTGTAGTATCCATTGAACTCACATACTTATACTATTAATGTCTAGTATTATTTAGGTATGATACTGACTCACTCAATGTTCATCACGTCTAGATGTGATGTAGCTATCATGCAAACCCACTTAATGTTCATACCGTCTAGAATGACAGCAGGCTTACTTAATGTTCATAACGTATATATGTGATGTAGCTATCATGTTGACCCACTTAATGTTCATACCGTCTAGAATGACAGTAGGCTTACTTAATGTTAATAACGTCTAGATGTGATGTAGCTATCATGCTGACCCACTTAATGTTCATACCGTCTAGAATGACAGCAGGCTTACTTAATGTTAATTAAACGTCTAGATGGGATGTAGCTATCATGCTGACTAAATTAATGTTCATACCGTCTAGAATGACAGCAGGCTTACTTACAGTTCATACCGTCTTGATGTGATATAGCTATCATGCTGGACTCACTTAATGTTCATACGTCTAGAATGACAGCAGGCTTACTTCTGTTCATAACGTCTAGATGTGATGTAGCTATCATGCTGACTCCACTTAATGTTCATACGTCTAGAATGACAGCAGGCTTTACTTACTGTTCATACCGTCTAGATGTGATGAGCTATCATGCTGACCCACTTAATGTTCAAAACGTTAGATGTGATGTAGCTATCCATGCTGGACCCAACTTATGTTCATAAACGTCTAGATGTGGTGTAGCTATCATGCTGACTCACTTAATGTTCATACGTCTAGAATGACAGCAGTCTTAAATTTACTGTTCATACCGTCTTAGATGTGATGTAGCTATCATGCTGACCCACGTACTGTTCATGACGTCTAGATGTGATGTAACTATCATGCTGACCCACTTAATGTTCATAACGTCTAGATGTGATGTAGCTGTCATGCTGACCACTTAATGTTCATCAAGTCTACATGTGATGTAGCTATCATGCTGACCCTCTTAATGTTCATAAAGTCGTCTAGATGTGATGTGCTATCATACTGACCAACTTATTAAAATGTTCATAACGTCTAGAACGACAGCAGGCTTATTCAATGTTCATTAAGTCTAGATGTGATGTGGCTATCATGCTGACCCCTCCTTAATGTTCATAACCATCTAGAATGACAGCAGACTTACTAATGTTCATAACGTCTAGAAGTGATGTAGCTATCATGCTGACCATTTAATGTTCACAACGTCTAGATGTGATGTAGCTATCATGCTAGACCCACTTAATGTTCATAACGTCTAGATGTGATGTAGCTATCATGCTGACCCACTTAATGTTCATACCGCTAGATGTGATGTAGCTATCATGCTGACCCACCACTTAATGTTCATAACGTCTATAATGACAGCAGGCTTATTCAATGTTCATAAAGTCTAGATGTGATGTGGCTATCATGCTGACCCACGATCCCACTAATGTTGCAGCCCACGTCTAGATGTGATGTAGCTATCATGCTGACCCACTTAATGTTCATAACGTCTAGAATGACAGCAGGCTTATTCAATGTTCATAAAGTCTAGATGTGATGTGGCTATCATGCTGACCCACTTAATGTTCATACCGTCTATATGTGATGTAGCTATCATGCTAGACCCACTTAATGTTCATAACGTCTAGATGTGATGTATCTATCATGCTAGACCCACTTAATGTTCATAACGTCTATATGTGATATAGCTATCATGCTAGACCCACTTAATGTTCATAACGTCTAGATGTGATGCAGCTATCATGCTAGACCCACTTAATGTTCATAACGTCTAGATGTGATGTGGCTATCATGCTAGACCCACTTAATGTTCATAACGTCTAGATGTGATGTATCTATCATGCTAGACCCACTTAATGTTCATAACGTCTAGATGTGATGTAGCTATCATGCTGACCCACTTACTGTTCATAACGTCTAGATGTGATGTAGCTATCATGCTGACCCATTTAATGTTCATACCGTCTAGAATGACAGCAGGCTTACTTAATGTTCATAACGTCTAGATGTGATGTAGCTATCATGTTGACCCAATTAATGTTCACAACGTCTAGATATGATGTAGCTATCATGCTGACCCACTTAATGTTAAAAACGTCTAGATGTGATGTAGATATCATGCTGACCCACTTAATGTTCATAACGTATAGATGTGATGTAGCTATCATGCTGACCCACTTAATGTTCATAACGTCTAGATGTGACGTAGCTATCATGCTGACCCACTTACTGTGCATAACGTCTAGATGTGGTGTAGCTATCATGCTGACCCACTTAATGCCCATAACGTCTAGATGTGATGTAGCTATCATGCTGACCCACTTAATGTTCCTAACGTATATATGTGATGTAGCTATCATGCTGACCCACTTAATGTCCATAACGTCTAGAATGACAGCAGACTCACTTAATGTTCATATCGTCCAGATGTGATGTAGCTATCATGCTGACCCACTTAATGTTCATAACGTCTAGATGTGGTGTAGCTATCATGCTGACCCACTTAATGTTCATATCGTCTAGATGTGATGTAGCTATCATGCTGACCCACTTAATGTTCATAACGTCTAAATGTGATGTAGCTATCATGCTGACCCACTTAATGTTCATAACGTCTAGATATGATGTATCTATCATGCTGACCCACTTAATGTTCATAACGTCTAGATGTGATGTAGCTATCATGCTATATCCACTTACTGTTCATAACGTCTATATGTGATGTAGCTATCATGCTAGGCCCACTTAATGTTCATAACGTCTAGATGTGATGTAGATATCATGCTAGACCCACTTAATGTTCATAACGTCTAGATGTGATATAGCTATCATGCTGACCCACTTAATGCTCAGCACGTCTATATGTGATGTAGCTATCATACTGACCCACTTAATGTTCATAACGTTTATATGTGATGTAGCTATCAAGCTGACCCACTTAATGTTCATAACGTCTAGTGATGTAGTCATCATGCTGACCCACTTAATGTTCATACCGTCTATATGTGATTATAGCTATCATGCTGATCCACTTACTGTTCATAACGTCTAGATGTGATGTAGCTATCATGCTGACCCACTTAATATTCATAACGTCTAGATGTGATGTAGCTATCATGCTGACCCACTTACTGTTCATAACGTATAGATGTGATGTAGCTATCATGCTGAACCACTTAATGTTCATACCGTCTAGAATGACAGCAGGCTTACTTAATGTTCATAATGTCTAGATGTGATGTAGCTATCATGCTGACCCACTTAATGTTCATACCGTCTAGAATGACAGCAGACTTACTTAATATTCATAACGTCTAGATGTGATGTACCTATCATGCTGACCCACTTACTGTTCATAACGTATAGATGTGATGTAGCTATCATGCTGAACCACTTAATGTTCATACCGTCTAGAATGACAGCAGGCTTACTTAATGTTCAGAACGTCTAGATGTGATGTAGCTATCATGCTGACCCACTTAATGTTCATAACGTCTATATATGATGTATATATCATGCTGACCCACTTAATGTTCATAACGTCTAGATGTGATGTAGCTATCATGCTAGACCCACTTACTGTTCATAACGTCTAGATGTGATGTAGCTATCATGCTAGACCCACTTTCTGTTCATAACGTCTAGATGTGATGTAGCTATCATGCTAGACCCACTTAATGTTCATAACGTCTAGATGTGATGTAGATATCATGCTAGACCCACTTAATGTTCATAACGTCTAGATGTGATATAGCTATCATGCTGACCCACTTAATGTTCATCACGTCTATATGTGATGTACCTATCATGCTGAACCACTTAATGTTCATAGCGTTTATATGTGATGTAGCTATCAAGCTGACTCACTTAATGTTCATAACGTCTAGTGATGTAGCCGTCATGCTGACCCACTTAATGTTCATACTGTCTATATGTGATTATAGCTATCATGCTGACCCACTTACTGTTCATAACATCTAGATGTGGTGTAGCTATCATGCTGACCCACTTAATGTTCATAACGTCTAGATGTGATGTAGCTATCATGCTGACCCACTTAATATTCATAACGTCTAGATGTGATGTAGCTATCATGCTGACCCACTTACTGTTCATAACGTCTAGATGTGATGTAGCTATCATGCTGACCCACTTAATGTTCATACCGTCTAGAATGACAGCAGGCTTACTTAATGTTCATAACGTCTATATGTGATGTAGCTATCATGCTGACCCAATTAATGTTCACAACGTCTAGGTCTAGATGTGATGTAGCTATCATGCTGACCCACTTAATGCTAAAAACGTCTAGATGTGATGTAGATATCATGCTGACCCACTTAATGTTCATAACGTATAGCTGTGATATAGCTATCATGCTGACCCACTTAATGTTCATCACGTATATATGTGATGTAGCTATCATGCTGACCCACTTAATGTTCATCACGTCTATATGTGATGTAGCTATCATGCTGACCCACTTAATGTTCATAACGTCTAGATGTGATGTAGATATCATGCTAGACCCACTTAATGTTCATAACGTTTAGAGGTGATGTAGCTATCAAGCTTACCCACTTAATGTTCATAACGTCTAGTGATGTAGCCATCATGCTGACCCACTTAATGTTCAAACCGTCTATTTGTGATTATAGCTATCATGCTGACCCACCTACTGTTCATAACGTCTACATGTGGTGTAGCTATCATGCTGACCCACTTAATGTTCATACCGTCTAGAATGACAGTAGGCTTACTTAATGTTAATAACGTCTAGATGTGATGTAGCTATCATGCTGACCCACTTAATGTTCATACCGTCTAGAATGACAGCAGGCTTACTTAATGTAATAACGTCTAGATGGGATGTAGCTATCTTGCTGACTCCCTTAATGTTCATACCGTCTAGAATGACAGCAGGCTTACTTACAGTTCATACCGTCTTGATGTGATATAGCTATCATGCTGACTCACTTAATGTTCATACCGTCTAGAATGACAGCAGGCTTACTTACTGTTCATAACGTCTAGATGTGATGTAGCTATCATGCTGACTCACTTAATGTTCATACCGTCTAGAATGACAGCAGGCTTACTTACTGTTCATACCGTCTAGATGTGATGTAGCTATCATGCTGACCCACTTAATGTTCAAAACGTCTAGATGTGATGTAGCTATCATGCTGACCCACTTACTGTTCATAACGTCTAGATGTGGTGTAGCTATCATGCTGACTCACTTAAGTTCATACCGTCTAGAATGACAGCAGTCTTAATTACTGTCATACCGTCTAGAATGATGTAGCTATCATGCTGACCACGTACTGTTCATGACGTCTAGATGTGATGTAACTATCATGCTGACCCACTTAATGTTCATAACGTCTAGATGTGATGTAGCTGTCATGCTGACCCACTTAATGTTCATCAAGTCTTACATGTGATGTAGCTATCATGCTGACCCTCTTAATGTTCATAACGTCTAGATGTGATGTAGCTATCATACTGACCAACTTATTAATGTTCATAACGTCTAGAACGACAGCAGGCTTATTCAATGTTCATTAAGTCTAGATGTGATGTGGCTATCATGCTGACCCGCTTAATGTTCATACCATCTAGAATGACAGCAGACTTACTTAATGTTCATAACGTCTAGAAGTGATGTAGCTATCATGCTGACCCATTTAATGTTCACAACGTCTAGATGTGATGTAGCTATCATGCTAGACCCACTTAATGTTCATAACGTCTAGATGTGATGTAGCTATCATGCTGACCCACTTAATGTTCATACCGTCTAGATGTGATGTAGCTATCATGCTGACCCACCACTTAATGTTCATAACGTCTATAATGACAGCAGGCTTATTCAATGTTCATAAAGTCTAGATGTGATGTGGCTATCATGCTGACCCACTTAATGTTCATCACGTCTAGATGTGATGTAGCTATCATGCTGACCCACTTAATGTTCATACCGTCTAGATGTGATGTAGCTATCATGCTGACCCACTTAATGTTCATAACGTCTAGAATGACAGCAGGCTTATTCAATGTTCATAAAGTCTAGATGTGATGTGGCTATCATGCTGACCCACTTAATGTTCATACCGTCTATATGTGATGTAGCTATCATGCTAGACCCACTTAATGTTCATAACGTCTAGATGTGATGTATCTATCATGCTAGACCCACTTAATGTTCATAACGTCTATATGTGATATAGCTATCATGCTAGACCCACTTAATGTTCATAACGTCTAGATGTGATGCAGCTATCATGCTAGACCCACTTAAAGTTCATAACGTCTAGATGTGATGTGGCTATCATGCTAGACCCACTTAATGTTCATAACGTCTAGATGTGATGTATCTATCATGCTAGACCCACTTAATGTTCATAACGTCTAGATGTGATGTAGCTATCATGCTGACCCACTTACTGTTCATAACGTCTAGATGTGATGTAGCTATCATGCTGACCCACTTAATTGTTTCATACCGTCTAGAATGACAGCAGGCTTACTTCATGTTCATAACGTCTAGATGTGATGTAGCTATCATGTTGACCCAATTAATGTTCACAACGTCTAGATGTGATGTAGCTATCATGCTGACCCACTTAATGTTAAAAACGTCTAGATGTGATGTAGATATCATGCTGACCCACTTAATGTTCATAACGTATATATCTGATGTAGCTATCATGCTGACCCACTTAATGTTCATAACGTCTAGATGTGACGTAGCTATCATGCTGACCCACTTACTGTGCATAACGTCTAGATGTGGTGTAGCTATCATGCTGACCCACTTAATGCCCATAACGTCTAGATGTGATGTAGCTATCATGCTGACCCACTTAATGTTCCTAACTATATATGTGATGTAGCTATCATGCTGACCCACTTAATGTCCATAACGTCTAGAATGACAGCAGACTCACTTAATGTTCATATCGTCTAGATGTGATGTAGCTATCATGTGACCCACTTAATGTTCATAACGTCTAGATGTGGTGTAGCTATCATGCTGACCCACTTAATGTTCATATCGTCTAGATGTGATGTAGCTATCATGCTGACCCACTTAATGTTCATAACGTCTAAATGTGATGTAGCTATCATGCTGACCCACTTAATGTTCATAACGTCTAGATATGATGTATCTATCATGCTGACCCACTTAATGATTCATAACGTCTAGATGTGATGTAGCTATCATGCTATATCCACTTACTGTTCATAACGTCTATATGTGATGTAGCTATCATGCTAGGCCCACTTAATGTTCATAACGTCTAGATGTGATGTAGATATCATGCTAGACCCACTTAATGTTCATAACGTCTAGATGTGATATAGCTATCATGCTGACCCACTTAATGCTCAGCACGTCATATGTGATGTAGCTATCATACTGACCCACTTAATGTTCATAACGATTTATATGTGATGTAGCTATCAAGCTGACCCACTTAATGTTCATAACGTCTAGTGATGTAGTCATCATGCTGACCCACTTAATGTTCATACCGTCTATATGTGATTATAGCTATCATGCTGATCCACTTACTGTTCATAACGTCTAGATGTGATGTAGCTATCATGCTGACCCACTTAATATTCATAACGTCTAGATGTGATGTAGCTATCATGCTGACCCACTTACTGTTCATAACGTATAGATGTGATGTAGCTATCATGCTGACCCACTTAATATTCATAAGTCTAGATGTGATGTAGCTATCATGCTGACCCACTTACTGTTCATAACGTATAGATGTGATGTAGCTATCATGCTGAACCACTTAATGTTCATACCGTCTTAGAATGACAGCAGGCTTACTTAATGTTCATAATGTCTAGATGATGTAGCTATCATGCTGACCCACTAATGTTCATACGTCTAGAATGACAGCAGACTTACTTAATATTCATAACGTCTAGATGTGATGTACCTATCATGCTGACCCCACTTACTGTTCATAACGTATAGATTGTGATGTAGCTATCATGCTGAACCACTTAATGTTTCATACCGTCTAGAATGACAGCAGGCTTACTTAATGTTCAGAACGTCTAGATGTGATGTAGCTATCATGCTGACCCACTTAATGTTCATAACGTCTATATATGATGTATATATCATGCTGACCCACTTAATGTTCATAACGTCTAGATGTGATGTAGCTATCATGCTAGACCCACTTACTGTTCATAACGTCTAGATGTGATGTAGCTATCATGCTAGACCCACTTTCTGTTCATAACGTCTAGATGTGATGTAGCTATCATGCTAGACCCACTTAATGTTCATAACGTCTAGATGTGATGTAGATATCATGCTAGACCCACTTAATGTTCATAACGTCTAGATGTGATATAGCTATCATGCTGACCCACTTAATGTTCATCACGTCTATATGTGATGTACCTATCATGCTGAACCACTTAATGTTCATAGCGTTTATATGTGATGTAGCTATCAAGCTGACTCACTTAATGTTCATAACGTCTAGTGATGTAGCCGTCATGCTGACCCACTTAATGTTCATACTGTCTATATGTGATTATAGCTATCATGCTATCCCACTTACTGTTCATAACATCTAGATGTGGTGTAGCTATCATGCTGACCCACTTAATGTTCATAACGTCTAGATGTGATGTAGCTATCATGCTGACCCACTTAATATTCATAACGTCTAGATGTGATGTAGCTATCATGCTGACCCACTTACTGTTCATAACGTCTAGATGTGATGTAGCTATCATGCTGACCCACTTAATGTTCATACCGTCTAGAATGACAGCAGGCTTACTTAATGTTCATAACGTCTATATGTGATGTAGCTATCATGCTGACCCAATTAATGTTCACAACGTCTAGGTCTAGATGTGATGTAGCTATCATGCTGACCCACTTAATGCTAAAAAAACGTCTAGATGTGATGTAGATATCATGCTACCCACTTAATGTTCATAACATAGCTGTGATATAGCTATCATGCTGACCCACTTAATGTTCATCACGTATATATGTGATGTAGCTATCATGCTGACCCACTTAATGTTCATCACGTCTATATGTGATGTAGCTATCATGCTGACCCACTTAATGTTCATAACGTCTAGATGTGATGTGATATCATGCTGACCCACTTAATGTTCATAACGTTTATATGTGATGTAGCTATCAAGCTGACCCACTTAATGTTCATAACGTCTAGTGATGTAGCCATCATGCTGACCCACTTAATGTTCAAACCGTCTATTTGTGATTATAGCTATCATGCTGACCCACCTACTGTTCATAACGTCTACATGTGGTGTAGCTATCATGCTGACCCACTTAATGTTCATACCGTCTAGAATGACAGTAGGCTTACTTAATGTTAATAACGTCTAGATGTGATGTAGCTATCATGCTGACCCACTTAATGTTCATACCGTCTAGAATGACAGCAGGCTTACTTAATGTTAATAACGTCTAGATGGGATGTAGCTATCATGCTGACTCCCTTAATGTTCATACCGTCTAGAATGACAGCAGGCTTACTTACAGTTCATACCGTCTTGATGTGATATAGCTATCATGCTGACTCACTTAATGTTCATACCGTCTAGAATGACAGCAGGCTTACTTACTGTTCATAACGTCTAGATGTGATGTAGCTATCATGCTGACTCACTTAATGTTCATACCGTCTAGAATGACAGCAGGCTTACTTACTGTTCATACCGTCTAGATGTGATGTAGCTATCATGCTGACC
Source organism: Conchocele bisecta (assembly GCA_029237695.1). NCBI lineage: Eukaryota > Metazoa > Mollusca > Bivalvia > Lucinida > Thyasiridae > Conchocele > Conchocele bisecta. Next base: position 98,047,805 of record CM055272.1, on the reverse strand, counting down.
CACTTAATGTTCAAAACGTCTAGATGTGATGTAGCTATCATGCTGACCCACTTACTGTTCATAACGTCTAGATGTGGTGTAGCTATCATGCTGACTCACTTAATGTTCATACCGTCTAGAATGACAGCAGTCTTAATTACTGTTCATACCGTCTAGATGTGATGTAGCTATCATGCTGACCCACGTACTGTTCATGACGTCTAGATGTGATGTAACTATCATGCTGACCCACTTAATGTTCATAACGTCTAGATGTGATGTAGCTGTCATGCTGACCCACTTAATGTTCATCAAGTCTACATGTGATGTAGCTATCATGCTGACCCTCTTAATGTTCATAACGTCTAGATGTGATGTAGCTATCATACTGACCAACTTATTAATGTTCATAACGTCTAGAACGACAGCAGGCTTATTCAATGTTCATTAAGTCTAGATGTGATGTGGCTATCATGCTGACCCGCTTAATGTTCATACCATCTAGAATGACAGCAGACTTACTTAATGTTCATAACGTCTAGAAGTGATGTAGCTATCATGCTGACCCATTTAATGTTCACAACGTCTAGATGTGATGTAGCTATCATGCTAGACCCACTTAATGTTCATAACGTCTAGATGTGATGTAGCTATCATGCTGACCCACTTAATGTTCATACCGTCTAGGTGTAATGTGATGTAGCTATCATGCTGACCCACCACTTAATGTTCATAACGTCTATAATGACAGCAGGCTTATTCAATGTTCATAAAGTCTAGATGTGATGTGGCTATCATGCTGACCCACTTAATGTTCATCACGTCTAGATGTGATGTAGCTATCATGCTGACCCACTTAATGTTCATACCGTCTAGATGTGATGTAGCTATCATGCTGACCCACTTAATGTTCATAACGTCTAGAATGACAGCAGGCTTATTCAATGTTCATAAAGTCTAGATGTGATGTGGCTATCATGCTGACCCACTTAATGTTCATACCGTCTATATGTGATGTAGCTATCATGCTAGACCCACTTAATGTTCATAAACGTCTAGATGTGATGTATCTATCATGCTAGACCCACTTAATGTTCATAACGTCTATATGTGATATAGCTATCATGCTAGACCCACTTAATGTTCATAACGTCTAGATGTGATGCAGCTATCATGCTAGACCCACTTAAAGTTCATAACGTCTAGATGTGATGTGGCTATCATGCTAGACCCACTTAATGTTCATAACGTCTAGATGTGATGTATCTATCATGCTAGACCCACTTAATGTTCATAACGTCTAGATGTGATGTAGCTATCATGCTGACCCACTTACTGTTCATAACGTCTAGATGTGATGTAGCTATCATGCTGACCCACTTAATGTTCATACCGTCTAGAATGACAGCAGGCTTACTTCATGTTCATAACGTCTAGATGTGATGTAGCTATCATGTTGACCCAATTAATGTTCACAACGTCTAGATGTGATGTAGCTATCATGCTGACCCACTTAATGTTAAAAACGTCTAGATGTGATGTAGATATCATGCTGACCCACTTAATGTTCATAACGTATATATCTGATGTAGCTATCATGCTGACCCACTTAATGTTCATAACGTCTAGATGTGACGTAGCTATCATGCTGACCCACTTACTGTGCATAACGTCTAGATGTGGTGTAGCTATCATGCTGACCCACTTAATGCCCATAACGTCTAGATGTGATGTAGCTATCATGCTGACCCACTTAATGTTCCTAACGTATATATGTGATGTAGCTATCATGCCTGACCACTTAATGTCCATAACGTCTAGAATGACAGCAGACTCACTTAATGTTCATATCGTCTAGATGTGATGTAGCTATCATGCTGACCCACTTAATGTTCATAACGTCTTAGATGTGGTGTAGCTATCATGCTGACCCACTTAATGTTCATATCGTCTAGATGTGATGTAGCTATCATGCTGACCCACTTAATGTTCATAACGTCTAAATGTGATGTAGCTATCATGCTGACCCACTTAATGTTCATAACGTCTAGATATGATGTATCTATCATGCTGACCCACTTAATGTTCATAACGTCTAGATGTGATGTAGCTATCATGCTATATCCACTTACTGTTCATAACGTTATATGTGATGTAGCTATCATGCTAGGCCCACTTAATGTTCATAACGTCTAGATGTGATGTAGATATCATGCTAGACCCACTTAATGTTCATAACGTCTAGATGTGGATATAGCTATCATGCTGACCCACTTAATGCTCAGCACGTCTATATGTGATGTAGCTATCATACTGACCCACTTAATGTTCATAACGTTTATATGTGATGTAGCTATCAAGCTGACCCACTTAATGTTCATAACGTCTAGTGATGTAGTCATCATGCTGACCCACTTAATGTTCATACCGTCTATATGTGATTATAGCTATCAAGCTGATCCACTTACTGTTCATAACGTCTAGATGTGGTGTAGCTATCATGCTGACACACTTACTGTTCATAACGTCTAGATGTGATGTAGCTATCATGCTGACCCACTTAATATTCATAACGTCTAGATGTGATGTAGCTATCATGCTGACCCACTTAACTGTTCATAACGTATAGATGTGATGTAGCTATCATGCTGAACCACTTAATGTTCATACCGTCTAGAATGACAGCAGGCTTACTTAATGTTCATAATGTCTAGATGTGATGTAGCTATCATGCTGACCCACTTAATGTTCATACCGTCTAGAATGACAGCAGACTTACTTAATATTCATAACGTCTAGATGTGATGTACCTATCATGCTGACCCACTTACTGTTCATAACGTATAGATGTGATGTAGCTATCATGCTGAACCACTTAATGTTCATACCGTCTAGAATGACAGCAGGCTTACTTAATGTTCAGAACGTCTAGATGTGATGTAGCTATCATGCTGACCCACTTAATGTTCATAACGTCTATATATGATGTATATATCATGCTGACCCACTTAATGTTCATAACGTCTAGATGTGATGTAGCTATCATGCTAGACCCACTTACTGTTCATAACGTCTAGATGTGATGTAGCTATCATGCTAGACCCACTTTCTGTTCATAACGATTCTAGATGTGATGTAGCTATCATGCAAGAACACCCACTTAAGAATCATAACGTCTAGATGTGATGTAGATATCATGCTAGACCCACTTAATGTTCATAACGTCTAGATGTGATATAGCTATCATGCTGACCACTTAATTGTTCATCCACGTCTATATGTGATGTAACCTATCATGCTGAACCACATAATGTTTCATAGCGTTTATATGATGTAGCTATCAAGCTGACTCACTTAATGTTCATAACGTCAGTGATGTAGCCGTCATGCTGACCCACTTATGTTCATACTGTCTATATGTGATTATAAGCTATCATGCTATCCCACTTACTGTTCATAACATCTAGAATGTGGTGTATCTATCATGCTGACCCACTAATGTTCATAACGTCTAGATGTGATGTATGCTATCATGCTGACCCACTTAATATTCTAACGTCTAATGTGATTAGCTATTTCATGCTGACCCACTTACTGTTCATAACGTCTAGATGTGATGGTAGCTATCATGCTGACCCACTAATGTTCATACCGTCTGAATGACAGCAGGCTTACTTAATGTTCATAACGTCTATATGATGTAGCTAGTCAGCTGACCCAATTAATGTTCACAACGTCTAGGTCTAGATTGTGATGTAGCTATCATGCTGACCCACTTAATGCTAAAAACGTCTAGATGATGTAGATATCATGCTGACCCACTTAATGTTCATAACGTATAGCTTGTGATATAGCTATCATGCTGACCCCACTTAATGTTCATCACGTATATATGTGATGTAGCTATCATGCTGACCCACTTAATGTTCATCACGTCTATATGTGATGTAGCTATCATGCTGACCCACTTAATGTTCATAACGTCTAGATGTGATGTAGATATCATGCTAGACCCACTTAATGTTCATAACGTTTAGAGGTGATGTAGCTATCAAGCTGACCCACTTAATGTTCATAACGTCTAGTGATGTAGCCATCATGCTGACCCACTTAATGTTCAAACCGTCTATTTGTGATTATAGCTATCATGCTGACCCACTTACTGTTCATAACGTCTACATGTGGTGTAGCTATCATGCTGACCCACTTAATGTTCATCACGTCTATATGTGATGTACCTATCATGCTGAACCACTTAATGTTCATAGCGTTTATATGTGATGTAGCTATCAAGCTGACCCACTTAATGTTCATAACGTCTAGTGATGTAGCCGTCATGCTGACCCACTTAATGTTCATACTGTCTATAATGTGATTATAGCTATTATGCTGACCCACTTACTGTTCATAACATCTAGATGTGGTGTAGCTATCATGCTGACCCACTTACTGTTCATAACGTCTAGATGTGATGTAGCTATCATGCTGACCCACTTACTGTTCATAACGTCTAGATGTGATGTAGCTATCATGCTGACCCACTTAATGTTCATACCGTCTAGAATGACAGCAGGCTTACTTAATGTTCATAACATCTAGATGTGATGTAGCTATCATGTTGACCCAATTAATGTTCACAACGTCTAGATGTGATGTAGCTATCATGCTGACCCACTTAATGTTAAAAACGTCTAGATGTGATGTAGCTATCATGCTGACCCACTTAATGTTCATACCGTCTAGATGTGATGTAGCTATCATGCTGACCCACCACTTAATGTTCATAACGTCTATAATGACAACAGGCTTATTCAATGTTCATAAAGTCTAGATGTGATGTGGCTATCATGCTGACCCACTTAATGTTCATCACGTCTAGATGTGATGTAGCTATCATGCTGACCCACTTAATGTTCATACCGTCTAGATGTGATGTAGCTATCATGCTGACCCACTTAATGTTCATAACGTCTAGAATGACAGCAGGCTTATTCAATGTTCATAAAGTCTAGATGTGATGTGGCTATCATGCTGACCCACTTAATGTTCATACCGTCTATATGTGATGTAGCTATCATGCTAGACCCACTTAATGTTCATAAAACGTCTAGATGTGATGTATCTCATGCTAGACCCACTTAATGTCATAAACGTCTAGATGTGATGTATCTATCATGCTAGACCCACTTAATGTTCATAACGTCTATATGTGATATAGCTATCATGCTAGACCCACTTAATGTTCATAACGTCTAGATGTGATGCAGCTATCATGCTAGACCCACTTAATGTTCATAACGTCTAGATGTGATGTGGCTATCATGCTAGACCCACTTAATGTTCATAACGTCTAGATGTGATGTATCTATCATGCTAGACCCACTTAATGTTCATAACGTCTAGATGTGATGTAGCTATCATGCTGACCAATTACTGTTCATAACGTCTAGATGTGATGTAGCTATCATGCTGACCCACTTAATGTTCATACCGTCTAGAATGACAGCAGGCTTACTTAATGTTCATAACGTCTAGATGTGATGTAGCTATCATGTTGACCCAATTAATGTTCACAACGTCTAGATGTGATGTAGCTATCATGCTGACACTTAATGTTAAAAAGTCTAGATGTGATGTAGATATCATTGCTGACCCACTTAATTTTCATAACGTATAGATGTGATGTAGCTCATGCTGACCCACTTAATGTTCATAACTCTGATGTGACGTAGCTATCATGCTGACCCACTTACTGTGCATAACGTCTTGATGATGGTGTAGCTCATGCTGACCCACTTAATGTCCATAACGTCTAGATGTGATGTAGCTATCATGCTGACCCACTTAATGTTCCTAACGTCTATATGTGATGTAGCTATCATGCTGACCCACTTAATGTCCATAACGTCTAGAATGACAGCAGACTCACTTAATGTTCATATCGTCTAGATGTGATGTAGCTATCATGCTGACCCACTTAATGTTCATAACGTCTAGATGTGGTGTAGCTATCATGCTGACCCACTTAATGTTCATATCGTCTAGATGTGATGTAGCTATCATGCTGACCCACTTAATGTTCATAACGTCTAAATGTGATGTAGCTATCATGCAGACCCACTTAATGTTTTCATAACGTCTAGATATGATGTATCTATCAAGCTGACCCACTTAATGTTCATAACGACCTAGATGTAGCCCGTCATGCTGACCCACTTAATGTTCATGAACATCTAAATGTGATTTAGTACTATTATGCTGACCCCACTTATGTTCATAAAACATCTAGATGTGGTGTAGCTATCATGCTGACCCACTTACTGTTCATAACGTCCCTAGAGTATGAGCTATCATGTTCTGACCCCTTTACTGTTCATAACGTCTAGATGTGATGTAGCTATCATGCTGACCCACTAATGTCATAACCGTCTAGAATGACAGCAGGCTTTACTTAGTTCTAAACATCTAGATGTGATGTACATCATGTTGACCCAATTAATGTTCACAACGTCTAGATGTGATGTAGCTATCATGCTGACCCACTAAATGTTTAAAAAAACGTCTAGGATGTGATGTAGAAGATCATGCTGACCCACAAATTAATGTTTCATAACTATATATGTGATGTAGCTATCATGCAGACCCACTTACTGTGCATAACGTCCCTAGAATGTGGGTGTAGCTATTCATGCTGACCCACTTAATGTCCATAACGTCCTAGATGTGGTGTAGTATCATGCCTGGACCCACTTAATGTTTCCTAACGTTATATTCTGAATGTAAGCTATATTGTTGACCCACCTTATGTCCCATACGTCTAGATGCGTAGACTCACTTAATGTTCATATCGTCTAGATGTGATGTAGCTATCATGTGACCCACTTAATGTTCATAGTCTATATGTGATGTGGATCATGCTGGACCCACTTAATGTCCATAACGTAGAAGACAGCAGACTCCACTTATTGTTTCATATCGTTAGATGTGTGTAGCTTTATTGTGACCCACGAAATTGTTATAAACTTGATAAATGGTGTAATATATGCTGAACCCACCTAATGTCCTAACGTTAGAATGACAGCCGACTACTTAAATGTTATATCCCGTTAGATGTGGATGTTAGCTATCTGCTGACCCATTTTATGTCATAACGTCGTGGATTGTAGCTATCATGCTGACCCACTTATGTTCATAACGTCTCGATATTGATGTATCTATCATGTGACCCACTTAGTGTTCATAACGTCTAGATGTGATGTAGCTATCATGCTAGATCCACTTACTGTTCATAACGTCTATATGTGATGTAGCTATCATGCTAGGTCACTAATGTTCATAACGTCTAGATGTGATGTAATATCAGCTAGACCCACTTAATGTTCATAACGTCTAGATGTGATATAGCTATCATGCTGACCCATTTAATGTTCATCACGTCTATATGTGATGTAGCTATCATACTGACCCACTTAATGTTTATAACGTTTATATGTGATGTAGCTATCAAGCTGACCCACTTAATGTTCATAACGTCTAATGATGTAGTCATCATGCTGACCCACTTAATGTTCATACCGTCTATATGTGATTATAGCTATCATGCTGATCCACTTACTGTTCATAACGTCTAGATGTGGTGTAGCTATCATGCTGACCCACTTACTGTTCATAACGTCTAGATGTGATGTAGCTATCATGCTGACCCACTTAATATTCATAACGTCTAGATGTGATGTAGCTATCATGCTGACCCACTTACTGTTCATAACGTATAGATGTGATGTAGCTATCATGCTGAACCACTTAATGTTCATACCGTCTAGAATGACAGCAGGCTTACTTAATGTTCAGAACGTCTAGATGTGATGTAGCTATCATGCTGACCCACTTACTGTTCATAACGTCTAGATGTGGTGTAGCTATCATGCTGACCCACTTAATGTTCATACCGTCTAGAATGACAGCAGACTTACTTAATGTTCATAACGTCTAGATGTGATTCAGCCAACATGCTGAACCACTTAATGTTCATAACGTCTAGATGTGATGTAGATATCATGCTGACCCACTTACTGTTCATAACGTCTATATGTGATATAGCTATCATGCTGACCCACTTAATGTTCACAACGTCTAGATGTGATGTAGCTATCATGCTGACCCACTTAATGTTCATAACGTCTATATGTGATATAGCTATCATGCTGACCCACTTAATGTTCATAACGTTAGATGTAGTTATCATGTCTATTATGTGAATGTAGTTATCATGCTGACCCACTTACTGTTCATAGCGTCTAGATGTGATGTATCTATCATGCTAGACCCACTTACTGTTCATAACGTCTAGATGTGGTGTAGCTATCATGCTGACCTACTTAATGTTCATAACGTCTAGATGGGATGTAGCTATCATGCTGACCCACTTACTGTTCATAACGTCTAGTTTGTTGTTTGTTTATTGGTGTTTAACGGCCTATCAACAGGTAAGGTCATGTAAGGCCGGGCAAACGGGTTCGATCCCGTTTTAACCTGCTGCATTGGGGGGAAAATTCCAAAATCAGAACTGAATATTTACATCGAGAAACAATATATTCAGCCCTGAAATTAGAATAACCTGACCTGGTGGCAGGTCCATACCACACCAAAGTCACTTGGCCCCTTCCCTAAAATAGGATTACGAATACTCGTAATACTCATAATGGGTATAACCAGATTCAACTGTCACATACAAAATGCCAAAGACGTATGTGAGGGCCAAACCAGGTCTCCAGTCGGAATTCCGGTAAGGATGAACCCCGATCGTTAAATTACCCATCGCTTGCACCCACCTTCCACAATAACGTCTAGATGTGATGTAGCTATCATGCTGACCCACTTAATGTTCATAACGTCTAGATATGATGTAGCTGTAATGCTGACCCACTTACTGTTCATAACGTCTAAATGTGGTGTAGCTATCATGCTGATCCACTTAATGTCCATAACGTCTAGAATGACAGCAGACTTACTTAATGTCCATAACGTCTAGATGTGATTCAGACATCATGCTTAATGTTCATCACGTCTAGAATGACAGCAGGCTTATTCAATGTTCATAAAGTGTAGATGTGATGTGGCTATCATGCTGACCCATTTAATGTGCATAACGTCTAGATGTGATGTAGCTATCATGCTGACCCACTTAATGTTCATAACGTCTAGTGATGTAGCCATCATGCTGACCCACTTAATGTTCATACCATCTAGATGTGATGTAGCTATCATGCTGACCGCCTTAATGTTCATCACGTCTAGATGTGATGTAGCTATCATGCTGACCCACTTAATGTTCATAACGTCTATATGTGATGTAGCTATCATGCTGACCCATTTAATGTGCATAACGTCTAGATGTGATGTAGCTATCATGCTGACCGACTTAATGTTCATCACGTCTAGATGTGACGTAGCTATCATGCTGACCCACTTAATGTTCATAACGTCTAGAATGACAACAGACTTACTTAATGTTCATAACGTCTAGATGTGATGTAGCCATCATGCTGACCCACTTAATGTTCATACCGTCTAGATGTGATGTAGCTATCATGTTGACCGACTTAATGTTCATCACGTCTAGATGTGATGTAGCTATCATGCTGACCCACTTAATGTTCATAACGTCTAGAATGTCAGCAGACTTACTTAAATTTCATAACGTCTAGATGTGATGTAATCATGCTGACTCACTTAATGTTCATAACGTTTAGATGTGATTCAGCTATCATGCCGACCCACTTAATGTTCTTAACGTCTAGAATGACAGCAGACTTACTTAATGTTCATAACGTCTAGATGTGATGTAGCTATCATGCTGCCCCTTAATGTTCATAACGTCTAGAATGACAGCAGACTTACTTAAATTTCATAACGTCTAGATGTGATGTAATCATGCTGACTCACTTAATGTTCATAACGTCTAGATGTGATTCAGCTATCATGCTGACCCACTTAATGTTCATAACGTCTAGAATGACAGCAGACTTACTTAATGTTCATAACGTCTAGATGTGATGTGGCTATCATGCCGACCCACTTAATGTTCATAATGTCTAGAATGACAGCAGACTTACTTAATGTTCATAACGTCTAGATGTGATGTGGCTATCATGCCGACCCACTTAATGTTCATAACGTCTAGAATGACAGCAGACTTACTTAATGTTCATAACGTATATATGTGATGTAGCTATCATGCTGCCCCTTAATGTTCATCATGTCTAGAATGACAGCAGACTTACTTAATGTTCATAACGTCTAGATGTGATGTGGCTATCATGCTGCCCCTTAATGTTCATCAAATCTAGAATGACAGCAGACTTACTTAATATTCATAATGTCTAGATGTGATGTAGCTATCATGCTGCCCCTTAATGTTCATCACGTCTAGAATGACAGCAGACTTACTTAATGTTCATCACGTCTAGATGTGATGTAGCTATCATGCTGACCCACTTAATGTTCATAACGTCTAGAATGACAGCAGACTTACTTAAATTTGCATAACGTCTAGTTGTGATTGTATATCATGCTGACTCACTAATGTTCATAACCGTCAGATGTGATTCTCGATATCAGGCTGACCCTACTTAATGTTCATAACGTCTAGAATGACAGTGACCTTACGTAATGTTCATAAGTCTAGATGTGATGTTGGCTATCATGCCGACCCACTTAATGTTCATAATGTCTTGAATGACAGCAGACTTTACTTAATGTTCATAACCTTCTTGATGTGTGTGGTTTCATGACGACCCACTCTTTAATGTTCATAAACGTTAGAATGACAGCAGACTTATTAATGTTCATAAACGTATATCATGTGATGTAGCTATCATGCTGCCCCTTAATGTTCTCATGTTTGAATGACAGCAGACTTACTTAATGTTCATAACGTTCTATGATGTGATGTGGCTATCATGTGCCCCTTATTGTTCTCAAATCTAGAATGACAGCAGACTTACTTAATATTCTAATGTCTGATGTGATGTAGCTATCACTGCTGCCCCCTTATTGTTAATCACATCTAGAATGACCAGCAGACTTAACTAATTGTTCAATTCAAGACCTCTAGGATGTGGTGTAGCTATCATGCTGACCCAACTTAATGTTCATTACCGTTCTAGTAATGACAGCTGACGCATAACTTACTTAATGTTCATCACGTCTAGATGTGGTGTAGCTATCATGCTGACCCACTTAATGTTCATCACGTCTAGAATGACAGCAGACTTACTTAATGTTCATCACGTCTAGATGTGGTGTAGCTATCATGCTGACCCACTTAATGTTCATACCGTCTAGAATGACAGCAGACTCACTTAATGTTCATACCGTCTAGAATGACAGCAGCCTTACTTAATGTTCATAACGTCTAGATGTGATATAGCTATCAAGTTGACTAACTTAATGTACATAACGTCTGATATGTACATGTAATAGGTTGTGGAGATAATAAGTATGTAAAACCTTTTTTTTGCAATTGCAAATTTCAAATCAATTTGACCTGGACCTTGGGCATGTGTGAAATATGGATACCGGTAATCATACAATTATACACGCACACACACATATGCCATTGTGATCACGGACTCATTTTCTGCAAGTGGGCTCGACAAATATGAAACACAAACACATTAAACATCACACATTTTTAATTGTCTGTTGATAAATTAACTTAATATGCATTGCACAGTAAACGTGATAAAGATATAGTCCTGTAGTCATGCCAATCTGACTCCGTGTTGCAGAGACAGTAAGTGGCCAAAAAATTAACATACATTTTGACAAACTTTTGACATATTAATTCACGTACATGTAATGCCAAATTTGCTAAAGAAAATCACCAAGATATATTTTGCATACAATTCTAGGTCTCTTAAGCCTTTCAACACTACATACCTCTCTAGCAGTGTTTGCAAACAGTGTAGATCCAGACGAGTCTGCATAACGAGCCATTTCATCAGGATCTGCACTTTTTGCAAGTAATTTTCATATTTTCTTACAAAAAAATAACCCCCTTTTTATAAATGGACTAGTCTGAAAAGCATTTCATGACAATTGAATTGGTCCTTAAATTAACATATTCAAGTCCATTCCAGTTATCTAGGGTTGAAAGGGTTAAGTGAAAGCGGGCACTGTATATATGGCAGTTACCTTATAATATAGCGGTATTGTACATGTAATTTCTAAGGTTCATATATGGATCCGAGTTATATTAAAATAGGGAGCTATATGAATAAACTATGATGGCTTTCGAATGATAGAAACTTATGTAGAACAAGACTGTGTGTTGTGCCTACTAATGAATAGTTTGTTTGTTTATTAGTGTTTAACGGCCTATCAACAGCTAAGGTCATGTAAGGCCGGGCAAACGCGTTCGATCCCATTTTAACCTGCTGAATTGGGGGGAAAATCCCAAAATCAGGACTGAATATTTACATCGAGAACAAATATGTTCAGCCCTGAAATTAAAACAACCTGATCTGGTGCCAGGTCCATACCACACCAAGTCACTTGGCCCCTTCCCCTAAAATAGGATTACGAATATTGTAATACTCACATAAGGGGTATAACCAGATTCAACTGTCGCATACAAAATGCCAAATACGTATGTGAGGGCCAAACCAGGTCTCCAGTCGGGATTCCGGTAAGGATGAACCCCGATCGTTAAATTACCCATCGCGTGCTCCCACCTGCCACCCACCTAATGAATAGTAAAGTACAATTTATAAACAAATTTAATCTGATATGCTTAATTAACTCTATGCATACTACGACACTTGTGGGCATTAAATAAACAGTTCAATATCTTTTATTTTATATCTCCCTGAAAATATCATGAATATATTTAGGAATTTCATTACAATCCGGTGGACGCAATTCTAATTAATTTTTGTTTGTTTGTTTGTTTATTAGTGTTTAACGGCCTATCAACAGCTAAGGTCATGTAAGGCCGGGCAAACGGGTTCGATCCCATTTTACCCTGCTGCATTGGGGGGGAGGGGGGAGGGAAATCCCAAAATCAGAACGGAATATTTTTTACATCAAGATCAACCTGACCGGGTGCCAGGTCCATACCACACCAAAGTCACTTGGCCCCTTCCTCTAAAAAGTATTACGAATATCGTAATACTCACATAAGGGGTATAACCAGATTCAACTGTCACATTACAAAATGCCAAAGACGTATGCGAGGGCCAAACCAGGTCTCCAGTCAGGATTTTGGTAAGGATGAACCCCGATTGTTAAATTACCCATCGCGTGCTCCCACCAGCAATTCTAATTAATATCCAAGATAGAGAGCAGGTAAAGAGTTCGAGTACATGCATGTACATAATGAATGATTGTTATTTATATATGCATGGTAAATCAGGATGCATCGGTGAAATGTTTTCGATTCCCTGGGTAAAGTCCAACACGTAAATGAAATATGTGCCATTTACATTGTTTATCAAAGAAATTACAGAAGATGTAAGGAATGCATTATCAATGAATATTATGGATGTTCTAGATAATATTCCAATGACATATATTACACATGGTGGTGATCAAGAACAAATAGTGATAAGTGATCACTAAATGGTGTTTTAAGCTCATTTAACAATTACGATGAATTAAAATTTCGTCGTTTGGTGTTTATTTTCATCAACAAAAACATGCTTCGACTTTCGTATTATTTCCAATCGAAATGATTCTAAAGTACAGTCAAACCATGTTTTTATTGCGAAAGACAACAAAATATACATGTATATCAGCAGTAGGGGACAATTTACGATTCCCGCAGTCTAGTGGTTAACAACGTCATACACCGAGTTTGTTTGTTTCTTTATTGGTGTTTAATGGCCTATCAACAGCTAAGGTCATGTAAGGCCAGGCAAACGGGTTCGATCCCGTTTTAACCTGCTGCATTTGGGGGGCATACAATGTGAAAGGCGACAGATTTATTTAACCCTTTCAACACCACAGGCCTGTATAGTGGTATTGGCAAGTAGTGTAGATCCAGATGTGCCGGCTCGTAACGAGTCGTCTCATCAGGATCTGCACCCTTTGCAAATAGTTTTCATATAGTTGAGAACAAAAACACCCCCTTTTCATCAATGGACTAGTCTGAAAATCATTTTGTGACAATTGGATTGGGTGAAAAATTAACATATCAAAATCAATCCAGTTACTTCGGGGTGAAAGGGTTAATGGTGTTTAACGACCTGGCAACATCTACGTCATTTGATCTGAGACGAGTTTCCACTAGATATGATATTTATGAAAGGAGTCCCGCACAATTTATGCACCGAGCCTCAGACGAGATTAATGTTTTGTTTATCAATTGACATCAACTCTCCAACCAGCAGAACACTTGGAGATATCCAAGATTTCAGTGAGCAGACTATTTTTGCATGTAGTTGAAAATCCCCAAAAGAAAAATAGTTTTAATACGAGCCATAATTCTATTATAAATGAGCAATATCATACATTCCTTTGCTTGATATTGTCCAGAAGACTTCACATTATAAGCGTAAAAGCTTGTTTTCTATTCTTGTTTCAAACTGTATGTATTATGTACGGTATATCACTTATCTCTCTTGAAATAAATATTGTTTAACCCTTGAAAGGTGGGAACCGAAAACTGTCGTCTGCTGCTGTTTCAAATTTTGTCTTCTTTATCCATTAAAATATGGTTTGACAGCACATTAGAATAAAGTGCTGCCAAACCATGTTTTTGTTGAGAAAAAAAAGGAAAATAAACAAGAGGGCCATGATGGCCCTAATACGCTCACCTGACTCCATGAACACCAAAGGAGAATGTGACAGAGTTCAAATGTGTTTTAAAAAAATTGTGCTATTTTTAGATGGCGGTCATCTTGGATTAAACGAGGACTCTCATTTTACCAAATCTGAAAATGCTTCACCCAAGGATCTTAACTTACTATGAAGCTTGGCCAGCATCGGCCATGTTGTTCCTGAGAAAAAGACGTTCAAAATCTTGAATAAATGGACCTATTGGCGGCCATCATGGATGACACAATCATCCGATTCCAACAAATATTGCACCAGAGCAATCGCCTCATGGATACCTTCAATTTGATATATGACATGAGCATATTCGGTCAAAAATAAAATTTGACACCACGGGCCACGCCCATTTTTGACCCCGGGGTCACCATTTTCACAACTTTGAAAGAGCATTGTACAACGACCATTCCTACCAAGTTTCATCAAAATCCGGCTAGCGGTTCATGAGAAGAAGATTTTTTAAGAATTTATGATATTTTATACGGTGGCCATCTTGGATTAGCGATGACCTCCATTTTAACAAATCTGAACAGGCTTCACCCATGGACCATAACTTTTAAGTTTGGTTACCATGGGCCAAGCGGTTCATGTGAAGAATAATTTTGAAATCTCTTAATAAACAAGAGGGCCATGATGGCCCTAATTCGCTCACCTGACTCCATGAACACAAGACGAGAATGTGACATTGAGTTCATATGTTTTAAAAAAATTGTGATATTTTTAGATGGCGGTCATCTTGGATTAAGCGATGACTCTCATTTTACCAAATCTGAAAATGCTTCACCCAAGGATCTGAACTTCCTATGAAGTTTGGCCAGCATCGGTCATGTGGTTCCTGAGAAAAAGACGTTCAAAATCTCGAATAAATGGACCTTTTGGTGGCCATCATGGATGACATAATCATCCGATTCCGACAAATATTGAACCAGAGCATTCGCCTCATCCGGCTAGCGGTTCATGAGAAGATTTTTTAAGAATGTATGCTATTTTTAAACGGCGGCCATCTTGTATTAGCGATGACCTCCATTTTAACAAATCTGAAAAGGCTTCACACATGGACCATAACTTTTAAGTTTGGCTACCATGGGCCAAGCAGTTCATGTGAAGAAGAATTTTGAAATCTCTAATAAAAGAATGACCTTTTGACATTTTGGCGGCCATCTTGGATAACATAACAATCCGATTTCGACAGAAAATGTACCAGAGTGATCGCCTCATTGATACCTTCAATTTGATATATAACATGACCATATTCGGTCAAAAATAAAATTTGACCCCACGGGCCACGCCCATTTTTGACCCCGGGGTCACCATTTTAACAACTTTGAAAGAGCATTGTACATTGATCATTCCTACCAAGTTTCGTCGAAATCCGGCCAGCGGTTCATGAGAAGATTTTTTAAGAATTTATGCTATTTTTAGACGGCGGCCATCTTGGATTATCGATGACCTCCATTTTAACAAATCTGAAAAGGCTTCACCCATGGACCATAACTTTTAAATTTGGCTACCATGGGCCAAGCGGTTCATGTGAAGAATTTTGAAATCTCTAATAAAAGAACGACCTTTTGACATTTCGGCGGCCATCTTGGATGACATAACAATCCGATTTCGACAAAAAATGAACCAGAGTGATCGACTCATTGATACATTCGATTTGATATATAACATGACCATATTCGGTCAAAAATAAAATTTGACCCTTATTTGACCCCACGGGCCACGCCCATTTTTGACCCCGGGGTCACCATTTTAACAACTTTGAAAGAGCATTGCACATCGATCATTCCTACCAAGTTTCGTCGTTATCCGGCTAGCGGTTCATGAGAAGAAGACTTTTTTAAGAATTTATGCTATTTTTAGACGGCGGCCATCTTGGATTAGCGACGACCTCCATTTTAAGAAATCTGAAAAGGCTTCACCCATGGACCATAACTTTTAAGTTTGGCTATCATGGGCCAAGCGGTTCATGTGAAGAAGAATTTTGAAATATCTAATAAAAGAACGACCTTTTGACACATTCGGCGGCCATCTTGGATGACATAACAATCCGATTTCGACAAAAAATGTACCAGAGTGATCGCCTCATTGATACCTTCAATTTGATATATAAAATTACCATATTCGGTGAAAAGTAAAATTTGACCCCAATTTGACCCCACGGGCCACGCCCATTTTTGACCCCGGGGTCACCATTTTAACAACTTTGAAAGAGCATTGTACATTGATCATTCCTACCAAGTTTCGTCAAAATCCGGCCAGCGGTTCATGAGAAGATTTTTTAAGAATTTATGCTATTTTTAGATGGCGGCCATCTTGGATTGGCGATGACCTCCATTTTAACAAATCTGAAAAGGCTTCACCCATGGACCATAACTTTTAAGTTTGGCTACCATGGGCCAAGCGGTTCATGTGAAGAAGAATTTTGAAATTTCTAATAAAAGAACGACCTTTTGACCTTTCGGCGGCCATCTTGGATGACATAACCATCTGATTTCGACAAAAAAATGCACCAGAGTGATCACCTCATTGATACCTTCAATTTGATATATGACATGACCATATTCGGTCAAAAAGAAACTTTGAAAGAGCATTGTACATCGATCATTCCTACCAAGTTTTGTCGAAATCCGGTTGGTAGTTCTTGAGAAGATTTTTGAAGAATTTGTGCTATTTTTAGACGGCGGCCATCTTGGATTACGTAATGACGTCATTTTAACAATTTTGTAATCCTCCTACCTAAGGACCATGACCATGAAGTTTGGTGACTATAGGCCCAATGGTTACCGAGGAGAAGACGTTTGAAAATGTTCACGGACGACGGACGACGACGACGGACGACGGACACACTGCGGTAACAATAGCTCACATGAGCTTCGCTCAGGTGAGCTAAAAAACGACCTTTTGACATTTTGGCGGCCATCTTGGATGACATAACAATCCAATTTCGACAAAAAATTCACAAGAGTGATCGCCTCAATGATACCTTCGATTTGATATATAACATGACCATATTTGGTCAAAAATCAAATTTGACCCCACGGGCCACGCCCATTTTTGACCCCGGGGTCACCATTTTAACAACTTTGAAAGAGCATTGTACATCGATCATTCCTACCAAATTTCGTCAAAATCCGGCTAGCGGTTAATGAGAAGAAGATTTTTAAGAATTTATGCTATTTTTAGACAGTGGCCATCTTGGATTAGTGATGACCTTCATTTTAACAAATCTGAAAAGGCTTCACCCATGGACCATAACTTTTAAGTTTGGCTACCATGGGCCAAGCGGTTCAAGTGAAGAAGAATTTTGAAATCTCTAATAAAGGAACAACCTTTTTAACTTTCGGCGGCCATCTTGGATGATATAACCATCTGATTTCGACAAAAAATGCACCAGAGTGATCGCCTCGTTGATACCTTCAATTTGATATATGACATGATCATATTCGGTCAAAAATAAAATTTGACCCCAATTTGACCCCAGGGTCACCATTTTAACAACTTTGAAAGAGCATTGTACATCAATCATTCCTACCAAGTTTTGTCGAAATCCGGTTGGCAGTTCTTGAGAAGAAGATTTTTGAAGAATTTGTGCTATTTTTAGACGGCGGCCATCTTGGATTATGTAATGACGTCATTTTAACAACTTTGTAATCCCCCTACCTAAGGACCATGACCATGAAGTTTGGTGACTATAGGCCCAATGGTTACCGAGGAGAAGACGTTCACGGACGACGACGACGGACGACAGACACATTGCGGTAACAATAGCTCACATGAGCTTCGCTCAGGTGAGCTAAAAAGAAACAGCAGACGACAAAATGTAATTCAGCATTGTAAGGGTTAAAGCAAAGAACAGGGTTACCGGTAGTTACATGGGTTTATGTGGCTTATGCCCTTGTTGTCAGAGGGGCCTTATGGGGATTGTAGACACATAAACACAAATATTTTTAGAACGTCCGTAAACAATCAGTGTGCATAGAACAACGTCAACGGACTTGAGTGTATTATTTCCGCTATTCAAATACAAACTTTTTTTTGAAATCCAAATTACGCAGCTGGTTTTTTTATCAACTAGTTGTATTTGTGTGTATTCCTGGAAGCTGTTCAAGAATTTTAACAATGTAGAGAATCAAGAAGCTGTGTGAAAGGAAATAGCAATTAAAAGAAATTTCCACCAATGTTAAGTATGTGAAATCGCTAAGATTGTGACCTTGACCTTGGGGTTAGCGGGTGTCTGAGGGCCATGTAATTGGCATGGCATGATAGAGAATCATTAGAAAGAGTGTGTGAAATATCAAGAAGTGGGGTGACAGGAAACAGAAATTATAACAAATTTCCCTCAAAGTTAAGTTTATGAATGCACTAAGATTCTGACCGTGACCTTGGAATTAGCGGGGGTCTGAGCATTGTGGATTTGTCACAGCAAAATAGAGAATCCTTAGAGAAGGGCATGTGTGAAATAGCAAGATGTTTGGTAAAAGGAAATTGTTTATTTCCATCGATGAGAACGTATGGCTTTTATTTACATCGTATAGCTAGTGATTTTCATGGGTAGGTTTTATAATAAACATAGTTACATGTATTATGGTATGCACAAGTGTTTGTGAAAATAAACCAACTTCAACATGGGATGAACACATGCATGTAACATTACACCAATGAAACATATACGAGACACGCCATGTGATTTTGTACCTTCGTACATCTGTGTAATTTCATTAAAGACGTTTACAAAATTTACAATATTTTTCAAAAAGTTGACAAAATTAAAATAATACTGCATGTACTCTGAAAATTTAATCAACTTTGGACGACATTTACGGAAAATATTATAAATTTTGCAGAAGTATTTAATGAAATTACGCAGATGTCCGAAGGTATAAAATAACATGGCGTGTTTCATTTGTGGCTGTGACTGGAGAAATTGGGCTTATGGGTTTCGCGAGCAGTGTCAATCCAGATCAGCCTGTGCATTCGCACAGTCTGATCAGGATCTGCACTGGTCGCCATTCCATCAATGAAACACATTATGCTTCTAACAAGCAATTTTGATCATTATCAGGCTACACGAGTGTCTCATTTAATCTAGATCTACACTGGTTGCAAATCCCATAAGCCCCATTTCTCCAGTCACATCCACATATTAGCATGTAAATACCACACACACACTCAACCATGACAAAACATGCTTGCGATTTCTCAAAACCGTTTATAATTCATTTTTGGTATTTTTTTGGCCTTCATGGCATTATTTATTTCACTGATTTTCTGATGGTATCTACACATAATTGGGAAATTTTAACCATAATTGTTTTAGAATCCCTGCTACAGGACTCACAGGGGATTACACATAACAAATTGTGTGGGAGTGAAATACAACAGCTGCAAAACATACAACAAGGTTATTTCAATCATAGAATTTCAAAATACTGCATCATTCAATTGAGCATGTAATTCCACCAACATGGGTCAAACTGTTTGTTTGTTTGTTGGAGTTTAACGGCCTATCAACAGCTAAGGTCAAACTGGGTTATGATGGTTGAAAATGCCATCCACCTGGTTTTGGCCATAGATTGAAGTAACAGACCATAAGTATACATGTACCAAAAAGCAACAATGAAAAAAGAAATAGCTAAAAACAAGAAATGCGTCTGTCGAACGCGGATGCCACCTGCAGAATATTTGAGAAACTGTGACAAAGTGGTTAACCGAAAAGTGTGACGGACGGACGGACAGACGGACGGACGGACGGACGGACGGACAGACGGACAGACGGACGGGACGTTCTTACAGTATTATACTTATGTGGCTTATCACATGTTAAATATTAGCCACATAAAACGATTTTTAGCCACATAAAAGGATTTTTAGTGGCTAATTGTAACCAACCCTATCCTTTACCAAGTCCATAACCCTGTGGGGCTAGCCACATAAGTACCCTAATGTGTGCCCAGACGGACGGACGGACGGACGGACGGACGTTCTTACATTAGGGTACTTATGTGGCTTATCACATGTTAAATATTAGCCACATAAAACGATTTTTAGCCACATAAAACGATTTTTTAGGTGGCTAATTGTAACCAACCCTATCCTTTAACAAGTCCATAACCCTGTGGGGCTAGCCACATAAGTACCCTAATTTGTGCCCGGACGGACGGACGGACGGACGGACGGACGGACGGTCCAAACACTATATGCCACCCGTTTCTCCGAAACCCGGTGGCATAACAAGAAATGCGTCTGTCGAACGCGGATGCCACCTGCAGCATATTTGAGAAACTGTGACAAAGTGGTTAACCGAAAAGTGTGACGGACGGACGGACGGACTAACTTACATTTCGGACCTTAGGGGGTACTTGCTATATAAAAGATCAAAGGAAATACCCTGTAAGACACAATAGGCTTACAGGGTACGGAATAAGTTCCATTGTCTTCTATTGTCTTAGGCCACGCCCCCTACCCCATAAGTACCCTAATGTGTGCCCGGACGGATGGATGGACGGACGGACGGACGGACAGACGGACGGACGGTCCAAACACTATATGCCACCCGTTTCTTCGAAACCCGGTGGCATAAAAATCTTTAATCCATCCAATTATTGGATGTGTGATAGGAAGAATTAAATACTATTTTTTAGCTAATTATTTTTCACTTATTGATGCTTTTTGGTACATGTATATTTAATGTACATGTATTTATAGACCATGGTCCGTTACTTCAACCTGTGGTTTTGGCAGATCATGGCCCAATACCGTCAGTCTCGCTATTAACCCTTTCAACACTACAGACACTTTCCCAATGCTTGCAAACAGTGTAGATCCAGATGATCCGGCTCGTAAGAAGCCGAATCATCTGGATCTGCACTGTTTGTGGATATTTTCTGATTTTTTACCACTTTTCTCATTTAATGGAATAGTTCAAGTCTACATGAAAGAGTCCATATCAGTTACTTAGGGGTGAAAGGGTTAACAGAATTTGGTCTCTTTCCAAAAATATGTTTTGGCATCACAAGAGAATCGTCTCCATTGAAAATTGAAAGAGTTTAGTAGCATTCCAGCAACACCTATTAAGGTCATACGGAGAGACACGACTGGTTTCAAGTTTAAGCCGAAAGTTTGTTTGTTTATTGGTGTTTAATGGCCAATCAACAGCTAAGGCCAACAGGTTTGATTCTGCATTTCATTGGGTGGGAAAATCCCACAATCAGAACGGAATAGTTACATCGAAATAAATATATATTCAGCCCTGAAATTAGAATAACCTGACCTGGTGCCAGGTCCATACCACACCAAGGTCACTAGGCCCCTTCCCCTAAAAGTAATACTGGTAGGATTACTCTTATAAGGGGTATAACCAGATTCAACTATCAAATACATGAAAGCCAAATACATACTTGAGGGCCAACCAGGTCTCCAGTCAGGATTCCAGTAAGGATGAATCCCGATTGTTAAATTACCCATCCTAACCAACCACCACACTAAAAGAAAGACAAAGTAAGGTCGAGAAGCATTGAAAATAAACAAGAGGTTCATGATGGCTCTATATCGCTCACCATGAAGATCAGGTAAGCAATCAGCTCATCAATACCTTCAATTGGATATACAACATGACGACATTAAACAAACTAGAGTGCTGCTGTAATGGATATTCACATTTGTGAAATTACACACTCATTTGAAATCTGTTAAACACATAAATAACATTCGTTCTTGATATTATTGACTGGGACTATCTATTATACATACAGATTGAAAACAGTGACATGTACATGTAGCAATACAAAGCATGAAACATCAATGATCAACAATGACATTATCTCACTGTATCCGTGACCAGTGATTGCACATACACATAAATTGCAGATTCCGAGGAGCTCTCAAAATTAGCTGAAAGCACTTTACACTGATGTTTAGTCCTGAAACCCCTAAATATGTACAATGTAACATGGTATGTTCCATGTTAATTCTGGACTATTCCGTTAATCAAAACAGGCGTATTGTTTCAAAATCTTAAAAAATAATGTCAACAAGGGCATCGTTATTACTATAAAGCTAATCCCTTCGCTGGCAGCCTTGATAATAAAAAACAAAGCCAAAAAAAACTTAAAACATTTTTGCCTTGCAAACGAGGTAAACGCAAGTCCTCAGTGACCTTAACCTTGGACGGTCGGTCGTGGGTCATACGTAACACAAAGCACTATCCCTAGACAATTTTTTTCAATCGGTGAAGTGTTTCATACGTTATTGAGAAATGAAGTGCTACTAACGTACGTACGCTCGAGCGTACACACGTGCTTACATGGATGAATGCTATATCCTATCGGCGAGGGGATAATGAAGCAAAAACAATCAGTTAGCCGCCATTACAATGGAAGTGGAAATTAATAGGCTGTCACTGACGACCATACATGTGTAACCCTTTAAATGATAAAACAAAATTTTCGTCATCTGATTTTTTACCATTCTTTTCAATGATTCTCAACAAAGTGAATGGGTTTAACATCCCAGCAACAGCTAAGTTCATATAGAGATGGGACCACTGTTTAAAGTCTCATCCGACAGACCAGTGGGATGGAAATACAATGTTAGTATTTTTCACGCCTAGGGTGAGGATTGAACTCGCAACCGCCCTGATTCTCATCAAACCCTGCTTTGAAAGCACATGCATCATCTATGCAAAGAGGTGATTCTAATGTATGGCTGTCACTGGAGAAATGGAGCTTATGGGATTTGTGACCAGTGTAGCTCCTGGTCAAATAGCACACTCCTGTAGGCTGATAACGATCTATATTGCTTATGACAATATTTGTTTCTCGGCTTTTAAGGGTTTAACCCTTTCAGCACAACAGGCCTCTATCCCGATATTCACAAATATTGTAGATCCAGATGAGCCGGCTCGCAACGAGCCGTCTCATCAGGATCTGCAATATTTGTGAATACATGTAATTTCTAAGTTTCTATAAAATTCCCCCAGTTCTGATAAATGGAATAGTCTGATAATTAAAATGGAATATTCGGTTCCAGTTAATTAGGGGTGAAAGGGTTTAATTGTTACATTTAAATATTGATATGTACTGGTGCATGTATTATATAATTATTTTATGATAGCAATGCTAAATATATTTGTGATAACAATGTAGTATGTATTCCCTACAACATTCATCATTGAAAATTCCCCCACTGAATTCATTCGTAGCACAACTTTCCATCGATATTCATAGCTGAACTTGGGCATGCAACACTGTTACAGTGAAAACTCTTAAGGCCCGACACGCTGGGAGGTCCCCATACGTATATTAAACTACTGTCTGTTCCACGTTTTACTGCCGATAAACATTTGACTATTAAGCACATTAAATCCAAAAAATATTTAAATGTAAATACTTTTTCATCAATAACAAAAATGTCACCTTCCCGAAAAAAAATTATTTGATGAAATTCGGTCAAATATTGATTTTATTGCGAAAAAAATATTTTTTTATAATAATATTTTATTTGTGGACCGATTTTCAAAATCTAACTTGTTTGCTTAGTTACATCATTTCCAAGCTATCTAGTCCGGTTTCGGAGTCAATTTCCAAAATTTCTTTTTTTTTTTTTTACTCCTCCAGCGCGACTCCTACTCCTCCTCCACTTTTCTCCCCGTGTTAAATTCCCATAGGAAAATGGTTTTTCGCTATAAAATCAATATTTGATGGAATTTCATCAAACAATTTTTTTTTGGGGAGGGTGACTTTTTTGTTATTGATGAAAAAATACTTACATTTAAATATTTTTTAGATTTAATATGTTTAATAGCGAAAAGTTTGTTGGCAGAAAAACGTGGAACAGAAAGTAGAGTGATGTAGCATGTAAACAACAATATTAGAATTCTGCCGTATATATTCCAAAGTGAGTGAGAATGTTGATATGTATTTTATCACACTACCGATTCTTTCACACTTAAATAAAATCTAATGTCACATGACAATGTCTTTTTTGTCGCTTATGTATTAGTGTCAACAGTTGAAAAGTTGATGCTTTAATCAGGAATCTGCCTCATCATTAACTCTCACTACGCTGGAGACGGAAATTGTCGTCTGCTGTTTTTCATTTTTGCCTTAATTCTAAACAAAAAACCTGTTTTGACAGCACATGAGAATCGTCCACAGTGGGGACGATTCTCATGCGCTGTCAAAATAGGTTTTTGTCGAGAAATATTGAAATTAAAACATTTACAGCAGACGACAAAATTTAAGTGAGCATAATAAGGGTTAAAGGCAGTGAATCTCAGATATCCAACATGTGGTTTTCATTGTATTAACTGCACACGGCAACCATACACATTATCTCATCAATTTGACTTGAATTAATTACCGCATATGTTTAACGGACTGTCAAAACTACGGTCATTTCAGGAGTCGCTTCAGCCCTTCCCCTAAAGGTAATAGGATTAATAATGATCGTATTACACATACAAGGGGTATAACCAGATTCAACTTTCACATACAAGAATGCCACAAAGACGTACCTTAGGGCGAAACCAGGTCTCCGGTCGGGATTCTGATAAGGATGAATCGCGTGCTCCCAACCAACGATGACGACATGTTCTAAGAAGTCAATCTTGATACATGTACGTGCACCACACGTTTCATGGCAATATTTGGTTGCTTTATATGCTCGATTTAACAGCAAATACATACACCGAATGGACGGCAGACAGACACACAGACAAACACTACTACACAGTAAAATAATCACATTTTGTTCATACATACATGTATATTTCATAATTAGTTCACACAGTATCAAAGACCAGCTTGGATATTCCTAACACATTAACCCTTACAATGCTGAATTCAATTTGTCATTTGAAGTTTATTTTTTAATTTCCATTTTTCTTGATAAACAAACATGGTTTGGCAGCATTTCAGAATCATTTCTGCCAAACCATGCTTTTTTCGAGAAAAAAAGATAAAACGTGAAATAACAGCAGACGACAATTTTCGTTTCCCGCATAATAAGGGTTTACTATTACACATGTATACAATGAACACACACATGAAATGAGTCAATGTATGAAATTTTCTGCCTACTTGAATGAGAAAGTTTCCAACTAGATTTATAATATATGCAATATTTTTTTGGCAAATGATGTCAAATATTTACGATCACACACAGAGATATATTCCATCAATATTTAACATCATTTACAGAAAATAATTGATTTCAAAATATCACTGAATTATGGAGATTCGTTATGGCCGATGTAAATAATAACGAGCACACGCGAAATTAAATTCTGCATGTGCTCTTAAAATTTTATCAATAATTACCTTCATTTACGGAAAATACCATATTTTTTCCAGATTCAAAATCGGTGAAATATGTAGATGCAATATAGTCATGGTGTTGATAAACAATTAAGAGCACAGATATAATTAAATTCTGTGTGTGCCCTTAAATTTTTATCAACATTTACCTATTAAACATCATTTATCGAAAATAACTTATTTTTTATCGATTCAGTATCAGTGAAAAATGTACAGTGGAACCTCTCTAAACCGGACACCACTAAAATACATGATCTTATTTTTGATGAGTTTCTTGGTCATTTATCTGAGGTGATAATCTCTGTTCGGGATTGCATAGCACACACCTATGGCTCAGAATGATCAAAATCTCTGATTTACAGTGACACCTCTCGAAGCCGGACATCCTGGGACCCTGGGGACCCCCAGGGTGTCCGGTTAGAGAGGTTTCACTGGGGACCTCCCAGGGAGACCGGTTAGAGAGGTTTCACTGCGGACCTCCCAGGGTGTCCGGTTAGAGGTTTCACTGCAGACCTCCCAGGGTGTCCGGTTTAGCGAGGTTTCACTGGGGACCTCCCAGGGTGTCCGGTTCAGAGAGTTTCATTGTAGATGCAATATGAGAGAAAATCAGACATACTGGTTGAAATGGAATGTGATAACGAGATAGTGTAAATTCTATAGGTAACAGCGATCCAGAGAAACTACTATACACACGTGTCCGAATGGCTAAACGCCTTTTTATGTTTATTTTTCTCCATTTTTCCGTGTTCTAAGCTTTGTTTACGTTGGTGACCTGAAATCAAAAGTGCATGGAGTGTATATGTGCTACCGTAATCACCCTAAATATTTGGACACAATTCATTGCGGGAAACAGAGATTAATATATGGATTCACACAGCAATGCATGTCCCAATATTTAGGGTTAGTATGATTGTACTTCTGTATCACAATAACAATGTATTTGGATACACTTTGTTTTGGGAATGCCTTATTTTATAGAAACAAATGGTGTGCGAATATGTAGGATTAATTACAGTATACATCAATATCTACACACACATGTATTGCTTAACCCTCAATACGCGGGAGACGAAAATTGTCCTCTGCTGTTTATCATTTTTGCCTTAATTCTTAACAAAAAACCTGTTTTGGCAGCACATGAGAATCATTTCCAGTGGAGACGATTCTCATGCACTGTCAAAACAGGTTTTTATCGAGAAATATTGAAAATAAAACATTTCTAGCAGACGACAAAATTTAATTCAGCGTAGTAAGGGTTAAATATTAATGTATGCAAGATATTAATTTAGGAACTAAATTTACAAATGGGCACACTAACATGGGCAATTAATGGGCAATTAACATCGGTGATGGATTTAATGGTGATAAATGTAGACCCTGACAAGACTGTATCTGCGCAGTACACAAAGGTAACAAGTATTGGCATCGTTAAACGTAGGTAATCCCCTCGCTGGCAGCCTTGATAATATAAAAAAGAAATGTTTTTTTTTTAACATTTGTGCCTTACAAACAAGGTGAACATAAGTCCCCACTGACCTTGACATTGGGCTGTCGGATCTGGGTCATATGCAAAACAAAGCATGACCCCTAGACACACATTTTGGCCAAATATTATCACAATTAGTGAAGCAGTTCGCAAGTTATTGAACAAGAGTTGTCAGAAGACAACGAAGCTCGCCTGTTGGCAGCCTTCACTCAAACTTGGCACAGTTGTATAAACAAGAGGGCCATGATGGCCCTAATTCGCTCACCTGACTCCATGAACACCAGAGGAGAATGTGACATTGAGTTCATGTGTTTTAAAAAAATTGTGCTATTTTTAGATGGCGGTCATCTTGGATTAAGCGATGACTGTCATTTTACCAAATCTGAAAATGCTTCACCCAAGGATCTTAACTTCCTATGAAGTTTGGCCAGCATCGGCCATGTGGTTCCTGAGAAAAAGACATTCAAAATCTTGAATAAATGGACCTTTTGGTGGCCATCATGGATGACATAATCATCCGATTACGACAAATATTGCACCAGAGCAATCGTCTCATCGATACCTTCAATTTGATATATGGCATGAGCATATTCAGTCAAAAATAAAATTTGATCCCAATTTGACCCCACAGGCCATGCCCATTTTTGACCCAGTGGTCACCATTTTCACAACTTTGAAAGAGCATTGTAAATCGATCATTCCTACCAAGTTTAGTTGAAATCCGGCAAGCGGTTCATGAGAAGAAGATCTTTTAAGAATTTATGCTATTTTTAGAAGGCGTCCATCTTGGATTGGCGATGACCTCCATTTTAACAAATCTGAAAAGGGTTCACCCATGGACCATAACTTTTAAGTTTGGCTACCATGGGCCAAGCGGTTCATGTGAAGAAGAATTTTGAAATCTCTAATAAAAGAACGACCTTTTGACATTTCGGCGGCCATCTTGGATGACATAACAATCCGATTTCGACAAAAAATGTACCAGAGTGATCGCCTGATTGATACCTTCGATTTGATATATAATATGACCATATTCGGTCAAAAATAAAATTTGACCCCACGGGCCACGCCCATTTTTGACCCCGGGGTCACCATTTTAACAACTTTGAAAGAACATTGTACATCGATCATTCCTACCAAGTTTCGTCGAAATCCGGCTAGCGGTTCATGAGAAGAAGATTTTTTAAGAATTTATGCTATTTTTAGACAGCGGCCATCTTAGATTAGCGATGACTCCATTTTAACAAATCTGAAAAGGCTTCACCCATGGACCATAACTTTTAAGTTTGGCTACCATGGGCCAAGCGGTTCATGTGAAGAAGAATTTTGAAATCTCTAATAAAAGAACGACCTTTTCACATTTCGGCGGCCATCTTGGATGACATAACAATCGATTTCGACAAAAAATGTACCAGAGTGATCGCCTGATTGATACCTTCGATTTGATATATAACATGACCATATTCGGTCAAAAATAAAATTTGACCCCACGGGCCATGCCCATTTTTGACCCCGGGGGTCACCATTTTAACAACTTTGAAAGAGCATTGTACATCGATCATTCCTACCAAGTTTCGTCGAAATCCGGCTAGCGGTTCATGAGAAGAAGATTTTTTAAGAATTTATGCTATTTTTAGACGGCGGCCATCTTGGATTAGCGATGACCTCCATTTTAACAAATCTGAAAAGGCTTCACCCATGGACCATAACTTTTTAAGTTTGGCTACCATGGGCCAAGCGGTTCATGTGAAGAAGAATTTTGAAATCTCTAAAAAAAGAACATTTTGACATTTCGGCGGCCATCTTGGATGACATAACAATCCGATTTCGATAAAAAATGTACCAGAGTGATCACCTTATTGATACCTTCAATTTGATATATAACATGACCATATTTGGTCAAAAATAAAATTTGACCCCGGGGTCACCATTTTAACAACTTTGAAAGAGCAATGTACATCGATAATTCCTAACAAGTTTCGTCGAAATCCGGTTGGCGGTTCTTGAGAAGAAGATTTTTTAAGAATTTGTGCTATTTTTAGATGGCGGCCATCTTGGATTACGTAATGACGTCATTTTAACAATTTTGTAATCCCCCTACCTAAGGACCATGACCATGAAGTTTGGTGACTAGACCAAATGGTTACCGAGGAGAAGACGTTAGAAAATTTTCACTGACGACAGACGACGACGGACGACGACATTGCGGTAACAATAGCTCACATGAGCTTCGCTCAGGTGAGCTAAAAACATGAATATTATATAACTTGACCTTGGGTTAAGGGGTGTGCGGTGGACCTTGACATTGGGGTCAGTGGTGGAAGGTGGGTCATGTATTAGCTATAGCATGATATCATATTCAGATGAATGCATGTATGAAATATCAATGCGCTTCCTGAAAACAGAAGTTATACAAAATTTAACCCAACGTTAAGTTTATGAACGCACTAAGTTGGTGATTTTCTACAGCATGATAGCTATTCACATGAGGAATGCATGTATGAATGTGCTAACTTTGTGACCTTGACCTTGACCTTGGGGAAAGGGGTGGAGGGGGGGTGTGGGTCATGGATTTGCTGTAGCACAATAGAGGATCACCAGATGAATGCATGTAATAAATATTAAAGCGTTCCCTGTAAAGAAAAAGAAGTTATAAAAAGACATTTACTCTAACGTTAAGTTTATGATGTTGATCTTGGGGAACGGGGTGGGGGTGGGTCATGGATTTGCTGTAGCACAATAGAGGATCACCAGATGAATGGATGTATGAAATATCAAAGCGTTACTTGTAAAGAAACAGAAGTTACACAACATTTACCCCAACGTTAAGTTTATGAACATATGACCTTGACCTTGGGGTAAAGGTTGGGTGGTGGATCGTGGATTTGCTACAGCATGATAAAGGGTCATCTAAGGAATGCATGTATGAAATAACAAGGCGTTCCATGAAAGGAAACAGATGTTATAAGACATTTACCCCAACATTAAGTTTATGAATGTGCTAAGTTTGTGACCTTGACCTTGGGGTAAGGGGACGGTGGTGGGTCATGGATTTGCTTTAGCATGATAGAGTATCATCAGATGAATGCATGTATGAAATATCAAGGCGTTCCATGAAAGGAAACAGATGTTATAAGACATTTATGCCAACATTAAGTTTATGAACGTGCTAAGTTTGTGATCTTGACCTTGGGGAAAGGGGTGTGGGGTGGGTCATGGATTTGCTATAGCATGATAGTGTATCATCAGATGAATGCATGTATGAAATATGAAGGTAGTCCCTGTAAATAAAATTACACAACATTTGTCCCAACGTTAAGTTTATGAACATGCTAAGTTTGTGACCTTGACCTTGGGGTATGGGTTGGGTGGTGGGTCATGGATTTGCTACAGCATGAGAGAGGGTCATCTGAGGAATGCATGTGTGAAATATCAAGGCATTCCATGGAAGGAAACAGATGTTATAAGACATTTACCCCAACGTTAAGTTTATGAATGTGCTAAGTTTGTGACCTTTACCTTGGGGTAAGGGTTGGGTTGTGGGTCGTGGATTTGCTACAGCATGATAGACGGTCATCTAAGGAATGCATGTATGAAATATCAATGCGTTCCATGAAAGGAAACGGATGTTATAAGACATTTACCCCAACGTTAAGTTTATGAATGTGCAAAATTTGTGACCTTGACCTTGGGGTAAGGGTTGGGTGGTGGATCATGGATTTGCTATAACATGATAGAGTATCATCAAATGAATGCATGTATGAAATATCAAGGCGTTCCATGAAAGGAAACAGATGTTTTAAGACATTTACCCCAACGTTAAGTTTATGAACATGCTAAGTGTGTGACCTTGACCTTGGGGTACCGTAAGGGTTGAGTGTTGGGTCGTAGATTTGCTACAGCATGATAGAAGGTCATCTGAGGAATGCATGTATGAAATATCAAGGCGTTCCCTGAAAGGAAAGAAAAGTTCATGAATGTGCTACGTTTGTGACCTTGACCTTGGGGTAAGGGTTGGGTGGTGGGTCATGGATTTGCTACAGCATGATAGAGGGTCATCTGAGGAATGCATGTATGAAACTAGATTGGTCAGTAAGCGAGGCTTACGGAATACCCCCACCGTGGGCCCAGGTACCCCTAAATATGTAAGAAAAATCCAAGTGTGTGGGCTTGTGACCTTGACTCTGGGCTTAGCGTGGGCGGCACGAACGTGAATTTGTCAGAGGGTGGTAGAGGTCCATTGGAGTGAAATGTGAAGCAGATCCGAGCAAGTAAATAGAAGTTATAACCGATGTTAAGTTTTGTAAAGAGACTAAGTATGTGACCTTGACCTCGAGATCAGCGGGGATTTATCACAGCACGATAGTAGAGCCTTAGAGGAATGCATGCATGAAATATTAAGAATTTTCAATGAAAGAAATAGAAGTTACAACATATTTCTCTGATGTTAAGTTTTGTAAAGATACTATGTCACCTTGACCTTGGGATCAGCGGGGGTTGGACAGTTGTAGATTTGTCACAGCATGATAGTACAACCTTAGAGGAATGCACAAGTGAAATATTAAGAATTTTCAACGAAGGAAATAGAAGTTATAACTTATTTCTCTGATGTTAAGTTTTGTAAAGAGACTAAGTATTTGACCTTGACCTTGGAATCAGTGGGGGTTGGACGGTCATGGATTTGGCACAGCATGGTAGTAGAGCCTTACAGGAATGCATGTGTGAAATATTAAGCATTTTAGATGAAGGAAATAGAAGTTATAACATATTTCTCTGATGTTAAGTTTTGTAAAGATACTATGTCACCTTGACCTTGGGATCAGCGGGGGTTGGACAGTTGTAGATTTGTCACAGCATGATAGTACAACCTTAGAGGAATGCACAAGTGAAATATTAAGAATTTTCAACGAAGGAAATAGAAGTTATAACTTATTTCTCTGATGTTAAGTTTTGTAAAGAGACTAAGTATTTGACCTTGACCTTGGGATCAGTGGGGGTTGGACGGTCATGGATTTGGCACAGCATGGTAGTAGAGCCTTACAGGAATGCATGTGTGAAATATTAAGCATTTTAGATGAAGGAAATAGAAGTTATAACATATTTCTCTGATGTTAAGTTTTGTCAAGAGACTAAGTATTTGACCTTAAACTTGGGATCAGCGGGGGTTGGACGGTCGAGGATTTGGCACAGCATGATGGTAGTATAGCCTTACAGGAATGCATGTGTGAAATATTAAGCATTTTAGAAGAAGGCAATAGAAGTCATAACAATATTTCTCTGATGTTAAGTTTAGTGACGGACGGACGGACAACCGGACTCTAGTATACCCCCTCACAACTTGTTGCGGGGGGTATAATAACAAGGTGTTGCATGAAAGGAAACAGAAGTTATAAGACATTTACCCCAACGTTAAGTTTGTGGACGCCGACGACGCCGGGGGTATGCCATAAGCTCTTCTGCACTTTGTGCAGGCGAGCTAAAAATGAAAGTTGTTACGTCTTATTATGGGTCCAGATATTGATTCATTACACACACTGACTAAGCCACTGACCCATTCCTCTGTATTTGTGGCCGTCAATGGTGAACTGGCACTTATGGGTTGTTGTTTGACCAGTCTATATCCTGATCAGCCTGTACATCTGCACAGTCTGATCAGAATCTACCCTGTTCGCCCTTCATTCAATGAAGCACCCGTATAACAAGCGATATAGGCCTATAGGAGTGTGCTATTAGATCAGGAGCTACACTGGTCACAAATGTCATAAGCCCCATTTCTCCAGTCACATATGAGACACGCCATGTGATTTTGTACTTTCGGACATCTGCGTAATTTCATGAAATACGTTTACAAAATTTACAATATTTTCCGAAACGGCGTCAAAAGTTGACAAAACTTTCAGAGTACATGCGGAATTTATTTATGAACCAGAAATGTGGCCTGTCGGCACACGAATGCCCCAGCTGGCAGCCAAAGAAAACGAGGCATATTTAAATTATAAGCCATTTACCCGAGCGTTAAGTTTTCGAACGCACCAAGTCTGTGACCTTGACCCTGGGCTTAGCGGGGGTGGGACGAATGTGGATGTGTCACAGGGCGGTAGCGGAGCATTGGAGCAATGCGTGTGTGAAGCAGATCCGAACAAGAGAACAGAAATTATAAGTCATTTACCCGAGTGTTAAGGTTTCGGGACAGACGTACGGACGCCGTTAACACTATATGCCCCCCCCACCTCACCATTTGGTGGCGGGGGCATAAAAATGTTGTAAATTTTGTCAACGTGTTTAATGAAATTACGCAGATGTCCGAAGGTACAAAATGACATGGCTTGCCACATACGAGTAATAGCCAGAGCCTATATATGTGTGCTACAGTCAGTAATGCAATCATGGTCGTGGCAATCAGTGTACTGTTGTTCAGAGCTCCAGTTAAGGTGCGTAATTTCATCAACTTTGGGGGGAATTTTGTTATTTTTTCAACAAAAATGGCAAGTTGGGAGTGCTTTAGAATCATCTCATTGAGACGATTCTAAAGAACTCCCAACTTACCATTTTTGGTGAAGAACTAAGAAAAATACTTGAATATTTGGTTAAATTACGCATCTTAACTGCAGCTCTGGGCCCGGATTGCGTTCTTACCTAACGTGATGAGGGCACTGCCTATGGTGAGCCCCGAGTTGCCGTTTGGTGTCCAGTCATTGTCACCGGTCGGCATCTGGATAAACAGCGACAGCACCGCTGCTTTCTGGTTGTGCAGCGGTTCTAAGGCAATGTGGCTTGGCTTGTTGGATGACACCTGTACGACGGGCATAGAATAATGTCTTAAATATGTCGAGATTTGTGAAATACTATGCAGACTGGTTTTAGGCTGGTTCTAAGGCAATGTGGCTTGGCTTGTTGGACGACAACTGTACGAGGATTAGAATAAGAATGCGGGAAACAAATTGTCGTCTGCTGTCGATTTATGGTTTGTCTTCTAATCTTTCTCAATAAAAATATGGTTTTAAAAAACTTTTGAATCATTCATCGTATGAAGTTTAGTGAAATGGCCACTTGGGTGACAACTACTTTCACTGACAATCATGCACTGTAAACAAGTATATGTTCTTATCAACAAAAACACCTTATATTGCCCACCCTCTAGCAATAAAAACAAAACCACACTTGTGTCTTTTTGACATCAACTTTAACAGGCTCGGCTCAGAATTCAGACCCCACCTCAGAATTCCTACAGGTTTCCTAGCCTTGCCTGATAAACTTGATTCCAACTTGATATCAAAAGTGAAAGTGAATGGGTTTCACGTCCCAGCAACAGCTAAGATCATATAGAGACAGGACCTGTCTCATCCGACAGACGAGAGGGATGAAAATACTATGAATATATCACAACCTCCAGATTGGGAGCCAGGTGTTCTAACCCCCAGGCCACAACCCATCCCTGATATCAAAAGACACTCATCGTGAACTCACTCGTTTTCTCTTGCGTAGATCTAGCGTTAGATCTTTCTTCTCTGCGAGTCCCATGTCGGGTTTCCGCTCCAGTTCTATGATGGAGGTCGCAAAAGGTCTACTCGCCATCTCCTCCATCTCGACGATCATACGCTACAATGGCGGATTGATTGATTGGGGTGTCACATCCATTCAACAACGTCATATACAGGCAGGAATCAAACTGTATGGGGGGGGGGAGCATTATAGATTCAGCACTTAACCCTTCAAGTAACTGGAATGGATTTTTATATGTTAATTTTGCAACCAATCCAATCATCACAAAATGACTTTCAGACTAGTCCATTTATGAAAAGGGTGTGTTTTGTTCTCAAAAATATGAAAATTACTTGCAACAAGAGTGCCGTAAGTCACAAAATACGCTCGTCGAAGATGGGCCAGACAGCGAAGATGCAGAAATGTGAAGCTGTCACCAAGGCAAAGAACATTAATGAGAATTTGAAAATCTATAACATTTTTTCTTCCTCTCGTTGTGCTAAACAGGTATACTAATTTAGGTAGAGATGTGTGAAGTAGAAATTATATAGAATTGGATACAAAAAATGTAGAAAAATGGCTAGTTAAAAAGGTGATATTTTTGTTAAAACATATTTTTTCGGCATAAAAACCTCAAGGTGCACATCTTCAATATGTGTAGAAGACGTGTGTATAGTTTCAGATCGATTGACTGAACGGTTTCAGAGGAGTTGTGTACACAAACTATGTACCCGATATAGAATTGTATAGAAAAATGTAGAAAAAATGGCTAAGTTAAAAAGGTGATATTTTTGTTAAAAAATATTTTTGTAGAAGACGTGTGTATAGTTTCAGATCGATCGACTAAATGGTTTCAGAGGAGTTCTGTACACAAACTATGCA
Source organism: Conchocele bisecta (assembly GCA_029237695.1). NCBI lineage: Eukaryota > Metazoa > Mollusca > Bivalvia > Lucinida > Thyasiridae > Conchocele > Conchocele bisecta. The sequence continues at coordinate 98,011,823 of CM055272.1, read as the reverse complement.
GTTTTTCTGTCCGCCGAACCCAACCCCCTGCCCGCCGCCCGCCCCACGGTAAAACATAATACATACCGTTTGTATAAAAAGTGCCGATCCTGATGAGCTGACTTGTCACGAGCCGGCTCATCTGGATCTACACTATTTGCCAATACCACTATACAAGCCTGTGGTGTTGAAAGGGTTAATAAAAACTGGTTGGGCTACAGAATGAAAATATTGACGTGGTCTGCATGTCGAGCCCGCCGAGGCATTTGAAGTTTGAATTAAGGGTTGTGGAAATATAAGGTATGTAAAAGCTTGAACGCAAATGTTAATGTCATTTGACCTTGATCTTGGGCATGTGGGCCGCATGGGTTGGCTATAGAATTAAAATATGGATGATAATGAAGAATTATTTGAAGTAAATCGGAGTAAGTGTTGTGTGAATATAAGGTATGTAAAATCTTTAACACAAATTTCACATTCATTTGACCTTGGACATGTGGACCACATGGGCAGGCTATAGAATGAAAATGTGGATGATGAAAAGGAAGTATTGAAAGTTTGAAGTACATCGGAGTAATGATTGTGAAAAAAAAAAATAAGGTATGTAAAATCTTTAATGCAGATTTTATAATAACGCAAACTTCTAAGTCATTTGACCTTGAACTTGGGGCACAGGAGCCGCATGAGTGGGACACATAATGAATAAATGGATGATGACTAATAAGCATTTGAAGCTTAAAGTCAATGTGACTTAGGACTGCAGAGATATAAGGTATTTAAAAACATTAACACAGATTTCGAACGGACGGACACACGGACGGACACCCGGACATCATTGTGATCACTATGTCTCGCTTTCCGCAAGCGGGCTCGATAAAAATGACCCATCAAGCCAATCCGTCTTACAGTCACAGAGGTAATAGGTAGCCAAAAATATTAACGCAAATCTCGGACAGACAGATGGACAGACGAACAGATGGACAGGGTGGCGACTATATGCACCCGGCTACTGTTGTTGGAGTACATATATATGCACCCGGCTACTGTTGTTGGAGTACATATATATGCACCCGGCTACTGTTGCTGGAGTTCATATATATGCACCCGGGTACTGTTGTTGGAGTACATATATATGCATCCGGCTACTGTTGTTGGAGTACATATATATGCACCCGGCTACTGTTGTTGGAGTACATATATATGCACCTGGCTACTGTTGTTGGAGTACATATATATGCACCCGGCTACTGTTGTTGGAGTACATATATATGCACCCGGCTACTGTTGTTGGAGTACATATATATGCACCCGGCTACTGTTGCTGGAGTACATATATATGCACCCGGCTACTGTTGGCACCCGGCTACTGTTGTTGGAGTACATATATATGCACCCGGCTACTGTTGTTGGAGTACATATATATGCACCCGGCTACTGTTGCTGGAGTACATATATATGCACCCGGGTACTGTTGTTGGAGTACATATATATGCACCCGGCTATGCTGCTGGAGTACATAAATGCACTACATGGAGTACATATATATGCACCCGCTACTGTTGTTGGGGAGTACATATATATGCCCCGCTACTGTTGTTGGAGTACATATATGCACCCGGCTACTGTTGGAGTACATATATATGCACCCGCTACGTTTTGGAGTACATATATATGCACCCGGGCATACTATTGTTGGTATGGAGTACATATATATGCACCCGGCTACTCCCGTTGTTGGAGTACATATATATGCACCCGGCTACTGTTGTTGGAGTACATAATCACCCGCTACTGTTTGTTGGGAGTACATATATGCACCACTACTGTTGTTGGAGTAACATATATATGCACCCGGCTACTGTTGTTGGAGTACATATATGCACCCATACTGTTTTGTACATATATATGGCACCCGCATACTGTTGTTGGGAGTACATATATATCACCCGGCACTTTTGTTGGAGTACATATATATGCATATTTTGCTGGAGTACATATATGCACCCGGCTACAGGTGTTGTTGAGGACGTACATATATGCACCCGGCTACTGCTGATGGAGTACATATATATCACCCGGCTACTGTTGTTGGAGTACATATAGATGCACGGCCGCTACTGTGATGGAGTACATATATATGCACCCGGCTACTGTTGTTGGTACTATATGACCCGGCTACTGTTGTGGAGTCATATAGCACCCGGCTACTGTAGGCTTGGAGTACATATATGCACCCGCTACTTGACATATATGCACCCGCTACTGTTGTGGAGTACATATATATGCACCCGGCTACTTGTTGGAGTACATATATGCACTACTGTGTAGTACATATATGCACCCGGCTACTGGTGCTTGGAGTACATATATAAGCACCCGGCACGTTGTTGGATACATATATGCCACTACTGGCTGCTGGAGTACATATATAGCACCCGGCTACTGTTGGAACCCGGCTACTGTTGTTGAGTACTATAATGCACCCGCTACTGTTGTTGGAGTACATATTGCACCCGCTACTTGTTGGAGTACATATATGCACCCGGCTACTGTTGTTGGAGACATATATCACCCGGCTACTGCTGCGGAGTACATATATCACTACTGTTGTTGGAGACATATATGCACCCGGCACTGCTGGTACATATAGCACTACTGTTGCTGGAGTACATATATATGCACCCGGCTACTGTTGTTGGAGTACATATATATGATCAGACTCAATGGCAGCTAACCAGAGTATGGACAGAAAAGAAATTTAACAATTCATTCCCACGAATTAACAATTCGTTCCCGTGGGAACAAATTGTTAATTCGTGGGAATGAGATGCTAGTGATCTCCAAACCTGCTGCAGAAATGAATGGTGCTTAACGGCCCACCAACACAAAAGAGTATCAGTTAGGGCCATGCAATTTAGATGAAGAAGAAAATAATAGTAAAATAGTATGTTAGATGTGGTAGGCATTAAATGATTAGGGTAAAAATATCATGAACACAATAGAAATGAGGAGAATGTATACAATGATAAAATTAGATATTTAGACGAGGAAGAAAATAACGATAAAATAGTATGCCATAAGTTGGAGGCAATCAAATGATTAGGGTAAATATAAAAACACAATAGAAATGAGGAACATGTATACAATGATAACTAGAGCAGCTTGAGCTGCATCAACGGTTTGAGCCTCAAACATTGATTTCATGTGTAACTAAGCTTTAGCCCAAGGTGTAAACTATCGGTTGCAAAAAGAATTTCTGAAGTTTTAGAATGAACAGTCCAACATTATTGTGTTCGCATCATCACACCGATGTGGGGCCGGTTAGCTTAGAGGTAGAGTGATGGACTCGGAGCGAGGGATACCGGGTTCGATCCTCAGCCAAAGTTTTAGCTAAAGGACTGAAATATCGACTACAGCAAAAACAATTGAAATCGAATGATAAATAACGAAGCTGACGTCACATCCGTTTGCTCTATTTTGAAAACTTGAACAAATATGTTCATCTTTGACATCGCCGTAAGTATAGAGCCGTAAGTAGTCAAGATATAGCTCTGAAAATTATCATCTTTCATGCGGCTGACACTCCCCTATCACCCTGGCAAGAAATTATGTTGCTGAAAGTACTGTACAAATTGGAAAACGTTTGTAAAGACCACCCGTTATCAGCCGAAATTCGGCAAAATCGTTGAAAAGTATGTACATTTTTCAACTTCAAATGCATATAGCTCTTTTATTTGAGCAGATAGCCGAAAACTGTCAGCGAATCTGAGATAGAGAATTTTGTCAGCTTTCCAATGCAAAAAGAATTCTTGAAATCGGTTGGAAAATAAGGAAGTTATAGAAAGTATGACGTCACTTCCGGTTTCGTGGAAAGTGGCATTAAGAGATTTCTGAAAATCTCTAAGTCTCTGCTCACACTTGATCCAAATCGGCATGCAAAATTTGAAGTCGATCCGACCAGCGGTTTGGGCTGGATGTGTTTCACGGTAAATGCGCTGTGGCATGGAATACACCATGGACGCGGCTCACCTTTGAGCACATACAAACGCATTAGTCATATATGTCCAATGCGTAACAGACTAAAGACAACTTCATCAGGTTAATTGATGATTTAACATCACAATAGCAAACAGGAAAATGAGAAGTCGGTAACTCCAGGGCGGCTTTGGCAGCACTGTCTGCCATGTCATTGCCTGTGATACCAGTATAACTGGGGAGCCAACATGCACACGCAGAAATGAAATGTGGCTGTGCCTAGAGAAATTGGGCTTATAGGTTTTGCGACCAGTGTGACCAGTATCTGCCCAGTCTGATCAGGATCTGCACTGTCCGCCATTTCATCAATGAAGCACCCGCCATGCTCTAACAAGCAATATGGATCACTATCAGGCTACAGGATCGTGCTATTTGATCAGCAGCTACACTGGGCACAAATCCCATAAGCCCCATTTCTCCAGTCACAGCCAGGAATAAGCGTGTTTTGCAAGACTGCCAGAATGAGCTTACCTGCCTGCGCCTATAGCTGTCGTATTTGTGTTTGACCTTGTACAGGACAGCCGCAATTATCAGCAAAGTGAGGAAACAGCTGTAAATACAAGGTCAGTGCTTTCATTAATTAACCCATTCCTTTCAGAATACACCTTTACGGGTAGAAAATTTGTTAAATATTCTATTTTTATTTTTTTATTTCTCAATGAAAGCATATGTTGTGACCACTCATTTGAACCGTCTCAACGAGACGTTTCAAATGGTGGTCACGACATATACTTCAGAGCGCATAGAATTAAACTATTTAGGATTTTCCACAAATATAATCGCGTATCCTAAGCATGAAAAGGGTTAATATTGATTTTCAGGAATTCTTTTATATTTTTATGAAACTTTTGGGAATCATTTTTTTTTTATGAAAATATAGGAATATTTTTTACATCGATACACAAGGAAATATATCAATTTCAGGAATTTTCTGTTAATACATGTTGAGGAAAGCACTGAGAGAACAAAACAGCTCATTCCATATCATAAATTGAGACGAGCCATGTGATTTTGTACCCCGAGAAGATGTACGATTTTTCATGAAAACTATTTAGTCAGAAACTGTGATATCGTCTGTAAATGACGTCCAACTTTGACAAAAATTTGCATAATAAATGTGGATTTGCTCTGAACTTTCGATGTCATTTACGGAAAATATTGCAAATTTTTCATGAGATCACACATGTTTATAGTTACAATATCGCATGGCCCGTCTCAATTGTTGATAGATAGAATAAGATATTAGTCATTTATCAGGCCAGTTAGGAAGAACTGATTAATTTTTGTATCTTGACTGGGAGTTTTATACATTAGTAGAATTGAAAACTAATGTTTTATAGTCGAACGGCGTCACATGGCGTTACATATGACGTAATGTAAACACTTCTGCCTTATTTTTAGCGAAAACTATTTTATATTTCATCATCGGCTTGCATTAAACACTACCTGATGAATAGTATACCATCTTAGTGTCTGTAGATATTATGATTAATAGGTTCCGTAGGAATTCCTTGGCGAGCCTCGGAATTCCTACGCGTTTCCTAGCCATGCTGAGAGTGTTACAGGAAAACTTACCTGAAGAACGTGACAAAGAAGTGGACAAGGTCGATCTTTGGGAATTGTGAGAAGGAAATCTGAAAAACAAATGCATTGACATATAAAATCTGATTCAAAGTGGCAGAAGTCATTTGTTCCAATTTTCAAAGAATATGAATTTGCAATTTCTTGAGATTATTAATGTAGAAAATGTGTGTCTGCAGTTGGTATGCACGTCTTTGTTAGGTCAGTTGTTTATTTCCTGTTAAATTTCAGCAGGTATTTACATGCGCATTAACCCACTCAACACCACTGGTCTATATAGTGATATTGGCGAATAGTGTAGATCCAGATGAGCCGGCTCGTGACGAGCCGTCTCATCAGGATCTGCACTTTTTGCAAGTAACTTTCATATTGTTGAAAACCAAAAAAATTTTTTTCATAAATGGACTAGTCTGAAAATCATTTTGTGACGATTGGCTTGGTTGCAAAATAACATATCAAAATCCATTCCAGTTACTTAGGGGTGAAAGGGTTAAGCTTACACATTTTTGACTGGTTCTATATTGGGATGCCTGCCAGCAATGGTGTACACACAGTTTAATTTACGGATAATATTCCTCAATCAGTTTGGCTATATTCAGTATGATGTACAGGGCATGTATATGTAAATGCATCACATTTATATTGTGTTTTATGCTGCTAATTTACAGACAAAATATACTGATAACAACAGTGTAGCCAGTCACAAACTACGCCCGTCGAGGGATTGATCAACAGAAATGTGTTGGAGGAGTTGATTACACAAACTGCATGCCCTATACAGGATTGTATGCAAAAGAAAAATTGGCTATAAAGTTGAGAAGGCCGTATTTTTGTGAACAAATATTTTTTTGTCATAAAAACAGGATATGACTCCAAACAATGATTTCCTGCTCGCCGCCCGCCATTCGCCAAAACATAACACGCCCCATGATTTTTCAAAACGGGCGTATAAAAATGACCGTAACAAAATTTCACTTCAACAAAACATGGTACGTTTCATTTCCATGTCAGTATACATTAAAACTTGATGTTTTGTAATTTGTCAAACAAAACGAGGCGGACACAGGACAGGTCAAGGTCACGAAGATCAATGTATTGACACGAAGATCAATGTCACACAAATGAGATTGGGTGGATAGCCATCAATGTGAGGAAGTTAGTGATGATGTTGGTAATGATCCAATTAACATTTAATGAGATATTCAATATTTGGATGTACAAATATTAATGACATCAAGGTCAAGGTAACAGTGTGAGCAACTGAAGGTCAAGGTCACCCGAATGACACTGGATATCAATGTGAGGAAATATTGATAAAGCTTGGTAATGATCCGACTTAACAGATCAAGAGACATACAAATTTTGGACGTATGTCCAAAATTTGCATGTCTCTTGATCTGTTAGTCGGATCATTACCAGTGTCAATTATTACCAGTGTCAATTGTGGACGCCGCCGGAATTGTGACCGCTATATCTGACTTTCCATTATCGTGGTTGAAACAATAAATTACTGTAAGCTGAGGTCAACTCTTTAATCATGTGTTTCCTAATCCAAATTTTAAACTATAAATTGTCAGTGACTGAGGTCGGGGTGACCTCACTTACTGACCGACAAATTTATACAGATGAGCACCAGTATCTCGAATATCAGTATCTCGATGAGTCCCGAATTATATCCTTATTTGTTTAATATAAATTTCCTTGGCTATCTCGTACATGCCCTATCACGTATATGTCCTCTATCTCGACTGTTCATTCTGTCCCCTCTGTATAAAAATAAGTTAAAATTCTCTTCGATATTTCAATCACATAAATGCTTGGATAAATCGCCCACGTGCCTGGCTGTCAAGATCGATTTGGTTGACACTAATTTTCCAAACATATTATCAAACAAAACAAAATATTCACACCTACCTCAGGTTGTTTGCTTAATTAGTCTACCTGGATATATTCGAGTGTTTGTCACGATTCATTAAGCATATCACGCTGGTATTTACACAAGTCACTGAGCGTCGTTACGCCACCTTGTAATGTTGATTAGCTTACTAACTTTGGTCATTAGTTAATTGGTGATTGTTTACTGGTGGTGTAATGGGTAAAATGAGTTCATATTTTTTGCGAAAATATTCGACCATGTCACTTCATCACTATCTTGAACCTAGTGCTCGACTGCAGTTTACATTTATATAATACCCACTCGTGAGGCTACATATCGATTTGAGACTACTTGACAAGTGAATGGGTTTAACGTCGCACCAATAGCTAAGCTCATTTAGGGATGGGACCTCGCTTTCAAGTCTCCTCCTAAAGACAAGTGGAACAGACATATTTTTCATGCCTGAGGCAAGGTTTGAACCCGCAATCTCTGGATTGGAAATCAGGTGTTCTAATGAGGCTACAGATTGATTTGTGACTACATTGAATGACTTTACTCAGTCGCGTCCATAAACAAATTTCTAGAAGGCATACACTATCGCCTGCGCTAATCTTGCCAATATTTATTAATTTATTTGCTTCAAAATACTTGAATAGTAAGCTTGATATAAAGCAGCTTGATTGACTGAGCCCGAGCTGTGCTACAACTCGAGGCAATGACAATCAAATTGCAAATCAAGCAGCCCGATTGACTGAGCCTGAGTTGAGTTACAACTCGGGTTCACACAATCAAATTGTAAATCAAGCAGCTTCATTGACCGAGTCCGAGCTGTGCTACAATTCATGGTCAAATTGCTTGATTGCGAGTTGACAGTGTTAACCCATACTACGCTGAATTAAATGTTGTCGTCTGCTGGAAATGTTTTATTTTCAATATTTCTCGACAAAAGCCTAGTTTCGACAGCACATGAGAATTGTCTCCAGTGGAGATGATTCTCATGTGCTGTCAAAACCAGTTTTTTTTTAAGAATTAAACCAAAAATGAAAAACAGCAGACGGCAATTTCCGTCAACAGCGTAGGAAGGGTTAATAGATGTTCAAAACATTGATACTCTGGGCAAGATAACCATTTAACCACTAAATAACAGGACTGGACTGTGATGTTACTTTTCTCACCAATCCAATTTTCACAAAAAAAATTCAGACTAGTCCATTTCTGAAAATTCGGGTGTATTTTTCTTAAAAATATGAAAATTACTTGCAAAAAGTGCAGATAAGCCAGCCGTCTCATCAGGATCTACACTGTTTGCAAGCACCGCTATATAGGGTTGTAATGTTGAAAGGGTTAACACAGACGATAGTGTACGAGCTTACCTGTAGCCAGAATGGCGTCTCAAACCCATACACGTAGACTAGGAAGGTGACGTTGTCGTTGTCGCCAAAGTTAAAATCCTTATGTTCAAACTTGGCACGAAAATATGTACAGTGGTACTCCTTCACCTTAAACTGCTGCTGCGGGTGTGATTCTGGGGGATGGAGATTATACACACGTGTTATAGAAATAATATAGGAATGAATGGCCTTTTTGTGGAATTTATCGGGGTATAAACTTGGAAAAGTCGCGGGAATACTGCACGAAGGCCGGAAGGCCTCATCCAGTATTCCCGCGACTTTTCCAAGTTTATATCCCCGATAAATTCAACAAAAAGGCCATTCATTCCTTATAATTCCAGCATTTGAAATAAATTCATCAAGAAAATGTGTTTGTTTTCCGTGTTCTTAAGAATTATTTTAACTGCGCCTCACGGTTACGGAAAGTAGTTCGGCGTGAGAATTTACTGGGATATAAATTTTGGACAGAGACTTGCTACGGGCCAATCAAATGTTAGGGAATTGTGTAAATATTTTTGTGCTGGAATTATATATGCTTATGCGTATGCTATCAATGTGAGGAAGCTGTTTATGAAAACTGATCAGGAGATATTCAACATTTGGACGTATGTCCAAAATTGTTGACATGAAGGTGAAGGTCACCAAGGTCAAGGTCAGTCGAATTACACTGGTAGATATCCATCAATGTGAAGAAGCTATTGATGAAGTTTGGAGATGATCCAAGTAACGGATCAAGATATTCAATGTTTGGATGTACATCCAAAATTGTTGACACAAAGGTCAAGGTCACCATGGTCATGGTCACCCAAATGATGCACTGAGTGGATAGCCATCACTGTGAGGAAGCTATTGATGAAGTTTGGTAATGATCCGACTAACGGATCGGATGTATTCAACATTTGGAGATATGTACACAATTATTGACACAAGGGTTAAGGTCACCAAGATGAAAGTCAAGGTCACGCGAATCACGTGGATGTGAGAAAGCTATTGATGAAATTTGGTTATGATACGACTAACGGATAGAGATATGGGAAATTTTGCTACGTCCAAAATTTACGTCCCACAAAGGTTCGGGTCACCAAGGTTCGGTGCAAGTTCACCAGAATGACAGTACGTGGATAGCCATCAATGTGAAAAGCTATTGATAAATTTGGTAATGATTCGACTAACAGATCAAAAGATATGGGAAATTTGGCTACGGCCGCCGGAATTGTCATCGCTATGTCTCAACTTCCACTATCATGGGCGAGACAACAAACAAATAGAGAAAACCAGGACGCACGTACATACACCAATGTGCTGATGACGCAAGCAGGTGTGACAAAAAGGGCGGCTCATAGAATGAAATGCACAGAAAACAGTTTTATTACAAACATGAATATCCTCAAACCATTATACTTACTGGATCAAACCATTATACTTACTGGATCGGACTGTGATGTTAAGATAGGCCTTCCCAGAACAATTAACAGTGAAATCTACGTCTCGGTCAGCCTAAAACAATGGACAATTTTAAAAATATTTTATATTTTCGTGGCTAATGCAAACAAACTAAATATCTATATGAACCTTTTTAACCATTTCGTCATTGTCAATAACAACACGCTATTGACCGACTGAATTGCGACAAAATGAAGTAAAACTATAAATTTCTTAATTTTAATGTCATAGTTGGTTAATTACAAGTTTGAAACTATCTGAAAATGCAATGTAAACATAAGTAATACCAGATGGCTGCGGCCCGCATGTTGCGGCTGCGGCCCACCGAGGCATTTTATGGTTTAACGCAGATTTCGTACGGATGGATGGACGGACGGAAGGACGGAAGCACAGACGTCATTGTGATCACTGTGTCTCGCTTTCCGCAAGCAGGCTCGACAAAAACCATGGGCTGTTGCGTTTACAATAGTATGAAAAACAGACCAAACGTTTATTATACTACATTAAACGCAACAGCCCATGGTTTTATTACTTAAATAGTTTAAAACATGGATGGAAATAGCTTACCAGTATTTAGATAGGGAGTAACGCATTACATGCGGGATACACCTTTACGGGTATGAATTTTATTTTTATTTTTATTATTTCTCACTGAAAGTATATGTTGCGACCACTCATTTGAACCGTCTCGATATGACGGTTCAAATGGTGGGTCACGACATATACTTCTAAGCAGATTTAAAGTAAATATTTATGATTTTCCCCAATAAAATTGCATAGCTAAATTATTATCTCTCAAGACAGATTCAGCAGTATGCAACAGGTGTAGATCCACCAGACTGACCAGGGTCCACAGTGTTTGTCAGTGTGGCTATACTCACAGAGGAGGGAATATTCATGAAGTTGATGACGTGGAAGTATGTGTCATCTGGCTTTGAGAGGTTAAAGGTGAACTGGTAGTCCGTTTTCAGGTCATCTGTGGAGAGGAATTGTGGATTTCTTAAATACTCTGTGTTCAGGTAAGATAGCCTATATGACTGTGCACTGGAGATAGCCTGTGTAGAGATTTCTGTGTTTTAAAAAGTGGGCACATTTATCAATTGAAATCGGACCTGGTATTGACTTAGGCTACATATAAATTAATGGATAGGACGGTGTAAAGAATTCTTTTTAAAAAATATTGCACTAAATTGTATTACTTTATCTGTCAAATTCTGAGCTGTCTGTGTCACTACAAGAGGTGAAACTGGCCAATAGCCGGTCAACTCAAGGCACAGTATAGTATACACTAAGAAGAACAGGGTCAGATATACTTTGTACAAATATTCAATCACATTTACGAAGCTAGTGTCTTCAAAACAAAGGATGGTGTTCTATGAAGTCGGTCCTTAATGTGAAATGTTGAACAATGCTTCATTAAGTATTATTGAACTTCAACAATATTAGTGAGACATCCACAAAGTATTGCCAATTAATATTTGAGCTGGCTACTGGCCCCTGTCTGTTGAATCCTAGATTGACCCCGGTACACATGGGAACTTACAGTAACATGTTCCATTATTTTCGGGCTCGCCGAAGTAGCTTGGCTCACATCTGTAACACAGAACACCCGTTTATTACATTTCACGCTAGTACAAGGTGCATGATCACGTTGTTACAACAACAACAACGTCGCCCACTCCAATGCGAGTATTATTTTATATTTTCCTTAATATGCAACGGATTTTGATGAGATATGGCGCAGCAAACGCGTCTTCATGAGCTGCATTTGGTGGTCCATGGAGTTCGACACAGACTTATGTCGTTTTTGCGAAGCATTGATTTTCGTGTCGTTACGACACGGAAATCAATTCTTCGCAAAAACGACAGAAGTTTGGACGAACATACAAAGACCACCAAATGCAGCCTAACACGACACGTTTGATGCGCCATATTTCATAATAAGGACAATATAAAAGAATACGTACTTTGAATCAGATGGATTCTGTAAGTTTCAGTACTTGTTGTTGTTGTTAGTACCACATGATCATACACCTTGTAGTGTAGTATATGCATGTACAACAAGAACCGGACAACAAGAAACAGATCTGATCATAATTTTGATGGGTTTCTTGGTCATTTATCTCGGGTGACAATGCCTGCTCGTGATCGCATTGCACACAAATAGGACTCGGAATAATCAAATGCCTAATTTACAGTGAAACCTTGCAAAACCGGACAGCCTGGGGGACTTCCCAGGGTGTCCGGTTTAGCGAGGTTTCATTTATCTGTGAGAAAAAACCTGTAATTGTCAACTTACAAATAATACACCATGAAGAGAACAGCCAAAATCACTCAGATGCACTCCCCTGCAGTTATTATGTAGTAAGCACCGCCCACAAAAATTCATACGCAGATTCAAATGCCCCCGAAAAATTATAAAATGCAAATATGTTCGTACATGTTTGAATAGGTTGAAATAATACTTTCATGTATTTCGACTTTCGCATAAACAACTAGTTCGTTTCGCTTACTGATTATTTAAGCGTAAGTTTTAAACTTTATTCATTTTACAACGATAACAAACAATTGCGAGAGCACCTACATACATGCTTTCATTGGCATAGATGCAGGAGCAAGGGTGGTAATTATTGTGGGAGAAAACCGGAGTACACGGAGGAAACCCACTTATCTCATCTGCCAACAACCATACCACCTCACATACTGCCACGGCCAAGGATCGAACCCCGGGCCGCATTGGTGAGAAGCACGCTCGTTACCGATTGCGCTAGCCGACTGCGCCTACGCGGAAGCCGACGTACACTCTTGTATTATATCACGCTATTCAAACATGTACGATGGAATATCCTCTATAGCGTTAAATCAAAGATCAAGATTAGGAAGCATACGAATGGACCTGCTTGTATTCAAATATTGGAATTGGAAGCAACAACACTTTCACCAACATCATGTATACAGCAGTTCTTGCAATTATCTTGCCAACGTGACTGCAATTCCTGAAATGTGACTGTGACTGGAGAAATGGGGTTTATGGCATTCACCCTTTAAACCCGAATTTGCAAACAGTACAGATCCAGATGAGCCGGCTCGCAACGAACCGTCTCATCAGGATCTGCACTTTTTGCAAGTAATTTTCATATTTTTTAGAACAAAAACACCCACTTTTCATAAATGGACTAGTCTGAAAACCATTTTGTGATGATAGGATGCAGAGCTCCAGTTAAGGTGCGTAATTTGACCAACTTGGGGTGAAATGTTGTTATTTCTTCATCAAAAATGGCATGTTGGGAGTCCTTTAAATTCGTCTCATTGAGACGATTCTAAAGCACTCCCGACTTGCCATTTTTGATGGAGAAATAAAAAATTGACCTCCAAATTATGCACCATAACTGGAGCACTGAGGATGGGTCGGACAATTAACATATCACTATCCATTTCAGTTACTTAGGGTTGGAAGGGTTAATGGCCAGTCTAGCTTAGGTCTATCACAATCCTGTGGCATTATAGGAACCTATGTTTTGTTGGAAGCAGGTCAGGTGTTTGACTGACTGAATGGCGATCAGTGCAGATCCTGATCAGACTGCGTGATCACGCAGTCTGATCCGGATCTACACTGGTCGCAAATGCCATAAGCCCCGTTTCTCCAGTGACAGCCACATATGTAGGACAGCAGATTGCAGTCTGACCGGCGTCCGGGTGTAGCTGTTCGACAGCTCTCTACAAATATGAAGTGATTCAGGAGATTTCAGCTGCTAAAGCTACCACTACGGTAGCGACAGATATATAAACATCTGGGGCTGTTTCACTAAACTTCGTACGACTAAAATGTTCGTAAGTGCAAATTTAGGATCGTCTAGAAATTTCAATTGATGGATTTACATTCATTGAACATAGGACAACTGTAAATCCAATAATTGTTTACAAGAAAACATTGTTAACCCTTAGACCGCTACTCACAACAATTGCCGTCTGTTGTTGCTTTTGTATCTTGCCTTATTTCTCAATAAAAACAGGGTTTGACAGCAGGGTTAGGGTTAGGGCATGTTGAAAATTATTCTTAAGTGCTGTCAAAGCATGTTTTTGATGATAACAAGAGCTCCGCGGAGCAAAATGTCCCGCCTGGCGCAGTTTGATAGTATATATGGAGCTTGTAATAACCTTGGGGTTAGTGAGCAACATGGGCTTTCTGTAGAATGATGCGGGATGTTGTTACAAATGCATGTATGGACTAGAAATGTGGCCTGTCGGCACACGAATGCCCCCGCTGGCAGCCAAAGAAAACGAGGCATATTTGATTATAAGCCATTTACCCGAGCGTTAAGGTTTCGAACGCACCAAGTCTGTGACCTTGACCCTGGGCTTAGCGGGGGCGGGACGAATGTGGATTTGTCACAGGGCAGTAGAGGACCATTGGAGCAATGCGTGTGTGAAATGTGAAGCAGATCCGAGCAAGGAAACAGAAATTATAAGCCATTTACCCAGTGTTAAGGTTTTGAAAGCACCAAGTCTGTGACCTTGACCCTGGGCTTTAGCGGGGGGGTCGGGACGAATGTGGATTTGTCACAGGGCGGTAAGAGGGACCATTGGGAGCAATGCGTGTGTGAAATGTGAAGCAGATCCCGGAGCAAGGAAACAGAAATTATAAAAGCCATTTACCCAGCGTTAAGGTTTCGAAAGCACCAAGTCTGTGACTTGACCCTGGGCTTAGGGGGGCGGGACGAATGTGGATTTGTCACAGGGCGGTAGAGGACCATTGGAGCAATGCGTGTGTTTGAAATGTGAAGCAGATCCGAACAAGGAAACAAAAATTAAAAATATAAGCCATTTTATAAGCGTTAAGGTTTCGAAAGCACCAGTCTGTGACCTTGACCTGGGGCTAGCGGGGGCCGGGACGAATGTGGATTTCCGTCACAGGGCGGTAGAGGGACCATTGGAGCAATGCGTGTGTGAAATGTGAAGCAAGATTCCGAGCAAGGAAAGGCAGAAATTATAAAGCATTTACCCAGCGGTTAAGGTTTCGAAAGCACCAAGTCTGTGACCTTGACCTGGGCTTAGCGGGGGCGGGACGAATCGATTTGTACAGGGCAGTAGAGGACATCGGAGCAATGCTGTGTGGTTGATGTGAGGGCAGGGGGTCCGCGGGCAGGACCAGGAATAAATAGCGTGAAATTGGTGAAGCGATTCCCGTGTAGGACAGATTATAAATCATAACCGAGCAAGGAAACATAGGCATTTACCCAGCGTTTAAGTATCACACCAAGTCTGTGACCTTAGAACCCTCCCGTTGGGCTTTAGGCGGGGCGGGAACGAATGTGGATTTGTCACAGGGCGGTTAGAAGGACCAATGGAAGCCAATGCATGTGTGAAACATTGAAGCCAGAATCCGAGCAATGAAACAGAAATATAAATAAAGCCAATTTACACCCAACGTTAAGGTTTCGCAAAGCACCAAGTCTGTGACCTTGAACCCTGGCTTAGCGCGGGGGCGGGACGAAAATAACGAATTTGTCACCAGGGCAGTAGAGGGACCATCGGTAGCAATGCGTGTGTGAAATGTGGAAGGCAGATCCCGAGCAAGGAAATCAGAAATCTTATAAGCCATTTACCCATCCGTTAAGGTTTCCCCGAGAACGCACCAATCTGGTGACCTTGAACCCTGGGGCTTTAGCGGGGGGCGGACGAAATGTGATTTGTCAACAGGCGGTAGAGGACCCTTGGAAGCAATGCGAGTGTGAAATGTAAGCAGATCCAGCCAATTGGAAAACAGAAAAAAAAATTAATAACCATTTACCCAACCCTTAAGTTCGAAAGCACGGGCAAGTCTTGTGACCTTGACCTGGGGCTTAGGGCACGGGACGAATGTGGATTTGTCCACAGGGGGCGGGTAGAGGACCATTGGAGCAATGCGTTGTGAAATGAAGCAGAAATCCGAGCCAAGGAAACAAAATTATAAGCCATTTTACCCAGCCGTTAAAGGTTTCGAAGGCACCAAAGTCTGTGGAAAACCTTGACCCTGGGCTTAAGGGGGGCGGACCGAATGTGAATTTGTTTCACCCAAAGGTCGGTTAGAAGGACCATTGAAGCAATTTCGTGTGTGAAATTGAGAAGCACTATCCGCGGAAGGAAACAAAAATTATAAGCCATTTTACCCAGCGTTAAGTTTCGAAAGCACCAAGTTCCTTGACCCTAGGGACCCTTAGGCTTAGGGGCGGGGGCGGGAACGAATGTGGATTTGTCCACAGGGCGGTAGAGGACCATTGGAAGGCAATGCCGTGTGAGGAAATTGAAGCAGAATCCGAAGCAGGCTACAGAAATTAAAAGCATTTACCCAGCTTAAATAGGTTTTCGAAACGCACCAAGTCTGTTACCTAGACCCTGGGCTTAGCGGGGCGGGACGAATGTAGGAATTTGGCACAAAGGCGTAGAGGACCCTTGGAGCAATGTAATGTGGAAAATGTTGAAGCAGAAGTCCGAGCAAAGGAAACCAGAAATTTAAAGCCCCATTTACCCAGCTTAAAGGTTTCGATAAACGCGACCAAGTCTGTGACCTTGACCCTTGGGCTTAGGGGGGCGGGGCAGGGACGAATGTGGATTTGTCACAGGGCGGTAGAGGACCATTAGAGCAATGTGTGTGTGAAATGTGAAGCAGATCCGAGCAAGGAAACAGAAATTATAAGCCATTTACCCAGCGTTAAGGTTTCGAACGCACCAAGTCTGTGACCTTGACCCTGTGCTTAGCGGGGGCGGGACGAATGTGGATTTGTCACAGGGCGGTAGAGGAGCATTGGAGCAATGCGTATGTGAAATGTGAAGCACATCCGAGCAAGGAAAGAGAAATTATAAGCCATTTACCCAGCGTTAAGGTTTCGAACGCACCAAGTCTGTGACCTTGACCCTGGGCTTAGCGGGGGCGGGACGAATGTGGATTTGTCACAGGGCGGTAGAGGACCATTGGAGCAATGCGTGTGAAATGTGAAGCAGATCCGAGCAAGGAAACAGAAATTATAAGCCATTTACCCAGCGTTAAGGTTTTGAACGCACCAAGTCTGTGACCTTGACCCTGTGCTTAGCGGGGGCGGGACGAATGTGGATTTGTCACAGGGCGGTAGAGGAGCATTGGAGCAATGCGTATGTGAAATGTGAAGCACATCCGAGCAAGGAAAGAGAAATTATAAGCCATTTACCCAGCGTTAAGGTTTCGAACGCACCAAGTCTGTGACCTTGACCCTGGGCTTAGCGGGGGCGGGACGAATGTGGATTTGTCACAGGGCGGTAGAGGACCATTGGAGCAATGCGTGTGTGAAATGTGAAGCAGATCCGAGCAAGGAAACAGAAAAGAAATTATAAGCCATTTACCCAGCGTTAAGGTTTCGAACGCACCAAGACTGTGACCTTGACCCTGGGCTTAGCGGGGGCGGGACGAATGTGGATTTGTCACAGGGCGGTAGAGGACCATTGGAGCAATGTATGTGGGAAATGTGAAGCAGATCCGAGCAAGGAAACAGAAATTATAAGCCATTTACCCAGCGTTAAGGTTTCGAACGCACCAAGTCTGTGACCTTGACCCTGGGCTTAGCGGGGGCGGGACGAATGTGGATTTGTCAGAGGGCGGTAGAGGACCATTAGAGCAATGCGTGTGTGAAATGTGAAGCAGATCCGAGCAAGGAAACGTACGTACGTACGGACGCCGGTAACACTATATGCCCCCCTCACCATTCGGTGGCGGGGGCATAAATATTAAAGCATAAACTCAGCGTTAATTTGTAAGTCAGTGACCTTGACCTTTGGGGTTAGCGGGCACCATGGGCTTTCTGTAGAATGATGCGGGATGTTGTTACAAATGCATATATGGAATATTAAAGCATAAACTGAGCGTTGACTTTTCCAAACATGGAAATTTCTAATTCAGTGACCTTGACCTTTGGGGTTAGTGGGCACCATGGGCTTTCTGTAGAATGATGCGGGATGTTGTTACAAATGCATATATGGCATATTAAAACATAAACTGAGCGCTAACTTTTCCAAACACGGAAATTTCTAAGTCAGCGACCTTGACCTTTGGGGTTTGCGGGCACCATGGGCTTTCTGTAGAATGATGCGGGATGTTGTTACAAAAGCATGTATGGAATATTAAAGCATAAACTGAGCATTAACTTTTGCAAACACGCAAATTTCTAATTCAGTGACCTTGACCTTTGGGGTTAGCAGCCACCATGGGATTTCTGTAGAATGATGCGGGATGTTGTTACAAATGCATGTATGGAATATTAAAGCATAAACTGAGCGTTAACTTTTGCAAAGACGGAAATTTCTAAGTCAGTGACCTTGACCTTTGGGGTTAGCGGGCACCATGGGCTTTCTGCAGAATGATGCGGGATGTTGTTACAAATGCATGTATGGAATATTAAAGCATAAACTGAGCGTTAACTTTTCCAAACACGGAAATTTCTAAGTCAGCGACCTTGACCTTTGGGGTTTGCGGGCACCATGGGCTTTCTGTAGAATGATGCAGGAATGCTCAGTTTATGCTTTAATATTCCATACATGCATTTGTAACAACATCCTGCATCATTCTACAGAAAGCTTCCAAACACGGAATGTTCTAAGTCAGTGACCTTGACCTTTGGCGTTAGCGGGCATCATGGGCTTTCTGTAGAATGATGCGGGATGTTGTTACAAATGCATGTATGGAATATTAAAGCATAAACTGAGCGTTAACTTCTCCAAACGAATATTAAAGCATAAACTGAGCGTTAACTTTTCCAAACACGGAAATTTCTAAGTCAGCGACCTTGACCTTTGGCGTTAGCGGGCATCATGGGCTTTCTGTAGAATGATGCGGGATGTTGTTACAAATGCATGTATGGAATATTAAAGCATAAACTGAGCGTTAACTTTTCCAAACATGGAAATTTCTAAGTCAGTGACCTTGACCTTTTGGGTTAGCGGGCAACATGGGCTTTCTGTAGAATGATGCGGGATGTTGTTAAAAATGCATGTATGGAATATCAAAGCATAAACTGAGCGTTAACTTTTCCAAACACGGAAATTTCTAAGTCAGTGACCTTGACCTTTGGGTTAGCGGGCACCATGGGCTTTCTGTAGAATGATGCAGGATGTTGTTACAAATGCATGTATGGAATATTAAAGCATAAACTGAGCGTTAACTTTTGCAAACACGGAAATTTGTAAGTCAGTGACCTTGACCTTTGGGGTTAGCGGGCAACATGGGCTTTCTGTAGAATGATGCGGGATGTTGTTACAAATGTATGTATGGAATATTAAAGCATAAACTGAGCATTAACTTTTGCAAACACGGAAATTTCTAAGTCAGCGACCTTGACCTTTGGGGTTAGCGGGCACCATGGGCTTTCTGGAGAATGATGCGGGATGTTGTTACAAATACATGTATGGAATATTAAAGCATTCCATTGAGGGAAACAGAAGTTACAATGAATTAATTAACCTGAGTCGTTAAGTTTTAGAAACAGAGCTAAACGCAAAAACTTAACATTGAATGCATGTGAAAAGTAGGTCAATGAACCATGAAAACTAGGTCAAGGTCACATGGACTCCCTCTGTGTGAGATGGTTACACCACAGTGTTGATGTATACCAAGTATGGAGGTCGTAGGTGTTATAGTTTTCTGGAAACTGACCTAAACGCAAAAACTTAACGTGAAATGTTGACGCCGCCGCCGCCGACGACGATGCCGCCGACGACGACGCCGATGGAAAAGCTATACCTATGTCCCGCTTCTGCTAAAGCAGGCGGGACAAAAATGGAAAATAGAAAATAAACAGCAGACGACAAAAAAATTAAGATAGCGGTCTAAGGGTTAATGTGAAATTTACAGACTATCATAAGTTTGCACTTACAGACATTTTAGTCATATGACGTTTAGTGAAACGGCCAGCTGTATTTTTACTAAATTGAAGGTACAGTGGTAGAAAGGGGCTACAACCCTTATGGAACTATATGGTGCCAAAACATGTTTGTTTTGTTATGATTTAATATTATAAAGAATACTGAAGGTGTCAGTTCCTTATGGACTTAGCGACTCTTCCACTTCCACCTTCAAATTTTGTTAATTCTTCTTGTTTAAAGCCTATCAACAGCTAAGTCATTTACGGCCGGGCCAATAAGTTTGATCCCGTATTTAACCTGCTGCATTGGGGGGAAAATCCCAAAAACAGAACAGAATATTTTCATCGAAATATATTCAGCCCTGAAATTAGAATCACCTGACCTAGTGCCAGGTCCATACAACACCAAAGTCACTTGGCCCCTTCCCATAAAAGCAATACGATTACGAATAATCGTAATACAGGGTGTAACCAGATTCAACTGTCACATAAATAAATGCCAAAGACGTATGTTAGGCCAAACCAGGTCTCCAGTCGGGAT
This sequence comes from Conchocele bisecta, assembly GCA_029237695.1. Taxonomy (NCBI): domain Eukaryota; kingdom Metazoa; phylum Mollusca; class Bivalvia; order Lucinida; family Thyasiridae; genus Conchocele; species Conchocele bisecta. The sequence continues at coordinate 97,991,111 of CM055272.1, read as the reverse complement.
TCCGGTACGGATGAACCCCGATCATTAAATTACCCATCGCATGCTCCCAACTGTCATCCACTCATATTTCTTTGTAATATTACATGAAAACAAACACGCTTTGTAATATTACATGAAAACAAACATGCTTTGTAATATTACATGAAAACAAACATGCTTTGTAATATTACATGAAAACAAACATGCTTTGTAATATTACATGAAAACAAACATGCTTTGTAATATTACATGAAAACAAACGCTTTGGTAACACATGATAATGCTGAAGGGGTCACTGTATGAAAAGGTTCATTAGAAACGGACCCCTTCAATGTTCTTTATAATATTAATAATTCCAGCACAAAAATATTTACACAATTCCCTAACATTTGATTGGCCCGTAGCAAGTCTCTGTCCAAAATTTATATCCCAGTAAACTGCCACGCCGAACTACTTTCCGTAACAGTGAGGCGCAGTTAAAATAATTCTTAAGAAAACGGAAAATAAACACATTTTCTCGATGAGTTTATATTCAAATGCTGGAATTATAAGGAATGAATGGCCTTTTTGTGGAATTTATCGGGGATATAAACTTGGAAAAGTCGCGGGAATACTGGATGAGGCTTTTTTTTTTCTTTTTCGAAAATTGTAATTTTTTATCGCTTTGTCCAGTATTCCCGCGACTTTCCAAGTTTATACCCCGATAAATTCCACAAAAAGGCCATTCATTCCTATAATAAAAACAACCATGTTTTGGCAACAGAAAAGGTCGGCTTACTCGTTGCAGTTGCTCCCTTTCACTCCGCGGGTTCTACAGAAACACGTGCCATCCTTCCCGTCACAAGTGTCAGCCTGGCCGTTACAGCTGCATTCTGGGTAATGGATAAGAGTGTGAAAGTAATCTATTTGCTGGAATATTGATTGATTGATTGTGGTTCTATGTACCTTCATCAGTATTTAATGCCACAACTCACAATGTCACTAGCAGAGCTCCAGATAAGCTTTGTGTCTAAAGCATACTATACCCCCTGATTTCAAAATCATTGCGTATTTTACTTTTACAAATGCATTATTGATTTTCTTCACGACTAAATAGGAACAAATGATAAAAAAAATATATCAAATTTAAACATTCACTTATTTGATCTGCAAAAAGCAAACACAGTATTTGCACTACTCGATTTGAAAATCAATGCGTATTTTCACATTGCTGTGCGTATGTTGTACTCCCACTTTTGAAAATCAATGCGTATTCAGCTAAAATAATGGCATAAAATACGCCAGTACGCACCTTATCTGGAGCTCTGGCTAGTAGTTAACAGTATTTAAAAGTGAAAGTGAATAAGTTTAACATCCCAGCAACAGCTCAAGTCATGTAGAGACGGGACCACAGTTTAAAGTCTCATCCAACAGATCAGTGTGATGGAAATACTAGCGACCATGAAAGCATTATTTTATGCCTAGGATGGAGCTTGAACCCAGATCCTCTGGTATTGAAGTCCATTGTACTAACATCTAGGCCACAACCCATCCCCTAACAGTATAGAACCTAATTAACTGATTGATTGGGGTGTTACATCCATTTAACAGCACCCCATATACAGATGAGAATGCACCTGTATACCGGTGGGGAGCACAGCACAACAATTACAATAAAAACTTCCATTTCCATGCAATATCCTTTAGTTATTTGTTCAAAATTTTAAACATTTTATGCAACTTTTTGCTTAAGCAGAATTAAGTGTAATAATCAATTGACCACTGGCTTCATACTAACCTGAACAGTTCCCGCCATTTTTTGGGTTTCCCCAGAATCCTTCAACGCACGCATCACAGTGTTCTCCTGTAATAATAATTCACAAATCAACGATTCAATTTTCTGCATTTTCTTTAATTTTTGTGGCCCAATATTTTCAACCAATACATTATATTGCCGATATATCAGAAATGTCTCCCTAGCATTATATTGTGTGATGCAAGGACGTACGCTCTAACCGAAGGTCCATTTTGTTTAACCAACACGAAGGCAACACAATTTTTCATACAAAAAATAATATAATTCTAATAAGTATATAAAGAATGGAAATATATGTTGTGACCACTTATTAGAACCGTCTCACCGAGACGGTTCTAATGAGTGGTAAAAACATATGGTATCAACAGCTATGGTCATGTAAGGCCGGGGTAATACTTCTCATGTACTTTCCAAACACATTTTTTAACCTTCTCACCCCTAAATAACTGGCATAGGCCACATGTGGAAGACTCGGACCTGTGACACAAAAATAAATGCCCATTACAAAAAATCCATTACCCCACCCACTTGGTCTCATACATACAGTACTATCTTCTATAGAAGAAGGTAGTACTATATGAGACCAAGTAGGTGGGGTAATGGATTATTAGCAATGGTCATCGGGGCTCCAGATAAGGAATTAGTAATTGAGAATTGTCACTCCATCATTTCTGAAGAAATTGGGTATTTCAAAATTTTAATTGTGTAAAATAGCATCACACTACTGTTTACACACCAGCAGACCGCACTTATTCAATAGTTTGCTTCTAAATGAAAACACATCTTCGTATTTCATTAGAATTGTCTCCTTGGAGACAATTCTAATGAAATACCAAGATTTGTTTTCATGGAAAAATAAGAAAATATGCTATATTTGTGGTCTGTTTATTGTTTTCTGTAGCATGATAAAGATACCACAAATTTTTCATTGCTTTTTGATACTCACTACTTCTGATTTCAATTGGGTTTTTGGCAATTTTAATTGGGTATTTACGCAAATACGCACCTTATCTGGAGCACTGGATCATTTTTTGTGTCACAGATCAGAGTCTTCCACCTGTGGCATAGGCTGGCTAATACTAATGTTTGGACTAGTTCATTAATCATAAGAGAATTATGAAAACACAGACAAATATTGTATATCTTGATGAAACAGACAGATCCACTTTTCAGTTGACTATGCATTGTTCAGATCCCATTAAAGCTACATGCCCACTCGGTAGGCACAAATGCCAGGTTATAATATAGGTAGACAGATAGTTTTGTATATTCTGTAGACATGACATTTCTGGCGAAATAAACATTCATTCACCATTACCCCACATGTTTAACCCTTAATCATGTTCTCTTGTTTTAAAAGATATGTTGTAGAACCAAATGGATATCGTTGCGGTGTGGCCGGGCGCCGGGCACGGAGTGAAAGTAGCTGATGCCGTCATTTGGACCGGCAGTAAAGAGCCGGTATTGGTCCCCGGTAGCTGTTCGATCACAGCTCTTCACCTCTACACCGACGTATGTGAAGTTGTCATTACTTGCCGGAGGAGGTGGTTTTCCCGGGTACTCCGGTTTCCCCACCATTCATCTCACGGAGTAATGCAGAATAGACCGGAATTGGCCGCCCGCATTACTCTTATTAAACATTATTGACTGTAATATGCATCGTCTGAAATCAAATTTAACATGTTGGACCATGACCGGCGGTATGGTATGGGCCACTCACTAATATATGGGCAATTGCTATACCGCCGTGTATTATCTTCTCTTTTTCTTTCGTCTTCAGAATATGTGAAACACATTGTCATATAACCAAATAGTAACAGATAAACGCCACACCTGAACTCGAATAACTGCAAATCGTATATAACGATAAGCCGCGAAACGACAGTAGCTGGGCCCGAAAACATATTACATCATACTTTGCATAACCAAATATCGATCATTCCCGGCCTGATATGTTATGCCCTGACCAATCGTCAAATATCATCATTATATAGGATAACACTGTTACGGCTGAGTCTCCATATATCACATGCACTCACACTCAGCCTTTTTCACGGTCTTACATACCGGCTTCGTGCGATAGGAGAATGAACTAGCTAGGTTAAATTAACCACCTCATTGCCTCCTTCATTTAATGCACATATTTCGACTGTATGGCAGATATTAGTAAATTAAGGAAACAAACGGGCCAACGGTCATTGACCTGCCACTTTTGGGTTCAAATGCCCGGGTTTGGAAGGTCCTCGAGCCAATTCCTACCCTTAAATATAAGATAAAAAAAAAAAAAAATAATGAACTTTAGCATGAGCCAGTAAATGACAGTTATTTAAGGGGTGGAAGGGTTAATGCTTTTAACTATGCATACATCTTTAGTAATATTAGCAAACAGTATAGATCCAGATGAGCCGGCTCGTAATGAGCCGTCTCATCAGGATCTTCACCATTTGCATGGGCGTAGATAATGGTGCGACTGGTGCGACATTGTCGCACCAATAATTCAAAATAGGTCAAAATGTCGCACCAATAATTTCTGCCAAACCCGTTTTTGACGACATGTCGCACCAATATTTTAGACGGGAATTATTTGATTGTTCAGAATTGTGTATTTCATATTATAGAAAACAGGCAGGTAGATTTGAAAACGAAAGTAACCGTTTTATACACCGTTCCCCGAATTCCAGATATTCATATGACCACCGTGACGGTGTACACTTGATGATTCGGACTTCGGTTTAACCCTGCCTACCAGACTGATCGCTTTGCATCCGCTTACATGACACAGACGAAACCGAAAGTAAACAGACGCTACATGTTTTAAATTATCAAGTTATCATGGGTGACTTCGGTCGTTTAGAGCAGCTGATCTTCAGCAAAAATACAGAGCAAATAAAGTATATGTTCCAGAAACGGCAGGATAAGCTAATGAAAGCTGTCACTGTGAAATATTTGACATTCGACGGTACTAAACTTGAGGTGGACCAGTTGTCGGACGTGCTACTACCGTCAACATACGAACACTTATCTGCATTCAAAGCGAAGGGAGACTGGAATTGTTTGTACAACGCCGCTTCTCTATGTGCTGTTGGAGAGAATCCATTCTACGTTTGCAAACAGTGTTGATCCAGTTTCAGCCTGGCTGTTCGAAACGAGATGTCGTATCCGGGACTGGTTTGAATTTGAGTAATGAAGAGTCCATATGCATATGCCCGATTTTTCATATTGGATATTCGACTTTTTGTGTTTTTACTGATATTTTTAAACCAAAACATCCTCTAAAAATGTTACAATAGCAATATAATAAGGCAAATCTATGCCCGATTTTTCATGATATTTTCACTTTTTACATTATATCTAAGCAATACGTATGCCCGATTTTTTCATGATATTTCACTTTTTCAATTTATAAACTAAAGCAAAAAGTAAATGGCCGATTTTTCATGATATTTCACTTTTACAAATTTATACTAAAGCAAACGTTGTTATTTTTGCGTATGATTATTCCTTTAACACTTTTACATTATAAACTAAAGCATCGTATGCCCGATTTTTCATTGATATTTCACTTTTACATTATAAACTAAAGCAAACGTTTTTATGCCCGATTTTTCATGATATTTCACTTTTACATTATAAACTAAAGCAAACGTATGCCCGATTTTTCATGATATTTCACTTTTACATTATAAACTAAAGCAAACGTATGCCCGATTTTTCATGATATTTCACTTTTACATTATAAACTAAAGCAAACGTATGCCCGATTTTTTTCATGATATTTCACCAATTATTTTTAAACCCCAAAAAGCCTCCAAAAAGTGAAAATATCTACATTATAAGGCAAACCTATATCCAATTTTTTCATGACATTGGACTTTAATTATTTCCCCAATATTTTGAACCCCAAAAAGCCTACAAAAACTGAAAATAGCTACATTATAAGGCAAACCTAGGCCCGATTTTTTCATGACATTGGACTTTTAATTATTTCCCCAATTTTTGTAAACCAAAAAAGCCTCCAAAAACTGAAAATAGCTACATTATAAGGCAAACCAAGGCCCGATTTTTATTTCACCATCATTTTTTAAACCCAAAAAGCCTAAGTGAAAATATTAAAGCAACATTATAAGACAAACCTATGCCCGATTTTTCATGATATCTGACTTTTATTGACACACACACATTGGGACTTGGTTATTACTGTCTTCTTATCTTCACATGATTGTGTGCCCACGGTCGACAAAATGTGTATGAATCTTAACACGTTTGCCACCTTCCTAGTTCAAGATCACCATGCACAATCTTACAGGTTACTGGCATACACTGTTCGTTATTCAGTCAGCAAATTGTTATTATCGGCACTACATATATGAAAACAACCTAATTGTGTGAGTGTAAAGACTTACTTGGAAATATGCGTACACCCGGCCACAAACGTTTTATTAAGGTCCCTTGCCCATCGGCAGCCCATAATTACTACGGTATTGCATATGTTCACATAAATGGTGGATTCGCCACCGTGACTCGGTAGGTCTACCAGTTGTTACTTATACATCCACCAATTAGTGTCATAATTATCATTGTGATAGCATGACTATTAGTAACGGAGAAATATCGACAATGACACTGTGAAGTCGGCATATGTGTATCATGTAATAGGTATATGTGCTGAGTTCATTGTGTCGTTGTCGACAGGCCAGATCTTGACTCGCCAGCTATGTCGCACCAATATGAAATTGGTAGCTACGCCCCTGATTTGCGAATATTTTCTTATTTCTAAACATTACCCCTGTCTGATAAATGGGATAGTGTGTAAATTAACATGGGAATGTCCATTCCAGTTACTTAGGGGTAAAAGGGTTAATCACACGCCTTATTTTATTTTGCAGCTGAGTTACCTTTTGTGAGGTTTGTACACTGGTCGCACTTGTCTGTCACATTGAGACAGCTGCTGTGGCCGTTACACTGGCATACTGAAATATACAACCAGGCTGACTGAAATATACAACCAGCAGGAGTGAAATATACAACCAGGCTCACTGAAATATACAACCAGGCCGAGTGAAATATACAACCAGGTTGGCTGAAATATACAACCAGGCTGACTGAAATATACAACCAGCAGAAATATACAACCAGCAGGAGTGAAATATACAACCAGGCTCACTGAAATATACAACCAGGCCGAGTGAAATATACAACCAGGCTGACTGAAATATACAACCAGGCTGGCTGAAATATACAACCAGGCTGGCTGAAATATACAACCAGGCTGACTGAAATATACAACCAGGCCGAGTGAAATATACAACCAGGCTGACTGAAATATACAACCAGCGGGAGTGAAATATACAACCAGGATGACTGAAATATACAACCAGGCTGATTGAAATATACAACCAGCAGGAGTGAAATATACAACCAGGCTGACTGAAATATACAACATACTGAAATATACAACCAGCAGAAGTGAAATATACAATCAGGCTGACTGAAATATACAACCAGGCTGATTGAAATATACAACCAGCCTGACTGAACTAGATTCGTCAGTAAGCGAGGCTTACGGAATACCCCCCGCGTGGGCCCAGGTACCCCTAAAATATGTAAATATTTCCAAGTGTGTGGGCTTGTGACCTTGACTCTGGGCTTAGCGGGAGCGGCATGCACGTGAATTTGTCACAGGGTGGTAGAGGTCCATTGGAGCAATGCGTGTGTGAAATGTGAAGCAGATCCGAGCAAGGAAATAGAAGTTATAACCGATTTCTCTGATGTTAAGTTTTGTAAAGAGACTAAGTATGTGACCTTGACCTCGAGATCAGTGGGAATTTGTCACAGCATGATAGTAGAGCCTTAGAGGAATGCATGCATGAAATATTAAGAATTTTCAATGAAAGAAATAGAAGTTATAACATGTTTCTCTGATGTTAAGTTTTGTAAAGAGACTAAGTATGTGACCTTGACCTTGGGATCAGCGGGGGTTGGACAGTCGTAGATTTGTCACAGCATGATAGTACAACCTTAGAGGAATGCACAAGTGAAATAATATAAGAATTTTCAATGAAGGAAATAGAAGTTATAACTTATTTCTCTGATGTTAAGTTTTGTAAAGAGACTAAGTATTTGACCTTGACATTGGGATCAGCGGGGGTTGGACGGTCGTGGATTTGGCACAGCATGGTAGTAGAGCCTTATAGGAATGCATGTGTGAAATATTAAGCATTTTAGATGAAGGAAATAGAAGTTATAACAATATTTCTCTGATGTTAACTTTACGTCTGACTGAAATATACAACCAGGTTGACTGAAATAAACCACCAGGCTGACTGAAATATACAACCAGGCTGACTGAAATATAAAACCAGGCTGACTGAATTAGATTGGTCAGTAAGCGAGGCTTACGGAATACCCCCCGCGTGGGCCCAGGTACCCCTAAAATATGTAAAAATTTCCAAGTGTGTGGGCTTGTGACCTTGACTCTGGGCTTAGCGGGAGTGGCATGAACGTGAATTTGTCACAGGGTGATAGAGGTCCATTGGAGCAATGCGTGTGTGAAATATGAAGCAGATCCGAGCAAGGAAATAGAAGTTATAACATATTTCTCTGAAGTTAAGTTTTGTAAAGAGACTAAGTATTTGACCTTGACTTTGGGATCAGCGGAGGTTGGACGGTCGTGGATTTTGTACAGCATGGTAATAGAGCCTTACAGGAATACATGTGTGAAATATGAAGCATTTTAGATGAAGAAAATATATGTTATAACAATATTTCTCTGATGTTAAGTTTTGTAAAGAGACTAAGTATTTGACCTCGACCTTGGGATCAGCGGGGGTTGAATGGTCGTGGATTTGGCACAGCATGGTAGTAAAGCCTTACGGGAATGCATGTGTGAAATATTAAGCATTTTAGATGAAGGAAATAGAATTTATAACAATATTTCTCTGATGTTAAGTTTTGTAAAGAGACTATCACTAAGTATTTGACCTTGACCTTGGGAGCAGCAGGGGTTGGACGGTCGTGGATTTGGCACAGCATGGTAGTAGAGCCTTAAAGGAATGCATGCGTGAAATATTGAGCATTTTAGATGAAGGAAATAGAAGTTATAACAATATTTCTCTGATGTTAAGTTTACGGACGGACGGACGGACGGACAGACGGACGACAACCTGACTCCAGTATAACGGACGACAACCTGACTCCAGTATACCCCCCCCACAACTCGTTGCGGGGGGTATAAATATACAACCAGGCTGACTGAAATATACAACCAGACCAACTGAAATATACAACCAGGCTGACTGAAATATACAACCAGGCCGAGTGAAATATACAACCAGGCCAATTGAAATATACAACCAGGCTGACTGAAATATACAACCAGCAGGAGTGAAATATACAACCAGGATGACTGAAATATACAACCAGGCCAATTGAAATATACAACCAGGCTGACTGAAATAAACAACCAGGCTGACTGAAATCAACCAGGCTGACTGAAATATACAACCAGGCTGACTGAAATATACAACCAGGCTGAGTGAAATATACAGCCAGGCTGACTGAAATATACAACCAGGCTGAGTGAAATATACAGCCAGGCTGACTGAAATATACAACCAGGCTGAGTGAAATATACAGCCAGGCTGACTGAAATATACAACCAGGCTGACTGAAATATACAACCAGGCTGAGTGAAATATACAGCCAGGCTGACTGAAATATACAACCAGGCTGAGTGAAATATACAGCCAGGCTGACTGAAATATACAACCAGGCTGACTGAAATATACAACCAAGCCAATTGAAATATACAACCAGGCCAATTGAAATATACAACCAGGCTGACTGAAATATACAACCAGGCTGACTGAAATATACAACCAGGCTGAGTGAAATATACAACCAGGCTGAGTGAAATATACAACCAGGCTGAGTGAAATATACAACCAGGCTGAGTGAAATATACAACCAGGCCAATTGAAATATACAACCAGGCTGACTGAAATATACAACCAGGCCAATTGAAATATACAACCAGGCTGACTGAAATATACAACCAGGCTGACTGAAATATACAACCAGGCTGACTGAAATATACAACCAGGCTGACTGAAATATACAACCAGGCTGACTGAAATATACAACCAGGCTGACTGAAATATATAACCAGGCTGACTGAAATATACAACCAGGCCGAGTGAAACATACAGCCAGGCTGACTGAAATATACAACCAGGCTGACTGAAATATACAACCAGGATGACTGAAATAAACAACCAGGCTGACTGAAATATACAACCAGGCCGAGTGAAACAACCAGGCTGACTGAAATATACAACCAGGCTGAGCGAAATATACAACCAGGCCGATTGAAATATACAACCAGGCTGACTGAAATATACAACCATATACAACCAGGCTGACTGAAATATACAACCAGGATGACTAAACAACCAGGCCGACTGAAATATACAACCAGGCTGACTGAAATATACAACCAGGCCGAGTGAAATATACAACCAGTGAAATATACAACCAGGCTGTCGGAAAAATACAACCACCAGACCAAGTGAAATATACAAGTAAGTGGAATGAAATATACACTGGTAACTCATTTAATACGCATCAAATTAAATCATCACTCATGTAAGATCGTCTATTTTAATAAACTGATGTAACATTCTCCATATTTCATAAAAGGTACTAATACTTACATGGGCAATCAATGAAATGCCATCGTTCCGCGGGACAAATGCCGGTATCAACTTCGTAAGATCCAGTAATATTGCTGACGGGTCCCGTGTTTGAGCCCTTTATACAGCTGCCGAGACCAGTGTTACTGGGATCGTTACACCAGCCGCAGGATGGATTGGACTTGCACTCATCACACACATGGAGGTCTGAACACCGCGTGGCTGTGGAGATAGATAGGGAGCAGGGCTTCAGATAAGCTGCGTATTGGCGTATTTTACGCACTTATTTTAGCAGAATATGCATTGAGTATCAAAAGTGGGAGCATAAGATACTCAGAGCAATGTGAAAATACACATTGATTTTCAAATTGAGTAGTGAAAATAATGTAATAAAGTTAAAAAATTACTTAGTTGAGCTGCAAAAAGCAAACACTGTGTGCTTTTTGCAGTTCAAATAAGTGAATTTTTTAATTTGTTTTATGTTTTTATCAGCTGTTCCCTGTTTAATAAGGAAGAAAATCAAAAATACATTTGTAAAAGTAAAATTTGCATTGAATTAGAAATCTGGGGGTATAATACTCTTTAGATACAAAACTTATCTGGAGCTCAGTAGGGAGAACTGATTAATAGAACTGGAAAAATTTCCCAATTTGAATATTACAGACTTTACTGCAAATTAACCCATTATATGCGAGTCTACACAATTTTTCATTACAAAAATAACACAATAATTCTATTAATTATGCACAGAAGTATATATTACAACTCTGACATATGAACCACCTCACCGACATTGTTAAAGTCCCATCAATATGGCACACAATGCCCTTAAGTGGAATTAAATAAGTGTATTATTGTGTAACTATTCCACAAATTTAAAAAATTACGAGTGCTAGCTGTACATATATAATCATTTAGTATTCTTGAATTTACTGATAGAGATGTACGGTTGTATTACACTACAGGGCTGCACAAATTGGAACGCCCGACGCCCGGGACAAGCCGGGACATCTCGGGCAAGTGCCTCTATGCTGGATTTTAGTCCCGGACAAGTCACTATTTTCTGTTGGAGCGTCCTGCCACAAGCCCATTTTTTGCACTGGACTGTCATAAAATTAATCCCAAAACTGACCACTTTATCGATCGATAACGCCGCGAGCGTCCGTCCTGGCGATTCACAGCTACTGTGTTATATACAGTTATATACACAGTAGCTGTGTATCGATAACACCGTGGGCGTCCGTCCTGGCAATTCACAGCTACTGTGTTATTTACAGTTATATACACAGTAGTTCTATATCGATAACACCGCGGGCGTCCATCCTGGCGATTCACAGCTACTGTGTTATATACAGTTATATACACAGTAGTTGTATATCGATAACACCGTGGGCGTCCATCCTGGCGATTCACAGCTACTGTGTTATATACAGTTATATACACAGTAGCTGTGTATCGATAACACCGCGGGCATCCTCCGTCCTGGCGATTCACAGCTACTGTGTTATATACAGTTATATACACAGTAGCTGTGTATCGATAACACCGCGGGCATCCGTCCTGGCGATTCACAGCTACTGTGTTATATACAGTTATATACACAGTAGTTGTATATCGATAACACCGCGGGCGTCCATCCTGGCGATTCACAGCTACTGTGTTATATACAGTTATATACACAGTAGTTGTATATCGATAACACCGCGGGCGTCCGTCCTGGCGATTCACAGCTACTGTGTTATATACAGTTATATACACAGTAGTTGTATATCGATAACACCGTGGGCATCAGTCCTGGCGATTCACAGCTACTGTGTTATATACAGTTATATACACAGTAGTTGTATATCGATAACACCGTGGGCATCCGTCCTGGCGATTCACAGCTACTGTGTTATATACAGTTATATACACAGTAGTTGTATATCGATAACACCGTGGGCATCCGTCCTGGCGATTCACAGCTACTGTGTTATATACAGTTATATACACAGTAGCTGTGTATCGATAACACCGTGGGCGGGCGTCCGTCCTGGCGATTCACAGCTACTGTCTTATATACAGTTATATACACAGTAGTTGTATATCGATAACACCGCGAGCGTCCGTCCTGGCGATTCACAGCTACTGTGTTATATACAGTTATATACACAGTAGCTGTGTATCGATAACACCGCGGGCATCCGTCCTGGCGATTCACAGCTACTGTGTTATATACAGTTATATACACAGTAGCTGTGTATCGATAACACCGTGGGCGTCCGTCCTGGCGATTCACAGCTACTGTGTTATATACAGTTATATACACAGTAGCTGTGTATCGATAACACCGCGGGCATCCGTCCTGGCGATTCACAGCTACTGTGTTATATACAGTTATATACACAGTAGCTGTGTATCGATAACACCGCGGGCATCCGTCCTGGCGATTCACAGCTACTGTGTTATATACAGTTATATACACAGTAGCTGTGTATCGATAACACCGTGGGCATCCGTCCTGGCGATTCACAGCTACTGTGTTATATACAGTTATATACACAGTAGCTGTGTATCGATAACACCGCGGGCATCCGTCCTGGCGATTCACAGCTACTGTGTTATATACAGTTATATACACAGTAGCTGTGTATCGATAACACCGTGGGCGTCCGTCCTGGCGATTCACAGCTACTGTGTTATATACAGTTATATACACAGTAGTTGTACATCGATAACACCGCGGGCATCCGTCCTGGCGATTCACAGCTACTGTGTTATATACAGTTATATACACAGTACCTGTGTATCGATAACACCGCGGGCGTCCGTCCTGGCGATTCACAGCTACTAGTACTGTGTATCGCAATAAAGTGATATAGCAATCTACTGTGACCCTAATTATATTAATTTAATCGAATATGAAAGTAATTAGCAGATTTTGCCAACAACAAAAGCGTGAAATTTCAAAAGGCAATGTACAAGTACATGGATTTATATTTCGGCGAACATAAACATTGTAGATAGAGACGCGATTTTATAAATAAAAATGGCAATCTAGATAGATCGTAGTTATTCTGTAAACAAACAAACAATTAATGCGTCGGTCTGCGTGGTAAAACGTTAGAGGAAAACATTCATTTCATTAAAGCCCCTATACGGCTCAAGTTGCCGAATTTGGCCTCCTATTGGGTTTTCCCACACATAAATCCAACAGGTTTCTATTTACACACACTTCGAAACTGTTTGCATTCATTTTGGTACAAAAATGAGTTTGTAGTCAATGAAAATATCAATATTTGTTGATAAACAAACAGCAGGTGCGTGTTTCAAAGCCCGATCGATTTTCCGATAGACGCTCGGGTCAACTCCTCAACTACGCGATTCACGGCCGATGAATTCTGATAGCCGGAGTTTATCGACTCGCTTCCGAGCCGAAGTCGTTAGGTTACGGAAATGAAATTGTCAATATTGACATTTTGCACTGAGTGGTACACAAAAAAAGTTTTTGTTGTCTTCACATTGCGATTAAGATGTAAATCTCAAGACTTCAGATGTATCTATTAGGCAGTATATGTTAGTTTTGTGTACTAAATCAGTTGCCAAACATGTTTTTGTGTTTGAAAAAAATCAGAAAATTGTAATACTGACCTTTGACTGAATATTGTGAACTTTGTCTCGCGTATTGGCTGGTTTTTGTCTGGCAATTCGCCTGCTTTGAATTCAGATTGACGATCATAATTGATACACATCGTCGGGACGGTCAAATGAGTGGACTCTGTTCTTTCATTAACGAATCGAAAGCCGGCGTTTTGTTTTTTTCGTCGTAAATTACGGAAAAGTACGTCCGAAAATTTTAGGACAAGGTTAGAAAAATGTTTTCCTAAAAACGGCCATAATACGTCGGCAAGTTCAGACCCCGTCATGGAAAATGAAGTTTCTGCAGTTTTGATTTTTCACACCTTGCTGAATTATGCACCAGGGTATGAAAAATGATACCAACAACAATGATGACATCTGACAATGGCGATAATTAATACCAATTACTTATTTTGGAATAGAAACTTCAAAATCACGGTGTTTTTAAATAGCAAGAACATCCTGTTTATTTTCCGGGTAAATCAAATGTGCTCGTCATTACCCAATGAAATGCTTGCTTAATACAAAACATTGGCAATATAATCCAATGAACGCATGTGTTTTAATCACGCATGAAATAGATAATGGCTGACAAGTTGTGTATTGAAGTATTTATGGCCCGATTACAGAATTAACTGTGTGCCACGGTCACAGGTGTTAACGGTAGTGGATTAAGTAAGTAGCCAGACGTTCCGGCTGTTAATATTACGTAATTACTGCTAAATATTTACAGGTAGATACTTGTCAAAATGTTGGGCGAATTTCAAACCGAAAGTAGAATTATGTTGAGCAGTACTCGAATAGGTAAGTTGATGATAAAATGTTGATGGTCATAATTTCTTCGGTAGCAATGTATTGTTTACCATGTAATTACGGAAATTGAACGTTACGCTGTAACCATATTCAAAGTTGGACCAATATTCTTAAAATTGATTCAATGATAAAACAATTATGAATTAAGTCTTGTTAGTTGGTGTTAAGTGGAGAGTAATTGTGAATTTTGTTCTGTGTAATCTGTTATTACCATCAACCGACACAATGCATCTGCTCAACAAGTGAAAGATAAGTTAATTGTTACGTCTGAATCTAGTCAATCAAAAAACGCATGGACTCCGAGTCAGAATCTTCAGCCTCTGGAGATGACACCATTAACCCACACAAACGATCAAAACCCAAAACCCAACGCCTGACCCTAATTAAACTTCAGTATGTGGGACGGGAGTTAACATATAAACCAGGTCTCCCCAGTTACTCAAACCTGGAAAAGCCCTTATGTTACACAGTAAAGGCTAAATCCAGAGTAAGACATGGACATTTGGTAATTAATGCAATATATTTATCAACTTGGTGTCCTGAGACTGAATATTTATCAACTTGGTGTCCCGAGACTGAATATTTATCAACTTGGTGTCCTGAGACTGAATATTTATCAACTTGGTGTCCCGAGACGAATATTTACATTGGTGTCTGAGACTGAATATTTATCAACTTGGTGTCCCGAGACTGAATATTTATCAACTTGGTGTCCTGAGACTGAATATTTATCAACTTGGTGTCCTGAGACTGAATATTTATCAACTTGGTGTCCTGAGACTGAATATTTATCAACTTGGTGTCCTGAGACTGAGAATCTAAAGCAATCATCATGTGTGGATAGGCACGAACTAGCTACAATGTTTATTATTATAGATATTTAATTTAATATGTATATGTGCCAAGTGCTCAATTGTATTATATTTACCAACTATGATAATAGATTTTGTTTTGGGACAGTTTTGTATAAGAAATCTTACGAGGACAAGTCACTTTTTCAAAATCACTTGCCCTGAAAATTATATTTTCCAGGACAAGTCAGGGCAAGTCACTTTTTTCAAGTCACTTGTCCGGGACAATTGGCTAAAAAATCAATTTGTACAGCCCTGCACTATTTAGATATGCAAATGAGGCATGGTATTGCTAAATTGTTTATATCAATCAAGCATGTCACCTGAATAAATATTTTTATCGACATAAAGTATGAATATTGCACATCAAAATAAATACGGTAGTTGTTTCCATTAACCATTTAAGGAAACGGTTATTGCCCCTGATATCAAGAGTATCAATTCACGTTTGATACAAAAAGCATAATAATGCCAAAATAAGCCTGGTAATGGTAAATGCATGTTTAGTTTGCCCGAAAAATGTCATATAAAAGAATGGACGAACAAACCCATCTCCCTATATTACATCCTGGGACGTGGGAGTCTAGGTTTAATACAATTATACATGTACCCTCCCAATAACACATGAATAAACAACCAGCACCCGGTTGCTAAATGCTTCTGTTAGCTTAACAGACTGTTAAATCCTTAGCATTGCTAAGGATTTAACAGTCTGTTAAGCTAACAGAGGTTTTGAGCAACCGGGCCCAGATGTGAATGACAATAGAAGTACAAATTACCTCATAATGCTAGGTTGGCGCTACTGGTAGCCGCAGAAATTATTTTAAAAATATAAGATACTGTTCACATATTGGATTTTTCAGGAATTAAATGCGAGAGCGCTAGCGACCGCAGCATTTAGTTCCTGAAAAATCCAATATGTGAACAATAACATACTTATAGTTCAGACAAGTATACAATGCCATGTCCCATCCGAGTATTGATTTTCCATTTCCTGACAAACAGTTATAAATCAATAAATCTGGTAATATGTAACTTATTGGGGTTAAACATTGCAATATGTGAAATAAGTGGAGCACAATGCCGAAAAGCGATTGGCTTAGACAGTAGGGCGAACGATAAGTCTGTCTTGGCAACTAATTTCAATAACTTAGCACCAATCTGGATAATGGCAATGACGTAGTGACCCGCTTACCGGAGCATTTACTTTCCCTGGTTGTCCACTCCATGCACTGACCGTAGAGGAAGGACGCGACATACGAGTTGGTCTCCACACATCGTTGCTGAGACCCGCACCACATACAGCCTCTTTGCGTACAATTCTCACAGCTCACGCTCTCGTAACATGATAAAGGACATTCCCGTGTGGCGTCGTTCTCCAGTGTGTTTGTATCTAAAAATTACATTTTCCAATATGGCTGTCGTTACCATTACATGCATGTGATGACATAGCAGATAAGAGAGATGTAACTGGAGTTCACACAACAGCATGGATCTTACTTCTTACACATGTGTCTAGCATACATGTGATTTTGTACCTTCGGACATCTGCGTAATTCAATTAAATACGTAGACAAAATTTACAATATTTTTCATAAATACATGTAAAGTCAAAAGTTGACAAATGTACTCTGAAAATTAGTTGACAAAGTTTCATGCGGAATATAATTCTGCATGTACATGTACTTGACTTTTGACGCCATTTACGGAAAATATTGTAAATTTTGTAAACATTGTATGAAATTACGCAGATGTCCGAAGGTACAAAATCACATGGTCTGTTTCATATGTGGCTGTGACTGGTGAAATGGGGCTTATGGGATTTGTGATCAGTGTAGCTTCTGATCAAATAGCACTCCTGTAGCCTGATAACCATCTACATGTATATTGCTTGTTAGCAGCACGATGGCTGTTTCATTGATGGAATGGCCAACAGTGCAGACCATCAGAATGTGCAGATGCACACAAATGTTGATCTGGCTCTACACTGGTCGCAAAACCCATAAGCCCCGTTTCGTCAGTCACAGCCACATATGAATTATGATTTAGAATGATTACTTATTAAACAAATTAATTAATTTCATAAGAAATGAGGCTATGCCTAGAACAGATTAAAATATGACAAATCAAGAACAGATTAAAATATGACAAATCATTCGCCATCAAATACATGTACATGATTTTGTTTCTATCTATTTTTTTTATTTCTTAATGAAAGTTTTTGTGACCAATCACCGTCTTGATGAGATGATTCAAATGGTTGTTATACTTTTGAGGCAAAATGCATACATGAAATTTAGTACTTTTACCGACAAGAAGGTTCAAATGGTTGTCACAATAAATACTTCCGATGAAAGATAAAAACAATTGCGAATATAATGGGTGAAGTCAATATAACCCTCTGGTTAACCCTTACTATGCTGAATTACATTTTGTCATCTGTCGGAAAATATTTTATTTTAATTTTTCTCGACAAAAACAAGTTTTGACAGCACATGAGAATCGTCTCCAGTGGATTCTCATGTGCTGTCAAAACTTTTTTTTTTTGTTAAGAATTAAGGCAAAAATGAAAAACAGCAGACGACAATTTCTGTCTCCAGCTTAGAGAGGGTTAAACGCCAAGCCATATGACTGAAAGCAGAACTTTCAAAGTTTTATTTTCCACCACCAGTTATAAAAGAGCTGAAGGCGGGAAAATATTTCTCATCTGCCAGTGTCTAATGATTTTTCTTACTTTCTTTGTTCAATTTGCGGCCAATTTTTCTTTATTAATGTTCACTTTAGTGGAACTGCAGACAGTATAAATACTTTCCCACCTTTTACAAGTAACGCACCCGTGAAGATTACAATTCACCGTATATATTCATTGATACAAGAATATTCATTATCAAGTATTATGTTTGAATGAATTTTGACATGTTAATTTTGCAACCAATCCAAACATCACAAAATTATTTTCATACTAGTCCATTTATGAAACAAGAGCTCCGCGGAGCAAGATGTCCCGCCTGGCGCAGTTTGATAGTACATAAGGAGCTTGTAATAACCTTGGGGTTAGTGTGCACCATGGGCTTTCTGTAGAATGATGCGGGATGTTGTTACAAATGCATGTATGGAATATTAAAGCATAAACTGAGCATTAACTTTTCCAAACACGTAAATTTCTAAGTCAGTGACCTTGACCTTTGGGGTTTGCGGGCACCATGGGCTTTCTGTAGAATGATGCAGGATGTTGTTACAAATGCATGTATGGAATATTAAAGCGTAAACTGAGCGTTAACTTTTCCAAACACGTAAATTTATAAGTCAGTGACCTTGACCTTTGGGGTTAGCGGGCACCATGGGCTTTCTGTAGAATGATGCGGGATGTTGGTACAAATGCATGTATGGAATATTAAAGCATAAACGG
The DNA here is from genome assembly GCA_029237695.1 of Conchocele bisecta. NCBI lineage: Eukaryota > Metazoa > Mollusca > Bivalvia > Lucinida > Thyasiridae > Conchocele > Conchocele bisecta. Next base: position 97,971,956 of record CM055272.1, on the reverse strand, counting down.
AGTGTTAACTTTTCCAAACACGTAAATTCCTAAGTCAGTGACCTTGACCTTTGGGGTTTGCGGGCACCATGGGCTTTCTGTAGAATGATGCGGGATGTTGTTACAAATGCATGTATGGCATATTAAAGCATTCCATTGAGGGAAACAGAAGTTACAATGAATTAACCTGAGCGTTAAGTTTTAGAAAGAGAGCTAAACGCAAAAACGCCGACTGGAAAAGCTATGCCTATGTCCCGCTTCTGCTAAAGCAGGCGGGACAAAAAAGGGGTGTTTCAGTTCTCAACAAGAGTTGTCAGAAGACAACGAAGCTCGCCTGTTGGCAGCCTTCACTCAAACTTGGCACAGTTGCATAAAAAAACATGAATATTATATAACTTGACCTTGGGTTAAAGGGTGTGCGGTGGACCTTGACATTGGGGTCAGTGGTGCAAGGTGGATCGTGGGTTTGCTATAGCATAATATAGCATATTAAGATGAATACATGTATGAAATATCAATGCGCTCCCTGAAAACAGAAGTAAAACAAAATTTAACCCAACGTTAAGTTTATGAATGCACTAAGTTGGTGATTTTCTACAGCATGATAGCTATACACATGAGGAATGCATGTATGAATGTGCTAAGTTTGTGACCTTGACCTTGAGGAAAGGGGTGTGTGAATGTGTGTTTGTGAATGTGCTATTTACTCCAACATTAAGTTTATGATGTTAATCTTGGATCTTGGGGAAAGGGGTGGGGGGGGGGGGGTTTGGTCATGGATTTGCTGTAGCACAATAGAGGATCACATGAATGCATGTATGAAATATTAAAGTGTTCCCTGTAACGAAACAGAAGTTACACAACATTTACACCAACGTTAAGTTTATAAACATGCTAAGTTTGTGACCTTGACCTTGGGGTAAGGGTTGGGTGGTCGGTCATGGATTTGCTACAGCATTATAGAGGGTCATCTGAGGAATGCATGAATGAAATATCAAGGCGTTCCATGAAAGGAAACAGATGTTATAAGAAATTTACCCCAACGTTAAGTTTATGAATGTGCTAAGTTTGTGACCTTGACCTTGGGGTAAGGGCTGGGTGGTGGGTCATGGATTTGCTACAGCATGATAGAGGGTCATCTGAGGAAAGCATGTATGAAATAACAAGGTGATCCATGAAATGAAACAAGTTATAAGACATTTACCCCAACGTTAAGTTTATGAATGTGCTAAGTTTACCTTGACCTTGGGGTAAGGGTTGGGTGGTGGGTCATGGATTTGCTACAGCATGATATAGGGTCATCTGAGGAATGCATGTAGGAAATATCAAGGCGTTCCATGAAAGGAAACAGATGTTATAAGAAATTTACCCCAAAGTTAAGTTTATGAATGTGCTAAGTTTGTGACCTTGACCTTGGGGTAAGGGTTGGGTGGTGGGTCATGGATTTGCTACAGCATGATAGAGGGTCATCTGAGGAATGCAGGAATGAAATAACAAGGTGATCCATGAAAGGAAACAGAAGTTATAAGACATTTACCCCAACGTCAAGTTTGTGAACGCCGACACCGATGCCGACGCCGACGACACCGGCTAAAAATGTGAAAATTACTTGCAAAAAGTGTAGATCCTGATGAGACGGCTCATCACGAGCCGGCTCATCTGGATCTACACTTTTTGCCAATACCACGGGCCTGTGGTGGTGAAAAAGTTAAATAAAATCCAATTATATCTAACTACATACCAAAGGCAATGGAGGGAAACTGACATTCCTTCTTGTGAGCGTCCCAGATACAGTCGTGACTCGTTATACACGCGTCACAGTTGTCCACTTCCTGACAGATCACGTTGTACTTACGCGGGCATTTCACCGACGACGTGTACGAATACTGTGAATAAAATATCCCGAATCCCCGTGATTTGTGACAAAATATCCCGAATCCCCATGACATGAAGACTGAATACTGTTGATCAAATTCCAGAATGACAATGTATCCGAATCCCCGTGACTTTTGATAAAATAGCCCGAATAAATGTGACAAAATGTCCAGAATCCATGTGACATTGACAAAATATCCCGAATCCCCATGACATGTGACAAAATATCCCAAATCCCCATGACGTGACAAAATATCCAAATCCCCATGACATGTGACACAATATCCTGAATCCCGTGACATATGACAAAATACCCCGAATCCCGTGACATGAAGACTGAATACTGTTGATAAAATCCCAAATGACAAAGTATCCAAATCCCCAAGACCTGTGACAAAATTTCCTGAATCCCTGTGACATGTGACAAAGTATTGTGAATCCCCGTGACTGAATACTGTTGTTAAAATTGTAGAATGACAAAGTATTCCAAATCCTTGTGATATGTGGCTGAATACTCCAACAGCGAAAATCTCTCATTTGACAAGTCACATAATTGACAATATTCATCATTAATTAACTCCTGCCTGATACTGATTCACAAATATCAAAATTTACCAACATTTTTTACTCCATATTTTTCTCAACAAAAGTATATGTTGTTACCACTCATTTGAACCGTCTCGACTAGAAGGTTCAAATGAGTGGTAACAAGATATATTTTCATTGAGAAATGAAGAAAATAGAAAAAAATGTTTGTAAATTTAGATATCTGTGAATGGGTAGTTGGCATGAACTGGGTTTAACCCATTTCAGCCTAAGGATACTATGATTTTTGTTGAAAAAATCTCATTATTTTGTTCATTCATCGATAAAGGTATATGTTGTTACCGCTCATTTGAACCGTCTCATTGACACGGTTCAAATGAGTGGCAACAACATATACTTTCGAAAGGATATAAAGAAAATAGGGATATTTTTCTCTCAAAAGGTTCATACTACTAAAAGCGTATCCCATCTGTAATGGGTTAATAAGCTGTCTGCCAATGTTGAGGTTATCGTCCATGGTGAGGGAATGGCAACCCAAATATAAACACAACATCCAAGAAAATAAAACACTCATGCAATAGATGTGGAAAAAGTAGGTCAAGGTGAAATTGCACTGATTTTTGTTTTATGCAAGCAACTGTATAATGATCCAGTTGAAAAGCCCATACACAATTTGGTTAAAATCAGTTAGCTGAAACTAACTAGATTTGTCAGTAAGCGAGGCTTACGAAATACCCCTCGCGTGGGCCCAGTTACCCCTAAATATGTAGTTATAACATATTTCTCTGATGTTACGTTTAGTGACGGACGGACGGACAACCCGACTCCATTATACCCCGCTTACAAGTTTGCTAAACGCAACAACTGAACATTTTTCAAAGGGCACATAATGTTTGCCCAGAATTTTATTTTTAGAAGCAGTTGTACATGTATTATGATACAGTGAAAGCCCACGCAAGATGTGGTTAAAATATGTTAGATAAACCTAACTAGACGTACGCGGCCCGCATGTCGCACCCGCTTAGGCTTTGATAGTATATCGAAAACTTTAAGCCAGACGCACGTACATACGTACGGACATACGTTCCATAATGTGCCAACTACATCACGCTGTCCACAAGAGGGCGCGACGAAAATGTTGCTCGAATTTGGACCGTTAGAAATTTGGTAAACGTAGTAAGTGAACATTGTGGAGGCTGCCACCGCCCTCCTTTCAACCACAGACCGTGAAGCCAATGTTTGCAAACGGTGTAGATTCAGAGCAGCCATCTTATACCAAGTGGTATAATCTGGGTCGGCACTGTTTTACTAACCCACCTTTACAAAGGTATGAATTTGTTTAAATATTTTATTTTTATTTTTGTTATTTCTCAATGAAAGTATATGTTGTGATGACTCATTTGAACCGTTTCAATGAGACGGTTCAAATGGTGGTCGCAACATATACTTTTGAGCACATAGAAGGAAAATATTTAGGATTTTCCGCAAAACTTATGCCGTATCCTCAGCATTAAAAGGGTTAATATAATATTAACCCTTAGAATGCTGGAGCAAAAATTCAGAATTGCGAGGGTCAACATGGAGCAAGTTCATGGAGGAGTTCGCTAAATGAACAAACAAAGCTATATATAGTAGATATATCAATGACACTGCACTTCACGCCTGTGTAATATGCTTCCCGTCCAATTAGGCGCCCGATTCCTGAGGAATTCCTACTCAGCAACATGTAGAAGATACTGCATAAACACATTTTCATCTAGTAACCGGCGCAAGAAATTGGCAATGGTTACTGGATGAAAAATTAGTTTTTATTTGTTTGTTTGTTTATTGGTGTTTATTGGCCTATCAACAGCTAAGGTCATCTAAGGCCGGCCAAACATGAGTTCATGTAATAGCTCTAAGTAGAGCTGATTGGCATCTTGTTAGGAAACCGGTGCATTTTTCGACATTAAACATTTTACACCGGCTCGGATCAGTGTGCAGCACCAGAGTCTATAGAAGAATATGTGGGATAAAGCACGGATGCGTCACACATTATCACAGAAGGAAAGCCAAGCATAATGTGCTGAAAGTATAATTAACCCATTACATTCGGAATACACCTTTATGGGTATGACATTTTTTCAATATTTTATTTTTGTTTTGACTCAGTTAAAGTATATGTTGTCACCACTCATTTGAACTGTCTTGACGAGACGGTTCAAATGGTGGTCACAACATATACTTTTAAGCACATAGAAAGAAAATATTTAGAATTTTCCACACACAAAATGGCGTATCCTCAACATGAAATGGGTCAATATTATAGGCCTGGCTCTGGATTTTGCTTTCTTGGCCGATATCGATATTGAAAATCGGACATAGTTTCCGTAAACAATGTCAACATATGATCAAATGTTCATAGCTCTTGTGGAATTTGATGTAAAATTTCCGTCAACTTCTGATGCTATTTTCGAAAAAAATAAATATTTTTAAATCAATATCGGTGAAATATGGCAAGACAGTAACTCCAGAGCCATGCCCATTATGACGATCTGGCAAAACCAGGCTTCATTCAGTTATGACCACTGTAGAAGGTCCTGAATACTAGTACAGACATATAGTAGTACTTGTACATCTAATTTGCTGGACTGATGATTGATGTGTCACCATTTACACTGGTTACCAAGATCATAAGCCCTGCTTTGCCAAATTGTGACTACACAATATTGTTACTTATAGCCATGCACATGCAGGACACGTTGTAACACATAACAGCTCATGCACAAGGGCATCATCAGGTGAGGTTTGATGGGTTCGTACCACCCCACCCCCCACCCCCCCCTTTGTGAAGCCAGCAGGGTTTTCTTTATATAAATTCTGTCCACGATAGCAATTTTCAGCGCATAAATGAGCAGACATAATATTACTAGTATTCAAAGGCTCTACTAACAAAATACAGTCAAACAGCGCCAAACGTATTTCAATAGGCTAATTTTCAGAAATACGCTTCTTAAATAGACCCAAAACTCTTTTCCCAGGAGCTATTTGTAGTACAAACATACCCGAATGCAGCATTTGCCTTCAAAGAAATCAAAATCTCTCCGGGACTGTGAAGCGACCGAAATATGTAAGAGGTCCCCTGGACCTCTTACAGATTTCGGTTGCTTCACAGCTGAAACTTGAACCCCCATTTCAAAAAGCTGGTGACACCCATGATGCGTACGCAAAACAACAAAGAGATTTAGCCCGTTGCATTTGGCACACACTATATGATACCTAAAGTTTTCATGAAAGATTGATGGTGTTATGACGATTAAAACAGAACATTTCTTTTCTAGTTTTCTTATTTATCAATAAAATTACAGTCTACACTCGTTTAGGGGACTGAGGAAAATACATTTAGTTATTATACTGAGCGACAAAAGAAACCGTACAGTCCAAAAATACTGGCCATACCGGGTGGAGTGTAGAGGTAGATAATAACATTGAAAACTGTTTATGCAATAACCATATTTAATTCACATCACTTAACCCTTAGACCACTATCTTATATTTTTTGTCGTCTGCTGTTTATTTTTTATTTTCCATTTTTATCACCAAAAACATGCTTTGACAGCACTTTAGAATAATTTACAACATGCTTTGACAGCACTTCAGAATTCTGAAGTGCTGTCAAACCATGTTTTTATTGAGAAATAAGGCAAGATATAAAAGCAACAGCAGACGACTATTGTTGTGAGTAGCGGCCTAAGGGTTAAGTATGTCATTGGACATCAACAGACATAGAAGCTATAGAGGTTAAACAGCAATCATGAACATTAATTCAACTGAATGTTATACATCTGAACAACTATGCCATCATTTACCTCATTTTGAAGGTCATTATCTCAGCACTGCATGTTGTTTGTTTGTTTGTTTATTAGTGTTTAACGGCCTATCAACAGCTAAGGTCATGTAAGGCCGCGTAAATGGGTTCTATCCCATTTTAACCTGCTGCATTGGGGGGAAAATCCCAAAATCAGAACGGAATATTTACATCGAGAACAAATATATTCAGCCCTGAAATTAGAATAACCTGACCTGGTGCCAAGTCCATACCACACCACAAGAATTTGACTATGACTTATCAGTAGTTTGACTTAAGATAGTTTGAGGTAACGAATGTTGACTCATTGGAAATGAAATAAAATACCTACCGTCTTGGTGAGATGGTTCAAATGAGTGGTCACAACATATATTTTTGGAGAAGAAATTTTCAAAATATTTAGCAATTTCTATAAACAAATTACATCCTCAGAACACGAGTAACTTAAATTATATGGTCGCCATATATATTTTTGAGGAAAAAATTAAAAAAAAGTTTAGGGATGGGGAATTTTTCGACAAGCAAAATAGTGTATCCTCAGAATGCAACAGGTTAACAATTATATAAAATAAAGCAACATAAGCTGCATATACAAACCATGAGACGAACCATGAGACGAACCATTGTCACGGCACTGTTTAGTTGACCCCCAAATACATTGAGGGTCTAAATGACATGCTTCACAGTTATTCGTCAACTGACAACGTGCTTTTCTCTCGATCGCGTCGGGGGACGAAGGACATTGGGATACAACGGTCAGGGTCTGTAACGTCACACAAGGTGCACAAACACACAAATTAACTGAATACCACAATACCACGAGACTGTCACAACAACAGCAGTAATGGAATGTAAAATGCAGGGTGTCGGATCACATGGTGTAGTGACGTAATGTCTGACATCGTTATTAGCCCCCGTTCTGGGTTTGGCCCCCATTCTGTGACTGACCCCCGATCTGGGTCTTTAAAGAAAATTTAACTTAAACTAGAAATTATGTTTATAAAACATGGACATGCCCCCATGGCATATTGAATCCTTAACTAGAGTTTGTGTGTGTAAAAAAAGAAAATAATTTGAGGAAGTCTTACAAACTTTTTGACGTAACAAAATGGTTAAGTGTTTCAGCACAATTTTGAAGGTCACAAAAGTTAAGGTCATGTCATTGGCGTTGCGTGTACATCACACATGTTCAGGTGAGTGAACTGTCCACATATTAAAGCAATCCTTCAACTAATATTGTAGATATTACATGATGGAGAAACTCTTACAAACTTTTTCGACAGAAAATGGCTATTTAAAGTGATTCAGCACCATTTCGAAGGTCACAAAGGTCAAGGTCATGTCATTGGCAGTGTGATGCGTCACACATGTTCGATGAATGAACTGTCCAAATAGTAAAGCAATCCTTCAAGTAGGAACTCTTACAAACTTTTAGACGTAAATGTACACGGACGGACAGACGGAAGTAAGGAACTGCAAGAGCAATGCAATATTCCCCCTTGCTATCGCATACATGTAGGGGGCATAAAAATAAGTCATACATTACGTGACTTTGTTACGAAACCACACAATCCCATACCCTGATGTTGAAACCACACAATCCCATACCCTGATGTTGAAACCACACAATCCCATACCCTGATGTTGGCGTCCAGCTGAGCTGATAAAGCAGCTTAACCATATTTGCAACAAGTGTGAATCCTGATCATCTGACACAGGCACTAGTTGGGCTAGGATATGGCGTAATGACCCTAAATATTCAGACACAATTCATTCTGGGAAAACATATAAAATTTTTTTTTTTCGAAAATTGTAATTTTTTATCGCCAATTGTTTATTTTTATTATCGCCAATTGCGAAAGTGGCGATCGCCAGCGAAATCTCTGGAAGCACATTTAATACATATTATTTAATAGTAACTTTTGTATTAAATTTCGAAAACATGGTCTTTATGAAAGTAGTTAGACTGTATTGTATAGGACTGCCAATACAGTCTCAAACTATTTTGATAAAGACCCTGTGATAGAAAAATTAACTAGAGCAGAGGCTCACAGATACCTCCGGCCACCGCCTGAACCGACAAACACAAACGTTAATGCAAATATGTAACAGACTTTAACGCAGATTTCTAAGTACCTTGACCTTATACATGAAGGCCGCATGGGTGTGGTATGGAATAAAAATATGGATGATGATAAGGAAGTACATGAAGTTTGAAGTCAAACAAATAGAAGATTTGCTTTACATTCCATTCTAACACTGCTTTCTAGCCAATAGCATCATCATTTGGTCGAAATAGATTGTTTTCTCGAGGTTGACCACAATAGGTGTGTCAATGCAAATACTTGATATAACAAGAAATGCGTCTCTCGAACGCAGATGCCACCTGCAGCATATTTGAGAAACTGTGACAAAGTGGTTAACCGAAAAGTGTGACGGACGGACAGACGGACAGACGGACGTTCTTACATTACTATACTTATGTGGCTTATCACATGTTAAATATTAGCCACATAAAACGATTTTTAGCCACATAAAAGGATTTTTAGGTGGCTAATTGTAACCAACCCTATCCTTTAACAAGTCCATAACCCTGTGGGGCTAGCCACATAAGTACCCTAATGTGTGCCCGGACAGGCAGACAGACGGACAGACGGACGGACGGACACGGACGGACGGACGGACGGACGGACGGACGGACGGACGGACGAACTTACATTTCGGACCTTAGGGGGTACTTGCTATATAAAAGATCAAAGGAAATACCCCGTAAGACACAATAGGCTTACGGGGTACGGATTAAGTTCCATTGTGTTCTAACCCTAACCCATTGTCTAAGGCCACGCCTCCTACCCCATAAGTACCCTAATGTGTGCCCGGACGGACGGACGGACGGACGTTCTTACAGTACTATATTTATGTGGCTTATCACATGTTAAATATTAGCCACATAAAAGGATTTTTTAGGTGGCTAATTGTATTAACCAACCCTATCCTTTACCAAGTCCATAACCCTGTGGGGCTAGCCACATAAGTACCCTAATGTGTGCCCGGACGGACGGATGGACGGACGGTCCAAACACTATATGCCACCCGTTTCTTCGAAACCCGGTGGCATAATAAAACAGTTATTCTTCAGTGTTTGTTCAATGCAAACTAGTTACCCAATTAAATATATATATATATATATACACAACAACAACAACAACACCAGAACAATTGAAATAAGTACAAGAGAAAATAAAACCGAACTTATTAAATGCTTAACCCTTTCACCCATAAATATCTGACATGAATAGTTCCATGTACATTTTTGGACTATTCCATTAATCCAAAAAGGGGTACCTTATTAAAATATACAGACAAACACTGCAGATCCTGATGAGATGGCTTGTTACAAGCCGGCTCATCTGGAACTACAGTATTTGCAAATGTTTGATTTCTGGTCAATATGGTTGAAAGGGTTAATTCTTGATATCACAAGACAATAGTCAGATATTCTCTATATAGATCACAGGTCGACATGCAAAATAAAGGTCAAAGCTCACAGCAACGGGTATATAAACATTGACAGACGGCAGAGCTCCAGTTAAGGTGCATAATTTGACCAACTTGAGGTGAAATCTTCATCAAAAATGGCAAGTCGGGAGTCCTTTAGAATTCTAAAGCACTCCCAACTTGCCTTTTTTGATGGAGAAATAAGAAATTTACCTCCAAATTATGCTCCTTAACTGGAGCTGAGACGGGTTGATTGAATGAGGTTTAATGACCATGTAACAACAAGATGGCCAAACTAAATATCGGAAGAAGGTAGAAAAGACAGGCAACTGGGTAGAACCAGATGTCAACTGATTGATTGATTGGGATTTTATGTCTGTTCAACAGCAAGGTCATATATAGATGGGACTGTACCTGAATGGGAGAAGTACCATACAATCATCACTAAAATTACAATCAACACTTTCAGCACTGACATACAGTATCCTAGGCACATTTATTGCAATGAATCAGTGAAATTACAATCCACACTTTCAGCACTGACATACAGTATCCTAGGCACATTTATTGCAATGAATCAGTGAAATTACAATCAACACTTTCAGCACTGACATACAGTATCCTAGGCACATTTATTGCAATGAATCAGTGAAATTACAATCAACACTTTCAGCACTGACATACAGTATCCTAGGCACATTTATTGCAATGAATCAGTGAAATTACAATCCACACTTTCAGCACTGACATACAGTATCCTAGGCACATTTATTGCAATGGATCAGTGAAATTACAATCAACACTTTCAGCACTGACATACAGTATCCTAGGCACATTTATTGCAATGGATCAGTGAAATTACAATCAACACTTTCAGCACTGACATACAGTATCCTAGGCACATTTATTGCAATGAATCAGTGAAATTACAATCCACACTTTCAGCACTGACATACAGTATCCTAGGCACATTTATTGCAATGGATCAGTGAAATTACAATCAACACTTTCAGCACTGACATACAGTATCCTAGGCACATTTATTGTAATGGATCAGTGAAATTACAATCAACACTTTCAGCACTGACATACAGTATCCTAGGCACATTTATTGCAATGAATCAGTGAAATTACAATCCACACTTTCAGCACTGACATACAGTATCCTAGGCACATTTATTGTAATGGATCAGTGAAATTACAATCAACACTTTCAGCACTGACATACAGTATCCTAGGCACATTTATTGCAATGGATCAGTGAAATTACAATCCACACTTTCAGCACTGACATACAGTATCCTAGGCACATTTATTGCAATGAATCAGTGAAATTACAATCCACACTTTCAGCACTGACATACAGTATCCTAGGCACATTTATTGCAATGAATCAGTGAAATTACAATCAACACTTTCAGCACTGACATACAGTATCCTAGGCACATTTATTGCAATGGATCAGTGAAATTCACTGTTAAAATACGAATCCTTAAGGATGGATTCATCAGAGAGAATACCAAGTTTATCGGGCAAGGCTAGGAAACACGTATGAATTCCGAGGCTTGCCGAGGAATTCCTACCTTTTCCAAGCCGAGCCTGATGAACTTGATATCAAAAGACACTTCCTTGGTATTCTATTTATTAGGTAACGTTTTTGGCTACAGAACGTGGACTTGTTTCCATGACGTCATTCTACTAACGTAATTCAGTAACGCTATTTGACCAATGAAACATCAGTAGTCTTAAATTTGTTGTAACCCGGATATCCATATCAAGTCATTGCCTGATACAGCAATATGTTATCAGTTAGTACGTATTCAGCCAATACAAAACTGATACAGCAATATGTTATCAGTTAGTACGTATTCAGCCAATACAAAACTGATACAGCAATATGTTATCAGTCAGTACGTATTCGGCCAATACAAAACTTGTTACCTGATACAATAAGATACATGTACATTCCAAACCTACTGGTGACTGGGTAGAACCAGAATGCAAACTGTTGAGGATAATTTCAAATTGAAATCAGAAAATACAAGATCATGATCTGATGGCAGGTGCCTTTTCCACACAGATAGATCACTTAGCCAAATCTCATTTCAGTCGCCTTTTACTGCAAACATATGATACACATGGATTCTTGGAATCATGATCTGGTTGACTGATTGATTGACCAATTAATTAAATTGGGTTACACACAGCTGCAGTTCACTTAAAATCTGACCAGAAACGTAATTAATTCATGTACTTAGAGAGCTCATTTGCCAGAGTTACAGAGAAATCTCTCTCAACCGGGACCTCCCAGGGTGTCCGGTTTAGAGAATCTCTCAACCGGACACCCTGGGGACCTCCCAGGGTGTCCAGTTTAGAGAGGTTTCACTGTAAATTAAGTATTTCCCTAGGTGGACCTCCCAGGGTGTCCGGTTTAGAGAGGTTTCACTGTAAATTAAGTATTTCCCTAGGTGGACCTCCCAGGGTGTTCGGTTTAGAGAGGTTTCACTGTAAATTAAGTATTTCCCTAGGTGGACCTCCCAGGGTGTTCGGTTTAGAGAGGTTTCACTGTAAATTAAGTATTTCCCTAGGTGGACCTCCCAGGGTGTTCGGTTTTAGAGAGGTTTCACTGTAAATTAAATATTTCCCTAGGTGGACCTCCCAGGGTGTTCGGTTTAGAGAGGTTCCATTGAATAATCATGGACACGATTTTCATAGATGGGTGGAATATATAAATATATATAAATACCTTTTCACTGGTGGAGCAGGTGACAGAGCAGTTATTGTTAGAGCACCATTTACAGCCATACATTGTTGAGAGACACGATCCACAGGTTTTGAAGGTGCGGCAAAATTTCTCAGCGCCTAGAACACATGTGAGACACGCCATCGGAATTTGTACCTTCAGACATCTACGTAAATTCATGAAATACGTTTACAAAATTTACAATATTTTCCATAAATAAAGTCAAAAGTTGACAACATTTTCAGAGTACATGCGGAATTATATTCTGCATGTACTCTGAAAATTTTGTTAACTTTTGATGCCATTTACGGAAACTATTGTAAATTTTATAAACGTATAAACATGAAATTACGCAGATGTCCGAAGGTACAAAATCACATGGCATTTCTCATACAACAACAGGAAATCAGTAACACTGACGGAGGATGTACCCCTCAAAAACTTTAACGCATTATGGATGATGACAAATAAGTATATGAAGTTTCAAGTTAATCCATCTTACGGTAACAGAAATAGTAGGTAGCCAAAATATTAATGCATCAGACAAAATATTAAGAGAGACAGATCAACAGACAGAAAGGGTGGTAACTATTTTTTTGGGAATATACAATAAATTGGAAAAGGATTTCTAAGGTTGCTACTATAGATACTTTATCGTGCCAGAAGGGCTCCTAGTACACTTAATGTTTCGCCTAGTTTCTCTACCAATGAAAGCACAGCATTTCAGTTCAATTAATTATATTGCGACGCTTTTGCTTATATCTCTTAAATTAATCATTAAATGCTTCAATCTGTAGAAAGCTATATTTATAACTGAGGCTCCACCTTGTTGACGTAATTTCCTGTGGCGCAAAACCATGACACCACGGGGGATCGATCGATTCAGTGTCACACGGCCAACGTCTTAGTTTCACAATTCAAAATCACGTTTATGGACAGGGCCACATTCCAAGAGACATGTGCACGCAAAGAGGCTGGGCCAACAATAAGATAGTTATAGTTCACATATTGAATTTCTTCACTCGCTACGCTCGTTCAAAATTTATTTTATTCAAAATTCAATATATGAACTATAACTATTACATATATTAATATAGAGCACTTTACAGGAGTGGTGATTTAATGTGCTATTTATTAATCTGCTACGATATGTTACTGACCTCATAAGATACACGGCAGTAAATAGAATCTAACGTTTGTGTTGATTACGAATACATGTAAGGGGGATGACCAAATTCAACTGTCACATACAAGAATGCCACAGGTGGGGGGGGGGGGGCCAAACCTGGTCTCCAGTCGGGATTCCTGGTAGAATGAACCCCTATCATTAAATCACCCATCGCCTGCTGCCACCTGCCACCCACACTGTAGCGTTGAAATACTTAATACTCACAAAACACTTACCATGACTTGGCGTACAATTTTGGCGAGATTCAAATTCAATATTGTTGCCAGTGATTATACTCTTTTCGACATCCTGCTTAGCTTGGCAGTCGCTATCGGACGTCCAGACACATTCACGGCCAGGGTAGGCTGCCAGACAGCTGGTCTTGTTATGGTAGAGCAAGCATGACCCTGAAATAGCAGAGAGGAGAAACAGTTGATTGACTGGCGTTATGCTTATACAACCCAATGCAGGGATTCCGCTGGGGAAAATAAAAAAATCGCCACTTCAAAAAAAATAAAACAATTGGCGACAAAAAATTACAATTTTCAAAAAAAAAAGTCACAAAAACTTTTTTTTGCATTTTTTTTCTCGAAAATTGTAATTTTTTATCGACAATTGTTTATTTTTATCGCCAATTACGAAAGTGGCGATCGCCAGCAGAATCCCTGCCAATGTCATATACAGTGTCAAGGTCATATACAGTGTCAAGGTCATATATACAGACAGGAACATTGCGAATACAAGGGCTCTTAACCGTTTAACCCCTAAGTAACTGGAACGGAATTTGAAATGTTAGTATTGCAACCAATCCGATAGTCGCAACATAATTTTCAGACTAGTTCATTTATGAAAAGGGAGTGTTTTTGTCCTCAAAAATATGAAAATTACTTGCAAAAAGTGCAGATCCTGATGAGACGGCTCGTCACAAGCCGGCTCATCTGGATCTACACTGTTTGCCAATACCACGGGCCTGTGGTGTTGAAAGGGTTTAAGCCCTACAATGCTGATTTAAAATTGTGTCGTCTGCTACCTCTTTTCTCTACTTTTTCAATATTTCATAACAGAAGACAACAGTATTCGGCCTTCAAGGTTTGTTACTGCAATACTGACCTGGTTCATACACCAGCATGTCGTTCAACATGACGCCTGTGAACCCACCAAATATGTACATCATCTCCCGACCGCTGGCTCTGCAACAGGCAAAGACAAGGGCATCCTTATCACTAAGCTAATCCCCTCGCTGGCAGCCTTGATAATACAAGAATTCCGCCACGGAAGCGGTGTCGCGCCATTACAAGTAAATAAATGACCTTGACCTTGAGAATTTGGATGTGGGGGTGTGCGTAATGAAGCATCATCCCTAGACAAACATTGATGTGAAATATTATCAAAGTCTGGCAAGGGGTTAAAGAGATATTGTGAAAAAACAATAACTTTTAACGCATTTCTGTTCAAAACCGGTGAACATTATACAATTATTGTCTTTTGAGGAGGTGTACATGAGATTTACAGACCTGAGAAAAGTGATGTTCACCGACGCCGAAGGCAGAGGTGAACATCACTTTTCGAAGGTCCGTAAATCTCATGTACACCGACTCAAAAGACAATAATTGTTTTATTATATGACACTTTTAGGCCAATATTTCTGGCCAATATTTTTTTCAAAATATCTGGCCGAAAAAAAAATTGTTCACTTTCTTTTGGTTTCAAACAGTTTTCAATAATTATTTAAAAACAATTTTTTTTTAAATTTTAAAATATTTTTTTCAAAATAACCGGCCGAAAAAAAAATAGTTCACTTTCTTTTTGGTTTCACACAATTTTCAATAATTATTTAAAAAAAAATGTTTTTCAAATTTTAAAATATTTTTTTCAAAACGCATGCGCTCTAAGGAGGTGAACAATAGGTTAGTTTACATGAATAAACACATATCGGACCGGTCTCGCGGTCCGAGAGTGCTTATTCGTGTAAACAAACAGTTCAGAGGTCTACATTAAATTTGTTTATAATCACGTGGTGGTGTTTCGGCCAATGAGAATGACTGAAATATTTAGTCATATAATAATACAAGTAAATAAATGACCTTGACCTTGATAATTTGGATGTGGTGGCGTGCGTAATGAAGCATCATCCCTAGACAAACATTGATGTGAAATATTATCAAAGTCTGGCAATGGGTTAAAGAGATATTGTGAAAAAACAATAACTTTAATGGGTTACAAAACCGGTGAACATTACAAGTAAATAATTACCTTGACCTTGATAATTTGGATGTAGGGGTGTGCATAATGAAGCATCATCCCTAGACAAACATTGATGTGAAATATAATCAATGTCTGGCAAGGGGTTAAAGAGATATTGTGAAAAAACAATAACTTTAACGCATTTCTGTTACAAAACCGGTGAACATTACAAGGAAATAAATGACCTTGACCTTGATAATTTGGATGTGCGGGTGTGCGTAATTAAGCATCATCCCTAGACAAACATTGATGTGAAATATTATCAATGTCTGGCAAGGGGTTAAAGAGATATTGTGAAAAAACAATAACTTTTAACGCATTTCTGTTACAAAACCGGTGAACATTACAAGGAAATAAATGATGTTGACCTACAAAATTTGGATGTGGGGGTGTGCGTAATGAAGCATCATTCCTTGACAAACATTGATGTGAAATATTATCAAAGTCTGGCAAGGGGTTAAAGAGATATTGTGAAAAAACAATAACTTTAACGCATTTCTGTTACAAAACCGGTGAACATTACAAGTAAATAAATGACCTTGACCTTGATAATTTGGATGTGGGGGTGTGCGTAATGAAGCATCATCCCTAGACAAACATTGATGTGAAATATTATCAGTCTGGCAAGGGGTTAAAGAGATATTGTGGATGACGCAGACGACGCGGACGACGCGGACGACGACGCGGACTACGGAAAAAGCGCCAACTATAGTCGCGCCTCTGCTAAAGCAGGCGCGACAAAATCAAGGCGATCGCCGTGGAGTGTATCACCACTAAACGAGGCGATCGAGATGAAGGTCAACGTCACCAAGGTCAAGGTTACATTATGAGGAATCCAAAATTATTGATACAAAGGTCACCAAGGTCAAGGTCACACAAATGACACTGGGTGGATAGCCATCAACGTGAGGAAGGAAGCTATTGGTGAAGTTTGGTAATGATCCAACTAATGGATCAAGAGATATTCAACATTTGGACGTACATAAAAAATGATCAGATATGTGGAAACGTGAAAGAGAATGGTTAAAGCATCCCAGCAACAGCTATGGTCATACAGACAGAGGGTCTCGGTTTCAAGTCTCATTTGAAAGACCAGTGGGATGGAAATACTAAAGTATTTTCTTTGAACTGACAACCTCTGGTATGCAAGTCCAATGTTCTAACCTCTAGACCGATTCCTGAGATACGAGAAGGAAAATATTCCCATCGCCAGACCAACTTACTGTTTCACAACTTGTGCCGTATGTCCGTATCGCGCAGCACCCTCCGGGATACTGGTGGTGGGCATAGAGTGCCACGCGTTACATTCTAAAATGAAAAATTGTGAATACATTATCTGACGATTGAATGCGGTCTAATGTCTATTTAACCCTTTCAACCCTGGACATCCTACATTGGCGTGTTCATACTGATTTTGGGACTATTCCATTATTGATAAAATGGGGATTTTTTATAGGTGAATAATAATAGTGACAAATACTGCAGATCCAGATGAGACGGCTCACTATGAGCCGGCTCATCTGGATCTGCAGTGTTTGCACTTGTTGGATTTCTGGCCTCGAGGGTTGAAAGGGTTAAACCTGGACTCCCGCCTGCTGGGTTGTGATATAGGGATTTTTTTTTTGCCAATTCTTTAGATATGACATTTTTCAGGCAACATTTATTTACCATTACGAGACGTGCTACTTAACATTATTTTATTTTGTATCCAATTCAATTCCACATTTCCAATTCCACCTTTCGACTGTATTTACAGAAAATATCACAGTTTCTGCAAAAGTTTCATGAAAAATTGCACATGTTCTTAATAGGTATAAAATCACATGGCGTGTCTCCTATGTATTACTACATAGAGGATGGAAACATACCCGGATCATACGCGAGGAAATCCAGTGAGTAACATTTCGCTCCGAGACTGATAGACGTGTCATTGTGAGGGTTACCGCCAAATACAAGCATCAGGTTGTGTACCATCACAGCAGTGTGAACGTATCTAGGCATGCCGCTCGATGATAGGATTTTCCTGAAAGAATAAATTAATTTACTGAATATCATCCCCACACACACCAAAAAAATAATCCCAAATTTTAATGAGAATTTTGTTGTAAATTTAAGTTTCGAATTTACAAATTTCTTAGTCGTATCAAATTAAGTGCCTAAATTGGCCGTCGACTTACCAGGTGTGGTGTATAGGATTGTATGAATACAGTTTATCTGTGAGCGAGTACTGTGTGGTGCTGCCGGAGTGGTAGCCGCCGTATATAAGGATCTCGCCCGTCTTCTCGTAGTACACGCTCGAATGGCTGTACCCTCCTTTCACAAGTGCTCCGTGCGTGACTGGCGATGTTATCGTCAGGTTACCATCATCTGTACATACATGCAGCATCATACGAGTTTGATTTCAATCAAATCCCATTTGTATAATTATGTCTGTTTCTTTCTTTATTGGTGTTTTAAGGCCTATCAACAGCTAGTCATTTAAGGATGGGTTAACAGGTTCGATCCCACATTTAACCTGCTGCATTGGGGGTTAGGGTTAGGGTGGGGGGGGGGGGGGGTGGGGGATCCTAAAATCAGAACGGAATACATGTATTTACATCGGAAAAAAAAGTACAATTCTGTATATACTACTATTGATGCCATACTTATAAATTATATACAAATAAAATATGTTTAAATTAGGAGATGGGCCATGTGAATTTCTACCTATTAAAGAAGATTTGCAATATCTCATGAAAACTATTTGCAAAATTTACCATATTTTCCGAAAATGACGTCGAGAGCTGACAAAAGGCTCAGAGCAAGCGCATTTGCAATGAAAAATGTTTCCCAACTTTCGACGTAATTTGCAGAAAATATCACAGTTTGTATATAGTTTTCATAAAAACCACACATGTGTGTTCTTAGATACAAAATCACATGGCCAGGTCCACCCCTGAAGCAATGAGAATTTGATTTTGACAACCTGCCCTGTGATATACTCTGTAATGATGTTAAAAGTTGGCTGATAATTCATAAACATTATTTATTGTTTTACAGGTCGTTTTATACCGAATTCACTCAAAGGTCACTAGAGTTTACAACGGTTAAAAACATGTTGATTATGATGACGACTGCACATTCACATACGTATGGTTTGTTCAAAGCATGACCTTGTTTTTTTTGATTGAGTGGCAATCAGTGTAAGCTGTGATCAGACAGCGCAGATGCAAGACATCGGCAGCTATGCTGGATGTGAAACTTGTAAGGTTGCTCTTGTCAGTCAAGCATAAGTTATTGTTCACATATTGGATTTTTAAAGAATGAAATGCAAACTAGCATTAGCGATTACCTTAGAAATGTGGCTGTGACTGTAGTAATGGGGATTATGAGATTTGTGAGCAGTGTAGTTCCTGATCAAATAGCACTCTTGTAGCCTGGTGATATATATTGCTTGTTTGAAGCATGACAGGTGGGTTATTGATGGAATAGCGAACAGTGCGGATCCAGATCAGACTGTGCGAATACACAAGCTGATCTGGATCACCACATTTCTCCAGTCACAGCCACAAATTATGGCAAACTATAGATAGTTCTTATAAGGTCAAATAATCAAAATCATGATAAAAATTTCATTCTCACCGAGATCAATTTCCTGAACTCTATTCATGTATCCATATACAGGGCTGTGGCCGAATATAATATACATGGTGTTGTTGACGAGGATGGCCGTGTGTCCAGCGAGGGCCTCTGTGTTGTTGTAGTCCTGGTACGTCCAGCGGCTGTCAGTTATGTTAAACATCCACAGGCGACTCTCGATGTGCTGTCCAGCAACACCACCAAACATATACAGGCAGTTCTGTAACCGGAAAACAGATACAGTGACTTATTCATTTTGGCTGTGATAATGTAATAAATTCAGTACAATAATTCTGCATATTTTTAATCATCAAATATCTGCAGTCGTTAGTTCTAAATGAAATAATCAATTTCAGGAAAAACAAGAAACGAGGCAAAGCCACGAAGGCCAGGTTTTTTCCCACTTTTTGTAGACTAGATGGCCGTGGCCTGCATGTCGCGCCTTGGGGCGAGGCATGGACACTAAAAAAATAGATATAGTAGATGGAAAAACTTTAACGAAAAAACTTTAACCGGACACACGGACGTACGGACGTACGGACGTACGGACGTACGCCATGCCAAAAATGCCGACGATATCGCGCTTTCCCGCAGCAAGGGGTGCGACAATAGATGATAAACACCCATGTGAAGTATCAAGGTAATGGGTGAAGCAGTTGCAGAGATATAGTACACAAAAAAACTTTAACAAATAAATTCAAAGTAATTTGACCTTGACATTGCGCACAGGGGCCGCACGGTTGGGGGTTAGAATGAAAATATGGACGATGATAAACACCCATGTGAAGTTTCAAGGTAATGGGCGAAGCAGTTGCAGAGATATAGTATACGAAAAAGTTTTAACCAAAAAATTTAACCAGACGTACGTTAAAAAGTTAACGTTGAAAATGGCTAAGTCAATTACGTAGAAATAATAGGTGAAGGTAACAAAATGGTCACATGTTGGATAGTTGTATGTGGTAGGCACCCCTTGGTTATGAAGCTGTGAAAGTTTGGTGGTCCTAGGTGGTACAGTACCAAAGAAATGGACTTAAACACGAAAACTTAACATTGTAAACGCGAAAACTTAACATTGAAAATGGCTAAGTCGACTGCGCGGAAAAAATGGGTCAAGTTAAACAAAAAGTAACATGTTGGATAGTGATATGTGGTGGGCACCCCTTGATTATGAAGCTGTGAAAGTTTGGTGGTCCTAGGTGGTACAGTAACAAAGAAATGGACTCAAACACGAAAACTTAACATTGATTGTGGACCGCCCGCCGCCCGCCCGCCCGCTGCCCGCCCTGCTTTTCGCCAATCCAATAGCCTGGATTTTTTTTCAAAAAACCTGGCTAATAAATGATTACTCGCTCAAAGTATACTTAATAGCTAGATAAGTATGCTTAGCAATTTTTGTGAAATCGGCTACTGGTGAATAGCCACTTTACCTTATATGCAACCACAGAATGTCCGTACAGGAATCTGGGGTTGTCCGTGGATACCGGAATTACTGCGCTCCAAGCAATATTCATCAATTCAAATCTACAAAAGAACTAGACATTAATTTTGTAAAACATGAATATGCCCCCTTGGCATACTTGACTGGAAACTAGACATTAAGTTTGTAAAACATGAATATGCCCCCGTGGCATACTGGACTCCAACTGGAGAAACTGTTACAAACTTTTTCGACTTTTCGATGTAAATGTACACGGACGTACGTACGGAACATAACAAGAGTTGTCAGAAGACAACGAAGCTCGCCTGTTGGCAGCCTTCACTCAAACTTGGCACAGTTGCATAAAAAAACATGAATATTATATATAATTGGCCTTGGGTTAAGGGGTGTGCGGTGGACCTTGACATTGGGGTCAGTGGTTCAAGGTGGGTCGTGGGTTTGCTATAGCATAATATAGCATATTAAGATGAATGCATGTATGAAATATCAATGCGCTCCCTGAAAACAGAAGTAAAACAAAATTTAACCCAACGTTAAGTTTAAGAACGCACTAAGTTGGTGATTTTCTACAGCATGATAGCTATTCACATGAGGAATGCAGGTATGAATGTGCTAAGTTTGTGACCTTGCGGAAAGGGGTGGGTCATGGATTTGCTGCAGCACAATAGAGGATCATCAGATGAATGCATGTATGAAATATCAAAGCGTTCCCTGTAACTAAACAGAAGTTACACAACATTTACCCCAACATTAAGTTTATGAACATGCTAAGTTTGTGACCTTGACCTTGGGGTAAGGGTTGGGTGGTGGGTTGTGGGTTGTGATTTGCTACAGCATGATAGAGGGTCATCTGAGGAATGCATGTATGAAATATCAAGGTGTTCCATGAAAGGAAACAGATGTTATAAGACATTTGGGGTGGGCAGTGGATCATGGATTCGCTATAGCACGATAGAGTTTCATCAGATGAATGCATGTATGAAATATCAAGGCGTTCCATGAAAGGAAACAGATGTTAAGACATTTACCCCAACGTTAAGTTTATGAATGTGCTATGTTTGTGACCTCGACCTTGGGGAAAGGGGTGGGTTCATGGATTTGCTGTCGCACAATAGAGGATCATCAGATGAATGCATGTATGAAATATCAAAGCGTTCCCTGTACCGAAACAGAAGTTACACAACATTTACCCCAATGTTAAGTTTATGAACATGCTACGTTTGTGACCTTGGGGTGAGGGTTGGGTGGTGGGTTGTGGATTTGCTACAGCATGATAGAGGGTCATCTGAGGAACGCATGTATGAAATATCAAGGCGTTCAATGAAAGGAAACAGATGTTATAAGACATTTACCCCAAAGTTAAGTTTATGAATGTGCTAAATTTGTGACCTTGACCCTGGGGTAAGGGGTGGGCGGTGGGTCATCAATTTGCTATAGTACGATAGAGTATCATCAGATGAATGCATGTATGAAATATCAAGGCGTTACATGAAAGGAAACAGATGTTATAAGACATTTACCCCAACGTTAAGTTTATGAATGTGCTATGTTTATGACCTTGACCTTGGGGAAAGGGGTGGGGGTGGGTCATGGATTTGCTATAGCACGATAGAGTATCATCAGATAAATGCACGTATGAAAAATCAAGGTGTTCCCTGTAAATAAACAGAAGTTATAAAAAGACATTTACTCCAATGTTAAGTTTATGATGTTGATCTTGGGGAAAGGGGTGGGGAAAGGGGTGGGGGGTGGGGGGGGGTCATGGATTTGGTGTAGCACAATAGAGGATCATCAGATGAATGCATGTAAGAAATATCAAAGCGTTCCATGTAAAGAAACAGAAGTTACACAACATTTACCCCAACGTTAAGTTTATGAACATGCTAAGTTTGTGACCTTGACCTTGGAGCAAGGGTTGGGTGGTGGATTGTGGATTTGCTACAGCATGATAGGTGTCATCTGAGAAATGCATGTATGAAATATCAAGGCGTTCCATGAAAGGAAACAGATGTTATAAGAGATTTACCCCAACGTTAAGTTTATGAATGTGCTCTGTTTGTGACCTTGACCTTGGGGTAAGGGGTGGGTCATGGATTTGCTATAGCACAATAGAGTATCATCAGATGAATGCATGTATGAAATATCAAGGCATTTCATGAAAGGAAACAGATGATACAAGACATTTACCCCAACATTATTTTTAAGTTTATGAATGTGCTAAGTTTGTGACCTTGACCTTGGGGAAACGGGTGGGAGGTGGGTCATGGATTTGCTATAGTACGATAGAGTTTCATCAGATGAATGCATGTATGAAATATGAAGGTATTCCCTGTAAATAAACAGAAGTTACACAACATTTACCCCAATGATAGAGGGTCATCTGAGGAACGCATGTATGAAATATCAAGGCGTTCAATGAAAGAAAACAGATGTTATAAGACATTTACCCCAACGTTAAGTTTATGAATGTGCTAAGTTTGTGACCTTGACCTTGGGGTAAGGGATGGGCGGTGGGTCATGGATTTGCAATATCATGATAGAGTATCATCAGATGAACCCATGTATGAAATATGAAGGTGTTCCCTGTAAATAAACCAAAGTCACACAACATTTACCCCAACGTTAAGTTTATGAACATGCTAAGTTTGTGACCTTGACCTTGGGGTAAGGGTTGGGTGGTGGATCGTGGATTTGCTACAGCATGATAGAGGGTCATCAGATGAATGCATGTATGAAATATGAAGGCATTCCCTGCAAATAAACAGAAGTTACACAACATTTACCCCAACGTTAAGTTTATGAACATGCTAAGTTTGTGACCTTGGGGTAAGGATTGGGTGGTGGATCGTGGATTTGCTACAGCATGATAGAGGGTCAGGAGATGAATGCATGTATGAAATATGAAGGCATTCCCTGCAAATAAACAGAAGTTACACAACATTTACCCCAACGTTAAGTTTATGAACATGCTAAGTTTGTGACCTTGACCTTGGGGTAAGAGTTTGGTGGTGGGTCATGGATTTGCTACAGAATGATAGAGGGTCATCTGAGAAATGCATGTATGAAATATCAAGGCGTTCCATGAAAGGAAACAGATGTTATAAGAAATTTACCCCAACGTTAAGTTTATGAATGTGCTAAGTTTGTGACCTTGACCTTGGGGTGATGGGTCATGGATTTGCTACAGCATGATAGAGGGTCATCGGAGGAATGCATGTATGAAATATCAAGGTGTTCCATGAAATGAAACAGAAGTTATAAGACATTTACCCAACTTTAAGTTTGTGGACGCCGACGCAGACGACGACGACGCCGGGGGTATGCCATAAGCTCTTATGCACTTCGTGCAGGCGAGCTAAAAATGGTTCTATGTTTCAGTGACCTTGCGATGGTAAAAAAAGGTCAAGGTCGTGTTAATGGTGGCAAGAGTGCATGACAAATGTTCAGGTGATTCAAGTGTCCAAGTATTGAAGCAATCCTTTGAGTAATATTGAAGATATTCAGAACTCCAGATAAGTTTTGCATCAAAAGAGTATTATATCCCCATACTTAAAATACAATGCGCATTTTACTTAAATAGGGAACAAATGATAAAAAATAAAACAAATATAAACATTCACATATTTTAGCTACAAAAAGCAAACACTGTTTGCAAACACTAAGTAAATTTTCAACTTTATTAAACTATTTTTACTATTCAATTTGAACTTTGTGCAAAAATGAACGCAATCCTCAGTGGCCTTGACCTTGTGTTTTCAGACATGGGGCGCATGGGATGCAAGGGAAACAAAGAAACATCTGTAGACACTCAGCGTGGTGGCCAAATATTATTGAAATCAGTGAACGGGTCAAGAAGTTATTGATAAAAATATGTTTTAATGCATTTGCCTTACAAACAATGTGAACAAAAGTATTCAGTGACCTTGACCTTGGGGGCTCAGACGTGGTGAGTATGCGAAACAAATTCCACAAATATTATTACAATCAATGAAATGGAAAAAAAGGTGTTATTAATGCATGTACTGCACATGTACATGGACTAACAATATATCCCCTCCTGCCTATTGATGCATGTACTGCACATGTACATGGACTAACACTATATCCCCTCCTGCCTATTAATGCATGTACTGCACATGTACATGGACTAACAATATATCCCCTCCTGCCTATTGATGCATGTACTGCACATGTACATGGACTAACACTGTATCCCCTCCTGCCTATTAATGCATGTACTGCACATGTACATGGACTAACACTATATCCCCATGTACTGCACATGTACATGGACTAACAATATATCCCCTCCTGTCTATTGATGCATGTACTGCACATGTACATGGACTAACAATATATCCCCTACACTGTATCCCCTCCTGCCTATTGATCCCCTCCTGCCTATTGATGCATGTACTGCACATGTACATGGAAAATAAACACATATATCCCTCCTGTCTATTGATGCAGTTTGCCACATGTATCTGGAATAACACTATATCCAAGCTCTGGCCTATTGATGCATGTACTGCAAAGTACATGGACTAACCACTTATCCCTCCTGCCTATTGATGCATGTCTGCACATGTACATGGACTAACACTATATCCCCTCCTGCCTATTGATGCATGTACTGCACATGTACATGGACTAACACTATATCCCCTCCTGTCTATGATGCATGTACTGACGCTGTACATGGTACTAACAATATATCCCCTCCTGCCTATTGTGCATGTACTGCACATGTACATGGACTAACACTATATTCTCCTGCCTATGATGCATGTACTGCACATGACATGGACTAGAATAATATATCCCCTCCGTGTCAATTGATGAAGTATGCACATGTTACCTGCCTATTGATGCATGTACAGACATTTGTACATGGGACTAACATATATCCCCTCCTGTCTAATTGTACTGCACATGTACCATTGACAAACACTGTATCCCCTCTGCCTATGGATGCATGTATGCCATGTACATGACTATCTATAATATCCCTCCTGCCTATTGATGCATGTACTGAACATGTACATGGACTAACACGTCTCCCTCCTGCCTATGATGCATGCACTGACATGTACATGGTGCTAACACTGTATCTCTCTGCCTATTGATGCATGTACTGCACATGGCTACATGGACTAACACTATATCCCCTCATGCCTATTGATGGCATGTATGCAATGTACATGGATCTAACACTATATCCCCTCTGCCTATTGATGCATGTACTGCACAAATGTTTTTTTTTTTATTTTTTATTTTTTTTTTACATGGACTAACATATATCCCTCCTGCTATTGATGCATGTACTGCACACTGTACATGACTAACAATATTATCCCTCTGCTTTTTGTGATGCATGAATGCACATGTACAAGGGGACTAACAAATATATCCCCTGCCTATTATGCATGTACTGCACCATGTAAATGGACTAACACTATAACCTCCTGCTATTGATGAATGTACTGCACATGTACATGGGATAAATATCTCCCCTCCTGGCTATTGATGCTGTACTGACATGTTACATGACTACACCTATATTCCCCCTCCTGCTATGTAAATGATGTACTGCACTTGTACATGGGGGGGGGGAAAACTTAACAATATATCCCATCCTGCCTATTGATTGCATGTACTGCACATGTCATGGACTAACAATATATCCCTCCTGCCTATTGTTGCATGTACTGCACATGTACATAGAATAACAATATATCCCCACTCCCTGCTATTAATGCATGTACTGCACATGTACTTGGATAACAATATATATCCCCTCCTGCCTATTGATTGCATGTACTGACCATGTACATGGAGCTAACCTAAATCCCTCTAATGCCTATTAAATGCATGTATGCACAGTGGTTTACATGGACTAACACAATATCCCTCCTTGGCCTATTAATTAATGCATGTTACTGCAATGTACATGGACTAACATTATATCCCTCCTGCCCTATTGATGCATGTACTGCACATGGACCATGGACTAACACTGTATCCATCTGCTATTTGATGCATGTATGCACATGTACATGGGACTAACACTATATCCCCTTCCTGTCTATTGATGCATGTTACGGCACATGTTACATGGACTAACACTATATCCCCTTCCTGCCTATTAATGCATGTCTGCCACATGTAACATGGACTAACACTATATCAACTTTGTCTCTATTGATGCATGTACTGCAAATGTTACTTGGAACTAACACTATATCCCCTCTGCCTATTGATGCATGTACTGCACATGTACATGGACTAACACTATATCCCCTTCTGCCTATTGATGCATGTACTGCACATGTACATGGACTAACACTATATCCCCTCCTGCCTATTGATGCATGTACTGCACATGTACATGGACTAACACTATATCCCCTCCTGTCTATTGATGCATGTACTGCACATGTACATGACTACACTATATCCCCTCCTTGATATTGATGCATGTACTGACATGGTACTGCTCATGTACATGGGATAACACTGTTATCCCTCCAGTATTGATGCATGTACTGCACATGTACATGGACTAACACTATATCCCCTCCTGTCTATTGATGCATGTACTGCACATGTACATGGACTAACAATATATCCCCTCCTGCCTATTGATGCATGTACTGCACATGTACATGGACTAACACTGTATCCCTCTCCTATTGATGCATGTACAGCACATGAACATGGACAAACAATATATCCCTCTGTCTCATTGATGCATGTACTGCACATGTACATGGACTAACACTATATCCCCTCCTGCCTATTGATGCATGTACTGCACATGTACATGGACTAACAATATATCCCCTCCTGCCTATTGTTGCATGTACGGCACATGTACATGGACTAACACTAGATCCCTCTGCAGTTGAATGCCTGTACATGCACATGTAATGGAGCTAACAATATATCCCATCCTGCTATTGATTGCATGTACTGACATGTAAATGGACTAACACTATATCCCCTCCTGCCTATTGATGCATGTACTGCACATGTACATGGACTAACACTATATCCCCTCCTGCCTATTGATGCATGTACTGCACATGTACATGGACTAACACTATATACCCTCCTGCCTATTGATGCATGTACTGCACATGTACATGGACTAACACTGTATCCCCTCCTGCCTATTGATGCATGTACTGCACATGTACATGGACTAACACTATATCCCCTCCTGCCTATTGATGCATGTACTGCACATGTACATGTACTAACACTATTACCCTCTGTCTATTGATGCATGTACTGCCACATTGTACATGACTAAACACTGTATCCCTCCTGACCTATTGATGCATGTCTGCACATGTACATGACTAACACTGTATCCCTACTGCCTATTGATGCATGTCTGGACATGTACATGGGACTAAACACTATCATCCCTCTGCCTATTAATGCATGTACTTGCACATGTACATGGGAACTAACAAATATATCCCCTCCGCCTATTGATGCATGTTACTGCAATGTACATCTATTTAATGCATGTACTGCACATGTACCATGGGACCTAACCAATATATCCCCTCTTGTCTATTGTAGGCATGTGGTACTGGCACATGTACATGGACTACAACCAACTGTATCCCCTCCTGCCGTACTGCCACATGTACCATGGACCTAACACTTGTAGGCCCTCTTTTCTATTGATGCAAGTATGCCTCATGTACATGACTGAACAATATATTCTCCTAATCTGCCTATGGAGCATTTAACTTGCCATGTCCTGGTCTAACACTGTATACCCCTCCTTGTCCTTTTGATGGCATGTTCTGCACACATGTTCTTGGATAACATATATCCCTCCTGCCTATGATGCATGTAATGGAACAATGTAAACATGGACTATCCCATATTTCCCCTCATGCCGATTGATGCATTGTACTGACCACATGTACTTGGGTACTAACACTATATCTCCTCCTTGCCTATTGATGCATAGTACTGCACATGTAACAGGGACTTAACCACTGTTCCCCTCCCCTGCCTATGATGCATGTACTTGGCACATGGACATGGACTAACAATATATCCCTCCGTCCTATTGGATGCATGTACTGCACATTGGGTACATGGACTAACAATATATCCCCTCCTGCCTATTGATGCATTGTAACTGCAACATGAATGGACTAACAATATATCTCCTCTGCCTATTAATGCCATGTTACTGCAATGGTACATGGAACTAAACAATAATATATCTGCCTGCCTATGATGCCATGTAATGCACATTGTACATTGACTACACTGTATCCCTCCTGATTATTGATGCAAATGTACTGCACATGTTACTGGATAACACTATTATCCCTCTGTCTAATTGATGCATGTACCCTGCCAATGTACCCATGGACTAACAATATAATCCCTCCTGCCTATATAGATGCAATGTACTGACATGTACCATGGACTAACCAATATATCTCCTCCTTGCTATTAATGCATTTTGTATGCAACATGTACATGGACTAACTATTTCCACCCCCTTGTACTTGCACATTGTTACTTGGACTTAAACACTTATATTCCCCTCCTGCCTTTTAATTGCTTGTATGCCACATGTATTGGGCTAACACCTGTTATCCCCTTCCTGCCTATTAATGAGGTACTGAACATTGTCATGGACTAACACCCTTTATCCCCATGTTTACTGCACCATTGTACAAGGGACTAATACAATATATCCCCTCCTGCCTTAGTTTTTTTTTTTTAATGGCTTGGTACTGACATGTACATGGAACTAAACAAATTTATTCCCCTCCTGCCTTATTGATGCAATGTAATGCACATGTTACATGGACTAACAATATTACCCTTCCTGCCTATGATGCATGTACTGCACATGTTACTGCCCAACCATGTTACATGGACTAATACAACTATATACCCCTCCTTGCCAATAATTGATGCTGTTCTGGCAACATGGTTAAATGGAATATCACTAGATCCCCTCCTCCTTCTATTGATGCCATGTACTGCCCACATGGTACATGGACTAACAACATGTAACATGGGAACTAACACTATATCCCCTCTGCCTATTGTGCCTGTTACTGCAATGTAAATGGGACTAACAAATATATCCCCTCCTCCACTATTGTTGCATGTATGCACCATGTACATGGGACTAACAATTATATCCACTCCTGCCATTGATGCCATGTACTGCCACATGTCTTGGAACTAACACGATATTCCTCCCTGCCTATTGATGCTTGTTACTGCACATTGTACATGGACTAAACATATATCCCCTCCTGCCTTATTGATGCATGTACGCACATGTTAAATGGACTAACACCTATATCCCTCCTGCCTATTGAAGCATGTTCTGACATGTACATGGACTAACACTATATCCCTCCTGCCTATTGATGCATGTAACTGCACAAATGGTACATTAACTAACAACTGTATCCCCTCCTGCCTAATTGATGAATTGTACTGGCACATGTTACATGGAACTAAACACTCTATTATCCCCTCCCCTGCCTATTGTTGGCATTGTATGCACATGTACATTGGACTAACAATAATCCCTCCTGCCTATTGATGCATGTTATGCAATGTACATGGACTAACTATTATCCCTCTTATCCCCTCCGTGCCTATTGATGCATGTACTGCACATGTAACATGACTAACACTATATCCCCTCCTGTTCTATTGTATGCATGTACTGCCACATAACATGACTAACAGTTACATGACAACATGTATTTCCCCTCCCTCCTGCTATATTGGCATGTACTGCACATGGTACATTTGGACCTAACAACTGTAGCCCCTCCCCACCTATTGATGCATGACTGCACATGTACATGGACTAACAATATATCCCCTGCCTGCCCCAATAACCTGCAATGTACTGCACATGTTACATGGGGACTGACACAATGGGTATAAAATCTCTGTCTATTGATGCATGTACTGCACATTGGACATGGACTAACAAATATATCACCTCTGCCTATTTGATGCATGTACTGCACATGTACATGGACTAAAACAATATATACCCCTCTGGTGCCTTATTGATGCATGTACTGCACAAATGTACAATGGACTAACACTATACCCCTCCCTGTCTATTGATGCTTATACTGCACATGTACATGGACTAACAATATAGTCACTCCTGTCCTATTGACTGCATGTACTGCACATGTACATGACTGGACACAATGGTATCCCCCTCCTGCTATTGATGCATGTACTGCAAACATGTACCTGGACTAACACTGGTATTCCCCTCCTCTGCCTGATGATTCATGTTATCCATGCACATGTACATGGACTAACATATATCCCTCTGTTCTATGATGCATGTACGTGCACATGTACATGGACTACACTATGTAATTCCCCTCCCCTGTCTATTGAATGCCCATGTACTGCACATGTACCTGGACTAACAATATATCCTCCTGCCTATTAATGCATGTACTGGCTGCACAAAGTACATGGTGGGACTAACAATATATCCCCATCCTGCTATTGATGCATGTACTGCCACATTGTACATGACTCAACACTATAACCCCTCATGCCTATAAGCATACATGTACAAGCACATGTACATGGTACTAACAATATAACCCCTCCCTGCTATTGATGCATGTACTGCACATGTACATCGTACTAACAATACCTCTCCTCTGCCCATTGGTTATGCATGTACTGCACATGTTTACATTGACTAACACTATATCCCCTCCAAGGCCCCTATGGATGCATGTACCTGCAACATGTACCATCTATTAATGCATGTACCTGCCACATGTACATGGACTACAATATATCCCCTCCTGTCTATGATGCATGGTACGCACATGTACAATGGACTAAAACACT
The DNA here is from genome assembly GCA_029237695.1 of Conchocele bisecta. Lineage (NCBI taxonomy): Eukaryota > Metazoa > Mollusca > Bivalvia > Lucinida > Thyasiridae > Conchocele > Conchocele bisecta. Next base: position 97,940,092 of record CM055272.1, on the reverse strand, counting down.
TGAATCCCCTCCGGGCCGTACTGCACATGACAATGGAACTAACACTGGTATCTCTCCTGTCTATTGAGCATGTACTGCACATGTACATGGCAAAGGTACATGGAACAATATATCATCCTCATGCTATGATGCATGTACTGCACATGTACATGGACATAAACAAAACTAGTATCCCCTCCTGCTATAGATGCATAGTACTGCATAATTACAATGTACATGGGACTAAAACTGTATCCCCTCCTTGTCTATGAATGCATACGCACATAACAGGACTATGATGCATATACCCCTCTGCTATTGATGCACTGTAATGCATCATGTACAATGGAACTAACAATATATCTCTCCTGCCTATTGATGCATGTACTGCACATACATGGACTAACAATATATCAACTCCTGCCTATTGATGCATGGTACTGCACAATGTACATGACTAACACTATAGTCCCCTCCTGTCCTATTGACTGCATGTACTGCACATAGTACATGACTCAACCCTGTACTCCTGCCGTACTGGCACATTTACATATACTAACACTGTATCCCCGTCCGGTCTATTGATGCATGTACTAGCACATGTACATGGACTCATAACACTATATCCCCTCCCCTCCTGCCTATTGATGCATGTACTGCCACATGTACATCGGACAACAATATATCTCCTCCTGCCTATTGATGCATGTACTGCAACATGTACATGACAACACAATGGATATCCCCTCCTGCATATTGATGCATGGATACTGCACATGTACATGGAGGCTAACACTATATCCCCTCCTGCCTATTGATGCACTGTACTGCACATGGACATGGACTAAACACTATATCCCCTCCTGTTCTATTGATGCATGTACTGCTAACATGTATCATGGACTAAACACTATACCCCCTCCCTGGTCTGATTGCATGTACCTGCACATGTACATGGACTAACAGTTACATGAACTAACAAATGGTAACTCCCTCCTGCCTATTGATGCATGTACTGCACATGTACATGGACTAACACTGTATATCCCCTCCAGCCTATAGTGATGCATGTACTGCACATGTACTGGACTAACACTATATCTCATGGCTATTGATGCATGTACTGCACTACCTGACTACATATCATCTGTTCTGATGCATGTACCTGCAGTATGGTGATGACTAACATATATCCTCTGCTATGTATGGCATGTACTGCACATGTACATGGACTAACATATATCCTCCTTTTGATGCCATGTACTGCACATTGTACATGACTACACTATATCCCCTCCTGCCTATATGCATGTATGCACATGTACATGGACTAACATATATCCCCTCCTGCTATTGAATGCAATGTATGCACATGACTGGTAACATATATCCCCTCCTGTCTATTGATGCATGTACTGCACATGTACATGGACTAACACTGTATCCCCTCCTGTCTATTGATGCATGTACTGCACATGTACATGGACTAACAATATATCCCCTCCTGTCTATTGATGCATGTACTGCACATGTACTGCACATGTACATGGACTAACACTGTATCCCCTCCTGCCTATTGATGCATGTACTGCACATGTACATGGACTAACACTATATCCCACTCAGTAGGCACAAAATGTTCTTTATAGGAATTAAATAAGTATATAATTGTGTCACTAGTCAACCAGTTCTAAGAATTACAAGTGACCGCTATACAGATATAATCAGTAGTAATATTTATTTTACTGCTGGTGACGCGCAGTGGTACCAGGCTATTTTCATATGCAAATGGGGCAAGGTATTTTTTAATTATTTGTACTAATTAAATGAGTGACCTGGAAAATTAATAGACAGATTATGAAGTATGATCATTGCACATCAAAACATAAATACCGAGAATAAATAGTAATGTCCATTAACATTTTAAGGAAACATGGTTATCGCCCCTGATATCAGTGTGGAAATTTACATCTGATATAACGTATAATATTGCCAATCAATATATGTGGTAAAGGTGAATGAATGTTTATTTTGCCAGAAAATGTCTGATGATGTCTCTGATATAAAGAACAGTTTGTGCCTACTGAGTGGGCTTGTACCTTTAAACACTAAACACCTTCAGGACTGTAGGTGGTGTGACTGTACCTGATCAGAAACTGGACTTCCCTGCCGAACGAGTACCCGCCAGTCACCCACATGTGGTCGCCAATGATAACGGAGGCGGCCGACGCCCGCCCCTCGAGTGTTTTGTTTGTTTGTTTGTTGGGGTTTAACGGCCTATCGGGTGAGTGGGGCGGAGTCAGGGTGATCCACGACTCCTCCTCCAATGGTATACTGCAGTCCGTGCCTGGAATTGTAATTGAATTGATTGATTGGCCGATCAATTTGTTATATGTAATTGGATTGGTTGACTGGTTTGTCATAAGGAATTATATTGGTTGGTTGATTTGTCATATGTAATTGGATTGGTCGACTGGTTTGTCATATGTAATTTTATTGGTTGATTGATTTGTCATGTACTTGGATTGGTTGATTGATTTGTCATATGTAATTGGTTCGATTGAATGTATGGTCACATGTAATTGAGCTGATTGGATTGAATTGATTCATTGAATGGACATATGTAAGTAGATAGATTAATTGAGTTGATATACATATACATAAGTGTGTTAACAGATCCAGTAAACTTGGACGACTAAGAAGTTTGTAAATGCAAAATTGTAATTTACAGTAACCTAGCATTTGTTGCACTAGATGACTTGTACAAGGTGCATGATCACGTGGTTACAACAACAAGAACGTCACCCACTCCAAAGTAAGTATTATTTGATATTTTCCTTAATATGCAACAGATTTTGATGAAATATGGCGCAGCGAACGCGTCTTCATGAGCTGCATTTGGTGCTCTAGGGAGTTTGGCACAGACTTATGTTGTTTTTGCGAAGAATAGATTTCCGTGACGGAAATCGATTCTTCGCAAAAACGACAGAAGTTTGGGCGAAAATAAAGAGACCACCAAATGCAGCTTAACAAGACGCGTTTGATGCGCCATATTACATTACAATCCGCTACGTAATAAGGACACTATAAAAGAATACGTACTTTGAATCGGTACTTATTGTTGTTGTTAGTACCACGTGATCATACACCTTGTTGTAGGTGGAAAGAGGTAGCATTATTGAATCATGTTAATGTGAAATGCAAATTATTTGTACTATCTTTGAAATTGTATGAAGTTTAGTGAAACAGGTCCCAGGAGCTAAATGGCCAAAATGGCCAAAAGCTTAATAAATGTGGCTGTGACTGGAGAAATGGGGCTTATGGGTTTTGCAACCATCGTAGATCCATATCAGCATCACAGGTGGAAGACTCGGACCTATGACACCAAAAAAATGCCTATTAAAAAAAATCCCATATCGTTCGCCGATCTAAAAAACACTTTTTTCTAATTTTATTGACTTTCTTTCATGATTCGTGTACTATCAGATTATGTCTTCCGGAAACCCTGAAAAGGGAAAGTCCTCGCGTCTAATTTTAGGTTTAACCATGTTCTTACATAGACGCTTCGGTGGTTGTATTATGGAAGATAGTGCATTGACCCAGTTCCAGATAATGAACGAAATTATAGAAAAAAGTGTTTTTTAGATCGGCAAACGATCACAATTGGACGAACTTTGTATGGTTGGAGTCTCTAATGTATATGATCATGGTGTACGACTTTAGTTTGAGCTGGCGATCAGCTATCGGCCAAATATGACCGATAATCCAGCCGGACGGCCTCCGATTCTGTGTGAGATTCTTTCGTACACGCAACTTTCGCTTTGGATGGGGTAATCAAAACGCGAATAACTCAATAAATACTTGAAACAGCGATTTGAAGTGAGTATATTCACAAGATCATCAAGAATCTAACAAGCAATATAGATGGTTATCAGACTACAGGAGTGTGCTATTTGAACAGGAGCTACATTAGTCACAAATCCCATAAGCGCCACTTCTCCAGTTACAGCCACAAAAATGTGCAGAGCTGGTCCTACATACCTTTATGCTGGTTATCACAGATACAGACTTCGTTGGTACAATTACCGTTGCCAGAACAGGCGTTCGGACATTTCTCGCGCTCGCAGTAGGCGCCTGCGTGGCTGATATTACAGTCGCATATACTGTTGTTACACACTCCGTGGCCGGAACAGTTCAATGGACAGTCGCCGACACTGCATGCGAGATTCAACGTAAATGAGGCGAAATAGATTGATTGATTTGCGTTTTACATGTATTATTCAGCAGCTAGGGCAAAAACAGACAGGAACTAGAGAAAGCGAGCAGGGGCTCATGTATACCCCCGAAGTAATTTGACTTTGATCTTGGACACGAAGGTCACATGGGTGTGGTATGGAATTAAAATATGGATAATGATAAGGAAGTTTATGAATGGAAGACAATCTGACTTACCGTTGCAGATATAATTAGTAGCCAAAAACTGTAACGCAAACCTTACGGATGCAAATTTATAAGTAATTTGACCTTGACCGTGGACATGAAGGCCACATGGTTGTGGTATGGAATGAAAATATGGATGATGATAAAGAAGTATATGAAGTTTGAAGTCAATCCGACTTACCGTTAAAGAAATAATGGGTACCCAAAAACATTAACGTGTACGGACGGACGGACGGACGATTGGACGGACAGACGGACGGACGAACGTTCCAACATTTTGGGTTTATGGGGTATTTCCATTGTTTGAAGAACAAAGAAACAATAGAAACAAAGAACAATAGAGTTTATGAGCTTACGGAATATTACAAAGGAATCTTTTGTTCCTAACCACGCCCCTAAGCTCTCAAACCCCCGGACGTTGGCCCGGACAAACAGACAAAATTAAAACAAGAGGGCCATGATGGCCCTAATTCGCTCACCGGACTCCATGAACACCAGACGAGAATGTGACACTGAGTTCATGTTTTAAAAAAATTGTGCTATTTTTAGATGGCGGTCATCTTGGATTAAGCGATGACTCATTTTACCAAATCTGAAAATGCTTCACCCAAGGATCTAAACTTCCTATGAAGTTTGGCCAGCATCGGCCATGTGGTTCCTGAGAAAAAGACGTTCAAAATCTCGAATAAATGGACCTTTTGGTGGCCATCATGGATGACATAATCATCCGATTCCGACAAATATTGCACCAGAGCAATCGCCTCATCTATACCTTCAATTTGATATATGACGAGCATATTCGGTCAAAAATAAAATTTGATCCCAATTTGACCCCACGGGCCACGCCCATTTTTGACCCCGGGGTCACCATTTTCACAACTTTGAAAGAGCATTGAAAATCAATCATTCCTACGAAGTTTAGTCAAAATCCGGCTAGCGGTTCATGAGAAGAAGATTTTTTAAGAATTTATGCTATTTTTAAACGGCGGCCATCTTGTATTAGAGATGACCTCCATTTTAACAAATCTGAAAAGGCTTCACACATGGACCATAACTTTTAAGTTTGGCTACCATGGGCCAAACGGTTCATGTGAAGAAGAATTTTGAAATCTAATAAAAGAACGACCTTTTGACCTTTCGGCGGCCATCTTGGATGACATAACCATCCGATTTCGACAAAAAATGCACCAGAGTGATCGCCTCATTGATACCTTCAATTTGATATATGACATGACCATATTCGGTCAAAAATAATTTGACCCCACGAGCCACGCCCATTTTTTACCCCGGGGTCACCATTTTTGAAAGAGCATTGTACATCGATCATTCCTACCAAGTTTTGTCGAAATCCGGTTGGCGGTTCTTGAGAAGAAGATTTTTGAAGAATGTGTGCTATTTTTAGACGGCAGCCATCTTGGATTACGTAATGACGTCATTTTAACAATTTTGTAATCCCCCTACCTAAGGACCATGACCATGAAGTTTGGTGACTATAGGCCCAATGGTTACCGAAGAGAAGACGTTTGAAAATGTTCACGGATGACGGACGACGACGGACACATTGCGGTAACAAAAGCTCACATACCCCTCAACATACTTTGTATGCCGTTGGTATAATGAACCAGCATGGACAGAGTAAAATGTACCATATCTTCTGCACTAAAATTACAATGAAAACATTTCAACACTGAAAGACAAGTCGGTGTCCTGATCCGATGCTAGTCACTGTTACTACCGTACACCTGACAAACTCAAGTACCGTAATAACCCTAAATATTCGGACACCATTTATCTGGGGAAACAGTGAACGTGCCAATAGTTAGGGATAGCATGGCAGTAGTGGTCTAATCTCAATAACAATGTACAGTCGAACCTGTGAACAATGACCGGCAAAGGGAAGTGGCCAAAGTGGTCGTTGTTGACAGGTGGTCGTTGTTCCAAGGGTCGAACATTTACCCAGTTTCACAACAAAGTCGACCATGTCTTTAGCATTCTATTGTAATATATATGCATGCTTTTCATCAATTAAAAATTGCACGAAAATGGCTAAAATAGTCAATTTATTTTGTTTTGTCATCTTGTTGTTAGTGTTCTGAACCCAGCCTCGCTTTGGAAATTATATACAAAGGGGAGTAATTATCTTCACGATAAGTATATCTCGCGGCCCGCTTTGGTGCACCATTTAATAGCTTGTCGTAATTACATGCAAGTGGTTTAATTTAGCATGACCATTAGTATTTCACACCACCAGTTGAAATTAATAACGGTCATATAGTCTGTATTAAAACGATAGCCTATGTGGCGCGGCCTGTGAAAACCGCGAGTTTTTTTGTAACAAAAAATATTTCATTGAATGCGTCAGTAATCCACACGAGCTAGGTGTCCAAATCAGGAGAGAACACCAGGCTTATTTGCTTTCTGTCCAATGTACTGTATACTATCCTGGTCAAGCCCGAATATTTAAGCAGCCTATGACGAATTGGCAATGTCCGCTGACGTAATTATTGATGTTTTTAATTAGAGATTCGCGAGCACTGTAAACCATGTAAACCACGGGCAGACTACGCGAATCCACTGCCTGGTCTGGTCGCTAATGCAATAAGCCGGGATTTGTCGGAGATCGAGACCCAATTCATATAAACACGTTTGTCGTGTCACTTTAGACTGGTACCCGGTCGCTAGGAATAACGCTATATATGCTGAGCATCAGACAGGGTACCAGTCTAGTGTGGACTACGTGACTGATGTCAGCAACTACATCAGTCACCGCGTGTATTGATCTTTGATATGGCATTGTGCCCCGATGTGTGAAATTTACACTCGACACGCGCCGTGTGTTTGAAGTCTTAGTCTTGTCACTGTAGACGAATCAGCATCGTGTAAACACAGTTTGCCAGCTAATGATCGAGTTTTATGACTTGCGCAGAATTGCATTATGCCTATTGGAATACACGACACGGAATACATATCGGGAATTACCGTTAATGGAGTTATGCAATATTTTTCATTGAAAAATGTCGCCGAGTTTTGTGATGAAAGGAAAATCGGCGATTGGGATGTTATTTTTTTTTGCCGACAAAACATGACTTGGTCGCTAATGGTCGCTGTTTGCAGTAAAAAATGCCGCTGGGAACGAAAATCGCCGCTGGGAACGAAAATCGCTGGTCGCTGGTCGTTGTTCGGAGGTGGTCGTTATTCCAAGGTCTTTTAAAGAACAAATTGGACGGGGGGGGGGGTTTAACTGGCCGTTGTGGACAGGTGGTCGCTACTCACAGGTGGTCGTTAACACAGGTTCGACTGTATTTGGATATAATTTGCTAAGCCCTATTTAATATGGGTTTCCCAAAGCAAATTGTGTCCGAATATGTTGGGTTAATGCGGTAACCAATGAATTATGGGGGTATAAATAGCCAATATCCACCCCTCCCACAATACGTACATGTACACATATTTGAAGTTATTTAAACAGGGGTGGGAATTTTCAGGATATATCCTGAGACAGATGACTACGTCAAGACAAGCGTGGATGCACTGCGATCATGAACAGACATTATTATCGGATGTAACTTATCAATGAAACATATCATTATCAAACACAATCAACTTCTGTCTGTGTCTGGTTTAGAGATGTTCGACTGTAGTCAATATGCAGCCCTGACACAATACTCACGTATACTTAACGTTAAAGCCGGACATGTTGTAGGCAGCATCGCTATAGAAGTAGAGATAGGCCTTCCCAGAATGAGCGACCACTTCGGTGAGTCGCTTACCTTCTTGCACCTCGGGTATCACCAGGCCACTGTAACATGCCATAAGTATCTAGTTAACCCTTTCACCCCTAAGTAACTGGAATGGAATTTGATCTGTTAATTTTGCAACAAACTCAATCGTCACAAAATTATTTTCATTTTCAGACTAGTCCATTTATGAAAAGAAGGTGTTTTTGCTCTCAAAAATATGAAAATTACTTGCAACAAGAAAATGTGGCCTGTCGGCACACGAATGCCTCCGGTGGCAGATTGGAGAAACTGTGGCAAACTTAATTAACCAAAAGTGATAAGTATTCATGCGCACAGTTGTGAAGATCAACTGGTGAAGATCATATTAAGGGCAGCATGATTGTGTGAGATTTGTATTGATATTAAAGTAATCCTTCAAGGGATATAGAAGATATGACAGAATTGAGTTAAAAGTTAAAGGTGAAAAGGTGAAGGTCATACTAACTACGGGCAGCATGGATGTGTGCAATTTATCCACAGGTTTGATGCATTGAAATATTAATGTAATCCATCAAGGATTATAGAAGTTATGACAGCATTAACAAACTCCGGCAAACTTTTTATTGTGTGAAAACAGTTGTCACGGTCAAAAGGTCAATGTCATAATAAGGGCAGCATGGATGTGTGACATCTGTCCACAAGTATGATGTATTAAAGTAATCCTTCAAGGAATATAGAAGTTATGACAGAATTGAAAAACTCCGGCGAACTTATTAATGTGTGAAAAAGTTCCAAGTTGTGAAGGTCAAAAGGTCATATTAAGGGCAGCATGGATGTGTGGTATTTGTCCACTGGTATAGTGTTTTAAATTATTTAAGCAATCCTTCAAGGGATATAAAAGATATGACATAATTGAGAAACTCTGGCGAACTTCTTCATGTGCCGGACACACGGACGGACGGACACACGGCTCCACAGTCCAAACACTATATGCCTCTGGCTCTATCGAGACAGGGGGCATACCAAGTGCAGATCCTGATGAGACGGCTCATCACGAGCTGGCTCATCTGGATCTACACTCTTTGCCAATACCACTAAACAGGCCTGTGGTGTTGAAAGTGTTCATTACGGCCCAACCGAGAACCCTATAGCTTTCACCCTGTCTGTCCGTCTGTTTGTCAGTCCGTTTATTTTTTTGAAAGTTTTTGTAAGAGTTTCTCAAATCACCTATAATTTCTGTTTGCCTTCAACTAATATCTTCATATGGCACACATGCATTACTTAGTAATGAATAGGAATGGCAACGAATGGTAAAAATGGTATTCGAATATTCGATTGGCTATTCGAATATATATTCGAATATTCGGAACCACCCAACCTCTAAATCTCCTCACTATTACGGAATTGACACCGGTAACATGTCTCGGATAAATTGAGTTACCACGTGCTTCAAATAATAATCAATTAACTATTTTTTCAAGCGAGTGGAAAATTAATGTCCTGGGGATACATGTTAACAACGAATCTGTTCTTTTATAATTTAATAATCCAACAAACAACATGATACTTTAAAAGACGATAACGCTTTGTACACGTGTACACGTGTAATGCCCGATTAAAATATGTGTCAATAATACGTACGCTGTATCAAACTTCCGTTGTATGTTGTGTGTATTGGAAATCTCAAATGACGTCACGCATCACACGGCAGAATGATGAAATGTGTATATCGACACGAGAATAAAGGGTATATTGAGTTTGGGAAAAGTGGAGCTCCAGACCAGCATGCGTCTCCGCGCAGTCTGATCAGGAATTACAGATTTCTAAGGAAATTTCAGACGCATATCAGGATTAAATTTTACCACCACGAAACACCGTGTACCGACAAAGCAGCGGGAGTTCTTTACCAAGGATCAACAATTACGCTATTTAATGCAATTAAACTCTATTAAGGTACGGATTAAACACCTGCAAGCCTTCAGGCTGTCAAAACAATACCGTGTTATTAATTGTCGATATTAGGGACACGCAAACTTTGACGCGATACCGTATTAATCGTCGATAACGGACAATACAAACGTGCCGGGATCAATCATTTGCTGTAGGTGCGACGGTGATAAATAAGTAAACCAAACAATACATTGAAATAAGTTTTCCATTCGAATACCAAACTGATATTCGAATATTCGGTCAATAAACGAATATTCGTTGCCATCCCTAATAATGATACACCCTTCCACATCAATACAATTACCCTCGCTACTGATCGTACGTCCGTACGTCTGTCTGTTTATTCATTTCAAAGTTTTTCTAAGAGTTTCTCATATCACCTACAATTTCTGTTTGCCTTCAGCTAATTTCTTCATATACAGTGCAGTCTCCGTTTTTGTTCCACCGTAGACAACACTTGCAAACTCAACGCGAACGCAACGCGAACGCAACGCGAACGCAACGGTTTGCTGTAGCGTTGTATACGTTGTTTAAACGTATAATACGGTTCGTACACGTGTAATACACATTGTCAAACCGTTTAGTTTAAAAGCGTTGTATACGTTGTTTAAACGTATAATACGGTTCGTACACGTGTAATACACATTGTTAAACCGTTTAGTTGTAAAGCGTATAATACGTTTAGCTTCAAGGCGTATAACACGCTTTGGCGTATACATATGTAGCGAGGTGAAAGAGTTGAAACGTGTACAACGCTTTACCTGGAAGCGTGTAGCTATATGAAAGCGTTGAAACGTGTACAACGGTTACACGTTTTAACGCAAATACCTGTTCGGCCCCGATCGCTTCGAGGCGTCCTTGTTTCGTCCCTTTTAAAATATCGCGAATACATACCCTCAGATCGAGTTCAAAGTACATCGGCGGTGTGATTTAGCACTTCAAATTGATCCCTAATCCCTGATGACTAATGAGTCACGCTTTTAACACGACAGATGTTACCTTGTCGTTTATCATCAAAAATGTTTGAGAATTGTAGATCACGTGAGCCGGCTCATCAGGATCTGCGGCATTCCTATGTACATTTTATATACACAAAAATGACGCCTAATACAGCGTAATGTAACAGTTCCTAACTTAATATGGAATAGCCCGGGCCGATAGTCCGTGTCAGTTAATTGGGGTTAAATATTACGAACACAGATAAACACAGTGCATGGTTTCTTTATTTTATTTTAACATCATCAGAAATAAATGGCGAGTCTAGGAACTCTCGTATTATCTTTACGCTGAAGCCAGTCTATTTCAGTCACTAATCCGCTATACACCTGTCCCACGCGTGTGTTAAGATTAATCGATATTTGGAGAAACTGAATACACAGCGAGCTGCACACTGGTTTAACACGGATATGGCCCGCGGATATGTGTCATAAATTACTTGGTGGTCAAAACCGGTAAATTTACAAGGTTTATAGCGAAATAGCAGCCGACTGGCAATTTTTCTCGGACCGAATTTTTAAGACTAGTTTTCAAATCTCAATCGGTCTGAGAGTTCAAAAATCGGTCCAGAACCGGAAAAATGAAAATGTTAGAAGCCCTGCAGTGAGTCTAGAAGTATATATACACACACGAAGAACGATCAGAGCATGCGCATTCTACGCGATACAAGGTTGGCATACCAAAACGTGTAATGCGTTAAAACCCGTGGAAACGTGTTATACGTATAACACGGTTTCATCTGTACGGTGCTGTGTACATGTAGATGCGTGTAACCGTTCGTCAAAGAAAGCATTAAATCGTTTAAACGGTTTACCTTAGCGTTGTATACGTTTACAACCGTGGTATACGTTTACAACCGTTGTACACGGATTACACGCTTTTGAAACTCAATACGTTGTTTACAACCGTTGTACACGGATTACACGCTTTTGAAACTCAATGCGTTGAACACGGTTTGTTCGACTTTCGCGCATGCGCAAGAGTGGGGAAACGCAACGCATGGCCGAAAACGTATTACACGTAGACGACACACGGTTTGAAACGCAACTAACGGAAACTCCACGGATACGCAACGCACAACACTTTGTACACGTATAAACCCGGAACATTTTGACAGAAACAACTGTAGCACACATAACATGCATTATTTAGTAACAATACAAATGTACATCCTTCCACATTAATACAATTACTCTCTCTACTAATCGTACATACAGCTGTTTATTTATTTTTTTTAAAGAGTTTGTAAGAGTTTCTCAAATCAGCTATAATGTTCTGTTTGTTTCAAACCCTGCTGTATGTTTCAAACCCTGCTGTATGTTTCAAACCCTGCTGTATGTTTCAAACCCATGCTGTATGTTTCAAACCCTGCTGTTTGTTTCAAACCCTGCTGTATGTTTCAAACCCTGCTGTTTGTTTCAAACCCTGCTGTATGTTTCAAACCCTGCTGTATGTTTCAAACCCTGCTGTATGTTTCAAACCCTGCTGTATGTTTCAAACCCTGCTGTTTGTTTCAAACCCTGCTGTATGTTTCAAACCCTGCTGTTTGTTTCAAACCCTGCTGTATGTTTCAAACCCTGCTGTTTGTTTCAAACCCTGCTGTATGTTTCAAACCCTGCTGTATGTTTCAAACCCTGCTGTTTGTTTCAAACCCTGCTGTATGTTTCAAACCCTGCTGTATTAACCCTGCTGTATGTTTCAAACCCTGCTGTTTGTTTCAAACCCTGCTGTATGTTTCAAACCCTGCTGTTTGTTTCAAACCCTGCTGTATGTTTCAAACCCTGCTGTATGTTTCAAACCCTGCTGTTTGTTTCAAACCCTGCTGTATGTTTCAACCCTGCTGTTTGTTTCAAACCCTGCTGTATGTTTCAAACCCTGCTGTATGTTTCAAACCTATGTTTCAAACCTATGTTTCAAACCCTGCTGTATGTTTCAAACCCTGCTGTTTGTTTCAAACCCTGCTGTATGTTTCAAACCCTGCTGTATGTTTCAAACCCTGCTGTATGTTTCAAACCCTGCTGTATGTTTCAAACCCTGCTGTTTGTTTCAAACCCTGCTGTATGTTTCAAAACCCTGCTGTTTGTTTCAAACCCTGCTGTGTATGTTTCAAACCCTGCTGTATGTTTCAAACCCTGCTGTTTGTTTCAAACCCTGCTGTATGTTTCAAACCCTGCTGTATGCGAGAAATGTACTTACAGAGCTCCAGTTAAGGTGCGTAATTTGATCAACTTTGGGGGGAATTTTGTTATTTCTTCACCAAAAATGGCAAGTTGGGAGTGCTTTAGAATCGTCTCAATATTTTAAGAACTCCCAACTTGCCATTTTTGGTGAAGAACTAAGAACCAGATGGCCGCGGCCTGCATGTCGAGCCCGCCGAGGCTTTTGATGGTCTCAGAGTGTATTTATTAGAAGTTTAATGCCCAATAAGCATACAAAGTTTCAAGCAAATCTGACTTACGGCTACAGAGATAGTAGGTATGTGAAAAGTTTAACGCAAATTTTGACAGAAACTTTAACGCAAATTTTGACAGAAACTTTAACGCAGACTTCTAAGTCATTTGACCTTGACCTTGGGCACAGGGGCCGCATGAGTGATACAACATGAATATATGGATGATGACTAATAAGCATATGAAGTTTCAAGTCAATGTGACTTAGGACTGCAGAGATATAAGGTATTTAAAAACTTTAACGCAAATTTCGGACAGACACACGGACACCCGGACGTCATTGTGATCACTATGTCTCGCTTTCCGCAAGCGGGCTCGACATATGTTGAATATTTGGTCAAATTACACATCTTAACTGGAGCTCTGCACTTACCTGAGAGCTGCTATCAAGCGAGAGAAGACGGAGTCACCATCAAATATATATAGATGGTCCCAGCCGCACTCGGTGGCGAACTGATTCGTGTCCAAAATAATTGGCTTCAACGGTGGGTCCGGGTCGATGAGCCACATACACTTGTTGTTCTCCGAGTAATTACCGTGGCCGTCTGTGATGACCCCAGTGTGGTGGGTGTATCTGCAACAAACAACGAATCAGTAACACTGATGGATGCATCCCTCAAATATGTTAACACAGACTTCTGTCATTTACCTTGAACTTGGGCACAGGGGTCGTCACATGAGCAGGCCACAGAATGAAACAATGGATGATTTCAAGCCAATCCGACTTACGGTTACAGAGATAGCAGGTACCCAAAACTGTTAACATAGAAAGACTTTAATGCAAACTGCTAAGTCATTTGACCTTGACCTTGAGAACAGGGGCTGCATGAGTGGGTCTCGGACATTCAGGGGGGGGTGGGCGGGAGGGGGGGAGGGGACATCAACGATATAATATTCATATATTCTTAGAAAAAGGGTGGGGGGGGGGGTGGGACGACGATATATACATGTACCTTTTCAACATTAGACCTCTATAGCAGTGTTTGCAAACAGATGTGAATCCAAATGAGATCGCCTTTTAACAAGCCGTCTCATCAGGATCTGCACTTTTTGGAAGTAATTTTCATATATTCTTAGAAAAAAAGCACCCTTTAAAAATATTCATGTAAATTGACTAGTCTGAAAATCATTTACCGGTAGTGACAATTGGATTGGTCGGAAAATAAACTGTTCACAGTCCATTCCAGTTATTTAGGGTTGAACGTGTTAAGTAACTCATATGGACTATTCCATTCTACATGTATGTTTGAGAATATTCAAAAATGCAGAAAAGAGGGTGATATTGTAAAAATATCCACAAATGGTGCAGATCCTGATGAGACGTCTCGTTATGAGCCGGCTCATCAGGATCTACACAGTTTATAAATATTAGGAAAGAGGTATTGTACATACAGGTACATATATATGATATCCACTGAAATACATTTAAACAAATTTTTTTTTTTTACAGCACCTGTCTTAAGAGACCAAAATATTATTCTCCGCTGAGTGGTCTCTTAAGACAGGTTCGACTGTAGTGTTGAAAGGGTTTAACGCCAAATCAACCGTGATAGTCCCATAGAGACATGTAGTTTTCATGTCAAGGACGAACATGGAACCCACAACCTCTGACAGATCAAGAAGAAAAAAGCACAATAATTATTTCTATTTTCATTATAGGTACCGGTACATGCTCACTCAGTTGGCACAAAATGTTCTTTACATCATATTGGTCAGTCAGTGAGGCTTACGGAATACCCCCCGCGTGCGCCCAGGTACCCCTAAATATGTAACAAGAATTCCGCAGAATCAAATGTCTCGCCTTGTCCCGCCACCTTGACCTCGAGCCTGGGCCAGAAAGCAATTTTCACTGGCCCGAACATATTATACAATTATTGACTAGTGAGCCATAGAATATCAGATTATATTCTATGGCTCACTAGACAATAATTGTTTTAGTATATGATAATAGTCGGTATATAGCACTTACGACCTTATGCTACTAGACAACAAGAAACGAGGCAAAGCCACGAAGGCCAGGTTTTTTCCAAGCATAGACACTTGGATAACATAATTATACCCACTTTTTGTAGACTAGATGGCTGTGGCCTGCATGTCGCGCCTTGGGGCGAGGCATGGACACTAAAAAAATAGATTTAGTAGATGGAAAAACTTTAACCAAAAAACTTTAACCGGACACACGGACGTACGGACGGACGGATGTATGTCAAAATGCCGACGATATCACGCTTTCCGCAAGCGGGCGCGACAATGATGATAAACATCCAAGTGAAGTATCAAGGTAATGGGTGAAGCAGTTGCAGAGATATAGTACACAAAAAACTTTAACAAAAAAATTCAAAGTAATTTGACCTTGACATTGGGCACAGGGGCCGCACGGTTGGGGGGTAGAATGAAAATATGGATGATGATAAACACCCATGTATAGTTTCAAGGTAATACGCGAAGCAGTTGCAGAGATATAGTATAACGAAAAACTTTAACCGAAAAACTTTAACCAGACGTACGTTAAAAAGTTAACGTTGAAAATGGCCAAGTCAATTACGTAGAAATAATAGGTGAAGGTAAAAATAATGGTCACATGTTGGATAGTTGTATGTGGTGGGCACCCCTTGGTTATGAAGCTGTGAAAGTTTGGTGGTCCTAGGTGGTACAGTACCAAAGAAATGGACTTAAACACGAAAACTTAACATTGTAAACGCGAAAAGTTAACATCGACTGCGCGGAAAAAATGGGTCAAGTTAAAAAAAAGGTAACATGTTGGATAATGATATGTGGTGGGCACCCCTTGGTTATGAAGCTGTGAAAGTTTGTTGGTCCTATGTGTTACAGTAACAAAGAAATGGACTCAAACACAACAAGAGGCCCAAATGGGCCTGTATCGCTCACCTAAAAGCCTCCATAGTGGTCATCTTGATTTCACAAAGACTCTTCACTTACAACTTCAAATGTTCCACAGAATGTGTTGGAACCTTCTGATCTAACATATATTGCGAATGTGCATGTGATTTACTGCTATACCTTCGATTTGATATATAAAATGACCATATTCGGTCAAAAATAAAATTTGACCCCTATTTGACCCCTCGGGCCATGACCATTTTTGACCCAGAGGCCACCATATGAACAAATCTGAATCAGCGTTAACTATCCATCATTCATACAAAGTTTTGTCGAAACCGGCCTGGCGGTTTGTGAGAAGATTTTTTTGACAATTTGACCTACTTTTCAACGGCGGACATCTTGGATTTGGTGATGACCTCCATTTTAACAAAAATGGACAGGCTTCACCCACAGACCATTATAATTAAGTTTCGCCAATATCGGCCAAGCAGTTCACAAGAAGAATACGTTTGAAATCTTTAGTAAAAGAACAACTTTTTTACCTTTCGGTGGCCATCTTGGATGAAAAAATCATCTGATTTAGACAAAAAATGCGCCAGAGTGATAGACTAGTTGATACCTTCGATTTGATATATTATATAACCATATTCGGGCAAAAATATAATTTGACCCCTAGTTGACCCCTCGGGCCACGCCCATTTTTGACCCAGGGGCCACCATATGAACAAATCTGAAACAGCGTTAACTATCAATCATTCACACCAAGTTTCGTCGAAATCGGCCTGGAGGTTTGTGAGAAGAAGATTTTTTGACAATTTGACCTACTTTTCAACCGCGGACATCTTGGATTTGGTGATGACCTCCATTTTAACAATAAAAATGGACAGGCTTCACCACAGACCATTACAGTTAAGTTTGGCCAATATCGGCCAAGCAGTTCACAAGAAGAATACGTTTGAAATCTTTAGTAAAAGAACAACTTTTTTACCTTTCGGTGGCCATCTTTGATGACAAAATCATCTGATATTTAGACCAAAAAAAATGGTCCAGAGTGATCAACTAGTCGATACCTTCGATTTGATATATATATGACCATATTCGGGCAAACAAAAATATAATTTGACCCCTAGTTGACCCCTCGGGCCACGCCCATTTTTGACCCAGGGGCCACCATATGAACAAATCTGAAACAGCGCTAACTATCGATCATTCATACCAGTATCGTCGAAATCGGCCTGGCGGTTCGTGAGAAGAGATTTTTTAAGAATTTGACCTACTTCTCAACGGCGGCCATCTTGGATTTGGTGATGACCTCCATTTTAAACAAAAATGAACAGGCTTCAACCACAGACCATTACAGTTAAGTTTGGCCAATATCGGCCAAGCAGTTTACAAGAAGACGTTTGAAATCTTTAGTAAAGAATGACCATTTGAACTATCGGTGGCCATCTTGGATGACGTAATCATATGATTTAGACACAATGTTCCAGAGTGATTGTCTCGTCGATACCTTCGATTTGATATATTACATGACTATATTCGGTTAAAAATAAAATTTGACCCCTCGGGCGACGCCCATTTTTGACCCACGGGCCACCATATGAACAAATCTGAAACAGCGCTAACTATCGATCATTCATACCAAGTATCGTCGAAATCGGCCTGGCGGTTCGTGAGAAGAAGATTTTTTAAGAATTTGACCTACTTTTCCATGGCGGCCATCTTGGATTGTCGATGACCTCCATTTTAACAAATCTGAAATGGCATCCCCCATATATCATCCCTGTGGAGTTTGACCAATATCGGCTCAGCAGTTCGGGAGAAGAAGATGATTGAAAATGTTCACGGACGGACGACGGACACTTTGCCATAACAATAGCTCACATGAGCTTTGCTCAGGTGAGCTAAAAACTTAACATTGATTGCGGACGCCGCCCGCCCACCCGCCTGGCTTTCGCCAATCCAATAGCCTGAAAGCTCATGTGAGCTAAAAACTTAACATTGATTGCGGACGCCGCCCGCCCACCCACCTGGCTTTCGCCAATCCAATAGCCTGGATTTTTTTCTCCAAAAAAACCTGGCTAAAAAAAAAAGTTTAAAAATTAACAAAAAAATAATGCTCGCTACTGGAGCCAAGAATTTTTATAATAGTCCTATATTTATCTACATATCATATCTGCACAGGTCCACATATTGCCACAATATTGTCAACACAGTTTACGGAAATGTAATACCCAGGTATAATAATTTACTGTACAAACTAGAAATGTGGCCTGACGGCACACGAATACCCCCACTGGCAGCCAAAGAAAACGAGGCATTTTTGATTATAAGCCATTTAGCCGAGCGTTAAGGTTTCAAACGCATCAAGTCTGTGACCTTGACCCTGGGCATAGTGTGATAATCCATGCATCGGTGTAGAAGATATAGAGCGGAAGGGAATTTCAATAGGTTTGACCTTTGAACTTCAACTGTGACCTTGACCTTGGACGTAGGTGCGTGGTTATTGATCGCGACACACCTTCTCATCCCGAGAAACATTTGTGCCAAGGCATTTGATAATCCATGCATCGGTGTAGAAGATATAGAGCGGAAGGGAATTTCAATAGGTTTGACCTTTGACCTTCAACTGTGACCTTGACCTTGGACGTAGGTGCATGGTTATTGATAGCGACACACCTTCTCATCATGAGAAACATTTGTGCCAAGCCATTTGATAATCCATGCATCGGTGTAGAAGATATAGAGCGGAAGGGAATTTCAATAGGTTTGACCTTTGACCTTCAACTGTGACCTTGGACATAGGTGCGTGGTTATTGATAGCGACACACCTTCTCATCATGAGAAACATTTGTGCCAAGCCATTTGATAATCCATGCATCGGTGTAGAAGATATAGAGTGGAAGGGAATTTCGATAGGTTTGACCTTCAACTGTGACCTTGACCTTGGACGTAGGTGTGTGGTTATTGATCGCGACACACCTTCTCATCATGAGAAACATTTGTGCCAAGCCATTTGATAATCCATGCATGGGTGTAGAAGATATAGAGCGGAAGAGAATTTCCAACAGACCGACAGACAGACCGACCGACCAGCCGACTCCTATATACCCCCTCAAACTTTGTTTGTGGGGGTATAATTACCTGTAATAATTTAGCTGGACATTAAGTGGTCAATCTGGAAATTTGCACATGCTTGCACATGCACAAGTGTTCAACTGGAGAAGGCTATTGTTCTCTCTACAGGTAAGGTGTACAGAGCGCACGAGAAAACGGGTCTTCATGCATTAATGTTCAGTTTGTAGCATAGAAAGAAATAGAGTTTGACATTGACCCTGGAGCCCGGAATTTTTTTAATAGTCCTATATTCATCTACATATCATAGTAAAGGTATGTATAAAGTTTGATGACTGTAGCTGATAAGGTGTTGAAGTAATGACCGTAACACGAAAACTTAACATTGAATGATGACGCCGACGCCGACTCCGGAAAAGCAAAACCTATGTCTCGCTATGTGTGTGGGCTTGTAACCTTGACTCTGGGCTTAGCGGGGGCGACACGAACATGAATTTGTCACAGGGTGGTAGAGGTCCATTGGAGCAATGCGTGTGTGAAATGTGAAGCAGATCCAAGCAAGGAAATAGCATTTTAGATGAAAGAAATAGAAGTTATAACATATTTCTCTGATGTTAAGTTTTGTAAAGAGACTAAGTATGTGACCTTGACCTTGGGATCAGAGGGGACTGGACGGTCGTAGATTTGTCACAGCATGATAGTACAACCTTAGAGGAATGCACAAGTGAAATATTAAGAATTTTCAATAAAGGAAATAGAAGTTACAACTTATTTCTCCAATGTTAAGTTTTGTAGAGACAAAGTATTTGACCTTGACTTTGGGATCAGCGGGGGTTGGACGGTCGTGGATTTGGCACCGCATGGTAGTAGAGCCTAACAGGAATGCATGTGTGAAATATTAAGCATTTTAGATGAAGGAAATAGAAGTTATAACAATATTTCTCTGATGTTAAGTTTTGTAAAGAGATTAAGTACTTGACCTTGACCTTGGGATCAACGGGGTTTGGACGGTCGTGGATTTGGCACAGCATGGTAGTAGAGCCTTACAGGAATGCATGTGTGAAATATTAAGCATTTTAGATGAAGGAAATAGAAGTTATAACAATATTTCTCTTATGTTAAGTTTTGTAAAGAGACTAAGTATTTCACCTGGATCTTTGGATCAGCGGAGGTTGGACGGTCGTGGATTTGGCACAGCATGGTAGTAGAGCCTTACAGGAATGCATGTGTGAAATGTTAAGCATTTTAGATGAAGGAAATAGAAGTTGTAACATTGGACAGTCGTGGATTTGGCACAGCATGGTAGTAGAGCCTTAAAGGAATGCATGTGTGAAATATTAAGCATTTTAGATGAAGGAAATAGAAGTTATATGTATAACAATATTTCTCTGATGTTAAGTTTAGCGACGGATGGACGAACAGACAACCTGACTCCCATTATACCACCCCCCTCCTGCAATGAGTATAATAAACATTCATTCACCATTACCCCACATATTGATTTGCATTACGATATATTTTATATCAGACATAGTTTTCCACACTGATATCAGGGGCGATAACCGTGTTTCCTTAAAATATTAACAGACATTACTATTTATTCTTTGTATTTATTTTTTTTATTTGCAATGATCAAACTATATAATCTGTCGAAAATATTATTTTTTCAGGTGATGCCAATCAACTGCCTGCTTTCGACGAGTACTAATTTTGAGTTCGCATTCAAGAAATCATGTAGTCCAGTCATGCCCTACTCTGTTGTTGAATGGACATAAAGCCATGTTCAATCAATCACAGGGATGGACTGTGGCCCAGGGGTAGAAAACAGGACTTTCATTAGTATAAATGATTGAAACATATCATGCCTCATTTGTGCATGAAAATAGCCTGATACCACCGCAAATCACTATCAGTTTTGTTTGTTTACTGAATGATTATACATGTATCTGTATTGTGGGCACTCGTAATTTTCAGAACTGGTGGAATATTGACACAATTATACACTTATTTAATTACTATAAAGAACACTTTGTGCCTACTGAGTGGGCTATGTACAATGTACCTTTAACAGTTGTGCACAAAGCAATTAACACTACCATATGTCCCTGTAAGATTTGTCTACGCCAACTGATGTTATTTTACACCAATTAGTGAATAATGTACAAGGTGAGACACCAATACTGGCAGCATTGATTCTGTGTCTGTGATAAATTAGTACAATGTACCTGTTCTCGGGAAACAAGACTATGACCAATACTAGACCAGTTCCTCCATATATGAGACATGCCATGTGATTTTGTACCGTCGCACATCTGCGCAATTTCATTAAATACGTTCACAAAATTTACAATATTTTTCATAAATAAAGTCAAAAGTTGTATTATATATTATATTCCGCATGTACTCTGAAATTTGTGTCAACTTTTGATACCATTTACGGAAAATATTGTAAACTTTGTAAACATATTTCATGAAATTACGCAGGTACAAAATCCCATAGTGTCTCATAAGTTTTTTTGTTTTTAAAGTTTTTATTTCCATACATAGTCATATACAAACAATACAGGAGTTACAAGCAGTTTAACAACATGTATTTATAGGTTCAAATCCGTGTTTACAATCGACTTCTGAGTACATGTATTGTAAATAATTATAGAAGACATGTGTATAACGTATTGTTCATGGTTAGGTTGGATTTATTTAAGAATGTTTACAGTTATGTAGTTTGTTTGTTTGGGGTTTAACGGCCTATCAACAGCTAAGGTCATTTAAAGCCGGGTCAATGGGTTTAGTACTAAATCCCATATATTACCTGTACAAGTACATGTTCAAGTACATGTACAAATGGGGAGAAAATCCCAAAATCAGAACTGAATATTTACAATACAAAAACTATATATTCAGCCCTGAAATCAGATTAATCTTGATCTGATGCCAGGTCCTCGCCACACCAGAATCACTTGGGCCCCCTCCCAAAAGCAGTAGGATCAGTAATAATCTTACTACTTTTATAATGGGCAATAAACCAATTCAACTCCCAGATAACAAAAGAGCCAAAGATAAAAATGTACCCGAGGGCCAAACCAGGCAAATCGTGATTCCTATAAGGAGGAACCCCACCGTTAATTTACACCATCACGTTCGCCCGACCAACCACCCACTTACAGTTATGTAGATGAGAGAATGGAGTCGAAATTGAGATATGGCGAAGAAGGTTTAGTGAATATTAATTAATCAACACAACACGATACAATACTATTACGGTATATGCTGTTATAACTAACTGTAATATTTACTTTGAGGGAGAAATTTTAAATTTTTATTATACTGAATTTATTACATTATCACAGCCATTTTGGCTGTGATAATGTAATAAATTCAGTATAATAATTCTGCCTAGTTTTAATCATCAAATATATGCAATCATTAGTTCTGTATGAAATAATGCATTTCGGAAAAATCAATGATTACTCCCTCAAAGTATACTTTGCTAGATACATGTAAGTATACTTTGCAATGTTGGTGAAATAGGCTACAGAGATAGGTGATTGGAACAAAGTAGCTTAGTTAACTCTTTCACCCCTAAGTAACTGAATGGGCTGCGATATGTTAATTTTGCAACCAATCCAATCATCGCAAAATGATTTTCAGACTATTCCATTTATAAAAAGGGGGTATTTGTTGTTCTCAAAAATATGAAAATTACTTTCAAACAGTGCAGATCCTGATGAGACGGCTCGTTACGAGCCGGCTCATCTGGATCTGCACTGTTTGCATAAACCGATATAGCGGGCTTTCAGGTTCAAAGGGTTAAGGTTATCATAAGTACCCTCATGTGTCTCATATGTTGGTTGGTAATATCAAGGGCTGCACTGTTCACTGTAATAATATATTATATGACATAGACTCAGGGTTTTCCATAGGGAGCCATTGGGGTATTTTGAAACTTGACATTTCATTAAGACTCTTGGAATTTACAGAACAATTAATAGGCAAATTTGCTATATAAAACATACTATGTACATAAAATTTGTATTTTACACTTACATTATAAACCACCCTGTAGACTGATCAGTCACTACACTGACCAATCCATAATTGTCATGGATCGGTAGAAAACCTGGCTTATTGATGTTGCGAACACTAGACCCGTAGAAGACTATAATTTAGGCTAGCGTTGTGTGTTCAGGGTAAGTTTACCATTTGGTCATTAAAACATGCATGCGATCTCCCTTGAACAGTGTGGATTACTATGACACTGCAGGAGTGTGTAGTGTAACCTGAATCTATGCTGGTCAGGAGATGAAATGTGGCTGTGACTATAGAGTATTTGGGCTTATGGGCTTTGCGACCAGTGTAGATCCAGATCAGCCTGTGCATCTGCACAGTCTGATCAGGATCTGCACTGTTCACCATTCCATCAATGAAACATGCATCATGCTTCTAACAAGCAATATACATTGTTATCAGGCAACAGGAGTGTGATATTAGATCAGGAGCTACACTGGTCACATTCCATAAACCCCATTTATCCTGTCACAGCCACAAATATGACTGTGGTTTTGTCAGAGTATCATCTAAATTCAATCGGACAGGTTTTGTGTGAAAATGTCACATATGGACCACCAGCTGATAATGGGAGCCTTATAAATGATATTTGCCAAAAATCATCTTGCACAGTAACATTATGACATTTGTGTCTGTGACTAGAAAAATGGGGCTGATGGAAGTTGTGACCTGTGTAGCTCCTGATCAAATAGCACACTCCTGTAGCCTGACAACGATCCATATTGCATGATGCATGGTTTATTGATGGAATGGCGAACAGTGCAGATCCTGGTCAGACTGCACATGCTGATCTGGATATACACTGGTTGCAAAAATCATACCGGTAATTAGCCCAATTTCTCCAGTCACAGCCACATTTGACACTTGTTTTGCTGCTAAAAGTAAAGCCACTTCAGACACGGATCAACATAGAGAGAAGGCTAGATCTGGTACTATTGCTGGTAGCAAACATAGAGAGAAGGCTAGATCTGGTACTATTGCTGGTAGCAAACATAGAGAGAAGGCTAGATCTGGTACTATTGCTGGTAGCAAACATTGTGAGGTACCTTATCTCAGACAAGGTAATACAAGGCTGGATAAATGGGGCTTATGGGTTTTGCAACAAGTGTAGATCCAGATCCTGTGCATCCGCAGTCTGATCAGGATCTGCATTGTTTGCCATCCATAGAGAAGCTGTAACACCATGGTAGTTGCGGGAAGTAGGTCTGCAATACTACAATATACTACGGTACACTTCATAGCATACTAACATCATGGTAAAGCTATCAATTGGTAAATTTAGTTTCATACACTAACGTCGCCCGTCATATGTAGTGTCTATTTCATCCATGAATTAAACACCCATCATGCTTGTAACAGGCAATACCAGAGCTCCAGATAAGCTGCATATTTGCGTAAATACCCAAATAAAAATTGCCAAAAATCCAATTGAAATCAGAAGTAGCGAGTATCAAAAAGCAATAACAATTTTGTGGTACATTTATCATGTTGCAGAAAACAATAAACAGACCACAATATAGCATATTTTTCCATGAAAACACATCTTGGTATTTCATTAGAATTGTCTCCAAGGAGACAATTCTAATGAAATACCAAGACATGTTTTCTTTTAGAAGCAAATTATTCAATAATTGCTGTCCGTTGATGTGTAAACAGTAGTGTGATTTAATTTTACCCAATTAAAATTTTGAAATACCCAATTGCTTCAGAAATGATGGAGTAACAATACTCAATTACTAATTCCTTATCTGGAGCCCTGCAATACTGATCGTTATCAGGCTACAGGAGTCGCTATTTGATCAGGAGTTACACTTCTCATAAATCCCTTAAGTCACATTTCTCCAGTCAAGGCCACATATCAGTATATTTTGAACACCATTATTGGAAGAGCTGGTGTATTTTTAGTTGAATCGCGACATACATGAAAATCAATTATGATCACAAGCCATGGCAGACAGAGAAGAACTGTTTTGAATAGAGATACTTTGCACATCGTACAATGTGCTGTCGTGCCCGACTGTTGTTGTGGCAACAACTGCAAACACGACAGCATGTTGAACAGTGTGCTTTGGGCCATGTTCCCCCCCATGAAATATACAGTTGAATTCTGGAATTTGGCACAATTTTGCTACATACAGTAACCTAATAACCTATGACAACTGCATTTCACACTTAACCCTTTCACCTCTAAGTAGCTGCAATGGATTTTGATATGTTAATTTGGTGACCATTCCAACAGCACAAAATGGTTTTCAGTCTAGTCCTTTTCTGAAAAGGGGGTATTTTTTTGGTCTCAAAAATTACTTTCAAAAAGTGCAGATCCTGATGATATGAGCCGGCTCATCTGGAGCTGCACTGTTTGCATAAACTGCTATAACGTGCTTTCGTGTTCAAAGGGTTAATATCATCTTGACTGCACTTTTGACATGTTTGATTTCCACAATCAATTGCAAGCCTTGAGAAGATTGTGTCTGGCGTCTATTATAATCATTTTGTTGAGTATTGTTTTAATTGTTTAAATGTATATTTAGTAGGATTATAAATTATCAGGAGTCAGGTCATATCATACCGCCAGAATTTTGGAAGTATCACATGAATTTACAAGCTGGTTATATATAGCTACCTCTCATATTGTACTGTTGTATTTGGCAGATACTCATATCAGTCACCGCGAAAGTTGTAAACTTTACTTTTACTTTTCTATTCTAAGCTTCAATGAAATACCTTCCTTTGGTATGCGCTTCTGGTTGCTAGCTAGCTTTTCTTATATGACATATACCGTACTAAAAACGCTAAAAAGCATCACACAAAATCAATTTTATTTTTTATAAACAAATTTTGGTCTGGTAAATTTTTTACCGGTCTGGTAAAATTGAATGTCCTGTAAAAGTTTGGTAGTTTCGCGGAGACTGCTCATATTGAAACATTATTTTTTATATTTTTGAAATCGGTCACAGCTGCAACCATATAATTTCCAATAATCATTTCTTCACACAACAGTACCTGAAGTCATACACATATAGTTAGCTGGCTATTCATTAACCCTCACAATGCTGAATTAAAGTTTGTCGTCTGCTGTTTATTTTTTTAATTTCCATTTTTATCAAGAAAAACATAGTTTGGCTGAACTTTAGAATGATTTCCAACGGAAATGACTTACAAGTGCTGCCAAATGATGAATTATTGAGAATAAGGACAAAATATGAAACAACAGCAGACGACAATTTCCGTTTCATGCATGCTAAGGGTTAATACACTCAAAGAAAAACAGTGTGCAGCTGCACAGCACAACACCATACGCTTCTTAATCCACAATTAGCGCAAACAACATCGACTGAAAAGTCCCGACCCACATCTTTAATTTGTTTTCATCTGTTGAAATTGGCAGGTGTTTCCTTGTGTCATATATCGGTCATGTATTGCCGCAAAATTGTCACGTGTCGCTGATTTTATACACTGGCCAAAAAAAATCTGTTAGTGGTAAGTATGCATTGTGTGGTCTTGTTGTAAATTAATGTTATGTGCATTTTCATATGATTCCATTGTTCATCTCACATACAATTACAAACGGACAATTTCTAAACAAATGACCAACACGAATAAATTATTATTTTACTCAAATTAACGCGTTACACCACAAATTGTGGCATGTATTGCGCTAATCTGAATCAAATAATAATTTATTTGTAACGAAGGAAGAAACTGTATAATGGCCACACACGTGCTCAAAACTGCTTTGTGACGGGACGAAGACTAACTAGCGCTCATTAATCTGTACTCAATCTGGAAATGAAGCGATTTATCAACAAAACAAAAAATGTCTATAATGCACTAATAAAAACAGCAGATTAAAAGGGACATCCACAAATCTCGTTCCCATGAGATAGGATCTTGTTCCAACGAGTTACTCATCTCGTGGTCATGGCATAGCATCTCGTTCGAACGACATAATCATAGAAAAGCAGATGTTACTTCACCATCTTGAATGACATTGGTGCTACCTTTTGAATACCTGAATATGTCGTGAGAACAAGATAACTGACATGCGTTAACAAAATTCTATCTAGTGATAACGAGATCCTCCATTCCGAGATAACTCATGGCAATGGAATAGAATGGTGCTTAACGGCCCACCAACACAAAAGAGTATCATGAATTTGGGCCAATCTATCTCGTGGGAACGAGATAGTCAAATAAATATGACGCTAACCGCTACGTACGAGGTTACTTCGCTAAGTGGAGGGAGCGACACAGTAAGCGGATTGAAACCGTGGAATACCTTGCTCTATAGGGGTCATACCAATTATCCGGACAATCAGTTTATCGGACAAATGAAAATACCTGTTAATTAAGAGCATTCTTTTGATCCGGTTTTGAAACGAATACATCTAAGTCACGCAGATGCTTGCTGTTTCCATGCCAGTGTGAAGACTATATCGCCAAGGTAAACATTTTAGTAAAATTTGTTGAAAACATTCCCCAACTATGTCCATAAGTTGTTTATAACGTCAAAAGTCGCGCTGGGGCTTGTATCTGTCACTGCGCATAATTTGAGGCCCCTATAGAGTTTTTCAATACTCAATGTTGTGTGAAGTATGCAGACGATACAATGCATTGCTCCAATATCATTTTCAGACTGTTACACAATGTACAATACAGAGCAGATAGGAAGGAATGCAAAAATGTATCATGATAGAAAAAGAGAAGAGCTACTTATCCAAAAACAAATAATAAATGTTTCAATGCCAAATCGCCCCAAGCAATTTCGGACCCAAGCCATTACACATCATTTCGAATATTTGTAATTCGTGGGTAAAAAAGTGTACGAAACTATCAGAATTTCCTTTATGGGCCTCATTACCGCGGATTTTTCTACCAAATTATGAAGAGCCCAATCGAGTGCGCCCATTACGTCATTGCAGAGTTGTTCTATAAATACAATAAATACGATGTTTTCCAAGAAGCGAATGGTTTCTGTAAAACTACACAATGCTGTTTACACTGGTTTTCAGGCGATAAAATTATGATTTTAAGGTGACAATACAAGTTATAAGACGGTTATACATTTGTCCGGATAATTGATGTCGTTGTTAATTTTGGGGCAATCTTACGACTGATGATCTGACCCAATTTTAAGTGTGAAAGATGGCAGAGTTTGCTAAATAGTTTGCACGCGTTGAGAAAGCAAGAACCGACGATTGTTCTGTGAAAATTTTATGCTATTTTAAGAAAAATGTCATAAACGAGGATGGTTGCGGCCCGCATGTCGAGCCCGCCGAGGCATTTGATGGTATCAGAGTGTCTTTATTTGAAGTTTGATGCCCGATAATCATACAAAGTTTCAAGCAAATCTGACTTACGGTTACAGAGATAGTAGATATGTGAAAACTTTAACGCAAATTTTGACAGAAACTTTAACGCAAACTTCTAAGTCATTTGACCTTGACATAGGGGCACAGAGGCCGCATGAGTGGGACACAGAATGAATATATGGATGATGACTAATAAGCATATGAAGTTTCAAGTCAATGTGACTTAGGACTGCAGAGATATAAGGTATTTAAAAACTTTAACGCAGATTTCGGACGGACGGACACCCGGACGTCATTGTGATCACTATGTCTCGCTTTCCGCAAGCGTGCTCGACAAAAAAAAATGGCATTTTTGTCCGATAATCTAGAGGATCCCTGTAGGGAACGAGATAGCGAACTTGTGGCAACAAACAGAATCTTGTGGCAACGAGATAGAAAATAATGTGCACATTTCAATTTTAAGCTGCGGTACATATACATAGATGTGGTTTATTTTGTTTACCTTGTTCTGCCAGCACAATCTGAACAGGAAGACCCGACCCAACCATCAAAACATTCACAAAGTGTCTCATTTTCTACACATTTTCCGTTGTAACACGACGTATCACTACTGTGACTACAGTCTGATGTACACAAACTACAGGTTATTAAGCACATAACTAGGCAGGAAGACGCTATCAAGTAATGAAAGCGTGTCATATTTTATCTGAATCTTGAGGTTGTTTAGTAGAAAACAAAGACGATCGCCATTCTTGACACTTGTGGGTCATCTAATTACGGAAACTAACGAACATGCACGGAAAACAACCAGCAAGTGCGTGTCGGATTTCGTGCCTTTTCTGCGGTGTCACTAAATGGCGTAATGGTATAATTTTTGAATAATGGGGAGAATGAGGCGTATTGGCGTATAGTGGTGGATGATGGTCGATAATGGAGGATAATGGTGGGAAATGGGGGAAAATGAGGGATAATAGTGGCGTAATAATGGATTATGTTACTATATTATGGATAATGGTGATACTTGTATACCATGATTGATGCTGGTGGCGTTGTTGAACTTTCTGTTTGCATATTTAATGTTGAATAACAGTATTTATTTTATGTATTAATGTTATTTTTAATACTGGGAGCCAACATAATTATATTATCTTCCACATATGGATATAGCTGTTGCAACCTATACACAGGCGATTGGAAAGAATAGCGTTTTTTTTAAATATATTATGTTGTGTACGTGTGGATAATGGTGGAAATTGGGGCGTAATGGTGGATAATAGTGGCGTATATGATAATATAATATGGATAATGGGGATATTTGATGGAGGTAGTGGAGTCTTTGTTTTGTGCAGCAGCATATAAAGTTAGTTTAATGACAATGTGTATCGTATTGGACAGCCGGTGTGGAGAAAATTGATTTTGCGACAACTGTATATCTACGCCATTATAATTACCATAATTCCAAACAATGTAGGTATGATCATAGTTTAATCTCGGTCTTATCTTAGTGACTAAATGACGAACAGTGTAGGCCCCGATCAGTTTGCAGGGATGTACATGCTGATCTGAGGATACACTGAGCGCAAGCATCATATGGTTCATAACACTTATCGTAAGTTTCTTTTTTCCCCGCCGGTGGCCCATTTATCAATCAGCGTTGAACGTTGTGCATATATATACAGATATCCGTCTGTACATCTGACAACTAGTAACATATGTTTCTCGTCACGAGAAAAGGAGGCTTATTTAGTTAGCGAACGGTGCAGCTTCAGATCAGTCTGATCACGGCCTACACTGTTTGCTATTACATTTCAGTAATATTCTCGTAGCTCAATTGAGTCTGCTGAGAAAAATGGCCTATGTTGTTAACATTTGTTAATTCACCATTACGCCAGTGTTAAATTACGGACCCATTACACCGGTGTGGAATCATAGCCATTACGCCGTCGACTAAAGCAATACAAGTTGTCCTATTTGGCGTATATGAACTACTTATGCAGATATTGTGTTATTAGTATACTGAATATACATTAATTTTATTTTAAATCTACCATTATCCACCATAATAATCACCATTACGCCCCATTACGCCGTGGTGAAATTACGGACCCATTACGCCAGTGTTGTCATATCTGGCGTATATGAACTACTTATGCATATGTTGTGTTATTAATATACTGGATATACATTAATTTCTTTTTAATCTACCATTATCCACAACAATAATCACCATTACGCACCATTTTCTCCATTATCCCCATTATTCTCACCATTATCCCCATTACGCCATTTAGTGAGACCCCCTTTTCTGCTCGGATAAGTTATCGGCGGATAAACATATTTTATCTGTAAAGCCTAGTCGTGTAGCACTACCATGTACTATGACCGACAGTATACATAGCGATTTCAGTCAAAACACACTTTCCAAAACAGCTGTTCCTCCACACAGTACATCTAAGACTGTCTTTTCTCAGGCACCCAAAGTTAACACCAATACTCAACACATATATAACCGCATAACTGTAACCGCCCAAACATCAACCATAATGATGATATAAACTCTATACGTATGTTAAACAAACTGCTGAAACCCCTGCAAACTCTAGTCTAGGATCCAAGTTCACAGCAAACACACAACCAACCACTAGCTTATCTCAGAAACCCACTATATTACACACAAGTCCCACTAGTATATGTAACGGACCACGGGTCACACCATGTACG
This sequence comes from Conchocele bisecta, assembly GCA_029237695.1. Classification (NCBI taxonomy): domain Eukaryota; kingdom Metazoa; phylum Mollusca; class Bivalvia; order Lucinida; family Thyasiridae; genus Conchocele; species Conchocele bisecta. The sequence continues at coordinate 97,908,538 of CM055272.1, read as the reverse complement.
GTAGCTACATCCATGTTAAATGGAGGTGAAGCACAAGCATCAAATTCTGCTAGAAAAACTAATGAACGATCTAAAGAAAATCGGGTGCTACGATCTTGTCGGGTGCGGAAACCCCGGACCTCCCCAGATCCAAAAAATAAACCTCTAAAGTTAATAAAAACAAATTGGACGAATTGTTGTCTAGTATCTCTCAAAAAACGTACATCCTGGACTTGGAAAACAAAGTAAAGCAGCTACAGTCTGCGGTTGACCTTCTAAATGAACACCCTAATACAAAGCCTCGGCATACCACATTCTCTACTACACATGCCCCAGGGGCTGATATAAACACTAAGGATGATTTGAACAAAAACTCCTTATTCAGCGCATGCAACTCCTTGAAAACCAGGTCATGCAGAATATGTGTATCACAACGGCCATGCATACTCAACTAGCCCTGCCACTAAACCGAGATATGTACAGTAACAGCTCGAATATTGCCCTACCGCCGCAACATCCTATGTTTAATCAGCCATACCTGGCTGCCCCACCACCGCAACATCCTATGTTTAATCAGCCATACCTGGCTGCCAACCCACATACGTACGCAAATGCATGCCAGTATCCTCCAGTACCCATGCATCCATTTCCTTACCAACCTGTTCAGAACAGGCTGTTCGGTCACATGTATCCAAACCCTGTACACACATATACAATGGCACACCATATGACACCCCCATATATGCATGTACAACCGATGGGAATGGGTATATTCCAAAACAGTCGACCCATACCCCCGACAGCACCCAGCCGTACCCCATAGCGCCCAGCACAAGTCGTAGCTACAACGTTAGTGTACAATCTAATCACAATGACCGACGATCACACAGACCAGCCAATCACCATGGTAGCTCCATCCACACAACTGAAAACACAGTAAACTCCCATATACAGTCTCACAGTGATCAGAGCGGATACATTGGTGCGACTGCATCAACGTAATTGTAATTGAAGATAGAATGCCAGAGACACCAGAAAGGGAATGCTCAGCCAATGGCAGTGACTCGCACGAACCCTATACTACATTAAGTAAACATGTTCAACAAAACAAGAAACCAGTTGAAGTCATAACTGAAATGCTCATCACTCCAAATGAAGATAGTAGTATAAATACTGAGGCAACAAATAACGGTAGAGCCAGGACAATACCACATAGTAATCATCCATATAACCCTAGTAAACGACTATACTGAGCATGAACATTCGTCGTCTTTTTTTATGCATTCCCGGCCTGAAACACATACCACCGGAAGCAAGCAACATTCTGGTAGAAACATCGAGGAGAAACTGAGAATTGCTACCTGTAATATAGAGGGCTGCAAAGCCAACGCCAGTTACCTCCAGACGCTAGCAACTAATGATTCTATACTATGTGTACAGGAATATTTTCTCTGGGACTTCGAAATACATGAAATCGATAAAATACTTCCTAACACGGATAACCATACACGCTGTCACGATACTAGTAACTCGATATCAGCATTTAAATTACCAAAAGGTAGAACCGGTGTATCTATCATATGGCCAGAAAGAATGTCAAACCTGATCCAAAAGCTCCATGTTGGGAATGAACGTATAGTAGCCGTGACAATATCTGCCACAACAAATCTGTGCATCATCCATGCATATTTACCTACACACAACCAGTCGGAAAAGTCGCATGAAGGCTATCTTGAGTGTTTAGATATAACACATAGCATTATACAGCAATATGAACATTCACACGAGATTATCATATGTGGTGACCTAAACGGTACGCTTCTACGGGCTAGAAACTATCACAAGCATGATAGACTCCTACAGAGCTTTGTATGTGAACATAATCTTTATGTTCCAATATGTAGTGACAAACCTACATTCATACACCATAACGGTATGTCTCAGTCGCAGATAGACTATATTCTATGCCGGAATAAGCAGTTAGTCATAAGCTGTGAGATCCTCGATACTGACCATATAAACATATCAGCCCATGTTCCTGTACGTGCTGAGCTCAATGTGCATACCACATCTGATCATCGCAATAAAAACAGAAAGCAAAGTAAAACCGCCGCTCGAAAATACCAGTGGGAAAACGCAAACCCCGAACAATTCTGCTCAATACTAGAAACCTCACTATCTGGTCGCTTCCGTGATAGGTACTACGGGACAGATTAATTATGTGTACAAAATTGAGTTTTGTAACACTAAAAATCACAAAATTCAATTCTGTGTCACAAAATTCAATTCTGTGTCACAAAATTCAATTCTGTCAATTCTGTGTCACAAAATTCAATTCTGTGTCACAAAATTCAATTCTGTGTCACAAAATTCAATTCTGCATACGTTTCGTATACAAAATTCATTTTTGTTATAAAGATTCAATTCAATTTTGTAAGACAGAATTGAGTTTTGTGAAGAAAATTCAGTTTTGTGGGACATATTTCATTTTTGTCCACAAAAAATTAGTTTGCGTAGGATAGTCTATGTCACTCTACGTTGATTGGTTGAGTCGGTCTTAGTCCATTTTACTAGATGGTGGAGTACACTTGCAGTTTAAATATTTCAATGCGAAAATATAACCCAATATATCAATATTATACTTCTTTATGGACAGTTATTTTGGTTATATTATGATTACAAATGAGTGGTCACACCATATAAGCATATATACTTTGAAGGAGAAATAAGAAAAATATTTAGAATTTTCCCTCAATTATGTAAACAGGGTCAAACATAAAGTAGCCGGGACATAGCTAGACCTGAGAGCAAGCCCATATATAGAGAATACCAAGCTAGTGTATTTTGATATCAAGTTTATCAGGCAAGGCTAGGAAACGCGTAGGAATTCCGAGGCTTGCCGAGGAATTCCTACCGTTTCCGAGCCGAGCTTGATAAACATGATATTAAAATACACTAGCCTGGTATTCTATTTATCAGGTAACGTTTTATGCTCGAAAATGACATTAGATGACGTCGTATTCTAACAGTAGATCTAACCTTGTGAAACAAATGGTATTGGATCTGTGTCTACTAGTTGCGAAGCTACGTGTTCGCAACTATGTGTCTACATGCATTATTTACAGTATACACCATCTTAGTATCCATGGTATCTACACAAATACTACAAATGGTTTCCTCAAATGGCCCAATACACACATTCTGTTTATAAACACAGACAGCAGTCAGAACACAGGCCACAGCGCGTGTATTATTGATTTAACTGGGGCAGATGTACCTTGCGATACGCAATAAATGACGTCAGTACTCGCGGGAGATCTACATGTACATGCATTATGTGTACAATTATAACGCAAATGAGTTTAAATACGAATGGGTTTGTCAACGTTTGACTGTTTGGAGATAGTTGAAGCAAAATGGCATAATGAGAAATGAAGCATCGGCAGAATGAGAAATGAATCATCGACATTGAATGTGTAGATCGGCGACCGTGACCCATTTCTCCAGTGCAGTTTCTGACCTATGGTAGTCCTTCTTACATGAGTGTGCAGAATTGAATTTTGTGACACAGAATTGAATTTTGTTACACAGAATTGACAGAATTGAATTTTGTGACACAGAATTGAATTTTGTTACACATAATTGAATTGTGTGACACAGAATTGAATTTTGTTACACAAAAGTGAATTTTGTGGCACAAAAGTGAATAAAAGTGAATTTTGTGACACAGAATTGAATTTTGTGACACAGAATTGAGTTTTGTAGCACAATTGAATTTTGTGGCACAAAAATGAATTTTGTTGACAAAATTGAGCCATGTCCCACTTGGCGCCCCGTAGGTACAGCCTACAGGTACTAAGACTCAGATGATCATAGACTGCCTACAAAAATCCACATCCGCAGCAGTACCGTCAAAGCTGATTGCCCCAAAAGGCCCTAAATGGAAAATGTCGCCAGCAGTCAAAATAATCCAGAACCAATGTAGATAAAATCATTCCACATGGCTGAAAGCTGGGAAATCCGACTCCGGAGAGGTATACCTTCAGAAACAACACTCTAAGAAACTACTGCGTCAGCAAGTTAGACAAGAAAATGCCTCGAAAGAAAGGACTTTTATAATCAGATAATGTCTAACCCAAGCTCAAAATTGTTCTACCGTCTCATCTCGAGAAATAAACCAATATCTTCGGGAACAGCGTGTGTCACCCACAATGGAGACGCCATTTTCAGCCTGATAAACAGCGAGGGTGCTTTGCGGCGTATTATGAGGACCTAGCAGAACCAACAGACAATAACTATGATGATCATTATCAATCGTTATGCCATATTAGACACGATATTATTAATGGGATATATTCAGACGAAGCACCCTCTATGAACCCTGTTAGCCCTCTTGAAGTGGAACAGGCCATAAATAAACTGAACACAGGTAAAGCACAAATTTAACATATCATCTGAACATTTCAAGATAGGAAAACAAGTGCTGGTGCCATATTTATGTGACACATTCACTAACATTCTCAGTAACCGTACAATTCCTGACGAATTTAAGAGCGGCATCCTGACCCCCGTATTAAAGAAAGGCTAGGACCCCACATAGACTGATAACTACCGCGGTATCACTGTAACTGCCGTTATAAGAAAAGTGTTTGAATACGTGCTATTAGGCAGACTAAAAACAGACCAAAGTAGCTTACAATACGATTTCACAAAGGGCCTTTCGCCAACAATGGCCAGTCTCCTTGTCCCCTGGTAATATCTATCTTGCAACACTTGACGCGCAAAAAGCATTTGATGTAGTTGACCACATTATTCTGCTAGATAGATTATATGATCAAAATATCCACCCAGACTTGTGGCTAATTGTGAAGAACATGTATGAAGGTCTGACGTCTAGAGTGAAATGGGCTGGATAATTAAGTAGCAGCTTCACAATCAGACAGGGTGTTCGACAGGGGCTGGGGGGTTGTATACAAAACTGTGTAAAGTATACATAAACAACTTACTTGAAGAGCTGAAACAGAACAGGATGTGTCTCTATATTGGCACCGTCTATGCTGGATGTCCAACATGTGCATATGACGTAGCGCTGCTATCCTCCAACAAAAACGAACTACAATTAATGCTGAACGTCGCAAGTAGGTATTCTAAACAACACAGATATATGCTTCATCCAACGAAAAGTAAAGTAATTACAAACGCAAAGTCATCCGATCATGAAACATGGACCATTTATGTAAACGAAATTAGCGCCTCATATGGGGCTAATCCGAACAACTTCCAATGAGTCCAATCTGAACATTAGTGAGCGGATCAGTTTAGCAAGGAGGACAATGTATAGTCTCATTAAAACCGGCCTACATGGAACTGATGGACTAAACCCAAAGGTGTCATATACGATCTACCAAGCATATGTCCTTCCGCGACTGATATTCGGATTGGAAGTACTACATGTTACCAATGCTGATCTAAACAGTCTGAAGAGATTCCACCATAATAGTCTACAAATGTTCAAGTCTCTACCCCAACGCACTTCATCTACTTCTCGGGGCAATACCAATATCAGCAGAGCTGCACATAAGACAACTGAGCTTCCTGTACAGTGCTAAGCTGTGACAATATAACTATCCGAGATCAAGTGAATAGACAAACAGCTGTTAACCTGAACAGGATCATTCTTCTGCCGAGTTACCGAAACATTACAGTTATACCAATTACCCAGCCTAAGTGAACTCAGTGATCGTCTTCATCCAAAGCAAGCTTGGAAAACCAGGGTAACTAAACAAATAAATCAGTTCTGGACTGAAAAATATATAAATGATTCTACAGATAAATCTTCACTATCAATGATGAACGTATCTTACCTCCGCGTCAACGTTACACATCATATATGGGACTCATTAGACGACTCAACTGTTACTGAAGTTCGTAAAGGAATAACCCATGCAATAATGGCACCGTCTATGCTGGATGTCCAACATGTGCATATGACGTAGCGTTGCTATCCTCCAATACAAACGAACTACAATTAATGCTGAACGTCGCAAGTAGGTATTCTAAATAATACAGATATATGCTTCATCCAACGAAAAGTAAAGTAATTACAAACGCAAAGTCATCCGATCATGAAACATGGACCATTTATGTAAACGAAATTAGCGCCTCATCTGGGGCTAATCCGAGCAACTTCCAATGAGTCCAATCTGAACATTAGTGAGCGGATCAGTTTAGCAATGAGGACAATGTATAGTCTCATTAAAACCGGCCTACATGGAACTGATGGACTAAACCCAAAGGTGTCATATAAGATCTACCAAGCATATGTCCTTCCGCGACTGATATTCAGATTGGAAGTACTACATGTTACCAATGCTGATCTAAACAGTCTGAAGAGATTCCACCATAACAGTCTACAAATGTTCCAGTCGCTACCCCAACGCACTTCATCTACTTCTCGGGGCAATACCAATATCAGCAGAGCTGCACATAAGACAACTGAACTTCCTGTACATGGTGCTAAGCTGTGACAATATAAATATCCGAGATCAAGTGAATAGACAAACAGCTGTTAACCTGAACAGAATCCCTCTTCTGTCGAGTTACCTAAACATTAAAGTTATACCAATTACCCAGCCTAAGTGAACTCAGTGATCGTCTTCATCCAAAGCAAGCTTGGAAAACCAGGGTAACTAAACAAATAAATCAGTTCTGGACTGAAAAAATATAAATGATTCTACAGATAAATGTTCACTATCAATGATGAACGTATGTTACCTCCGCGTTAACGTTACACATCATATATGGGACTCATTATACGACTCAACTGTTACTGAAGTTCGTAAAGGAATAATCCGTGCACTAATGATCACAGGGACCTACATGCTCCAAACAAACAAAAATAAATTTAGCCTTTACATGATAGACTCTACTTGTCCGCTTTGTCGCATTGAACCAGAAGATATAATACACGTAATAACTAGATTTCCTGAATATCATAACATAAGAAAAACCTAACATCACTATATAAACAAGGAACAAGGAAAAGATGTGTAGAACTCGGAGTGCAACAACAGGACCAGAATAACCCAATTCATTCTGGACAGTAATCATTTATACCAATACAACGAAAATCTGAACGTTACACGACTAAATCGTCTATCAACTGAACTATGTGATAAAATACACATATAAAGAATAAATGCACTTAGCGTGATGGCTGCCAGTATCCTAATGTAATCTAATCTCATAATTCCTGAGTGTTTACAAAGTAATTATGAAGTTTTCAACACAATCAGCACGCTTACATTACCATAATAACCATAAACTACGAGGATTACAACATCGGTGCACCTGTGGAGAGGTGGTTCAATACAGAGACAAGAAGTATAACGGCACGGCAGCATACTCGTGTGACGTTCTCAACGAAAAGTCGTGTAACAGGTTCGTATGACCCAGCTGACTGTTATTGCATATGCGTACTGCTGCAATTTTTTCGTTTTATTATTAGCCGATCTATTTATAGATCGGCTAATATATTGGTCATCCATCGAATTCTGAAAAAGTTTGTAGCAACCCTTTTCTCCGCTATTCGGTAACCTACGAACGCGAATTTTGCTGTATCACTTCCAAATTGCATCAACCGATAAATTTTGCATTTTTGGCAATTATCTCCGTTTAAAACTTTAAATATAGCCAAATAACACAATTGTGAATACGTAATGAGCTGAACGCCGGAAGAGATTGAACCCGGAAGTTGTTGTTGTTGAAGTCCATAGTTGGCTCTAATGGCCATATACGCCAACATACGCCGATTATTGGGCTAATTTAAAGCTTTTATTTATTAAACAGAACAAGTTTCAGCAGTATAAATCGCGTAAAATGTGTTTATTCGGCTAATTTATAATCGACCTCTGCTCAAAATCTCCTCCGACTAGCAACCCCAGCATTTCGGGTTTATCCCATTGGATCGCGTATGCGCGTCATTTGACGCTAGTTAATATTCACAAAATTTTCCACCAATCAAAACGAAGAATTGCCCTTCATAGCGAACTTTGATTTGTTGACGTATCATGCAGGGATGGCAGGGATGCATCCAGCACGCGCGATTGCGGCAACCCCCTTAATTATTGTCAATGCCGCAAATTATTGATTGTCTTGCGCCTGACATCGCGCAAAAAATCACGGATGGGCCCCTTTTTAAATGACCAGTGCGCAAATTAAATAAACGTAATTTACTATTTAAACTCGCTGCGTATTTAAATCATTGGAAGGCGTGCAGTTCAATCGAGTTTGTGCGGCCGTTGAACGTAAGCTTCGAGTCGATTTAAACCATTTAAATCGATAAACAAGGGATAAACAAGTGACAACGTTAACCTGTTATGCTCCATTAAGAAGTAATAAGCTTATGGCAAATCATATTACTTTGGGGCCGAGCTACTAAAGTGATTGGTGTGGCATGGAAATATTGAGTTTTGGGAATTTTCCTCATTGTGGACCCGTTTAATGCGGGATAGTACAACCCGTTGGCCCGGCCTTAAATGACCTTAGCTGTTGATAGGCCGTTAAACACCAATACTCACTCGCTCATTCATCCCCCCCGAGACTCAGTAACTACTAAAATGCGGACATATATTGAACCCTGATTTCATCGGCTAATAACATCATGCTCTGCATGACTTTTCATATATATTTTGGTCATCCGCCCATCAATCCGTCTTTCTGTCCGTACGAACTCCGTAAGTCTGTGCGTCCGTCCGTTCCTCCAACGCTCCATATCGTATTTATTTTCTTTATATACTGCAACACCCCTTTTAGTTTAAACACTATTTATTTCAAGTTATGGCAAATAATATATATATACATACAATTGAGAACAGGATTAGAAAACAAGCTTTTACACTTATGTGAATTCGTCTCCTTTCAGAGACACCCCTTTTCGGGGATTACGTGCACGATTATATTTGATTTATATATACATGTACATACAAACGAGTACAGTCGACTTTTTACAGCTGGGTGGACTGAAGCAGTGTGTATAAAGTGTCTGGCTCCAGGACACAACGCATTGCCACTGGCGAGGCTCGAATCCACGACCGTACGATCAGCAGTGCGACTCGTTAGACCACTTGGCCACGCGGTATACTAAAATATATGGCGAAAACCCACCCCAAGCAGCGGGTTCGACACGTTTGTTTCTTTCTTTATATAGATACAGTACGACACCAGGTTGTTTGGGTAATTAATTATTTTTGCAATGGACATTTTTGTCACAGGTCCGAGTCTTTCCCCTATGATCAGGAAGCGGGTTATTGAACATTATCCACTGTTTCGCAAGATCGGCGGGTTCAGAAACAATTCCTAGAACAGTATCTATGATTGGTTCAGAATGTTGCTGGTCGCTGTGTGCAAGTACTTTACATACAATACATGTAATTGAGACTGGTCTATATGTACTTGCTATTGGATTCTACTCTTCGGTATTGAAAATCCATCAAGCCATTTGAATTTAAACTTTGACAACCCGACGACAGCTGTTAAATCAACGTCCTTAGTCCAGCATGCTGAAAACCGGGAACATGAATTGGATTGACACTGAGTGTCCCATCCACGGCGCCCAGGGTGTTCTCAAATGAGATTTTTATTTGCGTTAGCTTGTTACTGTATACTATACGGGGCATGACGTTGCTATACTGGCCATCTTAGTGTATGCAATCCAGTAGTAACGTTTACCTATTACCTATTGTGGCGTGTTTGACACATACCACAAATAAGTTGACATACCCATAAATACAAGTTTGTGCAACGTCATATTGGTCGTTTTCACCACACTGCTATACAAAGTCTGATTTCCTATTACTTTTAGGGGAAGGGGCCACGTGGCCTTGGTGTGGTAATGACATGGAACCAGTTGGTGTGGTAATGACATGGAACCAGGTCGGGTTATTCGGGATTCCCCCCCCCCCCCCCCAATGCAGCAGGTTGAATACGGGATCGAACCAGTTGCCCAGGCCTTACATGATCTTAACCTAGCTTTCTGGCATATCTGTCTATAATGTATTGCACCACAATGTAATACTTTTTCTGTCATATTATTTGCTGTATGTGTCAAACGGTCGAAGTGATGAAACTGTAAGATGGCTGTACATACACAGATGGCGGAGATGGCAACTCGATGTACCATATAGTATACAGTAACAAAATATGTTGTTTTCTGAAAATGTTCAGAAAATGGCTGCGAACATTAGACGGACATGGGTAATATTCCTGATATGACAACAAAAGCTAAAGCTAGAACATTCGGTGTGTCTACGCATTTAGTGCCCCTATAAGTTATTTAAGAAACTTACAAAAACTTCCAAAAAATAAACACACGAACAGACAGACGGACAGACAAAAACTTTAAAAAAATAAACAGACGAACGGACGTACGATTAGTAGTGATGGTAATTGTATTAATGCGGAAGGATGTATCGTTACTAAGTAATGCCAACAATAAACGGACAGACAGACAGACGGAAGGATAGGGCGAAACCTATTGGGCGAAATATGCACCGCCGATTTGACGACGATGTTATTCATGGAATGCATGTATGGCGGCCGTGACACTTGCGATAACAAATCTTCGTACGACAGCTCAATACCTATTGTATACTTACGAGGAAAGATACGGACTTCGCAAAAAAGTTCGCACGAAGTTGACGTTAGTGAAACGGTAAAATGCGCCTAAGAAGTTCGTATGATACTTTCTTATCGTAAAAAGTTTAGTGAAACGGGCCCCTGGACTATCGATATCATAAGCCTGGGTCCAATCAGATGGCACTGAATCACATGCACTGTCCACTGATTTATTGAAGAGTGTTGTAAATATTGTTGTAACGTTAACCTCAGTGGCACATTATTTTAGTATTCTAGGTTATGCACAGTTTAAGCCGACGTGTTTGTATCATGAACTGTGACAATACAGTACAGTATGTGACGCACATGAACAACTAGGTGAAATAAAGCCGCACTTGCAATGCATATTGTTATGCCTTACCGCGATAGTGGGGGGCAGCTAGTGTTACCCTTGTAGTAAAACCGTAATAGCTACACACCTGCAACTTGGTAGCTTCCTTAAGATGAATAGATGCGCAAAGTTTATTTCATTGTTTTATTCGAGCACCGGTCATGGATTATCTCCCCATGTTTTATTTAGAATTTCCCAAATGTGGCTTGTAACTCGTAAATTTTTCAAACCATAATAGCTACAGACCCGAAACTTGGTTGGTATGTATCATCCTTATGTTATGATGAGCATACGTAGATGCGTAAAGTTTATTTCGATTTTTGATTGACCCTCGGGTCATGGATTAATCTCTCCTTTTCGACTTAAACTTTTTAAATTATGGCTTGTAACTGGCAAAACATTTAAGCCGAACTAGCTACACACCTGAAACTTGGTATGTAGCTTCCTTATGATGAGTAGATGCGCAAAGTTTATTACGATATTTGACTCGACCACTTGTCATGGATAATCTCCCCCTTTTTGACTGAATTTGGCAACTTTGAATTTAAACAGTAATAGTTACAGACCGGAAACCTGGTATGTAGCTTCCTTATGATGAGTAGATGGGCCAAATTTATTTAGATATTTGATTCGATCCCCTGGTCATTGATGATCTCCTCCTTTGTGACTTACAATTTGGCAATTTTGACTTGTAAATCGTAAAACTGTTAAATCGTAATAGATACAGACCTGAAACCTGGTATATACCTTCCTGATGAATGAGTAGATGGGCAAAGTCTATTTCGATTTTGATCAGATTTTCACAATATCTGGTAAGTCATTAATGAAAACAAGAAATAGTGTTGGACCTAGTTTTCACGACGAGAACGTTTTTACTTCATGATGGATGCGTATTGACTTAGCCCTTAGGTATGTTTTAACAATTTGGGTACGTTTTGCCATTGGTTCGTTTTGACTTGGGTGGGTTTTTAGCTGCGAGCCTCTTGCAGCTTATGTAACCGGTCCTCAAAATACAGTCAGATATCACGGCGCCATTTTTTTTGTGGCGCGTATGTATACATATTGTATCTAGGTCATTGTTAACGACTCGTTTTATGCTATTTTACATTTCACATTTATTATAATGTATATCTTTGGTACATAATTAATTGAAGAAAAAACAATGGAACCTCAGATTTAGCTGTTCATTTACAACAAATAAAACGGACTATTTTGTTCGCGCATTAATGGTGTGTAAACCCGAATCACACCTGTCTGGATTTTTTCATTCACAACTACGGCGTGTACAAATTTGCATAAAACAACACTATAACCACAGGTGTTTGAAGAGTGAATCCGGATATGGAATTACCACCCTTATCGCATCGCCGTATTTCGCCGATATTGATTTCGAAAATCAGTCATATTTTCCTTAAATGATAAAAATATACTGTTACCACTCATTTGAACCGTGTCGTCTAGATGGTTCACTCATTTGAATCGTCGCGTCGGCATGTTTCGAATGAGTGGTAATAGCGTACACTTTCACTGACAATAATTGAGCCCGGATATGGAATTACCACCCTTATCGCATCGCCGTATTTTGCCGATATTGATTTCGAAAATCAGTCATATTTTCCTTAGATGATGTCGAAAATTGATAAATTTTTTAGATCTCATGCGGAATTCAATTCCGCATGAGATAGGCTGGTTGTCATCTTTTGTAGGGACCTTTGTCACATCGTGGCAGATTATCTTACGCTTAACAATCATGTTGATCCGTCTGTTCTTGTTACGTACTGTATCAGTGCAAAATGGTGCAATTTATTAAAACGTTCTGTTGCTGCACTTTCTATGGCATCGGCGGATTCAGGGGGGGGAGGGCTGTCCCGGTGCCCAGCCCCCCTAAAATTCGCCGAGTAACAGTGACAGCTAGTGTCAATATTTTTGCTAAAAAATGCGCCAGAACGCAGGAAATGCGATGTACATATATTTCCAAAAAAAGATCAAGGGGGGAATGCCCACGGACACCCCTAGCGCTATCCAGAGCTCCGCTCGGTCTACGAACGAGATACGCTCGTGCGATAATATACGCAGCTCAGTACTTTCAGTACTTTGATTTTGCTAGAAACCGACCATACACCGGTGAAATATCCATTTGCAAAACCAGTCTAGCCAACAACAACAACATTAACGTGCTCAAAATGGGTCCTGTAAGTTACTTTTTTAGCTCATGGCTTTTCGTATATATTTCTTTCTTCCATTTTCCATTATGTAGCCATATTATACGTATGTACATTCAATTTTTTGCGTGAATGGATGAAGAATGTTTTGAGTATTTTGTTCTGAAATTGGTTTTCGCGGCCAAAAATTGGAAAAATGTGCTTTTCATCTGTTTCATCTAGTGGCTCATATGTTTTTTTTGTCTCACCCAGTGAATCAATAGCGGTCACAATTCCGGCGTTGTCGGTTTCGTCAAAAATTTTGGACGTAGCCAAATTTCCGATATATCTAGTCCGGCGCGTAGCTGCATTAAGGCACTGCAGGCCCCGGCCCTGCAGAATATTCGAGAAAATGGAAAAAATTATGTGCCAGAGTGCATCATTTACCTTCTAGTTTCGATTTTTTTCGCTGGGGGGCCATGCCCCAGACCCCCCTAGCATACTCGCACCAACAGTGCTCGAAGTCGTCAACCCTAGCATACTCGCACCAACAGTGCTCGAAGTCGTCAACCGGGCCTGCAGATTCAAATTGGCTAGCTACGCCCCTGCTAGTCCAATAACATTTGACCCTGGGTTTTGCTATCTGATGCACAGGCAATGGCATGTTGATAGGATAGTGTATTATACTTTTTTAGACGTGTAGATTTTTAAAAAAAAATGTATTCATTCTATTGTCAATGTATATCATACGATCCTCTAACTTCGATAGCCGCACAGATTCGAGACCATTTTTATTTTCTCGTTCTATCGCGAGATTTACGGGTTACGTCACTTCCATTACACTTGTGCGTTCAACCGAAGCCAGATGAAAGGTCACAAATGCCAAGTTAGAAAAATGCGATTTAAACAGGACTAATACATTGCCAAACAACACAACACACCTAAATGTTGTGTTTTCCACTAATCCCATTAACCCCCTCCATTAAAATCCGGATTTCGATAGGAAAACTTACATATAAATGAGTTCGCTTGAACCCGTATGTTGTTTACATGTTTATCAATGGAGGTCACGTAATATTTGTAGGTAGAAAGGCAATAATAATGTAGGAATATGGATTTTCATTCAGTTACCACCTTATCCTATTTTTTTTTTTAAATGTCACTTTTAAGTTCGTCCACATCAGTCCAATACCTCCATTTATCAGCAGATATATGCTATCTGGTCTCTGTTTTTGTTATTCCCATTGTGGACGAGTACCACATGCAGAAGGGATTGAAATGTCTTACTCCAAAAATAGACATTACCACTTTAAAAAAGTATTAAAACCAACAAGCTGAAAATTCATATTGTTTAATTTGTTTAATCTAGCAAATTATATTTTCCAAGTTGGCAATCGTTTGTCTAATCATTTAAGTTCGAAACAATATGTATCGTGACCCCTGAACGCAATGGTACATTATGCAGACACAATTTGTGGTGTTTTCCAACCTGGCACCTGCACCGGAAGAGCATATGACGTCATAGGGTCAGAGGTCGCGACCTTTCACGGTACGCTGGAGGCGGCCATTTGTAGACGAGCGTGTTTTGAAAGTAAACAATTGCATTTCTCCGTGCTTTTGAAGCCAGTAAACGCAATATATATACAGATAATTGGATTATATTTGCATGTAACTAATAAAAAAGGTTTATACTCTAGTATTTATTACGCATGTTGTTTAATATCGTTAGAGTCTCGAATTATGAGCAGTCCAGGATATAATCAAGGCCTTGAACTAACTTTACTAAGTGTGCCTAAATTTCACCATCACCAGTTTGAAGGCATAATATATTTTATATTTAACATAAAATTCCATTATTCCTAGTGCCTACACAGACTGACAGAGCTAAGGCCCAACTTCGTCTAATAAAACCGACACATACAGGGCCGTAGCCAGAGGTAAAAATCTACCGAGGCAAATCTTATGAAACGTGTATCCAGTGGGAGCGCGACCCGCATCGTAAATAAAAATCGGCAAAATTTCTACCGAGGCCTCAACGTGGCTACGGCCCTGACATAGCCAGCATTTTACACACAGAAGCCGTACCATCCCAAAAACCGGACACAAGTTACCCGACTACTCTAGGTCGTACACGAGTTCGTATCGTTATTTCACTCTAATTCTCAAGACTAAACTGAACAAACCAGATCGGCCTTTCAAGAATCCTCGAGATTTTTCAATAAAGTAATACTAGTTATGTAAAATGCGGAAATACAATAAAATCTACCTACAAGAGCTATCTTTAATTATTTTCTTATCAGCATCTGATCTCGAAGAGTTGTGTAACACATTTGTTTACATTTCTGGCTGCTATACGTTCTCTGATTGGTTGGTTGGTAAGCAGAGGTTACCAGATGACTAATCAGAAGCTGTGTTACAACTGGGTGTATTCGTGCCAATCATGTGACCAGTAAATGCAACATGTCGGCCATTTCCCTTCAGGCAAGTCGGAAATGTAGGCGTCAATTACAGTCACAAAACTGTAGTACATTATTCTTGTTCAGATGTATGAAAGTAATCATTATACGGGCGACAAAGCATTTGGCTCGAATGCTACGCGTATATGAAAACTTAGAACTAGGTTGAACATATGATTGAAAGTGTAATTTTTGTTTTACCGTCGATGAGCTGAGTACTAGTTTACTACATCGGTATTTTCGTAATACGGGCGACGTAGCATTTGGCCACAGACCAAATGCTTCTAAAACCCTATTTATGCTACGTCTGAATAGATACTGAATTAGCAGGTGAAGTATTCTAGTTATGGAATTCGAAAATATATTTTTTTTTTTGTCGTTAACAACAAAGACGCATGAAAATGTGCTGTCATTTTAATAAGCGTTTCGAATGATCCGATGTGAACACGCGAGTACAGTTGCCCTAAATTAAAGTTTTTGAAAAAAAGAAAACAAAAAACAATTTGCAATGAAAGAGTTTCATTATGTCATAGGCCTTGTTGTGAATGATGATTGTACAATACATTTGTCAAAATGAAAACGATGCAAATTAATGTAGTCCCGATATTTACTAGTCCAATATTTTGAATAGAAAGACAGATTGTTACATGTATTATCCCTCCTAGTTCTTTTGCGGCCATCGCGTAGGGATGGGTTGTGGCCGACTGGTTAGACCACATGAGTTAAATAGTTAAAATACTAGTAGTTGTGGGTTCAAACCTTGTCTTAGATGCTTAGGCATCAAAAATACTTTCATAGTATTTCCATCCCACTGATCTCTCGAATGAGACTTGAAACTGAGGTCCCGGCCCTAAATGACATTAGCTGTTGCTCGGTCGTTAAAGGTACATGCCCACTCAGTAGGCACAAAATGTTCTTTATATTATAGAAATTAAATAAGTGTATAATTGTATCACTATTTCACCCGTTCTAAACATTACGAGTGCCCGCTATACAGATATAATCATTTAGTAATCATTTAGTAATATATTTTTTACTGATAGTGACGCGCGGTGGTATCGGGCTATTTTCATATGCAAATGATGTATGATATTTTTTAATTATTTATGTAATTAAATGTGTCACCTGAAAAAATAATATTTTCGACAGATTACAAAGTTACGTATGATCATTGCACATAAAAAAATAAATACATATACATTACATATAATAAATAGTAATGGCCGTTAACATTTTAAGGAAACACGGTTATCACCCCTGATATCAGTGTGGAAATTCACATCTGAAATAAAATGTATAATAATGCCAATCAATACATGGGGTAATGGTGAATGAATGTTTATTTTGCCAGAAAATGTCTCTGAAGTTCTGATGAAGTTCTGATATAAAGAACATTTTGTGTCTACGGAGTGGGCATCACCTTTACATCCATTTTTTTCTCACTTTTCGCATCATCATTGCAAATTTTATAATGGTGATTGACCAGCCAATTTTATGATATGTGTCAATGAGTCGAGTACTGTCTATGTAGGGTCAGCATGGATGCGAGGAATGAACTTTAACATAAAAGTCGCGGGAATATTGGACGAAGGCCGGAAGGCCTCGTCCAGTATTCCCGCGACTTTTCCAAGTTTATATATCCATCCAGAATTGAATGGGTCGGGGGCTAAGTCCTTTCTGGACTTTAGAGCCCTTTTTCTACTGATCCCATCAAGTGGAATATTGGGTTTGGGTTTTTCGGTCATTAATTTTGATTGTCATTGACTATTACCGGTAGCAGGGCTCCAGATAAGGAATTAGTAATTGAGTATTGTCACTCCATCATTTTTGGAGCAATTGGGTATTTCAAAATTTTAATTGGGTAAAATAAAATCACACTACTGTTTACAGACAACAATTATCGAATAATTTGCTTCAAAATGAAAACATGTCTTGGCATTTCATTATAATTTTCTCCTTGGAGACAAGAAATACCAAGATATGTTTTTATGGGAAATAAGAAAAATATGCTATATTTGTGGTCTGTTTATTGTTTTCTGCAGCATGGTAAAGGTACCACAAATTTGTTATTGCTTTTTGATACTCACTACTTCTAATTTCAATTGGGTTTTTGGCAATTTTAATTGGGTATTTAAGCAAATACGCAGCTTATCTGGAGCTCTGACCTGTAGTTTGCAAAATATAGTTGAAATATATTCTTGTTGAAAATTTGTAAATTTCTTTTCTTTCTCTTTCAGCGAAAACAGAATGCTGCAAGGCCCAAGCAATCGAAGAAGAAAACAAGTTCATCAAAACTGGCAAACAAACATCTGAACAAGCTTGCAAAGCAAGGGAAACTGAACAGGGAGAATAATCGCCGCAAACGGAAGGAGAAGCTGGCACTGAGAGCCAAGGCAGAGGACACTGACAAACGCAGGGAGATAACTCGTGCCAGGACAGCAGTAGAAGAAGAGTTACCCCTAGGTGATGATGACATCAACTACTATGGTACACCAGGGCACAATCTCAGCTTTGTATCTTCTGTTCAAAACAGGTAATAAACTAAATGGCCCAAGTAGGTCAAATGTATGTGTGAGGAGTATGAGTTTTGCAATTATTTACATTTTCATGTTGTGAGATATTTTTATGTCCCATTTGCATCAAGAAGTTTGTAAGTGTTTGCCTTTCCTTTCTGAAATCTTTAGTATACTGGAGTCAGGTTATCCGTCCGTCTGTCCGTGTGTCCGTGTTATAACTTCTATTTCCTTCATCTAAAGTGCTTAATATTTCACACATGCATTCCTGTAAGGCTTTACTACCATGCTGTGCCAAATCCACGACCGTCCAAACCCCGCTGATCCCAAGGTCAAGGTCAAATACTTAGTCTCTTTACAAAACTTAACATCAGAGAAATATTGTTATAACTTCTATTTTCTTCATCTAAAATGCTTAATATTTCACACATGCATTCCTGTAAGGCTCTACTACCATGCTGTGCCAAATCCACGGCCATCCAACCCCCGCTGATCCCAAGGTCAAGGTCAAATACTTGGTCTCTTTACAAAACTTAACATCAGAGAAATAAGTTATAACTTCTATTTCCTTCATTGAAAATTCTTAATATGTCACTCGTGCATTCCTCTAAGGTTGTATTATCATGCTGTGACAAATCTACGACCGTCCAAGCCCCGCTGACCCCAAGGTCAAGGTCACATACTTAGTCTCTTTACAAAACTAACTATCAGAGAAATATGTTATAACTTCTATTTCTTTCATCGAAAATTCTTAATATTTCATGCGTGCATTCCTCTAAGGCTCTACTATTATGCTGTGACAAATCCCCGCTGATCTCGAGGTCAAGGTCACATACTTAGTCTCTTTACAAAACTTAACATCAAAGAAATTGGTTATAACTTCTATTGCTCGGATCTGCTTCACATTTCACACACGCATTGCTCCAATGGACCTCTACCACCCTGTGACAAATTCATGTTCGTGCCGCCCCCGCTAAACCCAGAGTCAAGGTCACAAGCCCACACACATATTTAGGGGTACCTGGGCCCACGCGGGGGGTATTCCGTAAGCCTCGCTTACTGACAATCTAGTTATTACTAGAAAATTCTGTTACTAATAGGCTGGCAATAATCGAACTATGCTGTTCCCAAATAGCTTTTGTTTCAGCTAGCTACCCAAATATGGTTCTAGCAAATATGAAATTCTCTAATCTTGTTGTGTTTTTGTCTTGCCTTTCAGTGTGTTGTCCAAAACCGGTAGCAATAAGAAGTCCAAGAAACGGAAAAACGATGACACATTCACAGAAGAAGAGTACGAGCAATTGCCACGGAAACTGTTTGCAGCCGATTCCAACAAAAACATGAAGATGATTCTTCCAATCAAAACCCAGAAGGGGATAGTGGCACGAGTTGTTGAAGATGAAGGTACAGTGCAACCTCTCTACAACAGCCACCATGGGAAGATGCAAAACTGGCTGTTGTAGAGAGGTGGCTGTTGTAGGGAGGTTAATGCCGAATTAAATTTTGTCGTCCGCTGTTTATTTATTTTCTTCGATAATTATCGTCAAAAACATGCTTTGGCAACATTTTAGAATCCTTTCCAATGGAAATGATTCTAAAATGCTGTCAAAACATGTTTTTATTGAGAAAGAAGGCAAAGCAAGAGCAGACGACAATTTTCGTGCTCAGCAGTCTAAGGGTTAGATATGGAGGAAATCATCCATTTAGGATATAATATAGTGGCTGTTATAGAGAGGGTGTTGTTGTAGAGAGGTGGCCGTTCGGGGAGGTTCGACTGTACATGCATGCTTTAATCTTGCCAATACGTCATCATCATTTCTGAACCTCTATTGGCAATCTCAACTCTCAATTAAGCAGTTTGATTAACTAAGCTGTAGCACAGCTCAGGCTCAGCGAATCAAGCTGCTTGATTTCAAGCACAATATTCAATTGCAGTGGAACCTCTCTAAACCGGACAGAGATATGTTAGTTGTACTTAAATTTGGATGTCTTTCATTGCCAGTTACTTCCAATTACAATATCTGTTCATGATCACAAAGAATCCATGTGTGTCTTGAAGTAGTCATATGTCTGTTTTACAGTGGAATCTCTCTGCCTTGTTGTATCTATGCAGTATACAATGTCGCCCACCTTATAATAGTGTGTCGAAATACGAGTGTCATAGTTCCGTTTTTGTCTCTGCATTAAATTTTAACTTTGAACGCACCAGATGATAAATTTTCGACATTTTGGCCTCTAAGTTATCAATATATGCAGTGTAGGTGACACTATCAGCACTTCTGTGTGGCGCGTTTCCTACTAGAAAATGAACAGGTAAATTCACCTCTCGCCCAAACATCAGCTTATTCGGGGTCTCCCCAGTTGAAGGGTGCACACATGATCGATATGCCGACATCATCAACGGCAGGTAAACATCCCAATTTGTTTGTTCAGAGTTCACATAAGTAGTTATCATGTTTACCAAGCTCTGATTAAACCGCTCTACCATGCCATTGGAGGACGGCCGGAATGCGCTTGTTCAAGTCTGATTTATTTCGAGCAATACACACATCTGCCTAAACAGTTCAGACTGGTAATTTCTTCCCTGGTCAGACAAAATGTCAATGGGAATTCCCATTCTGGAAAAGAATTCCATCACAAGTTTATTAGCCACGGTGTGTGCTGTCTGGTCAGGTAGGGCGTATGCCTCAACATACTTGGTGAAGTTACACATTGCCACCAATATAAATCTATTTCCGGATTCACTAGTAGGTAAAGGCCCTAGTATGTCAGTTGATCCATGGGGTATCCAACGGTATACTTCTGTAATGGTGCTTTCGCAACCTTCATCGGCTTCTTTCTTTCCCCACAAAAATCACATTGTTTAATCCATTGTCGCACTTTCACTCATTTTGTACCAATAGAAGCTAAGTCTCAGTTTATCTATTGTTTTACTCACACCAAGATGGGCTGACGGCATTGCATTATGTGTTAGTTTCATTACATCTTTATGCAGTATTGCCGGCAGAATAAGCTGGTCGTAATCTTCAATTGAATTTGTAGTCACCCAACATTTAAACAATACACCATTCCTTACATGTAACTGCGACCAGTACAACCACAAGTTTCTGGTCACTGGGCTTTACACCCGCTACTACATCTCTAAGTGGTCTGTCACTACTTTGCAGCTTCCACTTCAGCACAGGACCGATATCTGGATCAGCAGACTGCAACTTAGCCATTTCGCTTGCTGAGTATGAGCCAATCCATTTGAAAAGTGTACATTCTCTGCACTTCCAACTCGGTCATTTTCATTGGTTACTTTTCGGCTGTTTTGGAAATAGTCCACCAGCATGTGACAATCCAAGGTCCTTCTCGAGAGTTTCATCTCCCAGATCCACATGGTTGCTAGCTGGCTCAGTTGACTCTTGGCTGACTCTCAGATGCTCGACTTTACCGGATCCTATGTGTTCGTGGAATAGCCAAACACACTGCACCAATAGTCTAATAACAGCCACTATGTAATCGGGTCCAGCCATAAGAATACTGCTTATTACACTTAAATACATCCCAATGTAATGGTAGAAAGCACTTGAACATGTTTGAACACTAATCCGTCTTGTTATTAGTGGTACCACATCGTCCATGTCCTGCAATATCGACCACTCCTTGTGCTTCTTGGTGCAACTTTTGCAACCGCCACATGGTAACGACTGCAGGACCGATGTTCCGTCATAACATGGACAATCTGCTGGATTACAAGGCATCCTCGACAAAGCATCAGCATTAACATGCTTTGTGCCCTTTCTATGTTCGATCACAAAATCAAATTGTGAAAGTACTTAAATCCATCTTGCCATCTGATTCTCTGGGTTCTTAAAAGACATAATCCACCTCAATGAACTATGGTCAGTCCTGACAATAAGCTTTCTCCCTAATAAATATTGTCTGAACTCCTGTAGGTAGACAACGACAGTTAGCATTTCACGCCGTGTGCAACAGTAAGCCCTTTGCGGTTTCGTTAGTGACTTACTGGCATAACAAATCGGACGCTCTTCCATTTGTTGTGACTTCTCACACCATTGCATCTGCGATAAAACTGATCCAATTGCATAATCAGAAGCATCACAGTCCAAAATGAACGTCCCGGCATCATCACGAGAAATGCAAGCACCTCTTTCCCCGTCAATGCGGACTTCAGTCGTCAAAACATCTTTGACATTCTCTGTGTTCATTCAAATGGTTGTCCGCCTCTAACAACTGTGCATAGATTGTGCACGTGCAGCAAAACCCTGATGAAGCGTCTGTAATAAGAACAGAATCCCACAAATGACCGCACATCTGTGACATTCTGTGGAATCGGCCACTCCTTGATTGCTTTAACCTTGCTCAAAAGTGGTTTCACACCATTTTTCAGTAACCAGATGTCCAAGGAAAGCCACTTCCTGTTGAAACAACACGCATTTAGGAGCCTTCAGCTTTATTCCTGCTCTATGCAACCTGGTTAACACGACGTCCAACCTGGCTAAATGGTCACAGAACGTTTTGGCATATACAATTATGTCATCCAGATATATGAGTAATATGTGCCATTGTAGGCCACGCATAATGAGTTCCATGCACCTCTGGAAGGTTGAACTACTATTACAGAGTCCGAAAGGCATCACGTTATTCTCAAACAATCCTTGTTTACACACAAATGCTGTTTTTGGTCGATCCTCCTCTTCCACCTCTATCTGATAATATGCGGATAAAATATCGAGGCAAGAAAAATAGGCTGCACCGTCTAAGTAATCTAGGCAGTCATTTAAATTTGGTAACGGATACGCATCCTTTTTAGTAACTGAATTAAGAAGTCGATAATCCACACAGGGCCTCGCTGTTCCATCTCGCTTCCGAACATACACTAGTGGAGCAGCCCACGATGATGAACTCACGCGAATCACTTTTGTTTTTAACTGATTTTGAATTATCTTGGATTCCTCATCTGCAAAGGCGAATGGTGGTCTTCGTGGACGTTGTTTGATAGGCGGATTGCCCCCAGTGTCAATTTTATGCTTAACCGCTGATGTTCGCCCGAGGTCACTCGATGAGCTTGCAAAAACATCAGTATGTTTTATTAATAATGACTTCAACTGATTTCTTTCAGTCAGAGTTAATTTCTCACTTGAACATTCAAAAAGCTCAACTAGATGTCTTGGTAATGATCCACTGCTAGTGTCACCCTGCAAACTATTTAGCTTAGATTCAGGTCTACAAATTGTTACCTCGTCGACTTCTCCAAGGTGTGCCAATGTTTCCCCTTCACAGATTAGAATATCTGAAGACGATGGATTCAAAACACGAATTGGGATTCCCATGTTCTTCAAATTTGGGTCAACAAGGGCATACCCAATCATTAAACAATGGTTACTATCCTTCACTGGAGACACTAAGCCATATTTGTCTGTATTTCTTCATCTGTTTCTCCTTCAATTATCATCTCACTGAATGCTGGTATTGTGACAGCGCCATCACACTTAATTCTAATTGCTCGCAAACTCACTTTTTCGATGAGAGTGGCGTACTTCTTTTTATTCAATTTCAGACCTGATTCTGCACTTAACACGTAATTATGAGCCTGAAGGAAGTCAAGTCCCAATAACCCATCCTCTCGTATGGGGGCTACGAAACACTGCCACTGAAATTTATCTTTCTTAATTTTAAAATTCAAAGTTACAGTACCCAACACGGGAAGTAGCTCATCATTGGCGACTTCCAGTTTCAATGACGGACTTACTTCCTTTAGCTCAGGACGCATATCCTGGGGCAATTTGTTATAAATGTTAGACGACACAACATTAACTGCAGCCCCTGTATCCAAAACCAATTTGGCATCGACAGAATGAATATCAACAGAAAGCAGTATCGATAATCCACTGTTAACCTCACGACATGACATTCTTATAACTGTTTCTTCATCATTATCTACACTTGCACTTAGTTGGACCAAAGCAGGGCCGTTTGCCTCAGTCCTTCTTAGTTTTCCTGCTTTTGCATGGCGGTTCCATCGGCAGCCAATGTGCGGGTTGGGTAGTCGGTTGCATAATGATCCATTTCATGACACCTGTAACATTCCACAGTCCACATATTCTTCTTCTTAAACGAGCGGTTTGCAGTTTCATGCCGTTTATTTTCAAAGAGACCCTTTTTCAACGTAGACATGATCTCATCAAATTTCTTATCCATACTACTCTGAATTTCACGTTTAAATTCGCCCAAGTTGTCTTCTGTGACATACTTGGCCTCTGGCTTCGCGTTTTTCACTGCCTTTATCCGTGTTGGTGCAGACGCAGGTTTGAATGGCTCATCTTTGAAACTTTTATACATTTCCAAAATGTCACATGCTTCGTCGATGGATTGTGGGTTTTTCATACCCACAGCGAGAACCATTTGCTGATCGCCAATTCCTTTTAGAAAGTACCGGTATCCAATGTAGCGACATCTGCGGTTGGATAACTGCTCCTTACTAGCCTTTTAATGTCCGAAACATATTCAATTAGCTTCTCCTTTTGGCCCAGCTTCCTACTTTCTAGCTCAGCCAGATATGATGCTGCCGAACGCCTTTCTTTAAATCTAGAAGCCAGCGCATGCTGCAGGTCATAGAATGATGATCTCACACTTGCATCCAGTTGGTTGAAAACATAATCTGCAGCTTCACCTCTTAAACAGTTAGTCAGACGAAAAACTTTCTCTTCACTATTCCACTTGCAAACTTTCGCCATGTTTGTAAAAGGACGAATGAATGTTTCATATGATCCCTTTCCGTCATATAGCATCTGCCTCGGTAGTGGCACTTCATATCTCGTGAAGTGCGGCGCAGACCTTTGCATACTGCCGATGCTTGGCACTTGTGCCTGCGGCGAAGCCTCGTAAGACGGTGAACGTTGTTGACGACGCGACTCATCTGCCCAAGGGTCAGGTGGATGCATATGTTGTTCCCTTGCTCGAGCCCGTTCTTCTTGCAATGTGATTTGTGTCTGATGTATCTCCCCACGCATTGCCTGGAGGGCACTCTCCCTTTCCCTGCCCATGTTTTCAGCATGTTCCTGCATTTGGCGTCGCATTGATTGCATCTCAATATCCACTTCATCATGTGTTTCTTGTAAAATGTTGTTGAGACGCTTATTTTCACGTTCTAAATCCGAGAAAGCACTTTTCGCATTAGAGTTTTCTTCCGATGAGATGCGCAGATTTTCGCGTAAGTCTTCTATTTCCCGCACTACATGTATATCTGCTTCTTCATTATCCTCACTTTGACCACTGCTATCTTTCGGGGTGTTCTTTTTCGGTCCCATTTCTGTTTCAACTGTTATTCCAGCTTATATACGTCGGGTAATTCGTAGTCTGAGGTAAGCGCTTTTTTCAATTTCGCGTTTTCACTTTCCAATTCAACAATATGTTTTTGCTCCTCTTCAACTAACTTATTATACCGTTTTACCGTAGCATCGTAATTATCCACCTCTCGTTGTAAATGCTCTATTAGGTTTCCAATTTCTAATGTTATCACTAAAAGAGTTTTCTGAGCATCAAGTATTTCAGCTTTATTCATGATTTAACTCAAGAGCAGAAACATAGTCACCGTTAGCCAGTCTAGGAATTTCAAGAAAACAATTGCCACACAATTTGACCGACAATTATAATCAACTCCACTACTCGGACTTTAGCGCACAGGACAAAACCACTGTAACAGCGTGTGCAAGTCCATAAATCCCACCGCGAGCCACCAGTGTTATATTTTGAACATTGGACCGTACGGACGACACACTCCATACGCTGTATCTATGCATAATCGATGCGCCATCAGTAGCGATGTCCGTAATTGTGCGGCAATTTATGATGGTTCCATTTGATCAAGGCCAAAGTAATTTTACAAACTCATTCACTGCATTAACTCTTTATTACAGGACAACTTATCCACATGTTGGTAGCATGACTTAAAATATTCGTATAATAACACTGTTTGCCGAACGTTATAATGGTTAAGTACAATCTAATTCATTTCTTTTCCTCTATTCCAAATTATAGTGTTTCCCATGGAATATATTTAATTGAATATAAATACATAGCTCAATGTATATTCTAAACATAAGTCTTTCAACATGGTTAGCATATGATGAAGACTGAGACTAAAACTTTGAATTCCTCCCTAAAGAATGAGAAGCAGACCCCTTTTATAGTAAACAGCATAATGCTCAGTTGCAACACAACCAGAGACTCAATGTTGGTTTGAGCCGAGCGGCTCATTGCGAGCATGCAACAGGTTTTGAGCCAACATCCAGTCTCCAAGCAACTGTTGGTCATCGGCTCAAAGCAACCACTGACCTAGTTTCTCTGAGCAACATGTAGAAATTAGAACAGAGTTACCCAGTTTCACGACAGCTAACACATGTAAGCCATACGGGAAAAGGTGCATAAAGTCCAATTGACCAGAAAGCCAAATCATTGCAATACTCACTGCAATGTGAAAATCCTCATTGATTTTCAATTTGAGTAGTGAAAATACTGTAATAAAGTTGAAAATTTACTTAATAGTTGAGCTGCAAAGAGCAAACATCATTTGCTTTTTGCAGCTGAAATAAGTGAATTTTTAAATTTCTTTTATTTTTTATCTGTTTATTTTTTTAAACCTTAAAGGTTTTGTTTGTACGTCATGGCGACAATCGAGGATATCCAAGAGCATCTGCTCACTTGCTCTAGTTTTTCAATGTACTGTGCTAATTATTAAACTGTGAAAGCAATAATTTAGATTCTTAGGGCCCAGTCATCTGTTTGTCATGACATTGTGCTGCACTCAGCACCAGCGTCAAAGATTCACGTCGAGGCATCTCGTCAGGAAACTTGTGCATTTTTTGACGTGAAATATTTTATGCCTGCGCAGAGTACAGCACCAGTGACAGTTTAATGTACATCAAACTTAATTAGTCGATCAACTCATTCTACAGATGAAGAACTTCCAGAAGAAAACGGGGAACCAGACGACCGGTGCCCGGCAGACGAAGTAAAAGAGGAACCAGCCGGGGAACCGGAGCCACTTCCTGTTCTCAGCAGCATTGAGATGTACGCACTGCGACAACAGAAGCTGCGCGACAGAAAACAGAAGATTGCCCTGCTGTCTAGTGCTGTTATCGAAGGCCCGGAAGAAAATGTATGTCGAATGCGAATATATTGTATCCTTTATACAATGCAACACCTCTAATCCAGACACCTATTAGGAACTTTTCTAGGTGTCAGGTTTGAGATATTTCACTGTATGTCAATGATGAAAAAGTTTAAACTCTTTATTTTATACAAATAAGCACGAGAACACTTATGCACAGATGGAGGTGTAAGGCTGGTTCTTAATGTGGGAGGAAACCAGAGTACCCTGGCGCGACCATCAGTGATATTGACTACTGTCTGTTCCACATTTTCTGCCGACAAACATTTGGCTATTAAACACGTCCAATCTAAAAAATATTTAATGTTAGGGCTGTTCCAGTAAAACATACATGGGGGGGGGGGGGGGGAAGACGCCACTTTTGAATTTGGGTAACCTACCATAGATGCAAATTAATGTATTTGACACCCACCCATAGATGCGATTTCCCTGGGAAACCACCCATATATGCGATTTAAATTAACACATTATTATACCCACTTTTTTAGGGAAAAAAAATGGGTATGTTATTTTCGTCACGGGTGTCCGTCCGTCCGTACGTCCGTACGTCCGTACGTCCACTTTTTTAGGAAAAAAAATGGGTATATTGTTTTCGTCACGGGTGTCCGTCCGTCCGTACGTCCGTCACGTTTCTTGTAACTCGAAAAACTTTTTCACCTTCATACCTACGCGCCTGATATTTGGTATGTAGCTTCGTTATCATGTGCAGATGCGCAAAGTGAATTCGGATTTTTGATCCGACCCTCCATCATGGATTATCTCCCCCTTTCGGACTCAGAATTTCCCATTTTTTCCTTGTAACTCGAAAAACTTTTTCACCTTCATACCTACGCGCCTGATATTTGGTATGTAGCTTCGTTATCATGTGCAGATGCGCAAAGTCGATTCGGATTTTTGATCCGACCCTCCATCATGGATTATCTCCCCCTTTCGGACTGAATTTCCCATTTTTTCCTTGTAACTCGAAAAACTTTTTCACCTTCATACCTACGCGCCTGATATTTCGTATGTAGCTTCGTTATCATGTGCAGATGCGCAAAGTGAATTCGGATTTTTCATCCGACCCTCCATCATGGATTATCTCCCCCTTTCGGACTCAGAATTTCCCATTTTTTCCTTGTAACTCGAAAACTTTTTCACCTTCATACCTACGCGCCTGATATTTGGTATGTAGCTTCGTTATCATGTGCAGATGCGCAAAGTGGATTCAGATTTTTGATCCGACCCTCCATCATGGATTATCTCCCCCTTTCGGACTCAGAATTTCCCATTTTTTCCTTGTAACTCGAAAAACTTTTTCACCTTCATACCTACGCGCCTGATATTTCGTATGTAGCTTCGTTATCATGTGCAGATGCGCAAAGTGAATTCGGATTTTTCATCCGACCCTCCATCATGGATTATCTCCCCCTTTCGGACTCAGAATTTCCCATTTTTTCCTTGTAACTCGAAAAACTTTTTCACCTTCATACCTACGCGCCTGATATTTCGTATGTAGCTTCGTTATCATGTGCAGATGCGCAAAGTGAATTCGGATTTTTGATCCGACCCTCCATCATGGATTATCTCCCCCTTTCGGACTCCGAATTTCCCATTTTTTCCTTGTAACTGAAAAACTTTTTCACCTTCATAGCTACGCGCCTGATATTTGGTATGTAGCTTCGTTATCATTTGCAGATGCGCAAAGTGAATTCGGATTTTTGATCTGACCCTCCATCATGGATTATCTCCCCCTTTCGACTCAGAATTTCCTATTTTTTCCTTGTAACGACTGACTTTTTCACCTCATAAAGCTACGTCCTCCTGATATCCCTTTGGTATGTAGCTTCGTATTCTTATATGTGCAGATGCGCAAAGTGAATTCGGATTTTTGATTCGCCCCCATCATGGATTATCTCCCCCTTTCGGACTCAGAATTTCCCATTTTTTTCCTTGTAACTCGAAAAACTTTTTCCCCATACTCCTATATTTGGTATACCTTCATATGTCAGTGCAAAGTGAATTCGGATTTATGATATTTGGATAATTTCCCTATGTAGCTTCGCACCTTCAAGATTTGGTAGTCTCGTTATATGTGCAGATGCGCAAAGGTGAATTCGGATTTTTGATCCGACCCTCCATCATGGATTATCTCCCCCTTTCGGACTCAAAATTTCCCATTTTTTCCTTGTAACTCGAAAAACTTTTTCACCTTCATACCTACGCATCTGATATTTGGTTCGTAGCTTCGTTTTGATGTGCTGATGCGCAAAGTGAATTCGGATTTTTTATCCGACCCTCCATCATGGATTACCTCCCACTTTCGGACTTAGCATTTGGGGAAAGTGGGTATATTGCGATGGCGCGCCATCGACTTTTTCTAGTTTTATCAATGTAATTCTCCAGGACACGTATTTTCCGTGTTTGTAACAAAAACTCACGCACAATGTGATGTATCAGGAGCCGTAGCTGCATCGAACACGTGTGACGTGAATCGCCGAATTTTTTGCCTATTTGTATATCAAAATCGTGTTAAATTTGTAACACGACTATTGTCAGAAATCGTGTTAAATTTGCGATTCATTTCCCCCCAAATTAGACCCAAAATGGAGGACTGATTTTTTCCCAAATTGGACGATTTTTTTTTTTTTTATGGACGCATAGCCTCCTTTTATCTCACCGATGTGAATGCGCAGCTGATCACGTTTGCACATTTCGTAAATTAATCCTAGCAAACTGGGAATAACATCAATTATTGGTCCCAGTAACAAAGCAGTGCTAATTGTTATGTGCTCGATTTCATTTTTCCGGCATGCGTTCGCGCTCACCATTGGTGGAATATTAATTAGGTGTAAAGGCTGACCAATCGGAGATCGCGTATCAGTGGCGCAGATTAACTCAACCCAGATTAACTAAATTGTTACAGCACTGCCCACGCCCCCGGCGCATGTACACAAATGTGTACGTGACAACTGGCCTTGTTTCGCTACGTCATAATTGAGCCAGTGCATGAGATAATCAACTTT
Source organism: Conchocele bisecta (assembly GCA_029237695.1). Taxonomy (NCBI): domain Eukaryota; kingdom Metazoa; phylum Mollusca; class Bivalvia; order Lucinida; family Thyasiridae; genus Conchocele; species Conchocele bisecta. The sequence continues at coordinate 97,878,261 of CM055272.1, read as the reverse complement.
ATTATATAACTGAGATTTTCGCCGAGAATGATTTGACTTTTTTCTGCAAATATATCGGAAAGTTGATAACATTTTCAGAGCAAATGCGTAATAATTACTAATTTAATATTCGTCAACATTCGATATCGTTTACAGAAAATGTACACTATTATCAGATTCATCTTCGTCGAAAATCTCACGTGATAAGCCTGATTACCTCATGAACTGGCGCAATATTATAACACGTCGGGCAAAACATGTCTTACAGGTCTGTGGTGTTGAAAGGGTTAAAACTCTGTGCGTACTCAAACCCACAGGTGGAATAGTCGGACGTGTGACACAAAGAAAATGACCATTACAAAAATATCCATTACCCCACCCACTTGGTCTCGTTCTATTATTAACGTCATGTACAGTACCATACCAGGTGGTGGGATAATGGGATTGTTTTAATAGTCATTTATTTTGGTGTCATAGGTACGAGTCTTCCACCTGTGCTCACCATATGAGTAAGCACAGATTGCAACGCACGAGCTTGTCACGTGACGTTGCAGCTGATGGAACAGGATGATCGAATGATGATGGCTACACGTGTTTCTACACGCGTTTACAATAATGGATTGCACGGACCTGTGTAGATCTACATTCTACATGAACAGTAGCGGATTCAGGACTGGGGGTGGGGGGCCGGGCCCCTTCAGAAATCCATTTTTTTTTTTTTGTTACGAAATATTGAGCGTAGAATGCAGGAAATGGTTCTTCTCAATACAATCTGGGGGGGGGGGGTGTGGGGGGGGGGGGTGGCATGCCCCCGGACCCCATACCCAACTCCCTCGCACCACTCAGTCGACGAACAAGCATATCCCGATTTTTTTATTTTTTTATTTTTTTTTTTTTTATGAAATATTGAGCGTAAAATGCAGGAAATGGCTTCCTCAATTCATTTCCGGGGGGGGGGGGCATGCCCCGGACACCCCTAACCGACTCCCTCGCACCGCTCAGTCGACGAACGAGCATACCTCGTTCAAGTTCCCCCCCCCCCCCCCCCCCCCCCCCCCCCACCCCCCCCCCCCCCCCCCCCCCCCCCCCCCCCCCCCCCTGATGAACATGATGAAGATAACCGTGAAAACTTATGGCACATAGGCATTGGCGACGTCGTTCATTCGCAGTCGCAGTATACCGTGTACATGTATTTTTTGTTGACATTGTGATGCGTCTTGGGCGAGAACGGATATAGCACAGTTCGGATAAGCAACACGGAAGGTTGTATGTCGCCGGACTTCCGTGTACTAACGGGGTCGCACTGCATGTTAATATGTCGCGGCGCGTCTCGTTTGCTGTCAAAACATGTTTTTATTTTTCGTAAGAAAAATGTGATGTGCAGACGACAATTTATGACATTGTGTGTACGTGACAATTATCACGGGATACCCTTATCACGCATGGCGAAAGTGTCAATATGTCAATTGGCGGTTTCATTATGCGGGTGTAACGATACAGTCTGTATGTGCCCCAGGTGATGGCCAATAGTCCATACACGAGCGTCTACTCTATAATTGGCGAAGGTGCGATAATAATCACATTTGAGCGATCTTTGCTTTGTGTACAAACTTGTGATTAATAGACGAAACCACCAGCGTGCATTTAATTACGTTGTAAATATTCTGGGACATGATATTCCTGAGGAATGCCGCGTTATGAATACAAATCGTCGCGATACCAGCACGCATTTATTATGTTGTGCATATTCTGGGACGTTATATTCCTGAGAACTCCGCACTACGAATACAATTCGCCGCGAATGGCTGCGTTATATACGTTAGACATCAATTCTCTGTAATATACGCCGCCTATACATATATCCCGCTATACGAACCACTCCATGTTGACCTGAAAAACAGACACTCACCAGTCTGACAGCCAACCACCCATAGAAGTGATTTTCGGACAAGCACACCCACCCATGTATGCAATTTAAAGAAACAGACACCCTGGCATATATTTTCTTTAAACTGCCGTCTTGGGGGTGCGGGTATGTTTTAATGGAACAGCCCTTAGTACTTTTTCAGCAATAACAAAAAAAGTCACCCTTCCCCAAAAAAAGGGTGACTTCAAGGGTGACATTTTAGTTGAATGTGTTTTAACAGCCAAAAGTTTGTCAGCAGAAAATGTGGAACAGACAGCAATCTATCTACATTTGTTGATTTCCAATTGATCATGAAATGAATGTTATAAGAAATATGGAAGATACTGATAAACATTTTCTATCTGGGTAGCCGTTCGTTACAAGCGAGACATCTGGATCTACTGTGTTTGCAAATGTCACATTTATAGGGTTGAAATTTGTTGTGCTTGTCTTCAGGTTGTAAGTTTGTGTCACAACAAATGATCAATATGGTTCATGAATAGTGTTACTACTCACTGCTAGGCACTATGATTTCCCCTTACCAAAATGGCAAATACGTAAATAATGTACTACAATGTCGGTTTTATGTATAGTGTTTGGAACTTTGGACTACCGGTATGTGTTCTGTTCATGTGTCCATCCGTGGTTCCGGTTAAGAAATTTGCCGGAGTTTCTCCAATCTCTGAATCTGCTACAAGGGGCATTTATGTGCCGATAGGCCACAGGTTCTTGTTGTCTATTAGTAGCACAATACACATTCGAATCCGGACATTGAAAAAAGACATACCGTAGTGTTAATGCTAAAGGAACTTGACAAATGCCCCATTTCTCCTGTTACAGACACTAACATACCTACATGTATGTATTTACAGACCAAGAAACTGCGCGAGCTGGTGTCGATGTTACACGAGCGAGACGCGGACGTCTACGTGACCGTGCGGAAGTTTGTCATGGTTTCCCTGATGGAGGTTTTCAGGGACATCGTGCCCGGCTACCATATCCGCCTCCCCACTGAGAAGGAACAACAGCAGCGGGTACGTTTAATACCAATTATCCGTCCTGGCCGCCCTATTGTAAAACCTTGTCTTGATGTGAAGAGAATGCCAGGCTAGTGTCTTTTGATATCAAGTTTATCAGGCAAGCATTTCTCCCCATCCCCCCGTGCCGTTAAACACCATTAACCCAATTCATGCTGAGGATATGCCATATTCCTAAATATTTTCCTTGTGTCCACCCGTCTCTATATGACCCTCACTCTTGGTGGGACGTTAAACCCATTCACTTTTCACTCAGAAATATATGTCGCGACCACCAGTTGAACCGTCTTGAGACCGTTAATGAGTGGTCACAACATATTACTTTCATTGAAAAATAACAAAAATACAAGTAAAATATTTTTCAAAAATTATACCCATTAAGGTGTATTCCGCATGTATTATGAGTTAAATAAATAACTAAATTATGAGGCAAGGCGAGGAAACGCGTAGTAACCTCTATAGCAGCCACCCATGGGAAGGGAAGACTTATATGGAGAGGTGGCTGTTGTGCTGTGCGTGAGTTAACACTTTCAACCCTACAGATATAAGCCAAGGAGTGCAAACACTGTAGAAGATGGTACTGTACAAGACCAAGTGCATGGGGTAATGGGATTGTTTTAATAGGCATTTTTTTGGTGTCATAGGTCCGAGTCTTCCACCTGTGTGTAGATCCAGATGAGCCTGCTTGTGGCGAGCTGTCTCTTCAGGTTCTGCAGCATTTGTCGGCATTGTTCAATTTTAAAACAAAATCCGTATTTTCTTACAATACAAGTACAGTCGAGCATCAGTATCTCGAAGTCGAAGGGATATCGTCCACACAGTCGAAATAGGACTAGGTTCAAGATAGCGATAAAGTGACATGGTTGAATATTTTCGCGAAAAATAACCATTACATCACGAGTAAACAATCAGCAAATGACCAAAGGTAGTAAGCTAATACAAGGTGCTAAACAATATAGCCCGTGAGCCAGATACCGAAACCCTCCCCCCCCCTGTGGGATTTTTGCAGACATATTTTTCCTAAAACTACATTCAATTGCGAGTGTTATGCCGTATGTCTGCGCTCTGTAACCCGCTGGATGAACATATGGCGCCATTTTGAAGTAGGTCACCCTCGGACTTTTTCCCATCTTCATAAATCACATTTTTAACTAAAAATTGACCAAATTATATCATTTTAATTACATAAAGTAGTATTTTTGCACTTTTTCAGAGATGTTGGACAATATGGAATCTAATAAGGTACACTTAAACAAAATCTGATAATCCAGAAGTCAAATTTTACGTGTTTGATTACCCCACCCACCCAATTTCAATGGTAAAATATACATGTTAATAACTTTATGCAAACGTGGTATTTTTTCTATTATCAATGTTAATGTAAGCTAGGAGTGTCTATTAAACATATCCAATGCAAATACGCCCAATTTTTTTGTGTCTACTGCAAAATATACAAAGTGAAAAACAACACATTTTTACCATTCCCCACCCACTAATTTTACAATGGTTATTTCACCGGTATTCAATATTATGCAACGTCAGATCCTTAAAACCGGTTGCTATGGACAGACAACTAGTTACATATTTATTAGTTATTGTCTATGCAGACTGCAGATACTATTTGTCGAATGTTCGTCCGCTGTACGCACGCTTCTTAGCTTCTTAAATATTAATTGACTGCATCGATTGGGAATAATGTACACATATTAATATAGTTCGAGGCATGTGATCATTATCGTCAACAGGAGTTAATATACGTTAATAGTTTATCCATTTGTACATAGATTCTTCTCCTTTTTTTACAATATTCAGTAATGGTGTTAATATCGTGCATCAAATATGCCTGACGGAGGAAGAAAATCCTGAAAGCTTAAAAACAATTTTTTAAGATAAAATAATAAAACCATGTTTTGTTTTCACTTCGCTATCCGACATAAGATGGAAACCATACATATAATGGATGAAGTTGGATCAATTTGTTAATTATGCAATTTCAAAATGGCCGCCACATTGATAATTTATATATATGTATGCAGCAATATATCGCTCGATATGATTGTGGAGGATGGACATAATGGTCTATATCATTTGTAACTTCCTTATTATTATATTGAGGTGGCGGAGCAGCCTTATAATCTGGTGGAACATCCTTATGTCGTGCTGATACATCCTTATACATGTAGTGTGATGCAACTGCCTTATATTGTGATGGAACATCATTATAGTGTGGTGGAACCACATTATGTTGTGGTGAAACTGCCGTATAATGTGATGAAAATGCATTATAGTGTGACGAAACTGCCTTATATTGTGGTGGAACTGCCTTATTTTGTGAGGAAACATATGTATAATGTGATGGAGCATCATTATATCGTGGTGGAACATCCTTTGAGAGTGGTGGAACATTCTTATATTGTAATGGAACTGCCGTATACTGCGTGATAACTGCCTTATAGTGTGGCTGAACATCCCTATATTATGGTGAAACTGCCTTATAATGTGGTAGAACGGTCTTATATTGTAATTAATTTGCCTTATATTGTCACTAAACATCATTATACTGTGGTGGAACGTCCTTATAGTGTGGTGGAACATCATTATATGGTGGTGAAGCCGCCTTATAATGTGGTGGCACTGCCATATAGTGTGACGACACTGTCTATATGTGGTGGAACTGCCTTATATTGTGACAAAATATCTTTATATGGTGGTGATGTATCCTTATATCGTGATGCAACATCATTATATAGTGGTGGAACTGTCTTATATTGTAATTAATTTGCCTTATAGTGTGGTGGAAGTGCCTTATATTGTTATGAAACACCATTATAATGTGGTGAAACATCCTTATAGTGTGGTGGAACATCATTATCTTGTGGTGAAACCGCCTTATAATGGTGGTGGCACTGCGTATATTGTGACGAAAATGTATTATAGTGTGGTGAAACTGTCTTATAGTGTGAGGAAAACATAATATTCTGTGGTGGAGCATCCTTATATTGTGATGGAACAGCCTTATATTGTGACGGAACATCCTTATAGTGTGACGGAACATCCTTATATTGCGATGGAACTGTATTATAATGTGTTGGAACTGCATTATAGTGTGGTGTACATCCTTATATTGTGGTGAACTGTCTTACAGTGCAAGTAATGTTCCTGATATTGTGATGGAACATCTTTATAATGTGGTGAAACTGCCTTTAAACGTGTTTTATCTGCCTTATATTGTGAGAAATGAAAACTTTGATATTGTGGTGGCACTGCCTTATAGTTTGAATAAACATATTTATATCGTGGTAGAACTGCACTATAGTGTGATTAAACAGTATTATGTTGTGATGGAGCATCCGTATATTGTGGTGGAACACCCTCATATCGTGATGGAACAAGCTTATGTTGTGATGGAAAAGGCTTGTAGTGTGATGTAACATCCGTATAGTGTAATGGAACATCCTTATATTGTACCGGAACGGTCTTATAATGTGGTGGAACATCACTACACGTGGTGGAACGTTACAGTTGTGGCAGAACATCTTTATATCTGATTGATATAAAAGTGTGATGCTCCATGCAAGTCTTAATTTAGTTAGATCAAACATGACGCAAGAGACCCTAACATTTTATCACATGTTTGTACTGCTACACGTCGATACTCTATGGAGATACATCTATCTTAACTTAACCATCATGATATCAATATAGCCCTCTCTTCAAATAGTAGTAGCTGCATCATTTATTTGGCCAGTGTGAATTATTTTATTGCATACATCCAAATAATGTAGCACGAGTGTAACATCAAATTAAATGAAGTCACATATATGCCTCCTCACTTCATATACTGTCATTTAATTTAATATAACAATGGTGTTACTATTTATACATAGCTGTGGTTTTGTTAACTAAATCAATGTTGAATGATACAAATGCTAATAATCAACATAATTAACTGATAATAGACAGATGTCCCGGATTACGTAATACCTTGATTTCATTTGCAACCATGAATCATCAATCTGTTCACTTACAAGTAACAGGGTCGTACTATTACCATATATTTCAGAGTATTAATAAGATTAAAAATGGTTCTGTAAGTATTAATTAGACAACTGGTGCAGACAGTGAAAATTCCTACTACTATGCGAACCTAATTTGATTTGCAATTGTCACTACACATGCCTGATGATCATATACATGATTCACATGTATACTGTATTTAAATGTTATTAATACTACCTAATGGTGCCTATTGTGATTGTCACTGATTGTGTCAATCAATCAACCAATATAATAGATTCTTTCAATCATCACAACCAGTCAGCAAATGTTTTAAACATGTTTTTGTGCATTTTTTATACAATTTGAATTGCTGAGAAAAAACATGATTTTTTATTGTGATTTATGAAAATAAACATATTAGGCGGCCATTTTGAATGTATAACAACATTATTGTATCATGGAACATGACTGTGAATGCTAAGCAAACTATATTTAGGTCAATTTGTTATAATATATGACCATTGCGTGTTTTATAGCATCTTCGAAATTCCAGACAGTAGTAAATATGTAGTTTATGGTGGCCATTTTGAAATATTTTGAGAGTTATGATATTTAAAGGGATTACATGTTCCTTTCACAGGTATATATAAGTAATGCAATGAAAAATAAGTGCATTTTAACATCATTACAGTTTTGTAATAGTTCTCAATAATAGTTATATTGAAAATAATGTTGAAAAATGCCAATTTTGGCGGCCATTTTGGAAATTATTGGTATAGTATGATGTAATGATGTATAATGTCCATTGTATACCATTCAGTAACCAATTTGGCAAAACAAAACATCCGTAGCTATTTACAGGGTTTGTACTGCCTAAATATCAATTAACAGTCATATATAAACGGCTCAAAATGGCATGGCGGCCATCTTGGAAAATGGCCGCCATTTGTTCATCCAGCGGCTTTTTGAGCGCAGACATTCAGGATTAATAGACAATAGGCTACTGAATCTGAAAATCATAGTCACCAAAAATCCCACAGGGGGGGGGGAGGGGGGGTTATTGGTGGCTCAAGGTCTAATACAAGGTGCTAAACAATACAAGGTGCTAAACAATACAAGGTGGCATCACGATTTGATTTTGATTCGACTCCACTTATATTTAAGGGTGGGAATTGGTTTTAAATCCTTCCGGTCTTTTTTGGTGTCGCGACTCGGTGAATTACTTAAATTGACCGGCGTGATATGCTTAATGAATCGTGTCAAACACTCACTTATATCCAGGTGGACCAATTAAGCAACCAACCTGAGGTAGGTGTGAATTTATTTTGTTTTGGAAATTAGTATAAACCAAATCGATCTTGCAGCCAGGTGCTTAGTCGATTTATCCCAGAGTTTATGTGATCGAGATAGCGAAGAGATTTTTAACATATATTTATACAGAGGGGACAGAATGAACAGTCGAGATATAGAACATATACGAGATAGGGCATGGTCGAGATAGCCAAGGAAATTTATATTATTAAAACAAATAAGGATATAATTCGGGACTTTAGTGAATCATCGAGATAGGGGATATCATCGAGATACTGATATTCGAGATACTGGTGCTTGACTGTAGTATAATAGTATAGTACATGTAATAGTAAAACCATTAGCATTGAAAAGCCAGTGATGGATATTTAGGGGTGAATCGCAGGTTGAAGTAATGGACCGAGGTCTATAAATACATTACATATGCCTAAAAATATCCATAAATTAAAAAAAAATAAGCCAACAAATTTTATTTTGCTCCCTCTATATACACATATATGTGTATATAGAGGGAGTAAAAAAAATATGCCTTTTAGGCATATTTAATGTATTTAAAGACCTCGGTCTGTTATTTCAACCTGTGGGGTGAATGGGTTAAATATGTATATGAACATTTATCCAATATGGATGTACATATACAATACATTGTAGTCACTTACAGAAAGGGTGTGGTGGTAAAGGGAGACTTCATGGACGTTTGACTAGTCCTTTTGAATGGGGTATTGCAAACTAGTAGTCCCGTGTAGGTTATCATTAAGGCTATATATGTATATGTATCTGAATTGTTTCTCCATACACTTCAAGATGACCTGATCTGATGACGACTATCAATATAGGGTTAACTGTATAGGGTTAACTGTATTGTAATTTTCAAATTTGCGGTGTATATCAGAAAATGATAGGTCGGAAAATCTGTTTAATGGCGACGCACTAGCAGAGCCATTAGACACGTTTTCCAACCTATCATTTTCTGATATACGCTGCAAATTTCAAAATTACAATGCCGTTAACCTATTTCTCCTTTACTACTGGCGTAGGAATACATATTAAAATAATTTGCGACCGTTCATCAACAATGATATATACAATGTACCTGTAATGTATGACAATCAGATTGCGTGATATTTATAGAGTGCATTAGAAACACAAATCATTGGATCTTGTTGTTGTTGTTCTCAGAAGAAGCAAGACACGATTACGTTGCTAGCCCATGAGGAGTCGCTGCTGAAATCGTACAAGGAATATCTAGAATTCTTGGAGAATACGGCCAAAGGTGAGTATGTGACGTCCTTGGTTGTTCACTATCACATGGACGGGATGGGTTGATATTGCTATAATTCCAGCACAAACATATTTACACAATTCCCTAACATTTGATTGGCCCGTAGCAAGTCTCTGTCCAAAATTTATATCCCAGTAAACTCCCACGCCGAACTACTTTCCGTAACCGTCGGGCGCAGTTAAAATAATTCTTAAGAAAACGGAAAATAAACACATTTTCTTGATGAATTTATTTAAAATGCTGGAATTATAAGGAATGAATGGCCTTTTTGTGGAATTTATCCGGGATATAAACTTGGAAAAGTCGCGGGAATACTGGACGAGGCCTTCCGGCCTTCATCCAGTATTCCCGCGACTTTTCCAAGTTTATACCCCGATAAATTCCACAAAAAGGCCATTCATTCCTATAATAAATCGTAGAGCATTGGACTTCAGTACCGGAGGTCATGGGTTCAATCCTCGCCGTAGGCATGAAACAAGTCAATATTTACATTGCACTTCCGTCCCACTAGTCTTTCAGATGAGACTTGACCGAGGTCCTGTCTAGCTATAAATATTATCCCAACTCCCTATATGTAAGTTGATATTCCATTGTTTTGACTAATTCCCAGTGTTTTGAAGTGCCTGGGCAATAGTTCCACGGGCCCGGTCAATAGTTTCGCGTGCACTGTCAAAACTATTTCACCCCTGAAAATCATCATCTCATGATTTTTGTTGAAGATTACGCTATAAAATTGAACGTAATTTAGATTGATCTGTCTACGCACCCTGTCAAATTTACATTCATTGTGTCGCATACACTGGTACAGGTTGAGTAATAAAACAGTTATTTCATGGTACTTCGGTGCTGTGGACGACCCAATGCACTATTGCCCTCTACCTTCGGCCTCAGGGCAATAGTGCCTTGAGTCGTCCACAACGCCTCGAGGCAATAGTTTTGACTGTTCCCCGAATGACCATGAAATAACTGTACACTCTACCAGATATCCCCCGATCAGCCTGGACATGAAGGCTGTACTGAGATCCAATATATCACTTCTATCTCTACCATAGATCACGAAATAACAATTTGTTCCTTAAATTTAACAATTCGTTCCCACGAATTAACAATTTATTCCCTCAATTTAACAATTTGTTCCCACAAAATAACAATTCATTCCCGTGTGGCAACAAATTGTTATATCGTGGGAACAAATTGTTAATTCGAGGGAACGAATTGTTAAATTGAGGGAAACAAATTGTCATTTCGTGGGAACAAATTGTTAATTCGAATTCTTAAATTGAGGGAACAATTTGTTATTTTGTGGGAACCAATTAATAAAAAAAAATCCATGTCCCTTGCGGGGCTCCGTAGATGTCAGCCTTGCATACAGGATAGGAATGTAGGAAGGCGATCTTTGCTAGTTATCTCCCTTTGAATTTATTTATAGAAATCAGGTCCATATTGTATATTTTAGGGCCTTATTGTTTGTAAAAATGGCGAATGTCATATGATTTGTTGCAATCAGTGTAGACCCAGATCAGACTGCACAGATGTGCAGTCTGATCTGGGTCTACTCTGATAGCAAAACTCAAGTGTTGTGCTATTCACTTAAGGAATAAACGCTGAAATACAGCATAGGACTGGATCTCTATAAACAGATTTGCAAAGGGAAGTAACTGAGTACGATCCCCTATTGGGAAGTACTGATGTCCAAGCATTCATGTATCTCATAAGTTCAAATTGGAGCAATACATTTCAACATATGCAATTTTGAATTATTTCCTTTTGTTTCAAGAGAAGTATGTGTTGTAACCATTCATTTAAACCGTCTCGACGAGACGATTCCAATGGTAGTTACAACATTATACCATGAAGCATAAAGAAAATATTTGAAATTTTCGATCAATAAAATTGTGTATCGTCAGAATGTAATCCGTTACTGATAGCGTGAAATCTGTAATTGATTCATGGTGTGACACAAAATAACAACCATCTATGTTTTAGGTACTCGGCCCATAGACAACAGGAAACGTGATCGTAAACCGAAGGAGCAAATCCAAATTCCGCAAAAGGCCCAGCAGGTAAAGCCTACTGTATTTATTATGTACCCCGAAGATTTTGTGGGTCTTATATGGTCACCATCCTGTCTGTCTGTTTGTCTGTCAGACATTTGCGTTATATAACTAAAGTTTTCGCCTACCTACCATCTCTGTTACTGCAAGTCGGATTGGATTGAAACTTCCATGTTTTCACTCTATTGCCCACCCATACGACCGCTGTGCTCAAGGTCAAACGAGATAGAAATTTGCATTAAATATTTTGATGGGTACATACATGTACATCAGTGTTGCTGATTTCTTGTTTTTACAGTAACTCTTGTTGATTCAATTGGTTGGTTCAGGCTGACTTGTGCTCGGGCTCATCCAATCAAACAGATTCATTTCAAGTCCAGTTTAGTCTAATATGTAGCTGTGACTGGAGAAATGGGGCTTATTGGTTTTGCGACCAGTGTTGATCCAGATCACACTGGTTGCACAGTCTAATCGGGATCTGCACTTTTCACCATTCCATCACTGAAACATCCGGTATGTTTCTAACAAGCCATATACATGTAGATTGTTATCAGGCTACATGAGTGCTATTTGATCAGGAGCTACACTGGTCACAAATCCCATAAGCCCCATTTCTCCAGTCACTGTCACATATTAGATTATGAGGATGGACTGCGAATGGACAAAACCTGGCTTATTGCGACGATTGTATGCCCATTATCAGATCGTTGTCCATACGTGAGACAAGTCATGTCTTTTTGTACCTAATATGTGTGATATCTTGTACAAAACATTTGCAAAATTTGTCGTAAATTACGTCAAAAGTTGAAAAAATGTTCAGAGCAAATGCGGAATTGAATTTCGTCAACTATTCACGTCATTTAAAAATCGCACATCTTCACAAAATCACATGGCTGATATCATATGTATGAGGGTCCCAATAAATAATGAAAATGAATACGTAAGTTGATATCAACTTGATTAATCCGACTGATAGAGGCTTAATTATGCTGTGGCCATGGGAGATTGGTGTGTTCCCTCCGGTTGCCAAGCAACCAGTATAGAAGCAATATATGTGCAAATCTATTATTAAACAGACAGAATGTTACTTTGTTGGATTATGGATACATGACCAGTATTGTACATTACAAACAAATAATACTGAGCCGTTTTCACCATGCAGTGAGACCTCTCTAAACCGGACACCCTGGGAACCTCCCAGGGTGTCCGGTTTAGAGAGGTTTCACTGTAAATCAGGCATTTGATCATTCTGAGCCATAGTTTTGTGCTCCACAATTGTGAACAGACATTGTCACCCGAGATAAATGACCAAGACACTCATCAAAAATATCACGTGTTTTCTTGGTGCCGGGTTTAGTGAGGTTTCACTGTATATTGGACGACCCTCGTGTTATTACAACAACAACGGTGACGGTATTTCAGGGTTTGACCGAGCTGGCAGTGCGGTGTATGTCTTCCATGCTTTCAAGTCACCCACACTTCAACTACCGCAACAACATAATCACGGTCCTTGTACCGTACATGAACAACATGGTGCCCGAGGTATGTCATATGTCCATACAATGTCATCAATAAACAGTTTGCGTTTTGCAGCTCAAATGAGTGAAATTTCAATGTTTTACAGCATAGTAGTTAGTTCTCATTTAAATCAAATTAAATTATATTGAGTAGTATTTTGTATTCCAAATTTTGAAAATTTATCTGTCTTCAGTTAAAATAAATTTTGTAAAATGCACCAATATGTGCCTTATCTGGAGCTCTGTACATTTGTATAATCCGTATCGTAAAATGTTATTGTATAAATAGAATAGCACACTAGTGTCGTTTGATATTAAGTTTTAACCCTTAGAATGCGGGAACCGAAAATAGTCGTCTGCTGATAATTCATATTTTGTCTTTTCTCTCAGTAAAAACTTAGTTTGGCAGCATTTTAGAATCATTTCCATTGGAAATGATTCTAAAGTGCTGCCAAACCAAGTTTTTGATGAGAAAAATGGAAAAATAAAAAATATTCAGCAGACGACACAAATTAATTCAGCATTGTAAGGGCTAAGAAGCTCAGTTGAGGAATGGTAGAAATTTCTGTTGACCTTCGAAATTCCAACATTCATCATAGCTGAGCCTGATAAACCTGAAGACACGAGCCATATATGTGGCTGTGACTGGAGAAATGGAGCTTACGGGATTTGTGATCAGTGTAACCCCTGATCAAATAGCACACTCTTGTAGCCTAACAACGATCTATATTGCTTGTTAGAAGCATGATGAGTGATTCATTGATGAAATGGCGAACAGTGCAGATCCTGATCAAACTGTGCGGATGCACAGGTTGATCTGGATCTGCACTGGTCGCAGTGCCCATAAGCCCCATTTCTCCAGTCAATTATGCTAGTCTCCAACATCTCATTGCCCGGCATGCGCCCATGTTTGCCTGTGAATTGTAGGTGTCTGACCCTGTGTGTGATTGTGTGAAGCAACTATTCAGAGAAGATAAGTCCGGGGAGATAACTCTGGAGGTATGTTCCATGTTCTTTTGTAAAGAAAATTAGCAAGTAAAGCTGTTGCCACCGGGTTATCTGTTTGTGTAACAACCCACTGCAAAAACACATGCTTACTCGGGTACATTGTGTGTTATATTAAGCTGTTTGATTTATTCGACCTAGTCTCACGCAAACATTTATATGATTGTTCTTGCGATTGCGGGTAGGCATAATCGTTCAGTCTGCTTGAGAACTCAATTAACACAATGTGGCCTAAGAGTTAGAACACCTGACTTCCCATCCGGAGTTTGTGGGTTCAAACCTCGCCTTGGGCATTAAAATACTTTCATAGTATTTCCATCTCACTGGTCTGTCAGATGAGACTTTAAACTGGTCCGGTCTCTATATGACCTTAGCTGTTATTATGACCCATTCACTTTCACTTTAAATCTTGAACTTATAACCTACTAAAAGCATGCTTTTTCAGCACATTAGAATCATCTCCAGTTCAAATCCTGTCTGAAAATGAAAAGTGATATATTATAACAATCCACCAGTCTGTCCTTCTCTACTTTCTCTCCACAGTTGACGCGCTGTATCGGTCGAATGGTGAAGGTCAGAGAGTTTCGTGTGCAACCAAAGGTAAAATAGGGTTGTTCCTGGAGCGAGCCCGGGTAAAGTTTCCCGCCTTAAATACCAATGTGGTAATCTCTCTTAACCAATCAAATTTGCTGATTTTGTGCATGAGAACAGAGTATGCCCTTAGAAACTTTTATCAGTAGACATAGAGAATAGTAGGTTAGTGTCGTGAATGGGAAAACATATCCGGCAAGGCTCAAGAATTTCTTTATTTCTCATCAGAAGTATATGTTGTGACCACTCATTTGAACCGTCTCGCCGAGACGGTTCAAATGAGTGGTCACAACATATACTTTGGTTCAGAAATAAGGAAAATAGATAGAGAATAGTAGGTTAGTGCCGTGAATGGGAAAAAATATCTGGCAAGGCTCAGGAAATGGGATGGGCGAGGCTCTGCCGAGCACATCCTGTTTCCGTGCTGCGCCAGATATTTTTTCCCATTCACGGCACTAACCTACTATTCTATTTATCCCGTCAACACCAACAAATGGCTGTAAAATGCAAAAATAGTATTGACTGGATATCAAAAATGTTTCACGGCACCGTGTTTCACGGCACATACGCGCTGCGTTGACGGGATAAATATGTATGAGCCGCTGCTCAATTGTTCCAGTAGCGAGGGCACGGATGAGAATGTATTTATTTAACCCATTTCGTGCTGAGGATATGTCATTTTGTTAATGATAAATTCTAAATGTTTTCTTTATATGTGCTTAGAAGTATATGTCATGACCACCGTAAATGAGTGCTCACAACATATATACTTTCATTGAGAAATAAGATAAATAAATAAAAATGAAATATTTAAAATATTATACACCCATAATGGTGTATGTATTCCGAATGTAATGGGTTAATAGTGTTTGATAACCTGTCAACAGCTATGGTAATTTAGACCAGGTTAACAGGGTCAAATTCCATATATCAACTGCCTGGCTGAAATACGGTACCTTGCAACATGTTCAATTTTATGATCCTCTTGTAACATCAATATATTGGTTTCGAATCTCAACAAATTGTTTTACTGGATCCGTGAATGAATGGCGATCGGTGTAGGCTCAGATCAGACTGTTCGAATGCACAGGCTGATCTGGGGCGACACGATGCACACATTGTAAGGTACCTATCTTCTGGGTGGCAGGTGGGAACATATGATGGGTAATTTAATGATTGGGATTCCTCCTTAGTGGAATCCCGACCGGAGACCTGGTTTGGTCCTCAAGTACGTCTTTGGCTTTCTTGTATTTGAGAGTTGGATCTGGTTATACTCCTTATAAGGGTAATCCTACCGGTATTACTTTTAGGGGAAAGTGACTTTGGTGTGGTATGGACCTGACCACCGCCATCCCCCTCCCCCCCCAAAAAATGACCTTAACTGTTGATAGGCCGTTAAACACCAATAAACAAACAAACAAACCTATCCTCTGGTGGCCCATATTTTATGTGTTTTCACTGGCAGGTCCTATGGACGTTTCATTCCCTGCGCATCAAGGAGGTGAGCTACACGGACCCGATGGAGAAACACGATAAAGATAAGAAGAAACAACACAGTGAGAAGATGTCTCGCAGGGAGAGGAAGGTAAATAATGATCTTGTTATCACCTCGGCTGAGGACTTGGTTCAAGTTGTTTTTTTAGGGCAAAAATGTTAAAAAAAAAAAAAATGATCAAGGCCGCCAGCGAGGGGATTAGCTTAGTGATAACGATGCCCTGTTTTAACTTTTATCTTGCAACATTATTAACCCATTATTGCAGGTCTCAAAAAGTTGTAGGCCTCACAAAAAGTGGGTGTTTGATCTCGACGAGTGCTACTTATATATTATATATTCAAATCTGGATGAGTGGAATATTAAGAATTTGTCGAGGCCTGTATACAATTACAGTAACAGAGCTGCCAACTGTTCCGATTTTTCCGTATTTGTTCCAGAAAATACGTTGGAAAGACGGAAATACGGACAACAATTAAAAAGTACGACTTTTAAGAAATCAGCGCAGGAATATCGGGAAATAATAATTTTGTTTCAGATATTAAAGTATAATAAAACCATCGGGAACACAGAGAGCTATTGGAATATTCACTGAACACGAGTTCCGTAAACAATGAGTATGCTAAGCGAACGAGTATATTATTTCACGAATGTGCTCCGGCCCGGGGCTCGAACCGGGGACCTCTGGTTTACCGTACCATCGCTCTAACCGACTGAGCTAGCCGGGCACGAATACACACTTCCTCCCCTCAGTGAGTTACGTACCGCGACACATGTTTCCCGCTTTTCAACGTCACATGTGACGTTGTATAGCGTGTTTGAATTCCAAATTATGCAGCTGTTTATATGAAGTAGATATGGTTGATTGCATGTTTGAAATGTGTTAGTCGAGATCCTCTTCAAGATTTCAAATAACTTTATTTTGACAATTTTGCATGGTAGTTTGTGGTTTCCAAGAAAACACATGCACAATTGCGGGTGTTCTCTTCACTGTGTATTATTTGTAAGGATGTTGATTATGGATTTTCTCTCATAGCAAAACCCGTGCAAATAATTTATAGCAAGAGTGTAATAAAGTATGATATTTGTGTTGCCAGAGAAACAAGCACCTGGTCTTACTGGAGAAGGAGCTGCAGGAAACCAAGGCAACCGAGGACAAACGGCGCCGCCTAAAACTTGTGAGTATTTACACACAGACCTCGCCCTTTCCTAGGGATGGGTTGTGGCCTAGGGGTTAGAGTTAGAACACCTGACTTCCAATCCGGAGGTTGTGGGTTCAAACCTAGGACATCAAAAAATACTTGCATATTATTTCCATCCCACTGGTCTGTCAGATGAGACTTCAAACTGCGGTCCCGTCCCTATATGACCATAGCTGTTGCAGGTATGTTAAACCATTCACATTCTGCCCTACATACCATGAAACTAATATTTACAAATTCTGTAGATCTTGATGAGACAGCTCGTTAGGAAAACAATACACCTTTTTCGATTGATGGAATAGTCCAAAAACTAACATGGAGAAGTCAATGTCTGATATTTAGGGGCGGAAAGGTTAATTCGTCAAGATTAGGAACTTCAGTTCTCTTATTGTAATTATAGAGCTTGTTATTGTAAAACGTTCTGAGTATGTGCTCCAAATTTGTAGTCGAAATCAAGCGGTTTGATTACCGTGGAATGATAGAGACACATAAATGCCACCCAATGGCTGCCCGGCCAATGTCACAATGTGTCTGCATATATGTGTGCATCCTTGTAAAGCTTTCTGAGCAATAATCTAGGGTGGTGTTTTTGTTCTCAAAAACGTGCAGATCCTGATTAGACAGCTCATCGCGAGCCGGCTCATCTGGATCTACACTGTTTACCAATACCACTATACAGGCCTTTGGTGTTGAAAGGGTTAAGCACAGGCCCAGTATATCGGAAATGTCTACAAACATAAATTGGCCAATCTAGTCTGTCAGTCGTCAATAGCAGATCTTAAAAATGAATGTAACACCTAATTCAATAAATCCTTCTATTATCATTGGAGTTAATTCCCATTTGAAATTTAAACTTAACCATTTCAACACTAGAAGCCAGAAAGTCAACATGTACAAACAATGTAGATCGGCATTTTGTCAGTAATCGAATAGTCCAAAAACAAATATGAAAACGTTAATGTAGGTTACCCAGGGTTGAAAGGGTTAACCCATTACATGCGCAATACACCTTTACGGGTATGAAATTTATTGAATATTTTATTTTTGCTATTTCTCCATGAAAGTATATGTTGTGACCACTCATTTGAACCGTCTCGACGAGACGGTTCACATGGTGGTCACAACATATACTTTACTTCTTGGAGCATAGAAGGAAAATATTTATGGTTTTCCGCAAACTTAATGGCGTATCATCAGCATGAAAAGGGTTAATGCAGCATTTTTTAGTGCTCTGAAATATATCAACAGTTCGCATGTAGAGAAAACATAATACAGTGGAACCTCTCTAAACTGGACACCCTCGGAGGTTCCCAGGTGTCTGACTTAGAGGCTTCACTGTAGATCAGGCATTGGATCATTCCGAGCCATAGTTGTGTGCTATACGGTCACGAACAGACAATATTACAGGAGATAAATGACCAAGAAACATATATCACAGGTGTTTTCTTGGTGTCTGGTTTAGAGGGGTTCCACTGTATATCCAATCGTGTGTATATTTTTAGAAATAAAATACATTCAAGCTATCAATCATTACCTCTATTGTGACCAGCATACAGAAACGATACAGTCGGTATTCCTGACATATTTCCGCATCCTGAAGAAAGCCACTAACTCTGTGCTACTGCCGGTAGTCCTGGAGGGATTAGCTAAGTATGTCTTAGTTTTCAAACTGCTTCTTTCTCTTATTTGTATAGGTGAGGATTGGCATTGACATGAGCAGTAGACATGATTTTTGTCGAGCCCGCTTGCGGAAAGCGAGACATAGTGATCACAATGATGTCCGGGTGTCCGTGCGTGTGTCCGTGCATCAGTCTGTCCGAAGTCTGTGTTAGTTTTTAAATACCTTATATCTCTCCAGTCCTAAGTCACAAGGTCAAATGACTTGGAAGTTTGCGTTAATAGATATTTGTCCAAATTTGTGTTAAACTTATCACATACCTACTATCTGTAACCGTAAATCAGATTTGCTTGAAACATTGTATGCTTATTGGTCATCATCCATATATTCATTCTGTATCCCACTCATGTGGCCCCTGTGCCCCAAGGTCAAATGACTTGGAAGTTTGCGTTAAAGATTTTGTCCAAATTTTGATACTATTTGGCCACAATGTGTGTAGTGATGGTGCTTTGTTTTGCATACAACCCATGTCCGACCGCCCAAGGTCAAGGTCACTGAGGACTTGATTTTTTTTTTTGAAGGCTGCCAGTGAGGGGATTAGCTTCGTTTAACAATGCCAGTTGTTGTTTTATATATATATTGCCCTGAGATTGCCACAGGCCGTGGCCATCTGGTATTGCATAAAATGGGGACTTTCAGTGTATTGACAAGTAGTGTAATAACATCATAATACACTAGTGTAATAAATATGCAAATTTGCTTGCTACAGAAAACAGGTTTGATGACCAGTATGGCTTCAATGTATGATGATCTGCTTATGCAATAAATAGAATATAACATTTGCGATTTAATTTAGTCTTTATTAAACTTGTTGACTAATTTCATAAGAAACTCGGCATAGCATCGTTTCTTAGGAATACCTGTTTAAGAATATCATATTAAATCATCACTCCTGCATCCGCACAGTCTGATCAGGATCTGCACTGTTTGCCATTCCGTCAATGAAACGCCAATCATGTTTCCAACAAGGAATATATGTTGTGACCACTCATTTGAACCGTCTCGCCGAGACAGTTCAAATGAGTGGTCACAACATATACTTATATAGATCGCTATCAGGCTACATGAGTGTATTATTTGATGAGCTGCACTGGTCAGAAAACCTGTAAACCCCATTTCTCCAGTCCATTTTGTAAGACTATTGCATTACTATTGCATTACTATTGCATTAATGAAAGGATGCTACAGACAATTTCTATTGTTGAACTATCAAGATGTATATTTCAGGTTTGCTCACCTCATCAACGTTGATTTCTTCGATGATTTGTTCAATGTCTTCACAGAACTGATCGAGTCTGGGGTAAGTGTTTAGTCATCTGGGGCTCGTTTCACTAAACTTCGTACAACTAAAATGTTCGTAAGTGCAAACTGATAGTCTGTAAATTTCACATTAACAATGTTTTTTTTTGTAAACATTCATAGGATTTACATGTATTGAGCATAGGCTGCACATGTTCAATAAATGCTAATCCATCAATTGAAATTTCCAGACGATACTAAATTTCCACTTGCAAACATTTTAGTCGTACAAAGTGAAACCCCACCCTGTATTGTTTGCAGTTGATCAAATGTAAATGTTGGTTTACATGTAACCACTAGATGCGCTTCATTACTTTAATGCACTGGTTAAGCTTTTACTCTTGATAGTGTTGCCTGATGTCTTTCATACACTTACATGGAAAAGTCGCGGGAATACTGGACGAGGCCTTCCGGCCTTCGTCCAGTATTCCCGCAACTTTTCCAAGTCATCGTATTTTGTTTTTACATTTGATTACCTGTATATGCTATGATTTGGGCCACAAGCTGCCTTTGAAAATTATTTAGTTGATTCTAGTCTAAATTTTAGAATAAAATGGAGCGGGTGGGATACTTGATATGGAATATTATTGTAAAAAAAAAGGGACGTATTATTTATTCATCTTGTACGGGCGGGCGGTGGGCGGTCGGGCACAGCTTGTCCACACAATAACTAAAGTACTACTTGACGGATTGTAACCAAATTCGGTATACATGTTTATCACGGCAAGACGAAGAAGCCTATTATTTTAAACAAAAATCCAATGACTTATCTCCCCTCGGCGGCCATTTTTATTTTCCGCACTGTATCCTTGTCCACACAATAACTAAAGTTCTACTTCACTGCTCGTAACCAAATTCGGTGTACATGTTTATCACGACAAGACGAAGAAGCCTATTGATTTTCAAAAAATTTGATGACTTATCTCCCCTTGGCAGCCATTTTTATTTTTCGCACTCGTATTTTTTGTATCCTTGTCCACGCAATAACTATAAGTTCTATCTGACGGATCGTCACAAAATTCAATATACATGTTTATCACGGCAAGAACCCTATTAATTTCAGTGAGTTATCTCTCCTTGTTAACTGGCCTTGCCTCGACGGGCGTATATTGTGACCTTCGGCACTCTTGTTTTCAAATAAAATAATAAGATCACAATTTATTTAGGCCATAATGCGGATGAGAATCTAACAACTAGTGTTCTCTGGTATTGTGTAATTATTTAGCCAGAAATACCATGAAGCCAGCATTTACAAACACTGTGTGTATCTACAGTATTTGTCATGATTTTCAAGATTTATGAAAAGTACCCCTTTTATATCAATAGAATAGTTAAAAATTTATCATGGAGCAGTCCATATCAGATATTTAGGGGTGAAAAGGTAAACACAGTGAAACTTCTCT
Source organism: Conchocele bisecta (assembly GCA_029237695.1). NCBI lineage: Eukaryota > Metazoa > Mollusca > Bivalvia > Lucinida > Thyasiridae > Conchocele > Conchocele bisecta. The sequence goes on along the minus strand of CM055272.1, from coordinate 97,856,506 downwards.
AAACCGGACACCCTGGGAGGTCCCCCAGGGTGTCCGGCTTAGAGAGGTTTCACTGTAAATCGGGCATTTGATCATTCTGAGCCATAGCTGTGTGCTATGCGATCACGAACAGACATCACCTGAGATAAATGACCAAGAAACTCATCAGAAATAATATCACAGGTGTTTTCTTGGTGTCCGGTTTAGAGAGGTTCCACTGTGTATACGTTCCATTTCAGGATTTATCATACCGGGAGTCTCTGCACTGTGTCCAGACGGCGTTTACCATACTGTCCGGCCAGGGGTCGGCACTGAACATTGACCTGCAGATGTTCTACAAGCATCTATATAGCAGTCTCTTCCATGTGCATATAGGTATTGATGGGGACTATAAAACATTCAGGGCCCCATGCTTGTAAAACTGTTGAGCTTGTACTCTGTTATCATGCTTGAAATCAGGTAGTTATCCCCTCATCGATAGCATTTGTCCATGTGCGTACATATTAGTAACACCTTCCATTATACCCTCGCCGATATGCAAGAGGGGATATAGCATTTGTCCAGGTACGTACATATTAGTAACACCTTTCATTATCCCCTCGTCGATATGCAAGAGGGGATATAGCATTTGTCCAGGTACGTAATGCAAGAGGGGATATAGCATTTGTCCAGGTACGTAATGCAAGAGGGGATATAGCATTTGTCCATGTACGTACATATGTTAGTAACACCTTTCATTATCCCCTCGCCGATATGCAAGAGGGGATATAGCATTTGTCCATGTACGTACATATTAGTAACACCTTCCATTATCCCCTCGTCGATATGCAAGAGGGGATATAGCATTTGTCCAGGTACGTAATGCAAGAGGGGATATAGCATTTGTCCAGGTACGTACGTACGTTATTAACATCTTTCATTTCTCGATAAGTTATGAACCGCTTCACCAATTTTGATAATATTTGGCCACAATGTGTGTCTAGGGATGGTGCTTTGTGTTGCATACTACCCACGTCCAACCACCCAAGGTCACTGGGGACTTGTGTTCACCTTGTTCGTAAGGCAAATGTGTTGGATTTTTTTTTATTATTATTATTACTATCAAGGCTGCTAGGCTATATCTAGGATTAACGTAATAGGGATAACGATTCCCTTGTTTGATTGGTTATGTTTGAGCTATGCTCAGTCTCGGCCTCACTCCCTGGATGGGTTGTGGTCCAGGGTGTGCACTGTTGGACTTCCAATACCGGAGGTTGTGAGTTCAATCCCCACCCTAGGCATGAACAAAATGTTTTTTTGAAATCAAGTCCTCCCCCCCCCCCCCCCCCCCCCCCCCCCCCCCCCCCCCCCCCCCCCCCGTCTTTTAACTTTAATGATGTAATTTATTCTGACCAGAATGCCATTATCCCTGGTTTCACCCACAGGTAAATTGTATTTTTGGTTTTCTTGTTACTCGAGTTGAATCCAGGTACAGGTATACTCATTATAAAAGTAGTTAGTACTAATCTTATTACTTTTAGGGAGTGGAGCTAAGTGACTCTGGTGTGGAGAGGACCTGGCACCAGATCAGGTTATTTTATTTTCTGTGGGGATTATATATTTTCGTCTGTAAACATTCAGTTTTGATTTTGGGATTTTCTTCATCCTTACATGAAATATGGAAATATACCCTATTACCCTATTACCTTAGCTGTTGACAGACCATTAAACACCATTCAATAAATGAAATGAACTTGAATGTGGCTGTGACTGGAGAAATCGGGCTTATATGTTTTACGACCAGTGTATATCCAGATCACCTTGTGCATCTGCACAGTCTAATCAGGATCTTCACTGTTCGACATTCCATCAATGAAATGCCCGTCATGCTTCTAACAAGCAATATAGCTCGTTACCAGGCTGCAGGTGTCTGCTATTTGATCAGGAGCTACACTGGTCACAAAGCCCCATTTCTCCAGTGACAGCCACAAATCAGTTTGTAATGGATCATTTTGCCATCTGCAGGTTGTACGAGTGATGACGTGTCTTTGATCCTCGACTGTTTGGACCTTATGGTCAGCAAGAGAAAACGTCAGGTTTGTTGTCCCGTTTTGCTAGTGAAGATTTCACCATCAAATGGAATCGGCTCCCTTGTTATGTCACTGTATTTCGCTGAGAATTATTTTTAAATCAAAATTTACAACAGTCAGAACTCGTGCGGAACTCGTAGCTTTGAGTTTTTTGTCAACTTTCAGTGTTATTTACAGAAAATATTGCATATTTGTCTCCCCATGTTAGTGGACAAAGACATAGCGGTCACCATTCGTTTTCGGTGTTGTCAACAATTCGGGAAATAAATTTTGGACGTAGCCAAATTTCCCATATCTCGAGGAACGTTAGTCGGATCATTACCAAACTTCATCAATAGCTTCCTCACATTGATAGCTACCATCTGGTTTCATTCGGGTGACCTAGATCTTCACCCTGGTGACCTTAACCGTTGTCAGACGTAAATTTTGGACGTAGCCAAAGGGGTTATTCTCATTACCAAGTTTCATCAATAGCTTTCTCAGATTGATGGCTATCAACCCACTGTCATGTCACCTTAACCTTTGTGTCAATAATTTTGTACATACGTCCAAATATTGAATACCTCCTGATCCGTTACCAAACTTCATCAATAACTTCCTCCCATTGATGGCTATCCACCCAGTGTCTCATTCGGGTGAACGTGACCATGGTAAACTTGATCTTCATGTCGATAATTTTGGACATACATCCAAACGTTGAATATCTCTTGATCCATTAGTCAGATCATCTCCAAACTTCATCAATAGCTTCTTCACATTGATGGATATCTACCAATTCGACTGCCCTTCACCTTGGTGTCAACAATTTTGGACATATGTACATATCATTATCAAACTTCATAAATAGCTTCCTCACATTGATATCCATCCATCCAGTGTCATTCCGGTGACCTTGACCATTACGTTCAATAATTTTGGATGTACATCCAAATGTTGAATATCTCCTGATCCGTTAGTCAAATCATTACCAAACTGCACCAATAGCTTCTTTCCTCACTTTGATGGCTACAAACCCAGTCATTTGTGTGACCTTGACCTTCGTATCAATAATTTTTGATTTCTTTATATTGTGATCTTGCCCTTGGAGACCTTGATGGTGATTACCTCGTTTAGTGCGTGAGAGACTCCCTGGCGATCGCCTTGTTTGAAAAGAACACTGGACTGGAGACTGGAGAAATGGCATTGACCTGATACAAACATACGGGTTACAACGAAGTGAAAACTGATGTTCTATTGGTCGTTTGTTACCGAATGACGCAATGTAAACAGATGTCCATAGATAACGACGTCATCTGTTGTTTTTCGAGCGTAAAATGTTACCTGATAAATAGAATACCAGGCTACTGTCTGTACGGTATGAATTCCTCGACAAGCCTCGGAGTTCCTACGCATTTCCTAGCCTTGCCTGATAAACTCGATATCAAAAGACACTAGCCTGGTATTCCCTATATGTTGACCACATTGCAGGTGTCCCAGCAGAGAATCCTGGCGTTCCTCAAGAGGTTATCTACCCTGGCCTTACAGCAGACACCCGCTGGCTCTCTGGGCCTGTTGGCCGCAATCCGCACATTTATCATGGTAAGTAATAACCCTAAATATTCGGACACTATTAATTTTGGGAAACACATAAAAATAGATATATGTTTTCCCATAACAGAGATCATGGCAATGTTTAGGGTTAGTATGGCAGCAGTGGTTATCCCACAATAACAATTTATTTGGATCCAATTTGCGTTGGGAAACCCCTATTTAATTGTCTCCGAATATATAGGGTTATTATGGTTCACATTGTATTGTTCTATATGAGACACAGCATGTGATTTTGTATCAAAGAACATGTGCGATATCTCGTGAAAAATTATTTACAAAATTGACGATATTTTCCGTAGATCAAAAGTTGACGAAGTTTTCATATCAAATGCGGAATAGAATAAAATTTATGTCTAATTATCCAAGTTTGTTAAGGATACGCCATTTTTGTGTGGAACATCCTAAATATTTTCTTAAAATTTTTACTTACAAGTTTATGTCACGAGGGATATATGTGGGCGAAAGGGTTAAAATCTCCCATGTTATTTCACGCAGACGTACAGCTACAGCGATATAGTGTTTGACAACGAGGCCCAGGGGAGCGGGGTCTACCTACCCGAGATTGAGGACCCCGAGCACTGTAACGCCCACAATGCAACAGTCTGGGAACTGCCATATCTCAAGGTACGGGGTAAAGTGAAATGTTGTGCCATGGTCTCAGACCCATGACGATAATTTCAGGTTTTGAGCCCGGTCCATGTTATAGGTATTGTAAATAGGAGATATTTTAAGATATTAGCGATTTGAGGTTGGAAAACGTCTACTGGGATAATTCTATGCACAACACTGAACGTGGGCGTGTTGTATATTAATAGATACCAAACCTACAAATTTGTGTCAAAAATCGCCGGTGCCTTATAGGTTTCGCCCCGTTCGCCCATCCGTCGGCCGTCTGTCTGTCTGTCTTTCAGTCTGTCCGTCTGTTTATGTTTTGGAAGTTTTTGTCGTTGCTCAAATCACTTATAGGGGCCGTAAGTATTGCGACAGACCACATGTTCTAGTTCTTTTCTCTAATCACTTATGAAGAGTTTGATGAAAGGAAGTCTGCATTTCTTTTTGTTCTTGTTTTCATCTATGTGTCCACATGTCCGAAATATGTATGAAAGTCACAACATGCAGACAATGGCCAACCAGTGCGAGACATCAACTCCAGAGGTTGTAGTTTCAAATCCCACCCACTGCATGATAACATTCTTTGGTAATTGGAATGATCAAATGGAAGTCCATGAGGGTGCCAGGCTCTGTACATTCAGCACGGAATGACAATGTCTTACATGTACAGTGGAACCTCTCTAAACCGGACAGCCTGTGGGATCCCCAGGGTGTCTGGTTTAGAGAGGTTCCACTGTACAACAGATGGATGAACACTTCAAAACATATATTGAACATATATTGTTATTGAAGGTAAATAGCAATGAAATATATCAAAATGAATCGCTCTGTGTCCGGTTTAGAGAGGTTTGACTACAATGCTCCCAGATACAAGTATGAGATATAACAATGCTCCGAATCAGAGCTCCAGATAAGTGTGTCTAAAGAGTATTATACGCCCTGATTTCAAATTCAATGCATATTTTATTTTTATAAATTCATTATTGATTTTTTTTTCTTATTCAATAGGGAACAAACACATGATAAAAACTATAACAAATTTAAAAATTCACATAGTTTGAGCTGCAAACAGCAAACTCAACTTAGCAAATTTTCACTATTCAATGCGTATTTTCACATTGCTGTGAGTATTTTGTACTCCCACTTTTGATAATTGTATTCGGCTAAAATAAGTTGTAAATTATGGCAATACGCACCTTATCTAGATCTCTTCTCCCCATGCAGGTACTAGATGTACAGTGCTCCACAATACAGGCAAATTCCTGTCTGTATAGGTGGCTGTGACTGGAGAGATGGGGCTTATGGAATTTATCACCAGTGTAGCTCCTGATCAAATATCACAGTCTTGTAGCTTGATAACAATACATATGGCTTGTTAGGAGGATGGGTGTTTCCTTGATGGAATGACGAAAAGTGCAGATCCTGATCACACTGTGCGGATGCACAGGCTGATCTGGATCTACACTGGTCGCTTAACCCATAAACCCAATTTCTCCAGTCACAGTCACATATGATGTTGCTGTTGAATGGACGTAAAACCCCATTGAATCTGTGTCTTGTGTTGCAGGTTCACTACCATCCCGTGGTGCGAAAATACTCGTCCCACATCATCCGTGGGGCCCCATTGACGGGGGAGGGCCAGCTGAGTACAGACCTGCGCAAGTATGTACCTCATTCTCACTATGACTTGACAAACGGGGGTTAGTATCCCCTCGCCGATAGGCAGTGTTCCATAAACTAGGCATGTTTTAACCCTTTCAACACCACATGCCTGTATAGTGGTATTGGCAAACAGTGTAGATCCAGATGAGCCCGCTTGTGACGAGCCGTCTCGTCAGGATCTGCCCTTTTTGCAAGTAATTTTCATATTTTTGAGAACAAAAACACCCCCTTTTCATAAATGGACTGGTGTGAAAATCATTTTGTGATTGGTTACAAAATTAACATATCAATATCCATTCCAGTTACTTAGTGGTGAAAAGGTTAAAGTGACTATATCTCAGATGGTGTCCACGAATATGCATTTCACAAAATCAGTTGAGATATATCAATGACTGTTGTATGGAGACAGTCGCAACTTGTCCTTGGTCATAAATATGCGTTTGTCGGCTAATTATTGCAATTGCATGTCAGCTGTAGTAAATAGCAATTCGTGGAAATTCCATGCTAAAATAATTCCAGCATTTAAATATTTACACAATTTCCTAATATTTGATTGGCCCGTAGCAAGTCTCTGTCCAAAATTTATATCCCAGTAAACTCCCACGCCTAACTACTTTCTACAGGTGCGCTGTCAGTGCTGTCAATGTAATTTCTTAAGAAAACGGAAAATAAACACATTTTCTTCATGAATTTATTTCAAATGCTGGAATTATAAGGAATGAATGGCCTTTTTGTGGAATTTATCGGGGATATAAACTTGGAAAAGTCACGGGAATACTGGACGAGGCCTTCGTCCAGTATTCCCGCGACTTTTCCAAGTTTATACCCCGATAAATTCCACAAAAAGGTCATTCATTCCTATATTAACTTTGTCGTATTGCATCATCTCTGGAAATCCACACTAGTAGTGATGTAATTCCTTTTGCCGATTCATCATTAGCACTGACGTTGAAACTTCATGTGCTTGTTTATCATCATCCAGATGTTCATTCCCCGCCCCACACATGCTCCTCCATGTCAACGGTCAAGCTCAAATGACTTTGAAATTTGCGGGTCAGTCAATCCAACCACCACAGAGATGGAATACTATAGGAATGAATGGCCTTTTTGTGGAATTTATCGGGGTATAAACTTGGAAAAGTCGTGGGAATACTGGACGAAGGCCGGAAAGCCTCGTCCAGTATTCCCGCGACTTTTCCAAGTTTATATCCCCGATAAATTCAACAAAAAAGGCCATTAATTCCTTACAATTCCAGCATTTGAAATAAATTCATCAAGAAAATGTGTTTATTTTCCGTTTTCTTAAGAATTATTTTTAACTGCGCCTCACGGTTACGGAAAGTAGTTTGGCATGGGAGTTTACTGGGATATAAATTTTGGACAGAGACTTGCTACGGGCCAATCAAATGTTAGGGAATTGTGTAAATATTTTTGTGCTGGAATTATATGCCGTTGGTGGCGTTATTGTATTTATTATGTCAGAGCATTTCTTACCATTTCAGACCAGCCACCGTACTGTTTAAGGAGTTCACAAATGAAGACCCTTTCGGTAAACAAATACCGGCAAAATCTCAGAAGAGGAATAAGGTGAAAAGCAGGGTATGTACAATACAGAGTTATTTGGGGGAATAACGTCAAAAGCAGGGTCTGTATAAGACAGAGATATTTAGGCTGCGATCTGACGAAACACGGCAACCAGTGAAGACCCAGACTTGTTAAAACTGGTTACAAATGCCATAAGCCACATTTCTCCAACTATAGTCACTGATTGGGAGGTAGACTGGAATATAATTGCCAGAAACGCCATAGGCCCATTGCTTCACCATTGGCCCCATTGCTTCACCATAGGCCCCATTGCTTCACCATTGGCCCCATTGCTTCACCATTGGCCCCATTGCTTCACCATAGGCCCCATTGCTTCACCATTGGCCCTATTGCTTCACCATTGGCCCCAGCCCCATTGCTTCACCATTGGCCCCATTGCTTCACCATTGGCCCCATTGCTTCACCATAGGCCCCATTGCTTCACCTTGGCCATTGCTTCCACCCATAGGCCCCATTGCTTCACCATTGGCCACCATTGCTTAATTCACCATTGGCCCCATTGCTTACACCATTGGGGCCCCCATTGCTTCACACCATTGGCCCCATTGCTTAAGCCCCATTGCTCACCATGCCCCATTGCTTCACCATTGGCCCCATTGCTTTCACCAAGGCCCCATTGCTTCACCATTGGCCCCATTGCTTCACCATTGGCCCCATTGCTTCACCATTGGCCCCATTGCTTCACCATTGGCCCCATTGCTTCACCATAGGCCCCATTGCTTCACCATTGGCCATTGCTTTCACCATATTGCTTCACCATAGGCCCCATTGCTTCACCATTGGCCCCCATTGCACATTCAAAACCCCATTGCCCCATTGCTTCACCATTGGCCCCATTGCTTCACCATTGGCCCCATTGCTTCACCATAGGCCCCATTGCTTCACCATTGGCCCCATTGCTTCAGCTATAGTGACACATTGGAGCTTGACTGGCCACAAATGCAATCATCCCTATTTTTGAATCTCCAGCTACAGTCTGAGATCAGTAGCCGATTTCACCAAAATTGCAAAGCATTCTTATCTAGCAAAGTGTACTTTGAGGGAGTACGGTAAGTATTTATTTTTCCCGAAATGCATTATTTCATAAAGAGCTAATGACTCTATATATTTGATGATTAAAAGTATGCAGAATTATTATACTGCCAAAATGGCTGTGATGTAATAAATTCAGTATGATAAAAAATTAATAAATGTATCCTTAAATTTACAATTTCTCCCTCAAAATGTACTTAGCAAGATAAGTATACTTTGCAATTTTGATGAAATCGGCTACAGGAACTAAGCTGGCCAAATATGCTATAGGCCACATTTTGCAGCTGCAGTCGCAGTCGCAGATCAGGAGCAAGACTAGCCACACATGTCATAAGCCCTATTGTTTATTCTACAGCCATACGTCATTGCTTGACTGGCAACAAATTACGAAATACCATACCATTCTCCTGTCACCAATCAGGAGCTAGACAGGCCACAAATGCCATCCTACATAGTCCTGCTAAATCGGATTTCTTGTTTATTCTTTGTTATTTATTTTCTAGGGCAGCCGGAACTTGTGGATCCAGCCGAGTTTCAAGGACGAAGTTTTGGCCGTCTTAAAGGCAGTTGAGGACACACCGGCAACATTTGATGGTGCATTATGACACGAGTCATCATGTGTTATATTATATAACTTAAACCGCAATAAACAATCTGTGTAAATTGTCTCCATTGTTTGAAACACATTATTCCTCATCCATGTATTACATGATAAACATACCCATGTGAGACACGCCATGTGATTTTGTACCTAAGAACATGTATGATTTTTCATAAAAAATATTTACAAAACTGTGATATTTTCTGCAAATGACGTCGAAAGTTGACATGATTTTCATAGCAAATGCGGACTAGAATTCTGTGTTTAATATGTAAATTTCTTCAACTTTCGACATCAGTTACGGAAAATATTGTTAATTTTGTAAATATTTGTTCATGAGTTATTGCAGGTGTTCTTCATGAGAGGTGTTCTTCATGAGTTATTGCAGGTGTTCTTCTTCATGAGTTATTGCAGGTGTTCTTCATGAGTTATTGCAGGTGTTCTTCATGAGTTATTGCAGGTGTTCTTCTTCATGAGTTATTGCAGGTGTTCTTCATGAGTTATTGCAGGTGTTCTTCTTCATGAGTTATTGCAGGTGTTCTTCATGAGTTATTGCAGGTGTTCTTCAGTACAAAATCACATGGCGTGTCTCGGGTGGAAGACTGTGACCCAAGTCTCAGAAATGACAAATTCCCAAAAGTTACCAGACCCACTAATTTGCATAGGCTATAAATAGTATTTCGTAATACATCGATACGAATGAAAAAATTTCATGTCTAAAGCATATAAGCTGAAAATCACCTGTGAGGGAAAATGAACACCTAGACCGGTCTGGAAGAAAATTTTATTTCCAACCAATCAGAGCAAAGCATTTAGAATAACCATGACGAAAAAACCAAACAACTATATAACTTCATAAAAACTTAATTTCATTATAAGGTAATAATTCATTATTGGAATAAACTATAATAATATAGAATTTCATAAAAAGAACAAATAAATAATTAAATGAAATATAAATTTGACTGGTTAATAATTAAACAACTCAAGTATTCAAATACTAAATTTAAATCGTAAAACCAGACTACGGAAATGAGACCGGAAACAGTATGGACGAAAGGAAAAGTTTATTTTCAATATTCAAAGTAATTAACATTTTTAGAGCTAAAAATTCCCAATGATTTTCAGATTCGTCCATTTATGAAAAGGGGTATTTTTGTTCTAAGAAATATGAAAATTACTTGCAAAAGTGCAGATCCTGATGAGACGGCTCGTTACGAGCCGGCTCATCTGGATCTGCACTGTTTGCATAAACCGCTATAGCGGGCTTTCGGGTTCAAAGGGTTAACCTTTTCAATTTATGCACTAATGAATATTTTTATTTATAAATGGAAGAAAGTATTTTTATGCCACCGGGTTTCGAAGAAACGGGTGGCATATAGTATTTGGACCGTCTGTCCGTCCGTCACACTTTTCAGTTAACCACTTTGTCACAGTTTCTCAAATATGCTGCAGGTGGCGTCTGTCGAACGCGGATGCCACCTGCAGAATATTTGAGAAACTGTGACAAAGTGGTTAACCGAAAAGTGTGACGGATGGACAGACGGTGGCATCTGCGTTCGACAGATGCATTTCTTGTTTATCAATACAATGACTGTGGTAATATGAAAAAGAAAATAATACAGTACATGTACTGTGTGGTAAACTAGTTTAATTATCAGAATATTATCGGCCGTCTCTTTTATGTGAAATAATACATTTCGGTAGAAATAAATAATTGCTGAAATTATATTTAGATTACAGTAGTGTACTTAACGATTCTGATGAAATCTGCTACTGCTCTGCCTCTGACATAGTTGTCCCCTCGCCAATAGGCAAGTGGAGTTATAGCGTTAGTCCATGTACATACATATGTACGTGTGGGTGGCAGGTGGGGGCATGCGATGGGTAATTTAACGATCGGGGTTCTTCCTTACCGGAATTCCGAATGGAGACCTGGTTTGGCCCTCACATACGTCTTTGGGATTTTGTATGTGACAGTAACATCTGGTTATACCCCTTATGTGAGTATTATGATTATTCGTAATCCTATTATAGCGGAAGGGGCCAAGTGACTTGGTGTTGTATGGACCTGGCGCCAGGTCCAAGTACCAATTATTTCTTACATTCACATGCTCTATATTGTTACTTATATGGATAGTAATCGATTCTTCATCAGAAAGACAGAATTATGAGATTAAAGCAAACTGCAATAAAGGGCAACCTGTTCCTCATTTATGGCACTGTTACATATAAAATTGTTGTTCGGTTAGAAAGATATTGAGGGAAATCTACTGTAAACACATCTAAAAACATTACGTCACACCATTCGGAAACCGTGGGTGGTTGGTCGGGCGAATGTGTAAATTAACGGTAGGAGTTCCTCCTTATAGGAATCACGATTTGCCTAGTTTGGCCTTCGGGTAAATTTTTATCTTCGGCTCTTTTGTTATCTGGGAGTTGAATTGGGTTATTACCCATTATAAAGTAGTCAGATTATTACTGATCCTACTGCTTTTGGGAGAGGGTAAAGTGATTTTGGTGTGGCGAGAACCTGGCATCAGATCAGGATTATTCTGATTTCAGGGCTGAATATATATGGGCCGCGCTCTGTGAAAACCAGCCTTAATGACAACGTCATGAAAGCCTGAAAATGACGTTGCAAAGTTAGCTTAAATTTACCAACGTTACGTCGGATTTTGACACTTGAAATCGTTGGGTCATTGCAATAAGTTGTCCTATGTATAGCCGTACGCATTACTAATTGTGGCTCACAAATATTTTAATGTTGGATATGCGTGGCAGAATTTTACAGTTGTTTTCATAGTGGTTCAGTTGTCTGTTTTTTCGGTTTCCTTCAAGGAAACATGTAGTGATTTTGTTGATTATTTTTATACAAATGAGCATATTGCAAATGATTTTTATAATCCATATGGACGACTTGTAAATGACATTTGAAAATAAATAACCATATGATCGGTATTTTTAGATAACACATCACAAAATCAGTATGATGTAATCATAATGCTATTATTTCTTTTAAACTTTATTTATATAACAATTACAAACAAACGTGAGAACATTTGTAGTCGGCGTAGATGGAGGCGTCTGCATGTTTCATAATTTGGGTTGAAACCGGAATGCTCAAAGAAAACAAAACAAACCATCAGATATACATGTCCATATGCGTAACAACGGGTGTGGCCGTTTAACCCCATTTGTTTAATGTAGCCATGGAAGAGTGATTTTTCTGGAAGTCGGCGTGACGTATCACTAGTCACGTGACTCGATATGGTTGGGGGTAAATCGATACGTTTTGCTCTAAAATACATCATTTTCATGCCAGAATAGTTTACATTTAGAACTACGAAAATACTAAATGGTGATAAGAATATTTGTTAATGACCATTTAACATTAAAAATCTGCATTTAAATTTTATTTAGCTATTGTAATTTAGTTGTTTGAAGCATTCAAAAATGATTAAATTATATAGGAAATGGGTCATATTTCCCCCTGCGCTCATCGACGGGGGAGATAATTATAACGTGCAGGTGAGCAAAATAGATGAAGTCCGACTTCCAGAATCGGTTATCTGGCGTGTTTGATATGTTAGCAATATAAAACTGTCGAAGCTGTATCAATAAAGTATTAATAAAGAACATACACATGCAGAAATTGGTTATTTTACCGTCTCGAGGTGTTTATCTGGCATGTACATGTACATCTTGTAAATTTGAAAGCTTCATTTCATTATCTATCTTCCGTTAATCTAGAACCCCTGTTGGGGACTTATAGATGCATGTATGCGCGTCAAACTGACAAGAGTGTTAGTAGGAGTAAAAGTTGCAGTAAAAGCCAGAGGCAGTATATACAGGAGACTGTTATTCTAGATAAAAGTAAAAACAGGGCTGGGATTTAGGCAAATGTGGTGTGTTCAATCCGGCTGACAGCCTGATTGAACTGGTTTAATGTGGGTAGGGTTGGAATACCCATAGGTAGGGAATTCCAGATGGCTACAGTGTATGGGAAGAAGGAGTACTTATAGTAGTCTGTGTTGGCTGAGATAATTCTGTACTGGAGTGGATGTGAGTGTCGTAATGGTCTGGAGTTTTGCGTTAAGTAGTGTTCTGCTGGGATGGCCACAAGGTCATTGGTGATCTTGTATAGCATGGATAGCCTGGTATCTATCCGTCTTAATTCTAAGCGACGCCATCCAAGCCTTTGTAAAGTATTTGTTACGCTGGATGTGCGCTGGTATGTACGAGTTGCCCAGCGAGCGGCTCTGCGCTGGACAATTTCGAGTTGATAGATAGAGTTTTGTGTGTGGGGGGACCAAACTGAGGAGCAGTACTCTAGTTGTGGTCGTACCAGGGTTTTGTATGCTGTAGACTTAAGTTGTTCTGAGTGTACCTTGATGTTGCGCTTTAGAAAACCTAGTGTTTTGTTTGCCTGCTTTGAAATCCTGTCTATATGTGTGTTCCAGGACATGTCTGATGTGATGTCTACCCTTAGGTATTTCGCTGAGGGGACAGATTCTAATGTAGCGTTGTGTAGATTGTATGTTGTGGGAATATGGTGTCTTGACTTTGTGATGTGAATGACTTGGCATTTTGAAGGGTTAAATTCCATATCCCACATGTTTTCCTATTTTTCTAGGTTAGTGAGGTCGTCTTGCAGGGCTTTTGATTGATCTTCGGTGTATAATGTGATGTATATGGCTGTGTCATCTGCAAAAAGGCGAACTGTGGAGTGTACATTTTCGGGCAAGTCGTTAATGTATGCTAGGAATAGTATTGGTCCAAGAACAGACCCCTGTGGGACGCCAGACGAGACTGGTATGGCACCAGATGTCTTTCCATCTACAACTGATTGAGAGCGATTGTCCAGAAATGATTTTATCCATTTTAATACGTTTCCCCTGATTCCATAGTTATGTAATTTAAATAAGAGTTTTTCGTGACTGACTTTATCGAATGCTTTGCTAAAATCTAAAAGAATCAGGTCTACTTGTTTTTAGCTCGACTATTCGAAGAATAAGTAGAGCTTATGTTGTCACCCCGGCGTCAGCGTCACCGTCACGCCTTGGTTAAGGTTTTTAGTCAAGCTTGTATATGGAATACTACTGGCCCTACACCCACCATACTTGGACAACTTCATCTCCTAGTGATGTACATCAATAACCCCTGATCTATATTTGACCTTGACCTACATTTCCTCTTGAATTACTTGGTTAATTCCCCTTGGTTAAGGTTTTTAGTCAACCTTGGTTAAGGTTTTTAGTCAAGTTTGTATATGCAATACTACTTGCCCTACACCCACCATACTTGGACAACTTCATCTCCTAGTGATGCACATCAATAACCCCTGATCTATATTTGACCTTGACCTACATTTCCTCTTGAATTACTTACTTAATTCCCCTTGGTTAAGGTTTTTAGTCAACCTTGGTTAAGGTTTTTTTTCAAGCTTGTACATTGGATACTATTGTGCATCCAGACCACCATACTTCGACAACCTTTTCTCATAGGTATGTACATCAATAACCCCTCATCTATATTTGACCTTCACCTACATTTCCTCTTCAATTACTTACTTAATTCCTTTTGGTTAAGGTTTTTAGTCAACCTTCTATATGGAATACTACTGGCCCTACACCCACCATACTTGGACAACTTCATCTCCTAGTGATGTACATCAACAACCCCTGATCTATATTTGACCTTGACCTACATTTCCTCTTGAATTACTTAATTCCCCTTGGTTAACGTTTTTAGTCAAGCTTGTAGATGGAATACTCCTGGCCCTACACCAACTATACTTGGACAACTTCATCTCCTAGTGATGTACATCAACAACCCCTGACCTGTATTTGACCTTGACCTACATTTAACCTTGAATTACTTACTTAATTCCCCTTGGTTAAGGTTTTTACTCGACCTTGGTTAAGCTTTTTACTCAAGCTTGTACATGGAATACTATTGTGCATACAGACACCATAATTGGACAACCTTTTCTCATAGTGATGTACATCAATAACCCCTGATCTATATTTGACCTTGACCTACATTTCCTCTTGAATTACTTACTTAATTCTCTTTGGTTAAGGTTTTTAGTCAAGCTTGTAGATGGAATACTCATGGCCCTACACCAAACCATACTTGGACAACTTCATCTCCTAGTGATGTACATCAACAACCCCTGACCTATATTTGACCTTGACCTACATTTAACCTTAAATTACTTACTTAATTCCCCTTGGTTAAGGTTTTTACTCAACCTTGGTTAAGGTTTTTAGTCAAGCTTATAGATGGAATACTATTGTGCATACAGACACCATACTTGGATAACTTTTTCTCATAGGGATGTACATCAATAACCCCTGACCTTTATTTTACCTTCACCTACATTTAACCTTCAATTACTTGGTTAATATTTATAGTCAAGCTTGTAAATGGAATACTTCTGGGCCTACAGCAACCATACTTGGACAACTTCATCTCCTAGTGATGTACATCAATAATCCCTGACCTATATTTGACCTTGACCTACTTTTATCCTTGGATTACTTAGTTATCTCCCCTTGGTTACGTTTTTTACTCAAGCTTGTATATGGAATACTCCTGGGCCTACAGCAACCATACTTGGAAAACCACGCATCTACGTCCAAGGTCAAGGTCACTGTTGAAGGTCAAAGGTCAAACCTATTGAAATTCCCTTCCGCTCTATATCTTCTACACCGATGCATGGATTATCAAATGGCTTGGCACAAATGTTTCTCATGATGAGAAGGTGTGTCGCCATCAATAACCACGCACCTACGTCCAAGGTCAAGGTCACAGTTGAAGGCCAAAGGTCAAACCTATTGAAATTCCTTTCCGCTCTATATCTTCTACACTGATGCATGGATTATCAAATTGCTAACCACGCACCTACGTTCAAGGTCACAGTTGAAGGTCAAAGGTCAAACCTATTGAAATTCCCTTCCGCTCTATATCTTCTACACCGATGCATGGATTATCAAATGGCTTGGCACAGATGTTTCTCATGTTGAGAAGGTGTGTCACAATCAATAACCACGCACCTACGTCCAAGGTCAAGGTCACAGTTGAAGGTCAAAGGTCAAACCTATTGAAATTCCCTTCCGCTCTATATCTTCTACACCGATGCCTGGATTATCAAATGCCTTGGCACAAATGTTTCTCAGGATGAGAAGGTGTGTCTCGATCAATAACCACGCACCTACATCCAAGGTCAAGGTCACAGTTGAAGCTCAAAGGTAAAAAATATTGAAATTCCCAAATGGCTTGGCACAAATGTTTCTCACGATGAGAAGGTGTGTCGCGATCAATAACCACGCACCTACGTCCACGGTCAAGGTCACTGTTGAAGGTCAAAGGTCAAACCTATTGAAATTCCCTTCCTCTCTATGTCTTCTACACCGATGCATGGATTATCAAATGGCTTGGCACAAATGTTTCTCATGATGAGAAGGTGTGTCCCGATCAATAACCACGCACCTACGTCCAAGGTCAAGGTCACAGTTGAAGGTCAAAGGTCAAACCTATTGAAATTCCCTTCCGCTCTATATCTTCTACACTGATGCATGGATTATCAAATTGCTAACCACGCACCTACGTCCAAGGTCACAGTTGAAGGTCAAAGGTCAAACCTATTGAAATTCCCTTCCGCTCTATATCTTCTACACCGATGCATGGATTATCAAATGGCTTGGCACAGATGTGTCTGATGATGAGAAGGTGTGTCGCAATCAATAACCACGCACCTACGTCCAAGGTCAAGGTCACAGTTGAAGGTCAAAGGTCAAACCTATTGAAATTCCTTTCCGCTCTATATCTTCTATACCAATGCATGCATTATCAAATGCCTTGGCACAAATGTTTCTCAGGATGAGAAGGTGTGTCTCGATCAATAACCACGCACCTACGTCCAAGGTCAAGGTCATAGTTGAAGGTCAAATGTCAAACCTATTGAAATTTCCTTCCGCTCTATATCTTCTACACCGATGCATGGATTATCACACTATGCCCAGGGTCAAGGTCACAGACTTGATGCGTTTGAAACCTTAACGCTCGGCTAAATGGCTTATGATCAAAAATGCCTCGTTTTCTTTGGCTGCCAGTGGGGGTATTCGTGTGCCGACAGGCCACATTTCTAGTTTCCCTTGGTTAATGTTTTTAGTCAACCTTGGTTAAGGTTTTTATGTAGGCCGCAGCCACCTTCTTTGTCAAGCTATGTGTACATCGACAACCCTCGTAGTCGAGCTTGGCTGTTCTCCTACACCTCTTGTTTGTTGTGTACATATTTCAGTAGGTCATGAGTGAGCATCAGTAGTTGTGTCTCACAGGAGCGCTTTTCTCGGAAACTATGTTGCATGTCATGTAGTATGTTGTTGTTAGTGAAGTGTTTTGCCATGGAAGAGGCCACTATGTGTTCGAGTACTTTGCAGAGAACGCAGGTGAGGGAGATCGGCCTATAGTTGGCAGGATTGGATCTGTCCCTTTTTTTGTATATGGGCGCTACATTGGCACTCTTCCAGATGGCTGGTAGTGTACCGCTGTCTAGTGATTTTTGGAAGATGGCTTTTAGGATTGGAGAGAGTTCTAAGTGGAGTTCTTTTAGGATTGTCGGTGTGAGCTGATCCGGGCCTGAGGCTTTGTGTGGGTTGAGATTCCGTAGTAGTTTGTCTATGCCCTTAATTGAAATCTCGATATCTGGTATTTTGTTATATGGGCCTGGATCAGCGGTACTCTGCTGACCGATGTCAACAGAGTCCTGTATGTTCATCTGGCAGAGGGACTTTAGAGATAGTGGTGACTTAGGGCTGAAGACGGATTGAAATTGTTTGTTGAGTAGTGTTGCTTTGTTGGTGTCATCCTCATGGGGAGTATAGCCTTCGTTGAGGGTAGATACTCCTGCTGCGTCTTGCTTAGCATGTTTAAGCAAAGAGTATAGCTTATTAGTGTTTGGTCTATGTTGTGAGGATTCTTGTGTGGTGCTGTCTGGTGGTTGAGATATATTCAGGACGCTTTCTAGGTAGTTGCGGTATGCTTGTTATTAGCCGATCTATTTATAGATCGGCTAATATGTTGGTTATCCATCGAATTCTGAAAAAGTTTGTAGCAACCCTTTTCTCCGCTATTCGGTAATCTACGAACGCGAATTTTTCTGTATCACTTTCAAATTGCATCAACCGATAAAGTTTGCATTTTTGGAAATTATCTCCGTTTAAAACTTTACTTATAGCCAAATAACACAATTTTGAATACTTAATGAGCTGAACGCCTGAAGAGATTTAACCCGGAAGTTATTGTTGTTGAAGTCCATAGTTGGCTCTAATGGCCATATACGCCAACATACGCCGATTATTGGGCTAATTTAAAGCTTTTATTTATTAAACAGAACAAGTTTCAGCCACGTATAATCGCGTAAAATGTGTTTATTCGGCTAATTTATAATCGACCTCTGCTCAAAATCTCCTTACTAGTAACGCTGAAGGGGTCTATGTCGCACAGGGTACTACACATATGTACCCTAGCATGTAGGGTACTACATTTATGTACCCTGACGGGATGGGGTACTACATTTACGTACCCTGTTGCGTCGACTATAACAATGTTTTTAGAACCAGTCGACTATGCGCGCACCTGTCGCGGATAACGATTACGACATTGACTTTTGGTTTAGGCTACCTTGGTATGGTAGGTAATAACGTGCACATTCGCAGCTTCAAAAGACGTTTATGGCTGTCATATTTTTCAAAATGATATATTTTAGCTATTCTATGCTTATGAATCAATCATCCTATAGCAATGCGCATGCGCAGGAACTTGCCGATTTACGGCAGTTAGCAGACTGACAGTTTGCGCCATTTTCATATAGCAATGCGCATGCGCAGGAACTTGCAGATTCACAGCAGTTAGCAGACTGGTTCCCGACTTGCCGACTTGGCTTCCAACTGCAAATCATGGGGTACATTCGTGGAATAAAATTAAATTAGGGTACACATCTGTAGTACCCTACATGCTAGGGTACATATGTGTAGTACCCTGTGCGACATAGACCCCTTCAGCACTAGTAACCCCAGCATTTTCGGGTTTATCCCAGCATCTCGGGTTTATCCCATTGGATCGCGTATGCGCGTCATTTGACAAAATAATATTCACAAAATTTTCCACCAATCAAAACGAAGAATTGCCCTTCATAGCCAACTTTGATTTGTTTACGTATCATGCAGGGATGGCAGGGATGCATCCAGCACGCGCGATTGCGGCAATCCCCCTTAATTATTGTCAATGCCGCAAATTATTGATTGTCTTGCGCCCGACATCGCGCAAAAAATCACGGATGGGGCACATTAGGCCAATCTGGGCATGTGCCTGAATACGCAGGAGCTTGCGTCTATTTTTAGATGACACTGTAACCGCTAGATATATATAGCCCTGGTAGCTCCGCCCACTCGCATGCTGCCACAGAATTCGGACAAACACACACACAGTGACTACAACTTTGTGTATTGCGGAGTGTAATTTGTAGATAAATAGAGCATACAGTACAGGTGTTACGCTGGAATATTTCGCAACATAATGGTGACAACAAAACATTGCTGCTATGGCATTGCTGCTATTGGATGGATTTGGGAACGGGTTTCCAAAACCTGCACAAAATCGAGAAAAATGTCAACGCTGGTTATAGAACTGTGGTCGCAAATAGTTTACCATTGACAATGTTACCAGAGACACCTACATATGTTCGATGCACTTTACCCTGATTTGATCGGCTAATAACATCATGCTCTGCATGACTTTTCATTTACTTTTTTGCCTGAATAAGTGTTTTGTGTTGAGGAAGTGTTTTCGGTCTTCAGACAAACCTGTTGACCTTTGTTTTCTATATAATCTGTCTCTCTTCCTGGCTAAACGTTTTAATTCCTGATTTATCTATGGAAGTTTGTTTCTGTTGCATGCGAGTTTGGTGGGTATGTGTATATTTGTTAATGTGTTAAGTTCTGTTGTGAAGCTATTCCATAGTTCCTCAACAGTGAGGTTGCTATATTGGTCTGAGTTGATCATGTTCGTGTGGTATGTATTCAGTACAAGTTTGATGCCATCCCAGTTGGCTTTCTTATAGAGAGGGATATTTCTCGGTGGCTGTGATTTAATTTTTGTAATCATGTCCACTTCGATGTGTGCTATGTCATGGTCACTGATACCAGGTAGTACGTTGACCCTTTTGATCAGTGTGTGGTTGTTTGTGAAGAATAGGTCTAGGATGTGTTTGTCTCTTGTTGGTGTGTTTACGACTTGGTGTAGGTTGAGGTCGTTTATGACCTCTAGAAATTCTCTGTAGTAGGATGAGTGTCTGCAATCTGGTGTAGGTGTCATGTTGCCCCAGTCCATTTTCGGTAAATTGAAGTCGCCTCCGATCCAGACATTTGCGTTGTGTTTTTGTGCCAGTTCCAGAGACTTCCTAAATTCTAGGAGACTCTGGTGATCATGTTCATGTGGTTTGTAGTATACACAGATTAGTAGGGGTTTACAACCTTTCATTTCTAATTTTATCCATAAATTTTCACAGTCTGTTTGAAGTTCTGTTATGTTCTGAACGATAAATGAGTTTTTAATTGCGATGAATACCCCACCCCCTGTTTGCCCTAGCCTGTCCCTTCTGTATGGGGTGTATCCAAGGCAAGGGTCAAACACTTCACTGTCATGATGTTTGGGTTTCAGCCACGATTTGGTCCCCAGGACAATATCTGGTTTTACCGAGTCAATCATGTTTTCATATTCTTCTTTTTTGTCCATTATGGATCGGCAGTTGATAATTATGACCTTTAGTGGTTTAGGACGTCTGGCTTGTGGAGGTTTTGTTTTCTTTTTGTTGTCTGTTGATTTTTGTTTGGGAGTTGAAGTAAGCAATGGCGTGCTTTCCTCATGCGGAGTGTCATTTAAGTCAGTGTATGTATTTGGTGTTTCGAAAGAGTCCAGAGTTCGGTGTGTGTTTGAGGTGGTGTTTAGGCTGTTACATTGTAGGCATGTCCACACCCCAACCCTACTTGATACTAATCTGTCATACATGCTGTCAGATATGTTCTGGCAATCGGCATGGTACCAGGTGTAGCAGGTTTCGCATTCCACCCCCTTACATGTCCATGTGACTGGTAGTTGGCAGTTTCCACATGGGAATACTGTAGAAGACTCTAGCGAGTTACCTAGTCCAGAAGGTCCAGGATTTGGTTCGATGTCTGAGCAAAGAAGTATTAGCGTTGCTAATGAGAACAGTGTTTTGTGTCTCGTTGTTTTGTGTCGTGTTGACGTTGCTTGGTACCAGAGCGAGAATTTCAGGGCTGATGTGCGACTAATAGCACTTGTCAAGCATGTGTCCCCATTTACTCGCGTGTGGGTGGGGTAGGTTTCTGCAGTTTTGCATTGGTGTCTGTAGATGCTCACATGGAGTAAGAGTAGTAGGATGGCCCACTGGAGCATGTTTGCAGTGTTGAGCAACGTTTACAACATGGATGTTTGCAACTGTAATGCTTGGTTGCAGTAGCACTGGGAGAGATGGGAAAGCATACGAAAACTTACAAAGTTGCAGCGTTCACAGTGGAACCGGAAGTGGAAAATATTTAGTTGCAGGTGCCCACCGTGAACAATGTTTACCGTGGTAACGTGGTAAAATGGTTTTCCTCGATAAACCCTAATTTTGGTGATGGTTTTATACTTTGTATGTGCAAGGTACAGGGTTTATACAATTAAATGGTTTGGTCTCACCTATGGTCCCATCGGAAATAGAGAGAAAATTGAGAAAATCTCGAGAGAAGATGAAAGATGTCAGTTGACATTGGCTACGCATGCGCAATATTATATTGAATGTTGAACAACAACTAGAGAAAAGATGGATTCCATGGGAAAATAATGTCCCTGTTCTATTATTTTGGGCAATTTACTAGCTCTACATTAAAGATTATTTGTTTAAAGGTATAAAATATACAGTTCACTAAATGTTGACATTTTGTAATGGGTTAAATTGTAGCCGTAGATAACATATCGGAGGTGAATTTGTGTAGCTAGCTCCGTACGTACTGTCCCGTGAGACCTAAAGATAATAGCTGCTGTATTCATACGCACGAACTGTCTTGATTCGTATTTTCCAAAATTTAACTGATAAACTGAGCCTAAAACTGTGAAAACTATAGAGAATTGTATATGTAGAGTTTTAGATACAAAGCAAGACGGACCAAAACACAATAGGATAAGTTGGCAGGGCACTATTTTCTTGGTAGTACTCGCCGTTAAGCGCAGCACGACAATTGCTGCCCACATAGAAATTTGCGTGACATAATATGCTATCTCCAAGGACTTTACCACAGGTGGAAGATTGGGACCTAGGACCTGATAAATGGCTCATTTGTAAACCGTTACCCCACCAAAAAATATCCGTACAATAGACACCGGAAACGGGTGGGTGTAGTAACGTTTTTTCAAATGAGCCATTTATTGGGTCCTAGGTCCTAGTCTTCCACCTGTGGACTTTACATGACATCGGAAATATCATTTACCGGCGACGTGTGCCGTTGTAGCGAATTGTCATTGTTTCTTATATTATTTATATATTAAATATAAATGTTTTGAAATATCGCTAAGTATATATTAATAATAATATACATAAATATGTGCATTGTGATGAAACAACGAGAAGTTTCTGAGTGAGTACAATTGTAGCACGAAAACGTCACGACTCGTGCGGTCCGCTGTCCGCAAATATTGATAACGACGACGTAACGTACGTATTGTCAAAACAACGTCGATGTGACAAAGTGACGTCAGATATGTATCTTTGTTGGTCTAGAAAGATGGTGTATCAGTTGAATACAACATTGGTTTATATATCATATTGTTCGAGAGAGATCAAATTTTCTAAGTATCACGGTTGAAAACTCAATTTCGCATGTTTGACCCATAAAGGAGGTGTTCGCTTGGCACGTCACATATTATGTTCACAGTTTTGATGAGTCACGGTGGTTATCACATTATGTGTAATACAATTCCCTCGTTACTGATACATGCAAGAGTTTACCAAATACGAAATTGTATTCACTAAATGCAATCTGACACACATAAATGAAATTAAATCAGAAACAGATACGCGTATAAAGCAAGGGAGACGCTATGTAACGTGTACTGTAACGTTTACGACTACATGCACGTTTTTGAACTTTCACACTAGCATTACATAACATTTTATCCATATAATATCACATATCTATTGTACATTACATGTATGTAAAATCTCGGTAAACGATATACTAACACAAAAAGAAAAACATTTATCGGATCCATACGTGAATTGGGCTGCCGACACCACCAGCTCACATGCTACTCAACATTGCTCGTTTCTGATCATTTATTTTCATAACAACCCCGAGAACGTACATTTATATTTTGCAATAAAATGGTAATTACAATAGTTAATGGTCTACATACAATTGGTTTGTTTCGCTAATGGTACACGACAATACACTTATATCAGCTGTCATTACCAGCTAGTGGAAGCATGATTGTCGTTAAAAAAAGTTTTGTTTAAATTGTTTGTTAAAAGCAAACTCTCGCTTGATTCATGATTTAGATCGATTAAGCTTTCAGAAAAAATAGGGTGGCAATTTTTTCAAGTTCAAAATGGCCGCCAAATGCAAAATGGCCGCTATAACACCAATACGCAAATTAAAAACAATATTTTTTGGAGTTTTTGCGCATTCAAACTTGGATTTGTTACTGTACCATATTAGAAAGTGATTATGACATTAATAAATGTCATTAAAATTGATACGTGGGTAATACTGTGGCAAAATAGGGCTTATTACAGGTTTATCCGGTTTAAATTACACACACAATCGGCGTAATATTTGTAAAATACTTTCATATGCCCAAAAACAACAACACCGAAATTGGGTATTTATGCATTGACTAACATATCAAATCAATTTTTTAAATATTCTAGAACATGTTATTGCTTTTGACCATTGAATTCATCAAAACTTGTTCTGATGTCCGGTTCTATCTAAGTGCCCGAGTGCATATAATTTGCAAACCGAGATTTCCCAGTACAAACGACTACATGGGCCTGTGACTAAAAACCTTTCTGACTAGATCTACATCATTGAATATTAGTTTGCTTGGGTGCGACATAGCTTTGCTCAGTTGCGGCCAATTAGATTGCTTGATTCCATACAAAGTAATCATAAACGTGACATTGGCCCGATCTTATTGTTCATCCGATCCATTGGCACTGGACATTATTGAAGCTGAACTGAATGATCCAAATAGTGAAGAAATACTAAATATGAATGATATCAATGAGACATATGTGCAATTACTTGAAGTAAACGGCATCACCGTGCCACGTGATTCACCGTATAAACAATATCTGGAACAATTGATTCTCGACAAGATTCTCGACAACATACACGATGTTCATTTCAACAGACCCCCAGAAAAGACAAAACCTGAGCAGGTACTTACTACAAAAAGCAAGGAAAGTTTGATAGCAAGCGCACTTAAGGCAGTAGATACCAAAGAAGATTTGAGAGTACTAATAAAAGCAACACAAGTATTGCGGAGAAATATCAACAAGTCAACTCCTTGGGAGTTCAATGGGACCTTTGCAATTATGAGCCACCTATATTGCTTAACTGTTTTTGCAAAAACCTTATACAAGGGACAGGATGAGTCAAATATACTAGCAGAGAGAAATATTTAAATCAAAGCTTCTCTGTGCTGGCACAACACATTGTCAGTTCTTACAAATCAGATCGTCAGGTGTCGTAAAAACCAATGAGCATTGACAGCTCATTCCAACAACAAACCGAAACTCCACTTACTGTCAGTTTAGCTTTAGACGTGCACAAACATACACGATCTAGGACAATTGTAGAACAATTAGCAAAACTAAATTTTGCTGTCACTTATAACAAAGTTATGGAAATTGAAACGACTATTGCAAATGCTGTCCTAAAGCAAAGTGTCATCCATCGTGGTTAGTTAAAGACACGTTCGTCTGGTTCGCATTGGACAACATTGATTTCTTGGAATCAACCCTTTCTGGCATGGACACTCTGCATGGAACGGCAATAGCTGTATACCAGGCTGTATCTCCAGACAAACCACAAGTAGCTTCACCGATTGAAATTGACCGTTCTTCAAAGGCCCAAACATTACATGATCCATTTCCAAGCAAACTATTGACATGTCAAAAGCCAGAACCAAAGAATCTGAAAAGCGAATGTAAGATGGACACATCAACACCTATCTCAGACCTGAATAGAAAGAAAGATATGGCATGGGTAATTGGTTGCTTAAACTGTGATGAAGACAGCGCAGTAGAGGTTACAAATAATGCTCCTGGAACATGGGGGCCATTTAATTCATTGCTGTCCTGTAGCAACACCAAGACAAATGTCGCATTACTACCACCATTGATTCGTTCTCCTCCTACTGATTTGAGTTCACTGTTCACCGGTCTTATGAGAGCACAGGCTCTCAACACTTGCGCAATGGGCAATGAGGCGATCACTGTAATGACACTCGATATGCAGTTGTACAATATGGCCATGAAACTATGGGTTGCACGAGATGATATAAGGAAGAAGTTCCTGTTTCGTCCTGGGGAATTGCATATGGTATTCTCTGCCTTGATTGATGGCATGGCTCTTGTGAATTCAATGTCCAAAGGAGATGCAATAAACACGTGTAACGACTTTGCACAAGTATTCATAAATATGCTTGGCAATATAGCAGGTTATGATGAATTGAGGTTGGTATTTGATAAATATGTAAAGAACTCACTGAAAGCACAAATGAGAAAGAAGAGAAACAAAGGACAGTCTACATATTACTATGTCGGCGATAATACATCCATCAGAAACATTGCATTGAAGGATTTTCTAGCAAACACTAACCCCAAAGCAGAGCTGACAGAGTATCTAGCGAACAAGTGCCTCAATCACAGCAACAGTCCCGTTAACAGATTAAAGAAATTTATTGTAACAGCGGGAACAGAAAGAAAAGAAAACATTGATGTGCCTACCTCATTGACCAGCCACAGTCAGGAAGAAGCAGACACATTGCTCTTACTGCACGCCATGACTATTGACAATACGGCAGAACTGGTAATTGATTCTCCAGACACTGATGTATTCGTGTTACTGATACAAATGTATCCAGACCTGCCGTTGGCACAGTAAAGGGTCCTCAGAGGAGAACCATTGTCGTACATCCTGTTTACAATATCGTAGGGCAAAAACGTGCATCAACAATAGTAAGTTTCCATGCATTCACAGGATTATGATGTGTCTGGCAGATTTGCCGGTAGATCCAAAGAGATGTGTGTTAAAGTCTTCATGTCGTGCGACGATCAGATTCTGGACGCATTGGCCACACTTGGAGTCGTAGACCCATCGCCAGAAATATTATCCCAGCTGGAACGATTTGTGTGTCTCCTGTATCGATCGACAACCTACACCAAAGTAAACGAGCTTCGTTGGTATCTGTATTCAAACCGTGCTGCTGAAGGAGAAGCAATTTAGAACCTACGTTTATATGATGCGCATATGTCCATTTGTTGCTCAAGCGACTATATGAATGTACAGGTAAAGCAAATACAATGGCTCACATGAAATTACAAATATCTAACAAGTTTACTGCTCGTACTGCATACAATGTGCGTCTATTTTGCATAACAGTAAATCCAGACTCTATACATGTATGTGACAGAAATATGTCATGCAATACACGGTTAGCTGAGTTACATGTGTGATTATCTAACTTTTCTGAGCATCTAAGAAATAAGTTGTAAAAGAAAAACTAAAATATTAATTAAAAAGTATTTTATGTTGATGTAATGTATTTTCTTTTAAAAAATCAGTGTTTGTATAGGTGAAAACTGCTCTTATTTGTTTCAAGCGGCCATTTTGAAACTAAAAATGGTCTGATTATAGTTTAAAATGAGTATTATATTGTTTTCTGGTCAATATGTATAAGTATGTATGTTAATTGTGCTAAATAAGTAAGTTTGAACAGAAACTACATTATATATATATTATTATAAGTCTCCATTTACAGTGTTGGCGGCCATCTTGAATTTGGACGCCATATTGGATTTGAAAAAATTGCCACCCTATTTTTTCTAAATATTCATATTATAAACAACTCAAAACAAGTGGAAGTTTGCTTTTAACAAGAAATTTAAACGAAAATTACATTCTGGCTCCCACTAAGCTGTCAACAACGACGTCAGCTATGTCAACAGCGTAAAATTTAATGGTAGCGACGTTTCCGACCTCATTTACTCGATAACGTTAGTTTCGCCATAAGGCACCTTTTCGCACGACGCGGCTCATGTAATGTTTGAAGAGGTAAGCCGACGTTCACACTGATAGTCTACGTTTGAGTGTGTATTTGTGGCATATTTGTGGGGCATTTTAATAAAATATACACGTATCCCAAAAAGGGCGTACAATAATAAAGATCAGGGTCTACACTGATATATAAATTATGTTATACAAATTCTGATAATTTAAGAAGAGCATAAACTGATATGCTTGAGGGTGTATTTGTGGCATATTTATATATATTGAACTATATTTGAATGTATTTCCCATATGATTGGTGATTCAATGTGCAATAATCGAACATATGGCCAATTGAACAGATGTATGTGACTACATATGTCAATTATATGATGTGTGTTGTGTCAATATATGCTTTGCACTAATATCTGACACTATCTAGGGTGTATTTGTGGTATATTTATATGTATTTAAACTATATTTGGGTGCATTTGAGTGTATTATGGTGTTTCGTGTAACCGTTCCCCCGGACCCCGCTAGCATTATCATGAACTTTGCTCGTTCGACGGTATGGCCGCACCACTTTTCAATACCCTCCTACGCCGCTGCGTCACAATCAACTGTTACGTAAATGACGTCAATTAGATTCTGAACTAAATTCTCCAATAATTACAATGTATCTTTCTGACGGTACATGTATATAATCTATCATAGTTGGCGATGGTAGCAAATTACGAAGTCACATGTCGGCTGATTATATATTTAAAATCGATAGTGGTGCGTTTGGTTTGTTCACTACATGTACATATCATAGTTTTATTCTGTTCAATGTTTGATAGTGTACATAATAACACTTGTAGATACATTTAGTGTACCTTATCAGTAAATACAGTTTACAACAAGCACAGTCAATGAGTCTATGAACACGCATTTGTACTGTAAGCTGTTGTGTTGCATTATAAAACGTTGGCGTTTCAATAACGTCATTTTCTCAATGACGTTACTATTTTTTCCTTGTTTGATTCACATGGTGCTACAAAAAGTGAGATAAAACAAAAACTATGAAACATATTTGCATTTTCTTTTCAGCATACTGTTTTTGAAAGGTGTCCGCATCCAAAAATGTAAAAAAGTGCAAATCGAAAAGTTTGTTATTAAGGCTGGTTTTCACAGAGCGCGGCCCATATATTTTTATGCTCCACCATGATAGTGGAGGGGGCATTTAGTGTTGCCCTTGTACATCCGTCCGTCAACCCTTGTAACTCATACACCTTTTAAACCGTAATAGCTACATACCTGAAACTTGGTAGGTAGCTTCCTTATGATGAGTAGATGCGCAAATATAATTTTTATTTTATTCATTTGACCCCCCGGGTCATGGATTATCTCCCCCTTTTTGGACTTAGAAATTTCCAGTTTTACCTTGTAACTCGTAAAACTTTTAAACCCTAATAGCTACACACTTGAAACCTGGCATGCAGCTTCCCTATGATGAATAGATGTGCAAAGTTTATTTTGATTTTTGACTCGGAATTTCGCCTCGTTTACTATCAAAGCAGTATGTGGGGCATGCGTGTTCTATGAACACATTTTCTAGTTTATTGTAAATGTTCGTTCTCATTTTTCGGGATCACCCCTCCCCCCCCCCCCCCCCCAACCCCATTTGTACAGGTAATATATGGGATTTAGTACTAAACCCCATTGACTTGGCCTTAAATGACCTTAGCTGTTGATGGGCCGTTAAACCCCAACAAACAAACAAACAAACAAGCCATTCAGAAACAACGTGATCTAACACCCTGTATAATGTGTTAAAGGGTTTTTCTGTACCTGATGGACTGATATATAACTAACTTGGTCAATAAGCGAGGCTTACGGAATACCCCCCGTGTGGGCCCAGGTATCCCTAAATAGGTAAACATTTTCCAAGTGTGTGGGCTTGTCACCTTGACTCTGGGCTTAGCAGGGCGGCACGAACGTGACTTTGTCACCGGGTGGTGGAGGTCCATTGGAGCAATGCGTGTGTGAAATCTGAAGCAGATCCGATCAAGGAAATAGAAGCTATAACCGATTTCTCTGATGTTAAGTTTTGTAAAGAGACTAAGTATGTGACCTTGACCTCGAGATCAGCGGGGATTTGTCACAGCATGATCGTAGAGCATTAGAGGAATGCATGCATGAAATATTAAGAATTTACGATGAAGGAAGTATAAGTTAGAACATATTTTTCTGATGTTAAGTTTTGTAAAGAGACTAAGTATGTGACATTGACCTTGGGATCAGCGGGCGGGTGGCAGGGATGGTAAAATGGTTAAAGAAATATAATTATGTTTAATAAGTCGGAGAAATAAAATTGCCATCAAAAGAAAATATCCTATTATTAGAGGAAAGGTCAGGTCAGTAGAACCTCTCTAATGCCCCCATCACACCGAAGGAAGCTCCCGCTACGTTCTTGAAGTTTTGAAAAATTGCTAGGACGCAGCGCCAACTTCGTGGTCTTCAAGAAAATGTGAAATCGTCCCGTTCATGCTACGTCCGCGCCACGTCCTTGCTAAGTTCCTGTTGCGTTGGTGAAATTCCCACGGAGTTCTATGTGCGCGCAGGACGCGGTGCGTGGGGCGTCGGAAGGGTTCCTGCTACGTCCGCGCAGATTGTGACTCGTTGTACCTACGTCTATACTGCGTTCACCGGGCGTCCAGATGCTAAGTGGCGTATAGTTGCAGCGAGTTTCAGGCCTGGTTCCAATGATTTCCTGTAGTTGGTGTCTTCTTTGGTAAGACCAACTTTATACAGAAGTTTATTAAACATATCGGGAGACATTCTCAGGAATTTGAAGAATGACTGTTGATCTTCCATTCTCAGCCAGAATTATTAAATATACCTGAAAGCATCAATAAGTGAAAACAAATGTAAGCTAACACAAATTCTTTACTCCCTCTTATACACAGTTACTGTGTATAGGAGGGACTCTCGATTGTTTTAGCTTAGTTTCTTGCACCAATTTACGGAAGCATGGAGGGGATATGTGTGTTTTTTTATTTATCTCGTGGCCACGACATAATAAGTCGTGGCCACGACATAAAAAAAAACACACACCTGAATTATGTCGTGGCCACGAGATCTTTAGGTGTGTTTTTTTTTATTTATCTCGTGGCACATGTCCCCTCCATGCTTCCGTACCAATTGATGCTTTCAGGTATATTTAATATATGTATAGACCTTGGTCCGTTACTTCAACCTGTGTCACAATTAATCCACTGTCAAACACATGTCTAGCTTCCACTGACATTGAACAACATTTTCCACATTTAAAGTCGTTTTTCTTTCGCAAATGTCCGACATAGTCGATCTATGCTATTTTCAAACCGGTTTGTTGTTTTGTTCATCGGAAGCTCTGCATGTGGCAGGTTCAAGCCCGGTTAATACACGGAGATGAATATTGACCTATATCTATGTTAAATTACATGTAAAGTCTCAAAGGTGTATGGTAAACATTAGTAATTGTAATACATCCCTAGTGCCACGGCAAACGTTTACCCACGGCTGACCATTGTCGAACTTTTAAATTATTATTGGCATCAGTGACAAATTAATGCCAGTGAAAGCCACCAAAACTAATCACACAACAATGTTCTTTGTCTATTTGATAGACATTCTACTACATCAGACCACGGGTAATGTAAGGTGGAGAACATGGAACCAATATGAATTCATGCTTGCTCAATTGTCAATACTACCATATGAGGAGAGACTCAAGGAACTTAACCTCCCAACACTTGACGGAGAGGAGACATCATATCAGTGTTCAAAATCATACACGGAATAGATGACATCAAAATGGAAACTTTCTTTGAGTTCTCCAGCAATACAACAACAAGAGGTCACTCATTTAAACTTACTAAACCCAGGGGAAATAAATATATCGGAATAAACTCATTTGCTCACAGGGTCATTAATACATGGGACAGTCTTCCAGAATATATATATAATGTCTCTAGACACAGTGAATATATTCAAAGTTGCTATTGATAAATTGTGGTGAGATCAACGATTCATCACAACAGATATTTATTAGTCACCGGAAGTGGGCCAAAATGTAATACTACACTGTATATCTAAGACGACGAGGAAGATGAGTCGTTATATAGGACTTGCGAATTTCCCCAGCAACAAAAAAGGTAACAATGTAGAACTCGCGTTGGCCGAAAAGTCAGCGGCTGGATTTTTAAACAAATAACTACAACAACTGACGGGCTTTGATAGGACACCCAACCCCAATAACGGGAAGACACATGTACTGAAGCCAAAACCAAAGTGGAGTAAGTGTGATGACTCAAAATATCAGGAAATGATTGCCGGTAAAGTTGTGATACCAGATCATGATGCCACGTCTATATACGAGGTGGAATTGTTCACACAAAAACTGTCTACTTCACTGGTGGAGGCCACAGAGGCATCTATTCCAGGATATACCCTATACAAAGAGATAAAAACCAGGAAACATAATACTACGAACAGTAAACAAGTGAAAGAAGCAATTAAGGCAAATAAGGTGGCTTTTTGGCAATGGAAGATGGCTGGGCGACCCCCAGGTGACCACCCACTGAGAGTCCAGAAATCAAACACTCGCTGTAAACTAAGAAAACTTCAGCGCCAGGAAGTACATTGTGAACAAGAGAATATTATTGCAGAATTGAATAATCATGACCCCAGTACATTCCACAAAGTAATAAGACTACAAAGAAGCAATACAGGAACTGCTACATCGAAACTGAAGTATAATGACCAAGTGTGGACTGAACCAGAGGACATACTGCAGGCATGGCAGGAGTATTTCCACGAACTTGGATCGACCAAACATTCCAGCGACTATAATGACCCTTTCTTAGCCGCATCGAAAGATGACATCCAGATCATAGAAGACTACTGTAGAAGACTAGATGCACCTATTGAACCTGCAACCTCTGAACAAATTAGGAACGCAATTGCATCGCTGAATAACAACAAAGCTATGGATACACTATGTCTCACCGCGGAACACCTGAAGAAGGGTGGAGAAGTAGTCACAGAAGCTGTGAAGTACCTTGTGAATCAGCTGTTTAAGTCTGGAAAGGTGCCACCTGCCCTTAAGGAGGGGCTAGTCACCCCAGTACACAAGAAAGGACCGAAGGATATCCCAACAAACTACAGAGGAATCACCGTAACACCAGTCTTATTAAAAGTCACAGAAAAGGTAATTTCACAACGTCTGAATGTAAAGCTTGAATGTACACAATCAAAACTCCAGAAGGGGTTCACGAAACAGTCGTCATCTACAAATGCAGCGTTTATACTGACAGAGCTGATCGCAGAAGCTTCAGATAACAAGACAGCCTTGTTTGTGACAACATTGGATGCACAGAAAGCCTTCGATGTTGTGAATCACGACATTCTACTAAGACGACTATTTCTTGATGGCGTTGGTGGAGAAATGTGGCTGTTATTGAAAGAAATGTACGGTGATATGAAAATCATGGTAAAATGGAGTGGTGACGTTTCCAGCCAAATTCCCATAGATCAGGGTGTCAGGCAGGGCGGTGTGCTGTCCGCAGTTCATTATAAGAGATACAAACAACAACCCATTGTTACTGTCCTTAGAGACAAACTGCAAAGGAGCCGCTTTAGGAAGCATACCTATCCCACATATTACCGTAGCCGATGATGTGGCACTGATATCCCATACACGGAGTGACCTGCAACAAATGGCGAATAAGGTCCAACAATTCTCCCACGACCATCGATACAACATAAACCCGACTAAGAGCGCCACCGTGATATGGAATGGTGCTAAGAACACACAGAGAATAGAAGTAGGCGGTAGCCTAGTAGAGATAGTTAAGGACGTCACTCACCTCGGAATGACAAGAACAAATAAAAACAGTGTAGATGTTGATAGGAGAGTGAAACTGGCCAGAACTACGAGCTATGCACTCATAGGAGCAGGATTACACGGAAACTCGGGTCTGAGCCCATCAATAGGATTTGACATATATAACCAGTACATACTACCTAGGTTGATGTATGGATTGGAGACTATAGTCGGAAGCCATACAGATATCGGGAAGCTGGAGGGTTACCAGAAAAAATTCCTGAAAAATATTCAAACTCTCCCGATGAACTGCTCTGATGTTGCCGTATACGCTATGTCTGGGGTACTTCCTCTTCCGGTTATGATGGAAAAGAAGAAATTGCTTCTATTACGAGTAATATTGGCAGAGAAACAACAGTCGAAAGGGAAATCGCAGAGCGGCAGTTTGCCATCAAGGATATGGAGAGTGAGCATAGTTGGTGTGTTGACTTACGCCACCTGCTTCACAAGTACCACCTACCTCCAGTGTGTATGAACTTATGAATGACTTGCCAAGTAAAGATAGCTGGAAGAGAATAGTGCGCACAAATGTAGAGAGTATATGGATAAAAAACCTGAGAGAGAACATCACAACGAAGGATTATCTGAGGTACATCAACGAGGGAAAGTAGAAGTTGGTGTAGCACACACTGTATGGAGAACAGCTAGAAATAATGACCGAGACATCAAAAGGGCGAGTATAAAAGCCAAAGTAATAACAGGCAGCTATGTCCTGCAGAAGACAAGGTCGAAATACTGGAAATCTACAGATTCGGCCATCTGCCTGATGTGTGGATTAGAAAACGAATCAACGGAACACTTCATTGCGGTGTGCCCGGCACTTGCAGAAGAGAGGCAGCCCCACCTGAACAAGATCCGAAAGATTCTGCAGTCAGAAAACAGGATCATAGTAGAGTACATAATTCTTACCCCGGACCTACTAACTGCACTCTGCCTGGATCCATCGTTGCCTTCGCTCAATGTGCTGCTAACTGTCAATCAAGACATGTTCCATGCCCTGGAATTGACGACCAGAGAATGTGTTTTCGCCCTACATCAGAGGAGAATGTCCTTACTGCAACTGAAGAGAGATGGAAAGAGAATTACAAGACGCCGTAAATAATTGATGTTGATAATACATGTATACATGTTCATGTGGCCGCAACGGGGCTCTGCTTGGGGTGCGTAATTTGATAAATTCAGGGTGTGCTTTTCTTGTCCCTTCTCGACTGGCTGTGGGTCCGCTGGAGTCGTCTTTGTCGGCTGATTCTAGGCACTCGGGGCTTGTCATTTGAGTGGGGGATTGAGGATTTGCTCTGGAGAGTTACGCACCTTAACATGAGCTTTGGTTTCCGGTATCTATTGCAATGTGCTCTTGTCTTATCATCCCCGAAGCCATAACCATTGGCCGGGCTATTATTACGTGCCTGTATTTACATTACCACAACAATATATTTTAAACCGTGTAGAAAGCATGGTAATGCCAGTGACTTGTAGAATAATATTAGGGGGTAGAGGGTGGTTATTGTCTCTTATTATACTTAGACATTCATAACATACATGTAATCCTGTTAACTTTCAACCACGTACAAATTTTATATGATTATAACTGATAACATACATATTTAGAAGATCATAGCATTAGTTAGAGCTGCCTGATCTAGAGGTGTGATGTGAACTGCTTTCTTTGGCGGTCTGGGTGTGCCGTGTTGTATGCCGGGATGCCTGCTGTGGCCCGGGGTGGGTGGTCGCACTAGCCTGCAATTCTCATGATGACGGCCTTGTGCTATACAGTTGTCTGGCCCGACCACTTGCTACGGATTGCAGCGGGTGGCTTTGTGTGGGGCACGGTGTGTCTTGGGAGTCATGGGGGTGAGGCGCCTTATGCCTGGATCGGGAGCTGTCGGTCACTATTTATGCTACTGTTGCTACATACATAAATTGGGTCTGCAGGGCGATGGCGGTGATGGAATGGGGCCGGGGTTGCGGCGACATGTGTGTCGGTTCGCCTTGCAGCTACGCACGAGACCCGCAGCCCCTTAAGAAATTTAGGGGCTGTGGTCTCGAGTTTCGAAAATCTGCAAGAGCCGGCGGGTGTCGCTGCGCTTTGGTACCTCTAGTCCTGGACCGCCATCGCCCGGTCGGCCTGCCTTGGTCTTTTCTGTGTTAGTTCATCCCAACATAATGTTTTTAGAACATGTAACTGGCTTATATCGTTAATGGGGTGTGCAGGGGGTGGGGGCAGGTGCCTGTCTGGAAGGTTCAATGCGGCTGCAGGAGTGTGCGATTCTGGGAAATAATCATAGAAGAACACCTCAAATTAACTTTGAACGTTTAAAATATACATAGTATTGAAATGAGGACTATTGCCCTCATATGGTTGGTGAACTTAAAACCTGATATGCAGGAATCTCATTTATGTCGTGATAATCTGATTCTTAGAACTTGTACTTTTATGATATGATCTTACTGTTATTTGGTATCCCAGATACTGAAATCAGGTGTTGTCATTGGCTAGGGACTGATTAACGGTAACCATGGTAACACAGTGCAACACTTAAGGTAGCAGCATTATAATGCAGCGCTATCTACATAGATGAATATTCATCTCCATATTCATGTAAGATGGGTTTCTCTTATTTCGTTATTCATAATTATTTTAGTTTTAAATATCTCCTAATTATAGACGACCTTGTGCCTCTGCACATTTAAGTGGATAAACTACAAATATCTTATATTGAGTTTTAATGTAAATGAAACGGGGATAGTTGGTTGCATATACGTGATGGAAAATGCTACATACGATACTGGGATCTTAAATATATATCTTAGCATCGTAGACTCATACTTATCATGAAGCCTGGATAGCGGTGAATGGTTACTAGTGACAATTGCTTGCACTGTGACATACGTCGTATTTTAATCTTAATGGGGTTAATGGGTCGGATATGTGCGGTGGAATATGTGATATTCAAGGATCTAGAATACCTTGTAGTGCTTTTTATCAATATTTTAACACTACGATATTATACACTTTACAGTAAAGCCTGGAACACTGTGAATATGTACAAGTGACTAACGACTGCAATGTAACATACATTGTATTTTACTCTTAAACTAAATATCTTAATTGCTTTTAACTGTTCTATTCCTTTAGACTATAGGCACACAGAGGCTAGGTATCTAAATTGTAGTGGTTAATTGATAAATAAACAAGATAAAATGCTGTAGTAAACAAATGTGGGACCAGTGACTGCAACATCGAACTTTCCAATAATATATGGAGCGACCAAAGGATACATCCGCTGAAAGAATAAATCGTCTCCACGGAAACCAGCTCACCCACCACTATAAGCTACATGATGATACCTACAAGCTACATGATGATACCTACTATGCCTACAGTTCTACAGATATGAGAAATTAAATATTTTAAATGTAAAAAGTTGTGATAAAACTCATAGCCAGTGCAAATGTGTGTATATATGTACAGTTGTTTAGAATTACGTGCACAATATCTTACAAATTTTAAATATATTCTTAATACGTTTTTAATACTTTTAAGACCACAACTACATGACATTGTACAACGTATTTTAATACGGTGCCGCGAAAAATCAGCGCGGGAAGCTCAACGACAACAACAACAACAACAACAAGCACAACCACAATAAGAATAACATCAATCATTATTGAATGTGTAACGCCTATATTTACGAAAATTAATCACATGATTGGTCCAATTTGAGAGTATTCCACCGTATTGTATCGTGCACCAACTGGTGATCAAACGGAAAACAGCAGTTATGTGGAAATCGACAGAATACTGCAACTTCAGCACCACTTGGGGCTGCAACCATGATGCCAGTTATTTGACCACCTACAGTTTCGTTCAAGCCCAGGATGACTGGTAAGTGTCTAGAATTTGGTGACAGTTGAGGGACCATGTGTTTATGCTAATCAACAAGCTGGAATTACCGGGGCCCACCAATCGGTGTGTCGTGGAGTTTATATAAGTGTATTTGTACATGTATAACGTCGTAGAAATATGGCCAAACGTTGCGCCGTAGTGACATTACAAATATCGACTAACGTCAGTACAGCGTAAAACAAGTAGAAATTTGTTTATAAATGGACAAATTTTAGGCCGATTTTCAAAATCTATTTTTTTTTTTATTAGATCATTTCCTATCACTACGATTAGTTTTCGGAGATGATTTCCATTTTTTTTTAAATTTGCATCAATCCACTGGCATTTTGATTTGAGCCATGTTGATAGACTTGACATACAGTATGGGCCCATATTGCTTGTCCAAGCCAACCAATCATAACGTGATAAATTTACCGGTTGTGGTTTCTCGTCTACAACAACAACAACTAATGACAAGCGAGATTTACTTCAAGGTATATTGCAAAAAAAAGAACATGTTGAACTTTTACATTTTTTGTAACCTATAGTCAATGTTGGATAGAAAATAAAAAATATTTCTGTTTTTGCTTTAAGTATTTACAATAAAATTCTAACAACAATATTTTCTGTTGTGAATATGATGTATCGTAGAGTGAAATCTATAGGGCTACCCACAAGATTTAATGGCCAAATTTGTGTCACGTGACCTCTTAGTCTTTACATCACTCTGAATTCCAGAATTCCGTCAATCCACGAGGCATCGACGGGTGGGTGCCAATAATGCTACCATTACATGTACCTAAGAACCTGTGCGATTTTCATGAAATATATTTACACATGTTCTTACGTACAAAATCACATGGCTTGTCTAATACATGTATTTATTCCTACTTTAATACTCTTGTCTGTAGGTGTTTGGAAGATGAAAAAAGCAACGGGGATGATGACCTACAGGTACCAAGCTCCACCTATCTGAGGTGCTTTCAACAGGATGAGGAAAACCCTAGTTCATTTGAGCTTTCTACAACGTGCAAACCACACCATGACATCTGCATTGTGGGAGCTGTGATTGTTAGTGAAGCTCGGACCATTGAGTGTTACACAGAATCTGAGGGGTACGTGGGCAGTTTCCAAGGGAGCGTAGTGGAGAGTGGGTTTCAGACTGCGGATGATGGAAGCCAGACGTTTTACAGATCTGTCGTGAAGTTGGATGACGCAATCCCGTCATTAAGTTTAAAGGTATGAGTCTAAAGATATGCATTAAAGATGAGAAATAGTATGGGAGTAAGACTACATGTAACTCTATTGAAACATTTGAAGGCTTATGTTTGAAATATTTTCATTGAAAAAAAACCAGACAAACAACAAATGGGGCCATTATTATCAAACACAAATTGTGTGTTCTTTCTCCAAAATTATATACCAGTAAGCATCACAATACATGTATTGTTATCCATTACATGTAGTTATACCATGGAAATCCACTTGCAAATTAACAAATATCTATACCCTGTTGTGGGGGTGGGGGTGGTATACTGGAGTCAGGTCGTCCGTCCGTCTGTCACTAAACTTAGCATCAGAGAAATATGTTATAACTTCTATTTCCTTCATCTAAAATGCTTAATATTTCACACATGCTTTCCTGTAAGGCTCTACTACCATGCTGTGCCAAATTCACGACCGTCCAACCCCTGCTGATCCCAAGGTCAAGGTCTCTTTACAAAACTTAACATTGGAGAAATCTGTTATTGAAAATTCTTAATATTTCATGCATGCATTCCTCTAAGGGCCCCCGCTGATCCCAAGGTCACAGGCCCACAGTCTTGGAAAATATATGCGTAGTTGGGGGTACCTGGGCCCACGCGGGGGTATTCCGTAAGCCTCGCTGACAAATCTAGTTGATGTTGTAGAAGTTCACAAATCTGAACAGTATTATTGGGCTGCAAGAGAAGTCATTTACTATAATTCACTCAGTATGGTCAGAATCTAATCATGTTACTGATGGCTGACAACCTACTTCAGTGACTGTGTGGATGTGTAACTAATCTGAATATTTAGGGTCATTACGGTAAGCTTTAATCGATCTGTTTGTATGAGCACACATATGCAGATCAAGATTGACACTGGCCAAAAATGCCCTTTAGACGTCGTTACACATTTTCCCAAGTATGCTTACACAGTGATTGTTTTCTTCACAGTTCCTTAGTCTGCATGGCAAGACAGAGTTCCTTATCTGCCAGCTGAGACTTATTCTAATGCACACCGACCTGGGCCAGTCCCCGACCAGAAACACCCCCGGCAGTGTTGACCTTTCCAAGGTCAGAGGTTATCTCCGTAGTATGGGTGACACGATACCAGACAGTGCAATGGAGTTGTTACAGTCAGTCGAGCAATATCAGAAGGTGTGTATTATTTCTTATAGACCAGATGCCCTATATAAATTCTGACCTTGCAAACGTCAAAGGTGACGTTACAAGGTCAGACGTTATCTATACAGTATGGGTGACTATATCAGACAGTGCTATGAAGTTGTTATAGTTGGTGAAGCAATTTCAGAAGGTTTGTATTGTTTTTTATAGGACAGATGCACTAGATAGATGTATATATATTTGCACGGTCAAAGGTGATCTTTTCAAGGTCAGAGGTTATCTCCATAGTATGAGTGACTCGATACCAGACAGTGCAATGGAGTTGTTACAGTCAGTCGAGCAATATCAGAAAGTGTGTATTATTTCTTATAGACCAGATGTACTAGATAACTTCTGACCTTGCAAAGGTCAAAGGGGACCTTTTCAAGGGCAGATGTTATCTACACAGTATGGGTGACTTAATACCAGACAGTGCTATGGAGTTGTTATAGTCGGTGAAGCAATATGAGAAGCTGTGCATTATTTCTTATAGACCAGTTGCACTAGATAACTTCTGACCTTGCTCAAAGGACATTTTCAAGGTCAGACGTTATCTAGGTTTGTATTATTTCTGATAGACCAGATGCACTAGATATATGTAGATTTGCACAGTTAAATGTGACCTTTTCAAGGTCAGAGGTTATCTCCATAGTTTGGGTGACTCAATATCAGACAGTGCAGTAGAGTAATATAATAATGTTTGTTATTTCTTATAGACCAGATGCATTAGATAACGTCTGACCTTGACAATATCACCTTTGACCTTTGCATGGTCAAAGGTGACTATTTCATGGTCAACGGTTATCTCCATCTATAGTGACTCAATACAACACAGTGCCATGTTGAGTTGGCACAGTCAGTCAAGCAGAACATTTGTAGTGGCTCTTAGACACAATGCACATCACTGTTCCAAGGCAGAAGTTATCTCAAATATAGAGTAGAACCTCTCTAAACCGGACACGCATGCAGTCCGGGTATCCTTAATTTTATGGGTTTCATTGGTGTATATTTATGATGACAGCCTGTTCAAGTACACAAAGCATAACCTTGGCGAGGTCATATGTCTGATTTATAGTCTAACATCTCTAAACCGGACCTCCCAGGGTGTCCGGTTTAGAGAGGTTTCCACTGTATATCATTTGCCCTTGGAAAGGTCATGTTCACAGGATGGGGACACAATACCAGACAGAGCCATGGAGTTGCTACAGTCAGTGGAGCGATATCAGAAGGTTTATAGTGGCTCTTATAGATAAGATACACCATTTTAGATTGTATTGTGACAGATTTGAGAAATGCGGCTTATGACATTTGTGCCCTAGACCCAGATCAGTGGAAAGTGAGACACAACGATCACAATTCGGCGTCGTCGGTGTTGTCAACAATTTGGACGTAGCCAAATTTCCCATATCTCTTGATCCGTTAGTTGGATCATTACGAAACTTCATTAACAGCTTCCTTACATTGAGAGCTATCCATCCAGTGTAATTTGGTTGACCTTCACCTTGATGACCTTAACTTTTGTGGGACGTTCCATTTGGATGTAGCCAAATTTCCCATAAATCTTGATCCGTTAGTCAGATCCGTTAGTCATTATCAAATTTCATCAATAGCTTTTTCACATTGATGGCGATTGGATGCACCAAATTTACTATATCTCTTGATCCATTAGTTGCATCATTACCAAATTTCATCAATAGCTTTTTCACATTGATGGCTATCCACCCACTGTCATTCGGGTGACCGTGACCCTCACCTTGGTAAACCTTAACCTTTGTGTCAATAATTTTGTACATACGTCCAAATGTTGAATACCTCCTGATCCATTAGTCGGATCCTTTACCAAACTTTATCAACAGCTTCCTCACATTGATGGCTATCCACCCATTGTCTCATTCGGGTGACCATGGTGACCTTAACCTTCATGTCAATACTTTTTGATGTACATTCAAACGTTGAATATCTTTTGTTCCATTAGTCGGATCATCTCCAAACTTCATCAATAGCTTCTTCACATTGATGGATAGCTAGCAATGTAATTCGACTGACCTTGACCTTGGTGACCACACATTGATAGCTATCCATCCAATGTCATTCAGATGATATTGACTGTCACTTTGGTGACCTTGACTTTGTGATGGCTATCCACCTAGTGTCATTTGTGTGACATTGAACTTGGTGACCTTGACCATCGTGGTGATCGCCTTGTTTAGTGGGTGAGACACGGTTCAAATGAATGGTCAATTACTTAAACCATTTATATTTTCAGACCCAGATGACAGGATTGGAGCAAATTCAATCAATGATGTCGTGCCTTCCACCGAACACCAGTGGTGATAACCGACT
The DNA here is from genome assembly GCA_029237695.1 of Conchocele bisecta. NCBI lineage: Eukaryota > Metazoa > Mollusca > Bivalvia > Lucinida > Thyasiridae > Conchocele > Conchocele bisecta. The sequence goes on along the minus strand of CM055272.1, from coordinate 97,814,467 downwards.
GGCTGGTCTGCTTTCTGTCGTGTCCAAACTTGGCCCAATGCCAGATACTTCTGAACAAAATACTCCTGTACCATGTGATCAAAGCCCATCTAATTCTGCCGATAAATTCAGCCAGTTAGGTAAAGATAAATTACCCGAGTCGGAATCAGACTTGGAACCATTGCAGACATTAATCAGGTCAATATCGCAAGTTCAAGGTCACCAGTGTCTCCATGGTAACCAAGGTGAAGGTCAGGAGAACTTCATGTACACAATGCTGCAGAACATTTGTGGGAAGGTGAGCGATATGAGGTTAGAAACTGAGACGACAGATCAGTCGATGGATGATTTGGTGCGAGAAAGTGGAATATCTGCTGATAGTTATGACAAGATGATTGGACCGTAAGTTTTAACATTTTAACCCCCATGTGCTCGGCATTGCATCTTTCATGTTAATTGTTGGACTACTCTATTACCCGTAAATGGGGTAATCTTGGAAATAGAAATTTGTTGCAAACCATCTATATCATGATGAGCCGGCTCGAGATCGGGATCTACACTGTATGCAATCATTAGGATTGTGGTCTGTAATACTGAAAGGCTTACATTTTGTAAACAACAAGGTTGGTTGGTTTAGTTACCTCTATTTATCCTGTCAACACAGTGCGTATGAATATGTGCGGTGGCTGGGGTTATTGTTTTTGCATTTTAAAGCCATTTGTAGGTGTTGACGGGATAAATAGAATAGTACGTTAGTGCCTTGAATGGGAAAAAATATCTGGCGCAGCACGAAAACGGGATGTGCTCGGTAGAGCCTCGCCCATCCCGTTTCCTAAGCCTTGCCAGATATTTTTTTCCCATTCACGGCACTAACCTACTATTCTCTATACCTTTTCTCCTTTCCGTCCGGTCTGTCTGTCCATAACACATAGACTCACATGTTTATGCCCCACTCTCTGTGGAGCCGGCAGGTATAGTGTTTGGGCGGTGTGTCCTTCCTTCCATAGGTCCAGTTGAGAAGTTTGTTCAGCGTTTCTCCAATCTGCCACTGGGGGTATTTGTGTGCCGAAAGTCTACATTTTCTTGTTGATTTTGCATTTGAAGTTTTAGTTTATTGTTCCAGCGGGGGCCAGGGGTTGTGAGCCACTACTCGGTTACTCTAGTTGCGAATTTTGATAATGTGTAGGCCTGATAGGCATAATACTTTGTTGCATATGTATCCCACATCTGAGCAATGTTTGTTTAGGGATGTAGCCCATATCCTTATATGCAAGGTCAAGGCCATTTGAGTGAGGACCTATGTTAACATTGTTGTATTCAAGGGGATTTGCTTCATGTAATTCCTCCATTTCTTGTTTGTTACAGAGACGCCATCTCCATCGAGTCATCAGGTGCCATGGCAACCATCTCCATTGACAACATAAAAACTATTCTCGAGCAGACTGTGACACAGACTTTCCAGTCGACTGAAGACAGATTGGTGAAATACATTGACACCAGGCTGACTGCCATGGAAACGAAAATATCGAGTAAAATTGACATGTTGATTCTGGAACTGCAGTCGCAGAAAAATGGGATAAACAGTGCAAAACATACACAGCCAATAGGAACTAATACAGTGGAAGAATGTCCTGAATTAGGATAAGACATGAGAAGTGGGGCTTATTATCCCCTCACCGATAGGCATGAATGAATATAGCGTTAGTCCATGTGCTTGTGTATGTGTGTGCGTGCGTTAGTAACACCTTTCATTTTTAGCTCGCCTGCACGAAGTTTAGAAGAGCTTATGGCATACCCCTTGCGTCATCGGCGTCCGCGTCCACAAACTTAACGTTGGAGTAAATGTCTTATAACTTCTGTTTCCTTTCATACATGCATTCCTCAAATGACCCTCTATCATGCTGTAGCAAATCCATGACCCACCACCCAACCCTTGCCCCAATGTCAAGGTCACAAACTTAGCATGTTCATAAACTTAACGTTGGGGTAAATGTTGTGTAACTTCTGTTTATTTACAGGGAACGCCTTGATATTTCATACATGCATTCACCTGATGATACTCTATCGTTCTATATCAAATCAATGACCCACCCCCCACCCCTTTCCCTGAACCCCCCACCCCCCACCCCCCCCTTTCCCTAAGGTCAAGGTCACAAACTTAGCACATTCATTAACTTAATGTTGGTGTAAATGTCTTATAACATCTGTTTCCTTTCCTGGAACGCCTTGATATTTCATACATGCATTCATCTGATGATACTTTATCGTGCTATAGCAAATCCATGACCCACCTCCCACCCCTTTCCCCAAGGTCACAAACTTAGTACATTCATAAACTTAACGTTTGGGTAAATGTCTTATAACATCTGTTTCCTTTACAGGGAACGCTTTGATATTTCATACATTCATTCATCTGATGATCCTCTATTGTGCTACAGAAAATCCATGACCCACACCCCCCACCCATTTCCCCAAGATCAACATCATAAACTTTCGAAAATATTATTTATACCCCCCCGCAACGAGTTGAGGGGGGGTATACTGGAGTAAGGTTGTCCGTGCGTGCGTCCGTCCGTGCGTGCGTCCGTCCGTCCGTCCGGATAAACTTAACATCAGAGAAATATTGTTATAACTTCTATTTCCTTCATCTAAAATGCTTGATATTTCACACATGCATTCCTGTAAGGCTCTACTACCATGCTGTGCCAAATCCACGACCGTCCAACCCCCGCAGATCCCAAGGTCAAGGTCAATTACTTAGTCCGTAAACTTAACATCAGAGAAATATTCTTATTAACTATTTCCTTCATCTAAAATGCTTAATATTTCACACATGCATTCCTGTAAGGCTCTACTACCATGCTGTGCCAAATCCACGACCGTCCAACCCCCGCAGATCCCAAGGTCAAGGTCAAATACTTAGTCTCTTTACAAAACTTAACATCAGAGAAATATTGTTATAACTTCTATTTCCTTCATCTAAAATGCTTAATATTTCACACATGTCTTCCTGTAAGGCTCTACTACCATGCTGTGCCAAATCCACGACCGTCCAACCCCCGCAGATCCCAAGGTCAAGGTCAAATACTTAGTCTCTTTACAAAACTTAACATCAGAGAAATATTGTTATAACTTCTATTTCCTTCATCTAAAATGCTTAATATTTCACACATGCATTCCTGTAAGGCTCTACTACCATGCTGTGCAAAATCCATGACCGTCCAACCCCCGCTGATCCCAATGTCAAGGTCAAATACTCTTTACAAAACTTAACATCAGAGAAATATTGTTATAACTTCTATTTCCTTCATCTAAAATGCTTAATATTTCACACATGCCTTCCTGTAAGGCTCTACTACCATGCTGTGCCAAATCCACGACCGTCCAACCCCCGCAGATCCCAAGGTCAAGGTCAAATACTTAGTCTCTTTACAAAACTTAACATCAGAGAAATATTGTTATAACTTCTATTTCCTTCATCTAAAATGCTTAATATTTCACACATGCATTCCTGTAAGGCTCTACTACCATGCTGTGCAAAATCCATGACCGTCCAACCCCCGCTGATCCCAATGTCAAGGTCAAATACTCTTTACAAAACTTAACATCAGAGAAATATTGTTATAACTTCTATTTCCTTCATCTAAAATGCTTAATATTTCACACATGCATTCCTGTAAGGCTCTACTACCATGCTGTGCCAAATCCACGACCGTCCAACCCCCGCAGATCCCAAGGTCAAGGTCAAATACTTAGTCTCTTTACAAAACTTAACATCAGAGAAATATTGTTATAACTTCTATTTCCTTCATCTAAAATGCTTAATATTTCACACATGCATTCCTGTAAGGCTCTACTACCATGCTGTGCAAAATCCATGACCGTCCAACCCCCGCTGATCCCAATGTCAAGGTCAAATAATCTTTACAAAACTTAACATCAGAGAAATAAGTTATAACTTCTATTTCCTTCATTGAAAATTCTTATTATTTCACTTGTGCATTCCTCTAAGGTTGTACTATCATGCTGTCACAAATCTACGAGTGTCCAACCCCCGCTGCTCCCAAGGTCAAGGTCACATACTTAGTCTCTTTACAAAACTTAACATCAGAGAAATATGTTATAACTTCTATTTCACTTTCATGGAAAATACTTAATATTTCATATGCTGTGACAAATCCCCGCTGATCTCGAGGTCAACGTCACATACATACCGTATAACCTTGGCTTAACGCCCCCCTCCTAATAAACGCCCCCCCCCCCCCCCCACCCCCCCCCCCCCCCCAAATAAAAAAAACAAAAAAAATCCTTATTTGTGTTTGAAATTGGCGGTCCTTGGTAAAAAACAATTTTTTTTTTTTATTTTTTTTTTTTTTTTTTTACCAATCCAAGACCGCCAATTTCAAACACAAATAGTCTTTAAATCTTTATTTGTGTTTGAAATTTGGTTGGTGGTCCTTGGTAATTTTTTTTTTTTCTTTTTTTTCCCCCCCTTTTTTACTGGCAATAAATACACCCCCCCCCACAAATAAAAAAAAAATAATTTTTTTTACCAATGACCGCCAATTTCAAACACAAATAATCCTTAAATCCTTATTTGTGTTTGAAATTGACGGTCCTTGGTAATTTTCTTTTTTTTTTCTTTTTTTTTTTTTACTTTTTTTCTTTTTTACTGGCTAATAAACGCCCCCCCCCCCCCCTTGTAAAATGTCCCCCCCCCCCCAATAAAAAATAAAAATAATAATAATTTTACCAATGACCGCCAATTTCAAACACAAATAATCCTTAAATCCTTATTTGTGTTTGAAATTGGCGGTCTTTGGTAATTTTTTTTTTTTTTTTTTATTTTTTTTTTTTTTTTACTGGCTAATAAACGCCCCCCCCCCCCCCCCTTTTGTAAAATGTAACGCCTCCGGGGGCGTTAATTCGAGGTTATACGGTAGTCTCTTTACAAAACTTAACATCAGAGAAATCGGTTATAACTTCTATTTCCTTGCTCGGATCTGCTTCACATTTCACACACTCATTGCTCCAATGGACCTCTACCACCCTGTGACAAATTCACGTTCATGCCGCTCGCGCTAATCCCAGAGTCAAGGTCACAAGCCCACACACTTGGAAATTTGTACATATTTTAGGGGTACCTGGGCCCACGCGGGGGGTATATTCCGTAAGCCTCGCTTACTGACCAATCTAGTTTTTTCAGGTGATGCATTTAATTTGTATATAAATAATTAAACTAGATGGCCGCGGCCTGCATGTCGCGCCTTGTGGCGAGGCATGGACACTAAAAAAAAAGATAAAGTATAACGAAAAACTTAACGAAAAAAATTAACCAAAAACTTTAACCAAAAAACTTAACCAAAAAACTTAACAAAAAACTTTAACCAAAAAACTTAACCAAAAACATTAATCAAACAAGTTAACCAAAAATTTCAAAGTAATTTGACCTTGACATTGGGCACAGGGGCCGCACAGGAGTGGGGTAGAATAAAAATACAGATGATGATAAACACCCATGTGAAGTTTCAAGGTAATGGGCAAAGCAAAAACCAAAAACTTTAACCGGACACACGTACGTACATACGTACGTACGCCAAAGTGCCGACTATATCGCGCTTTCCGCAAGCGGGCGCGACAAAAATAGCATGCCTCATTTGCATATGAAAATAGACTGATACCACCGCGCATCACAATCAGTAAAATAAATATTACTAAATGATTATATCTGTATAGCGGGCACTCGTAATTGTTAGAACTCATTACGCAAACACGTCTTATTTGGAATTAATAAATCAGTGAACTACTTTCGGCAAGGGAGATAATCAATATCACGCGAACTATTTTCATACGAGCCAAGCGGATTGTTCTGTTTATTAGTATATATAGTTTTAATCTATCTCCTGTGATATATAATGATACATTACTTTGTTATGTTATGGGTACTAATACATGTTGTTTCAATAGCGTATCTCTGTAATGGTATCGTTGTAGATGGAGTTGCAAATAATTTAACACAGTAGCCTTCGGCGTCTATTTATTAAATTATTATTTTTTTATTTTATTTGAATTCCGCGTGAACGCTGCATTTTGTGTCAACACCAGTTACAGAAAATATTGGTGATTTTTTAAACGAATATCGGAGAAATGCAGCTATATTTTTGTGTCAATTTTCAACACCATTTACGGAAAATAATTACTGAATTTTTTAAAACAATATCGGCGAAGGTGTACTGAACTACTCTTTTTTAGCTCACCTGAGCGAAGCTCATGTGAGCTATTGTTACCGCAATGTGTCCGTCGTCGTCCGTCGTCGTCCGTGAACATTTTCAAACGTCTTCTCCTCGGTAACCATTGGGTCTATTGTCACCAAACTTCATGGTCATGGTCCTTAGGTAGGGGGATTACAAAATTGTTAAAATGACGTCATTACTTAATCCAAGATGGCCACCTTCTAAAAATAGCACAAATTCTTAAAAAATCTTCTTCTCAAGAACCGCCAACCGGATTTCGACAAAACTTGGTAGGAATGATCGATGTACATTGCTCTTTCAAAGTTGTTAAAATGGTGACCCTGGGGTCAAAAATGGGCGTGGCCCGTGGGGTCAAATTGGGGTCAAATTTTATTTTTGACTGAATATGGTCATTTCATATATCAAATTGAAGGTATCAATGAGGCGATCACTCTCGTGCATTTTTTGTCGAAATCGGATTGTTATGTCATCCAAGATGGCTGCCGAAAGGTCAAAAGGTCGTTCTTTTATTAGAGATTTCAAAATTCTTCTTCACATGAACCGCTTGGCCCATGGTAGCCAACTTAAAAGTTATGGTCCATGGGTGAAGCCTTTTCAGATTTGTTAAAATGGAGGTCATCGCTAATCCAAGATGGCCGCCATCTAAAAATAGCATAGATTCTTAAAAAATCTTCTTCTCATGAACCGCTTGCCGGATTTCGACGAAACTTGGTAGGAATGATCGATGTACATTGCTCTTTCAAAGTTGTTAAAATGGTGACCCCGGGGTCAAAAATGGGCGTGGCCCATGGGGTCAAATTGGGGTCAAATTTTATTTTTGACCGAATATGGTCATGTCATATATCAAATTGAAGGTATCAATGAGGCGATCACAATATTTGTCGGAATCGGATGATTATGTCATCCATGATGGCCACCAAAAGGTCCATTTATTCAAGATTTTTAACGTCTTTTTCTCAGGAACCACATGGCCGATGCTGGGTGAAGCATTTTCAGATTTTGTAAAATGAGTCATCGCTTAATCCAAGATGACCGCCATCTAAAAATAGCACAATTTTTTTAAAACACATGAACTCCATGTCACTTTCTCCTCTGGTGTTCATGGAGTCAGGTGAGCGAATTAGGGCCATCATGGCCCTCTTGTTTTAAATAACCAGCCGTCTAATAGATCTGTGTATAATAGAGAGTATATCGTTAATTGTCATGTTGTCTCCGACAATGAGGTGTTGCGGCACACATCAAAACGACATGTCAATTTCGAAACATTGCCTCCAGGCTACAGCTGTGTGGTCAGATCAACACCTCGTCACACACGATTGCGCATTATCGATTTTTTCCCCCACACAAAGCGACGTGTATTTACAACTAGATCTGTGTAATGTGTCGGGTGTAGCCAAAGACCATACATAAATTCGTAATTAGTCACAGATGTAGCCTTAAAATATAATCGATTTCCTTAAATTACGTCCGCAAGTTGACAGATATTTTAGAGCAGACGTCATCGTAATTTGCCGTTATTTATTTCCAAAATTAGCCATATATTCTGTAAATGGCGTTGAAAGTTGACAATAAATTAAGACCAGATCAGTACGTTAAATCGCTATCGACGACAACTGACGATCAGATGAGAGAGTAATACCATTTACGCGTATCCAATGTTAAATATACATCCTTATTTTTTATGACTTTCAAAGTTTTTACCGAGAAATTCAAACCGTTTCCAATTATTGGGGAACATAATATCATGATTAGCACACCGTTTCACTAAGCGGCGGCTACTCAGGGAATGGGATCACACGGTCTATTGTTTACACTGGATTAATGGCGTCCCCCATGAGGTCTCGGGTAAATCTTATTTTTCAATAATACGACTGTGGTTTCTTCCTTTTAGTGATGACCATGTTCCAGCCGTTAACACTTTATTTAGCAGCATTACTTATGTAGTTAGTCTGAACATTCTGCAGAGAAATTTGAATTGGACGGAATCGAGCGTTGTTTAAACTTAGTCCGGTTCATATGCACAGGTCAAAATATGAACTGAAAATGGCACTTTGCGTGACAGAAATCCGTACGCGGACGAATAAAAAAAATATTTTGTAATAAATATCACATATAGCGAAACAGCGGTAGCATCTACTGTTTTAATAATATGCATACATATTGTAATTAATGTTTAATAGTGATATACTTATGAATAATATACGATACTATGGTTTATACTCCAGCACTATGTTTTAAGGCTGTGTGATTTGCCTCAATATAAGCTGGATTAATTAATACTTATATTCATGCGCTTCATGAGAACATCAATACATTTAAAATATACAAATATTACTTAAAGGGGTATCGATATGATACATTTTAATAATATAAATATTGAAAATTCACATTACAATCGCTTACAACATAAGTTATTGATCGAAAATAGTCACTGCATCGTGACCTATTTGACCGCATTACCTATTGCACGGGTACCTCATCATACCCTCTGTTTACATAGCTAACTGGGGGTATAGTGAGATATGTTCGCTAATACAATGTTTGCGTAATGTGCCGACACAATTATACACTTATTTAATTCCTATAAAGAACAGTTTGTGCTTACTGAGTGGGCATGTACTATTAATGTGCCCGGCACACAGACAGACACACGGACACACAGCCCAACCACTATATGCCTCCAGAGACCGGGGGCATCAAAACTCTCCAAATTTTATACTACAATAATTATATCTCAGAGCTCCAGATAAGCTGCATATTTGCTTAAATACCCAATTAAAATTGCCTAAAACCCAATTGAAATCAGAAGTAGCAGAAGTATCAAACAGCAATACAAAATGTGTGGTACCTTTATCATGCTGCAGAAAACAATAAACATACCACAAATATAGCATTTTTTTTTTTTCCATGAAAACACATCTTGGTATTTCATTAGAATTGTCTCCAAGGAGACAATAGAAATGCCAATAAATGTTTTCATTTTGAAGCAAACTATTAAATAATTGCTGTCTGTTGATGTACTCAATTCTGTAGACATACTCAAGCTATTTGTATTTTATCAATGACACATTTTGCATTCAATGAATACTAATACATGTACAAATACGAAAGAAGACTTTGTTTATACTTTATTTACATGTTCATATTATTTACAGATATTTATTTACAAAATAAACACTCTTTATCTAAAGGATAAATAGGCTCCCGACTGAGAAAAGGTACCTGATGTTATGTTCGAGGGGTGGTTGTGGTCTAGGGTTTAGAACACCTGACTTCCAATCTGGAGGCTGTGGGTTCAAACCTCGCCTTAGGCATGAGATTTGAAACCGAGACTCCGTCCCTAAATGACCTTACTTAGCTGTAGCTGGACGTTAAACCCATTCACTTTCACTTTTACATTATGTTAACCCACCCAGTTAGCTCCAAATCAGACCTACGCTGGTCACCATTCCATCCAACATTTATTACAGTATACCCGTAACCCATTGCATTTGGAATACACCTTTACGGGTATGAATGCTTAAAAAATATTTTTGTTATTTCTCAATGAAAGTATATGTTGTGACCATTCATTTGAACAGTGTCGATGAGACGGCTCAAATGGTGGCCACGACACATACTTCTGAGCATGTATGAAGAACATATTCAGGATTTTCCACAAACAAAATGGCATATACATGTACTGAGCATGGTATGGGTTAAATAAAAGATGCGATCACATAATGATTGGGGTTTTCAATGGTCACAAATGTTGAATGGTTCCTTTTCTCAGCCGGTGACGGCAGGTTGGGGGCATGTGAAGGGCAACTTAACGATGGGGTTCATCCTTATCAGATCATAGGTGGATAAAGTGTGGCATGGAGGGTGAAATAGTAAAGACATTTCCTATTATGTTTAGAAACCAGCAGAAAGTCAGAGAAATACAAAACAAAATAAAACAAAAAAATGCCTCTAAAAGACTTACATGTATATGCAACTTTTTGTATTCATGGCAATGTTTATGTCTAGACATAATTAGGAATGTTTTCACCATTTTACCATCCCTGCTATGCTTTATTTACCTACCAGATGTCCCTGGTTTGCCCCTCAGGTACAGTTGAGACACGCCATGCCATGCGATTTTGTACCGATGAATATGTGCGATATCTCATTATTATTTTTCTTATAAAATTTACGATATTTTCCCTAAATGGCGTATAAAGATGACAACATTTGTTATGAAAAATCTTTCGCCGTCATTTGCAGAAAATATCACATTTTCTGTAGATATATAGGTACAAAATCGCTTGGCTCGTCTCATTTTAGGTTTTCTGGTACACGAGAGTTGAATCCAATTCTATTTGTTATAAAAGTAGTAAGATTAGTACTAATCCTATTACTTTTAGGGAGTGGGGCTAAGTGGCTGTGATGTGGTGAGGATGTAGAACCAGATCAGGTTATTCTGATTTAGGGGCTGAATATATAGTTTTTGTGTAAATATTCAGTTTAGATTTTGGGATTTTCCTCCCATCTGAAGAGGTGAAATACCCGGCCAAACACCATTAAATACATTTTCTCAGCCATTGACACAAATATGATTACCCAACTGACAAAAGTGACTGTACAATATTACCAACCAGTGCAGATTAGATCAGTCTAATTTAACGATTGGGATTCATCTGAACGGGGACCTGGTTTGACTGACTCTCAGATACGTCTTTGGCTATCTTGAATGTGAGAGTTGAATCTGGTTATACCCCTTATAAGAGTAATCCTCTCGGTATTACTTTTAGGGGGCGGTGCCAAGCGACCTTGTTGTGGTATGGACCTGGCCCGGTGAAATATGGCGCAGCAAACGCGTCTTCATGAGCTGCATTTGGTGGTCCCGGGAGTTCGGCACATTATTTATGTCGTTTTTGCGAAAGATTCTTTGCAAAAACGACAGACGTTTGGGCTAAAGTACCGAGACCACCAAATGCAGTTGATAGGCTGTTAAACACCAATAAATCTAATCAAATCGAGATCAGACCGCATGGATCAGCACCTACACCTTTGCAAATCAGCGAAATGAACAAATTTGACCATGATGTAAGTGTGATGGTGCAACTGATTAGCCTGTCTGTATATGTCATTGATTAGCCTGTATATGTCTTTGATATCCATTGATCTATACCTGTAGCCTATTTCACCAACATTGCGAAGTATACTTTTCTAGCAAAGTATACTTCGAGGGAGAAATTTTAAATTTTAGGATAAATTTATTATTTTTTAAAACTTAACAAAAAAACTTAACCAAAAACTTTAACCAAAGAACTCAACCAAAAACTTTAACCAAAGAACTTAACCAAAAACTTTAACCAAACAACTTAACCAAAAACTTTAACCGGACACACGTACGTACGTACGTACGTACGTACGTACGCCAAAGTGCCGACTATATCGCGCTTTCCGCAAGCGGGCGCGACAAAAATAGCATGCCTCATTGGCATATGAAAATAGACTGATACCACCGCGCATCACAATCAGTAAAATAAATATTACTAAATGATTATATCTGTATAGCGGGCACTCGTAATTGTTAGAACTGCCGACACAATTATACACTTATTTAATTCCTATAAAGAACAGTTTGTGCTTACTGAGTGGGCATGTACTATTAATGTGCCCGGCACACAGACAGACACACGGACACACAGCCCAACCACTATATGCCTCCAGAGACCGGGGGCATCAAAACTCTCCAAATTTTATACTACAATAATTATATCTCAGAGCTCCAGATAAGCTGCATATTTGCTTAAATACCCAATTAAAATTGCCTAAAACCCAATTGAAATCAGAAGTAGCAGAAGTATCAACAGCAATACAAAATGTGTGGTACCTTTATCATGCTGCAGAAAACAATAAACATACCACAAATATAGCATTTTTTTTTTTTTTTCCATGAAAACACATCTTGGTATTTCATTAGAATTGTCTCCAAGGAGACAATAGAAATGCCAATAAATGTTTTCATTTTGAAGCAAACTATTAAATAATTGCTGTCTGTTGATGTACTCAATTCTGTAGACATACTCAAGCTATTTGTATTTTATCAATGACACATTTTGCATTCAATGAATACTAATACATGTACAAATACGAAAGAAGACTTTGTTTATACTTTATTTACATGTTCATATTATTTACAGATATTTATTTACAAAATAAACACTCTTTATCTAAAGGATAAATAGGCTCCCGACTGAGAAAAGGTACCTGATGTTATGTTCGAGGGGTGGGTTGTGGTCTAGGGGTTAGAACACCTGACTTCCAATCTGGAGGCTGTGGGTTCAAACCTCGCCTTAGGCATGAGATTTGAAACCGAGACTCCGTCCCTAAATGACCTTACTTAGCTGTAGCTGGACGTTAAACCCATTCACTTTCACTTTTACATTATGTTAACCCACCCAGTTAGCTCCAAATCAGACCTACGCTGGTCACCATTCCATCCAACATTTATTACAGTATACCCGTAACCCATTGCATTTGGAATACACCTTTACGGGTATGAATGCTTAAAAAATATTTTGTTATTTCTCAATGAAAGTATATGTTGTGACCATTCATTTGAACAGTGTCGATGAGACGGTTCAAATGGTGGCCACGACACATACTTCTGAGCATGTATGAAGAACATATTCAGGATTTTCCACAAACAAAATGGCATATACATGTACTGAGCATGGTATGGGTTAAATAAAAGATGCGATCACATAATGATTGGGGTTTTCAATGGTCACAAATGTTGAATGGTTCCTTTTCTCAGCCGGTGACGGCAGGTTGGGGGCATGTGAAGGGCAACTAAACGATGGGGTTCATCCTTATCAGATCATAGGTGGATAAAGTGTGGCATGGAGGGTGAAATAGTAAAGACATTTCCTATTATGTTTAGAAACCAGCAGAAAGTCAGAGAAATACAAAACAAAATAAAACAAAAAAATGCCTCTAAAAGACTTACATGTATATGCAACTTTTTGTATTCATGGCAATGTTTATGTCTAGACATAATTAGGAATGTTTTCACCATTTTACCATCCCTGCTATGCTTTATTTACCTACCAGATGTCCCTGGTTTGCCCCTCAGGTACAGTTGAGACACGCCATGCCATGCGATTTTGTACCGATGAATATGCGATATCTCATTATTATTTTTCTTATAAAATTTACGATATTTTCCCTAAATGACGTATAAAGATGACAACATTTGTTATGAAAAATCTTTCGCCGTCATTTGCAGAAAATATCACATTTTCTGTAGATATATAGGTACAAAATCGCTTGGCTCGTCTCATTTTAGGTTTTCTGGTACACGAGAGTTGAATCCAATTCTATTTGTTATAAAAGTAGTAAGATTAGTACTAATCCTATTACTTTTAGGGAGTGGGGCTAAGTGGCTGTGATGTGGTGAGGATGTAGAACCAGATCAGGTTATTCTGATTTAGGGGCTGAATATATAGTTTTTGTGTAAATATTCAGTTTAGATTTTGGGATTTTCCTCCCATCTGAAGAGGTGAAATACCCGGCCAAACACCATTAAATACATTTTCTCAGCCATTGACACAAATATGATTACCCAACTGACAAAAGTGACTGTACAATATTACCAACCAGTGCAGATTAGATCAGTCTAATTTAACGATTGGGATTCATCTGAACGGGGACCTGGTTTGACTCTCAGATACGTCTTTGGCTATCTTGAATGTGAGAGTTGAATCTGGTTATACCCCTTATAAGAGTAATCCTCTCGGTATTACTTTTAGGGGGCGGTGCCAAGCGACCTTGTTGTGGTATGGACCTGGCCCGGTGAAATATGGCGCAGCAAACGCGTCTTCATGAGCTGCATTTGGTGGTCCCGGGAGTTCGGCACATTATTTATGTCGTTTTTGCGAAAGATTCTTTGCAAAAACGACAGACGTTTGGGCTAAAGTACCGAGACCACCAAATGCAGTTGATAGGCTGTTAAACACCAATAAATCTAATCAAATCGAGATCAGACCGCATGGATCAGCACCTACACCTTTGCAAATCAGCGAAATGAACAAATTTGACCATGATGTAAGTGTGATGGTGCAACTGATTAGCCTGTCTGTATATGTCATTGATTAGCCTGTATATGTCTTTGATATCCATTGATCTATACCTGTAGCCTATTTCATCAACATTGCGAAGTATATTTTTCTAGCAAAGTATACTTCGAGGGAGAAATTTTCAATTTTAGGCCAGTTTTTTTTTATTAGTTGGTTTACAGATCCGCCGACCCGATTTTTTGACAATGTGGAAAAAAATAAAAAATTTAATTTCCGATTTTTTTTTAGATTTTTTTACCTCCGATCCAAAAAAATAATTATTTTTTTTTTTTTTTTTTTTGCTGTGCCGAGAAAAGTAAGTGGCGGAAGTAAGTGGCGGAAACCGGATCTTAGCAGCAGCGACAACAACAACAACCTGCGAATGGACGATTCGATATGATTTGATATATCTCTAATATGATTTGATATATATCTGCGTTTCAGATTGAATGCAAAAATTCAAAACCTTAACGCTCGGGTAAATGGCCTATATTTTCTGTTTTCTTGCTCCGATGTGCTTCATATTTCATGTATGCGTTCTTCCTAGGGTCCTCTACCGCCCTGCCAAAAATCCACACTCGTGCCACCCCCACTGATATTCATTTCAACTATATCCCCGCTTCGTTGTCTTGTATGTAATTATACCAGATACGGTATTAATATGTACGCATTACACAACCCATTCACAGTGATCAACATTCAACAGTATGTGAATATGAAACTGAGTTGCTATGTAGAATATAAAGAAACTTGCTGAACCGACTCCCTACGTTAACCGACAAACTCTTGGTCCGAGACGATGCCGGTTAACACAAGTTTCACTCTATCACAATCACTGGCCTTTTTGTTTTTTACCGACCACAAACCGACCCAACCATGAGCCTTAAAAAGGTGAACCGACCCAACCATGTGCCTTAAAAATGTGATTTTTATGGTGTTCGGACCGTCCGTCTGTCCGTCACACGTTCGGTTAACCACATGCGTAACAGTTTCTCAAACCGGCCATATCTTCTACATAAGTTGCTCAAGTTCTTCAATATTTCAACACAATCATTCATTGGTATGTGTGCTATACCTGCCTTGTCATACTTTATATTACCTTGACCTTTTGACCTTCACAGGGCTGCTGAAAGGACTTAGCAATTTCGGTTAACCAGTTTGTCACAGTTTCTCAAACTGGCCATAGCATCTACATAAGTTGCTTAACTGCTTCAATATTTCCCTACTTCATTCATTTGGCTACACCTGCCTTGCCATAGTACATATGACCTTCACCCTTTGACTTAACACTTTTGGTTCACCCGTTTGTCAGTTTCTTCAATATGCCGCCGGTGGCATCCGCGTTCGACAGACTTTTTTTTTTTTTTATTTCCCCGACCGACCCAACCCTGTGCCAAAAAGGATAAAAAAATTGAAAAAACTTTTTTTTATTTTTATTTTTTTCCGACCGACCGACCCGATCTCGCGGAAAAAAAATCCGTAAACCAACAAATAAAAAAAAACTGGCCTTAGGATAAATTTATTATTTTTTATTATACTGAATTTATTACATTATCACAGCCATTTTGGCTGTGATAATGTAATAAATTCAGTATAATAAGTCTGCATACTTTTAATCATCAAATATATGCAGTCGTTAGTTCTATATGACATAATGCATTTCGGGAAAAATAAATGATTACTCCCTCAAAGTATACTTTGCTAGATAAGTATACTTTGCAATGTTGATGAAATCGGCTACTGACCTTTTTAATGTAAATTAGATAATAAATGTGGCCGTGACTGGAGAAATGGGGCGTATGGGATTTGTGACCAGTGTAGCTCCTGATCAAATAGCACACTCCTGTAGCCAGATAATCATCTATGTTGCTTGTTAGAAGCATGACAGATGTTTCATTAATGGAATGGCAAACAGTGAAGATCCTGATCAGATTGTGCATATGCACAGGCTGATCTGAATCTACACTGGTCGCAAAATCGATAAACCCAATTTCCCCAGTCACCGTTACAAACG
Organism: Conchocele bisecta; assembly: GCA_029237695.1. NCBI lineage: Eukaryota > Metazoa > Mollusca > Bivalvia > Lucinida > Thyasiridae > Conchocele > Conchocele bisecta. The sequence goes on along the minus strand of CM055272.1, from coordinate 97,798,133 downwards.
ATGTCAAATACTCGCAAATTCATTATTCGCATCTTGCTAAAGTTTTAAAATTGTTTATGACAAATAAATGCATGTGCGATACACAGGAGTATGATAGGCAGATTATGCTGGGAATGGCATTTCAATTTTCATCCCGGTGTATCGCCAATTTTACGCTTCTTCCGTTCATGATTAAAATGCTTCATTTGCACAGAAAACAACTAACAGATATCATACATTGTGTAACGAACAGAAAATATTTGTTGGTTCCAACTTTTTAAGTCACCTAAACAAAATTAACCCTTGGAATGCGGGAAACGTAAATTATCGTCTGCTGTCGATTTATGTTTTTTTTGTCTTTTTCTATCAATAAAAACATTATTTAACAATACTTTAGAATCATTTCCATTGTAAATGATTCTAAAGTGTAGTCAAAACATGGTTTTGATGAGAAAAATGGACACTAAAAAATAAACCGCAGACGACAACTTTAATTCAGCATTGTATTGCAATGGATTTTTTTTAACATGTTCTCGACAGATTACCAAGGCATTTATCTTGTTTATGTTTTATCACATTTCTTTCCTATTTTTTTCCCTTTTTCTCCACATAATTATTCAATCGATTTCAACAGAATGCAAACGGACAGACAATATACTTGAGTGGAAACATAATTACCGGTACATGTAATACTTATACAACCATTGAATTATTCAACCCTTCGAATGTGTGAAATAAAAATTGTGGTCTGCTGTTGTTGTTTTTTTTCTTTATTCTCCATAAAAATATGGTTTGGCAGCATTTTAGAATCATTTCCATTGGGAAAGGATTTTAAAATGCTGCCAAACAATGTTTTTGTTAATAAAAATTGATATAACAATATTGATATTGTGATTCACAGTTACTTCAACAGTTAATCTGCTACTTTGTGTATTTTGTTAATTCTTTGGACGATTTGATTCTCTTTTTCTCTCAGTTTCACAGCAACATCATTCTGTAAAATATAGAAATATGGTTTTAAATGGCACATCATACAATATTTCTCTGGAAATTATTGCCCCAAAACAGGCCTTCTGTAATAAACATGTCACATCATTTGAAAACAATAAAATGTGGCCTGTCCGCATACGAATGCCCCTGGTGGCAGATTGGAGAAACTGTGGCAAAGTTAATTAACCAACTGTATGACATTTGTGCACAAGTATGTAGTATTGAAACATTATAGTAATTCTTTGAGGGATATAGCAGATATGACAGAATTGAGAAACTCCGGAAAATTTCTTAATGTGTGAAAAAGAAAAGTTGTGCAGGTCAAAAGGTCATGGTCATATGGCGGGCAGCATGGATGTGTGGCATTTTTCCACAGGTTTTGACATGATTGAGACTCTGGCAAACTTCTTAATGTGAACGCACACATGGACGGACGGACACACAGTCCAAACAGCATATGCCATGGGCGGATTCAGGGGGGGGGGTGCGGACCCGGAGCGCACCCCCCCTAAAATTCGCCGAGTAAAGATTTTTTACAAGTTACGAGGCATGTTTCATGCCAAGTGCCATGTATTCCATGCATTTTTCGGTCGTTGTCTTATTGTTTCAAAATTTCAACGTTTTCAATCAAAAATCATGTCTAAACATACTGTGACAGTGTCAATAATTTTGCTCCAAAATGCGCCAGAACGCAGGAAATGCGATGTAGATTTCAAAATATTTCCGTGGGGGAATGCCCCCTGACCCCGCTAGCGTTATCCTGAGCTCTGCTCGGGCGACTATTTTGCAATACTTGACTATATTATTGATCGATAATATAGTCAAGTATTGCAAAATAGTTACGCCCCCCCCCCCCCTCAACCCGAAATCCTGAATCCGCGCCTGTATGCCTCCGGCTGAACCTAGGCATCAGTAACCCAGGACATCAGTAACCCCTCAAAACTCTATTCTTGCAAATTTCTTTTGACCTTCAGCACCGGGGCCACATGGGTGAGCTACGGAATGCAAATATGGATAATGACAAAACAAGTATATGCAGTTTCAAGCCAATCTGACTTACAGTAACAGAGATAGTAAGTAGTTAATGACTTTTAAAGCGCATTAAAAAAACAAAACAAATTTTATAAGTCATTTAACATTGACCTTCAGCACAGGGTGGGCTATAGAATGAAATATGGATACTGATAAATAAGTAAATGGAGTTAAGACGATCGACTCGCAGTAACATAGATAGTAGGTAGCTGAAAACTTTAACGCAAATCTTGGACAAATGGAGAGAGGGACAGCGTGGCGAATATATATGTACTCTGAAATTTATTTGGGTACCGGTACATAAAAATTGATGGAGCTGTACTTTCTGTGGTCGTCATTCTAAATCCAAGATGGCCACCAAATAGCTTGAGAGAAATAGCAGGTAGCACCTCCACTTGCTTTATCTTTTAGTGAATAATCGATCCTCCAAGAATAGTAACCTCTATACAACAACACCCTCTCTACAATAACCCCCTCTCTACAACAACCACCCTCTACACCAACCACCCTCTCTACAACAACACCCTCTCTACAACAACCCCCTCTCTACAACAACCCCCTCTACAACAACCAGCCTTTCTACAATAACCCCCCAACCCCCCTCTCTACAACAACCACCCTCTCTACAACAACCCCCTCCTCTAAAACAACCACCCTCTCTACAAGAACCCCCTCCCTACAACAACCCCCCCTCTGTACAACAACCACCCTCTCTACAATAATCCCCCTCTCTGCAACAACCCCTCTCTACAACAACCCCCTCTCTACAACAACCACCCTCTCTACAACAACCCCCTCTCTACCACAACCCTCTATCTCAACAACAACAACCCTCTACAACAACCCACCCTCTCTACAATATGCCCCTCTACAACAACCCCCTCTACAACAATCACCTCTCTACAACAACCACCTCTCTACAACAACTCCCTCTACATCAACCCCCTCTCTACAACAACCCCCTATCTACAACAACAACAACCCTCTATACAACAACCTCCTCTCTACAACAACCACCCTCTCTACAACAACCCCCTCTACAACTCCACAAAAACCCCCTCTACAACAACCACCCTCTACAACAACCCCCTCTACAGCAATCACCTCTCTACAACAACCACCCTCTCTACAACAACCCCCTCTACAACAATCCCCTCTCTACAACAACCCCCTCTCTACAACAACCACCCTCTCTACAACAACCCCCTCTCTACAACAACCATCCTCTACAATAACCACCCTCTCTACAACAACCCCCTATATACAACAACCACCTCTCTACACAACCACCCTCTCTACAACAACCATCCTGTCAACAACAAACCCCTCTCTACAACAACCACCCTCTCTACAACAATCCCCTATATACAACAACCACCTCTCTACACAACCACCCTCTCTACAATAACCACCCTCTCTACAACAACCCCCTATATACAACAACCACCTCTCTACACAACCACCCTCTCTACAACAACCATCCTGTCAACAACAAACCCCTCTCTACAACAACCACCCTCTACAACAATCACCCTTTCTACACAGATGGACAGACAGGGCAAAACCTATAGGGCACCGTCGAATCTCGGTGGGGCCGTAATTAGAATAACCTGATCTGGTGCCAGGTCCTCACCACACCAGAATCACTTCGTCATACTCCTTAAAATTAATATGATTAGTACTAATCCTATTATTTTTATAATGGGTATATCCAGATTCAACTTTCAGGTAACACAGTCAAAAACGTACCTGAGAGCCAAATCAGGGATATGGTGATTCTGGTAAGGATGAAACCGTATTATTAAATCACCCTTCGCATGCTCCTGACCTCCACCCACATGAAATAGGTTACCATATTTATTCTAATAGTAGACCCCTCTCTAATAGTAGCCCCCTCCCATATTTTAACGTGCCGAAGGTCACAATATACGCCAGTCGAGGCAAGGTCAGTCAACAAGGGGAGATAACTCACTGAAAAGCAATAGGGTCCTTCATCTTGACGTGATAAACATGTACATGGTTACGATCCGTCAAGTAGAACTTGAGTTCTTATGTGAACAAGGGTACAGAGAGCGAACATTAAAAATGGCCTCCAAGAGGTGATAAGTCGTGGGGATTTTTTTAATATAATCAATAGGGTTCTTCATCTTGCTGTCATAAACATGTATACTGAATTTCGTTATGATCGGTCGAGTAGAATTTCAGTTATTGCGTGGACAAGGAAAAAGAGTGTGGAGATTAAAAATGGCTGCCAAAGGAAGATAAGTCATCGGAAATGTTTGGTTTGGCAATCATAAGCTCTTCGTCTTGCCATGATAAACATGTGTACCAAATATGTTATCAACGGTCAAGTAGAACTTGATTTATTGTGTGGAGTGCGAAAATTAACAAGAGCTGTAGGAGAACAGTATAGCTCGACTACGAGGGTTGTCGATGTACACATAGCTTGACAAAGAAAGGTGGCTGCGGCCTGCATAAAAACCTAAACCAAGGTTGACTAAAAACCTTAACCAAGGGAAATTAAGTAAGTAATTCAAGGTTAAATGTAGGTCAATGTCAGATATAGGTCAGGGGTTATTGATGTACATCACTAGGAGATGAAGTTTTCCAAGTATGGTTTCTGTAGGCCCAGGAGTATTGCATATACAAGCTTGACTAAAAACCGTAACCAAGGGGAAATAACTAAGTAATCCAAGGATAAAAGTAGGAAGTAGGTCAAGGTCAACTAGATTTGTCAGTAAGGCAGGGACTTACAGAAATAAACCCCCCCCCCCTCCCCCCCCCCCCCCCCCCCCCCCCCCCCCCCCCCCCCCCCACCCCCCCCCCCCCCCCCCCCCCCCCCCCCCCCCCCCCCCCCCCCCCCCCCCCCCCACCCCCCCCCCCCCCCGCGTCAGCCCTGACCTAGAATGAATTCCAGCTCGCATACTATCATTTTCAGATAAAAGACTATGTCAGCACATATGGAGAGTGCGATGGTGGTTCCAGTTGAAAAAAGCAGAATGATGTATGAGTGACAGAGAAGGGCCGGGTAAAATATCACTGCATTCCGCAAAGGGAAAGAGAAGTTATAAGGAAATTTACATTTGTTAAGTTTTCGTTTTTTTATAAGTTTCTAAGTCCGTGACCTTGACCCCCGGCATAAATGGGGGTCGTAGGTTTGTTGCAGAATGATGTATGAGTGTCAGAGGAGGGGCGGGTAAAATATGAAAGATTTCCGCAAAGGGAAAGAGAATTTGAAAGGAAATTTACAATTGTTAAGTTTTGTGACGGAAACACGGAAACACGGACGGACGGATGGACGGACAAGCTGACTCCAGTATACCCCCCCCACAACTTCGTTGCGGGGGTGGGTATAAATATAGGTCAGGGATTATTGATGTACATCACTAGGAGATGAAGTTGTCCAAGTATGGTTGATGTAGGCCCAGGAGTATTCCATATACAAGCTTGACTATAAACATTAACCAAGTAATTCAAGGTTAAATGTAGGTGAAGGTAAAATAAAGGTCAGGGGTTATTGATGTACATCCCTATGAGAAAAAGTTATCCAAGTATGGTGTCTGGATGCACAATAGTATTCCATGTACAAGCTTGATTAAAAACCTTAACCAAGGTTGACTAAAAACCTTAAACAAGGGGAATTAAGTAAGTAATTCAAGAGGAAATGTAGGTGAAGGTCAAATATAGGTCAGGAGTTATTGGTGCACATCACTAGGAGATAAAGTTGTCAAAGTATGGTGGGTGTAGGGCCAGTAGTATTCCATATACAAGCTTGACTAAAAACCATAACCAAGGGGAATTAAGTAAGTAATTGAAGAGGAAATATAGGTCAAGGTCAAATATAGATCAGGGGTTATTGATGTACATCCCTATGAGAAAAGGTTGTCCAAGTATGGTGTCTGTATGCACAATAGTATTCCATGTACCAGCTTGACTAAAAACCTTAACCAAGCTTGAGTAAAAACGTTAACCAAGGGGAATTAAGTAAGTCATTCAAGAGGAAATGTAGGTGAAGGTCAAATATAGATCAGGGGTTATTGATGTACATCACTAGGAGATGAAGTTGTCCAAGTATGGTGGGTGTAGAGCCAGTAGTATTCCATATACAAGCTTGACTAAAAACCTTAACCAAGGGGAATTAAGTAAGTAATTCAAGAGGAAATGTAGGTCAAGGTCAAATATAGATCAGGGGTTATTGATGTACATCCCTATGAGAAAAGGTTGTCCAAGTATAGTGTCTGTGTGCACAATAGTGTTCCATGTACAAGGTGACTAAAAACCTTAACCAAGGTTGACTAAAAACTTTAACCAAGGGGAATTAACTAAGTAATTCAAGAGGAAATGTAGGTGAAGGTCAAATATAGATCAGGGGTTATTGATGTGCATCACTAGGAGATGAAGTTTTCCAAGTATGGTGGGTGTAGGGCCAGTAGTATTGCATATACAAGCTTGACTAAAAACCTTAACCAAGGTTGATTAAAAAAACCAATTAACTAAGGGAAGTAATTCAAGAGGAAATGTAGGTCAACGTCAAATATAGATCAGGGGTTATTGATGTACAGCACTAGGAGATGAAGTTATCCAAGTATGGTGGGTGTAGGGCCAATAGTATTCCATATACAAGGTTGACTAAAAACCTTAACCAAGGCGTGACGGTGACGCCGACACCGGGGTGACAACATAAGCTCTACTTATTCTTCGAATAGTCGAGCTAAAAATGGCCGTCTTGCCATGATAAACATGTATACCGAACTTGGTTTCGATCGGTCAAGTACAACTTGAGTTATTGCGTGGACAAGGATACAGAGTGCGAAAATTAACAAGGATACAGAGTATGAACATTAATAATGGCCGCCAAGGGGAGACAAGTCATCAGAAAATTTTCAAAATCAATAGGCTTCTTCGTCTTGCCGTGGTACTGAATTTGGTTACAATCTGTGGACAAGCTGTGCCCGCCTGCCCGTCCGTACAAGGTGAATACATAATACGTCCCGATTTTTTCAAACGGGCGTATAAAAATGGCTTTTGTATGTGAAAATAAAATATTTTGATCCTATTTCCATGTTTTTATCCCCACAAATTACATAGCCCCGGGGGCGTTTATTAGAATAAAAACTGAATTTCAAAATTCCATAGAATTGACATAGCATATCAGTCTTACCTGCAAGCCACCTAGCATTTCTTTTGTTACACTTTCAATAACTTCCCGAACGTCGTCTGCTGTAAGATCAGCGAACGCATCAGACTGTGTCACCTGTTCTTCTAACTCTGCTGCCGGATCAGGCTTTTGTTCCTGTGGCTAAAAATACAGAGAACCAGTCTGTCGGAGATGCAATGATTAGTCTTAGTCATTAACGCAGAAATGGATTTTCCTCATTGTGAAATTATTTTTTTTTATGTCTCACCAAAAGTATATATGTGTTGTTGCCACTCAGTTGAACCGTCTGGTCGAGAAGGTTCAAATGAGTGGTACATCATAGATTTTTGTTGTGATATGAAGAAAATAGTTAAAAATATGTTGGTGAATTTTAATATCTGAATCTGCAGTCCACATGACGTGGGTTAATCGGCCTTTGCTTGTACATGTACATACATTTACTAATATATACCAATATATGTATATTAAAGGTACATGCCCACTCAGTAGGCAGAAAATGTGATTTATATCGTAGAAATCATCTGAGACATTTTCTAGCAAAACAAAAGTTCATTCACCAGTACCCCACATATTGATTGGCATTATTATACATTTTATATCAGACGTAAATGTCCACACTGATATCAGGGGCGATAACCTTGTTTCCTTAAAATGTTAACGAACACTACTATTTATTCTCTTATTTATTTTTTGATGTGCAATGATCATACATTATAATGTGACGCATTTAATTAGTATAAATAATTAAAAAATATCGTCCTTCATTTGCATATGAAAGTAGCCTAATACCACCATGCGTCACTATCAGTAAAATAAGTATTACTAAATGATTATATCTGTATAGAGGGCACTTGTAATTTTTAGAACTGGTGGGATAGTGACATAATTATACACTTATTTAATTCCTATAAAGAACATTTTGTGCCTATTGAGTGGGCATGTACCTATAACCGACCAGAAAGTGAACTCGTCACATTTCACTTTTACATATAACATTAATTTATTTGTAGAAAAAGTGAAAGTGAATGGGTTTACCATCCCAGCAACAGCTAAGGTCATATAGAGACGGGGCCACACTTTAAAGTCTCGTTCGACAACCAGTGGGATGGAAATACTATGAAAGTATTTTTGATGCCTAAGGTGAGGTTGAACCCACAACCTCCGGATTGTATGGCAGGTGTTCTAACCCCTAGACCACAACCCATTCCTTTGTTTTGCAGAAAGAACCTTTCAGATGTTTTCATGTAATTTAGTAATGTCCAGTGACATTTCATGTTCAGTTTATATGTGTTAATACATACATGTACATGTGTCGGAAATGAACAGTGTTCCTTTCGAATATAAAATGTCAGAAAAAATTAGTACTTTCAGACTATTTACTAATGCAATTTTCAGAAGATCTCCTGAAAAATAATGTTTCTATACAGTAATAACAACAACAAGAGTTGTCAGAAGACAACGAAGCTCGCCTGTTGGCAGCCTTCACTCAAACTTGGCACAGTTGCATAAAAAAACATGAATATTATATATAATTGACCTTGGGTTAAGGGGTGTGTGGTGGACCTTGACATTGGGGTCAGTGGTGGAAGGTGGGTCGTGGATTTGCTATAGCATGATATAGCATATTAAGATGAATGCATGTATGAAATATCAATGCGCTCCCTGAAAACAGAAGTAAAACAAAATTTAACCCAACGTTAAGTTTATGAACGCACTAAGTTGGTGAAAGGAAACAGATGTTATAAGACATTTACCCCAACGTTAAGTTAATGAATGTGCTAAGTTTGTGACCTTGACCTTGGAGAAAGGGCTGGGTGGTGGGTTGTGGATTTGCTACAGCATGATAGAGGGTCATCAGATGAATGCATGTATGAAATATGAAGGTGTTCCCTGTAAATAAACAGAAGTTACACAACATTTACCCCAACGTTAAGTTTATGAATGTGCTAAGCATGTGACCTTGACCTTGGGGTAAGAGGTGGGCGGTGGGTCATGGATTTGTTATAGCATGATAGGGTATCATCAGATGAATGCATGTATGAAATATCAAGGCGTTCCATGAAAGGAAACAGATGTTACATTTACCCCAACGTTCAGTTTACGAATGTGCTAAGTTTGTGACAGGGTTCCCACAAGCCTTGAAAAGTCCTTGAATTTTGGTAGAGTCCTTGAAAACTCCTTGAATTTGATTTTGGTGGGCTTTGTCCTTAAAAAGTCCTTAGATTTTGAGAAAAACTCCTTGATTTGTCCAAGACTGCGCTTGAATTGTCCAAAATTGATAGTGCAAGCGCATATTTTGTAAATGATATTATTTTTGGCTGGCTGTTTCATGTTTTTTACCATTTTTTATCCATTTTTACCATTTCAAAGCTATTGCACAATGCTGAATACAATTAGAGGGGGATATGGTTACCATAACACCGCACCGTTGAGTCAAAACTTAGTGTAACTTGGTATAATTTCACTCCTTGAACATGAATAAATACTCCTTGAAAACTCCTTGAAAAGTCCTTGAATTTCATTTTGACATGACTGTATGAACCCTGTGTGACCTTGACCTTGGGGAAAGGGATGGGGTGTTATGGATTTGCTATAGCATGATAGCGTATCATCAGATGAATGCATGTATGAAATATGAAGGCGTTCCCTGTAAATAAACAGGAGTTACACAACATTTACCCCAACGTTAAGTTTATGAATGTGCTAAACATGTGACCTTGACCTTGGGGTAAGAGGTGGGCGGTGGGTCATGGATTTGCTATAGCATGATAGGGTATCATCAGATGAATGCATGTATGAAATATCAAGGCGTTCCATGAAAGGAAACAAATGTTACATTTACCCCAACGTTAAGTTTACGAATGTGCTAAGTTTGTGACCTTGACCTTGGGGAAAGGGGTGGGGTGTCATGGATTTGCTATAGTATGATAGAGTCAGATGAATGCATGTATGAAATATGAAGGCATTCCCTGTAAATAAACGTTACACAACATTTACCCAACATTAAGTTTATGAACATGCTAAGTTTGTGACTTTGACCTTGGGGTAAGGGTTGGGTGGTGGGTCATGGATTTGCTATAGCACGATAGAGGGTCATCTGAGGAATGCATGTATGACATATCAAGGCGTTCCATGAAAGAAAACGTAAGTTATAAGACATTAACCCCAACGTTAAGTTTATGAATGTGCTAAGTTTGTGACCTTGACCTTGGGATAAGGGATGGGCTGTGGGTCATTGATTTGCTATAGCATGATAGAGTATCATCAGATGAATGCATGTATGAAATATCAAGGCGTTCCATGAAAGGAAACAGATGTTATAAGACATTTACCCCAACGTTAAGTTTTTGAATGTGCTAAGTTTGTGACCTTGACCTTGGGGTAAGGGCTGGGTGGTGGGTCATGGATTTGCTACAGCATAATAGAGGGTCATCTGAGGAATGCATGTATGAAATAACAAGGTGTTCCATGAAAGGAAACAGAAGTTATAAGACATTTACCCCAACGTTAAGTTTGTGTACGCCGATGCTGACGCCGCCGGGGGTATGCCATAAGCTCTTCTGCACTTCGTGCAGGCGAGCTAAAAATGGCAAGACACTGTTAACCAATTAAAGACGGGATACAATTATAGTACATGTAGTATGAAACTTTTATGAGAAAAAAATCCCTATTTTCTTTATTTCATCTCAAAAGTATATGTTGTTATCACTCGTTTGAACCGTCTTGACGAGACGGTTCAAATGAGGGGAAACAACATATACCTTCATGGAGAAATAAACAAAATAATGAGATTTTTTTCACAAAAATGATCGTGTCCTTAGCCTGAAATGGGTTAATAAATATATGTGCCTGCTATATAAAATTCAATATGTGCATTAGAAAGCCCATGACCAAAACCAAAGTGAGATAACAAAAGCTGGAACAAAAAAGAATTAATTGAACAAGAGAATTGTAGACCACTATCATGGAAGCAGTTTTTGTCGTGCCCGCTTGTGGACAGTGCAATATAGTCGGCACATAGGTGTGTGTTCGTCCGTCCGTCCGTCCATCCGTACGTACGTGCGTCCAGGTTAAAGATATCCGGTATACTATCAAAGCCCCGGCGGATGCGACATGAGGGCCGCGGCCATCTAGTTAAAAGAGCACACCTATATTTCTAAAATATGTCTTCACATCTTCAATCAAATCTACTTTTAAAGGAAAATGTTGAGCCGATACAATAAACATTATGCAGATTGATATTGAATAATCACATGTGAGTTGGTCAAGTGTGGTTTTACAATTTCCAGCAGAGCTCCAGTTAAGGTGCGTAATTTGGAGGTAAATTTCTTATTTCTCCATCAAAAATAGCAAGTTGGGAGTGCTTTAGAATTGTCTCAATGAGACGATTCTAAAGGACTCCTAACTTGCCATTTTTGATGAAGAAATAACAAAATTTCACCCCAAGTTGGTCAAATTACGCACCTTAACTGGAGCTCTGATTTCCAGCCCATATATTGTTACAGTTGAATGATTCCGTGCAAAATGTCAGGTGTACATAGCGTCGAGATAACTGAATAAAACCACAAGGTAACATCAGAATCCAACATGCCGTGTCGAGATAACCCATTATGGTAGTGGGTCTGTTCTGTACATAGCTTTGGTATTTCTTTAATACACCAACAACATTTTATTATGACAAACGTTATGCGACGTATGATGTTTAAAGATCTCTAAAAATAGCATATGTTTACAATAATATTTACAACTAGAAAAAGTCGATGGCGCGCCATCGCAATATACCCACTTTCCCCAAATGCTAAGTCCGAAAGGGGGAAGTAATCCATGATGGAGGGTCGGATAAAAAATCCGAATTCACTTTGCGCATGTGCACATGATAACGAAGCTACATAGCAAATATGAGGCGCGTAGGTATGAAGGTGAAAAAGTTTATCGAGTTACAAGGAAAAAATTGGAAATCATGAGTCCAAAGAAAGAGATAATCCATGATGGAGGTCGGATCCATCATCCAAATCGTCACTGCGCATCTGCACATGATAACGAAGCTACATACCAAATATTCAGGCGCGTAGGTATGAAGGTGAAAAAGTTTAGTTTTTCGAGTTACGAGGAAAAAAATGGAAATTCTGAGTCTGAGTCCGAAAGGGGGATCGATAATCATGATGGAGGGTCGGATCACAATCCAAATTCACTTTGCGCATCTGCACATGATATCGAAGCACATAAAAACCACCATATCATGGCGCGTGAGGTATGAAGGTGAAAAAGTTTTTCGAGTTACAAGAAACGTGACGGACGTACGGACGGACGGACGTACGGACGGACGTACGTACGTACGGACGGACGGACACACGTGACGGAAAACAATATAACCCATTTTTTTTTTACAAAAAAAGTGGGTATAAAAATCCAAATTCACTTTGGCGCATTCTGCACATGTAACGAAGTTACATACCAAAAAAAGAAATATCAGGCGCGTTTTTAAGTATGAAGGTGAAAACAAGTTTTTCGAGTTACAAGAAACGTGACGGGACGTACGGGGGGGGGGACGTACGGGGCGGGGACGGAACGGGGGGACACCCGTGACGAAAACAAAATTATTTACCATTTTTTTTTTACAAAAAAAGTGGGTATTAAAAATCCAAAATTCAACTTTTGCGCATCCCTTGCACATGATAACGAAGCTACATACCAAATATCAGGCAAAACGTTAGGTATGAAGGTTTGACAGTTTTTCGAGTTACAAAGAAAAACGTGACGGACGTACGGACGTACGGGGGGGGACGGACGGACCACCGTGACGAAAAAAAAAAAAACATTTTTTTTACCCACCCTTTTTTTTTTTTACAAAAAAAAAAAAAAAAGTGGGTATAATAAGAAAGCGTCAACTCAAAGAGTGGCTGACCTCTAATCCTAAACATTGGGACATTATTTGTTGTGCAAAACCACACAGAATATCAGGCAAGGCTAGAAAACACATAGGAATTCCGGAGGCTTGAGTCCTACCGTTTCCGAGCCGAGCCGTATAAATTTTATATCAAAAGACACTGGGCCGATATTATATTTATCAGGTAACGTTATATGCAATAAAATATGACTTGGTTTTCGTTGAAAAGAACTTGTTTCTCTCGCGTCAGTTGTAACTTGGATATTCCTATCAGGTCAATGACTGATAATTCCAGCACAAAAATATTTACACAATTCCCTAACATTTGATTGGCTCGTAGCAAGTCTCTGTCCAAAATTTATATCCCAGTAAACTCCCACGCCGAACTACTTTCCGTAACCGTGAGGCGCAGTTAAAACAAACACACTTTCTTGATGAATTTATTTCAAATGCTGGAATTATAAGGAATGAATGGCCTTTTTGTTGAATTTATTGGGGATATAAACTTGGAAAAGTCGCGGGAATACTGGACGAGGCCTTCCGGCCTTCGTCCAGTATTCCCGCGACTTTTCCAAGTTTATACCCCGATAAATTCCACAAAAAGGCCATTCATTCCTATAATATACAATTATGGTATCAGTCAGTACTATTGGGCCAATACAAAGCTCGTTACCTGATAAATATTTATATGTGTTTTTTGGAATAAATGGTGTTCAAATATTCAGGGTTATTACTGTAGATGTATTGCTGGTTTTAATACAATTCTGTAATGTAGACAAAAAAGTCTGAATACAGAAGCAAATTGAATAGGTCTGTTTTTATCAGGTCATGCTCAAGTAGGTGAAAACAACAAACGTGCAGGAATAAGTCAAGTCAATAGCTGGAAATGAGTGAAATGTGGCTGTGGAGAAATGGTTCTTATGGGCTTTGCGACCAGTGTAGATCCAGATCCAGATCTGCACTATTCACCTCTCCTTCACTGAAACACCTGTCATGCTTATAACCAGGGGTCCGTTTCAGTAAACATTATATGACTAAGAAGTTTGTAAGTGCAAAACTAAATTGTACAGTAAAGTTTGCATTAGTAGCCGATTTAGGGAAATCTTTGGTGGGTTTGTTCAGATTTTATGACCCCTAATTGTGGAGGACAAATGATAGCATTAATGAATCACAGGTGAAAGACTCTGACCTCTGATGCAAAAGAATGCCCATTACAAAAAGTCCATTACCCCACCCACTTGGTCTTATACAGTACCAAGAGACCAAGTGGGTGGGGTAATGGACTTTTTGTAATGGGCATTTTTTTGTGTCACAGATCCGAGTCTTCCACCTATGTATATATATTATAATGAACAAGGTTGCTGTGTGCAGTGAATATATAAAAATCTTCGTACACATTTTTTTTTCGTTCGAAGTTTAATGAAACGGGCCCCAGCAATATACACTATACATGTAAATCGGGCTACAGGAGTGTGCTATTTGACTAGTCACAAATCCCATAAGCCCCATTATTTATCCAGTCACATGCAACCACAAATATGTCAGAGAGGAGTTGATGTTGAGCAAGATACCTGCACCTGAAATGTTATTAGTTTGGAGGGAGTGACATCCATCCATTTCATGCTAGCTCTGTCAAAAATATGAACCCTTTCACCCCTAACTAGAATGGATTTTGATATGTTAATTTTCCGACGAATCCAATCATCAAAAAATAATCTTCAGATCAGTCCATTTATGAACAAGAAACGAGGCAAAGCCACGAAGGCCAGGTTTTTTTCCAAGCATAGACACTTGGATAACATAATTATACCCACTTTTTGTAGACTAGATGGCCGTGGCCTGCATGTCGCGCCTTGGGGCAAGGCATGGACACTAAAAAAAAGAGATATAGTAGATGGAAAAAGTTTAACCAAAAAACTTTAACCGGACACACGGACGGACGTTCAAACATTTGGGAGTTATGAGCTTTTTGTTCTTTAAAAGATCAAAGGATTAGCTCCTAAAGATCAATGGAATTACGAGCTTACCGACTATAACAACCCTTACCCTAAGCTCCTAAACCCCCGATGTTGGCCCGGACGGACGGACGGACGGACGGACGGACGTATGCCAAAATGCCGACTATATCGCGCTTTCCACAACAAAAAAACTTTAACAAAAAAATTCAAATAATTTGACCTTGACATTGGGCACAGGGGCCGCACGGTTGGGGGTAGAATGAAAATATGGATGATGATAAACACCCATGTGCAGTTTCAAGGTCATGGGCGAAGCAGTTGCAGAGATATAGTATAACGAAAAACTTTAACCAAAAAACTTTAACCAGACGTACGTTAAAAAGTTAACGTTGAAAATGGCTAAGTCAATTACGTAGAAATAATAGGTCAAGGTAAAACAAGAAACGAGGCAAAGCCACGAAGGCCAGGTTTTTTCCAAGCATCAGGCATGGGAGTGGAACACTATCCCCAATCCTGAAAATTTATCTGAGCAGCGGATTGCGCTGCGATTTGCTAGGGGGGTCTGGGGGCATGCCCCCCCCCCCATAATTTTTTTCAATTCTAGATGCTCTGTGCTTCATTATACCCACTTTTTTGGGAAAAAATGGGTATATTGTTTTCGTCACGAGTGTCCGTCCGTCCGTACGTCCGTCACGTTTCTTGTAACTCGAAAAACTTTTTCACCTTCATGCCTACGCAGCCTGAATTATATTTATGTACCTTCGTTATCATGTGCAGATGCGCAAAGTGAATTCGGATTTTTCATCCAACCATTCATCATGGATTATCTCCCCCTTTCGGACTCAGAATTTCCCATTTTTTCCTTGTAACTCGAAAAACTTTTTCACCTTCATGCCTACGCGCCTGATATTTGGTATGTACCTTCGTTATCATGTGCAGATGCGCAAAGTGAATTCGGATTTTTCATCCAACCCTCCATCATGGATTATCTCCCCCTTTCGGACTCAGAATTTCCCTATTTTTCATTGTAAGTCGAAAAACTTTCTCACCTTAATACCTACATTTCTGATATTTGATATGTAGCTTTGCTATGATGCGCAAAGTGAATTCGGATTTTTCATCCAACCCTCCATCATCGATTATCTCCCCCTTTCGGACTCAGAATTTCCCATTTTTTCCTTGTAACTCGAAAAACTTTTTCACCTTCATACCTACGCGCCTGATATTTGGTATGTAGCTTCGTTATCATGTGCAGATGCGCAAAGTGAATTCAGATTTTTGATCCAACCCTCCATCATGGATTATCTCCCCCTTTCGGACTCAGAATTTCCCTATTTTTCATTGTAAGTCGAAAAACTTTCTCACCTTAATACCTACATTTCTGATATTTGATATGTAGCTTCGCTATGATGCGCAAAGTGAATTCGGATTTTTCATCCAACCTTCCATCATGGATTATCTCCCCCTTTCAGACTTAGAATGTCACTATTTTTCCTCGTAGGTCGAAAAACTTTTTCACCTTAATACCTACGCGTCTGATATTTGGTTCGTAGCTTCGTTTTGATGTGCTGATGTGCAAAGTGAATTCGGATTTTTTATCCGACCCTCCATCATGGATTACCTCCCCCTTTCGGACTTAGCATTTGGGGAAAGTGGGTATATTGCGATGGCGCGCCATCAACTTTTTCTAGTTCTGAGGTATATTTAGCATTAAATAGATCACATTTTCCCCTGAAAAAATATGCTATAATTAGGAAAAATTGGCAACATAATCCATTTCAATTTAAAATAATACTTGCAACAAGAAGTCAGTACATGTATAACAGGGATTCCGCTGGGGAAAATAAAATAAAACCACTTAAACAAAAAATCCAAAAAAAAAAATCATTTGTTTATTTTCGAAAATTGTAATTTTTTATCGCCATTCTCAACGGATTTACAAGATTCACAAAAGTGGTCCCTGGGACCTCAAATCCGGATTTCCTGATTAATCCGGAAATTTCCCATGCCTGAAGCATAGACACTTGGATAACATAATTATACCCACTTTTTTTAGACTAGATGGCCGTGGCCTGCATGTCGCGCCTTGGGGCGAGGCATGGACAGTAAAAAAAGAGATATAGTAGATGGAAAAAGTTTAACCAAAAAACTTTAAATGGACACACAGACGTACGTACGTACGGACGGACGGACGGACGTATGCCAAAATGCCGACTATATCGCGCTTTCCGCAAGCGGGCACGACAATGATGATAAACACCCATGTGAAATATCAAGGTAATGGGTGAAGCAGTTGCAGAGATATAGTACAGGAAAAAATTTTAACAAAAAAAAATCAAAGTAATTTGACCTTGACATTGGGCACAGGGGCCGCACGGTTTGGGGGTAGAATGAAAATATGGATGATGATAAACACCCATGTGAAGTTTCAAGGTAATGGGTGAAGCAGTTGCAGAGATATAGTATAACAAAAAACTTTAACCAAAAAACATTAACCAGACGTACGTTAAAAAGTTAACGTTGAAAATGGCTAAGTCAATTACGTAGAAATAATTAAATAGGTGAAGGTAAAAAAATTGGTCACATGTTGGATAGTTGTATGTGGTGGGCACCCCTTGGTTATGAAACTGAAATTTTGGTGGTCCTAGGTGTTACAGTACCAAAGAAATGGACTTAAACACGAAAACTTAACATTGTAAATGCGAAAAGTTAACACTGAAAATGGCTAAGTCAACTGCGCTGAAAAAATGGGTTAAGTTCATAAAAAGGTAACATGTTGAATAGTGATATGTGGTGGGCACCCCTTGGTTATGAAGCTGTGAAAGTTTGTTGGTCCTATGTGGTACAGTACCAAAGAAATGGACTTAAACACAAAAACTTAACATTGTAAACGCGAAAAGTTAACATTGAAAATGGCTAAGTCGACTGAGAGGAAAAAATGGGTCAAGTTCAAAAAAAGGTAACATGTTGGATAGTGATATGTGGTGGGCACCCCTTGGTTATGAAGCTGTGAAAGTTAATTGGTCCTATATGTGGTACAGTAACAAAGAAATGGACGAAAACACGAAAACTTAACATTGATTGTGGACACCGCCCGCCGCCCGCCCGCCGGCTTTCGCCAATCCAATAGCCTGGGGTTTTTTTTATTTAAAAAATATGAAAATTACTTGCAAAAAGTGCAGATCCTGATGAGCCGGCTCGTGACGAGCCGGCTCATCTGGATCTACACTTTTTGCCAATACCACTATACAGGCTTGTGGTGTTGAAAGGGTTAAAGGGACAAAGGGGCTGTATATGTAATAGTTGAAAATGGTCAAGATTTAACCTTCCTGGCCACAAATTGTAGGCGTATAAAAAAAAGTGTATTAAATGCTTCCTTTTAAATTGAAATAAAAATTCATAGCCATGACTTAATTGTTTTAACCTTGACTGATAAGGTGTTAGTAGTAAAGTATGTTTTATAATTCTAACAGATATACCATTGTAAAACATGAATTAGACATTACAGTTTGTTATTTAAAAGTATTGAAGGTAATCAATTAACCCTTTCAACACCACAGGCCTGTATAGTGGTATTGGCAAAAAGTGTAGATCCAGATGAGCCGGCTTGTGACGAGCCGTCTCATCAGGATCTGCACTTTTTGCAAGTACCGTAAAGATTCTAATAGACGCCCGGGCGTCTATTAGAATCTTTACGGTAATTTTCATATTTTTTAAAATAAAAACACCCCCTTTTCATGAATGGACTCGTCTGAAAATCATTTTGTGACGGTTGGATTGATTACAAAATGAATGTATACATCAAAAATCCATTCCAGTTACAGTTAGAAAGGGTTAAGAAATAATCGGCATTTAGCATGAAATGGATTTACTGGTCTGCACTTATAACCTTTCTGAGCATGTTCTCCAAATTCATACAGTGGAACCTCTCAAAACCGGACACCCTGGGGGGTCCCCAGGATGTCCGGTTTGGAGATGTTCCACTGTAAATCAGACATGTGAGCACTTCATGACACATTCTGGTGTTTTGCAATCATGAAAAGTCATTGTAATCAGATATACATAACATTGAAACACATCTCAGGTAAACATCTATATTTTCCCGAGTGTCCAGTTTAGAGGGGTTCCACTGTACCTGGAAATAATGCAGTTTGATTGGCCAAATCTGAGCAGGAGTTCAATCTTGGCCAATCAAACTGCATGATTTCGAGCATACAAACCAAGTACATGCTGAGAAAGTATAATAAGCACAAGCCCAGAAGTGATTGAATGGTGTTAAACGGCATGTAAACAGCTAAGGTCAATAGCCAGGAGTGAAGGAAGGTGCTTATAAATACTCTCATCTTACCACCAGCCGTTTCTTAGAGCTGCCCTGGCGGGAGGCAGCCCTAGATTTGGGACCAGATGCACGTGAGGATGCCCGGGAGGAGCTCCTAGATTTGGGCGGTTTGGGGCTTTTAGCATACTCAATTAGAGCCCCAGGCTGAAACAACAAAGTATCGTTTGATTGCTGGGTTTGGGGCTTTTAGCATACTCAATTAGAGCCCCAGGCTGAAACAACAAAGTATCGTTTGATTGCTGGGTTTGGGGCTTTTAGCATACTCAATTAGAGCCCCAGGCTGAAACAACAAAGTATCGTTTGATTGCTGGGTTTGGGGCTTATAATATTCTGAATTATAGCCCCGGGATGACGCTAAATACAGTATTATGAATAAAACATGTGATTGAATGCGGTTTAACAACTGTGTAACAGTACAAGTGATGGAGTTATGTTTCTACTAGCAGATGTTACTGTTGCCACTATGTTAAGGTGTGTGCAAGCAGGCATGATGAAGAAAAAGCACATTTTGCTGTATTACAAGTATTATTAACCCTTAGACCGCTACTCACAACAATTGTCGTCTGCTGTTGCTTTTATATCTTGCCTTATTTCTTAATAAAAACATGGTCTGACAGCACTTCAGAATCATTTCCAATGGAAATGATTCTGAAGTGTTGTCAAAGCATGTTGTAAATTATTCTAAAGCATGTTTTTGATGATAAAAATGGAAAATAAAAAGCAGACGACAAAAAAAATTAAGATAGCGGTCTAAGGGTTAATCCTTAGATGGCAGTTTTATCGTTTGTCTTCTTTCTCAGGAATAAAACATGGTTTGACAGCACTTTTGAATCATTTCCATTTAAAATGATTCTAAAGTGCTGTCAAACCATATTTTTGGTAATGCAAAATGGGAGTAAAAAATAAACAGCAGACGATAATTGCTTTAATTCAGCATGGCAAGGGTTAATTAGCTGTTGAAGAGAGAAATTCTATATGTATGAATTTGCATATTTCTCAATGACACATGTTGTGACCAACAGATAAACCGTCATTTTGAGACAGTTCAAATGAGACGTATCAAGAAATGAAATACTTGTGTCAAGTAATAATCGAAGGGAAACAAGATTTTGCCACAGAAGAGGTGTCGTGCCTGCCGTGGCATTTAATCCTAAATGCACCAAGTCGCAGAATGAAACAGGCCCAGGACCATTAGGGAAATGCATGCATGAAATATCAAGATGTTCAGTGAAAGGAAACAGTTATAAGAAATTTACCTAAAAGTTACGTTTGCGTATGCGGACGGCGATGGAAAAAGTGTCGACTTTACCAGCAGCCGCGACAAAAATATTTAAAAACGTTCATTTGCTTGAGTGTATATTCCAAATTTAATGATTTTTAATGGTTTGACACGCTGCTAACTTTTACATATGTTTTTAGAACTAGATGGCCGCGGCCTGCATGTCGCGCCTTGTGGCGAGGCATGGACACTAAAAAAAAAGATATAGTACAACGAAAAACTTTAACCAAAAAACTTAACCAAAAACCTTAACCAAAAACTTTAACCAAAAAACTTAACCAAAACTTCCAAAAACTTAATTTGACCTTGACATTGGGCACAGGGGCGGACGGGAGGGGGGTAGAATGAAAATATATGATAATAAACACCAGTGAAGTTTCAAGGTAATGGGCAAAGCAGTTGCAGAGATAGTATAACGAAAAACTTTAACCAAAAAACTTAACCAAAAACCTTAACCAAAAACTTTAACCAAAAACTTAACCAAAAAACTTAACCAAAAACTTTAACCAAAGAACTTAACCAAAAACTTCAAAGTAATTTGACCTTGACATTGGGCATAGGGGCCGCAACAGGAGGGGGTAGAAGAAAATGTAGATGATGATAAACACCCATATGAAGTTTCAAGGTAATGGGCAAAGCAGTTGCAGAGATATAGTATAACGAAAAACTTTAACCAAAAACTTTAACCAAAAAACTTAACCAAAAAACTTAACCAAAAACTTTAACCAAAGAACTTAACCAAAAACTTTAACCAAAAAACTTAACCAAACAACTTAACCAAAAACTTTAACCGGACACACGTACGTACGTACGCCAAACGGCCGACTATATCGCGCTTTCCGCAAGCGGGCGCGACAAAAAACTTAAAACTTAAGCAAAAACTTTAACCAAAAAACTTAACCAAATACTTCAAAGTAATTTGACCTTGACATTGGGCACAGGGGCCGCACGGGAGGGGGGTAGAATGAAAATATAGATGATGATAAACACCCATGTGAAGTTTCAAGGTAATGGGCAAAGCAGTTGCAGAGATATAGTACATGTATAACGAAAAACTTTAACGAAAAACTTTAACCAAAAAACTTAACCAAAAAACTTAACCAAAAAACTTAACCAACCAAAAACTTTAACCAAAGAACTTAACCAAAAACTTTAACCAAAAAACTTAACCAAACAACTTAACCAAAAACTTTAACCGTACGTACGTACGTACGTACGTACGCCAAACGGCCGACTATATCGCGCTTTCCGCAAGCGGGCGCGACAAAAATCACATGACATACAATACACATGTGGCTATGACTGGAGAAATGTGATTTATGGGTTTTGCGACCAGTGTCAATCAGGTTCAGTCTGTGCATCTGCACCATTCCATCAATTAAACACCTGTCATGCTTCTAACAAGCAATATAGATCGTTATTAGGTTACAGGAGTGTACTATTTGATCAGGAGTTACACTGGTCAGAAATCCCATAAGCCCCATTTCTCCAGTCACGCCCGCAAATAATTATTCAATTCCAACAGTAGTTTTGTCGAAATCAATTTGAATGAATTATTTTTTCTTTTGGTCCAAATATCGCTGAAACAATCGCCGTATAACCTTACCTCTGGTGATGGTGTGGGTGGGGGTGTTGCGATGAAGTCTCTGTGCATGTCTTCAGTGACGCCCTCGTCCAGGGGTGAGGGAAATGGCACATCAGCCGCCTTCGCCACCTCCACTTGTAACTGAGGATAATAACAAGAACTGGCATCGTTAACGAAGCTAATCCCCTTGCCGGCAGCGAAGAAAAACAACATAATTCCTCAGTGACCTTCGGCGGTCGGATGTGGGTCGTATGCAAAACAAAGCACCATCCCTAGACACACATTGTGGCCAACAATTAACAAAATCGGTGAAGCGGTTCACAAGTTATTGAAAACTAGATGGTCGGTAAATCTGACGAATGCTCCCCGATGACGCCTGTATTGAAATTCAAAGTCCTTGACCCTGGGTATTGGTGTAGTATGCTTATTAATCACAATAAATGGTGATAAATGAGTATATGAACTTTCACATCATAATCTCAATTGGTAACAGAGATAACAAAATGTTTTGTTTATTAGTCACAATAAATATTTGGATGTTAATTTGAATTGAATTTCAAAAACTTTGATGTAAAACTTTAACAAAAAGTTGAAAAAAATAATTGGTGGGAACATATAGTTAATACCGATTCGTCCGGCCTCTGCCATCCGGCGTCCGCCGTCCAAGTTTTACGTTAAAGTTTTTCAAATTGCTATATCTCCGTGACTGCTTGGGATATCAACTTGAAACTTCATATACACATTGATCACCATCATATACACATTGATCACCATCATATACACATTGATCACCATCCATATTTTCATTGTATTCCCTATGCTTGCTGCCCAGGAGCCGAAGGTCAAGGTCCTTCGGCTCCTGGGCAGCAAGCATAGGGAATACAATGAAAATATGGATGGTGATCAATGTGTATATGATGGTGATCAATGTGTATATGATGGTGATCAATGTGTATATGATGGTTATCAATGTGATCAATGTGTATATGATGGTGATCAATGTGTATATGATGGTGATCAATGTGTATATGAAGTTTCAAGTTGATATCCCAAGCAGTCACGGAGATATAGCAATTTGAAAAACTTTAACGTAAAACTTGGACGGCGGACGCCGGATGGCAGAGGCCGGACGAATCGGTATTAACTATATGTTCCCACCAATTATTTTTTTCGGGGAGCATAAAAAAACAACACTTTAAAACTTTTACCATACAAATTTGCCTTACAAACAAGGTGAACGTAATTGCTCAGTGACCTTGGGCAGTTGGATGTGAGTCGAATGCAAAACAAAGCAACATCCCTAGACACACTGTGGCCAAATATTATAACAAGAGCTGTAGGAGAACAGCATAGCTCGACTACGAGGGTTGTCGATATACACATAGCTTGACAAACAAGGTGGCTGCGGCCTGCATAAAAACATTAACCAAGGTCGACTAAAAAACTTAACCAAGGGAAATTAAATAAGTAATTCAAGAGGAAATGTAGGTCAAGGTCAAATATAGATCAAGGGTTATTGATGTACATCACTATGAGAAAAGGTTGTCCAAGTATGTGTGTATGCACAATAGTATTCCATGTACAAGCTTGAGTAAAAACCTTAACCAAGGTTGACTAAAAACCTTAACCAAGGGGAATTAACTAAGTAATTCAAGGTTAAATGTAGGTCAATGGCAGATATGGGTCAGGGGTTATTGATGTACATCACTAGGAGATGAAGTTTTCCAAGTATGATTGCTGTAGGCCCAGGAGTATTGCATATACAAGCTTGACTAAAAACCTTAACCAAGGGGAAATAACTAAGTAATCGAAGGATAAAAGTAGGCCAAGGTCAAATATAGGTCAGGGATTATTGATGTACATCACTAGGAGATGAAGTTGTCCAAGTATGGTTGATCTAGGCCCAGGAGTATTCCATATACAAGCTTGACTATAAACATTAACCAAGTAATTCAAGGTTAAATGTAGGTGAAGGTAAAATATAGGTCAGGGGTTATTGATGTACATCCCTATGAGAAAAAGTTATCCAAGTATGGTGTCTGTATGCACAATAGTATTCCATATACAAGCTTGACTAAAAACCTTAACCAAGGTTGACTAAAAACCTTAACCAAGGGGGATTAACTAATTAATTCAAGGTTAAATGTAGGTCAATGTGAAATATAGGTCAAGGGTTGTTGATGTACATCACTAGGAGATGAAGTTGTCCAAGTATGGTTGGTGTAGGGCCAGGAGTATTCCATCTACAAGGTTGACTAAAAACCTTAACCAAAGAGAATTAACTAAGTAATTGAAGAGGAAATGTAGGTGAAGGTCAAATATAGATCAGGGGTTATTGATGTACATCCCTATGAGAAAAGGTTGTCCAAGTATGGTGTCTGTATGCACAATAGTATTCCATGTACAAGCTTGAGTAAAAAACTTAACCAAGGTTGACTAAAAACCTGAACCAAGGTGACTTAAGTAAGTAATTCAAGAGGAAATGTAGGTCAAGGTGAAATATATATCAGGGGTTGTTGATGTACATCACTAGGAGATGAAGTTGTCCAAGTATGGTTGGTGTAGGGCCAGTAGTATTCCATATACAAGCTTGACTAAAAACCTTAACCAAGGGGAATTAAGTAAGTAATTCAAGAGGAAATGTAGGTCAAGGTCAAATATAGATCAGGGGTTATTGATGTACATCCCTAGGAGATGAAGTTGTCCAAGTATGGTGGGTGTAGGGCCAGGAGTATTCCATATACAAGCTTGACTAAAAACATTAACCAAGGAGAATTAAGTAAGTAATTGAAGAGGAAATGTAGGTCAAGGTTAAATATAGATCAGGGGTTATTGATGTACATCCCTATGAGAAAAGGTTGTCCAAGTATGGTGTCTGTATGCACAATAGTATTCCATGTACAAGCTTGACTAAAAACCTTAACCAAGGTTGACTAAAAACCTTAACCAAGGGGAATTAACTAGGTAATTCAAGGTTAAATGTAAGTCAAGGTCAAATATAGGTCAGGGGTTGTTGATGTACATCACTAGGAGATACAGTTGTCCAAGTATGGTTGGTGTAGGGCCAGGAGTATTCCATCTACAAGGTTGACTAAAAACCTTAACCAAAGATAATTAACTAAGTAATTCAAGAGGAAATGTAGGTCAAGGTCAAATATAGATCAGGGGTTACTGATGTACATCCCTAGGAGATGAAGTTGTCCAAGTATGGTGGGTGTAGGGCCAGGAGTATTCCATATACAAGCTTGACTAAAAACCTTAACCAAGGGGAAGTAACTAAGTAATTGAAGAGGAAATATAGGTCAAGGTCAAATATAGACCAGGGGTTATTGATGTACATCCCTATGAGAAAAGGTTGTCCAAGTATGGTGTCCGTATGCACAATAGTATTTCATGTACAAGCTTGACTAAAAACCTTAACCAAGGTTGACTAAAAACCTTAACCAAGGGGAATTAACTAAGTAATTGAAGAGAAAATGTAGATCAGGGGTTATTGATGTACATCACTAGGAGATGAAGTTGTCCAAGTATGGTGGGTGTAGGGCCAGTAGTATTCCATATACGAGTTGTTGAAAAATGAAAGGTGTTAGTAATGTACGTACATGTGCGTACGTACGCACATGGACTTACGCTATATTCCCTCTTGCCTGTTGGGGAGGGGATAGCAAAGGGTTAAGTCACTGACAAAGGGGACCTAACAGCATCTGCAGCCAGGCTGTGCATTAGTCGTGCAGTTTGATCGGGATCTGCACGGATCGCCATTCAGTCAGTGAAACACCTGGTAAGCTTCTATTAAACAGTATTACCATGCCGCAGGACTGTGCTAGAACACCAGGAGCTACACTGGTCATAAATTCCATAAGCCCCATTTGTGGCTGTGACTGGAGAAATGGGGCTTATGGGTTTTGCGACCAGCGCAGATCCAGATCAGCCTGTGCATCCGTGCAGTCTGATCTAATCGCCATTCCATCAATGAAACGCCCATCATACTTCTAACAGGTGATATAGATTGTTATCAGGCTACAGGAGTGTTCTATTTGATCAGGATAAAAATCTCATATGCTCCATTTCTCCAGTTACAGCCATTGGTCATCATGGGGTCAGTGAACATGTACATGTAGTTAGCTAACTGGGCTAGATGCTTTTGAGACCAGCAAATATCTCTGGGGGCGTTTCACTAAACCTTGTACGACTAAAATGTTTGTAAGTGCAAAATTATGATAGTCTGTAAAGTTCACATTAACAATGTTTTATTGTAAACAATTATTGGATTTACATTTATTGAGCATAGGCTGCATATGCAGCCTATGCTCAATAAAAATAAATTCATCAATTGAAATATCTAGACGATCCTAAATTTGCATTTACAAACATTTTAGTTGTACAAAGTTTAGTGAAACGGCCCCCAGGCAGTTACATGCATGTTCTGTCGGGTTAATGCCATCCATATAATACTTACATCAGTTCCGATGATCTCTTCAGCTTGCGAGCAGGAAAATAAGAACAAATATAACTTGTAGTGTTGGAAAAATCTGAAATAGAAATAATAGTGTCTATTGCAAAGAATTTATAACTCTCCAAGTACCGTAAGCATGTAAGCATTTCAATATAATCTTTAAAATTGTTGGGACAGCATCGTCTGAGGGGAACAAATGTTCTGTTGGTTTTTGGTTTTTGGTTGCCGGAAGCACTAATGTGCGTGTGCAACATATTTGGCTTAATACTGTAACTAATAAAATTGACGGAATAAGCCTAATTTTTTAGTAGCGAAAATACAAGCTACTTTATTAATTTTGTGTATTTCTTTGCAACAATTAAATCCTGTATCAACAATGTGTCTGTTCACGATCTACAATCCTAGGTAGGAAGTCAATGCTCTCACAGCCAATTAGGGTGTAAGACAAATATGACCATGTGACCAAGCATCCATTCTATCTGAACAGTGTCTACATTTGGTTGCCATTGAGGCATAATTACTGATGGAAGCAAATAGTTACGGTAATTCCAATGAAACTGCGGGAAATCGCAATAGATCACGGAGACTGTGATTATATTAGCCAAATCATTGTATCAGGTAGCGAGCTATGCATTGACCGAATACACGCTGACTGATAACGAATTGTCATATCCTGCATTGACTTGATACGCATATCTGGGTCTTTACCGAATCCCGACCAGAGACCTGGTTTGGCCCTCATGTACGTATTTAGCTTTCTTGCATGTGAGAGTTGAATCTGGTTATACCCGTTATATGAGTAATATGATTATTTGTATTCCTATTAGGGGAAGAGGCTAAGTGACTGGTCTGGTATGGACCTGGCACCAGGTAAGGTTATTCTAATTTCAGGGCTGAATATATAAGTATATCAATATAAATATTCAGTTATGATTTTGGGATTTTCCCCCCATATGCAGCAGGTTAAATATGGGATCGAAACCGTTGGCTCGGCCTTCAATGACCATAGCAAACAAACACTCCATATCAGGGTCACAACTTCTAACACGGACATTCTATTGGTCAAACAGTGTTACATGATATTACTGAGTGACATCAGTGTAATGCAGCAACACAATCAAGTCTGCATTTCTTTCAATGAAAACCATACCCTAATTGCTCATTCTGAAGCATAAAACATCACCAGGGCCCGGTTGCTCAAAGCTTCTGTTAGCTTAACAGACTGTTAAATCCTTAGCATTGCTAAGGATTTAACAGTCTGTTAAGCTAACAGAGGTTTTGAGCAACCAGGCCCTGATAAATAGAATACCATACTAGTGTCTTTTGATATCAGGTTTATTAGGCTCGGTGCGGAAACGGGAGGAATTCCTCGGCGAGCAGCGGAATTCCCACGTGTTTCCTAGTCTTGCCTGATAAACTTGATAGCAAAAGACACTACAGTGAAACCTCTCTAAACCGGACAGAGTCACCAGGGTGTCCAGCTTAGAGAGGTTTCACTGTAAATATGGTATTCGATCATTCTGAGCCATAGTTGTGTGCTATGCGATCACAAATAGACATTATCACCCGAGATAAATGACCAAGAAACTCATCAAAAATAAGATCACATGTGTTTTCTTTGTGTCCGGTTTAGATAGGTTCTACTGTAATATTGTAATATGCTGTTATCTACCGGTAGGTATCCGCTAAATGAGAATCGACTTACGTTGTGTAAATGTAATCAGAAATGAGTTTCGCTTGCTGAATGTTGAAGAAATCCAAGCCTGCTGATTTGATGTTGTCCAGCCCAATACCTACAAGCATCTTCTTCAGTTCTGTAGTGTTCTCCACCATGGACATGTGTTTATCTGAAATACAGGAGTTGGGGAATAAGGCCTGAAAAAAGCACAGATTGAAGTAACAGACCAAGGCCTATAAATACATTAACTATACTTAAAAGCATCAATAAGTGAACAAAAATAAGCTAAACAATATTTCTTCACTCCCTCCTATCATATAAAGAACTTTTGTTAGCTTATTTTTGTTTTCACTTACCATATTGATGCTTTTATGTATACTTATTGTATGTATAGGCCTTGGTCTGTTACCTTAACCTGTGAACAAAGGGTGTTTCCTATTATGGGCTAAAAGGTTAGGGTTGATTGGTTGTTTTTGTTGTTGTTTTTTTTAATGTGATATTTCTATCGACATGGTAGAAAATAGAGCGTTCATGTTATTATGGTTTGTTTTACCACTGGAAATGGCGTTTTATGAAGAAGGACAAGTATAAAGTTAACACCAAAAACATTTTCCAGAACCAAAATCCCAGAACCAAAAAATCATCGGGGTAAAAATTATAATAGGGTATATCTGGTATTAAACAGAAAACACATCTTTTTATGGTCTAATGGACCAGAATAATACTGGAAGGATACGAGCACCTGACTGATGGAGGGCATACTCTAGGTCATAAGTTTATTTTCTTACATTTCAAACCGTACAGTTTAGACAAATATAACGGTGAACTACACCACTCAGTTCTGTAGAGCAGCAGTATATATAGTATACAGCAGTCTCGTGTTGCCCATATTATATGACAGAGAGGCGACGCGGTGATGTGGATCAGGTGGATGCAACTGATCCAAGCCCATAGTCGCAAATGATTTTCAGCCAGACTACAGCCAGACTAAACAAATGACTCAATATAGTACACAGTGAATATGTTAAAAATCAAAACGGATATATGACAAATTAGAGCAAGTGAGCCGAGGCTTACGGATACACCGGCCTCTGCTTGGACTGACAAAAAACTTTAACACAAATCTTACAGATGGATGGACATACAAAAGCTACAATTATACCCCTCCACATGTCATTGTTAAGGATTTAAAAGTCTGTTAAGTTAACAGATGTTTTAAGAAACCGGGCCCAGGTGTTTTTAAATGAAAACATTTAGTCCCCGTTGCTCAAAATGATTTAACAGTACATTAAGCTAACCAAGGTTTTGAGCAACCGAGCCCAGATGTTTTGTATGGTCACAAAACAGTCCTCACATACAGTGGTTATGACATACTTAGAATAGTCGTCACATGCAGTGGTTATTACATACCATAATAACCCTAAATATTCAGACACCATTTATTTGGGGAAACATATAAAAATACATGGTTTCCCAACAGCAGTGTGCGTGCCAATATTTAAGGTTAGTATGGCAGTAGTGGTCTAATGACAATAACAATGTATTTGGATGCAAATTGTGTCTGAATAGTTAGTTAATACGTACCTTTAACATTGTCCAACAGTGTGTGTATAACAGTGAAAAACCCTGATAACTGTTGGGCTGTGAACTTTTGCTGAATTCCCCAGTAGACGGCTGATGTGAAATAATCTAGCATCGACGCATGTTGCAAGTCTGTTTCATTGTTTTCCAAATTAAATATTTCTTTTAATTTTCTGAAAAAGACAAAACAAGAAATTACGACACTGATGGATGTACATGTACTCATCACAAACTTTAACCCTTTCAACACCACAGGCCTGTGGTATTAGCAAAACGTGTAGATCCAGATGAGTCTCATCAGGATCTGCACTTTTGTTAGTAATTTTCATATTTTTGAGAACAAAAACACCCCCTTTTCATAAATGGACTAGTCTGAAAATCATTTTGTGACGGTTAGATTGGTTTTAAAATTAACATATCAAAATCCATACCAGTTACTTAGGGGTGAAAGGGTTAAAGCAAATTTCTAAGTCACTTGTCCTTGAAAACAGGTGTCATATGGGTTGGCTATACATCTACAATGAAAATATGGATGCTGAAAAATAAGTATAATTATGGAGTGTCCAGCCAATCAGAATTTCGGTAATAGAGAATTTGTAGATAGCCAAAATCTTTAACACAAATCTCAGACAGATGAACAGATGCACAGGTGGCAACAATATAGTTACCTTAAAACTAGACATTATGTTTGTAGAACATGGATATACCCCTGTGGCATACTGGACTCTTAACTGGAGAAACTCTTATAAACTTTACAACTTTCGACCTAAATGTACACGGATGGACGTACGGACGGAACCTCAAGAGCAATGCAATATGCCCCCCTTGCTATCGCATAGGGGACATTAAAAACAGTTTGTGGTACATAAAAAACATGTAGAACTGGGAAGTCAATGTTTCATTGTAGATATAAACCTGCATAGCCGCGTTGTTGAATAATGTGGCATTTTGAAGTTGACCTCCGGAAGTCACATGTAAACTTGCATTGTATACATACCAGGTAAACTTTGTAATTTTCTTGAATCAGACGCATCTCGGCAGTCGAGGTGCACCCTGCATGATTTTGAATATAAATTAATCACTTATTATTAAGAATTAAGAATGTGGTCAGGGAGTTTTATAACCATATGTTCATGATCTATTGATTACATTGTTCTCAAATTACTTGTGCTAACTTGATCAGCCAGTTTGGGCCACTGTGGGAAAAGTGACAGTTTTTGGTCATTCTAGTTTCTGATCATCTCAACCCTTTCAGCCCTAAGTAACTGGAATAGATTTTGATATATTCATTTTCCGACCAATCCAATCATCATCAAAATCCATTCCAGTTACTTAGGTGAGAAAGGGTTAAATGGATGCCGTGTAAGCCCTGATCAGACACTGGTCGCAAATGTGGTAAGGTCCCTTTTCTCAGTTGACATTTACCATTTACAGTAATATATACTTACTCCTGTATTTCTGTGACCTGTAGCGAGAAAATTTCATTGGTGTGGTTCTCCGATAGGACCTTATAGGCCAATGTGTCTTTGCCGTCATCATCCTACAATGTTGGAAAAGAAAGTTACAGCTGTGGTAAGTGATAGATTGATTGATTGGATTTTACGCCTGTTCAACATATGGTACTCCCACATACAGGTGCATTCCCGTCTTTATATCACCTTACCGTTCAACAGTAACCGAGTATACACATAGCACAGCGCCTGCCCCAAGATTTAGAAGTAAAGGTGACGGCTTTTCATCTGTCATTCTCAAAGAACGGAAACAGTTCAATTATGAACTCTCGCAGATAGGGAACATGGACAAGATGCCTATATGAGTTTTGGCATGCCAGGTAGTTCAACCGTGAAAAAAATTGGCGAACTGACCGTGACTATCAAGACATCAGGCGCGGAGAAGTCCCATTTCACCGTTATATTGGCGTGTATGGCCGACTAAACCACATCGAGATATGAACCTTAAGATAGGTTCATCGCTAAGATACGGATACCCTTCCATCATACCGATGTGGCAAGTGAGTAGGGATCATGGATGGGGAGCTGCATGTACAGACAAATAAAGAAATTAAGACATTTTGAAAATATTTCAATTGAAGTTTATTTCTTAGGATGTAGGCCTTAAATTTTGGCAAGCGATAATAAGTTATTGTAAAGAACTTTTAGGTAGTCTCTGGTTTACTGGGCACAGTTTATTGTGTCACTTAAGCCCCCTATATTAATATACTTGATCCTTTAAAATGTTGCGCCCTGTAAACCAGAGGTGCGCACATAATTTATTATGACCGATGCAAAATTTGCCGAGAATTGCGCATTTGCCGATGTGCAGAATTAGCAGAAATGACAGCCAGCCCAATTTCTCCAGTCACAGCCACATACAGTATACAGGGGTCATAACCAGTTATCCGGACAATCAATCTATCGGACAAATGAAAATACCAGTTAATTAAGCACGTTCATTTGATCCGATTTTGCAACAAATGAAAATAGAAGTTATACGACGAATATACGTTTGTCTGGATAACTGTTTGTCGATGTTAATTTTGGGGCAATCTTATGACTGATGATCTGACCCAATTTTAAGTGAGAAAGATGTCACATTTTACTAAATATTTTACATGCGTACAGAAAGCAATAACCGACGATTGGGCTGTGAACATTTTATGCCCGTAGCTGCTATTTTAAGAAAAATATCGTTAAAAAAATGCCAGTTTTGTACGATAATCTGGAGGATCCCTGTAGTGTTATAAGTCCCATTTCTTATGAATCATGATCATAGACTTAATTTTCAAAATTGACCAAACAAATCAGTGGAACGTGGATTTTACAGGGTTCCGGATCTTTTATCAGTCTGTTTATCAATCGGAACATGTTGGATCTACCTCCACTGTCACTTTCCTGCGCGAACTCCCTTTGGCGTCTGATCGAGCAGACAACGTAGAGGCAGATCCCCCAGATTTGCTGCCCTTTCCTGACAATCTTGCTCCACTTCTGGTGGCCATGTTGTTTATATGTTGCTAAGTTATTTTCACTTTTCTTTGTAGAGAGCACCTGTTTAAAGGGAAATAACTCTTACATACCTTATTTGCTCTTCCTCTCAGCTTTCCCTGAAACAGAATGAAAGTACTAAAAATACTCAACTCAATGAAGTAAAAGTATGGGAAACGATCCTACAAGCACAGGCGTATTGCATTTGTGATCAGTGTATACCCAGGCAAGCCTGCATCTCAGCGCAATATGATCAGGCTATACAGCGTTCTCTAGACTATTGGGTCAGCGATTACATATGTGTTCCAAGATTTATGAATACATGTCATCTTTGGACCACATATATTACATCTACTTTCATGATGTAGCCTATTCATGATGAGTGCATGGGTGGGGGTGGTGGGGGAAACGGCGGTGGTGACATGACCAAAAACTGTTAGCATGTTATTATTAACAAAAATACGTGTACTGTTAAAAGTTAGGCAGACATCTACTTGCCAATTTCTTAACTGCTATTATTTCCATTATGTAAAAAATACGTAATATATAAACAGGCAAAATATATTCGTATTAGGCCTATGTGCATAGAAGGCAATAAATGGCGTTTCAGAAAATCTGGATTAAAATAAATTCTAGCCTGAATGGAGCATGCTCCCTGACCCATATAGCTGGCTCGGGCCCTTCAGGTCCTCAAAAAGAACCAACAAAGGGTCTGGTTACGGGCCTGTGATATCTGTATTTGTTTTCTATTATAAATCCTATTGCCAACCCTCTCTCATTCACCATAATGAGTGCGTAGGTTGATCCCGAGCTATTAAACAAATAAATTCGGGTGTGACGAATCATGACCATATGTGGCTGCGACTGGTGGATAAATGGGGTTTATAGGGTTTTCGACCAGTGTATATCCAACTCAGCCTGTGCATCCGCACAGTCTGATCAGGATTTGCACTGTTCGCTATTCCATCAACGAGACACCGTCATGCTTCTAACAAGCCATACAGATCGTCATCATGTTACAGGAGTACGCTATCTGATCAGGAGCTACACTGGACACAAATACCATAAGCCACAGTTGTTTCCCAGTTACAGCCACATTCTGTATAAATCGCAAGAAAAGTCCGGTGACTTCAATGACCAGTTTGCTCAAGCTCAGCCAATGAAGCCGTTTTAAATATATTATCTAGAGTCACTATTTTACAGTTAAATACGATCACCAGGAAAATGAATTTTCTCAAATAAAACAATACTGAAAAATATTTTAAAAAATTAATAAAAATTAAAAAAGTGATATAAACCAATAGGCCTGTGCACTACGAGAGGGTCATACGAACTTAACTTTCGACTATGCCACCAGTTGTTTAGTCAACTGGCAACTGGAAGCACCTTCTGCATAGGGGTGATGTTTTTATCATGATTAAAAGCAATGTGAATCAGATGATTTAAAAAAATAGTCTACTTCAGGCTCCAAGACTTTAGTGCATGAAGCTGATCATGCGCTACGCCTGTTACGAGGAGCGGATTATCGTCCGTGCAGGCGGACAACCGTGCTCTAAGTAAATTATCCCACCACATGCCCGTACAACGTCTGGTGGATACTCATGTGTTGTGGGATCAGTCTATTTTATGATTGGACACTATTGTGATACCGGACCAAGAGCGGTAATATATCAAAAAAGACTTACCTTCTTAGTTGCCATATTGTCACAGGATGTGTTGTAGTTTATTACAAACTATCATCTGTAAAAATAGCAAATAAAACAATTAAAAACAGAACGTTCAGCGGCGCCATTTGTCTAGTTTATGACTCCCAAGTATGTCGCATATACTTTGACGTCACAGTTGCTAACGTAACGTCAACGTCACGCGTAGTTATTATATGTGTCATCGGGTATATTGTATGTACTGCGTCATATGTGTATTTGACTGGAGAAATGGGGCTTATGGGTTTTGCGACCAGTGTATATCCAGATCAGCCTGCGCAGCGCATTCCATCACCGTCATTCATACATTGTTAAATGCTCCTGTTTGGTAATATGAAGTACTTACAACAAACTGGAACCTATAATATGGCATATTTATAATTTGTTGACGCTAGTATTAAAACTATTTTTATCTGTGGACATTTTCAATTCGATGCAAAAATAGTCAATGACGATCTCCCACTGAAACGTATCGGAAATGTCCAAATTTTCTGCTATTTAAAGTGTGAAGTCATGTGATAAACAAAATATCAAACTAGTTTCCATCTGATATGAGATTTATGAAAATCATAAGCAATTGTATGCACCTCGCCAGATCAGTAATCGTAAGTGGTACGTCTGTAAGTCCTACGTGGTAAGTGAAAAGTCGCACGTCGTGAGTGGTACGTTTGAAATCGTAAGTCGAAGTTGTAAGTCAGAAATCGTAAGTCAAACGTCGCCTGTCATAAGTCGTAGGTCAAACATCGAAAGTCACACACCGCTTAGTGGTAAAACAGTGGTTGCAACTCATAAGTCGTAATTAGTAAGTCAGTAGTCGTAAGTAATACAATTGGCAAGTTCTATGTCAAAATGGTCCTGTATGGTTCTGTAGTTACACATATACTATGTCCACCATAATATTAATGTCGCGGTACGTAACTCACTGAGGGAAGGAAGTGTGTATTCGTGCCCGGCTAGCTCAGTCGGTTAGAGCGATGGTATTGTAAACCAGAGGTCCCGGATTCGAGCCCCGGGCCAGAACCCATTTTTCTCACCCTGTGACATTTGGCGCCCAACGAGGGACCGTGACTGATATATGTACTACCCAAAATGTACCAAATATATGGAATTCAGAGACGAATTAAATATAGAATTCGGGGACGAATTCCAATTTGGCGGGGAAGTATGTCGCGGTACGTAACTCACTGAGGGGAGGAAGTGTGTATTCGTGCCCGGCTAGCTCAGTCGGTTAGAGCGATGGTACGGTAAACCAGAGGTCCCGGGTTCGAGCCCCGGGCCGGAGCACATTTTTCTCACCCTGTGACATTAACCCCATTGCATCCGAAAGCCCGCTATAGCGGGGTTTGCAAACAGTGCAGACCCAGATGAGCAGCCGTCTCATCCGCAGGCATTCGGCATGTTTCGACTTTCATCGGTATAACTATATATAAATATGAACAAGGCTTCCCACTTTGGTCGGACACAACCTCGTATCATAACACATTCCATGATTTTATTAACGCTATAAATGTGGATATTTTGGTGGAAAGTGCACATGTTCATTTGAGAATTATTGTTATCTTGATAAAATAACATAGAACATATTTATGCAAATAATATCGAATTACAGCTGCTTTTCCTAGGTCAGACACAACATCGTATACTAACAAATGAACTAATGGCTCTATAACGTCAATAAAGTAATGTCAAGTTCATATGATCATTTGAGAATTGTCGATATCCTGCAGAAATACATAGAATGCATAGAAAATTACACTTTTAAACATGTTATTTTGTTATGATACGAGGTCGTGTCCGACAAAAGTTAGAAGCCTTGTTCATATATATAGAATTATACCGATGAAAGCCGAAACACGCCGAATGCCTGTGGTCTCATCAGGATCTACAATTTTGCAAGTAATTTATAAATGGGGCTAATCTGAAAATAATTTTGTGACGATTGGAACAGTATTAGTCCAACGGATACATAACTCTGTTTGCATTAATTAGCAGAATCACTCAGCCGGGAGACATGGGTTGGCTTGTGTTGCGTATTACATGTACCGGTGTACTGAGTATAGGTCAAGGTATTTACCTCACCGCATCACTGTCGTGTTTTCGTCGATACTGATTTCCAATAATATGCAATATTTGTTTCACAGACGACGTAGAAAGTTGACACATAATTGAATTTCGCATGAGCTCTGTGTAATGTGTCAATATTCTACGTCATGTATAAATATGACGGATTTTCGAAATCAATATCGGCAATATACAGCGATACGACAAGGGAGGTAATTTCAGATGCGTATACTGTGTCTGCCCAGGGACCATAATCTTCGTCCCAGGTTTGCCGTAATAGGATTCGATTCGGCTTATATTTAAGGGTGGGAATTGGCTCGAACACCATCCATACCCGGTTGCCGTAATCTGGTAAATTTCAGAAGCGTCGGAAGTGTCGAACCGAGTGAAACGAGTGAGTGCTAGGGGGGTCCCTCCCCCCGGATTTTTTTTTAATTCTAGGTGGCATTTCCTGCATTCTGCTGCATTTAAGAGACAACACTAGTAGGTATCTCATACACATTTTTGTAACAAAAGCACTGGTAAAAAGGGGTAATTCAATGGTAATTTTATAACAATTACTAAAAAGGTTTGTCTGATTTGTATGAGGTTTCACCACCTATACATAGTATTTGGAAGTGTTCAAAATGCGAATACTTATACTATATCATTTGGCATGTGTGTAATCTGTTTTAGTATGTACATGTATTACATGTCAATATTTTATATTTGAAATTACATAATCGAATTAATATTTTATTACCAGGATACTCGCTACATTACACGGGGTGTTTGTTTACCCAAATCACGATCACGTCCCGATCCCAAACTCAGCAAAAAACAAATAATTTTGGTCCAAATATTGGGGCGGCGGTTGCCGTTCCTGCCGCCCCGGTTCCGACGCCTCTGGACTAATAGGATTAGTCCAGCTGACTGAACATAATTCCGTTAGCTGTGAACTCACCGTGCACAGGTGGCTAACATTTGGTCGTTATTATGTCAGGTGTACGACTTGCACCTAGAACTAAGACATTGGCCCAGAGCTCCCAATGACTCCCAAAATGGAGTCAAGTACTCATATTTTTAAGAGTTGAATCCTAAACTAAATTGGCAAATATTCATTTTGACACCGAGTCATTCACTTTAAAATTGCATTTTCACAATTTTATTTGATAATAATGCTGAAATAGATTATATGTAAGCTATTTCTTTTTACGATTTGACATTGTGGAAAGTTTGTTGATGACATTAAATGTCAAATGACTTCAGACCCCCTAAAGTTTTGCTGCCTACGAATGTTTGGCTATTAAAAACATAAAATAATTTTCTTTTACATTTAAGTACTTTTTCATCAATAAAAAAAGAATCACCGTACCCATTTTTTTGGAAATTATACATTTTACTGTGTTGAAAACTGTCCATGAATCTAGAATCTAGTTTCACATACAAGGGTAGACTACTGTTTGCTCCAAGTTTTTGTGCCGACGAACGTTTGACTATTACACACATTAAATCTGATTTTTATCCGAGCTATTAGCTCGGATTTAGTAACTATATGAACATTCTCAGTCATTGCAAATATGCTAATAAGTTAAGTGGCGGTCGCAGTGTCACTGTTTGCGGGTTTAACTTTAGAAAAACACGCGGTACTACGCCATAAAAAGTAGTTCAACAACAGTAAAACAGTGAGCTATCTTACCGTTTCAGCGTAATACATGTGTTGTTTGCTTTTTTGTGCTATATGTGTGTTCTTGCAAAAGTTTGTGTATACTTTATAAACTATTAACTGTTATGTATTAATATGAGTTCTTTGTTATGTATGTTGATATTTTGCGCAATGATATAGTAGGGGGCGGGATTTCCCTGTAACGTTTTTCTTGAATGACCAATCAGATTAAAGCTTACATTCTGAACTTTACATAGGTCAATGGCTCGATAAAATCCGACATTGGACAGCGAAATGATGATGATTTAAAGCAGAAACATTGTTTTTTGACAGTTACATACTGTTTTAATCATCTTGAGCCATTTTACTTAAAACATCAACTAATCTATAATGAATTTAGTAAAACAGTTCTTGCGACTTGACGTTACACAGCATATACAGTACTATACACTTCACAAAGGAAACGTTGTCTTGAGTTTGAATAAGGATAATACTTATCTCTAGATTATTTGTATTATGAATTAAAAAAATAATTAGATATTAATTTAAATAAATATTTCGGCATCATTTACTCAATAAATTAAAATTGAATGTGTAGCTGAAATGAAAGTGAAAGTAGAACGTTTTTGTTATATCCTCCGGGTTACACATCGCTGAGGATTCCTATTTGAATTGGAAAATGATATGAATTTTAAATTGAAGAGACTGTGTCAGTAGAAAATGGACTGATGACATATGTCACCAGTCTAGTTCCTGAGCTATGACTGTGACAGGAAAAAAGGGACTGATGACATATGTCACCTGTCGTGTTCCATGCATGACTGCTCGCTCTTGTTTGTAAAATATATAAAGTTTAAACTGTGTATACAATACTATAGATATACCCCCCCCCGGCATACAAAGTATGTCGAGGGGTATATAGTTTTCGTAATTCCGTCCGTCCACGTTAAAGAGTTTGGGTACCAATTATCTCTGTGACGGAAAGTCGGATGGACCTCAAACTTCATATACGTCCTGATCATCAACCATATTTTCATTCCATACCACACTCATGCGGCCTTCATTTCCAAGGTCAAGGTAAAATTACTTAGACATTTGCATCCGTACGATTTGCCTTAAAGTTTTCTGCAACCGTAAGTCAGATTGACTTCAAACTTCATATACTTCCTTATCATCATCCATATTTTCATTCCATACATGTACTACACCCATGTGGCCTTCATGTCCAAGGTCAAGGTGAAATTACTTTGAACAATCATGTTTGTCAAGATATATATTGTTTTTGCAGCATTGATAATGTATACTGATTCGACGAATATAATGATTTTAAATGGAGTATATATGATTTTTTTGTGTGAAATATTAAAATGGTTGAGCACGTACTGCGAAGGATTTCAGGACTTTCAGTCCTTTGATTATTTTAAATGTAAGTACTTTTTCATCAATAACCAAAAAGTCACCTTCCAATTATTTTCCAATTCCCATAGGTAACCTGTTTTTTCGCAATAAAATCAATATTTGATCAAATTTTATCAAATACATGTAAAACATTGGGAGGGTGACGCTTTTGTTATTGATTGAAAAGTACTTACAATTAAATACAATGTATATTTTTTATATTTAATGTGTTTAATAGCTAAACGTTCATCAGCAGAAAAAAACGTGGAACAGACAGTAATTAATACATTAAAAAATACATACGCACTTATGAACATACTTACATAATAAATGATACTGTACTAGCAATCCATTTCACAATTGTGTTACAGGTAATACAATCCACAAAACTTGTATAACAGTTAACACTACGACAGTTCATGCAACTTGAATATACATGTATATGCGCATGTAAATGCACTATTGACGGACGATCTTTGAGAAACAGATCGCATTTAACCCTTACAATGCGGGAACAAAAACTGTTTGTCTGCTGTGTTATATTTTGTCTTCCTTCTGAACAAAACGTTGTTTGACAGCACTTTAAAATCATTTACAATGGGAATGATTCTAAAGTGTTTCCAAAGCATGTTTTTTTATGAGAATAACGGAAAATAAACAGAAGACGATACAGTTTTATTCAGCACCATAAGGGGTAATAACGTTGTAATTGTGTCTACACGAACATCACTACGGTACATGTAATACTAAATGAGAGGTATGTACCCGTATATGTTGACTTCCACCGTATTTGAACTACAAAGAACAATAGAATTTACAAAGATCCAAATGAGTCGGGATTTGA
This sequence comes from Conchocele bisecta, assembly GCA_029237695.1. NCBI lineage: Eukaryota > Metazoa > Mollusca > Bivalvia > Lucinida > Thyasiridae > Conchocele > Conchocele bisecta. Next base: position 97,757,579 of record CM055272.1, on the reverse strand, counting down.
TAAGATATATGACCTTTATCATAATTGTTTCTTTGTCTTGGAGTTACAGGCACATGGTCTAGTAAAAAAATTTCCGAGCTAGTTAAATGATGCTCGTATTTGACTTTTGATTCTTTGTTTCTTTCTGTAATTTGTGTAAAATACATCATAATCATTTGCATTAAACTTATACGCTAAATTATTGTTGGTTTTGCCAGAACATGGCTTAAAATTGGTCCACTTGCAGAGAAAAAGGTCGTTTTGACATTTGTCGTACTTGTTGCAAGGCGTGCGTGCTCAAACAATCTTGGATTGATTTAAACTGTTTTATTTCAAGGGCGTACAACTGTTTGTGTAACGGACTTGCGACTAGCGTAGTCCCAGGTCCGCGCAGTGTGATCTGGGGATAAGCTGGTTGCAGATATGGGAAGGTCTCGTGTCTCACCTGGCGACACCTATGGGATTTTATCAACCAGAAACCCGCAGTACGGAGGCTCGGCAATGCTCAACATTCATCATTCATTGATTAAGTATTTTAATAAAATTAAATCTGCTTTATTATTAAACTTATTAAAATTAGTGATGCATTCGCTATTTTCTGTATGTTGAATGGGAATATTCGCTATGCATTTCACATACAATTTTTTTTTAATAATAATAATAATACTATTATTGTTATTATTATTATTATTATAAACATATCTAATTATTATTATTATTATTATATACGTTCAACCAACCGAAAAATGAGCAATAATGCAATACTTACTCACCGAATTATTATGTTTATATGCACTCGTGTATGCTTATTTATACTTCTTTTGTACCGTACTTTTCATCTTGATCAACACATACTGGATGGGGTCGGTGGGATCGAGCAGATGCACCTTCAACATTGGGAGGGAGTCTCTACCATACTAATAACTTTATTTGTGTCTGCCTAGATTTTTATTTTCGCGGAGTTTTATATATACGAGTATAATTACGAGTCTATAATTTCCCGACCAATCCAATCGTCACGAAATGATTTTTCTGACTAGTCCATTAACATTTTTTTTTTTTATCTAAATCGTATGAAAATTGCTTGCAAAGTGCAGATCCTGATGAAACGGGGCATCTGGATCGATCTACACTGTTTGTAAACACTAAGGTATGTAGTGTTGATATAATGATCTCTACTATAACGACTACAGGGCCTCCAATTATACACGGCCAAACCTTACACCGTATAGATACATACTATAATTGTAATTGATAGTAGTGTATTGAAGCCGATAAAAAGATTAAAGTATACAATTTAGACTATTCAATTGCAGTTCAATCGCGGAACTTATTCACGCAACATATGACCTTGTCGATTGCTCTTTAGGATACATATTGGCTTATTTGTGATCGTGACGGGAGGAATGGCGCTTATGGTATCTGCGACCAGTGTAGCCCCACATCAGCCCGCGCATCATCCGTACACACTCCAGTTGATGACCTTATTTGTGGCTGTGACTGCAGAAATTGCGCTTATGGCATCTGCGACCAGTACAGTCCCGGATCAGCCTGTGCATCCACGCAGTCTGATCAGGGTCTGCACTGTTCGCAAGTTAATTTGCCTCATCATCAACAGGCTTCACGCGAGAGGTAGCAAATAAGGAGCTGTACTGGCCACACATGTCATAAGCCCCGTTTCACCTGTCACAGTCACATTTGCGGCCAGTGTTTCTGCTAGCCTGCTAGGATATCAAACTACTCAAGCTGTAAATATATTGGCAGAACCCACCACTGTTTGCAACAGAAGGTATCTCAGTGCTATGGAACACCATGACTGTCTTATGTAGGCTCACATCAGTTAGTAATGTGGTCCCGTCATTTCGTAAGGTGGTCCCGCCATTTGGTAATGTGGTCCCGTCACTTGGTAATGTGGTCCCGTCATTTGGTAGTGTGGTCTTGTCACTTGGTAATGTGCTCCCGTCATTTGGTAATGTGGTCCCGTCATTCGGTAATGTGGTCCCGTCATTCGGTAATGTGGTCCTGTCACTTGGTAATGTGCTCCCGTCACTTGGTAATGTGCTCCCGTCATTCGATAATGTGGTCCCGTCACTTGGTAATGTGGTCCCGTCACTTGGTAATGTGCTCCCGTCACTTGGTAATGTGGTCCTGTCACTTGGTAATGTGCTCCCGTCACTTGGTAATGTGCTCCCGTCATTCGATAATGTGGTCCCGTCACTTGGTAATGTGGTCCCGTCACTTGGTAATGTGCTCCCGTCACTTGGTAATGTGGTCCCGTCACTTGGTAATGTGGTCCCGTCATTTGATAATGTGGTCCCGTGATTTGGTAATGTGCTCCCGTCATTTGGTAATGTGGTCCCGTCACTTGGTAATGTGGTCCCGTCATTTGGTAATGTGCTCCCGTCATTTGGTAATGTGGTCCCGTCACTTGGTAATGTGCTGCCGTCATTTGGTAATGTGGTCCCGTTACTTGGTAATGTGGTCACGTCATTTGGTAATGTGGTCCCGTCACTTGGTAATGTGCTCCCGTAATTTGGTAATATGCTCCCGTCATGAAAACTTGAAAAAATGAAACAATACATGTGAGTATGCAGTAAGCCGAAGATGTACGATTTTGCATAAAAATATGTACATTGAAACCTCGCTAAACCTGACACCATGGGAGGTTCCCAGAGTGTCCGGTTTAGCGAGGTTCCACTGCAAATCAGGCATTTGATTATTCCGAGTCATAGTTGTGTGCTATCATGAACAGGCATTATCACCCGAGATAAATGACCATGAAACCCATCAAAATTATGATCACAAATGTTTCTGGTTGTTCGGTTTAGAGGTTCCACTGTACAAAAACTGCGCCTACATAAGACAGTCATGGCGTTCCACACAGTGCTATCCGTTCCATAGATACTAGTACGGTAGTACCCAATACTAACTGTAACATACTAACAGTTAAATAAAATCGAAATATACAAAAGTTCATTTTTTTGCACATGTTTAATTACAATAAACATGATACATGTATAAACACATTGATCTCAATTACACGTAGTATCCACAATTGCGATTACGGACGAGGATTCCATATAAGCTGTCCCGCGCTGAACTAAGCGCCCTACATGCCATATAATAAGTTGCGGGGGTTTGTGAGAGGATATGGCCTGGCATGCGCAGGTTGGGAGCTCGTGGGGCGCTAGTTTTTCATTTTCCACTTCGCATGAAATCTGTGTCCACCCGCCAACGCTACCTAGGTGGCGAACATATTTGGTGGTGCTCCATTAGATTTAAGCAAGTTATACTATAGTCGTTGGACATTGTCCGAGTGGTGTGGATTATTTCTGTTAGAGGGGTGGCTAACACACATATACAACGAGGCAGAATGGTTGCAGAAATCAGAGACAATACCTGCACGTGGCTGCTGATCAAGTTGGCGAACTCCTGCGGGAAGCCGTGCACCGGAGAATTTTAAAATGTTCACCTTCTTATTTTGAACCGCGGGCGGGCACCCCATAAGCCATGCACTAAATGCGGCAGGGGGATTCAGAGCTCCATGTCAATCAGCACAGGCTGTGGGAGGGAAGACATACGCTCCAGACAAGCGAGGCTATACTACGTACTGGTGAATGCCAGCTGGGGGAGCGAACGAACAAGCACCGTAGACACCCACCCTTTTTTGCCCACCCGGGATAACGGTTGGAGACACATGCTGGGAGACACTTTTCTATCCGTGAAATTTTCGATTTAGAGGAGGTAAGGTATAAAAAGCAACATTCTGGCAGATCGACCGCAAGCTAGAGGAGAAGATACGATATCAGGGATTTCCCTAGGAATTTTTAAATGTGGGTCCCAGGACTCCCAACTTTACTATTTTGGGGGTCCCTGGTGATTTGTTAGGGTCCCAAGTTTCATACACAAATATCAATAAATAATATCAAAATGGTATTGATAGTCCTGAATTATCTGAACTGTTTTCTATAAATAACAGTCACACAGGTTCTCCCAAAAAGTGTAAAAATTATGTAAACTTTTGAAAATGATTCATTTGCACCGCCAAGTTTTGAGGGTCCACGGGATACAGTGTCAAATGTCAGTGTGGGTCCTCGGCCAGTACAATGGATTAGGGATGCAGAAAACAGGGATCAGGGAAATCCCTGCAATATTCTGAAGGGGTCACCTTTCAGATAGCGATAAGCAGATCGGATGGCATTATAGAGTACATAGATATGTGCACCGCCCTCCGATCAGCCCTGTGCCATGCCAGAGAGACAACATATACAGATCTACCAAGTATCCCACAGCAGATGGCCTCGATTTCACAGAGATCGATGCTCATACACCCATCTCACAATTACAGAAGGTTGAGAGGAGGCGGAACGGCCTTGCCATCAATGTAGTCGGTTTGGATAAGGGTGTCATCATTCACGGGCTCAGCAAACAACCTGCCGACATGTCCAGGATAAAACTGCTGCTGATTGGGAAAGCAGGCAAGTTCCACTACACCTGAATAAAATACCTTAACTGGCACTTGCATGATCAGAGCAAGTACCAGCAAATACTTCTGCTAGTGCTGCCTCCACGGCTACACTAAGGAAGAAATGCTGGAGGCCGACAAGCCAGAGTGCTGGGGGATCGGACAGACGACGGTGAGGGTGGAGATTCATGAAGAGGGGTAGAACAAGCTGACCTTCCAAAATCACCACAAATAGCTCCCAGTCCCATTCATCATATATGCCGACTTAGAGGCACACATGTCAAGGGTCCCGAGCACGATCCCATTAAGAGCAATACCCAGAAGACGCGTGAGGCGTTCAGCTACTGCTACGTGGTTGTCGGCTGTGACGGAATATCGAGGGCCAAACGCTGCGGAGCACTTCCTCAGGGCTATCCAAGACGAGGAGCGCAATATCAAGGCGGTGCTGGCCAACCGCAAAGACATGCGGATGACTCCAGAGGACTGGCGCATGCACAACCACAGCACCACCTATCACATGTGTGAAAAGCACATGGATGGGGATAGCGTTCGTGACCACTGCCATATCACCGGAAAATACCGAGGTGCCTCCCACAACGCCTGAAATCTAAAGCTGCGGCTGAGTCCCAAGACTGCGACCATACCACAACCTGCGGGGCTATGACTCCACCTCCTGCTGCAGGCCATCAGCCATGTTGAGGGTAGGATATCCTGCACTCAAAACAACACGGAGAAATACACCAGCTGCTTCGCCCTAGGATAGGTCCGATTCATCGAGAGCGCTCAGTTCCTGCTGGCCTCTCTTGACAAGTTGGTGGCAGCCAACCAGCCTAAGGCCTTTCAGATTACGAACCAAGCAGCGAAAGGCGAAACATTATGCTGCGGAAAGGCGTCTACCCGTACGAATACATCGACCCCTGAAAGACGAGTATGCGGCAGTACGACCTGGACCCTCCAACTAATACACCAGCCCTTTCCTGGGACGTACTGCTAAAATGACTGGGATCGAGCTCGATCTGTTCAATGACTACGACCAGCACATCATCACCGAGAAGGGAATGCGCGATGGGGTGTCCATGGTCTCAAAGCGCCACGCGAAGGCCAAAAACCCCTGGGTCGAGGGGTATGACCCTTCCAAGCCGAACAGCCACATCCTCTACATGGACGTCAACAACCGCTAAGGCCTGTTTGTGTCGTCTTCGTGAGCCGCCGCCGGAGAAACCGCTGGCGAGGTTAGTGGTTGTCGCGGGTTAAACCCTGCTGTCGTCTTCACGGGCGTGGGCGTTGACACTATCTTATTGCTCGCAAAGCTTCCATGTGCTTGCGTGACCTCGCCACTTCGTTGACAGTGCTGTTGTGTCCTAACAATATGTCGTTTGCAGCGATAACGATCTCATTGTTATAGCCAGCCACACTGCAGTTATTCAAATATAAGCCTAACAACAACGAGCTTTGAAGTGGAATGCCAACAACGCTATCTCGCTTCACAGGAAGTGTCTACTATATCTGTGTCTAAGGTACTTGAAGACAGTGAAGTGATGCTGCTACGTGTTTACGAGATAATGTATCCTATCTCAATTGTCATTGACGTAAGTCTGAATAAAAACACGTAAATAACGTCACATATTGCTAGGAAAACTTTAGAATAGTTGTGGATCTCTGTTCCACATATGCTCTCAAGTTTCTGCTAACAGTTATATACATGTAACATAATTATTGTATTTCGTCATATTTTCGGACACATGTTTTCGCAGGTGACATATCAGTTGTGATAAGAAACATGTCCAGTGAACTAGTACCGTAAGGGATGAATTACAAAGAGCCATGACAGCGACTATTCTTGTTTGTTATTGTTTTTCAAACAGTTTTACTGTAATGTCTGCAATACTGGACGATTTATTTGTGCAACACACATTGAGTGAACATATACAATAATAATAACAGACACTTGCAAGTTGGTGCATTTACTGAAATCTGATTGACGGTGGACGGTCTGTTCTACGCGGACTGTTCAATTCGGTGGATACATATGTTTATATGCAATGATGTAATCGCATTTTCACAAGAACTATTTTCGTCATACAGCATGGACCTACTTGGTAATGTATATATTCATATTAATATTGATGGGGTATTTTCATTTTCTTCGTTTCTTATGAAATCAGTAAACTCGTTTGTACTATCCTCTATTTATCACATTAGTGTCACAGGGCGAGAATAGGGCGACATATACAATTGGCCGTATAAACTAAAATGATTTTAGCACATATGCTTATGTCAGCATTAGTTCTGTCATTTAGAAGTATGCATTGTATAGAGGATCTTACATGCGTGATAAGTTAATATGGTATTTATTAAACGAGTTTACTGATTTCGCAAGAAACGAGTCTATGCCGAGTTTCTTTTGAAATCAGTCAACGACTTTAATACATATCATATTAAGTCAACGCATATATTTGAATATATTTATTGCATAAGCACATCGTCATAATTTGAAGCTGTGCTGATTACCTAACATGCTTTCCGCAGTGGGTTCGTTTGCATATTTATTACACTGGTGTATTATAATTTTAATTACACTGTATTATTGAACTGTGGAAGCCCATTTTGTGTAATAAAAGTTGTTATTGAACACATTTTAACAAACATGTAGAGTGGGTGCAAAGTCAGGAAAAGAGGTACCCAGTGCCCAGAGCTGGTATAATTGACTGCCACTTGACGTACAGATGGAAACAATATGTGACATATATGTAGTTGGAATTTATCAACGTCAAACAACGTCTGATCATAGGGGTGGCCGAACTCGTCCAATTCTGAGTACGTTGATGAGTAAGTCTTAGCATTTGTTTCTTATGCAAAACATATAGAACACACAGTGTACCAATGATGTATATACATTGCAGTTTGTCTTCTGTGGCTGAATATTCTTATCAACCATTCTGCGACCGGTCAAGAAGTTCATGGCCGTATTTCAAACAACACGTCTCAAGCAGCAGAAGCGGGAGGAGTAGGGGACCACCCTGTTAGAAGTACCGTAGTAACATACCATGAACAGAGGTATTCGTCCATCCCTGGATCAAGGCCAGAACCGTCCTTAAATGGAATAACTGATGAGAGCCATCGTGATTGTGACTGGACGATAAAGAAAATAAGCACCGTCAACTCAAGTCGGGAAAACAATTTTAACGAAAATATGTCACGCAACGGCTGCAATTTGACGAAAGCCAGCAACATCACCGTGACAGTAATATATACTGCGGATAACGCTTCGAACACATCCAACGGTGAATTTGATACGATATATTTAAGCATCGATCAATCGGAACGTAATTCAACAGAGGGGTTAGTTATAACTGAGGTGCGTGTAAATGACACCGACGACGCCGCACTTGTTTATTTCATGGATAGGACCGTCCCCGTTGAACATACGTTTCTTTGTCATGGTGGTCGTGACAAGTTTTTCTTGAATCAGACGGAATGTTTTTGTGACATAGAATGTGTTATCTTTCACGATTGCTGTGTGGATGCTTTCCCTGTGATATTTGGAACTGTCGATTCGTTTACAATCCGAGAGAACCTGATAAATATACGACATTGGTATATACACGCTCAAAACCTTACATTCCAGACAAAATATATGTCCCTATTGGCCAAATATGGACAGTGCGTTGATGTATATTTCAATGAACTCAAAGAGAGAAGGTCCTATAAGATGATTGACACGTGCCCTCCCGATATAAACGATTATTTAAAGGTAGAATGTGAATATGCTAGAGGAACACTACAGTCGATTCCCGCATCCCTTAAGCTTCAGGCACGGTGGCAAATTGTGTTCAGGAATGTTTACTGTGCGATGTGTCATGGTGTCAATAAGGAAGATCTGGTAATGTGGAAACCAATGATGCTATGTCCTAGTGACATCCGCTGGAATGAAATTGCCATGATACGTAAGACAACGCTAACACAGTGCTCACTCATTTTTGACAAACCAGACGAAACATATGGAAGACTTAGACGCTGTGTTCCGGATAAGAAGTTGTCCCAATGCACTGGAATAACGAAGCCATCAAATATGACAACTGACAGGGATGTTTGTCGTGTATACATGGCCCCGGTAATGATCAACAATACACAGATATACAGAAACATCCATTGTGCATATTGCGATATGGGTTCGGGCGCGTCTACAATGTATGGTCAGATAAAACCCGTACCAAGTATTGCATACATGTATGCAGTGTCGAGCGATGGGTACAAGCCGGCAGCTGGTATAGTAGTGCCAACAGCCGGAGAAATGAACCTGACACTAATAAAGGTATATTTCAACTTTTCAAACGGATTCTCATTTAAAACAGCAACCGGTCGCATCGTTCATACTGATCAACATGCATGTATTGAAGGTTTCAGGTATGACTTTTTGAAATACAAATGCATACTAAGGAAATGTCCCTTTGGCAAAGTTCTGATGGGCGATCATTGCGTACACGATGGGAGAATGCTTATTACACACAATCCCAAACTTCTTCCCTTGTATGGAAACGATTTGGATAAATATGCAATCGTGAGATTCCGGATAGAGAAGCGAACAAATGAATTTAGTAATTCTGAAATTAGTAATATGCTTTATTGGTTCTTAGAACAAGTGTTTCTTCCGGAAAAACATAATATAACATTTCACACACAGACAGGCAATATCACGGTATATAACCACCATAATTACTTTGAATTTTACTTTGAAAATCATCATCTTGGACATGTGGTACAGAATATACACAAGTTGAACAAGCTGACTGAGGATAGTATCTTTGACCAATTTGCCGTGACGGAGCTGCGCATTTCAAATACGTATTTTGGAGAACTGTTCTCATGTATCGCTCATACAGGCAAGCCACTGTTCTTTTATAGGAATATTACTGTGATCGTTGACAATGCTACGGTTTATGTAATGCACCAAAAGAACCGACCGATTAATGTTAATATTACTAGGTTCACTCTGTCTTTCCATGCCAATGGACAAACATTTATCGGTACCAGTGTCGTGTTATGTAGTTTCCTAAATTGTGCAATGGATAACTTAGAGCCGAACGAGTACTGGATTAGCAACGGTTCACTTATTCTCAACTCAACCGGACAAGTACTGCCACCAGACCGGTACGAAATGCACGATGATATCATGTTTGTTTGCCGAGATGACATGCTAGGATATAAAATTAATGTCGATTTCATTTATGATCATGTTTCAATCATCTTACAGCGCACGACAACTTCATTTTCAATCGCCGCACTTCTCCTAACAGTCGCTATTTATTTCAAATCAGCTTCTGTGCAAACAGTCCACGGAAAAACTCTAGTATCACTGTCCGTTAGTTTGATTGTAGCACAAGTGATGGGTCTATTACAGACACAGAAAGAGGATATCACGTGTAAGATCGTCGCTGTGCTACTTCACTTGGGTCTATTATCAGCGTTCGCATGGATGAGTATGATATCGTATGACATGATGCGCACGTTTGTCGTAAAACACCCAGTTTCCGTAGACAGAAAGACGAACATGAAACGGTATATAAATTACGCCATGATCAGCTGGGGAATCCCCACAGCCCTGGTCGTAATTTGCCTAATTCTGGACAATGTCGACAATCCCATGCGAACTCGGTATGGCGCAGATGGCTTTTGTTTCATTGCTAATGTCAACGTATTCTTTATGTTTTACACCACACCACATATCGTTAGCCTATCGTTTAATATCGTCGCGTTCATAATAACAGTGTATTCAATTTCGTCCCGACGGACCAACCCCAGTCGAAAGAAAAACGATAAGATGCGATTTTTGATAATATATTTCAAACTGGCAATTGTCATGGGCCTTACTTGGATATTTGCCATCCTGGCTTCTGTGACCAGGTGGGTGTGGCTGTGGTACCTATCTCTAATATTGGATGGACTTCAAGGGGTCTTTGTTTTCCTGGCATTCGCACTGCGGTCTCGGATATGGCGGGAAATGAAGCTCCGTAAGGCGTCAAGTTTTCGCTTTGGTATCTCGTTCTCCATGAATTCACTGCCACAAGACAATCGTAAACCACGTTCTTTTACAATTTCCAGCTCAGTGCAAGAAGAAATATAAATGACCATTGTAATATGCGCTGACGCATGTGCTGGTGTAGGTCTTCAAGGATCGCAAAATCACAGTGTATAACATATTGGTCCATATACTTTCCGAAATGTACAGTCATGTACCAGATTAATGTTCACAATATGAACTTGAAATTGTGGTCTGAACAAAAATGGATAAGTTTCAATAAATCAGCTATGACTTATGCCAATCTATAATAGTAATATATTCATACATATATGTGTGTGATATTATAATAATATTATATGAATTAAGCATTATCTAAAACATATGTAGAACCGTTGTTTTCTATTTCCGTTTTTGTTGCTTATCAACAAGCATTAGCAACAAACAAAAATACATTAAATATCGCGTATCATGCCATTATAAGTGGTTGCCATGGTTACTACCAATGCTATAATCACAGATATGTTTTCACACCTGAATGTATGATACATGTTTGTGAACATATTTGAAAAAAAAAATTGACTTTTCATTGTGCATTATTCCCTTAATCATTGTTCATAGACACATAAGTGTATTTATTCCTTTGAAAACTATCGGAGCCTTCAATACACAGCCTGCTCCGTTACTAAGCAACATACACTATACTCCGATAACTGCTATTAGGTTTCATCGGTGAATTATTGTGTAATATGTATGCTAGAATGTTTTATCCTTATTTTATCTAACAATTTTCTTACTCGACAACATACCCGTGTTGCATTATTGTGCTCTATTTGATGTTGTACATTTCATGAGATGTAAATCAACAATTTAACATCTAGTGAGTGGAAGAAAGAAATATGTATCCCTATGTTAAAACCAGGGATGTAGGGACATGTTTAATACATATGTAAGCCGTCACCAGAAAACGTGTAGTCTCTGTCATCCTGCGCTTCAAAGACAGCGGTCGCCATCCAGTCAGTGACATTTATTATATATGATCTTAACAAACATTATATAGACAATACCAGTCTAGTGTCTTTTAGGCAAGGCTAGGAATGATTCTTACCATTTCCGAGCCGAGTCTTGATAAACTTGATATCAACAGACGCTACTGTCTGTTCCACGCTTTGTTGCCGACGAACGTTTGGCTATTAAAGACATTAAATCTCAGAAATATCTAAAGGTAAGTAGTTTTACATCAATAATAAAGAAGTCACCCTCCCCAAAAAAAATTATTTGACGAAATTCCATTAAATATTGATTGTATTCCTATGGGAATTTAACATGGGGGCTAAAAATAGATTTTTAAAAAATAATTTTTCAATTGTGAACCGATTTTCAAAATCTAATTTTTGTTTTCTTAGTTACATCATTTCCAAACTATCTAGCCAGGTTTCGGAGTCAATTTCCAAATATTTTCGTTTTTCGACCCTCTTGTCTCTCTTTACCTCATTTTTGCTCATGTTAAATGCCAATAGGAAAATCGTTTTTTCGCAATAAAATCAATAGTGGATGAAATTTTATCAAATACTCTTTTTAGGGAGGGTGACTTTTTTACTTATCTTTAGATATTTCTGATATTTAATGTCTTTAATAGCCAAGAATTCATCGGCAGCAAAACGTGGAACATACAGTAGATAAGATTGGTATTCTATTTGGCAGGTAACGTTTTATGCTAGCCGATGATCACATATAAAACTATAGTTTTCATCAAAGAATGCGGACTTGCTGACGTTGCGTCTTTACACTGACGTTATGTTATGTGATGCCGTTCGACCAATGAAATGTCAGTTTTCAATTCGTTGTAAACCGGATATTTGTACGAGGTCAATGCCTGGTATTTTATCAGTCAGTACGTATTGGGTCAATACAAAGCGCGTTAAAGCGCGTTACCTGATAAATATTCGTATAGGCAACAGGAATACACGTTGGTGTTGTTGTTCCGTATCTGTATAATTGAACCACATATAACCCAGTCGATACACATGCCATATCATTATTACACTTGCTTCCCTTACACGATTATTGTTGCTTAGTTGTTAACCCTATCACTGTATTAACAATGTCGCCCCTAAATATCAGAGATTGACTTTCCATGACAAGCTTTGCACTATTGCAATAATCAGATATGGGGTATTTTCCCCCAAAAAAAATAATAATTTTACACTCTTTTTTTATTAATTCGTTCCCACGAACTAACAATTCGTTCCCTCAATTTTACTTGTGTTCCCTCGAATTAACAATTCGTTCCCACGATATAACAATTCGTTCCCACGAATTAACAATTCGTTCCCGTGGGAACAAGTTGTTAATTCGTGGGAATGAATTGTTAAATTGAAGACTTAACTAAACACTGTATCTATGTGCGAGGTGCAGACATAATGCTCCCGGACTTTCTTGATAAAAAGTTTGAAAAAACTGCCATATTGTTCAACTTTATAAGAAATTTACATCTGGTCAAATTGAATTGATGATTTAAAAATAAAAACATACGTTGCGACAATCCGTTCGCTCGTATGATGATGCATAACTATAGCAACGAAATAACGCCACTACGGAGCAGTTGAAAAATCCAACATTTCATGAAATACATGCGTTTCGATTTTCATAGTTATGCGGAGTAGTGCTTCCAAGCATATATAGAAACTATGTAAGATCTTCCACCAACACAATGATAAATCACGTATCCTCAGTATGAAATAGGCATCGTTGAAACCAAAGGTGATGGTAACAACTAATCTGATAGTCTGTTCTTACTTGTATAGATACAAGGTACACAACAGGTAAATCAACATGCTTTTCAAATCCGTTGGAATTATAGAAATCGTCACCTTACTGTAACAATTGACGTTGATTACTGTTAAAAATACATCAATCAGCGTCACAGAGCCGTTTACCGTGTTAAAAAATGCCATGTCCCTGTCCCGACGGTCCCTGATTTGCCCTGATTTACAAAAATAGAATATGTTTACTGCTGGCATGGAGACCAATCCGTAGTGAATTGTGAGTCGTGTTCTGGTTGGCTGCTGTTGATGAGCGACCGGATCGCAGCGTATGGTACACTTGTTTTACTGACATCCACGATTTGAGATGGAATGTCCTCAAATCAAGTAAGCAAGTGTTTCACAAATATTAAGCATCAAAGGGAATAGTAAGGTACCGATTTCTATCATAATAACAGATTTTTAAAAGGCACGTCTTTCACTTCGTAAAGTTCGTTGTTAACCTTTAATATACTATATATACACAGTCATGTGATTTTTTCCCCCGTCACCTGTGGTTGAAACTGATGGACACTGTATGATGGGCATTTCATTGATCGAACATCACATTACGTTACCAAATGACGTCAGTGTGATTACTCAAAAGAAACATATCAGCGTTCATTTCAGAAAAAACAACAACGTGGATTTACCAAGTTGAACGTAACTGGCTACCAGGGGCCCGTTTCACTAAACTTCGTACGACTAAAATGTTCGTAAGTGAAAATTTAGGATCGTCTGTAAATGTCAATGGATGGATTTACATTTATTGAGCATAGTGCTCGATAAATGTAAATCCAATAATTAATTACAAGAAAACAGTGTTAATGTGAAATTTACAGACTATCATAATTGAAATTTACAGACTATCATAATTTTGCACTTACGACAATTGTATTCGTACGAAGTTTAGTGAAACGGGCCCCTGATCAATATTATACAACGCTGGTTTCTTCTGATATCTAAGGAAGCTTACAAGTGACATGCGGACTTTTTTCTATGTCGTTCCCACGATATAGCATCTCGTTACCACGTCATAGCATCTCGTTCATACGAGATAACATCCCGTTACCACAAGTTATATATTTCGCTCATATCGTTCCCTCGAGATAGCATATAGTTCCCACGAGATAGGATCTCGTTCACACGAAATAAGACCTCGCTCCCACGAGTTAGTTATCACATTTCCACGACATACCATCTCGTTCCCTCGAGATAACATCTCGTTCCCACGAGTTAGATATATCGTTTCCACGACATATATGTCATGGGAACGGGATAGAAAGAAACTTGCACATGTCCCTGTACATGCAGCTATCAAGTATATCGGCTTTGAAATTCCTAAGAATTCCTCTCCGAGCCTCACATAACGCGCGTATTAACAAACTATTATCGTGATATACTATTCTATTCTCTATTATATTCGATATACATTTGAACATCTCGAAACCGGATACCAATACAACACATCCGATGTTATTATTGATGAGTTTCTTGGTCATTTATCTCAGGTGATAATGTATGTTCGTGATCTCATAGAAGACACCTATGGCTCAGAATGATCAAATGCCTGATGTACAGTGAAACCTCTCTAAGCCGGACACCCTGGGGACCTCCCAGGGTGTCCGGTTTAGAGAGGTTTCATTGTATAATATACTCACTGACCAATATTTTCATGATTAGCACAGCTGCGTGTGTACAACACAAGCACACATTGACCCATGTTTACGAACATAAAACACACCACCATGATTAATTTAGTTACAAGAATAAAACAATCATTGAGGCGCCGTTTAAGTCCCATAGTCGCACCTTTGGGAATGAAATTACCTCCCATGTCTAGCTTGTTTACCATATAAAACATTTAATTACTTCATTGTAATGCTTGTTTCTTGTTGGTTTTAATTTAATCAGACTAGTTTAATGCTTGTATATACACCGGCACCAGATGGAGTTCTTTATTGCATGCAACTTGTAGAAACGTCTAGATTATAATTATACCATTCGCGGTGAAAGGATCATTCTTATTAGTTTGTTGACCAGTGTAGCTCCTGATCAGCTGCGATAACAGTAGCGAAGTATAGTACATATATACATTGGTTGTTTGGGTTGATTGGTTGGTTGGTTGGTTGGTTGGTTGATTGATTGATTGATTGATCGATTGATTGATTGATTGATTGACTCGTAAATCTATTAAAACTACCCGATGTATAGAAACCACCCATTATTTGCGATAGTTCACTGACAGTATTGCACAGTCATTTTAATAGCTATTCTGTGCCGAGTATAGGAAAGAATTGGGATACATGTACTTCGTAATAGCTTCATATACGAGTATGTAAATGGGATATTCATTTAGCGATCAGATATTAAAGTGAAACAAATTGTTGAAATGTGATTAATATAATGTTATTATAATATGTACATTTTTCGGCTCTAAATTTTATAACTTTACCATCTTATGACCATTTAACCATCCCTTTCAGCAATACATACCTATGAGTAGTGTTGGCAAACAGTGTAGATCCAGATAAGCAGGCTCGTAACGAGCCGTCTCATCAGGATCTACGCTCTTTGCAAATAAGTTTCATATATTGGGAAGCAGTTCTGAATTCTCTATATAATGCCAGGCTGTAGCCATGTTGCTGTGTCAGTATCTACACTGCTCTCACATTCAATAAGAACTCTGAAATTAAAGATAATTATAATCCTGATACCAGCAAACGTCTACCGCGCTAAATTCAAACTCCAAAATTAAATTCCTTTGAGGTCGTTAAATCATGGGATCTACATTTAGTCTCATTGTAATCAGAAAATGAAAATTTCGAGGGGAAAGTGCAAAGATTTAATTTTCATCTGTAAATCGGGTGAATGTGTAATGCACTATAGTGGCGTAGTAGCAGGACCTTCATTGTAAAAGTATCACTCTCCGATAGTAAAGGACTTAATAATAATTAAATTAAATAAAATAATAAATTAATATATTCTTTGCGACCGGTGTAGTTCCAGATCAGCCTGCATGCATGCAGGCTGATCAGGGCCTACACCGTTCACAAATGAGTTAAGAAAATCTGAGATCCGTAGCTACATTACTATTCTAGTTAATCACATATATTAAGCATCTTACAATAATGATGAATTCATATGGTAATTATTAAGCAAGTTTAATAATTTCATAAGAAACGAGGTTATGCCGAGTTTCTCAAGAACTCGGTTAACGAGAATAATCAATACAATAATAAATACAATACTAAATCATCACCGATTATATCGTCATATATCTTCAATTAAACCACTTTAAACTGGCCCATGATGCAAACAGGTTTTTACTTGATTGCGAGTAAGCATTGCCAGCAGAAACGTTGATAATCTGGGGTCCGTTTCACTAAACTTCGTACAACTAAAATGTTCGTAAGTGCAAAATTATGTCTGTAAATTACAGATTAACAACGTTTTCTTGTAAACAATTATTGGATTTACATTTATTGAGTACTGTAAATCCATCAATTGACATTTCCAGACGGTCCTAAATTTGCACTTACGAACATTTTTGTCGTACGAAGTTTAGTGAAACTGGCCCCTGGACAAGATTAACGCAGGCGAGTGTGTGCGAGGGAATCAGTTAACCTATCGTTGGCCCAGTGTCTGCACGATTATTATTCGAGCCCGGACCTTGAAAAACCGAATTTATTTATGGAGAAATCGGGATTATGCGTTTTGCGACCAGTGTAGATCCAAATCAGCCTGTACCTCCTCACAGTCTGAATATATTATCTCTTTCGGTAAATATTCAGTTCTGATTTTTGGGATTTCCGTCTATCACGGCACGTGAATTATGGGGTTCGACCCGTTAACCCGGCCTAAAATGACATAAGATCACTGGTAATTAACCAGATTTTTCTGTCTGTAACGCTGGGCTCGGTCAGGTAATAAGCCAGGTTTGTCGGATCACAGTTACCATGCGGACGTGACCAGCAGTGATTCAGGGAAATCCTATTTGAACAGATGAGGCACTTGGTTTAATTGTGTCCGATATGGACCACAGGTGACGGGGAAAAAATCACATGACAGTATATATATAGTATAGTATCTATACAAGGAACAACAGACTATCAGATTAGTTGTTCCCATCACCTGTGATATGGACTGTATAGCTGTAAATATAGCGCACGAGACCGGCCCTGAACTATATATATGTATACATCTGTAATGAAAAATACAACAAAATGCGTGTTTCCAATATAATTTACATCTTTATGTATATATTTATTTAGAAAACCCGCTGTTCTTAGTTTAAACAATATTTCTTTCAAGTTATGGCATGTGATATTATATATACATACAACTGAGAACAGGATTAGAAAACAAGCTTTTACACTTACAATGTATGTGAAGTATTCTCTCTCTTCTCCGCTGGTCTTGATTTCGTATGTGGCAGCGATCGTTCAATGTTAGAAAATATCTCAAACATGCAATATGTGTTTGGTGTCTTCATGAACAGTATATGACATGCATGTAAATCAATCAATCAATCACACCAGTTTACGTATTGATCAAATATCCTTTGAAAAATTGCCTTATAATCAGGTACACACTATCAGCAACTGTGAACAGCAGGGGAGATAATTTGGTTTAGCCTCATGTGGCATGTTCGGTATACATATACCAATAATTACTTTCAAAAAGTGCAGATCCTGATGAGACGGCTCGTTACGAGCCGGCTCATCTCGATCTGCACTGTTTGCATAAACCGTTATAGCGGGCTTTCGGGTTCAAAGAGTTCACACACATCAGAAACTGTGAATACCAGGGGAGATAATTCGACATGGATTTATTTGGTATTTTCGCTATGCATTGTACATGAGTAAGTACATGTAGATTATAGACGCTAGTGTATTTAATAAAATAAAATCAATAATTAACCCTTGATTACAAATCATGTTTATACTAACAAATAGGTAACACTGCACACGCTAGTTATTGTTCAGTATTATAAACGTATTTATACAAATCCTAGCTTTTTAGGTACGAATTAGTTCAGAAATACGATACAAATCTACAATGTAACTATTGTGGCGGACTCTATTCAACACTTTCTATAAATATATGTGACCATGTGCCTTTAACATAAATCTTGTGTACGTAGACCATTTCCTTATTGAACGCATTAAGCACCGGGTTGACCTATTCCTACCCAACGGCTGTTTTTCAGGAAACATAATTAACTGATAAAATGCTTCTGTCTCGAATGAATGACAGTCTTTTGCTTTAAGCTGACTACAAGAGCATTGCCTTGCATATCGCATCCTCTAATATATTACGTAACGGGTTTTTTATTTAGAAAAGGTTTGTATGACACGTCAATGTACAGTAGAACCTCTCTAAACCTGACAACAAGAAACATACGTGGTCATAATTTTGAGGGGTTAATCAAGGTGCATGATCACGTGGTTACAACAACAACAACGTCACCCACTCCAAAGTAAGTATTATTTGATATTTTCCTTAATATGAAACGGATTGTGATGAAATATGGCGCAGCAAACGCGGCTTCATGAGCTGCATTTGGTGGTCCATGGAGTTTGGCACAGACTTATGTCGTTTTTGCGAAGAATCGATTTCCGTGTCGATTATTCACAAAACGACAGAAGTTTGGGTGAAAATACAGAGACCACCAAATGCAACTTAACAAGACGCGTTTGATGCGCCATATTTCATCAAAATCCGTTACTTAATAAGGACAATATAAAAGAATGCGTACTTTCAATCGGATGGATTCTGGAAGTTTGAGTACTTGTTGTTGTTGTTAGTACCACGTGATCATACACCTTGTTAATGCATGTTCGTGATCGCTTAGCACACAACTTTGGCTCGGAATAACCAAATGCCTGATTTACAGTGAAACCTCGCTAAACCGGACTCCCCGGGGACCTCCCAGGGTGTCCGGTTGAGCGAGCTTTCACTGTATATGCGGATGTGACTGGAGAAGTGGAGCTTATGCAAAGTTATGGGATTTGCGACCAGTGTAGATCCAGATCAGGCTGTGCATCCGCATAGTCTGATCATGATCTATACTGTCCGCTATTCCATCAAACAAGCATTTCGCTATCAGGCTACAGAAATGTGCTATTTGATCAGGAGCCACACTGGTCACACATCCCTTAAGTCCCATTTCTCTAGTCACAGCCAACATATCGAAATACAAGCACAGGTACATTTAACTCGAATTATCTGTCGGTAAGGCAGGGCGACTTTACGTTCGTCCGTGGTCGTTTGTACATTATCTGTCGGTAAGGCAGGGTGACATTACGTCCGTCCGTGGTCGTTTGTATATTATCTGTCGGTAAGGCAGGGCGACTTTACGTCCGTCCGTGGTCGTTTGTATATTATCTGTCGGTAAGGCAGGGCGACTTTACGCCCGTCCGTGGTCGTTTGTATATTATCTGTCGGTAAGGCAGGGCGACTTTACGTCCGTCCGTGGTCGTTTGTATATTATCTGTCGGGAAGGCAGGGCGACTTTACGCCCGTCCGTGGTCGTTTGTATATTATCTGTCGGTAAGGCAGGGCGACTTTACGTCCGTGGTCGTTTGTATATTCCAGGAGTTTCTCCATAACTTCAAATTATCAGATGCACTTCACACTAGCTACAATAATTCGCCTCCGATATGTTATCTACGGCTACAATTTGACTCATTCAAAAAATGTGAGCAACCGAAGTGCATACCCAAACCTGTTGATGTTATGTCAAAAATTAGTAAACTGTATATTTTATACATTTAAACAAATAATAGTTGACGTAGAACTAGTAAATTGCCAAAAATAATAGAACACGGAAATCATTTTCCATCCATTTATGGAAGCCATATTTTCTCTAGTTGTTTTGCAACATTCAACATAACGAAATGAAGCTTTAAAATGTACAAGATATACATGTAAATGTTAGATAAGGACCTTGCCACGGTAAACTAACCAATTGCTGCATGTGTATATGTTCTTTATTAATACTTTATTGATACAGCTTTGACAGTTTTATATCGCTAACATATCAAACACGCCGGATAACCGATTGCAAAAATCACTCTTCCTTGCGTTACATTAAGGAGATGGGATTAAATTGCTACCCTCGCGAGACGTATGGAGCGGGGTAGCAATTTTGTTTCCAACTTCACACATGTGTATCTTTCTGACCTTTGCTAGGTCGACAAAACATATAGCACACTACGACATAGCACACACTACGTCGAAATGTTTGTAAGAGTTTCCCAATATCAAGGTGCATGATCACGTGGTTACAACAACAACAATGGCTGAATGCGTTGAAAGCGCGCCCACTTCAAAGTAAGTATTATTTGATATTTTCCTTAATAGGCAACATATTTTGATGAAATATGGCGCAGCAAACGCGTCTTCATGAGCTGCATTTTGTGGTCCCGGGAGTTCAGCACATACTTATGTCGTTTTTGCGAAGAATCGATTTCCGTGTCAGTAGAAACGGAAATCGATTCTTCTCAAAAACGACAGAAGTTTGGGTCAAAGTACCGAGACCACCAAATGCAGCTTAACAAGACGCGTTTGATGTGCTATATTTCATAAATATCCGTTACATAATAAGTACAAAATATAGAGAATAGTAGGTTAGTACCGTGAATGGGAAAAAATATCTGGCAAGGCTCAGGAAACGGGATGGGCGAGGCCCTTCCGAGCACATCCCGTTTCCGTGCCGCGCCAGATATTTTTTCCCATTCACGGCACTAACCTACTAATCTATTTATCCTGTCAACCCCTACAAATGGCTGTAAAATGCAAACAATAGGATGCCAAAAATGTTTCACGGCACCGTGTTTCACGGCACATGCGCACTGTGTTGACGGGATAAAAAAGAATAAGTACTTTGAATGGATGGATTACTTTAATGTTGGCATACTTGATATATGTGGACATATGCGGCACACTCGCACCATTCATTTCACCTTGCTGACCTTCACATGATCGCTGTAACACTTAACCATTATTGTTTGCGTCAAAACATTTGTAAGAGTTTCTTCATTATGCAATAACTGCTAGATAACTTCAATTATTTATTTAATATTTGGAACCTTGGTACATGTTAACATAATAATTATTATGTCACACACACATGGGACCATTTATATGATATTGACCTTGTGCTATTTGATCAGGAACTATACTGTATACTAAAACAATGCAAAATATTACAAACATACTTCGGCATTGAAAGGCCCAAGGAGCAATCTCTCATCGCATGACCCAAACGTGGCTGTGACTGGAAAAATGTCGTTTATACGTTTTGCGACCAGTGTAGATCCAGATCAGTCTGTGCATCCGCACAGTCTGATCCGGATATGCACTGTTCGCCACCATATCAATGAAACACCCAGTATGCAGTGCTATATGATCAGGAACTATACTGGTCACAAATCACACAAGCCCCATATCTCCAGTCACGGCCATATTTCTTGGCTGCTACTTAAAGCTTCGTTCATTCTAGCAACACTTGTGACAATGAGGGGTCGTAGCTCATAAAATGAGCGAATGTAGCATGATGTGTAGTAAAAATGATTCGAAATAGTGATTTCGACTAGTGTTGATCCAAATCATCCTACATATCTACACAATCTGATTTGGGACTACATTATTTGCCAGATTTATATTTTCACACTTATTAATGTTACTGCAACCAGTGTAAACTCAGATCAGACTGCACAGATGTCTGATCCGGGTCTACTCTGTTCGCAAAACTCAAGTTTTATGCTATTCAGTAAGAAATAAACTCTGAAATACAGCATAGAACCGGATCTCTATAAATACATTTGCAAAGGGGAATAACTAGCTACGATTCCCACATTGGGTTAAACGGAAATGCATACATTTGCATAAAACGAACTGATATCAAACCATGTATTTATTCAGAACTGATTAGACTGTCAGATTATTTTCTGCCTCAGACATTTTAGATCGTCTTTAAAGGTACATGCCCACTCAGTAGGTTATACAATAGGGAGACACATAGTTTTGTATATTCTGTAGATATGACATTTTTCTGGAAAATAAACATTCATTCACCATTACATCACGTACTGATTGGCATTATTATACATTTTATATCAGACGTCAAGTTCCACACTGATATTAGGTGCGATAATCGTGTTTCCTTAAACTGTTAACGGACATTACTATTTATTCTCTGTATTTTATTGTGTGTGCAATGATCATACTTTATAATCTGTAGTATTTTTTTTTCCGGTGACGCATTTAATTAGTATAAATAATTAAAACATATCATGCCTCATTTGCGTATGAAAATAGCCTGATACCACCGCGAGTCACTATCAGTAAAATACATATTAAAATAATTATATCTGTATAGCGGGCACTCGTAATATTTATAACTGGTGGAATGAGCCGTCTCATCAGGATCTGCACTGTTTGAAAGTAATTTTCATATTTTTGAGAACAACACATACCCCCTTCTTATAAATGGAATAGTCTGAAAATAATTTTGCGATGATTGGATTGGTTGCAAAATTAACATATCGCAGCCCATTCAGTTATTTAGGGGTGAAAGGGTTAAGGAAAACGCTCGATCCGTAACAGCAAGGCTGCGCATGCTGCATGATCAGGAGCGACATTGGTGACAAACTCAATAAGCCCTTGTTGTCGTTACGGCTTCAATTGTGATGATTATCCACTATTGACCTCCATATATCACTTAATGAGATCCAATCAATGCTATCAACGAATCTGTGTTGGATAGCCTGCTATAAAATAGAAAATTAATGGACACATTTTCGACAAAATTGGTTTTCATTCGCGCGCTGTTCCGAGCCTACACGGTTCGTCATTTAATCAATGAAGCACGACATGTTACTAAACTTCAAGATTACAGTGTAGACTCTCATATTCAAAATGCTACTTGAGTGTGGCAGCTGCTCAACCTATTCTGGCCACAACATAAATAGGCGTGGTTTTGTAGGACACGTTTCCTAATTTGGTATTAATTAGCACGGTAGTGCGAACTACGCCTCATTTAATTGCGGCTCGATCAATTGAGTCTGGACCATCAATACGTACACAACCGCCCGCGTTAACAAGGTGCGTGATCACGTGGTTACACAACAACAACAATTACTGAAACTTCTAGAAGCGCCACCGATTCAAAGTACGTATTCTTTTATGTTGTCCTTATTATGTAAATATTTTAATGAAATATGGCGCACCAAACGCGTCTTATTAAGCTGCATTTGGTGGTCTCTGTACTTTGGCCCAAGACTTCTGTCGTTTTTGCGAAGAATTGTTCTGTTTCTTCTGACATGGACATCGATTCTTCACAAAAACGACATAAGTATGTGCTGAACTCATGAGACCACAAAATGCAGCTCATGAAGACGCGTTTGCTGCGCCATATTTCATCAAAATCCGTTGCCTATTAAGGAAAATATCAAATATGTACTTTGGCCCAAACATCTGTCGTTATATTATGCGAAGAATCGATTTCCGTTTTTACTGTCAATACTGACACGAAAATCGATTCTTCGCAAAAACGACATAAGTATGTGCCCAATACAAGTCCCGAGATCACCAAATGCAGTTTGATACGCCATATTTCATCAAAATCCGTTGCATATTAAGGAAACTATCAAATAATATTTACTTTGGAGTGCGCGCGCTTTCAACACTTTCAGACATGTTTGTTGTAGTAACCACGTGATCATGCTCCCAAAACAATATGAAAATTACTTTAAAAAAGTGCAGATCCTGCAAACATCACAAAAGAGGTCTGTGTTGTGTTGTAACAACGTTTCTGAACATCTATTGACAATGCCGACTAGAAAGCAAGCAGTTTAATTGTCTCAGCCAATCAAGCTGTTCGATTTCAAATACAATATTCAAGTATTTTGAAATAAGGAAATTGACAACTATTGGTAAGATTTACAATTTTCGAAAAAAAATAAAAAAATTGTAATTTTTTAGCGCAGGGGATTGTGTACATGTACACTACACATTGTGCAGCACATGCAAATCATATGAAACGTTGATAGTCTGTGTAAGATTAATGCAGGCGGTTGTGTACAAATGAGTTCAGCAAAATAATATACATTTAGCGAGTAAAACGTTGAAACAGGGTGCACATTCAGCTCAGAAAACGACATTTGTTAACAGCACATGCCCACTCAGTAGCCACAACATGTTCTTTATTGGAATTAAATACATAAGTGTAGAATTGTGGCACTATTCCATCGGTTCTAAAACAAACAAGTACCCGCTATACAGATATAACCCTTTAGTAATAGTTATTTTACTGATAGTGACTCGCGGTGGTATCAGGCTATTTTCATATGCAAATGAGGCATGATATTTTTTAATCATTTATACTAATTAAATGTTCACCTGAAAAAATTATATTTTCGACAGATTATAAAGTATGATCATGGCACATCAAACAATAAAAACAGATAATAAATAGTAATGTCCATTAACATCAGTATGATCATGGCACATCCAACAATACAAACAGATAACAAATAGTAATGTCCATTAACATCAGTATGATATGGCACAACAACTAAAAAACAGATACTAAATAGTAATGTCCATTAACATCAGTATGGATATCAGTATGGACATTTACGTCTGATATAAATTATATAATAATGCCAACTAATACGTGGGGTAATGGTGAATGAGTGTTTATTTTGCCAGTTTGTGCCTACTGAGTGGGTATGTACCTTTAAATTAAACCTTTCACAAAACGGAGGTGGACGATATTCTAAATACTTCACTACCGACCCTGCAAGTTACACCAGTGTGTCTAGAAAAATAGGTTTATGGATATTTCTTGACTTTGGGAGGCTTAACTATGTGTATTTTTTAGAGTATTTCATAATTCTATGAAACTGAATGTTAGCTCCGGTTGATTTTGACATCTTGGAAAATGGCGCATGCTATGCTGTCTCGCCGGTACGGTTTCGCGTCAGAAGTTAAGTTATTTTTCGGGCATTTGTAGCGAACATTTGAGGTGGTTATGACCCCGCTTTAGAATCATTTTCAGGAAATGGTGTGGTGTTACAAGTGATAGAACAAATCATAACAAAGCCTCTGTGCCTCATATTTTCATGAAAACAATTCCAACAAATTCAGTCGTGTTGAAAATTCTGGCCAAAAAATTGGACGGGTGAGGTAACTTTGTAAAAATAAATATATGCACATCTGGTGCAGTTACTGCATTTTTATTGTGGCGCGTGTTTTGTATTTCATTTACGAGTATTTTTCAATATTTGTCGCAAGTGCCTCCTTAGCTGATTGTGAGAGGTGGTGATATTTATAAGTCACCCGCCGTCCTCAGAAAAGCAGTAAATTCCTGCTATTTTCAACCGTCCCGTGATGCCTGACATTGACTAACCTATGCCAGTTTCCGAACGATTCCAAAAAAGGGGGCTTGGTTTCAAAATTCAGAATATCATGACAAACAATGCAGATCCAGATGGGTCGGTGCGTAACAAGCCGATCCATCTGGATCTTCAGTATTTGCAAATATTGTCTTATAGTCTGTAGTGTTGAGTTTGCAATTAAACTTGTCTGCGAGGACGCGAGGGTGGCGTAAGGAAGATGGACTGTATTACATCGTTTTGTTTATTTATATAGGCATGTCTATCACCAGCCTATTTACATAGGCCCACTTGATCCCATATGAACTCCATTTATCCAGTCACAGCCACAGATCGTATTAAACCGATGATGTGGCCCGTTTGTTTCGTTACCGGCCGAATGACTATTCCGCATCACCGATTGCGGATAGACGTTATCATTGGTTCTGCAAACGGCGGCGTCGTAAACTGTACCCGTCGAACATATCCCGGTTTCCTGAAGAGCCGCCACTCAGTTCTACGTAGAGCTATCGCATAACAGATTTTCGTCTAGTAACCGACGCAATTGTATTGCGCCGGTTACTAGTCGAAAATGTGATTATGCAGTATCTTCTGCATGTAGTTGAATGGGAATTCGTCAGGAATCAGGCGCCTACATCGACGTGAAACAGTTTACACCGGTGCAGATGTGCAGCACCCGTGGATATATGAATGTATGTATGATACGTTGGCGGGAGACACAACGTCGGGACATTTGCAGAGAGTATTTATCCACGTGCAATACTAACTCACAGCATCTATGTTGTTCATATGTAATACAATGAAAAATATTCATGCAATAACAAATGGTATTTAATATGCCTAAATGCACTTACAATGTACATGCTCACGTGGTTACAACAACAACAACAATTACGGAAACTTCCAGAAATGCCGATTCAAAGTACGTATTATTTTATATTGTCATAATTGTGTAACGTATTTTCATGAAATATGGCGCATCAAATGCATCTCGTTAAGCTACATTTGGTGTTCTCGGTACTTTGGCCCAAACTTTTTCCATGAAATCGATTCTTCGCAAAAACAACTTACTAAGTCTGTGCCGAAGTCCCGAGACCACCATATGCAGCTCATGAAGACGCGTCTGCTACGACATATTTCATCAAAATCCGTTGCATATTAAGGAAACTATCAAATAATACTTACTTTACAGTAGGCGCGCTTTCAACACTTTCAGTCATTGTTGTTGCTGTTGTAACTACGTGATCATGCACCTTGACATATCGTAGTCAGACGTAACCTGTGTGATGCTGAGCCCTGTCTACATGCACGTTACCGCATGTACTAATCTTGCCAAATGTGTCAATGTCTTTATTTCAACATACTTGAACATTGGGCTTGAAATCAATCAGCTTGATTGACGAATTGCGATTACGAGTTGGCGTTGCTACACTACAAAATGTGTGGTATATGAATTTCATAAGGTTTTCATATGAAATTCATATGGTTTTCATATGAATTTCATATGGTTTTCATATGAATTTAATATGAACATTTCATATGCAAATGATATAAAGTGAGCCGATATGCAATTCATATGCAAAATCTTCATATGCATTTCATATGAAAATCATATGAACTTCTTTTGCAAATTATTCATATAAAATGCATATGAAAAGTCTTCATATGAATTTCATATCGGTTCTTTTCATATGAATTGCATATGCAATTCATATGTTTTTCATATGTTTTACATATGAACAGCAAATTATTTTGTTTTCATATGAATTGCATATGTGGCACATTTTGCTGTGTAATATATGTTCTGACACGTTACTAATCTGGACAAGATTATCGCAGGCAGTTGTGTGTGTGCACTTAATTGGAACAATTATCAAAGACTGCCGACAGAGATATTGAACACGATTCAATAACTACTTAACTGCCAGGAGCAATGGCAATTCCCCCGATGAGGCGACAGCCGAATGACAGTGTTTAAATGTCAGGTCGATTGATTAATGTATTTTGGAGACCCTCGTCCATCATCGCTGAGATTGTTACTCGATGGTGTGTAGCAGTTACGTAATCGTGTAAACACAATTGTTCACCTCAATATGGAGCTTCCGGCCAATCTTGGTGTTTCAACATGTGGCTGTGATTGGAGAAATCCGTCCAGTATAGATCCAGATCAGCCTGTGCATTCGCACAGTCTGATCAGGATCTGCACTGGTCGCCAGGCTATCATTGAAACACTCGTCAGTCTGCTGACAATCAATAGAGATCGCGTTCAGGCTACATAGTGTTATGTAATCAAGGGCGACACTAGTCACATATGTCATAAGCCATATTTCACCAGTCACAGTGACACATTTGGTCACGGTGTCCCGAACGTTAACCCGAATATTCTGGCGATGGCACCACAGATAATCTAAAACTCAAGTTGTATAGGCTGTTCATTTTATGTTTTATGACGGATATCATTGTTTGCAATGTTTCTTTCTTCAAATACAGTGTCACCTCTGTAACATAGATATATTGTAGATAATTGTATTGTTTTATTTCACTCAAATGTATCTCTATCAGTATATATTATGTATGTTCGTGAGTACACACCATCATATGACATGAAAGCGACAACAACGGTGGAATCTCTCAAAACCGGACACTTTCAACGCCACATATAACTAAAACAACAATTGCAAACACTGTAGATGAAGATGAGCTGACTTATAACGACATCCGGCATTATTACAAATACTTGAGTATTGTACACAATATTCAAGTATTTTGAAATAAAGGAATTGACAAATACTGGCAAGATTAGCGCAGGCGTCAGTGTATCAAACTCCAACTGTCCCCATGTGTACGCATGTGGCGCCGAGAGCCAAACTCCAGCTGTCCCCATCACCACAATACGCACGTGACGCCGAGAGCCAAGCAACAGAACACCCACAGACTACAGTGATGCCCCATGTGAGAGCAGCATAGGACAGAAATAACCCACTGGAACAGATGCTATGTGGAGGAGCTCACAAGGGCAAACAAGAAGCCGAAGACGAAGAAGAACAGTATGCTCGACACATTACTTGCTGATTTACCATTCCAAACGTAGCTTGCTTCCCCTTGACTCTCAACTGAATGTCCAGCAGGGCCCGGTTGCTCAAAACTTCTGTTATCTTAACAGTATGTTAAGCTAACAGAGATTTTGAGCAACCAAGCCCAGGTGGACATGTATACACGTATAATCCTCTTGTAATCCATATTGGCTGTATATGTTTGAGTGAATTGGGTCCACTCTCCGGTGAGCTTTGTTAAAGTTATGGCCAACTATCCTCATACCTGGTCAGTCTATAGTGTCTTCCCAAACAGAACATGACATGAGAAAAGTCGTGGGAATACTGGACGAGGCCTTCCGGCCTTCGTCCAGTATTCCCGCGACTTTTCCAAGTTTTCATGTATTTGAAGTTTACTCCTGTTGTACCTGAATGTGCGATGTATCCAAATTTCCCGGAATTCGCTCGGAATGAATCAAGATGTGTAGTTATTGACGATACAGGGAGACCGATAGATCGAGATAGATGACTGACTCATGTATCATAAACGTGGTAAGCTTGTGTTGAACATACTGGACACAATGTGGTGCTCAAATATGTTGATACTTAGAACAATGCAATTCGAGTTTAAGCGTTTATCTGGGACAGTGGTTTGACCTTCTATTTGACGATACCAATTGAGCGTGACGAGATGAGACGTCGAAAATTCAGTGGATCGAAGACCATTCTATTCTGTTCAGTAACCCGATTGTTCTGTCCGTAACGTAGACCCAGAACAACAGAGTTATCTGTTTAGCGGACCTGCTTAATCCAGATAAGCCAACATTGACGACGTCATAGTGACGTTGACGGAAACGTGGTTACTGACGTGATGCACCGACGTGAATAGCCGTGACCCGTGAACGGAGCGTGGTAACCTAGGGTCGGGTGAGCAGTCTATTGTTTGTCATTCGGATTGTCACCATATCGAACCACACATACTTTCGGCCAAACTACATGGAACGCCAAATCTACATAAACTCAAATAATTAATGCTAGCTCTATATAACTAGAGTTAGTATTACATATTTAGAGCTAGCTCCAAATCATTTCAAAAGCTCTCTAAATCATTTGGAGCTAACTCTAAATATTGAATGCAAGATTCGACGTTCCAGGAACGCCAAATATACATAAACTCAAATAATTAATGCTAGCTCTAAATAATTAGAGCTAGCATTAAATATTTAGAGCGAGTTCCGCATCATTTGAAGAGAACTCTAATCATTTGGAGCTAGCTCTAAATATTTAATGCTGGCTCTAATTATTTAGAGCTAGCATTAATCATTTGAGTGTATGTATATTTGGCGTTACATAAAAGTAAGGTGACAGTTATACTGACATTATTTACATGTGCATGTATTAGTATAGGGTTTCACTCATGTATAAACTAACCTTCGTACAACTAAAATGTTCGTAAGTGCAAATTTGGAATCGTCTGGAAATTTCAATTGATGGATTTACATTTATTGAGCATAGGCTGCAGCCTATGCTCAATAAATGTAAATTCAATAATTGTTTACAAGAAAACATTGATAATGTGCAATCTACAGACTATCATAATTTTGTGACTAGAACATTTTGTGACTAGAAGTTTAGTCAAACGGCTCCCTGGTGTCGTAAGGAAAACATTTCATGTGCTTCGTGTTATTATCCGTGCTTATATGTGGCTGTGACTGGAGAAATTGGGCTATGGGATTTGTGACCAGTGTAGCTCCTGGCCGAATAACACACTCCTGTATCCTGATAGTGATATATATTGCGTGCTAGAAGCATGACGTGTGGTTTATTGATGGAACGTTGAAGAGAGCAGATCCTGATCAGACTGTGCAGATGAATAGGCTGATCTGGATCTGCACTAGTGGCAACACATACACGCCCCATTTCTCCACTCACAGCCACATAGATGTACGACAAATGGTACACGCACGCGTAGTTACGATTTGTGACACAAGTCCGTTATGTGACATCTGTGTCGCAATGTATCCCACACCCTGTTGCATCCTGATACACAGTGACAACGGCTTTGTTGACACAACCCTGTCGTTCTCTTAGTTATCACGTGGGAGTTCTACACGTTTTGCCCAATTTAGTTACTAACCAGGCTCCATTTTGTCTTCAATATTATGCGGTCGTTGCCTTGGAACACCAATGCTGCTTCCGTGACTACATACCGCGTAGTGTAGATCCATATCAGCATGCGCATTCGCATTCGATCAACATTGATCGCAAATGCATTGGATTTGTTTTCCAATAAACTGTCAAACATTAATTTACATTGAATGTTCTCATCCTAGTTTCTGATCGAATTTGTCACCATTCACAGAAGTGCTGTAACCGCATAACAGTTGTTATGTACAATAGGGCGTGTTGGGTGACATGAGTCCTTACTTTATTTACATTTCCGGGATTATAATGGATTCTACCATAAGCTGTACATAAACATGGACGTTCCCTATATCGCCATAAAACGTGCTTCGTAGATATGAAACCAATAAATCATTGACAAGGCAACTCTCCGTCCTTGATATTGCGGCTAGTCAGCAAGAACATGCATGTACGTGGGATTATATCTGTTGCAATGACTTGCATGTAGATGACTGCACCTGTTGCTATGGCAACCTTTTCAGTTTTGTGACAAATTGTTAATTGTCACATTGGTCATATTGTCAGTACGACTGAGTTCGTCGGAATTTGTTTCCACATGCAGTATGTGGTAATACGGCAAGTAGCACTCACTTGTTTTCCGAAAATATCGCATATTCGTAAATCGTGGGATTGGGTGTTTGGTTTGAGCATACGATGGGTGATTTAACAATCGGGATTACCGGAACTTCCACTGGTTTGGCTGTCGGGTACGTCTTTGGCATTCTCGTATGTGAGAGTTGAATCTGGTTATACCCCTTATATGACTAATATGATTATTCCTATTATTAGGTTGAGTTATTCTCATTTCAGGGCTGAATATATATTTATTTCGATGTAAATATTCCGTTCTGATTTTGGGCATTTTCCCCGAATGCAGCAGGTTAAATGCGAGATGGAACCCGTTGGCCTGGCATTAAAATACCTTAAATGTTGATTAATATATCTTAAAAGGTCGTTAAACACCAATAAATCAATCAATATGTTGTAAGCGCTGGTACTTGTATGTCAGTGTTCGTGTGTGCGTTACATGCGACGAGTGTTATCTGTGAGTCAAGTTGTAAATGATGGACTTCTAAATTCACGTGTTCATGATGCCATAATTTCGAAATAGAAATGGAAAATTGTTTTTCTTTCCATTTGGGATTTTCTTCCCACTCTTGCATTTTTGCAGGACTGACTTTTTTCCGAATTCAGGAAACATGACTAATCTGACCATTGCGGACAATGTACATAAAGACCAGTCTGCGCATCCATCTGCGCAGTCTGATCAGGGTCTACACTTTTTGCTGTTCCGTAATGAAACATGCAATGACCATGTATTAATCACAGTGGATTATTCTGGAACTGTATCTCTTTGGCTGTTGATCAGGATCTACACTGGTCATATTTAGAACATGAAACTCCGAAATTAGAGGCTTATCGGAAGTGTGGTTAGTGTTTGATCAGCCAACTTATCTGCACAGTCTGCTCAGAGTGTGTAGTGTTCGCAATTTTGGCGTGAATACATGACACGTGGTACACGATACCCCTGGGCCATATCAAAATAGATGTATTGTTATGGCCATTTCATCTCTTCATCACTTTCGTTCCTTCGTTTCCCTGCCGCATTAACGTGGAACGCCAAATCTACATACACTCATATTTATAAATATTTAGAGCTAGCATTAACTATTTGAGTCTATGTAGATTTGGCGTTCCTGGAACGACGAATCTACATACTCAAATCATTATTGCCAGCAGCTAGCATTAAATATTTAGAGCTAGCTCCAAATGATTTAGAGAGCTCTTCAAATAATTTGGAGCTAGCTCTAAATATGTAATGCTAGCTCTAATTATTTAGAGCTAGCATTACTTATTTGAGTTTATGTAGATTTCGCGATTAAGGACCTTAAAGTGCAATCCTTCGTTTCTACGACGTATACAGACGCACATTAAGAACGTTAATTTCGTTTTTACTCCGCATAGAGACGAAAACAAATGTTGGAATGTTCAGTGTTCATTTTTCATCTCTACGAGGCGTAGAAGAGATAAGAACTGTCTGTAACGAGCCCGTAGTGTCCGTCTTCCCGAGCGTGCTAGATGAGTTAAACTGGTCAGAAACTCAACATGACATTGTTTGCTCGTGGAATGTCAAACATAGTCCCAGTTTTGTCAAATTGTGACCGAGTGTAATTTCAGTTCTGTCACTGCGTGATATAATCATACACAACAGCTGCGGCACACTCATCACGCTCTTTGTAAATTCGCTCGTTCACCCCTAAAAAGTACTTTTTATCAATAACAAAAAAATCACCCTCCCCAAAAAATGTTATTGATTTTGTTGCGAAAAAAAGATTTTCCTATTGGAATTTAACATGGGGGCTAAAAATAGATTTTTTAAAAAAATATTTGTTTTATTTGTGGACCGATTTTCAAAATCTAACTTTTGTGTTCTTAGATACATCATTTTCAAGCTATCTCGCCAGGTTTCGGAGTCAATTTCCAAAAAAAGGATAAAAAAACGAAAAGTTTTGGAAATTGACTCCCCATGTTAAATTCCCATAGGAAAATAGTTTTTTTCGCAATAAAATCAATATTTGATGGAATTTCATCAAATAATTTATTTTTGGGTAGGGTGACTTTTTTTTGTTATTGATGAAACAGTACTTACTTTTAAATATTTTTCATATTTAATGTGTTTAATGGCCAAATGTTCGTTGGCAACAAAACGTGGAACAGACAGTAAGTTCCGTGCTCATTGCCGGACTATTCTACTATAAATAGGATATGGATTGTTTTGTATGTGTTATCTACCTTGAGATAGCATATTACGTTATGCAACTTTCTATGGGGGCACCCATATTGTCGTGCTACGCCTAAATGGCGAGTACGACCAAGAAACTAGCGCCACGTGCCAACGTATCCTATGGCGTTTTGGTCTGTCTTGCTTTGTATCTAAAACTCTACATATACTATTCTCTATAGTGATAACAGTTTTGGGCTCAGTATGTCAGTTAGAGCCTGGAACATATGAATCAAGACACTTCGTGCGTATGAATACAGCAGCTATTATCTTTAGTTCTCACAGTTAGGTAGCAATGACAATTTAGCCGCCAGTTTCGTACAATTCTTTTCTGGGAGTTTCAAACAGTAATTTATTCTCGAGAAAAAGTATGGATGGTAATGGGTTTGCACCAGCACAGTACATTTGCCTCTGGATGATGATTGAGAAAATAGGCAACTTTCAGTCTCTAGTTCCGCATTTGATCAGTTTTTGTGGAGATAACATATTTCAGTATTTTCAGTACTTTTATTTCAAATACTGGCAACTACTGACAAACGGTGTTATTGTATCCCCCGGACAAACGTTTTCCCAGTGGTTGCATGTTGACAAAGAGGGTTAATACAATTACGCTTGTGGACAAGAGTCAATTTCTAGTTTAAATTAAAAAACCAACCAATTTAACATTGTTATAAGTTGGTAGCTTATATTTAATGTGTTTAAACATTGATCAATGTGATGATTTTGTTATAGTCACATATCAAATATCACGGTGCTGCACAACGCACAGGCGTAAAATAGTTTCTCGTCGGAAAATGCAACGATTTCTAGACGAGATACCACTGAGCTCTACTTGAAGCTATCGCATAACCGCATTTTCGTATAGTATCAGCGTCGGTTACTATATGAAACTGTGTTTATGCTGTATCTTCTGCATATAGGTAAATGGGCGTTCTTCGACGTGAAACATTTTACACTGGAACCGAGTACAGAGCCAGTGAATACTACATGTACTATTACAGCTTAGTGTGCGACAGTATCCAACGTACATTTGTCCATACTCTCACAATATTGTATAGCGCAGCAGTTCCGACAAGCACGCCTTTATATGGGTTGTTCACATACTCACACTAATCACATATAACGAGATACATCCGATAACAATGTTTTGGCAAGTGAAAGTTGTCTACAACCTGTTATTGTGTATCGAAGTTCCAACCTTAAGGACACTGTGTCTCTGGTGATGTCTCAGACATTTAATATGTGGCTTTTAATGTCTATTGTGATGTCTTAGACATTTAATA
Organism: Conchocele bisecta; assembly: GCA_029237695.1. Lineage (NCBI taxonomy): Eukaryota > Metazoa > Mollusca > Bivalvia > Lucinida > Thyasiridae > Conchocele > Conchocele bisecta. The sequence goes on along the minus strand of CM055272.1, from coordinate 97,722,624 downwards.
TTTGGCTTTTCGTGTTTATTGTGATGTTTCAGACATTTAATATGTGGCTTTTCGTGTTTATTGTGATGTCTCAGACATTTAATATGTGGCGTTTCGTGTCTCTGGTGATGTCTCAGACATCAAATATGTGGCGTTTCGCTTCATGATCGACAAATGACCTTTCTAAACAAATCGCACGATTTCAATTGATCGAAGTCCAAGAGGCTTGCGTTATTTTGAAGTATATACATGTACATGTACTATCGGAAACTGTGATATACAAGGGGTGGCTGATTGTTCATGGAAATTCACGTACCAGTTAGAAAAGGTCCTGAAATACAGTTTTGTTGTTGTGCAGTAACCATACAATACTACAGAAATACGACATTAATGTTATGCCCCCTATACGATAGCAAGGGGGAAGGAATATTTCGTTGCTCTTGAGGTTCCGTACGTCCGTTCGTTCGTCCGTTCGTCCGTACGTATACATTTACGTCGAAAACTGTGTAACAGTTTCTCCAGTTAGAGTTCAGTATGCCACGGGGGCGTATCCATGTTTTACAAACATAATTTAAAATTTAAAATTATTTAAATATTTTTTACTCATCCCATTTTGTTTTCAGACCATTTATACATGTCGCACGTACACTATTTATGGATTTACATTTATTGAGCATAGGCTGCATATGCAGCCTATGCTCAATAAATGTAAATGCAATTGTGTTAAAAAATATGATGCAGATCAATAGCTGAATATGTTTTACTGCATGATCTGTTTAATAACTTTCTGTGCATATTTGAGACCAACAACAGTTGAACCTCCCAAAACCGGACATCAGAAAAACGCATGTGATCGTGTGTTTGATGATTTATCTCAGGTAATACTGTCTGTTCATCATCGCATAGCACACAACTATGGCTCAGAAAGATCAACTGCCCGATTTACAGCGAAACCTCTATAAGCTGAGGTCCCCAGGGTGTTCGGTTTAGAGAGTGTTCACTGTACGACTACCGTTCAATTTTATCCAATTTTTCACTTAGCTGTACTCGCGAAACCTGGCACATCGAAGCATGCCAGAATAGCACGCCATGTGGGCAAGCTGTCTACAACGTGTCATTAGAGTGCGCGCCTCTCCATCATTTAGACATATAGGCAAGACACCACCGTTTCTGGCCGCGGTTCGCTCGTTTGAAACACATCTGGGCACTGCATACCAGACGCTTTAGTCTTGTCAGTGATAGGATTTTTATTATGGCATTACATATGCGGCTGTGACTGGAGAAATGGGACATAAGGGCTTTCTGACCAGTGTATCTCCTTATCAAATATCACGCTCCAGTAGCCTGGGGACCGTCTCACTAAACTTCGTAAGACTAAAATGTTCGTAAGTGCAAATTTAGTATCATCTGGGAATTTCCAAAAATGGATTTACATTTATTGAGCACAGGCTGCATATGCAGCCTATGCTCAATAAATGTAAATCCAATAATTGTTTGCAAGAAAACGTTGTTAATGTGACATTTACAAACTGCATAGCCTGTTAAAAGGATGACGGTCATTTCATTTGTGGAATGGCGATGTGCGGATGCACAGGCTGGTCTGGATATACAGCCACCGCTACATAATGGTAATCCGAGTAGAGACTGCACCTTAGGCCATTCAGGGCTGAATTGACTTTGTAATCATCTGCATTGTTTCATTTCCAATTTGCCAAATGCAGCCTATTTTGACCGCATGAGAATCATCTTCAAATACTTCAATGTAGAGTGGCATTGCCCTCAGGGTTGGGTCCTACCGCTAAACAAACTCGGTTCGCTACGCTTACTTGTTTGCTTAGCGTAAGGACCCAATCACTCACGATAATCAACTCACCTGATTAATAAACGGTATAGCTCCCCTGTTTATAAAGTCCATTACAGAAAAATGAAACACAAACGCCTTGTCATTTGATCAAATAACATTGCATTTCGTTAACTAATAGCAGTTTAAGTTCATAAAGATAAATGACACATATCGAACATCTGAGATATGTCTTTATCATTCCTCTGGGTGACATTCCTAAACCATTCCGGCAGAATTGTGTTTATAATTACATAAATCGTTCAACTTGGCTTTCGGAAAACATTTGTGATGCACCCGTGACATGTAAATCTACTAATTAAACATATGTTTTGGTTGTACAACCGATAGCCGTAGGAAGCCATTTATCTGTCTGTGTTGCACACTATATCGATGCATTGTATCTTTTCGAGATTGCCTTTTCTGCGTCCCCGGTGCTTGACCTGAACATTGTCTCTGTGAAGATATATACCCATAATACGTTAGCAACAAGCGTAAGTGCAAATTTAGGATCGTTTGGAAATTTCAATTGATTGATTTACAGTTATTATACCCCCGCAACGAGTCCAACCCCCGCTGATCCCAAGGTCAATGTCAAATACTTAGTCTCTTTACAAAACTTAACATCAGAGAAATATGTTATAACTTCTATTTCCTTCATCTAAAATGCTTAATATTTCATACATGCATTCCTGTAAGGCTCTACTACCATGATGTGCCAAATCCACGACCGTTCAACTACCGTTGATCCCAAGGTCAAATACTTAGTCTCTTTACAAAACTTAACATCAGAAAAATTGTTATAACTTCATCTAAAATGTTTAATATTTCACACATGCATTCATGTAAGGCTCTACTACCATAATGTGCCAAATCCACGACCGTCCAACCCCCCGCTGATCCCAAGGTCAAGGTAAAATACTTAGTCTCTTTACAAAACGTAACATCAGGGAAAAATGGTATAACTTCTATTTTCTTCATCTAAAATGCTTAATATTTCACACATGCATTCCTGTAAGGCTCTACTACCATACTGCGCCAAATCCACGACAATCCAACCCACGCTGATCCCAAGATCAAGGTCAAATACTTGGTCTCTTTACAAAACTTAACATCAGAGAAATAAGTTATAGCTTCTATTTCCTTCATTGAACATTTTTAATATTTCACTCGTGCATTCCTCTAAAGTTGTACTATCATGCTGTGACAAATCCACGACCGTCCAGCCCCCGCTGATCCCAAGGTCAAGGTCACATACTTAGTCTCTTTTCAAAACTTAACATCAGATAAATATGTTATATGTAAATCCAAGAAGTGTTTTAGTCGTACGAAGTTTAGTGAAACGGGCCCCAGGTTGGTATCAATTATACTGAAGTACATACATAATGTTTAGCAGAAGGCGCGACTGTAGTCGCTGCTTTTTCCGTCGTCGTCGTCTTCGTCATCCGTGTCAACAAATGCCAAAAATGTTGTACAAGTTTTTCAAATTATCATACACCTTTAATATTAGTGAACGCAGCTTCAATATTCACAAACTAAATACATGTTAGTATTCGTAATATACTCGTGCTAGCATTCACATGACCGTCAACATTTTGACAAAAACATGCTTGCGGAAACACGTAGCCGTTATTTTGCGTCAGAAAGTTTGTACATGTTTCTTCATCATGATATAACTTTAATATTACTGTACGGATTGCTTTAGTCCTTCTACACCACCGGCCTGTCTAGTGGTATTGGTAAATAGTTTAGATCCAGACGGGCCGGCTCGTGACGAGCCGTCTCATCATGATCTGCACTTTTTGCGAGTTATTTTTATATGTTTTAGAAAATAAAAACACGCCTTTTTCATAAATGAACTAGTCTGAAAATAATTGTATGACCATTGGATTGATTGCAAAATGATTAACATATCACATTCCATTTCAGTTACTTAGGGGGTGAAAGGGTTAATATGCGGACACCTGGTACATGTGAGCATTTGGAACACACTCATACCACCATTAACATGTCCGTGATCATTTTGACCTTCACATGGTTGCGGAAAAACTTCGCCATTTGTTTACGTCCAAACGGTTTTACAAGTTACTTCATCGTACTATAAGTTTTATATTACTTCACGGATTGCTTCAATATTTGAACACTTGACACATGTGAACATCGGGAAGATATTCATACCGCCATTAGCATGTCCATGGCCTTTTTGACCTTCACATGTTTACGTCAACACGTTTATACACGTTTCTTCATAATGATACCTGTATAACTTTAATATTACTTGATGACTTACTTCAACATTTGGATATTTGATATATGTGAGCATTTTGAACACACCAAATCATGCCAACATTGACATTTATCCCGTCAACACAGTGCGTATGTGCCGTGAAACACGGTGCCGTGAAACATTTTTGATATCCAGTCAATACTATTTTTGCATTTTACAGCCATTTGTAGGTGTTCACGGAATAAATAGAATAGTAGGTTAGTGCCGTGAATGGGAAAAAATATCTGGCGCGGCACGGAAACGGGATGTGCTCGGCAGAGCCTAGCCTATCCCGTTTCCTGAGCCTTGCCAGATATTGTTTCCCATTCACGGCACTAACCTACTATTCTCTATAACCTTCGCCTCATACGACAGGTCAGTCTCAGACAATCAAATTGCTTGATTGCGAGTTTGCTGCCAATAGATGTTCAAAAACGTTGACAATCTTGACAAGATTAACTTTTTAAATTTTCATTTTCAATTTGTTACACTCAATTTACATGACATCATGAGGTATACGTGAACACACTGTAATAGTAAACGAGGCTGAAAGATGAATATCATTATGGTAAATGAGTATATGTAAGTATAAGTATGCATGACTCACCATAATAAACGTTGATATTTGCCTATGTTACCGGTGGAATCCCAGATCAGACCGAGCTAATCTGCGCATTAGCTCATTCTGATCTGAGAATTCATCGTTCAACACCCAGTACAACGTCCAATGTAGACTCGTATCATCTCGCGCAATTGCGCAACTTGATCAGGGTATTCACTATACGCCGTTTGAACACATAGGTTGCCAGATCTGCTATTAGATGCGTAGTTTGGTTTCCCATGCAGGTTCACGCATACCATATTACATAGCACAGATTGTGAATTATACATTTCATTTTTTGTTTTCATGTGAAAGGTAATGTGTTATTGAATACAGATATAGAACTCTAGGAGTTAAGCGTAAAGTTGCCCATGCGTCAGCGTTCCTAGCTACACTACATGTTTGAAATGGTGCATGCATAATCTTGGCAAGATGAACGCATGCGGTTGTGCATGCTCATGCACCATTCCACAACTCTGTAAATAGAGAATACCAGGCTAGTGTCTTTTGATATCAAGTTTATCAGGCAAGGCTAGGAAACGCGTAGGAATTTCGAGGCTTGCCGAGGAATTCCTACCGTTTCCGAGCCGAGCCTGATAAACTTGATATTAAAATACACCAGTCTGGTATTCTATTTATCAGGTAACATTTTATGCTCGAAAATGACCACAGATGACGTCGTTATCTATGGACAGAACGAGGACTTGTTTACGTTGCGTCCTTACACTGACGTCATTCGGTAACGTCACGTGACGTCAACCGACCAATGGAACGTCAGTTTTCACTTTGTTGTAGCCCGAATGTTGATATCAGGTCAATGCCTGATACAACAATATGTTATCAGTCAGTACGTATTCGGTCAATACAGGGCAGGTTACATGATAAATTAAGATTATCATCATGTGCATACAACACTAGTAGAAAATGTGTACGGCGAAATAATGATTACAAATGCTGGTCTAATGCAATGCCACATAATTGAGTCCAAATGCACCGTCTGAGACAGATTGTGGAGAAAAATCCACGAAGAGATCAGCGTGATTGCAATTATATTCTAAAGTATGGTGATATAAAATACACATTTTATCTGACAATGAACGTAATGTTTTATATGTATACGAACTGTTTTATACATTACATGTGCATGTATATACATGCTGATAGAAAAGTTGACTCTTTAAAATATGATATTCAACTAAAGAAATGAAAATAAGAAGAAAACATAGAACACAGACACGGCATATTGTCTCAGGTGGTACCCCGAAGTTGCATTCACAAGCACAGATATATGAATGTGCATATCGTATTAATAAAGTCGTAACGTGTCCGTTGTCATAAACGTGAATGTATCGGCATGTCTCATTATCACATTCGTAGGTCAGTTCACGATGTCGTAAGCAGAAAGTCGAGAACATATGCTGGTCGTAACCTATTTGGAAAACCCATTATTACTCATGTAACCACATATTCGTCAAAACGAGAAAACGGCTTGAAACGCTTTATTATGGGGGGGGGGGGGGTTCCGATGTTGCAACCCCACCCACCCGTGCAGCTACGGAGTTTACGTTTACATAGATCACAGTTTACCACCAGTTGGAGTCTGAATTTAAATGCCGTAAAACAACACAGGAAAGTGCATTTCTGGACATCTACATTTAAAAATTTGTCCTGGGGGGGGGGGGCATGCCCCCGGACCCCCTAACATACTCACTTCACTCCGTGGAGCTCGCAAAAAGGACAACCCCCGTTCCCCAAATGCTGGATCCGCTCCTGCTGTTATATAATTACCATAAAGCCTTAACAAATGATGTACATACATAGCAAGTAAAAGTCTAACCAACTCCCAAAAAGTGGGAACTGAATATTTCTGACGTCGTCGACGACGTAACTGCCAGGGAAGATATGAGGGTCACGTGGCTATTAATCCCGAGCGCATCCACGCAACATACGAGTGCTATAGTTAAACAATACATACACTACATGTAGCGGTTGCAATGCTAGCATTTTTCCATTCAATCATATATGTTGTTATGCTTTCTCTTTGGTTTGTTTTCCGATCGCACATATTAACATATACATGTATGTTAAGAAAATATATACAATGTTGCAGTTTTTCTGATATTAAATTCATAACCGAAACCCAGGGCTGTTAACAAACACAGCAAGTAATTTTCCTCCCAGAACAGTGCAGATTTCCAATGCCGATACTTTAGTAGTTTCTTTTGGAAATCGTTGTCAGCAGTTCCCAGTAAAATTGTATTGCTTCTCGGTGAGATAATTGGGACGTCTAAATTTTAGCAAATTATTACAAATTATTTGACCCTCGGTTTGTTATAGTATCCATTCCCACGTGAGTAAGTCGAATAAAACATGCAGCAGCTTGTTGTGTATTCAGGCTGCTAGCTAATTATATTATATTCTAATTAGCACCTCATAATGCTTGCACAAGTGGGTGTATTGAAGGAGAAATGCAACAATTTCTTTATTTTCCTGTTTATTACTGATAAGTTGAGTGATTGTAAGGCGGAAAGACTGTTGAAAACAGCACATGAAAATAGCACGTGGCTAAATAGTTGCGAACAGTAACTCTTGCAATCTACTCTCGTACCGTCCGCATATCATAACTGTGTTTATATTAATTTCAATTAAATTTATATATAATTTTCTTTCATTAATCCCGTTCCATATATCGCAGAAACAGCGTTTACCAGTCTGCATTATATCTAAGCGTAATAACATATAGGTTCACTTACTCCTAAGAGAAAACACAATTCAGTATATCTGACCACGCAATTTGCAATTTTCACAGGCTTGTTTATTACTCTTTCTGTGACTAAACATCGCAATCGAGTGTACAGCATGATAACGGATCGCATGCTTAGTACGTGTGTATATCTTGTATACACCGTACCATGGAAACTCTCCACCGTATAACGCTATCGTTAGTAGGAAACGTGGTGCAACTCCATGTTTACATGTACATTATTAAGGTACGAGGTCATAGATAGATACACTTGACTTCAATGATAGTTGCTTCATAAGAGTGATGTGATATATAAATATAACATATGAACATTGTCTTGTTACTGTATACTATATGGAGCACTGAGTTGCCATCTCCACCATCTTTATATGTACAAGCCATCGTACTGTTTCATCACTTCCTGCGTTTGACACATACAGCAAATAATATGACAGTCAACCAAATGAAATATGGTGCAATATGTTAATATACAGATAAGACAACGGCAAGCTATACGTATTATGCCAACAAACTATACAAAAGACTAGATATGTAAGCATTTATCCCATCAATCTCAAAATAAATTTGTATGTGTAAACTTTGCAATCTGATGCACATCCTATTTTAGTGTACACGTTACCTATAGGTAAAGCCATATTTACTCGCATAGTAGGTGAGTAGACACCAGGCACTCAGGTACCTGTTTACATGTCACTGTATTTGATAGCTAATAACAGAGTACAGTAGTGGGTATATATGGTATGTGTTGTGTGGTTTGCCAGGTGAAAGTGATACACCGTGCGATGTTCTGTGTATGAATTTATTTATAATGGTGGTTCATGTTGTTAAAAATACAGTCGCAAACCTGTACAGAAAACTAAACTGACATATCTTTTAGTTTTGTGTAATTTAATTGATAGGAGTGCTTTCTCCTGGCTTTTCTACATCTGATTAGCTACATTATTTCATATGTTTTACTTCACATTTTGACTTCTTTATCAAACGGCAGAACGGGTGAAACTGGCTGATGGCTGGAACACACAAAGATGGCCGACTTGGCCACTCCATGTGCCGTATAGGATACAGTAACGAGGCAGTATTCACATATATGTTATACATATATTCTATCACATTTACGAAGCAATTGCCGTTGAATCAAACAATGATCAGGCATAGAACGGGTCCTTAACCGCACAGGCAATATCTGCAAACCCTGTAGATCGGTGAGCCGGCCCATAATGAGCTGTGATCGGCTGATGAGAGTAAGACTGGTTCAGCGTGCGTGTATCGGCGCGGTATCGCTCCATCATTGCGCAATATTCAATAGTATGTATGAACGTGTAAGTAGACGAACCAATAGCGGGCACACTTCTAGTTGCAGAAACGTAACACTTCAAATACTACAATGGAGTATTTGAAGTGGTACGTTTCCGCAACTGGTTCCCGTGACGAACAACGTATATTTGTGATATTTAATGTTTGTTCTGCCAAAATAACGGAGATGACGTGGCGTGCAATGGTATGTAATCTAGTTGAATTAATATCATATTAAATCAACACATTTGGTAGAGTTCGTTTATTTCATAAGCACAACCGCATAAAATGAAGCCGTACTATCAATCCTACATGTTTCTTGTATCAGTTTGATTTGCATATTTCTTACACTGCCGTCTGAAAGTACGGGGCGCCAAGTACGGGGCGCCAAGTGGGACATGGCTTAATTTTGTCAACAAAATTCATTTTTGTGCCACAAAATTCAATTCTGTGTACACAATTCACTTTTGTGCCACAAAACTCAATTCTGTGTCACAAAATTCAATTCTGTGTCACAAAATTCACTTTTGTGCCACAAAACTCAATTCTGTGTCCACAAAACTTCAATTTCTGTCACAAAATTCAATTCTGTGTACACAAAATTCAACGAAACAAAATTCACAAAATTCAATTCTGTGTCACAAAATTAAAACAATTCTGTGTACAAAATTCACAAAATTCAATTCTGTGTAACAAAATTCACAAAATTCAATTCTGTGTAACAAAATTCAATTCTGTGTCACAAAATTCAATTCTGCACACGCATGTAAGAAGGACTACCATTGGTCAGAAACTGCACTGGAGAAATGGGTCACGGTCGCCGATCTACATATTCAATGTCGATGATTCATTTCTCATTCTGCCGATGATTCATTTCTCATTCTGGCATTTTGCTTCAACTATCTCCAAACAGTCAAACGTTGACAAACCCATTCGTATTTAAACTCATTTGCGTTATAATTGTACACATAATTCATGTACATGTAGATCTCCCGCGAGTACTGACCTCATTTATTGTGTATCGCAAGGTACATCTGCCCCAGTTAAATCAATAATACACGCACCTGTGTTCTGACTGCTGTCTGCGTTTATAAACAGAATGTGTGTATTGGGCCATTTGAGGAAACCATTTGTAGTATTTGTGTAGATACCATGGATACTAAGATGGTGTATACTGTAAATAATGCATGTAGACACATAGTTGCGAACACGTAACTTCGCAACTAGTAGACACAGATCCAATACCATTTGTTTCACAAGGTTAGATCTACTGTTAGAATACGACGTCATCTAATGTCATTTTCGAGCATAAAACGTTACCTGATAAATAGAATACCAGGCTAGTGTATTTTAATATCAAGTTTATCAGGCTCGGCTCGGAAACGGTAGGAATTCCTCGGCAAGCCTCGGAATTCCTACGCGTTTCCTAGCCTTGCCTGATAAACTTGATATCAAAATACACTAGCCTGGTATTCTCTATATATGGGCATGCTCTCAGGTCTAGCTATGTCCGGCTACTTTATGTTTGACCCTGTTTACATAATTGAGGGAAAATTCTGAATATTTTCCTTATTTCTCCTTCAAAGTATATATGCTTATATGGTGTGACCACTCATTTGTAATCATAATATAACCAAAATAACTGTCCATAAAGAAGTATAATATTGATATATTGGGTTATATTTTCGCATTGAAATATTTAAACCTGCAAGTGTACTCCACCATCTAGTAAAATGGACTAAGACCGATCTCAACCAATCAACGTAGAGATGACATAGACTATCCTACGCAAACTAATGTTTGTGGACAAAACTGACTTTTGTGGACAAAACTGAATTCTGTCCCACAAAACTGAATTTTGTTCACAAAACTCAATTCTGTCTTACAAAATTGAATCCTTTATAACAAAAATGAATTTTGTATATCAGAATTTTACATAATTGGATTTTGTGATTTTTAATGTTACAAAACTCAATTTTGTCTGGACAAAATTGGTTTTTGTATCAGAATTTCACATAATTGGATTTTGTGATTTTTAGTGTTACAAAACTCAATTTTGTACACATAATTAACCTGTCCTGCATGGCGCCCCGTACCAAGTGGGACATGGCTCAATTTTGTCAACAAAATTCATTTTTGTGCCATAAAACTCAATTCTGTGTCACAAAATTCAATTCTGTGTCACAAAATTCACTTTTGTGCCACAAAACTCAATTCTGTGTCACAAAATTCAATTCCGTGTCACAAAATTCAATTCTGCATACGTTTCGTATACGTATTTGCATACGTTTCGATTATGTTGCCCAAATATGGCACACGCATGTAAGAAGGACTACCATTGGTCAGATACAGTATGACAAAAATGTGGCCTGAATAATATGTATAAAAATATATCAGCAACAAACATGATGGAACTTGGATGGAAATTGGTTGCCATGGCAACCGTTTATTGTAATTATGTATTGAATATGTACATACATTTAATAACGCTATCCCAATGTTGGTTACTTGAAATAAAACGATGCTATTGTTAACATGTTTATATAAACTAGTTGTTATTTGGCTGCCCTGGCATCCGCATACATGATTATTCACAATAAGATTCTTGGATAGAACTAGAGGTATATATTTTGTAATCATAATATAACCAAAATAACTGTCCATAAAAAGTATAATATTTATATATTGGGTTATATATTCGCATTGAAATATTTAAACCTGCAAGTGTACTCCATCATCTAGTAAAATGGACTAAGACCGATCTCAACCAATCAACGTAGAGATGACATAGACTATCAGTTACCCAAACTAATTTTTGTGGACAAAACTGACTTTTGTGGACAAAACTGAATTCTGTCCCACAAAACTGAATTTTGTTCACAAAACTCAATACTGTCTTACAAAATTGAATCCTTTATGAATTTTGTATATCAAAATTTTACATAATTGGATTTTGTGATTTTTAGTGTTACAAAACTCAATTTTGTCTGGACAAAATTGGTTTTGTACACATAATTAACCTGTCCTGCATGGCGCCCCGTAGAAAGGACCTGCCCACTGAGTAGGCACAAACTGTTCTGTAGAGGAAATAAATAAGTCTATAATTGTGTCATTATTCCTATAGTTCTAACAATTACGAGTGCCCGATAAACAGATATAATCTTTTATAAATATTCATTTTACCGATAGTGACTCGCGGTTGTATCAGGCTATTTTCATATGCAAATGAGGCATGATATTTTTTAAATTTTTACACCTGAAAAAATAACATTTTCTACAGATAATAAAGTAGTAAAATTATTGCACATCACAAAATAAATACGGATAATAAATAGTAAGTCCGTCAACATTTGAAGGAAACACGGTTATCGCCCCTGATATGAGTGTGGAAATTTACGTCTGATATAAAATGAATGAATAATGCCAATCAATACGTGGGGTAATGGTGAATGAATGTTTATTTTGCCAGAAAATGTCTCAGATGATGTCTCTGATTTAAAGAACATGCTGTGCCTACTGAGTGGGCGTGTACCTTTAAGATTGTAACTTCACTTGTTATTACGAAAGCCTATTGTATGCACCGAAGAAAATTATGCAACGAAAGGCACAACGCACATGTTTTTCACTCGCCAAAATCGGTTCAATTATTAGGGGTTTAGCACTAAACCCTGGCGTAGATAATTATCTGCCCTTGTTCCGACGAGAAGCAACTCTCAGCGGAATAGCGTATTTATTATGTCATCAATCACCGTACGACCGTGCTGTCATATCGAGTATGCATCTTTTACGCTGACCTACATCATTTGTCGCCGTTCCTGCGGCAACGGGGCTTATCGCATCTTGAAATACTGTCGACTAATGTGTATGTACATGTATTTGTTTATATGACGAGAGACTTGTATGAGTTGAAGTCAATCAATTATATTCTATTATATTGTATGCTCTATCCAGTCAAGTTCATGGTCTGATAGCGACTTCTACGACCAGATAATTAACTTATAATTGAGACACGCCATGTGATTTTTCACTTTCGGACATCTGCGTAATTTCATGAAATACGTGTACAACATTTACAATATTATTTTCCGTAAATGGCGTTAACAGTTGACACAATGTTCAGAGTATATTCCTCATGTGCTCTGAACATTTTGTTATCTTGTGACTTTATTTATTAAAAATATTGTATATTTTGTAAAAGTATTTAATGAAAGTACGCAGATGTCCGAAGGTACAAAATCACATGGCGCTTCTCATATTATTTGATAAAAACATGCTGGGCGTTCGCCTCATGGCTGGCGACCAATTCAGACCATGCTCAGACTGCGCGGATGCACAGGCTGGTCCGGGCTATACTGGTCACAACGGTAATAAACCCCATTTCTTCAATCACAACCAGAATTTAGGTTACGGAGCACTAGGGGAAATACATCATAAGTGCAATGACATGGAAGCCATTGACTTCTCTGTACTTCATTAAAATACAATTTATCAGGCAAGTGTCAGGAATATCTTGATTATATTAATTTAAATGTATTTAACGTTCAATAATTCCAGCACAAACATATTTACACAGTTCCGTCTCATTTGATTGGCCCGTAGCAAGTCTCTGTCCAAAATTTATATCCCAGTAAACTCCCACGCCGAACTACTTTCCGTAACCGTGAGGCGCAGTTAAATAATTCTTAAGAAAACGGAAAATAAACACATTGTCTTGATGAATTTATTTCAAATGCTGGAATTATAAGGAATGAATGGCCTTTTTTGTGGAATTTATCGGGGATTTAAAGTTGGAAAAGTCGCGGGAATACTGGACGAGGCCTTCCGGCATTCGTCCAGTATTCTCGCGACTTTTCCAAGTTTATACCCCGATAAATTCCACAAAAAGGCCATTCATTCCTATATTAACGTTCAATCAAGCTATGTAATAGATATGCACGTGTACAGTATGTTCCCAAAATAGTGTATCACCTAACGTTTGATAAATACCATTTGAATACGAAAAAGACAACTTGCCGAATATCGGTAAAATCAGGGTGATACTGTGGGAATGGTTACAATGTATATGCTATATACGTACATATAGGTCAAATACACAACTTATATGTGGCTGTAACTGTATAAATTGGGCTTTGGGTTGTGCGACCAGTGTAGATCCAGCTCCACCTGTGCTTCCGCATAGTCAGTTTATGATCTGCACTGATTGCCAGTTAGTTAGTGAAACACCTGACCGCCTTCTAACAAACAATATTGGTCCGTATCATGCCGCAGGACCACATGCACTTTGAACAAGAAAAGCCTCTTTGAATCATACCCGATTTTTCTCTGATATTAAGTATCTAGAAGGTACACTAGGACACTCGCCATCTTTTCGACCAACGGAAGTGGATTATTTACATTGGGCCCGGCTCGTTAATCCAGTAATTGTAACGCGCGAGAAGGCCGGGACCCTGTGTAACGCGCGAGAAGGCCGGGACCAGCAGGGTCACGGCCTTCTCGCGCGTTACAATTATTGGATTAGCGAACCGGACACAATGCATACTAGTACCACTTCCGTTGGTTGAAAAGATGACAAGTGTCCTACATGTACCTTCTTGATATTTAATATCAGAGTAAAAGTGGGTATGATTTAAAGAGGTTTTCTCGTTCATAACACAAAGTGAATGTGCAGGACTCTGCTACAAGATCAGGAGCTACGTGTAGACTGGACTGGTCAGAAATCCCAAATAGTCCCACTTCTCCAGTCCTAGCCATATATGAGACACGCCATATGAGAACTTATACTTATGTGTCAACACTATATTTCATTGACATAACCCACCCAAGTGACGCATGTATTCAAGGTCAAGGTCAAACGTTAACGCATATTTCTATCTGTTACATCTCTGCAATTCTCAGTCGGATTGGCTTGAAACATAATTTACTTATTTGTCATTATCCATGTTTTAGTTCTATACCCCACCCATGTGGCCTCTATGTTCAAGGTCTAGGTCAAATGACTGAGTCAACAAATTTATATTTATTATATCTTTGCAACCGTCAGTCGGATTGGCGTGAAACTTCATAAACTTATTTGTCATCATCCATATTTCCATTCTATAGCCCACCCAAGGACAAGGTAAAATGTTTCTGCCTGCCTGTTATCTATGCAACACTCAGTCAGATTGGCTTGAAATTTCATATACAGGTACCTGTTTTTGGTCATCATTAATATTTTAATTTATACAGCCCACCCATGCGACTCCTATATTCAGGGTCAAGGTCAAATAACTTCAAGGTCAAATAACAAATTTGTGTTATTCGTTTTGTTTAAATTTGTCTTAAAGTTTTAGTGTTTAAGTTTTAATTGTTGAGGGGTATATTCATCAATGTTACCCATTTCTTTTTCCATGGAGTTGTCCCCCTTGTATAGTGGCTATACCTCGATGGGCGTATATTGTGACCTTCGGTACTCTTGTGTACTATATGATCGTAGAAAATACGGTTTGGTTTAACGGGGCAGAACTATTCAGTCTCGTTCGTGCACACTTGCTTGATTCATTTTGTTGGAGTCTATCTGAATAACAGTATATGAAATATTGAATGTGTATTTATAAAGCATTATACAGTGTAAACTCTCTAAAACGGACACCCTGGGGTTCGTTCCCCAGGGTGTCCACTTTAGAGACGTCCCACTGTAAAACAGGCAAATAAACACTCCACGAGATGAGTGTGCTTTGCGAACATGGGCACACATTAACATAATAGATAAATCTAAGCTAAACCCATCATAATTAAGAACAAATATTTATGGGTGTCCGGTTTAGAGATGTTCTACTGTACGTGCTTTTGAGTGCGCGAATGTGAAACCTTATTCCGCAAATTCATGCTATTCACTGCAGTGCAGCGCCCTAGAGCAACCCATCACATAGAAAGCGAAACGGGTGCAGCTACAGCAAAATATGGCCTCCCAGTTAGACAGAGGGCAATGTATACTCACCCATTTGCAAGACCATGATTCATGCTTACAAAGTTCCCAATTGTGATTGTAACTGGAGATATAGCGTTTATTTAACTACCATTTTGAAATTCCGGAGCACACATTTCATTGTCGGATTAACAGATTCCAAAATGGTAGTGGAATAAATTGTATATTATATGATCTTTAACAAATGTGAAATTTGCTCTTAGACCAGCTTATAACGTTGTGTATTAATTGCTTCTTCGCCGGAAATGACGTCAAAACGTGACGACAAACGTCTAGGAGGACATATCTCCTTCAAGGAAATAAATCCCTCCAGAATCACGGTAAATCCACAGGCACTTTTGTGGTATGAACGACAAAACGCTCTTTAAATCATACCCAATTTTAATCTGATATTAAATATCTATAGAAGGTAGGACACTCGCCATATTTTCAACCAACGGAAGTGGCACTAGTGTACCTTGGGCCCGGCTCGCTAATGCAGTAATTGTAACGCGCGAGAAGACCGGGAACAGTAGGGTCCCGGCCTTCTCGCGAGTTACAATTACTGAATTAGCGAACCGGGTCCACGGTAAATAATTCACTTCCGTTGGTTGAACAGATGGCGAGTGTCCTACCTTCTATATATTTAATATGAGAGTAAAATTGGGTATGCTTTAAAGAGGCTT
Organism: Conchocele bisecta; assembly: GCA_029237695.1. NCBI lineage: Eukaryota > Metazoa > Mollusca > Bivalvia > Lucinida > Thyasiridae > Conchocele > Conchocele bisecta. The sequence goes on along the minus strand of CM055272.1, from coordinate 97,706,252 downwards.
TACTCGTTCATACCACGAAGTGCCTGTGGGTAAAGCACGGCTAGCATGTAATATATGGGGCGTATTGGAGTTGTGACCAGTGCAGCTCCTGGTCCAATAGCACATCCGTGTGTCATCATAACGATCTGTATTGTTTGGTAAAATCATGACGGGTGTACCATGGATGGAACAGTACATATCCTTATCAGAATGTACGGATGCACAGGCTGATCTGGATCTACACTGGTCGCAAAACCCTTAGGCATAAGTTTTCCAGTCACAGACACAAGCTTAAGTACACAAGATACACAAGATATACGCATATACATACGCTATTTAAGGACTAACTATATAGAATATGACCTTTTGTTTCAAATGTTGTATAATCATACATGTGACTGAATATCTATATAAAGTATATCTGACCCTGTCCTTCTTAGTGTATATTATACAGAGCATTGAGTTGTCATCTCCACCATTTTAGTTTGTACATGCTATCGGACAGAGAACCAGTTGGAGCGTTTGACACATAGAGTAAATAATATGGCTGCAAATATGATGCAATACATCACAGATACATAGCACGACAACGTCCTATAAATATTATGTCAGCAGACTACACAAAAGGCTAGATATCGAAGTTTTTCTACCACCACTCACAAAATATACAATGTAAAGAATTATTACTACTACTTTTTCAATGTGTAAAATGTCAAACTGATGCACTGTCTATTATTAAACGTACATTTGGCACAGGTAAAAGCCGTATTTACTCGCATAGCAGTCAAGTAGACAATAGTGACAATACACTGAGATAACTGCTTACAAGTCACTGGATTCGATACAGTATGTATGGTAATACAGGTAGGTATGTATCTACAGCACTGTGTATTGTTCTTACTGTTACACAGTCTTTACAGAATTCTCTTTTAACAAAGGGTCAACAAACCCTTCAGATATCAGACTTTGTATATACATTTGATAAAAACAAGGCATAGCACGCTGTAGCCTGATGTCTCTCTCCCCATCATGTTGCACCGAATTTTATTCATGTGCTTGTCATATTTGTGTGGTTTGTGTCAAACGCAGTAAGAGGTAAGACTGGCCGATGGCTTGTACACACTAAGATGGCCGACATGGCAACTCTATGCATCGTGTAGGATATAGTAAGAAGAGAATGTTCACATGAATGTTATGCATTTATCCCGTCAACACAGTGTGTATGTGCCGTGAAACACGGTGCCGTGAAACATTTTTGATATCCAGTCAATACAATTTTTGCATTCTACAGCCATTTGTAGGTGTTGACGGGATAAATAGAATAGTAGATTAGTGCCGTGAATGGGAAAACATATCTGGCGCGGCACGGAAACGGGATGTGCTCGGCAGAGCTTCGCCCATCCCGTTTCCTGAGCCTTGCCAGATATTTTTTCCCATTCACGGCACTAACCTACTATTCTCTATCTATTTTCCTTATTTCTGAGCCAAAGTATATGTTGTGACCACTCATTTGAACCGTCTCGGCGAGACGAGACGGTTCAAATGAGTGGTCACAACATATACTTCTGATGAGAAATAAAGAAATTCTTGAGCCTTGCCAGATATTTTTCCCATTCACGGCACTAACCTACTACTATTCTCTATGTATCCCATCACATGTTAGTGCCATGAAAGGTAAAAATATCTGGCAAGGCTTACTAAGCCTTGCCAGATATTTTACCCATTCACGGCACTAACCTGTACGAAGCAATTATGCATGCATCATAGGATGATCCGGGGTCCCACGGGTCCTTAACATTAAAGGACCATAATACATGTACATCTATTTTATCTTCCACGTGTCATCCTTTAACATGCTGTGAATTAACCCTTTGGACCGGACAGCCCGCTACAGCGGTGTTTCCAGAGCCGTCTCAACAGGATCTGCACTTTTTGCAAGTACTTTTAATATTTTTGAGAACAAAAACAAGTGAAAATAATTTTGTGACGGTTGGATTGGTTGCAAAAGTAACATATGAAAATCAATTCCAGTTACGTATGGGTGAAAGGGATAAACACGGTTACTGATTGCACGAGACAGCATACACTGCACAGGACACTGGGAAGATACCAATACAAGTTCCAAACACGACGTCAATGCATGCATACAACATTTCTAAATACATTGTGTTCTCACACGCATTTTCTGAGAGACAATCCCTTTATTAATCCTTCCACACCCTCAGTAACTGGAATGAATTTTAAAATGTTAATTTGCAACCAATTTAACCATCACAGAATGATAATCAGACCAGTCCGTTAAAGAAAAACGGGTATTTTTGTTCTTAAAAATATGAAAATGTATTGTAAAAGTGCAGATCCTGATGAGACGGCTCGTCACGAGCCGGCTCATCTGGATCTACACTGTTTGCCACTACACTATACAGGCCTGTAGTGTTGAAAGGGTTAACGTCTCATTCTTGACAAGAGCAGCCAAGTCGCCAGCCGACTGACTAACTATAGACGTTGCTATCTCGACGGTTTACAGATAGCCAGTTGTCAAATGGGATTTGTCTTTTAGATCATGAACATGAAAAAATGGGGCTTATGCCAATGAAAGTTTGAAAGTTTCCAATAAGCTATCACTATTTTACAATATGCTACTATGAAACACTGTTCCTAATAAGTTAATGGATTCCGTGACTAAATGGCGAATGTCACAGGGTGAGAAAAATGTGCTCCGGCCCGGGGTTCGAACCCGGGACCTCTGCTTTACCGTACCATCGCTCTAACCGACTGAGCTAGCCGGGCACGAATACACATTTCCTCCCCACAGTGAGTTACGTACCGTGACATACTTCCCCGCCAAATTGGAATTCGTCCCCGAATTCTATATTTAATTCGTCTCTGAATTCCATATATTTGGTACATTTTGGGTAGTATATATATCAGTCACGGTCCCTCGTTGGGCGCCAAATGTCACAGGGTGAGAAAAATGTGCTCCGGCCCGGGGCTCGAACCCGGGACCTCTGGTTAACCGTACCATCGCTCTAACCGACTGAGCTAGCCGGGCACGAATACACATTTCCTCCCCACAGTGAGTTACGTACCGTGACACGAACATGATACACACTGACCAGATTGCGCTTTTCGCAGTCTCTGGCCAGGGTGTATACTGGTTGTGGAAGCAATATGTTTGATTTTGTAAATTGTTTGAGCATTTATTGCGGCATTGTAATTGACAGGAATCAATACGCCGTGACGGTATATTACATTAAAATGACCTGCTGACCGCATTGAGACAAAGTGCAGTCTGACTCGATATTATATCGCGACCAAAATAAACTGTTCCTTTCACCGAGTGAAACGTTGACACAAAGCTTTATATGTACATGTACCCCAAAAACACGAAACGCGTTCTATCTCATAATTATAATAGTGGCAAATGAATGAAATAACTACATGTATATGCTATTCAATGTGCATGATCACGTGGTTATAACAACAAGAACAGTGGCTGCAAGTATTGAAATCTTGCCCACTCCAAAGAAAGTATTATTTGATATTTTCCTTAATATGAAACGGATTTTGATGAAATATGGCGCAGCAAACACGTCTTCATGAGCATGGAGTTCGGCACAGACTTATGTCGTTTTTGTGACACGGAAATTGATTCTTCGCAAAAATGACAGAAGTTTGGGCGAAAATACAGAGACCACCTAATGCAGCTTAACAAGACGCGTACTATGAATGCGATGGATTCTGGAAGCTTCAGTACTTGTTGTTGTTATTAGTACCACGTGATCATACACCTTGCTATTATCACCATGATAATATCGGTATATGAAGCGCGTTTATGGGCGGGGTTACAGCCAAACATACATGTCCACACGAAGGGACGTGTAAACTCTGAACTTGAGAAACGTAGGCTCTGCTGGTGCGTGTAGATAACTTAGGGGTCACGTTAACATTGAACTGGATTATTCTGGCTTACAGGTAAGTTGTGCTACGTGACAGCTAGAACATTCGGGTTAGTTTACACGTTATGTAGATGACAGAAACATGACACCATATCTATTCATTTCTCATAGGAGACATTTTGGATGCGCGTGTTCCGTGAATACTGGCCATTCCCAGGGGCGGATCCAGGATTTAGGTCTAGAGGGGGCGTAGATTATTACAAATGAGACACATATGATCGTCTTTCATAAACACTTTCATAAAATTCAGATAATTGTTTTCTGCATTTGTCTTATTTGTCATCAAATGTATATGTTGTTACTACTCAAATGAACCGTCTCGACGAGACGGTTCAACTGAGTGGTAACAACATACATTTTGGGTGAGAAATAAGAAAATAATCAGATATTTGCACATAAAAAAATGGGTTAAAATCTAAACTCGATATATTTTAGGGGGGACACGTCCCGGCCTGGATCCGCACCTTATTCCAAGTTGAACATAATTCCCAATGTGTCAATAAAGATCTATTCGTTCACGCCGTCCTAGCCTGGGGAAGGTCTAGCTGTATTTCTGGGTATATTCAATTACCGCGGGCAACCTCGAGTGACAATTATCTGATAGGCCGTAAAACAATTGCCACGCCAGATTAACTGCTCCACTGTTTTGTGATTACGTAAAAGTAACTGGTCGCATGTTTACATTATGCCATTTTCATTTATAGCATTCTCCGTGTAATAAAACAGTGTTTTAAAATCGTAATAAACTAGTGTAATATTAATTATACCCCCGCTTCGAGTTGTGGGGGGTATACTGGAGTCAGATTGTCCGTCCGTCCGTCCGTGCGTCCGTGTGTCCGTGTGTCCGTGCGTCCGTGCGTCAGTTCGTCACTAAACTTAACATCAGATAAATATTGTTATACCTTCTATTTCCTTCATCTAAAATGCTTAATATTTCACACATGCATTCCTGTTAGGCTCTACTACCATGCTGTGCCAAATCCACGATCGTCCAACCCCCGCTGATCCCAAGGTCAAAGTAAAATACTTTGTCTCTTTACAAAACTTAACATCAGAGAAATATTGTTATAACTTCTGTTTCCTTCATATAAAATGTTTAATATTTCACACATGCATTCCTGTAAGGCTCTACTCCCATGCTGTGCCAAATACATGACCGTCCAACCCCCGCTGATCCCATGGTCAAGGTCAAATACTTAGTCTCTTTACAAAACTTAACATCAGAGAAATATGTAATAATTTCTATTTCCTTAATCTAAAATGCTTAATATTTCACACATGCATTCCTGTAAGGTTCTACTACCATGCTGTGCAAAATCCACGACCGTCCAACCCCCGCTGATCCCAAGGTCAAGGTAAAATACTTAGTCTCTTTACAAAACTTAACATTAGAGAAATATATTATAACTTCTATTTCCTTCATCTGAAATGCTTAATATTTCACACATGCATTCCTGTAAGGCTCTACTACCAAATCCACGACCGTTCAAATACCGCTGATCCCAAGGTGAAATACTTGGTCTCTTCACAAAACTTAACATCAGAGAAATAAGTTATAACTACTATTTCCTTCATTGAAAATTCTTAATATTTCACTTGTGCATTCCTCTAAGGTTGTACTATCATGTTGTGACAAACCTACGACCGTCCAAATCCCGCTGATCCCAATGTCAAGGTGACATACTTAGTCTTTTTACAAAACTTAACATCAGAGAAATATGTTATAACTTCTATTTCTTTCATCGAACATTCTTAATATTTTATGCATGCATTCCTCTAAGGCTCTACTATCATGATGTGACAAATCCCCGCTGATCTCGAGGTCAAGGTCACATACTTAGTCTCTTTAGAAAACTTAACATGAGAGAAATTGGTTATAACTTATATTTCCTTGCTCGGATCTGCTTCACATTTCACACACGCATTGCTCCAATGGACCTCTATCACCGTGTGACAAATTCACGTTCGTGCCCAGAGTCAAGGTCACAAGCCCACACACTTGGATTTTTTTTATATTTAGGGGTACATAGGCCCACGCGGGGGGTATTCCGTAAGCCTCGCTTATTGACCAATCTATTTACTATTAATTATTGGGATCTATACCGATCCGCCATTACGAGTCGTCTCTACCCATTCCGCCATTTGACGAATTAAGACTGGTCTACGCTGTTCGCCAGTCACTATTGATGGTCAGCTCTACCAATTAATACGTATGCTCCGGAGTTACGTACCCTGTTCGTCATTATGACAAACTACGGTTTTCGCCAGTGCGCCACTCGTTTTCGCTAATAACGTATACTATTGTGCGGACGCATGGACGGACGGACATCATCCAAACTCGGCGTATATATGCCGATAGCGCAATCTGATCTTGCGACACGCTATTTCCCAGTATTTGACACGTATACGGACGGACGCACGGATAATTACAGTCATGTAACGTACGCTGGACGCACGGACGGACATATAACGCGTAAACAGCGCGGTAAGTATATGTTAACGGCCGCCGTACCCGTATATTTTCCTATATTGCGATGCGTAAAGAAAACTGACCACATAACAATTACCACTCTGACAATGTCGGTGCGATGGTCGTATCGTGAATGTTACGTTCTATGTTACTTAACGTTGGGGTAAATGTACATTTATTTTGTTTCTTTCATGGAACGCCCAATATAATTATGGTTTCCCCTATATCACGGGCCTCTACCATGCTTTCAACAATTCACGACCCCATGGATTCACAAAAGAAACGATTGGATTATTTTTTTATCCCGTCAACACAGTGCGTATGTGCCGTGAAACACGATGCCGTGAAACATTTTTGGTATCCTGTAAATACGGCCTAATCACTGCGTATGAATATGTGCTGTGGCTGTGATTATTGTTTTGCATGTGTTGACGGGATAAATAGAATAGTAGGTTAGTGCCGTGAATGGGAAACATATCTGGCGCGGCTCGGAAACGGGATGTGCTCGGCAGAGCCTCGCCCATCCCGTTTCCTAAGCCTTGCCAGATATATTTTTCCCATTCACGGCACTAACCTTCTCTATATCACTAAACGTCTCAATATTTCACACATGCAATCGTCTGATGACCTCAGTAGCATTTCCTGAAAGATCCACAGCGCTCCACCCTTGTTATTTAAAAAACTGTCACGGTCACATACTTAGTCCGTTCAAAGCTTAAATTGACAGAGCTTGATATTTCTCACATATACAGTGGGGTCAGCGAACACGCATGAACACGACAGTGTTCGTTCGTGTGTGCACTTACACGCTGACCCCACTGTATGCCTCTGTCGGTCCGCTAGCATGCTGTGGTCAGTCCACGACCTTCCGCCCCATCTCTGCTATATACCATGGTTCAGGCTGCGTTGGTATAAACTATGAATATTGCCAACACGACATGGCTATATCGATTGGATCTCTAATGGTCAATTTTGAAACGTGGTCCACTACAGACATTCATATTTATCCGCAATGCAAATAATGTTGGATGAATGTTATTTCAATAGACAAATATATTGAATAGAGATATCACATGTGAGCGAACTAATATTTGTCAATGGATAAAATAACACCGCAATTTCAATGTATATTTCTGTTGGTATTCATGTTCAGTGACTACCATGGACCCCTTGTAATTTTGTAGAACGTCTCTCCTAGCGTTCGTGGGTGGTTTGTCGGGCGAACGCGACGGCTTAAATTAACGGTAGGGGTTCCTGCTTATAGGAATCACGATTTGCCTGGTTTGGCCCTCATGTACGTTTTTAGCTCGCCTGCACGAAGTGCAGAAGAGCTTATGGCATACCCCCGGCGTCGTCGGCGTCGGCATCGGCGTCGGCGTCGGCGTCGGCGTCGGCGTCTTCCACAAACTTAACGTTGGGGTAAATGTCTTATAACTTCTGTCACAAACTTAGCACATTCACAAACTTAACGTTGGGTAAATTTATTGTAACATCTGTTTCCTTTCATAGAACGCCTTGATATTTCATACATGCATTCCTCAGATGACCCTCTATCATGCTGTAGCAAATGCATGACCCACCACCCAACCCTTACCCCAAGGTCAAGGTCACAACCTTAGCACTTTCATAAACTTAACGTTGGGGTAATTTTCTTATAACATCTGTTTCCTTTAATGGAACGCCTTGATATTTCATACATGCATTCCTCAGATGACCCTATATCATGCTGTAGCAAATGCATGACCCACCACCCAACCCTTACCCCAAGGTCAAGGTCACAACCTTAGCACTTTCATAAACTTAACGTTGGGGTAATTTTCTTATAACATCTGTTTCCTTTCATGTAACGCCTTGATATTTCATACATGCATTCCTCAGATGACCCTATATCATGCTGTAGCAAATACATGACTCACCACTCAACCCTTACCCCAAGGTCAAGGTCACAACCTTAGCACTTTCATAAACTTAACGTTGGGGTAATTTTCTTATAACATCTGTTTCCTTTCATGGAACGCCTTGATATTTCATACATGCATTCCTCAGATGACCCTATATCATGCTGTAGCAAATACATGACCCACCACCCAACCCTTACCCAAGGGTCAATGTCACAATCTTAGCATGTTCATAAACTTAACGTTGGGGTAAATGTTGTGTAACTTCTGTTTATTTACAGGGAATGTCTTCATATTTCATACATGCATTCATCTGATGACCCTCTATTATGCTGTAGCAAATCCACGATCCACCACCCAACTCTTACCCCAAGGTCAAGGTCACAAACCTAGCATGTTCATAAACTTAACGTTGGGGTAAATGTTGTGTAACTTCTGTTTATTTACAGGGAACGGCTTGATATTTCATACATGGATTCATCTGATGATACTCTATCGTTCTATAGCATAACCATGACCCATCGCCCATCCCTTACCCCAAGGTCAAGGTCACAAACTTAGCACATTCATAAACTTAACGTTGGGGTAAATGTCTTATAACATCTGTTTCCTTTCATGGAACGCCTTGATATTTCATACATGCATTCCTCAGATGACCCTCTATCATGCTGTAGCAAATCCACGACTCACCACCCAACCCTTACCCCAAGGTCAAGGTCACAACCTAGCACATTCATAAACTTAACGTTGGGGGTAAATGTTGTGTAACTTCTGTTTATTTACAGGGAATACCTTCATATTTCATACATGCATTCATCTGATGATACTCTATCGTACTATAGCAAATCCATGACCCACCTCCCACCCCTTTCCCCAAGGTCAATGTCACAAACTTATCACATTCATAAACTTAACGTTGGGGTAAATGTCTTATATACCATCTGTTTTCTATCATGGAACGCCTTGATATTTCATACATGCATTCATATGATGATACTCTATTGTGCTATAGCAAATCCATGACCCACACTTTACCGAAAGGTCAAGGTCACAAACTTATCACATTCATAAACTTAACGTTGGGGTAAATGCTTATAACATCTGTTTCCTTTCTTGAATTGCCTTGATATTTCATACATGCATTCATCTGATGATACCCTATCGTGCTATCGCAAATCCATGACCCACCGCCAACCCCTTACCTCAGGGTCAATGTCACAAATTTAGCACATTCACAAACTTAACGTTGGGGTAAATGTCTTATAACATCTGTTTCCTTTCATGGAACGCCTTGCTATTTCATGCATGCATTCCTCGGATGACCCTCTATCATGCTGTAGCAAATACACAACCCACGACCCAACCCTTACCCCAAGGTCAAGGTCACACACTTATCATGTTCATAAACTTAACGTTGGGGTAAATGTTATGTAACTTCTGTTTCTTTACAGGGAACGCTTTGATATTTCATACATGCATTCATGTGATGATCCTCTATTGTGCTACAGCAAATCCATGACACCCCCAACTCTTTCCCCAAGTTGAAGGACACACACTTAGCACATTCATACATGCATTCCTCATGTGAATAGCTATCATGATGTAGAAAATCACCAACTTAGTGCGTTCATAAGCTTAAAGTTGGGTTAAATTTTGTTTTACTTCGGTTTTCAGGGAGCGCATTGATATTTCATACATGCATTCATCTTAATATGCTATATTATGCTATAGCAAACCCAAGCCCCACCTTACACCACTGACTCCAATGTCAAGTTCCACCGCACGCCCCTTAACCCAAGGTCAAGTTATATAATATTCATGTTTGTTTATGCAACTGTGCCAAGTTTGTGTGAAGGCTGCCAACAGGCGAGCTTCGTTGTCTGCCAACTCTTGTTATCTTTGTCTCTATTGTTACCTGGGAGTTGAATTGGGTTATAGCCCATTACATATTTTGATTGTAAATATTCAGTTCTGTCTTTGGGATCCCCCCCCCCCATTTGTACAGGTAATATATGGGATTTAGTACTAAACCATTGACCCGGCCTTGAATGATCTTAGCTGTTGATTGGCCGTTAAACCCCAACAAACAAACACACATAACTCTCCGAGCGTTCTACCAGTGACGTTACGTTTCCCAATCCTTACTGGTCATTCTTCACATGTTGCCATTGGCTGGCTGGCAGTAGCCCGTTCAACACAACAGGCCTGTATAGTGGTATTGGCAAAACATGTAGATCCAGTTGAGCCGGCTCGTGACGAGCCGTCTCATCAGGATCTACTCGTTTGCAAGTAATTTTCTTATTTTTGAGAACAAAAACACCCCCTTATCATAAATAGACTGGTCTGAAAATTATTTTATGATGATTGGATTGGTCAAGAAATTAGCATATCAAAATTGATTCCAGTTACTTAGGGGTGAAAGGGTTAACTGTGTCATAATGACATTGAATTTGGCATAGGTCGGTGCTCTGTGGCCTGTGAACCGTTGACTGACACAACACTGACACTACACAGTACACAGTCATTGACGGAATTCAACAGGTGAACAAAAACGAACTTGTAATATATGGAGTTATTCAACTACCATTTTGAATTACCGTGTTTATTTCTCGATACATTATCTGGAAATTCGATAGGAAACAAGTGCGGAGCACGTGTTTCTTTGTCGCATTTACAGATCTTGTCAAGGGAAATAAATCCGGTATTTCAAAATAGTAGTGGAATAAAGTGTATATTGCATGATATTCGAAGAATGTCACCTGAATATAATTACCAAAATTGACAATTTTGACGTTAGCGTATGACTTGTTTCTCCGCCAGAAATGACGTCAGAACGTGTCGTCAACTACGTCTCGCGAACGTCTAGAGGAAATGTTTTTTTCAAGGAAATAAATCTCTCCAGAATCACGGTAAATCACTGAATAGCATGTTATATATATTTATATTCTGGTCGCCATGTTATGCAATTACAATCAAACAAAACTTGTGATGGGGTAACATTTTTTGGGGAGGAATGTACCGATACTATTCTTACTGAATATGTTTAATTGCTCGACATCGGTTGGCGGTGTACTAGTGCAACACTCAGTAGTACTGGCCTAGCAACAACCGGCATACAGGTCACAATATATACACAAATCGTAAATCAAACTACTCGATAAATATTGACAATCGCCAGATTGTCGAATCCAGAATGTGCAACTGACAAAAATGTCTGAACTTTTGGCCCGTAGTCGCGTTGGTTTCAATATCGTGTAAATCACTCCGACGCCGCAATATTTCCCGCCATAAATGATTACATAACAATTATTTCCTGAGAAAATCGTCCTACGATCTTGCGACCAGCGTAATCCCTGATCAGCCTGCGCATCCGCGCAGTCTGATCAGGGAATACGTTTGTCGATATTTTGTCACAGAAGTACATGTACATATAGTGTTGGTGCAATAATCGGCAACGCTTATGGATTCTAATTATGTATCAATGTACAATGGAACCAGCAGATACAATTGTGGCGATTGTTTTAAGGTAAATTTTCTCTCCGTGGCCCAAATTTAATCGGTCTGGCCAGTTATTGACCAGCACCCTCGTCTATATATGGGTCACCAGCTGACAAAGTGGACATTCTGACATTCTGACATTTGCAGCCAGTGTAGTTCCTGACCATCATGCTACCGATACAGGTAAGACATGCATATGCAGGGCATTAAAATCATAATCCGCTGAATTAATAAATGCAATGTTCATATAATTTTGCACTTACGAGCAATATAGTCGTACGAAGTTTAGTGGAACGGCCCACTGACGTTTTGATAATTGCTAACATATTGAAATCTAAAGTTCGCGTAGTTTTCGCAAATAAATGGAGACTGTAATGGGATGGGACTTAGTGTATTGTCACCAGGTACGGCGGCCATTTTAAATTGTAACATGGCAGACATATCTGTTATTGAACAAAATGTTACTATTTAATTTTTTTTGTATTTACCCAATACATAATTTGCCTCACCTGTGATCGAAAATGTGCTTATTCTCTTGACACAAAGAGTACATATGTCTTGAATAGCATCCATTTTGAAATTCAAGATGGCCACCATACGTGTGACCAAAAAATGGTACCAATTTGTTATCATAAAAACACTTTTCCAAAGACTACAGCAAACATTCAGCAGGTTCACGTTTTGACACCGACTATACAGTGTAGATGTGATCTGATACGCGTATACGTCTTATTGAGCCTGATAAGGGTATAAAATGTTTGTCATGAGAACCTTGACTGTTTTCACTGACGGAATACCGATACTACTGGCGATGACGTGTAGGCTAATGTTCGACTACTCTGATTACAATCTCTCTAAGTACTCATACTATGACGTACTAAAACGGTCATTAATGTACTACTGATGCAGCATCATGCAGGGTCATGCAGGGTCATGCTTGAAACTGTTCAATCTTTCAGCATCATGCAGCATCATGCAGGGTCATGCTTGAAACTGTTCAATCTTTCAGCATCATGCTGTATGATGCTAAATATGTTAGCATCATGCTGCATCATGCAGGGTCATGGTAATTATTTTTCAGCCTCATGCTAAAAAATCCTGCATGATGCATGGTCTTGCTACTTGATGAATATTGAACCTTCCGTACGTCAAAAGTAATTAGCATGATGCAGGGTTGTGATAATTGTTTTCCAGTATCGAGCTAAAAGGTCCTGCATGATGCAGGGTCTTGTTAAATACCTGTACTATAAGGGTCTTACATACCACCCTGCATCATGCAGCATCATGCAGGGTCATGCAGGGTCTTTAATACACTACCCTGCACCATGCAACATCATGCAGGGTCGGTTTGTATGCACTACTCTGCATCATGCAGCATCATGCATCATCATGCAGGGTCGAGTTTGTTTGCAATACCTTAAATCATGCAGCATCATACAGCATCATGCAGGGTCATCCATGCCAGGTCTTTAATGCAGTACCCTGTATCATGCAGCATCATGCAGGGTCGGTTTGTATGCACTACCCTGCATCATGCAGCATCGTGCAGAGTCGGTTTGTATGCACTACCCTGCATCATGCAGCATCATGCAGAGTCGGTTTGTATGCACTACCCTGCATCATGCAGCATCGTGCAGAGTCGGTTTGTATGCACTACCCTGCATCATGCAGCATCATGCAGAGTCGGTTTGTATGCACTACCCTGCATCATGCAGCATCGTGCAGAGTCGGTTTGTATGCACTACCCTGCATCATGCAGCATCATGCAGGGTCGGTTTGTATGCAATACAACAGGTGTTCATCCTTATGTGAATGCCAACTTACATGGTTTGGCCCTCGTGTACGTTTTCGGCCTTCTGAATCTGATACTTGAGAGCTAAATCCTGTTATACCCCATTAAAAGTAATAGGATTAGTGCTGATCATATTACTTTTGGGGTTGGAGCTAAGTGACTCTTGTGTGGAATGGACCTGGCACCAGGTCAGGATATTCTAATTTCAGGGCTGAATAAATATTTTTCTTTGAATATTCAGTTCTGATTTTGGGAATTTCCCTCATTATGGACAGGTTAAATATGGGATATACCCGTTGACCCGGCCTTAAATAACCATATATGTTGATAGGCCGTTAAACACCAATAATCAATCAATCTTATTATATTTGGTACGAAACTATTTGAGGCGGAAGTTTCCTATAGGAAACTCTCCACACCGGAGGTACAGTTAGTTACAATGTAGTACGTAACAAAAACGTTTATGAAGCTGCTGGTTTATCAAATTTTATTCTCTTTTCGGCTAGCCTTAGTGGTCCAAAGAGTAAGTCAGATAGCTTGGAAATGATCAAGCTAAGAAAACAACAGTTTTTAAAATTAGTCCGGTATTTCTGAAATTATAAAAAATTCTCCTATGTTAAATCCCCATAGCCATCTTTACAGATGTCTATGTGGCTTTAACATGGGGAAATTGTTTTTTCGTAATACATGTAAAGTAAAATAAATATTGGACCAAATTTCACGAAATAAAATGAAAACATTCTTAAATTTTGCGATAATTTAATATTATCGAAAAACTATTGTTTTTGCATTGTTTATAATATATGGTCGTAAAATTTGCACAGCTTTTGTGAAACAGACAGTAAGTAACTGGAACGGACTGTGCCAGTCGTCACAAGCTGATTTTTCAGACTAGTCCATTTATGAAAATGGGATGTTTTGTTCTAAAAAGTATGAAATTACATGCAAACAGTGCAGATCCTGTTACGAGCCGTCTCATCTGGATCTGCACTGTTTGCAAACCCCGCTATAGCAGGTTGTCGGGTTCAAATGATTTCTATTTCAGAGGTGGGAATTTTCAGGATATATCCTGAAATCAGGAATTCAGGTTCCTGATAATTACAGAAAAATACAAATGTTTCAACATGGGAAGCACACTTTTACGCATATGTGGGTGTACACATCAACAGACATCACTTATTGAATAGTTTGCTTCGAAATGAAAACAAGTCTTGGCATTTCATTAAAGGAGACAATTCTAATGAAATACCAATATGTGTTCACTTAGAAAATAAGAATATTATGCCGTTTTCTGCAGCATGATAAAGGTACCGTAAACTTGTATTGCTTTTTGATACTCGCTACTTCTGATTTCATTTGGGTTTTTGGCTATTTTATTGGGTATTTAAGTAAATATGTAGCTTATCTGGAGCATGTTCAGCTATAAGTTCCTTAGCCATTTTGCTTGATATTGTCCAGAAGAAGAATTCACATCACGTAAAAGCTGGTTTTCTAATCGTGTTTAAAACTGTATGTATCACATGTATTTATCTCACTTATCAAACCGAAATAAATATTGTTTAGACTAAATGATAGGTATAGTGCCTTGAATTTGTTTGAAAATAATTTGCAAGACCTCTCGTACAATTTGTTGTTACAAAAACATTTTGCATGGTAGCTCATGGTTTCCAAGAAATCAGGCGCACAATTACAGGTGTGCACGTCGTATTGCATACATACTGTTGTTATTATGTATATTGCAGTCGATAGCTTCAGTGTATGTCTAAACAAAATTATAATAAACATACACTTTTATTTGATGTACATGTATTATATTTATTTTCATACTCTTGTATTAATATCTCCGTACCTGTGTATTAAATATTCACACATTGAATAATTGATTTCTGTGATATACATGTTTTGTTTTATAGATTTGTAAAGTTTGTGGTGTTTAATTGAACATGCACTGGTGCAGTTTTTGACATTTTAAACTGATTATGTCCCCTATGTGATAGCAAGGGGGAGGCATATTGCATTGCACTCGATGTTCCGTACTTCCGTCCGTCCGTATGTGTACAGTTGGTCGAAAATTCGAAGAGTTTCTCCATCATGCTTTAACCCTTAGAATGCTGGAAACAAAAATTGTCGTCTGCTGTTTGTTCATATTTTGTCTTTGGTCTCAATAAAAACATGGTTTGACAGCATCTGAGAATCATTTCCATTGGAAATGATTCTCAAGTGCTGTAAAGCCATGTTTTTGATGGTAAAAAATTTAAATAAAACAAACGGCAGACGACAAATTTTAATTCATCTATGTAAGGGTTAATATGTAGACAGTTCATGCACCTGAACATGAGTGACGCAATCGCACCACCAATGACATGACCTTGACCTTTGTGACCTTCAAAATGGTGCTGAAACACTTATTTTCTTGTGTCAAAAAGTTTGTAAGACTTTCTCAAATAAATTTTAAGTTTTCTTTTTTATACACAATCTCTAGTTAGAGTCCAGTATGTCATGAGGCATATCCATGTTTTACAAACATAATGTCTACTTTTGAAATAAACTTTTGTTGAACTTTATAATATGTTTTTCATTTACTACATTATTCCAGTTGGGAAAATGCGAACGGTAATTTAACTCTTTCCAGCATGGAAAACGTGTGTGCTATAAATAGTTCAAAACTAGCAGACACAAATTCATCATATTTTCTGTTATTTCTTGTAAATATCATGAATATGTCTTGGAAATTTCATTAGAATTGAGTCCTGAGGACTCACTTCTAATGAAATTCCAAGACATAATTACAGAGAGAAATAAAACATATATTCCTAATTTGTTTGGCGGATATTTTCACCGCTAGCATGCAAAGAGTTAACGATGGGTTCATCCTTTCCGAAATCCGGAAACTCCTGGCTTGACCCTCCGGTATATTGTTGGCTTTCTGGTTTGTAAGAGTTGAATCTGGTTATATCAAGTACCGGTATAAGAGTAGTAAGATTAATCATACCACTTTTAATGTGTCTGGCTAAGTGACTCTGTTGTGGTGAAGACCTGTAGCCGATTTCATCAAAATTGCAAAGTATGCTTATGTAACGAAGTATACTTTGAGGGAGTAATCATTTACTTTTCCAAAATGCATTATGTCATTATAGAACTTAACAACTGCATATATTTGATGGTTAAAAGTATGCAGAATTATTATACTGAATTTATTACGTTATCACAGCCAAAATTGCTGTGATAATGTAATAAATTCAGTATAATAAAAATTAATTAATTTATCCTGAAAATTAAAATTTCTCCCTGAAAGTATACATTGCTAGATAAGTATACTGCAATGTTGGTGAAATAGTGAACCTCTTTTTTTAGAAGATGTCCTCATTTAATGTCGCTCACCGCACACGGCGTGTTTACTTGCGATTTGTTATACGTTGAACAGGACATATTCCGCGACATGAAAACAATAGTGGCATTTCTGTTGCAATATTCCCCCTGTCTTTTGAAATATGTCCTGGCCTAAATGGTATGTTTCGTTATGCCCTGCAGGGGCGTAGCTAGCCAATTTGAATATGCAGGCCCGGTTGACGACTTCGAGCACCGTTGGTGCGAGTATGCTAGGGGGTCTGGTGGCATGCCAAAAAATCGAAACTAGAAGGTAAATGATGCACTCTGGCACATTTCAAAACACCTTTTCTCGAAAATTCTGCAGGCCCGGGCCTGCAGTGCCTTAATGCAGCTACGCGCCTGCCCTGCTATTCCATGTAATGAGGATTCTCGTGGACTGTTGAATTATCATGATACGCTACTCTGGGAGCCGCGAAAAGTCGGCGCGGGGACTTCACAACAACAACAACAACAAAGCAAGACTGTTGCATTATGGTATACGGATATGACGTATTTAACAAGACCCTGCATGATGCAGCATCATTCAGGGTATTGCAGTGCATTAAAGAGCCGACCTTGCATGATGCTGCATGATGCAGGGTAGTGCACACAAACCGACCATGCATGATGCTGCATGATGCAGGGTAGTGCATTAAAGACCTGACATGGATGACCCTGCATGATGCTGCATGATGCTACATGATGCAGGGTATTGCCTACAAACCGACCCTGCATGATGCTGCATGATGCTACATGATGCAGGATATTGCATACAAACCGACCCTGCATGATGCTGCATGATGCTACATGATGCAGGATATTGCATACAAACCGACCCTGCATGATGCTGCATGATGCTACATGATGCAGGATATTGCATACAAACCGACACTGCATGATGCTGCATGATGCTACATGATGCAGGATATTGCATACAAACCGACTGTATGTGCTGATTCGGGTATGCTACCGACCCTGATGATGCTGCATGATGCTACATGATACAGGATATTGCATACAAACCGACACTGCATGATGTTGCATGATGCTACATGATGCAGGATATTGCATACAAACCGACACTGCATGATGCTGCATGATGCTACATGATGCAGAATGCATACACCGACCTGCATGATGTTGCATGATGCTACATGAGCAGGGTATTGCTACCGACCCTGCATGATGCTGGATGCTACATGATGCAGGATATTCCTACACCCTGCATGATGTTGCATGGATGCAGACGACTGCATGATGCTGCATGATGCTACATGATGCAGGATATTGCATACAAACCGACCCTGCATGATGCTGCATGATGCTACATGATGCAGGGTATTGCATACAAACCGACCCTGCATGATGCTGCATTGTGTACTTGATGGAGGTTATTGCATACAAACCGACTGCATGATGCTTGCATGATGTACTTGAGCAGGGTATTGCATACAAAACCGACCCTGCATGATGCTGGCATGATTGCATACATGATGCAGGATATTTGCATTACCGACCCTGCATGATGTTGCATGATGCTACATGATGCAGGATATTGCATACAAACCGACCCTGCATGATGCTGCATGATGCTACATGATGCAGGATATTGCATACAAACCGACACTGCATGATGCTGCCTGATTCAGGGTATTGCATACAAACCGACCCTGCATGATGCTGCATGATGCTACATGATACAGGATATTGCATACAAACCGACACTGCATGAAGTTGCATGATGCTACATGATGCAGGATATTGCATACAAACCGACACTGCATGATGCTGCATGATACTACATGATGCAGGATATTGCATACAAACCGACACTGCATGATGCTGCATGGTACTACATGATGCAGGATATTGCATACAAACCGACACTGCATGATGTTGCATGATACTACATTGATGCAGATATTGGGCTACAAACCGCACTGCATTGTTGCTGCATGGATGTACATGATACGGATATTGCATACAATACCGACACCTGCATGAGGCTGCTGATGCTACAGGATGCAGGATATTCCATACAAAAACGACCCATGCATGATGCTGCATGATGCTACATATGGCAGGTTTTGCATACAAACCGACCCTGCATGATGCTGCATGTTGCTACATGATGCACTGGATATTGCATACAAACCGAACATGCATGATGCTGCATGATGCTACATGATGCAGGGTATTGGCATACAAAACCGACCCTGCATGGGCTGCATGATGCTGCATGATGCTACATGATGCAGGATATTGGCATACAAACCGACCCTGCATTGAGTGATGATGCTACTTGATGCAGGATATTGCATTACAAACCGGGACCCTGCATGATGCTGCATGATGCTACATGATGCAGGATATGCATACAAACCGACACGCATGATGCTTCGCCTATTCATGGGTATTATCCATACAAACGGACCCTGCATGATGCTGCATGATGCTACATGATACAGGTAATTGCATACAAACCGACACTGCATGAAATTTGCCATGATGCAACATGCTGCAGGATGCATACAAACCGACCACTGCATGAGCTGCTGATTCAAGGTATTGCATACCAAACCGACCCTGGCATGATGCTTGCATGATGCAAACATGATACAGGAAATAAGCAATGCCAAACCAAACACCCTGCATGATGCTGCAATGATGCTACATATCAGATATTCCAAAAAACCAAAACCACTGCAAAGATGCTGCATGATGCTTAACATGATCAGGATATTGCATACAAACCGACCCTGCATGATGCTGCAAGATTCTACATATGCAGGGTATTGCCTACAAACCGAACCTCATTATGCTGCATATGCTACATATTCAGATTGAAACAAACCGACCCCTGGCATGATGCTGTTGCATGATGCTACATGAAAAGCAGGAATATTTGCATACACCGACATGCATGATGTTGCATGATTCTTACATAAGGCAAGGATATTGCTACAAAACCTAACCGCAATTAGCTGCATGGATCTACATATGCAGCGAAATTGCAGACAAACCGACCCCTGCATGATGCTGCATGATGCTGCATGATGCTACATGATAAACAGGATATTGCATACAAACCGACTGCATGATGGTTTGCATGATCTACATGATGCAGGATATTGCATACAAAACCGGACACTGCATGATGCTGCATGATTACTACATGATGCAGATATTTGCATACAAACCGACACTGCCATGATGCAGCTTGTTTCAGGTTATTGCTAACAAACCGACCCCTGCATGACTGCATGAAACTACATATACAGGATATTGCATACAAACCGACACTGCAATGAGTTGCATGAGCCCCATTGATCAGGATATTGCAAACAAACTGACACTGCAATGATGCTGCATGATACTACATGATGCAGGATATTGCATACAAACCCGACACTGGCAATGATGTTGCATGATACCTACATGATGCAGGATATTGCATACAAACCGACACTGCATGATGCTGCATGATACTACATGATGCAGGATATTGCATACAAACCGACACTGCATGATGCTGCATGATGCTACAGGGTGATGGGGCAGGATAATTGCATACAAACCTGAAATGCAATGATGTTGCAATGATACTACATGATGCAGAAATTGGCAAACAAACCGACACTCAATGAGCTGCATGATACTACAAGATGCAGGCATATTAGCATACAAACCGACACTGCATGATGCTGCATGATACCTACATGATGCAGGTATTGGCATACACCTACACTTGCATGATGCAAAGCCTGATTCTACATGATGCAGGATATGCATACAAACCGACACTGCATGATGTTGCATATACTACAGGATCAGGATATTGCATACAAACCGGACACTTCATTATGCTGCAATTATACTACATGATGCCAGGATATTGCATACAAACCCGACTGCATGATGCTGCATGATACTACATGATGCAGGGTATGCCCAGCATAACAAAACCGACACTGTAGATGCATGCATGATAGCTACTATGATGCCAGGATATGGCATACAAACCGACACTGCATGATGCAGCTGATGCTACATGATGCTGATATTGCATACACCTTGACACTGCATGATGTAGCATGATACTACATGATGCAGGATATTGCATACAAACCGACCTGCATGCATGATGCCGGCATGATACTACATGATCAAGATATTGCAACCAAACCCACCTAGCATGCATGTGCATGATGCTACTGATGCAGGGTTCCATCTGCATGATGTGCATGCTTCAGGTGTGCAGATATTGCATACAAACCGACCACCCTGCTTGTGCATGGATTGTGATGCAGGATATTGCAACCAAAACCACACTGCATGATGTACATGATGCAGGATATTGCATTTTAAACCACCGACTGCTGATGCTAATGATGCAGGGATATTGCATACACCCACATGTGAGATATGCATACACCGACACTAGCATGATGCTGCATGATGCAGGGTAGTGCATTAAATACCTGACATGGATGACCCTGCATGATGCTGCATCATGCAGGGTGGTACATTAAAGACCGTTATAGTACAGGTATTTAGCAAGCCCCTGTATAATGCTAATTACTTTTAACGTACGGAAGGTTCAATATTCATCTTGTAGCAAGACCCTGCATCATGCATCATTTTTTAGCATGAGGCTGAAAAATAATTACTATGACCCTGCATCATGCAGCATGTGCTAAAATAGACGTACTAAAAGGGTCATTAATGTACTACCCTGCATCATGCAACATCATGCAGGTAGCATCATTCAGCATGATGCAGGGTAGTACATTAATGACCCTTTTAATACGTCATAGATTTCCCTAGCTTACGGGACATTTATATTTTATGGAAACCGTGGCGTTATGACGTTTATAATTATCATGATTATGCAATGAATCATCCGACAGGACACTGTTGTGACTGCGATGTTGTGACTGGTTTGAATTGTATGTACGTATATCAGTGCCATAGACACATATAGTATTACATTGTAGAGAAACTGGGCAATTATAGCAATTTGCTCACTTAAATGTATGAATCTGCGGATTTATGTTCGACCTGTGTATGCTGGCCGACATCTATAGTGATACCTTAACTGGTCGGTGTTAACGACTTTCACTCTTAAGAATACACATTTTTCTTTCTGTCGGACTTTTTATATTTATGTGCACGACGTGTATACGTTTATGTATGTATTGAGTTTAAATGCATATGGCCCAATATTCTCCCGTAGATTGAAGTTGTGGGTAAAATTGGCCTTATTAGGGCCCCGTCGAGATTTGACGGGGCCCTATAGGTCTCGCCCCGGTCCGTCTGCCCGTTTTTTTTTTTTAAAGTTTTTGTAAGAGTTTCTAAAATCACCTATAGGGGCCCTAAGTGCGTCGACAGACCACATTTGCTAGTTGGATTTGCGACCATTGTAGATCCAGATTAGCCTGTGCATCCATACAGTCTGATCAGGATCTGAACTGTTCGCCATTCCGTCAATAAAACACCCGTCATACTTCTAACAAATAACATACAATGTATATCATGTTCTGGCTACAGGAGTGCATTATTTGACCAGGAGCTACACTGGTCACAAATCAGATAGGCACACTCTCTCCGATCACATTTACATATAATGTACATCAATGCAGGCCAGAATGAGTTGCTGAAATATTTATGTAAATTTTGTCTAATAGACTTGACTTCAGTCTAAGAGCATGGGCATTTCCCATCGACTGGCGCCAGATCTTAAATCAAACACATTTATTTTGGGCACTCGATTCCTCTTTAATTCTGCACATCAGCCTACAGAAACCCAACCGCAATAAATATCGTGCTCATTTGTGGCTGTCACTTGAGAAATGGGGCTTATGGGTTTTGCGACCAGTGATCCGGATCAGACTGTGCATCCTGATCAGGATCTGCACTGTTCGCCATTCCATCAGTGACACATCGGTCATGTCTCTAACAAGCGATGTAGACCGTTAATATGGTACACTAGTATGTTATTTGATCATGTATTTATTCCTCGTTCCAATGCCGAGGTTGCTTTACCGATGTGGGTTATATGTGGCCGTGACTTGAGAAATGGGGCTTATGTGACCAGTGTATCTCCTGATCAAATAGCACACTCATGTGGCCGGATAATGATCTATATTGCTTGTTACAGCACGACGGGTGTTTCATTGATGGAATGGCGAAGAATGCAGATCCTGACCAGACTGTGCGAACCCATAAGCCCCATTTCTCCAGTCACATCCACATTTGGTTTCTTAGAGACCGTGTTCTCATATGGTCATATATGATGTTCTCATATGGTCATATATGATAGTGATTTAATATACTGTAATATAATGTATACTATATTTAATATACTGTAATATAATGTATACTATATTTAATATACTGTAATATAATGTATACTATATTTAATATTCTGCAGCAGGTATGTGGTGTTTTAGTCGACTTCAGCGAGAATAGATGATTAATAACTGATTATGTGAACTACTTTTGCGAGCAATGATGACATTGATGGGATGGCTCTATTCGAGTTATTTTATCTATATCTATACTGTTCTCAATAACTACTACTATTACCAATTCCATTGATATTCCATAGTTTTGACTAATTCCCTGGGTTTTGACTTGCCTGGGCAATAGTTCCACGTGCCTGGGCAATAGATCCGCGTGCCCGGTCTGATACATCGATGGCTGCAGACATTTGTGACCTCCGCGGACGTATTCGGATTGGATTCACACTTGTTCAATTAGAGTAATTGAAGTGATAAGCCGGACAAATATATCGTCGCACCATTTATTCCAAAGTGTAAAGTTGCTTTAACGTGTCTGACAGAAAATCATGGCTTGTGAAATACACCCCCGCGCGCACGTCTGAATTAACATTTATCATAGACAAGCGATGCGCACTGGTTCTCCACGCAGTGTCAATTTCTATCGTTGCTTTCTTAACTATTGGCTTGCCGGTCGGTTAAAATTGACGGGCTTTGGATGAAGCTGTAAATTGGGACAACTATGTCACTAGGGCATATCAATGTGCAGTCTCCATCAGACCGCGATTGATACAAATTAAATACGGGATCCAGTTTCGTTGGCCTTAGGAACTGTGAATTTAACCGCAGTGAACTGAAATCGTTGAAGCCACAGATTATATGTACATGTATACCGTTATATACGGCTCCCTGTGAGCTCTATGCGGTGTGTCCTAACACGTATCGCTTCCTGTGCGCCCTATGAGGTGTGACATAACGCGTATCGCTCCCTGGGAGCTCTATGCGGTGTGGCCTAACGCATATCGCTCCCTGAGAGCTCTATGCGGTGTGGCCTAACGCATATAGCTCCATGGAAGCTCTATGTGGTGTGGTCTAACTCATATCGCTCCCTGAGAGCTCTATGCGGTGTGGGCCTAACGGATATCGCTCCCTTGGGAGCTCTACGCGGTGTGGGCCTAACGCATATCGCTCCCTGGGACCTCTATGCGGTGTGGCCTAACGCATATCGTTCCCTGGTAGCTCTATGCGGTGTGGCCTAACGCATATCGCTCACTGGGAGCTATATACGGTGTGGCCTAACGCATATCGCTCCATGGGAGCTCTATGTGGTGTGGCCTAACGCATATCGCTCCCTGGTAGCTCTATGCGGTGTGGCCTAACGCATATCGTTCCCTGGTAGCTCTATGCGGTGTGGCCATAAACGCATATCGTTCCCTGGTAGCTCCTAATGCGGGTTGTGTGGCCTAAAACGCATATCTCCATGAACTCTATGTGGTGTGGCCTAACGCATATCGCTACCAGGTGAAGATAGGCCCATGCGGTGTGACCTAACGTATATCGCTCCATGTGAGCTCCATGCGGTGTGACCTAACGTATATCGCTCCCTGTGAGCTATATGCGGTGTGACCTAACGTATATCGCTCCATGGGCTATGCCTATGTGATATCGCTCCATGTGAGCTCTATGCGGTGTCACCTAACGTATATCGCTCCATGTGAGCTCTATGCGGTGTGACCTAACTCATATCGCTCCATGTGAGCTATATGCGGTGTGACCTAACTCATATCGCTCCATGGAAGCTATATGCGGTGTGACCTAACTCATATCGCTCCATGGAAGCTCTATGCGGTGTGACCTAACGTATATCGCTCCATGGAAGCTCTATGCGGTGTGACCTAACTCATATCGCTCCATGGAAGCTCTATGCGTGTGACCTAACTCTATCGCTCATGTGAAGCCTCATGTGAAGCTCTATGCGGTGTGACCTAACGTATATCGCTCCATGGAAGCTCTATGCGGTGTGGCCTAAGTTGAACGCATTATCGCTCCCTGGGAGCTCTATGCGTTGTGGCCTAACGCAAATCACTCCCTGAGAGCTCTATGCGTTGTGACCTAACGTATATCGCTCCATGTGAGCTATATGCGGTGTGACCTAACGTATATCGCTCCATGTGAGCTATATGCGGTGTGACCTAACGTATATCGCTCCCTGTGAGCTATATGTGGTGTGACCTAACGTATATCGCTCCATGTGAGCTATATGCGGTGTGACCTAACGTATATCGCTCCCTGTGAGCTATATGCGGTGTGACCTAACGTATATCGCTCCATGTGAGCTATATGCGGTGTGACCTAACGTATATCGCTCCCTGTGAGCTATATGCGGTGATATGCGGTGTGACCTAACGTATATCGCGCCCTGTGAGCATATGCGGTGTGACGCTAACTAATATCGCTCCCTGTGAGCCCTATATGCGGTGTGGGAACCCTAAACTAAAAGTCGCTCCATGAGAGCTATATGCGGAGTTGTGGACCTAACGTATAATCGCTCCCGTGAAAGCTAAAAGCGGTCCTGAGCCTAACCGTAAAACGCGTCCATTGTTACAATAAGCGTTGTGACCTATAACGTATATCGCTCCATGTGAGCTATATCGGTGTGACTAGTATCGCTCCCTGTGAGCTTCATGCGGTGTGACCTAACGTATATCGCTCCATGTAGCAATATGCGGTGTGACCTAACGTATCCCGCTATCGCTGAGCTATATGCGGTGTGACCTAACGTAAATCGCTCCCATGTGAGCCCTATAAGCGGTGTGACCTAACGTATATCGCTCCTGTGAGCTATATGCGATGAGACGGTGTGACCTAACGTATATCGCTCCCTGTGAGCTATATGCGGTGTGACCTAACTATATCGCTCGTGACCTAATATAGCGGTGTGACCTAACGTATATCGCTCCATGTGAGCTATATGCGGTGGACCTAACTTTAATCGCTCCCTGTGAGCCCTATATGCGTGATTGCGGTGTGACCATAACCGTATATATATTCGCGGCCCTTGTGAGCTATATTGCGGTGTGACCTAAACGAAATATTTCGCTCCATGGTGGACTATATCGGTGTGACCTAACTATATCGCTCCCTGTGAGCTCCAATGCGTGTACCTAACGTAAAATCGGCTTCCCGGTGAAGCCTAATTGCGGTGTGGACCTAACGTTATCCGCTCCCATGTGAGCTATATGCCGGTGACCTTAACGTCTATCGGGCTCCATTTGTGAGCTCCTAATGCGGTGTAACCTAACTAATTATCGCTCCCTGTGAGCTCCATGCGGGTGGACCTAACTATATCGCTCCATGTGAGCTATATGCGGTGTTGACCTAACGGTATATCGCCATGTGACTCTAGGCGGTGTGAACCTAACCGTTATAAATCGCTCCGATGGTTAAGCTCTATGGCGTGGTGACCAACGTATATCGGCCTCCATGGGAAGGCTCTAAATCGGTGTGGCCTATAAATTAAACGCTTTATCGCTCCCTGGGAGGCTCTAAGTGCGTTGTGGCCTAACGCAAATCACTCCCTGAGAGCTCTATGCGTTGTGGCCTAACGCATATCGCTCCCTGTGAGCTCTATGCGGTATGACCTAACGCATATCGCTCCATGGGAGCGATATGCGTTAGACCACAACGCATAGAGCTTACAAAGCCTGCCTTATTTCCAATGAAATCCAGGTCCTATGTCCACGATCCGTAGCACAACATGTTTACTGATTAATAGAACGCCTTGCTAGTGTATTTTGATATCCAGTTTATCAGGCTCGGCTCGGGAACGGTAGGACCAGTATTCGTTGTCGAGCTTAGGATGTTCTCAAATGTGTTCGTTGCATTTCTTTTCGAAGTCAATAAGGCCTTACGTTCAAGTTTCGCGTTTAGCATCTGGCTTTGCATGTACTACTGTCGGTTTCACGAAACCTTCCCAAATTGTACGGCTATATAAACAATGCAAAAACAATATTTTTTTTCGATAATATTAAATTTTATCAAAATTTAAGAATGTGCCTTCTTTTTATTTCCTCTTAAATTGATTTTATTGCGAAAAAACAATTTCCCCATGTTAAATCCCGATAGACATCTTCACATAGTGAAAATATCTGTGGGGATTTAACATGGGGATATTTTTAGAATTTCAGAAATACTGGACCTATTTTCAAAATTGAACTTTGTTTTATTAGATCATTTTTAAGCTATCTAGCCCGTTTTCGGAGTAAATTTACATTTTTTTTCTTTTTTTGACTCCTCCCTCATCTCCTCCACCTCATGTTAAATTCCTATAGACAAATACATTTTTCGTAATAAAATTAATATTAAAATTAATATTTGACCACATTTCACGAAATAAAAAGAAGGTTCATTCTTAATTTTTGATAACATTTAATATTATCCAAATTATTGTTTTTGCATTGTTTATATGGCGGTAAAAATTTGGGTAGGTTTCGTGAAACAGACAGTAGGTCATTTATTTTGTCGATAATATTTTAATCGCTAATTTTCATAATAATTGGATATAGTGAGTATCTAGGCGTATCGCATATTTCATAACCCTCGTAGGCGAGACGCCTAATTCGTCGGAATTCTTGAATTGAATGTTCACCCGTGTAGCTTTGACTGAGTTAGCATATTCATACAGCCTACTATCCATCTACAACAACACGATAGTGAACAATGTAAGCTATGTTCGTACTGCGCGGATGCGAATGTTGTTCATGGGCTACACTGGCTGTCTTGGTCAGAGTCCATTTGCAGGGGGAAATCGAATATGATATTTCAGTTGTATGTGTGTTATGAGCCTATCTTAGCTTATCTGGGCCACCAACAGCTCAAGTGAAATACAATGGAACCTCTATAAGCCGGACACCCTGGGGGGTCCACAGGGCTGGGAGGTCCCCATGGTGTCCGGTTTAGAGAGGTTTCACTGTAAAACAGGCATTGGATTATTCTGAGCCATATTTCTGTGCTGTGCTATCACGAACAGACATTATTACCTAGGACAAATGACCAAGAACCTCATAAAAATAAGATCACAGAAGTATTCTTGGTATCCGGTGTAGTGAGGTTCCACTGTAATGCAGCCACGGTGCCCAATGTCAAGGTCAACTGAGAAGTTTTTATTAAAGTTTTTGTCAACATTTGCAGTAAACTTTCCGAGTACCGACTATCTCTAGAACCGTAACTTGAACTGACTTGAAACTTTGTATGCTTATTACTCATCATCCATATTTTAATTCTGTGTCTGCTGTAATGAAAATCTCATTATAAGATAGGCGTGAAGACTATTATTGGATTCACATTTATTGATATGCAGCCTATGCTCAATAAATATAAATCCAATGTGGTGAAGATAAACGGGTACACATTACTCCTTTTATTTCAATAATGAGAAAGTAGCAGTTGATCTACTGGGTGAGGCTGTCGGTCACTTCGTCTGTCATTTCGTCACTGTCACCTTTTTTATAGGATGCTGCAAAGAACTGAAAATTATTTTAATGTTTCATTTATGTTTTCAATCTGTTATCATTACCCCCTCGCCGATAGCCAAGAGGGGATATATCGTTAGTCCATGTACGTACGTAACCTTTCATTTTTCAATAGCTCATGAACCACTTCACCAATTGTGATAATATTTGACCACAGTATGTGTCTAGGAATATCGCTTTGTTTTGCATACGACCCACGTCCGACCGCCGAAGGTCAAGGTCACTCACGACTTATGTTCACCTTGTTTGTAAGGTAAAACTGTTAAAATAATTCGTTTTTCAATAACTCATCAACCGCTTCACAGATTTTGTTAATATTTGGCCACAATGTGTGTCTAGGGATGGTGCTGTGTTTTGCATACAATCCACGTCCGACCGCCCAATGTCAAGGTCACTGAGGACTTTTTATTATTATTATCAAGGCTGCCAGCGAGGGGATTAGCTTCGTTTAACGATGCCAGTTCTTATTTTTCAATGTATATGTTGCTACATTATATATATCTTACCCTGAGATCACCAGTTGTCTCGGCGGGCTCGACATGCAGGCCGCGGCCATCTGGTTAATAAACTATTAACAATTAAAAATTCAATATGTGAACTATAAATATTACTTATAATCAATTAATAAAACCAAAATAAGTTTAGCAACACTTGCATATTTCTATACAATCTGGTTTATTGTCAGAGTAATATAGAAAACAATAAACGAGACAAACAACATTCGGATGAAATAGATTGATATTTTCAGACTTCCCTGGCGATATACATGTATCTGTCACGTGGTTTTAAAGAGCGTGAAATTAATATACGTGTGTTGCAGAACTTATTTGACAGATATTGTATTGTACTACATGGAACTGGTATTTCAGCACAACCACCACTAGTAACAGTGTATACATCTTTATTTGGATGAAACAATTGATCACATGTCTTTGATACTACTATACATCGACTGTAGCGGTTGTGTGAGCTCATAACTCATGTAGAATCACACCAATCTCAACCACATTTAAGTAAATATTGTTTTCCATTGCAGAATGCCCATTTTATGTTGCTGGGATTGGATACATGGGGCTTATAGGTTTTGCGACCAGTGCAGATCCAGATCAGATTGTGCATCCGCACAGTCTGATCAGGATCTGCACTGTTCGCCATTCCGTCAATGAAATACCCAGTACTTCTAATAAGGCATATGCATCGTTACCAGGATACGGGATTGTGCAATTTCAACTCAAGTGCTCGATTTCTCCACTCACAGCCACATATGATTGATTACATAACATGGTGTAGTGTAATCAATATATTTATGATATCTTTACAGAACACATGTGACAGTGTGGGTGGTCAGTACAGCTTCATTGTATGATCATGTGGTTATGCAATATATATAATCTAACATTTATCTTGATTTAACATACCGTAATATAAATAACCAATTGACTGAATTCGTAAGAAACACGGCATAGATTAATTTCTTGTAAATACAAGTAATATATAGAGAATACAAGGCTAGGGTTTTTTGATATCAAGTTTATCAGGAAAGTGCTAGGAAACGCGTAGGAATTCCGAAGCTTACCGAGGAATTACTACCGTTTCCGAGCCGAGCCTGATACACTTGATATCAAAAGACAGTAGCCTGGTATTCTATTTATCAGGTAACATTTTATGCTCGATAATGACCACATTTGACTAGTTATCTATGGACAGAACGCGGACTTGTGTATGTTGCGTCATTACACTGCCGTCATTCGGTAACGTCACGTGACGTCATCCGACCAATAGAACGTCAGTTTTCACTTCGTTGTAACCAGGATGTTTGTATCAGGTCAATGCGTGTTACAACAATATGTTATCAGTCAGTACGTATTCGGTCAATACAGGGCAAGTTAAATGATAACAAACTATGGGTTGTTGCGTTTACTGTGGTGCAGAAAACAGTTGGTCTGTTTAAAGTGTGTAGCGTCTCCGTCGGACTTCATGCGCGTTAAACAGTTCAAGTTTGTCCGTACCCCAGTATTTTTTAAGCAATACATATATGAGACACGCGAAATTTCATTAAATACGTTTACACAATTTACAATGTATGTCATAAATAAAGTCAGAAGTTGACGAAAGTTTCAGAGTACATGCGGCAATATAATTCCACATGTACTCTGAAAATTTTGTCAACTTTTGACGCCATTTGAGGAAAATATTGTAAATTTTGTTAACGTTTTTCATGAAATTACGCAGATGTCAGAAGGTACAAAATGACATGGCGTGTCTCATATTACAAATACACGTATTAGCCTAAGAGTCAAGAATGGTGAACTAATTCAGAAATTCAAAAATGCGAAATCAGACCTTTTAGCGAATACAAGTGAAACAAAGCCGTCTGGGATTGTAGGCTATATCAGTGATTCGCCACAAACGATTATTATTGGCCGTTACTCCAGTACAGCTAGCACAGCTAGCACATGTATACCGCGTAATGATATGATTTAAACAATGTTTTAGCTGTACACCGACTGTGACGTGGTTACCTAACCCGAATTGTTTCGCTGTCATGCAATGCGACTTACAAGACTTGTAAGTCGCAATGCGTGACAGCAACACTTCGGGTTAACGGTTACCCATCAGGGGGCCGTTTCACTAAACTTCGTACGACTAAAATGTTGGTAAGAGCAAATTTAGGATCGTCAGGAAATTTCTATTGATGGTTTTACATTTATTGAGCATAGGCTGCATATGCAGCCTATGCTCAATAAATGTAAATTCATTAATTGTTTACAAGAAAAGAGTGTTAATGTGAAATTTACAGACTATCATAATTGTTGACTTACGAACATTTTAGTCGTACGAAGTTTAGTGAAACGGGCCCCTGAACTATAGAGGCGCTCATCAGATGGCGTCTTGGCTGATCCGGTGTGTAATGGCTGGCCGCTTAATAAGCCATGTTTCATACTGGAGCGATTCATCATTATACACATATTAAGTTCTGTACAATTCACCAGCTGGTCATTGTTTTATCCACTTGATATATGTATATAATAATGTATATTTACATGTACATTGTACATACATTTGCACCGTCCAGTAGTATTAAGGATTCGTAGTATCCTCTTTGGATTCGTCAGGAATTTCAAATATAGTTGTACTTATTTAGGAAAATCGACGTTATACATTGTACATATAGGTCTAATAATGCCGGTAAACGTATACCTACATTATACATGTACATATAGGTCTAATAATGCCGGTAAACGTATACCTACATTATACATGTACATATAGGTCTAATAATGCCAGTAAACGTATACCTACATTATACATGTACATGTATATAGGTCTAATAATGCCGGTAAACGTATACCTACATTATACATGTATATACAATAATTTTGCTTAGCGGGTATAACTTTGGAACACCGCTAATATAATTTATCAACAACTATTTGGGATAAAATCGATTCTACGAATCCTTAATTTTGAACCGTTGACAATAACTAATGGGTAATGTATTAGTTTGCATTTAGTTCGCATTTTTTTTGCATTGGATTGCAATCACAAAATCTACATATTTACATGTATCACCGGGTTTGCTTGAAATATAATACATAAATTACCTCCATTATCGTGTCGCCGTTTTTCGCCGATATTGATTTCGTAAAACACGCAAAATGTTCCCTATATAACGTCGATATTTGACACAAAACTCAGAGCTCATGCGGAATTTAATTCCACATGAGCTCTGAGTTTTGTGTAAATGTTCGACATTACATACGGTAAAATATGACTGAAGTTTGGAAATCATACTCGTAATCATTAACACATACATTGTGTACAAGGCCCTCATACCAAATAGAAACTCATATGACATCCTCTATTTATTACGTACGTTTGTTTCCAATTGAAACACGATGGAACGCCAGCCGACGTCCGGAAGGAACGTCATGTTGGTCAGTGGCGGACCTACGTTACACCTCGTAAAATAATTCCTTCTAAATCATCAGTATTTTGTTTATTTATTTATATTTTGTCTATATTTTGAGGCGCCTATAAGTTTTCATGTACAGTAGAACCTCTCTAAACCGGACATCGTGGGACCATATTGTGTTCACATTAGATATGTTGCACTGTAACGTATTTCTTTGTCGTGTCTGTTCATGATTGAAAATCACAACAATTGTTCATTTGGTTCTTACAGTGGAAACGCTCTACACCGGACACCCTGGGAACCTCACAGGGAACCTCACAGGGTGTCCGGTGTAGAGGGGTTCCACTGTATATAATAATAATGTTATTTGATTTGTGTGTGGTTCTATGCCACTAGTTCCGCCGCGCAACGATAATGCGCTACTAAAGTCGTGCAGCAGTACACGTGACGGAAATCGTGCATATATCCATATACAAATCCAATACCATATACTTACTACATGTACGTGAATACAGTATTATGTCGTGTTGTAACCCATTTGATGAAACGGATACGACACACGTGCCATATCACCTGGATCGAAATTGGTTGGCTCCCAACATCATCATATGTATTCGCAATGTCAAATGAACACAAAGAAGACATTGCAAATGTAATTCCTAATGCCGCGACAACGCAATGGTGTAATACGAAATGTTTACAAAGAACGGGAGCCTATGCTATGGTATATTTATAATATATGGCGATAACAAATTACAATTTTCGAAAAAAAATTTTTATCATCAACTATTTTTCTCGGTGGAGATTTTCAACTTACGGGGAAAATAGTCAATGGCGTCTTCTCACTAAAACGTTTTGGATATCTCCAAAGTATATTGTTCCTTGGTTGTGTGATAAACAGAATCTCAAACTCGTTTCCATTTGATATGAAATTTATGAAACTCGTCAGCAATTGTATACACCTCGTCAGAGGCTCGGTTCACAAATTGTTCGTGACTCTTTTCATAAATCTCATATCAAATGGAAACTCGTTTGAGATGCTCGATATATTATTGTGCAAATACGCGTGTGCCTACCGACACTGCAACGTTTAATTTCGAGTAGACAACACTACGTGTATGATTTGATAGCAGTTTTACGTCATGAGTTAACGACATTACAACATGATACTGTTTACCGATATGCTGCATTTGGAGCTTAATTTAATCTGTGAAGCAAGTCCTAACATATACAAAGTATACATGTTTATTTTGGATATTTTTAATTTGATGCAAACAAGTTTATCTCGTATGCAATGAGAAATGTATTGGAAACGTATCAGTTTGCTGCACACTGGTTGGAAATCACGTGCTAAACAGATTCACATTCTCATTTACATTTGATATGAGAGTTATGAAACTCCACAGTCTTATTTCTCTCTCATGAAATCCGTGAAGTTGTTGATAAATAATCACTCAT
The DNA here is from genome assembly GCA_029237695.1 of Conchocele bisecta. Lineage (NCBI taxonomy): Eukaryota > Metazoa > Mollusca > Bivalvia > Lucinida > Thyasiridae > Conchocele > Conchocele bisecta. The sequence goes on along the minus strand of CM055272.1, from coordinate 97,672,101 downwards.
GTCCTCCCCTATATGTACTCACGTGTAAAACTTCTAGGGTGCTACAATCTCCAGATCCGGTGAACATGTCAAATTGTCCAATTCTGACACCACCGCTCATTAAATAATTGTGTATTGATACCACATTGCGGGATACAGTCATATATTGATGATAAAACTGGCAATAAATGGTCATAATTTCTCCCAACGGCAGGAAAACAGCGATTACCGTGCTCTCCAAATTTGTTATTGTTCGTGTTTCGCTTGTATTTGCAAGAAATATTACACGGTTGAATAATTAAAATATCTCCATATTTTGCTGCCATAAGCTGCATATATGACGCCGACAATATGCTTAATCCGACAGTTTCAATTAGGGAATAAAACCATCGGATGTTGCGTTTACTGTGGGTGAACAATACAGTTGGTCTGTTTAAAGTGCGAGGAGTCCTTCGGACTTGAAACAGGCCACATGTATTATTAACCCCAGTAAACGCAACAGCCCATGGTTTTATTACTTATATTTACACTGAATTTGCTGATAGCTTCAAAAATGTAAATAACCAAATATGGCGTTAAAATTAAGATTTATCTTGTTCTACGTCATTTTGTCGCAATTCCTGAAACAGCGACGTTGCCGGTCAATAGCGTGAAGTTATTGACAACCTCGTGCTAATTAATGACGTCAAACTAACGTTAACCAATCAACAACATCGCGCGACGTCACGTATTGTATTGGGATGTAAACGCAATACGTCGACTGGGCGTTTGCATTATGAATGTATAGAAGGTGTAAATATTAACGTCTAATGATATTTAAAAACTTTAGAAAAATAATAACGGCGTATTTCTATTTCAGAGATACCATAGGCTGCGTGTAGATACTGCCATATTTTATTTCGTAATTGTAGGATTATAGCGGGCTAACACAAAATGAGCTCAAAAAGATGTCGTTTTCGACCAATATTTCATAAGATCTTTCCGTGCATCCGTGTAGTCTGATCTGCGCCTACATTGATGATGCCATCGGCGAACAACATTAGTATAAGCTCATATACTTCCAGCACACACATATTTACACAATTCCCTAACATTTGATTGGTCCGTAGCAAGTCTCTGTCCAAAATTTATATCCCAGTAAACTCCCATATGCCGAACTACTTTCCGTAACCGTGAGGCGCAGTTAAAATAATTCTTAAGAAAACGGAAAATAAACACATTTTCTTGATGAATGTATTTCAAATGCTGGAATTATAAGGAATTAATGGCCTTTTTGTTGAATTTATCGGGGATATAAACTTGGAAAAGTCGCGGGAATACTGGACGAGGCCTTCCGGCCTTCGTCCAGTATTCCCGCGACATTTGCAAGTTTATACCCCGATAAATTTCACACAAAGGCCATTAATTCCTATAGTAAAGGTTTTTTTGCAGCTGTAACTCAGTGACCCCCCGTACCGTACGTACGGTAGAGAGGGTCACAGAGTTACAGCTGCAACTATAGTAACCGTATAATCGAAATACAAATAGTATGTGCAATTTCATACTAGAAACACAAATATTATTGTCCAAACTGATACAAAATGAAATATTAGTACACCTAGTATCGATTGCATATGGTAAACGACGATCTTCGCCAGTGCATGTTTTTACGACAGTGTATGGAACCCGATACCAGTAACGCGAATATTCGTCTTTCTACAATCAGATTACATAGGATCGGTATTCATCGATCATTATATAACTGTGTGAATGTGAAGTTGATCAGAATCTATGCTGGTATACATTAGTCAGCTACTATTGTTTTGTTCATTTTCAGCGGTTCGCACAAAAGGTAGGTTTTTATTCTACATTAACACTTTGAAACCAAACGCCCGCTATACCTTTTTATGCAAACAGTGCAGATCCAGATGAGCCGGCTCGTAACGAGCCGTCTCGTCAGGATCTGCACGTTTTGCTAGTAATGTTCATACTTTTTAGAACAAAAACACCCCCTTTTCAAAAATGTACTAGCCTGAAAATCATTTTGTGACAGTTGGATTGATTGCACAATTAACATATCGATATCCATTGCAGTAGGGGTGAATGTTTTAAGACAAACAATGATGTATTACCTAGTAAGAATATGTGCGATATCATGCAAAATATTTACCACATTACAACATTGTTGTAAATGACATCGAAAGACGGCCAAATCTTCAGAGCAAATGCGGAACAGAATTATGCAGTTGCTATGGACAGTTCGTCCACTTTCGATGCCATTTTTAGAAAATATCACAATTTCAAATTATGTAAACATTTTTCGCGAAGAATTGCAGATTTGCTTAGGTACACACTCCCATGACTTGTTTCAATTGTTCTTAATTATTTTCCACAATCTCGAGAACATTTGCAGAAACCGTAATAGCTTCCCAAAATAGCACTGTATTTTTTTCCATGGCCACTATGTGATCGAATGTGGCTGTGGTTGGAGAAAAGGGGCTTATAGCATTTGTGACCAGTGTAAATCTTTATCAAATAGCACACTTTCCTAGCCTGATAACGATCTGTATCGCGTGTGAGAAACATTGCGTTGTATAATTGATGGATTATTGAACGGTGCAGATCATGATCAGACTGTGCGGATGCACAGGCTGATCTGGATCTACAGAGGTCACACATTACAGAGGAACTATGGGATTCGACCCCGTTAACCCGGCCTCAAATGAAATTAGCTGTTTACAAGCACCATTTAATAAATAAGGCAACACACATAACCCAATCGCTCGAGTCGCGGCCACAAAGTCTATTGGACACCGATTCTATCACGACAGCGAATGTTTCTTAACATTTCTGAACGCGTTGATATAATTCTCATCCTGGGTGAACGATCCTATTTGTGATTGCGGCGACAGGCGCACGGCTTTGTATTTGTTTTGACTCCCAGAATAATTAAACGTGAAATTATCAGAATTCTCGTCGTCCGCCAAACTACTCACTGATGATCGGTTATCGAATATCGTAGCATCGGCGAGATTCGTCCGCGATAATCGATGCTTCTGCTGATGCACTTGTAGTGATTTGCACGGTGACTCGGAATTACACCTTTGTAGACTGTAGTTATTTTCAGGTAAGTCATCGTTCACTGAATTATGTGAGACACTGTTACTGTACCGCGGGCGGCGCACCGTTGACGCTCCAAACCGACGCATTTCGTTGTACGAGTTACTGTTCTCGAGGAACATTCGCGGTTTTAATTTGTACTGGCACCGGAGAATACGGATGAATGCTCTCTTGAATTCCTTGCTCGAGCTGGCGTATATGATTGGGTTCATCAGCGAGTTACAGTAGCCCAGCCAGAATATCACCGTGAACAGGTCGCCAGGCACCGTACACGACTCACAGAGAACATCTGAAATAGACAAACGGATACACGTTGACATTATCAGATAGTATAAACGTACGTATCACAACTTTGATACATTTTCGAGTCATGTATCTGCATGTACACAGCATATGTGCAATGTATGGACATGAGGATGTGTTACACAGTTAAATCACGTTCGTCCGCATGTACGATCGATAGTGCACTCGCTAAAGCTCGCGGATTATCTCCTCGTACATCCGGACGAACGTTGATCTAACTGTGGCCTGTATCAGTATCGGGTTGAGCCACCCATTAGAGTCTCTGTTCTATCACACAGCATATATCGGTTCTCAAAATCAATTGTTTGTACCATAAATGGCTTCAACTGTTGACGACAATTCCAGGCCATATGCGCGATCCATGTGCTCTGAAATTACCGTCAACGTTGAACGTCATTTTCATAATATATCGCAAATTCTCAAGCGACACATGTAAGGCATAACCGATCATGTACTGACTGATCCAGATAATTGAGACACGCCATGTGATTGTGTACCTTCGGACATCCGCGTAATTTCATTAAATACGTTTACAATATTTACAATATTTTTCATAAATAAAGTCAAAAGTTGGCAACATTTTCAGAGTAGTGAAATATACGTATAAATAGTCATCCACTAGTTTCTATTAGATTGACGCTTGTGCGTGCGTGCGTGCGTGCGTGCGTGCGTCGTTCGTGCGTGCGTGTGTGTGAATTTCGTAAACATATTTCATAAAATTACGCAGATGTCCGAAGGTACAAAATCACATGGCGTGTCTCATATATAGTGGGTCATGCGTCTTTCAACAAGACTGGATGATCATGACCAGGTATACCCTTTATATGGGTCATCCGCCGAGGAAAGGGTACCTTACAACATTTGCGATCCGCCTTGTCACAGACCAGCCTGCGCATGCGCTCAGTATGGTCATCGCATTTCCATGAATTTATATGCGCTTGGGATCCGTTACATTAAAAGTCTTACCATTAAGCCGTGCGTAAGTGCAAAACTACAGACAGATGCTCTTTCAACCGACATATGCATACGTTTTTGACGTATCGAGCATTACATGTCGGAATAATCTGTCAATTACGTGAATGTGTAAAATGCGTTCGTAGAAATCTTCGTACGAACATGTTCACCACATGAAGCTTAGTGTAGCGGGTCACAGTATAGCAGCTTTGGTCGATCCATGTCGCCTATTTCACCAACATTGCAAAGTATATTTATCTAGCAAAGTATACTTTGAGGGTGTAATCATTTATGTTTCCCGAAATTATTTCATAAAGAACTAATGACTGCTTATATTTGACGATTAAACGTATGCAGAATTATTATACTGAATGTATTACATTATCACAGCCAACATTGAAATCTTGATGAAATCGGCTACTGATGATACAAAGACACCTAATGATTAAAAATCTTCATTGGCCGCATATATCGTAAATCCCCTTTGTCAGCCAACGGTTCAGCTTTATTATAAGTTCGCTACATTCACAACTGACATGGTGTTACCCAAATACACTCGTGGACGTCCAAAACGTACATACTTATTCGAGTCAGTTAGATCAAACGCTTGTCTGCCAACCAACGTTTTGACACATGTGGCTATTACTGGATAAATGTGACTTATGGGTTTTGAGAGCAGTGTAGATCCAGATCAGCCTGCGCATCCGTTCGCCATTCAATCAACGAACATCCATCATGCTTCTAACAAGCAAGAAAAAGTTATTTTTTTATTTTATAAATGTATCGTTATCTGGCTACATGAGTGTGTTGATCTGGAACTACACTGGTCACAAATCGCATAAGCCCCATTTCTCCAGTCAAACTCACAGCCATAAAAACGTGAACTCTAAGCGCAACTTTGACCCTTGAGTCTGGACATTGATTCACTCTGCTCGGGGAACATGAGCGCGATTAAATTGTCAGAGGTTTGTGAAAGCCCTCGTCCTTCTTATTGAGTTTGGCATCAGCAGCGTTCTCGATACCGTGTATCTATTGATCTACCCGCAAACATAACAGCGCAAAGTAATTAACAAAGAACCCATGTGATTTGTGGAAAAGCGGTTTTCTTTTTTTAAAGAAAATTAATGAAATATTCATATTAAGGCCTTATTCCAGGATGGATAAATGAGCGCGTAGAGTGAGTATTTATATCAATTTATATGTAAACAAAACACGAATGAGTACTTATGAAGCTTGGCAATAAAACATGAAACTAAACAATACTGTAGTAATTTCCAATAACCTCCAAAGGGAAGCATATTGGAAGGTTATTGGAAATTACTATGATAAAATAAAATGAGTGACTTTAAAACAATGTGTAAACAATACTGTATTGTGAATGATTTTCAGAATCGTAATTACGTGTCTAGTGCGACCCGTGGCCACATATCAGCTGCATCTTGTTTCACTCCAATACGAGACACGCCATGCGATTTTGTACCTTCGGACATCTGCGTAATTTCATGAAAAATGGTTACAAAATTTACAATACTTTTCATCAATAAGGTCAAAAGTTGACAACATTTTCAGAATTTCGTCAACTTTTGACATTATTTATGAAAAATATTGTAAATTTTGTAAACGTATTCAATGAAATTTACGCAGATGTCCGATGATACAAAATCACACGGCGTGTCTCACATGGATGCGTCAAATGGCATTTACGGAGAATTGCAATATTCGGAAGCTGACTCGAAGCGCACTTTTACACATAAAAGGAGCTGACATCGTTAATGTATCAGCTCCGCACTTTTCTGAAATAATTTCACGGCAACTGCACATGATCGTACTCTAGGAAGATAGCGACCTTTGGCAGATATTAGTCCTATTCGTTTCTGGCACACGCAGACGTTTTTGTCCTACTGAGTGTACCCCGCGATGCATGTTCAATAATGTCCAAATACGCTGTCAGTCTATGACGTTTGCCGCGGTGACATGTCGAGCGGAAAGTAATCTCGTTCCGCGACGACTCAAATGTGAGTGCTGCGAAATATATATATACTTGTACATGTAAATGTATATAATATTAACAGATAGACATATTGAGCAGTTAGTCGTTCATTATAATGATGCTAACAAGAGCGTATTCAATATCTAACTTGGTCTCTCGATTTGATTTTTGTCGCGCCTGCTTTAGCAGAGGCGCAACTATAGTCGGCGCTTTTTCCGTCGTCGTCGTCGTCCGCGTCGTCCGCGTCGTCCGCGTCGTCCGCGTCGTCCGCGTCGTCCGCGTCTTCGTCGTCCGCGTTGTCCGGTTTTTTGTAAGGCAAATGCGTTAAAGTTATTGTTTTTTCACAATATCTGTTTAACCCCTTGCCAGATTTTCATAATATTTCACATCAATGTTTGTCTACGGATGATGCTTCATTACTTACATCCCCACATCCAAATTCTGAAGGTCAAGGTCATTTATTTACTTGTAATGTTCACCGGTTTTGTAACAGAAATGCGTTAAAGTTATTGTTTTTTTTCACAATATCTCTTTAACCCCTTGCCATACTTTGATAATATTTCACACAATCTTTGTCTAGGGATGATGCTTCATTACGCACACCCCCACATTCAAATTATCAAGGTCATTTATTTACTTGTAATGTTCACCGGTTTTGTAACAGAAATGCATTAAAGTTATTGTTTTTTTCACAATATCTCTTTAACCCCTTGTCAGACTTTGATAATATTGCACATCAATATTTGTCTAGGGATGATGCTTCATTACACACACCCCCACTTCCAAATTCTCAACGTCAATGTCATTTATTTACTTGTAATGTTCACGGTCAAATGCCTCGGCAGGCGCGATACCGCTTCCGTGGCGGAATTCTTGTTGTATCTAATGGCCATGTAAAAAAGGGTTTAACGACATATCCAAAGTTGAAACTATATAATAACACATCTAGATCTACATTTGTTGGAGAAATATTACTACTGTCTGTTTCCCGAAAGCTGCCCAAATTTTACAGCCAAATAAACAATGCAAAAAACATATTGATTTCGATAATATTAAATTTTATCAAAATGTAAGAATGTTCCTTCTGTTTGTTTCGTGAGAGTATGTCTACTATAGAATTTATTTCGAAAACATTATTTTTTCTATGGGAATTTAACATTGGGGGAAAAGAGCTGGTGCAGCTGCAGAACGGGTCGAAAAACGATTTTTTTTTCGGAAATTGACCCCGAAAACCAAGCTGGATGACTTGGAGATGATCTAATTCAGAAAACACAAGTTAGAGTTTGAAATCGGCCCACTATTTCTGAAATTAGAAAAAAAAATCCCCATGCTATATCCCCATAGACATCTTCTGTTCTGTTCTGTGAAGATGTCTATGCGGATTTAACATGGGGAACTTGTATTTTCGCAATAAAATCAATATTGCACGGAAGTTCGTGAAACAGACATTTGTTTGCTTCGTGACCCAAAAATATAATATGTTGTGATACTGTCGGGACGGTTAAGCTGAATGCTCCCAATAATATACTTTAGAACAGAAACAAGCCAAGGATAGATTCCTACTCCCGCGACGCATACATGTACAGTGAAACCTCCCTAAACCGGACACCCTGGGAGTTCACTGTAAATCAGGCATTTGATCATTCTGAGTCATAGTTGTGTGCTATGCGATCATGAACAGGCATTATCACCCGAGATAAATGACTAGACACCCATCAAAAATAAGATTTCAGATTCACCCTTGGTGTCCGGCTTAGTGAGGTTCCACTGTAGTACACGTATACATGACCACCTAATAGGTTTGTTCCCTACGTTGCATGTTCCTCGTGCCACATAAGAAATATTTGACCGAATGGTAGTTTGTTCTGGAAATTGGTTGAAGGTCAGTTTGTCATTTCTAATATAGTTGGACGCGCTGTGTATACCACGGGAAGCGCTGTGTATACCACGAGCTAATTTGTAATTAGTTTTCCCACCCAAGAGAGCAAATTGTCACGAATGCGATGGTCATACATACCGTGACGCATTACCGAGTGTAATGTGGTCAAGTTCCTTAGTGGCTCATCTATCCCTGTTTAAAACAGATAACAAGATGGCCAACTTCCTTAGCGAGACGTCTATCCGAACGTTTAGATCATCTCCGACAAGCGACATACTAGACTCGCTGTTCTCATTGATTGACGACCGATACATAAATGACTGAAACCAATCAGTACGGTATGGAGCCAATTCTCATTCTCAAAGAAACACGTTGACTGTTTGTGGGGTTTTGATAAATTGAAACAAAGGTAACATATTATTAGCATATCACAGACCAGGGCCGGATATGGACGGGAGGGGGTGGGGGTTCCGGGGTTGCAACCTCCCCCACCCCCCCGTTCAGCCACGGAGTTTACATAGATCAAAGTTTACCACCAGTTACACAATTACTGGAATTACTGCATATACTCAATAAATGTAAATCCATCAATATAAATTTCCAGACGGTCCTAAATGTGTACTTATGAACATTTTAGTCGTACGTACGAAGTTTAGTGAGACGGGCCTCTGAAACGTGGATTCAGCCATGGTGGTACTACACGTGGCACTTTAAAGTTTACCTGTCATCGTTGTGGCCTCATCACAAGGTGAACAGTCGATGTAAGGCTCGCCATGTATGTACCATTAATGTGGCGGCTCATTGTATCCATAGCGATTGTGCAGGTTCGGATTATTACATTCGATCAGAGACATAGACTCCTTGGTTTGATGTCAAAACACGAAAGGGGAAAACACGACATCGACCTTCTTTCGCATTGCGACAGTTGAATGTACGATTTTTGGATCGAATTTTCGCATTTTCGCACTTTCGTGATTTCGATTTTCATCTTTCGCCTTTTCATGAGCTCACCCTTTGTTATAATATAAACGCGTGTCTGAGGTAATAGTCGGGTGATTTATGTAAAGTCGTGCGATATGTCTGCCGAAAGTGATTTTTTTGGCTAAAAGTATTGTTTAGGGACTTAGTAAGCAGAAAAAACGTGGTGGCAATTTTACTTTTCATTTTTGATCGTAATGACAATACTATTTGTACCCAGACAATTTATATTATGACACACAATAGACAAGGTAATATCATAAATGTGTATTTACATTTTTTCAACGTTGTATGCATCCGTGAAAATACCCCACCCACCCATTTACCTGTATGAATATTTGCGTTAGTTGACATTTTAATAGATGTGAGTAAGTCTTTGACAATTCACATTTCCTTTGTGCTAAATTGATGTATTGTGTCCCAGATAGACACACTAATGGACGACCCGGCCTTTCCAATCGTTTGCGATGTTCTGTTACCCCCCCCCCCCCCCCCACCCTCCCATCACTATACAGCTGCACTATTTAATTTGTGAAATAGAGTCAATATATAACGAATAGTGTAAGTTGATTGGCGGTGTATCTACCTATTATATTTGAATGTTGCATATGTAATACTATGCTATACTGACATTAGTATGCCAAGATATGAAAGAGTAAAAAAATGAGTAGGAAAATAAATAACATATATATATATAACACGATGCCAAAATAATATATGAACCACAAGGGCAACATTCTCAGCATACGGCGGTAATCGCAGATTCTTAAAAAAAAACAGAGGTACACGCAACGATCAGCTGTGTACGGTTCCCCTAATTCCTAATTGAAAAAAAAACCCACAACAGACACAAACCGACAACCCAAATAATTACATATAAGAATGCAGCGAATGCGCCATATAATACAAACGTCAACATAGTCCTAACAAACAAACGCCTCATCCAAGTACTGAATACAAATTAATGTGATATATTAACTCTGTGTTTGCATTTGCATAATTCTACATTGTCACTAAAACTTACAGGTCCGCGTCATCACGTATGCTGTAACCCTCAAAATTGCCACAATCGACACACTTGCAGAGTGCGGTACATGCTAGTCTGTTTTGCTTACATGGACAGTTTGGTTTCTCTTTGCAAGAGCCTTTGTAGCCACACTTCACCAGCTCCAGCACTGCCAATGGAGCCGGTTTATTGAGACATTTAATCGGCACCAGTTTCCCCTTGGCGTCCAGTTCTCAACCATTATCATCAAGACGCGGTATGCGTGGTTTTGGTTCTCGGTACGTTTTGTCTCTCATTGAGATGAAGTCTGTATATATGGTTTGAGAGTTCCAAGAGTAGGCGGGAGCTTTTCACTTTCAATGTTTTTGGTTCTGAATAATTGCATATGCTATTGGGCGAATAAACCAAGCATACGAATCTCTCTAGACTTGTTATACCAATATCGTCAGGTGCCAATCCATTTCCAAGTCCCTGTAAAACTATGTCATCTTCAGGTTTGAGGGAAAGGTATTTGACAATACAAGTTTTCTTCAATATAATAAAGAACTTGCCGCCCCAGTCTGCGCCTGTAAAATTGTGCAGACCAACCAAGCCTATTGTCTTTTCCGGCCCTAGTTCAGAGTACCTTTCTTTTACATCGATAGTTCGGAATGATTTTCCTCTTCCAATTAAAAGTTTCAGTTGACCGGGGATATTTTCAATTGCTACCATATCCATCAACGGAAGGAACACATCCGTGTCAGGGGACCATACATAAATGTCCCGAACTGAATGACTTTGTAAAGAGGCATCGAGAGCGTGAAGTGGAATCTGTGTATCTGCCTCTTCATGGGAATGGGCCTGGGTTAATAAGATGTGGCTTGTTCGTGTGAGCAGATGTTCCAAACACAACAACAATGCCCTGAACACTATTCGCAAAGCGTATATGTCAAATATTACTCTTCGTTCGGAATAACCGGTCATCAGTTTCGATATGCGTTGCAAAAACGCAACCTCGAAGTCTGATATTGTGTCCATTCCATTGAACGACGGCCTGTGCATCTATTATGATCACCTTCTCTCCGGCATCAGTGGACACACACGCATCGTTGTCATTGTCAGTATTGTTATCGGGAGTGGAATTCATTAGAAATTGTACTACACATTGCAATGTCCTCGCCTGTCTGAACTGGATTTTCTACTGTTTCAATTGTAAGTTCTCCTAACTCGGCAACAGTAGTATTCTCATTAGATGTAGCTGAAGTTTGTGTACCAGCCCCCGTAGCTTGTCCGAACTATTCTATTTCCTTCATAAATGAGACTTTGTCCGATGGTAGCAACAATGTTCCGTCGGTAGCAAAGAGAGATCGTGGTGTTATAGCCATCTCATAATTTCCGATTGTTTCCCCCAGCTTCGACATCATGTATGGGCGTGCCTGTTGAACGACTAAAAACGACGCAAATAATTGGCGATCTTTACGAAGCTTCATTACTTTGTTGCCGATTGCTGCATTTGATTTTGTTAAACATGTACTGTGTGTTTTCAATTTTTCAATTCTATCCAAACAGATAGCGCAGATGCCGTTCTCAATCGCGTTTCTAAGACATCTTTATACCGTTCAGTTCCCTTCTCATCTCTCTTCAGAATATCGTACCCTGCAGTGTCTGGTAAAGCCATCATGGAAACTATGTTTACCAGTGGCAGCTTGTTTTCGAATGGATGTCCATCGCAGTAGCTTTCTACACATATCTTAATTTTTGCGGCATTTCTTGCAGCTCGTGTGCCAAATGTCCCAGACAATTGATAATTTTCTTCAGGGTGTGAGCTGCTACCGGATAAATATAATGATTGAAACTCACCGACAATGCGTGTCATTTCGGGAGCTGTGAGTAGGAATCGATTGAGCGTTGGTTCACTTTGAATTATACCAGTAATGCCTCCAACCACCTTCAACTCTCTAATACTCTGCTCCAGAGTCTGATCCACAAACAGATTGGTAAATGGTATACCAGTTTTCTTCACACAAAAATCACCTTCTTCGAGTGCTTTCCATGTTTCAGGGCATTCGGTCTTGAGCTCGTTCACCTAGGCAATGTGTACTGGAAGTATGCATGTGTAGTTGTATAAATCATGCGCGAAGAAGTATTTTACTTGCTCATCGAGGGCTGACAAATATTCGTTCCAATTGCCCTGCCTACATGCTCGGATCAGGTGAAGAAGGCACTCGACCTGGTGTAAATAGTTCATGATGAACACACCTAATTATCCACTAGCCTCGTCTGTCATGTCTTTGTCAAGTATATTAACAGAGTTAATATATCATATTTTATCCAGTACTTGGATGAGGCGTTTGTTTGTTAGTAAAATGCCACCACGTTTTTTCTGCTTACTAAGTCCCTAAACAATACTTTTACCAATGATACATAATGGTTAATGTGGTCGCATTGTTTTCAATTTGGAAGCGTGTGTGGGCTCGCACAACAACCCATATTTTCTTTGCTATTTTACAATGGTTCACATGAGTCGTCTTCAAACAGTAAGTTTTGTCACGTATACAAAGCGTGTGCAAAAGTGTAAGTGATATTAACATAGTGGGTGGGGTATCTTCGCGGGCCGTAAACGATTAACAATGAAAAATGAAACTGCCACCTAAGAAATTTCGTATGCGTTCGTTAAGAATACCATGTTAAAGTTTACATAATTGCTACACACAACATGTACATATACATTGACACCCACGATATTCATACTAGCAAATAGGTGGGTGGGGTATTTTCGCGTAAGTTTACAGGAAAAAAAAACAACTCGTCATTGGAATATTGGTTAATTGATTTTAAATCATCCGACGATAACATCACACTTAATATATCAGTTTCATCATGTATGTAAAGCTGATGCGAACGCGAACCCGTGTGTAATGGTAAAAAAGTGGGTGGGGTATTTTCGTCGGCCTGTAAAAAGTTAAAAAGTAAAATGGCCACCACGTTTTATCTGCTTAATAAGTCCATCAACAGCACTATTAGCAAACAAAATCAATTTCGGCAGACATATCGCACGGGAGCCTGTATCCTACCGTCGAGTACTATACTATAACTAGAAAAGTATATTTCGGTAAAAAAGTGTAGTTTCGAGAACAGACGACATTGCTATCGCGAAATGGGTTATATTTTCTATTTCTCTAACTAGAAAAGTATATTTCGGTAAAAAAGTGTAGTTTCGAGAACAGACGACATTGCTATCGCGAAATGGGTTATATTTTCTATTTCTCTGCTCGAATCTGCTTCATATTTCACACACGCATTACTCCAATGGTCTTCTACCGCCCTGTGACAAATCCACGTTCGCCCCGGCTAAGCTCATGGTCTCACATATTTGGGCCCACGCGGGGGTATTCCGTAAGCCTACATTATTAACAAATCTAGTTCTGTCAGTGAATGCTTAGTGTGCACTTATGCGCTTACATGTATGAATACTTAAGGTGTGCCTAAGCCGGCATATAAAATACCCTTCCTGCAAATTTAGCTGTGACTTGAGAAGTTCCGCTTACTGGATGTTTGATCGTGTAGCTCCTGATCAAATATTGCACTCCTGTAGCCTGATAATGATCTTTCAGTATTATCAATCGAGAAATATCCGTGTCTGCGATTGATCAGATGCTGGTCACGTGATCTTCGATATAAATGCACATTGACCTGAAAGTTGATTCAAAATGTCATATTGACCTGAAGGCGGAGCCTCCGACGTTGTGGATTGGCTAAAGTCTCTATGACGTCTTTAAAATACATGGCGTTGCTAATCATATCATGCTCTTCACCAGCAACGTCGCTGAACATGACGACTATGAATTGGCCTAAATAATGTATCAGGGTGTGTGATCACGTCGTTTCCGAACCCGATTTCCGACGTGACGTAATCTGTGACGTAATTTTTACAGTAGATTTTGATCAAAATCTTCCTAACAAACGGACGGATTTGTATGATATGTAGCGCACCAACTACGATGGAATATGTGTTGTATGGGTGCTCTGAAAGTTCTTTACAATAACTTATAAATTTCACAAAGAATCGAGTATCGTTTATTTCTTACATTCACGTGCTCTCGTTTTTATTTACATTTACTGTACCGGTAACCGATTCTTCGACAAAACGACAGAATTATGAGATTAAAGCCGCCTATACAATAAAGGGCAACGTGTACCGCATTTGCTGCGGTATATTTCATAAAAATATGTCATTCCGTTAGGTACATGCCCACTCAGTAAGCACAAAATGTTCTTTATAGGAATTAAATAAGTGTATAATTGTGTCACTATTCCACCAGTTCTAAAAATTACAAGTGCCCGGAAAACAGATATAATCATGTAGTAATATTTATTTTACTGATATTGACGCGCGGTAGTATCAGGCTATTTTCATATGCAAATGAGGCATGCTATTTTTTTTAATTATTTATACTAATTAAATGCGTCACCTGAAAAAATAATATTTTCGACAGATTATAAAGTATGATCATTGCACATCCAAAAATAAATACAGATAATAAATAGTAATGTCCGTTAACATTTAAAGGAAACACGGTTATCGCCCCTGATATCAGTGTGAAATTTTAATAATGCCAATCAATACGTGGGGTAATGGTGAATGAATGTTTATTTTGCCAGAAAATGTCATACGTACAGAATATACAAAAGTATCTGTATCAGTATATTATAACCTACTGCGTGGGCATGTACCTTCAAAGGAAATCTACTGTAAACACGTCCAAAAAACATGACGTCATTCCGTTGGGAAAGCACGTGATCCCACACCTTGGTTTAGGACATAAAGCCACCAATCACCGGTGATCCACTCCTGCACTTGAAATACAGTCCTCAAAGTAAATCATTCATATCCCCGTGATAATGCGTCTGGTCGCACTTACATAGTTAGACATAAGAGCATGGGATCGGCGACTTTACTTTGATATTTCCCGGAACTCGTGTCATAATAATTACCATAAACAATGTTTGTAGTTCTAAAATTGTACAAAGGAATTACGCGTCTTCTCTGGCATTGTATTATTTACCATCTCAAAATGTCATCGTCGCATTAAATGCGTTACATGTACACGCCCACTCAGAAGGCACAAACTGTTCTTTATGGGAATTAAATAAGTGCATAATTGTGTCACTATTCCACCAGTTCTAAAACTTACGAGTGCCCGCTATACAGATATAACCATTTAATAATGTTTATTTTACTGATAGTGACGCGCGGTGGTGTCAGGCTATTTTCATATGCAAATGAGGCATGCTATTTTTTTAATTATTTATACTAATTAAATGCGTTACATGAAAAAATATTATTTTCGACAAATTATAAAGTGTGATCATTGCACATTAAGGGAATAAATAGTAAGTATCTATATATCTATCTATCAATCCTTTGTAAAAGATCATACTGTTTTTGAAGTAATCTTACGTCTAGTTATCATAATTTTGCACTTACGAACATTTTACTTGTATGAAGTTTAGTGAAACGGGTCCCAGGTCTTTGCAAATACTTAGCGGATGTAAGGACTGAGTATGTTATTATAACTGAGACACGTCATGTGATTTTGTGCCTTCGGACATCTGCGTAATTTCATGAAATACGTTTACAAAATTTACAATATTGTCCGTAAATGGCGTCACAAGTTGACACAGTTTTCAGACTACATGCGCATGTACTCTGAACATTTTGTCGACTTTTTACTTTGTTTATGACAAATACATTTTGTAAACGTATTTAAGGAAATTACGCAGTTGTCCGAAGGTACGTGTTTCATATATTGTAACGCATTGTTCGCTCTTTGTCGCCTTAACACAGATACGATACGTACTGAGCTATTGAAGCGAATGTGTATCGAACTGGTAAGTGCGAGAGACGTGAATACCGATACTGGGACAATGCAGCCAATGTACCCAAATAACTATTTAATCATATACGTGTCTAAAACACACGAACATTCCATTTTTCTCTCAGCTACTGACGTCGCCAGGCTGTCAAAACGAAGCAAGTCATGTTGTGCATTTGCGAAACGTCTAGATAAAAGGAATTACGTCATTTGTGACCAGCGCAACCCCAGATCATGCGCAGTCTGATATGGGGTTACGCCGGTCACCATTGCGTCATTCTATTGGGAGTACTTATTTACTTCAATCACTCTATGGTTATATATGAGGAAAGATGATCAACCGCTATTGTTAACAGTACTAGCGCGTCCGTGGTTTTCAACCGGCGGTCACTTGTGTACAGTCTAGACAAATTGAAGATAACATGTCAAAGGCAGAGGTTCGTGGTGTTCGGTGAGCGGTTTATCCATCAATGATAAACTGTGTGTGGAAATGTGCCAGTATTCGGAGGATATGCTTGCTTTAAAATCAGGCCAGAAGCTAGAATATATAATCACGTTCTGCACTTGAAGATATATATGTAGGTTTTACCTATTGATTGTAGCCGAGCACACTGTGTACAGATGAGTACACACAATATCGAACTTTGATATGAGGACCCGTCACATGCTATGGTGCAGATTGTGTAGACTCGTACTATATATACGCGACTGTTACGCTAATTTATAAATTCCCGCTTTTTCGAAACAATAATTTACAAAGTCCCGCTTTTCCGAACAAATGAGTCGAACGTAAAATATGCTTATCGATAACGGATGGTCAGAAATGTACGTTTAACATAAAATAGAAATAACCGTAATGTGTTTTGTGGCTGAAGATTGTCCACTTAATTCCAAGTACAATTGGGACAGCTCAAGTACGACGCTTTGGAAAGACCTGCCATTCTCTAATTCAAATGTACCATGCTAGTCTTTTGATACCAAGTGTATCATGAAAGGCCAGCGTACATGTAAGTGATAAGAGAGGAAAGTGTGTCTATAAAGATGGTGTGTAGATTTTACATGTATGGACAAGGATACACGGTTATTACTTGTGTCAGTCAGCGAGTATTTGATAATTCATTCATTCAGTTTCTTTTAGTTAATACCAGATGACTGTTATACACTATGCATGTACAAGGACAATGGTTGTTTACGAATTGTCTTTGATATTACCCCTGTCTAAAATGGTAACCAGGGGCGGATCTAGAGGTGGGGGCTCCGGGGTTGAACCCCCCCCCCCCCCCCCCCCCCCTCCGTTCAGCCACGGAGTTTACACAGTTTACCACCAGTTGGAGTCTGAATTTAAATGCCGTAACACACAAGTGCATTTCTGGACATCTAGATTTCAAAATTTGTCCTGGGGGGCATGCCACCGGACCCCATATAATATGCTAGTGGTCCAGGGGCATGCACCCCAGGACAAATTTATATCCGTAGAGCTGGAAAATATGACAACCCCCCTGTTCCCCCAAATGATGGATCCGCCCCTGGTAACTCATATCATGCACAGCCACTCGAACTACTTGACGTCACACCGATATTGAAGTCATTTGAAGTAAAGAAGTAACACATGCTGGACAGAATATCGCAGGTGGTAGTGCAGTATATAATGTAGAAACAGTGAAGCAGATATCCCGCAATATCGACATGATACGCTGTAGACGAAGTTCTCAATGGATTCATGTATGATGTAGGAACTCAATCTGTGAACACATATACAGTGGAACCTCTCTAAACCGGGCACTGAGAAAACACCGTTGATCTTATTTTTTATTAATTTCATGGTCATTTATCTCAGGTGATAATGTCTGTTCGTGATCGCATAGCACACAACTATATGGCCCAGAATGATCCAATGTCTGATATACAGTGACACTTCCCTAAGCTGAACACCCTGGGGACCTCCCATGGTATCCCGTTTAGAGAGGTTTCACTGTATATAATATACGTATATGATATGTAAACGATACTTATATATTGCAAATAGGTAACCAGCAGAAAAGCGCTAATATAAGTCATGTATCAAGGATGTCGAGCAGGCTTGCTTTTATTTACCGTCTCATATTGCATACACCATCGATGTGCATGATCACGTGGTTATAACAACAACAACAGTGGCTGAAAGTGTTGAAAGCTCGCCCACTCCAAAGTAAGTATTATTTGATATTTTCCTTAATATGAAACGGATTTTGATGAAATATGGCGCAGCAAACGCGTCTTCATGAGCTGCATTTGGTCGTCCAGGGAGTTCGGCACAGACCTATGTAGACACGGAAATCGATTCTTCGCAAAAACGACATAAGTTTGAGAAAAATGCAGCTTAACAAAACGCGTTTTTGATGCGCCATATTTCATCAAAATCCGTTACGTAATAAGGACAATACTAAAGAATACGCACTTTGAATCGGATGGATTCTGGAAGTTTCAGTACTTGTTGTTGTTGTTGTTATAACCAATGTGTTCATGTACCTTGACTATGGCACAGTCACGTTCTGCAAGCAATATTGATATAGAACATGTATGCCAATGATATATAGGGGCGACGATTGGATATATACTATTTATTTCCTCTATAAATCAAACACAAGGACACTCTTGCTAAATTTGTCGATTGGTGTCATCAATCAAATCTGATCGCATCTAGTTGAATACCGACTGGTGCAGAGAATGTAAGGAATGAGCGGAATTACAGATGTAACGTTGTGTATCGTGTTTGGAAATATTATACTGCTTTCTTGGAGTGTGTGTTGTACATGTAGCTGTACTTATTGTTTACCCTAGTTTCTCGACCAATGAAAGAACAGCATTTAGTCTCGATAATCGAATATTGCGGCGCTTTCGCCAATATATATTAAATTAATGATTAAATGTTCAGCGCTATATTTAGAACTGATTTTACACCGTCGCCATCAGGTCACGAGACGCAAAGCATATTACCGTCCACACACGCTCACTTCGTGTGACACCGCCAGTCAGATACTAGTATAGCGATTCGAAATCAAGTTTAGGGGCGGAGCTTCGCGACTGGGCTGGGTAAACAATAAGTAAGTTATAGTTCACTTATTGAACTTGTAATAAACTAATGTCTTGCTCGCTAACGCTCGCTCTATATTTAATATATTACAAATTATATATGTCAACTATAACTATCACTTATAGTTCGCCCTACTGTCTCAGCCAATCGCTGGCCAGTATCGAACTACACTTATTTCACATATTGCAAGATCTAACCCCAATAAGTTACATATTACCAGATTTAATCATTAATTGTTCGACAGGAAATGGAAAATCAATACTCGGATGGGGGATGCCTAATACAATTTGGCTGCACTATAAATATGCTATTGTTCACATATTGGAATTTTAAAGAGCTAAATGCTGCGGTCGCTAGCACTCCCTCGCATTGAATTGCTTAAACATACAATAAAATGTACATACAATCAAATGCAATCGAGATTCCCTGTATTTAGCCGGTACCCATTTACAGCTGGGTACACTGAAGCAGTGTCAATAAAGTGTCTTGCACAAGAACACAACGCACTCCGCCAGTGAGGCACGAACCCACGACCGTAATATCAGCAGTCCAACGTCTCTGACCGCTCAAACACGCGTTCACAAAAGGAACATTTATTGGTAATGCTAACTTGCAATCAAGCGATTTGATTGAATGAGCTTGCGCTGTAGCATTGTGAAGCATCAGTCGATAAAGCCGCTTGATTTCAAATACAATATTCAAGTATTTTCAAATGAAGACATTTAGAAATGTTGTCAAGATTAGCGCGGGTTTTAGTCTACAAAGCCACGTGGCTTGTCTCGTATTGAAGACCGCCAACCTCACTCTCGGGTGGACGTAGCGAATCCGTACGAAGCGTATTATTGTTAACGACGTCGATTACGCCATCTAAATGGCACTGCATATTTGTCTGTTACCAGGGCTCGTTAACTGGGAATAAGTGGCTTAATTGTGGCTGTGACTGGAGAAATGGGGTTCATGTGTTTTGCGACCAGTGTAGATCCAGATCAGACTGTGCATTCTGATCAGGAACTGCACTGTTCGCCATTCCATCAATAGAACACCCGTCATGCTTTTACCAAACAATATAGATGGTTTTCAGGCTGCAGGAGTGTGATCAGAAGCTACACTGGTGACACATCCAAGAAGCCCCCACTCCAGTCACAGCCATAATTATCTTCCCTTATCCCACTCTGTCCACTCATGCGAACGCGATAAGATGGCCACCATTAACACTATTGTAAAAATGCAGTGCCTGGTCCAGATGAGATTGGTTATTTCGTGTATTTATTGGCTATGCGCTATGGGCAATATTTCCATTAAATTCCCCGCTATTTTTGTTGGCTATTTACTGTGATGGACATATGGGCCGTTGGCTGATAAAAAGGTCCTTAAAGGAACTGTGTGGCCAGTTTAGATTATGATGTGCATCAGCGGTTCATATCGTCAATTAAATTGTTAAATTATTGTCCAAGGACACGAGCAGGTAGGGTGATATATGAGACGCGCCATGTTATTTTGTACATCAGCAGAATTTTTCATGGAATATATTTACAGAAACTGTGATAAGGTCTGAAAATGACGGCGAAAGATGTACATATAGAGGTCAGGGTATGGAAATGTTCATAGTAAATGGAATTCTATTCGTCAAATTTCGAAGTCATTTACGAAATATATCGTAATTTGTGTTAATGTTTTTCATGAGATAACGCACATGTTCTTCGGAACACAATAGCATGGTGTGTCTCCTATTAAATGGCGGCCGGTGTAACCCCAGATGAGATTCCGCGGGTGCTGATTATTGGGCAACAGTTCGAAAACATTCACAAACAAATATTATCACATCTTTGATACATTTTCGAGTTTCATTTCTGCACTTACACAGCACATGCTCAATGTATGGACACGAGGATGTGATAACACAGTTACATCACGTTCGTCCGCATGTACGATCGATAATCCACTCGCTAAAGCTCGCGGATTATCTCCTCGTACATGCGGACGAACCGCGATCTAACGATGGCTTGTACATTTTGCGAAATCAACATCATGAGAAATTCGGCACATTCATGCAGCATGATGCCGATCTGACGTATTCGTTTCTATGACAACCATAGATGCGTAGTCAACTCATAGATCTATAAGCCCCGTTAACCCTTTCAACTCACAGGTTGAAATAACGGAGCGAGGTCTATAAATACATTAAATATGCCTAAAAGCATTTCTATCATTTCTCGGGAAGTCATGTCTGAAATGAAGAAATGTCTGTGCGATTAAATTGTCTGTCGTGACGCACAGGACGGGTATAAATGTAGGTTTGATCAAATGTTCGATTGGAAACAATGTTTTGTCCATGCAGAATGTTTTTTTACGGACCGGGACGACGTAAAAGTGTATTTTGAACCCGATGTTTACTCTGTTATATAGCAATATTGACTCGGAAATGTGTTCGTTCTTTCACGACCTATCAATAATGCTAATTTTTTTAATAAAACAAAATAATCGATAGCTCGAAAACGCGTTGACATAGCGCATCGGGGAATAATATATCGTTGCGGAGGGCTAACCTTTTCCTAACTTCTGCAATAGGCGACAATGATATAACTCGGTTGACTGTTTCGTGAGAGTCCGTTGTCTCGAGGCCGTCCGGGTTCGGCCTATTAAAAACGTCGGCACCTTGTATATGTCTATATATAGGGAGTAAAAAACATTTGTTTAGCTTATTTGTTTTCCATTTATTGATGCTCTTAGGCATATTTAATGTACATGTATTTATAGACCTCGGTCCGTTACTTCAACTTGTGTTTCAACCATATGTATTCTACATTGGCTTTGTTTCATAATATTTTTTGGACTATTCCTTCAATGACAAAATATACATGTTTTAGAGTTGAATAATAGCTACAAGCGCTGCAGATCCAGATGTGCCGGCTCGTTACGAGCCGGCTCTTCTGGATCTGCAGCGTTTGATCATGTTGGCTTTCTGGGGCCCGTTTCACTAACGAACTAAGCAAGTACTTTTGTCATAAGTTATAACTTAAGTCCGGAGTACGTGCTTAGTCCGTTTCACAAAACATCTTAGCAAGAACGACAATCGAAATTTACGATGGAAAACTAAGACAGGTAGCTAGCAGTCTTAAGTTATAACTTAAATATTTAAGTCGGAACTTATGAAATAAACAAAGATGGAGGATGCCCCCATGTGAGCCGAGGTGGAGAAAACAATTCACTGACAGCAGGTAAATGTTCACTTCATACGTACTATTTTAGCAAGTATCTGCCATATAAACCATATATGCATACATATAGATAGCCACACCTGTGCTAGTTACCCGTGTATTGCTATTTGTGATGTAGGTCATGTCGTTACCAGTATTCGTTATGCCCAGTTATCGACAACATTTACAACCACTGTAGATCCAGATGAGCCGGCTCGTAACGAACCGTCTGTATGCTGTTCATGTATGTCTGTTTGTCGGTTGGTGTCAGTCAGTTGGTCGGTGTCTGTTGGTCAGTGTCGGTTGGTGTCAGTTGGTGTCAGTCGTTGTTGGTCGGTGTCAGTCGGTGTCGGTCTGTGTCGGTCGGTCGGTCGGTCGGTCGGTCCGGGTCGGTCGGTGTCGGTCGGTTGGTGTCGGTATGTCGGTGTCAGTCAGTTGGTTTCGCACGGTCGGTGTCAGTCGGTCGGTGTCAGTCGGTCGGTCGGTGTCGGTCGGTGTCAGTCGGTGTTGGTCGGTGTCGGTCTGTGTCGGTCGGTCGGTCGGTCGGCCTGGGTCGGTCGGTGTCGGTCGGGGTCGGTCGGTGTCGGTCGGTGTCGGTCGGTGTCGGTCGGTTGGTGTTGGTATGTCGGTGTCGGTGAGTTGGTTTTGCACGGTCGGTGTCAGTCGGTCGGTGTCGGTCGGTCGGTGTAAGTCTGTGTCAGTCGGTGTTGGTCGGTGTCAGTCGATGTCGGTGTGTGTCGGTCGGTCGGTCAGTCGGTTGGTCGGTACGGGTCGGTCGGTGTCGGTCGGTTGGTGTCGGTCGGTCGGTGTAGGTGTCGGTCGCGGTCGCGGTCGCGGTCGCGGTCGGTCGGTCGGTCGGTCGGTCGGTCGGTCGGTCGGTCGGTCGGTCGGTCGGTCGGTCGGTCGGTCGGTCGGTCGGTCGGTCGGTCGGTCGGTCGGTCGGTCGGTGTTGTGAAACCAAATAAGCAATGACTTAAGTCGGTCATAACTTTTGTCATAAGTTATAACTTAAGTTCGAACTTATGAACAAACTAAGATTTGTTAGTGAAACGGGCCCCTGGTCTCTATGGGTGAAAGTGTTAATTCGGAAATCGCGTGTACACAACCGTCTTCTTTAATCTTTCCCAAATTATCAGCATTTCTGAACATCTATTGACTATGCCAAGTCACAATGAAACAATGAATACATACACATTCCTTATACACATACATACATACACATTCCGTATACACATACATACATACACATTCCTTATACACATACATACATACACATTCCTTATACACATACATATATACACACTCCTTATACACATACATACCGACACATTCCTTAGGATACCCCCGCAACGAGTTGTGGGGGAGGGGTATACTGGAGTCATGTTGTCATTGGGTTAGGGCGTACGTCCGTCCGTCACTAAACTTAACATCAGAGAAATATGTTATAACTTATATTTCCTTCGTCTAAAATGCTTAGTATTTCACACATACATTCCTGTAATGCTCTACTACCATGCTGTGCCAAATCCACGACCATCCAACCTCCGCTAATCCCAAGGTCAATGTCAAATACTTAGTCTCTTTACAAAACTTAACATCAGAGAAATATGTTATAACTTCTATTTCCTTCATCTAAAATGCTTAATATTTCACAGATGCATTCCTGTAAGACTCTACTACCATGCTGTGCCAAATCCACGACCATCCAACCCCCGTTAATCCCAAGGTCAAGGTCAAATACTTAGTCTCTTTACAAAACTTAACATCAGAGATATATGTTATAACTTATGTTTCCTTCATCTAAAATGCTTAATATTTCACACATGCATTCCTGTAAGACTCTACTACCATTCTGCGCCAAATCCACGACCGTCCAGCCCATTACAAAACTTAACATCAGAGAAATATGTTATAACTTCATCGAAAATTCTTAATATTTCACGCATGCATTCCTCTAAGGGCCCCCGCTGATCCCAAGGTCAAGGTAACAGGCCCACAGTATTGGAACAAATATGCGTAATTAGGGGTACCTGGGCCCAAGCGGGGGTATTCGGTAGGCCTCGCTTACCGACAAATCTAGTTTGCACAGGATAGTGAATATGTAATCGTAATCATAAAATTCAAAAAAGTATTCTAAACATATACTGTTTAGTACGTTACTGACAAGTCAACAACGCATAGACTATACAGAATGTATATACCAATGACAGCAGTATTTTTGCGACTTTGATGTTCACCCAATCGTGTTCAACATTGCATGGTTGCTAATTGTATAACAATGCCATTTAAAAAAATAATTTTATGAAAGCACAACATCATACACATTATTTACAATATAGGTTTCACAGATTTGGCACACGCAGACTTTCTAAAATATTGACTAATTGACAGCGGTCCTGGCCTTTGTCCATAATTATATTTATATGTTATTTTGTTTGTATGTGAATATATGCAAGAGTTCCACAGGGTGCGATATTGCGCGACTTTAGCAGCGCAATATCGTTGCTTGGCGGAACGAGTGGCATATATCCACATGGACATCAAATAACCTTTTTTATTACATACGTACATCACTCGCAATTTCGATACGCCTAAAAATATATAAAATATAAATAAAATAAACAAATTAGTGGTTATTTAGAAGGAACTATTTTGTGATGGGAAACTTAGTTCCGGATACGTGTATATGTAAAATATTGACGTCTTGCCTTCCATCGTGTTTCAATGGGACACGGAAGTAGTACATGTATATAATATAGAGAATAGTAGGTTAGTGCCGTTAATGGGTAAATATATCTTGTAAGGCACGGAAACGGGATGTGCGTTTCCTTGCCGCGCCAGATATTTTTTCCCATTCACTGCACTAACCTACTATTCTATTTATCCCGTCAACGCCTACAAATGACTGTAAAATGCAAAAATATAACCCCAGCCACCGCACATATTCATACGCAGTGATTAGGTCGTATTGACAAGATATCAAAAATGTTTCAGGACACCGTGTTTCACGGCACATACGCACTGTGTTGACGGGATGTACATGAGTTTATGGTTGTTGGCAGATGTTCATCTCCAATATACATGTATTATTACTGCAGATATACAGAATAGTAGGTTAGTGCCGTGAATGGGAAAAAATATCTAGCAAGGCTCAGGAAACGGGATGGGCGAGCCTCTGCCGAGCACATCCCGTTTCCGTGCCGCGCCAGATATTTTTTCCCATTTACGGCACTAACCTACTATTCTATTTATCCCGTCAACAACTACCAATGGCTGTAAAATGCAAAAATAGTATTGACTGGATATCAAAAATGTTTCACGGCACCGTGTTTCACGGCACATACGCACTGTGTTGACGGGATAAATAAACATTACTCATTCCGACATGACCGACAAATACAGCATGCTCGCTTACAATGGATATTGTTATCTTGTCACGCTGCGGTCAATACAGTTTGACCAACAGAAGAAACGCACAGTCGGACATTACTGACCGCTTGACACTTTCAAAAGTGTATTGTTGTTATAGCATAGCAATGCCACATCAACAGCAAGTGTACATGTTGAGAAACGTGTATGCCTTAACCAGATTACATGTACGTTGTATATACGAGTATGTCCGATATATAATGGTAGGTGCTCAATCAGACGAAGGACTACACTGGTGTGAGCCATCGAGTTGCACCTATCGTCAGCGAGTAGTTGACTAAAAACTCAACTCATACAGTCGCCGGACACGACATCCTACTTAGGGTAATTGAGACAAACCATGTGATTTTGTACCTAAGAAGATGTGCTAATTTTTCATGAAATATATTAACAATTTACGATATTTTCAGTAAATGACGTCAACTGTTGACAAAATGTTCAGAGCAAATGCGGAATAAAATCCGCTATATATATATATATGAATATGTCGCTTGCGACGTCAGTTACAGAATATATCACAGGTTCTGTACATGAAAAGTCGCACATCTCATTTGAAAATCACGTGGCTTGTGTATATTGCCCGATTGATGGGTCAATTCCTTTTGCTATGCGGGACTCCCGCATAGCAAAAGGAATTGACCCACCAATCGGGCAATATGCTGTTAACGTATAGGGAACAAACACCGTAAGCCATTTTGAACACACGAAATGTTGATCGCAATATCCTTATTATATACGTCATTTCGTTAAAACACTCATTTCTTTTTAAATCACCACTATTGTGTTTAATTTATTTATATTTTAAGCGCATATAAATTGCGAACTCGTTCCTAAAGTCGCGCAATATCGCACGCTGCGGAACTCACATATCCACATACAAATCAAATAACCTATAAGTATGTGATTTTCGCAGGTGAATATTGTTCAATTTCAATGATATTGAAATGCAATGGTATGTGTCAAGCATTAGATATGTTACAGTAGAACCTCTTTAAATCGGACAGGCAGGCAGTCTGTGCATCCTGAATGTTATGTGTTTCATTGGTGTATACGTATGATGATAATGTTCGCAAAGCACAGCCGCATACCTTGACATACTCATATGTCTGATTTACAGTGGAACATCTCTAAACCGGAGGCCCTGGGGACCTCCCATTGCGTCCGGTTTAGAGACTTCCACTGTATCTTGAAGACCAGTCCCGATAATACACTGACATCTTCATCAGTTTCAAATGTTCCTAGTCGGATCAGGCGTTTCAAACCAGCAACACGATTTATCAGGTACGTGTAACTTGCTGTTTGTTTGTTTTTGCTCGATATAAGGGTCCCAATTGGCTCTTAGGCCTTGAATACTCGCGGATCAAGCCGTTATGTGACACACCTGGGTAGAAGAAGCTATAAGGTGCATGATCACGTGGTTACAACAACAACAACATCGCCCACTCCAAAGTAAGCATTATTTGATATTTTCCTTAATATGCAACGGATTTTGATGAAATATGGCGCAGCAAACGCGTCTTCATGAGCTAGGGAGTTTGGCACAGACATATGTCGTTTTTGCGAAGAATCGATTTCCGTGTCGGAATGCAGCTTAACAAGACGCGTTTGATGCGCCATATTTCATCAAAATCCGTTACGTAATAAGGACACTATAACAGAACACGTACTTTGAATCGGTACTTGTTGTTGTTGTTAGTACCACTTGATCATACACCTTGTAGTAGAGCGGGAAATACAATTGTATTTGGTAAACTCAGTGCCGGGATCGAGGATCGAACCCGGGCCGCCGGAGTGACAGTCGGAGGTCGTACATTGTAACCTCTCGGCTACACTTCCACTCTTCGTGTAGTTGATATATATTGACCGTGTAGTCAGTGACACATTCTCGTATCCTACATTGACGGGATATACGGACATCCGGGTCACAGCTACTTTCTCTAACGGTCCATTGGTCTAGCGACGTCACATGATGTTACTAAATGACATCATGTTGCTCGATATGAAAGATCGTTTCATTTATTCATACACCTAGTTATATAAAGGATACTCCGTACATGTGTTTGGATAGCGTGAAAAAATACACGAGTATACGTTGGCTTCCGCGTAAACAACGAGTAAGCGAAGCGAACGAGTTGTTTACGCGGAAGCGGACGTACTCGAGATTATTATTTATAGCTATTCAAACATGTACGATAGAATGTACTATTTATTACACTTTCGAACAAAAATGCATTTTATAATATCTAGCGGAGTTTGCATCCGTGTATAATTTTTGTGTGGGCGGTGCTATTTTATAATGCCTGTGTGAGAGTGCACGCGGGTGATTACGGGTGTTCTCTTCACGGTGTAGTATTTATACGTTGATAATTACGGGTTTTCTCTCACAGTTGCATATATGCATGTAATGGCTGGAAATGTAATTACGTGGTATAATCGTGCCTAATAAGACACCTTGACGACAGCTGAAAATTTCATTATCCATGTGGTAATATTCTTGCCTGGTCGTGTCTGTATGTATCCCTGAACTATGTTAGGTACAGTGGAACCTCTCCAAGTCCGACATCACAGGATGTCCGGTTTGGAGAGGTTCCACTATAAATCAGACACTTGAGCACTTTGTGACACATTTTAGTGTTTTTCAATCATGAACAGTCAATATTGTCTGAGTTCCATTACAGTGAAGCACATATAAATTAAACGGCCATATTTTCCAGAGTGTCCGGTTTAGAGAGGTTCCACTGTCCAATGTTTTCCTATTCGCTTGAGAGCATCCGGCCCCACGGTTTGACGTACCGTGTACCTTTCATATAGTGTGGCTGTGACTGGAGAAATGGGGCTTATGTGAATTGTGACCAGTGTTATCCCTGATCAATTAGCACACTCATGTAGCCTGATAATGATCTAGATGTATGGCGCCTGTTTCATTGATACAATTGCGAACAGTGCATATCCTGATCAGACTGTGCGGATGCACAGACTGATCTGGGTCTACACTAGTCGCAAAACACACAAACGCCATTTCTCCAGTCTCGGCCACATACTTATAGGAATATCTTTTCTTAAGCAAGTACGCGCATATATTTCTATATTTTACGACATTGCGTGCACTTGCTGTCGATAAGAATAGCCTTCCATTGATATCAATTGAGTAGTGAATAGCACATGCAAAACTACTGTTTATAAATATCGATATTTTAACTGCAGCGGTTTCTTGGAAACAGAGAAAAAGAAGAGAAAAGGAAACACGGAATATCGCACAATGGGCTACATCTGGCAGGCGCAGGCAAATGCGATATTTGGCTATTACACTACCACATGAGCTAATCTTGTTAATATTTGCCAATTTCATTATTTCACATTATAGAAAAGCCTGTGACTAAAGGCCAGCCATGGGAATACAATATATATGGCCTTTGTTCACAGATGACATTTGTTCACAGGTTCATTTTGTAGTAATTGAATAATTGGGACAATACAGTTGTGGCTGCTGTAATTGCTATTCGGATATGGCCTTTAGCACAGGTTCGACTGTACTTGAATATTATGCTTGAAATCAACCAGCTTGATTGTCTGAACCTGAGCGGTGCTACAGCTCAGGCTCAGATAATCAAACTGCTTTAAATTTGACCAGGAGCTACACTGGTCACATATCCCATAAGCTCAATTTCTCCAGTAACAACCACATATATATTGTACACGGATGTTTGCGTCTGACATCTTTCCGAAATAATTTGATTACTTCGGTAAACGACAAGCACAGACAGCGGATGTCTGCAGAATCCAGCCGAATGTGACTCGAGCGATAAACGCCTATTCGGCATGTACATTCGCCCTAAACCACGGACATTCAGACAGTTTCAACAAGTCAGTAGTTAAGTTAGGTCTAATACCCGGGGATGGGAAACAATATGTTCATATGGAGTCCATAGAACTTGTGAACATTCAATATCCCAGCGGCGGGATCTGCTTATCTGTCTATAATTCCATCTAAATTGTTTTGCTACTGCAC
The DNA here is from genome assembly GCA_029237695.1 of Conchocele bisecta. NCBI lineage: Eukaryota > Metazoa > Mollusca > Bivalvia > Lucinida > Thyasiridae > Conchocele > Conchocele bisecta. Next base: position 97,642,350 of record CM055272.1, on the reverse strand, counting down.
TTTGTGTTTTCATGCGTTGCTTGCCCACATTGTTAGCTATGTACTACAGTGGAACCTCTCTAAACCGGACGAAACGTATGTGATCATAATTCTGAAGGGTCTCCTGGTCAGTTCTCTGAGCTGATAATGTCTGTTCGTGATCGCATAGCACACATCTATGGCTTGGAATAATAAAAAGCCTGATTTACAGTGAAAGCTCTCTAAACCGGACACCCTGGGAGGTCCCCAGGGTGTCCGGTTTAGCTAGGTTTCACTGCATTATGTTGGTCGACGAATATCTTTTACGAATCGTCGCCGTACGTGGCCGACAAGTAGTTCGTAAATTATCGATTCTTACCGCTCATTTCCGGTGAAATACTTTCTAATGTCACAACGTTGGAAGTCTAGGACGGACACAATATTCAATTACTGTAAGTGCAAGTCAAATACGCGGTGTATGCTGTCATAACATATTAGATTGCCGTGCGATATCTCTTGAAATCTAGTTACAAAATTTACGATAGTTTCCTTGAATGACGTAGTAAGCAAGGTGCATGATCACGTGGTTACAACAACAACAACAACGTCGCCCACTCCAAAGTAAGTATTATTTGATATTTTCCTTAATATGCAACGGACTTTGATGAAATATGGCGCAGCAAACGCGCCTTCAAGAACTGTATTTGGTGGTCCATGGAGTTCGGCACAGATTTATGTCATTTTCGCGAAGAATCGATTTCCGTGTCGTTAGACACGGAAATCGATTCTTCGCAAAAATGACAGAAGTTTGGGCGAAAATACAGAGACCACCAACTGCAGCTTAACAATATGCGTTTGATGCGCCATATTTCATCAAAATATGTTAAGTAATAAGGACAATATAAAAGAATACGTACGTTGAATCAGATTCTGGAAGTTTCAGTACTTGTTGTTGACTTGTTGTTAGTACCACGTGATCATACACCTTGGTAAGGTGACACAATTTTCAGAGCAAATGCAGAATATTATTCCACATCTGCAATGAAATTTTCGTCAACTTACGCCGTTATTAAATAGAACATATCGCAGTTTCTGTAAATATTTGTCATGGAAAATCTCCCATCTTCTAAAGTACAAACGGATTGGCTTGTCACTGGCAGGCTTAGTACTTTCGTATATGTCATGTGTCGTCCGCATCGCGCCTGATATGCGGCTGCCTCATATGTGACATCTGCGTAATTTCATGAAATATGTTTACAAAATTTACAATATTTTCCGTAAATGGCATCAAGAATATTTTGTCAACTTTTAACTGTATTTATGAAAAATATTGTAAATTGTTGTAAACGTATTTAATTAGTTACGTAGATCTCTGAAAGTACAACGTTGCATGGCGTGTCCATCTATATTGTGTTTTAACAGTTTGATAGGGGTTTAATTCAATGGCGAACAGTGCAGTCTGATCAGGGTAAACACTGGACGCCACGGCTCATGTCCTTATTCTGGCCACAGAAGCCACCAGTCCGGGTTCCGTACCGCTAAGAAGTTGCTAACAGTCGCTCCGCGAAATACAACAAAATAGCGTCGATGATAGCCACTTTTATCGGTGTACGGAATGATCCAAGGGTGTCCGAGTGGCCACATCTATTGATTCGACATTATTGTTGGAAGATAAGTCCTTAAGTGCACCGATCATAAAGGCTAACAGTCCCTTGGCATTGACGATATAAGTCTTATGGTTACATCCCACCATTGACTTCCACTATATAATTTAACAGAAACCTGTGTCACCTGGATTGATTTAAAATACATATAGAATGGAATATCTTCTGCGAGACTAGCTTTTTCATAATGAATTACCCTGTGGACAGTAAACTATGAGGAGAAAACAATGTGCTAACCATCATGTAAGAAATGCCCATGCCTCGGGAGACATGCTTGATTAAACAAGCAGATAATCGAAAATGGATCAACGAATGACAGGGTCATGTGACGTATGAATAATGTGACAGGCAGTAACAGGAACATTATCTCAATCTTTTTGTTACAGGAGTAAATGTATATGTACTTCTAATAATTCTAATCCGAAATTCACCAGTAATCGCAATTTGTTAGCTCAAGCAAGCACAAGTTCTCAATATTTCTTCATTATGTATTACGTTCTACTACTGGAAGGGCCACAGTTGATTTACTGGAATGTAACCTTATTACATTGTACATCATGGTACAGTATCAGTCAATAGGATCCAAAGTCGCAGACGTGCTAATGTAATTCCTTTTGTGCTAGTATACCAGGGGCGGATCTAGAGGGGGAGGGTCCATGGCTGCAACCCTCCCCCACGCGTTCAGCCACGAAGTTGACATAGATCACAGTTTTCCACCAGTTGGAGTCTGAATTTAAATGCCGTAAAACACAGGAAAGGGCATTTCGAAGAGCTCGAATATTAGCTAGCTACGGACGGTACGCGAGTAGATTGCAAGAGTTACCTTCGCAACTAGACAACACCCCCCCCCCGTTCCACAAATGCTGGATCCGCCCATGTATACGTTATACTATTGTTAGACATGCACATTGCCGTTGATTGCTCAGATATTCAGCTGTTCGCATCAACATGTACTGTGTATAAATGATCTGCCTGTACAGTGCAACCTCTCTAGAACAGCCACACATGGGAACACACAAAACTGACTGTTGTAGAGAAGTGGCGGCTGTAGGGAGTTGAAGTTAAATGCAGTGAAACCTCTGTAAAACGGACACCCTGGGAGGTCCCCATTTTGAGAGGTTTCACTGTAAACCAGGCATTCGATCATTCTGAGTCATAGTGTTGTGCTATGTGATCACGAACAGACAGTATCACCTGAGATAAATGAGCAAGAAACTCATGAAAAATAAGATCACATGTGTTGTCTTGGTGTCCGGTTTAGAGAGGTTCCGCTGAATAGAGGTAATTGCTAATTTTGGATATAACATATCGGCTGATACACAGAGGGCTTCTAGTACACAGGTGGCCGTTCGATGAGGTGATGTTTTAGACAACTTGTATGAAAAGTTGAAAAAAAATATGACAAAATCAGGAACGGTGTACAATTGCATAAATGTCAAGAATCTACAGTGACCAATTAGATTGCATCGATAAATATATCAAAACAAGCTGAGAAATAAAAAGAAATGAGCAAATTTAAATTCATAAACAACACCCGGTGCCCTTATCATGTGCCGGTATTAGCCGGTGGCCTAACATGCCTGTATAGTGGTATTGGCAAACAGTGTAGATCCAGATGAGCCGGCTCGTAACGAGCCGTCTCATCAGGATCTGCACTTTTTGCAAGTAAGTTTAATATTTTTGAGAACAAAAACACCCCCTTTTCATAAACAATTTGATTGCCTGAAAAATTAGCATATCAAAATACATCCCAGTTACTTAGGGGTGAAAGGGTTAATCATATACTAGCTACTAGTCATATAAACTAGCCTAACTAAGTCATATACTAGCTAACCAGTAATGATAATAGCTTACTAGTCATAACTACGATCTACTAGATCCATACTACTAAGCTACCAGTCATAAAAAATACAAGCTACTAGTCCATAAATACTATGCTAACCAATTCATATACTAATGCCTACCAGACATTATACTAGCTACGAGTCATATACTAAGCTAAACTCAGTCAATAATCCTAGCTACCAAGTCATAATACTAGCCTACCAGTCCATATAACTTAGCTTAGCTCAAGTTAAACACTAAAGCCTACTAGTCATATACTAGCTACTCGTCATATACTAGCTACTAGTCATATACTAGCTGTACATTAATTACGCTGGAAACGGAAAACAAACATACGGATGAATTGACATATCGAGCGAACTTCGAACGCACAGGAAGCGAGTTTGATGTCATGCATATACAGGCACATCCCGTAGAACGAAGCGCGGTTCACTAAACTCCGTACGACTAACATTTTCGTAAGCGCAAACTTATGTGAATTTCACATTAACAACGTTTTCTTGTAAACAATTATTGGATTTACATTTATTGAGAGCAGCCTGTGTTCAATAAATTGAAATCCATCAATTGGAATTTCCAGACGATCCTAAGTTTGCACTTACGAACACTTTAGTCGTACGAAGTTTAGTGAAACGGCCCCCAGGGTACTAGAATACGAATATCCATGTTTATATATATGTGTTAGTATCGGATTGCATAGGGTAAAGGAGGAGACCTACTGTCGTTGCGATTGATTGTTTTCACTGCACTATTCAAATGTACAAATGAACTCGATGCAACCTATATGGTGATACATTGTATGACATGCGCGTAGGCGAATTACTGTCTGGAACAACATCTTACCATGACCTTTGACCCTTTCAACACGACAGGCCTGTATAGTGATATTTGCAAAACGTGTAGATCCAGATGAGCCGGCTCGTGACGAGCCGTCTCATCAGGATCTGCACTTTTTGCAAATAATTGTCATATTTTTGCTAATAAAAACACCCTAAAAATCATTTTGTGACGATTGGATAGGTCCGGAAAATAACACATACAAATTCATTCCAGTTACTTAGGGGTGAAAGGGTTAATGTACAGAACCGCCTGTGCTATTCCTGCCATGATTATCAACATTTCTGAACATGTATGACCGTGACTGGATAAATGAGGCTTATGGGATGTGTGTCCAGTGAAGTTCGTGACCAAATAGCACACTCATGTAGCCTGACAACGATCTGTATTGCACACTCATGTAGCCTGACAACGATCTGTATTGCACACTCATGTAGCCTGACAACGATCTGTATAGCACACTCATGTAGCCTGACAACGATCTGTATTGCACACTCATGTAGCCTGACAACGATCTGTATAGCACACTCATGTAGCCTGACAACGATCTGTATTGCACACTCATGTAGCCTGACAACGATCTGTATAGCACACTCATGTAGCCTGACAACGATCTGTATTGCACACTCATGTAGCCTGACAACGATCTGTATTGCACACTCATGTAGCCTGACAACGATCTGTATTGCACACTCATGTAGCCTGACAACGATCTGTATTGCACACTCATGTAGCCTGACAACGATCTGTATAGCACACTATGTAGCCTGACAACGATCTGTATTGCACACTCATGTAGCCTGACAACGATCTGTATTGCACACTCATGTAGCCTGACAACGATCTGTATAGCACACTCATGTAGCCTGACAACGATCTGTATTGCTTGCTAGAAGCGTGATGGATGTTGCATTGATGGAATGGCGAACAGTGCAAATCCCGACAGTCTGATCTGGATCTACAATTTCGCAACACCCGTAGGTCCAATTTATCCAGTCACAGCCACATACATTATAGCATTATAATAGTATGAAGCTTGCATGTACGTCCCCTATCCATAATTGCATGTGTCACTGTAGTGTATGTTACATGTACAGTGGCGGATTTAGGGGGGGGGGATTCCAGATTTTATTTGTGCAATTGCGAAGCTATCTGATTCTGAAAAACAATAGCAAGCACTGTGAAATTTGAGTAATGTTATCAGATCAAGGCTCGGATAGTATAGAGAGCACATTCGGAAGATAATACCACAAAGGGCCTTATCACATGAGCATTATGGCATTATGTACTGAAAATTAGTCGTTCGACTGCCCCTCTCCATTCGGCGAAATCCTACATCCGCCACTGATATACATCTGATGTACACTGATTCAGTGCAGACCAAGTTCATCAGAATGCCAGGGTACACAGTCGAGTCTGGGTATACCCATTACTGTGCACGCAGGCAGCTGTAGAGCGAAACTGTTCACGCTCGTGTCTGGGCGAAACATAGATGGAGCAAGTGGGTGACAAATGGGGATGAGTGACGTACTTGTGGTACATTCATACGTGTACACGCGTCTGGCTGAAACAGAACTGGGGCAAGTGGGTAAGAAATTGTGATGAGTGGCGTATATATACCACCTAGCGTATGATTATATATAACTTGAAGCGGGGTTATTGTCCGATTAACACACCCGTGCTATGCCGGAACCGTGAACGGTATCCCCAGACACGAGACGTAATTAAGGGTCACATCGTGATATAAAGGACGTGATGCCTTCACGAACAGTGTAGACCCAGATCAGACAGCGCATCCGCGCTGTCTGATCCGGGTCTACACTGTTCGCAGTTCAGTTAGCGACTCGTCCATTAACATCGCCTGAATTTAGTACAAAACCGCCGGCGTTAATCTTTCCCAGATGTATTAACGTTTCTGAACGTATATTGGCAATGACATACATGACCTTATGGCCAGAGATGTATTTAATCCAATAAAGGTATGGTCTGTTCTGTTCTGTTCTGTTCTGTTCTGACAACTCGTAATCAAGCTATTTGATTGTCTGCGCCTTAGCTGTAGAACAACTACTCAGGCTCAGCCAATCAAGATACTTAATGCCAAACCCAATATTCAAATACCAATACATTTCGAAATAAATAAATTGACAAAGATTGGTAATATTAGCGCAGGCGATAGTGTATTATGTTATTGACCCACGAAGTGCGTGTGTCATGGTAGTGAAATCGTCATGAGTTATCTAAGTATGATAAGAAGTACATGTACCGGTAAGCACTTCGGACGTGTGAAAGATACATACAGTATGATTACATTAACAACTTTATATACGTTATAGCTCTAATGTGTCCGTCACATATTTCGGCATGTCAGTCTGTACTGTCATAAGATACGTCCATATTTTAGGTACGTTACTTGTCAGTGTGTTATATAATATGTGTGCATCTACATTTAACCGTTCCTAATTGTACCTTACCCGCAAACCTATCATCGTGTATTATCTCTTAAAACAGTGTATTAAACTCACAATACTTATGTGTAACAAAACTGAATAATTATGTCAATGAGACCGTTGTAGAAACGACGTTATATAATCAGCACTGTACATATCTAGTATATCTACGATGCTGTCATTATGCAATACATACAACTTCACATCAGAGGCGTTGATTTCAATGATAACACACGTTGACTGGTTTTATGAGAAACTCTTTTTCATGAAATCAGTAAAGTTGACGCTTAAATATATATCATGTTCAATCATTGCTCATTTACATGGTGTAAAAGTCTTTGGATGAATATTGAATATTGAATAGTTGAAACACGACACATGTACCTGACATTTACTAGTAATGTATTCAGCTACACATGTTACACACAGTACACGTACTGACATGCAACATGTATAACCACATACAGTGGAACCTCCCTAAATCTCTGATCATAATTTGTATGGGTTTCATGGTCATTTATCTCAGGTGATAATTCCTGTATTTGATTGCATAGCACAGAGCTATGGCTCGGAATAATCAAATACCTGATTTACAGTAACACCTCGCTAAGCCGGACACCATGGGGACCTCCCAGGGTGTCCGGTTTAGCGAGGTTTCACTGAAGCTCATTATATTACATGTGCATGTACTGCATGTACTTATTTTACTAGTATTTCATTTCAAAATATACGGAGAAATATGCAGGCCCATTCCACCCGGACATGTATACAGTGAAACCTCGACAACCCGGACATGTATACAGTGAAACCTCGACAACCCGGACATATATAAAGTGAAACCTCGACAACCCGGACATGTATACAGTGAAACCTCTACAACCCGGACATATATACAGTGAAACATCGACAAGCCGTACATGTATACAGTGAAACCTCGACAACCCGGACATATATACAGTGAAACATCGACAACCAGGACATATATACAGTGAAACCTCGACAACCCGGACATATATACAGTGAAACCTCGACAACCCGGACATGTATACAGTGAAACATCGACAACCCGGACATAATAGTGAAACCTCGACAACCCGGACATGTATACAGTGAAACCTCGACAACCCGGACATGTATACAGTGAAACCTCGACAACCCGGACATATATACAGTGAAACCTCGACAACCCGGACATGTATACAGTGAAACCTCGACAACCCGGACATGTATGCAGTGAAACCTCGACAACCCGGACATGTATACAGTGAAACCTCGACAAGCCGGACATGTATACAGTGAAACCTCGACAACCCGGACATGTATACAGTGAAACCTCGACAAGCCGGACATGTATACAGTGAAACCTCGAAAACCGGACACTACGTTTCTTGTTGTCCGGTTTAGAGATGTTCCACTGTAATTGCAAGGTGACCTTTCACAAGGACAAGAGAGGCGCGGATTACATTTACGTATAAAGGAGGCTTGGATTCTCAGACTTGGGCCCACATTTGATGGATTTACATTTATTGAGCATAGGCTGCATTTGCAGCCTATGCTCAATAAATGTAAATCCAATGACTAATCAATTTTCCTCAAATATGTCGTTTGTGACGCCTGTCATTGTACATGTATATATATGCAGAATATTCTTAGTTTATTATTATGTGGGGAAAGTAGGCCGTTGAATAGTGCAATATGCGTTTTTTTAAAGGTACATGCCCACTCAGTAGACACAAAATGTTCTTTATATCAGAGACATTATCTGGGACATTTTCTGGCAAAATAAACATTCATTCACCATTACCCCACGTACTGATTAGCACTATTATACATTTTATATCAGACGTGAATTTCCACACTGATATCAAGGGCGCTAACCGTGTTTCCTTAAAATGTTAAAGGACATTACTAGTTATTCTCTTTATTATTATTTTTTATTACATTACGTTTTTTATATTTTTATTTTTTGATGTGCAATAATCTTACTTTATAATCTGTCAACAATATTATGTTTCAGGTGACGCATTTAATTAGTATAAATAATATTAAAAAATGGCATGCCTCATTTGCATATGAAAATAGCCTGATACCACCGCGAGTCACTAACAGTAACATAAATATTATTAAATGATTATATCTGTATAGCAGGCACATTCCTATAAAGAAAAGTGTGTGCCTACTGAGTGGGCGTATTCCTTTAAAGTGGACACTCGGCAAATGTTACAGGAGGCGTGAGCTGGGGCCAGCGTGGATTCAATAATGCAAGCACAGTATTCATATTATACAATACGGCATACAGTCTACACTTGTTGCATCAAACACTCTTAAGTCACACTACTGATAACTTAACCTCAAATGCATGGTCCCAAATACATGTTAGCCTGTTTAATAACTCATCGGTCCATTTGACTTTGATTAAACGAGGGTGGACTGTACGTGTATACACATGTGTAGCTGTCGCTGTCCATACAACGTATTGAAGTTACTGTAGAGGATTCGGAGACCTGGCCGCTGTTACTGATTTCAACACTATCTTCAGAGATATCTGATACATCGCAGTATCTATTTGACGCGTCGATATGTGTGACATCCCGGTTATGTGGGCCGGTTGGGTTGTACTTGTGGTACCGCTCTGAAGATTAACCCAAAGGTGGCGGTGTTCTATGCAAACGCCAGAAGAAATATCACGGTGATTATAGAATAAGCCTGGGTAACCGCCAACGCATTCGGGTTACACGTATCTGTAGGTGTAAACTGGTTAAACCCTTCAACACCACAGGTATTGGCAAAAAGTGTAGATCCAGATGAGCCGGCTCGTGACGAGCCGTCTCATCAGGATCTGCACTTTTTGCAAGTAATTTCCATATTTTTGGAGAGCAAAAAACATCCCCTTTTCATAAATAGACAGGTCTGAAAATAGTTTTGTGACGATTGGATTGGCTGAAAAATTAACATATCAAAATACATTCCCGTTACTTAGGGGTGAACGGGTTAACCCACACGTGTGCAGTACAGATGTACTATTGACCGTTTCCCGTCGATTCCCTTGAGTAGTATATAAGAGTCACAATGATACCATCACCTCTGGAAGGTACCGGCTACGCGCGGCACCTTCCACAGCATGATGGTATCATTTGTGACTCTTATATACTACTACCGCGAGACCATATATTTATGACATGAGAAGATACACCCTATTAGAGATAAAAATCCCTATGTTATACTCAGTATATATATACAACAATCTGTCATACTTTTATTACGAATAAAATAAAAACTGACACCCTATTAAAGATAAGAAATCCATAAGTTATACTCAGTATTTTACAGCAATCTGTCACAAATATAAACTGACACCTTATTAAATACAAGTTATCCATAAGTTATACTAAGTATATTACAACAATCTGTCATACTTTATTACGAATAAAATATAAACTGACACCCTATTAAAGATAAAAATCTGTTGGTTATACTCAGTATAATGCCTACCATAAAGCAAATGAGAGAGCAAGCTAAGAGTTGGGGAATTTCCCTAAGAGGTTTGAGAGTCAAGAAAGATATAGCAGATAGGATAAGTGACGCGCGAGCCGTCGTCTACGAGGAGAGGCTGAGGCGTGCGGTTTCGACCGGACGACTGCCCGCCGACCCCGAAAAACGCTCCGAGAAATTGGAGAACGAGACGACGGCCAGTCTGCGCGCCACCGCTTACGCGCAGCGTGTAAAAGAAGATCACAGCGCACGTAGAAAACCCCTATACAAGGCGTACTACAATAAGATTTATCAAGGGTTGGTGGGGAGACCTCCCAAGAAGAGGAGAGATATCGCCAGAGCTTTGGTGGAGGAGGGTCCCAGGATTCTCGCCGAAGAAGCCGAAGTTAGGGAAACTGTTGATAGGGGTAGGAGGAAGATAGTATGGACTTTCGAGAGGGGGATAGACGGGGAGATCGCTAATCGCATAATGAATAAAATTCGCCCAGAGATGACCACGGCATGTTATCTGAGGTATTCGTGCTCGTATCGTATTAGGAACATAGAGACCGACGCTACTATGATCTATCACAAACAATCAAAGGTCAGTCCGTGGATAAACGAGATCGCCAAAGCCGAGAGTTCGATATCCGATAGAGAGAAAGGTCGAATGGACATTGACAAAGTCGATAGACCAAACACAAAATGGACCTTCGTTCGTTGGATATCGGTCGAGGTGAAGATGATCATCGACGCACAACAACTTCTCATGGGAGTGGGAAAACTCCCAGACTGGTTAAGACAGAAAAAGGGAATGTATTCCGTCGACACGTACGACGACTACTTGTGTCTGTTTAGGTACATAGCCATCCAACGTGGAGGGAGACCAGACCGCTGTTGTGAGAAGGCACGAGCTCTGGCTCGCGAATATCTCGGGCATGATAACGGACCGGGTAGCCAGGGAATTCCCCTGGACGATATTAAGAAGGTCGAAGAGCATTTCAAGCTGGGTATTCGCGTTTACGAGCCCACCGCCGATGGAGTGTGGTACCTCATGAAGGTTCCGGCAAATTACGACGTGGTTGGGGGAAGACAATGACGATAGGAATGTTTGGAGGTCACTCGTTCCTCATAACGAATCTCCGCAAGATGACGAACGAGTACGGGTGCACCGGATGTCAACAACGGTTCACAAAGTCGTGTAACATGCACAGGCACGCGACCACCTGCATGGGTGGGAAGACCGTGGTGACATGTCCAGGTAAGAGGGTAGAGAGACCGCAGTCGGCCTACGAGAAGGCGTTCTATCCTAAGGGGTCAGCGAGTGTGAGGTCGATTCAATGGTTGAGCAGAGAAGAGGAGAGGGTGGGAAAGCACATACATCACGCCGACTGCGGTCACGGTGGTGAGAGGTGGGTGGCTGGTGATCCGGTCGACGGTTACTGTCACGAGACCGAGACCGTGTTTCAGTTTCACGGATGCTACTGGCACGTGTGTCCGAGGCATTGCATGAGAGGTAACGCGAGATCGCTGTACAAGAGGACGAAAATTCAAGACGCCAAGATAAGGAAGGCGGGTTACGAGCTGGTGGTGATGTGGGAGTGCGAGTGGTTGAATGAGGTGAATACCTACTATCCACAATCGCCACACGAGGAGGAGACGACACTGTACCCTCACCAGATAGTCTACGACTTCGAGGCGTATCTCGACAAGTCAAAAACCACGCGACCCACCAAAGACCTGACATTCGAGGTCGAGCACGTTCCTATATCGGTGTCGTTGGGGGATACGATGCATGAAGGGATCACACACATATGCGAACGAGATCCCGACACGCTAGTCGAGGAGTTCGTGACCGAGCTGCAGATGAGAGGCAAGGCAATCATGGAGGGGGTTAGAAATAAGTATCTGCCGGTCGACATAGATATGTTATCGAAGTCTCAGCAAGCAAAGATTATCTCTTGGATTGACCAAGTCCCGGTGGTGGGGTTCAACTGTACCAGGTACGACCTGAACCTCATCAAGCAGTACTTTGTAGAGAAGTTGGCGGCCACCGTGAATAAGGTGATGGTCGGAAACAGAGCCAGCACGACGATGTTTCTGTTTACCCCGGAGTTTAGATTTCTCGACATCATCCAGTATCTGGGACCCGGTACCACGTACGACCGGTGGGTTAAGGCGTACGACTGTAAAACAGTAAAGTCTCACTTTCCATACGAGTGGTTCGATAGCGCGGACAAGCTCGACCATCCGGGGCTGCCAGACTATCCCGAGTGGTACTCGAAGTTGAAGGGTGAGTTCCTACTGTCGTTGTCCAAGTGGAAAGAGTGCAAGAAGGTATTCCGAGAAAAAGGGATGAAGACGTTCAAGGAATGGTTGCAACACTACAACGACTTGGATGTAGGACCGTTCCTGGAGGCTCTGACTAAAATGACGGAGTTCTACAGGGGAAGAGGTGTGGACATACTCAAGGATGCTGTGTCTCTACCCGGTGTTTCCCTTCAGTACCTACTCCGCGGGTCGATCGATGGGAAGGCGGACACGCCTGAGCTGTGGTCACCGAAGTCTGAAACTTACGAGATGATGAAGCAGGGATTGGTCGGTGGTCCGTCCATAGTATTCTCCAGATACACCGAGGCTGGAAGGTCAACGATCAGGGGTCAGGTGGGAAGTCGGGAGGAGAAGATGTGCAAGGCGGTGCTGGGGTACGATGCCAATGCTCTGTACCTATCTACTCTGTCGAAGGACATGCCGTGCGGGGAGGAGCAGATATGGACGTGTGACGACCCGGAAAGACAGTCGTATATAGACTGTTTCGTGAGGAAGGTCAGGAGTGAAAAGTGGTTCGGATTTGCGGAGTTGGATACAGAGGTCCCGGAAACGTTGAGAGACAAGTTCTCGGAAATGTCACCGCTGTTCGTTAATCGAGAAGTCGATGAGAACGAGGTTCCACAGCTAATGAAGGACTACCTGGCCGGGACCGGGAGGAAAAGAGTCGAAGGACAGAGAAAGCTCGTGGGGGCAATGTCCGCCAAGAAGATGATCATATACTCCCCGCTGTAAAGTGGTATCTGGAGCACGGTCTGATCGTCAAGGCGGTGCATAGGGTGATAGACTACACGCCCGGCAAACCGTTTCAATGGTTCGTTAAAGAGGTCACCGCTGCTAGACGGACGGGGGACGTCGACAAGAGCAAGGCGGTGTTGGCGGAGATATTCAAACTGGTTGGCAACGAGTGCTGTGGCAAGCTGATAGAGGCACAAGAGAGACACCTGAACACCACATATACGAAGGATGAGAAGACTGTCGATCGGGCACTGAGGTCGGCGTGGTTCGAAGACCTGGAGGAGATTGGGGAGGCTTACGAGATATCGAGCAGGAAGACTCGAGTGGTGATCAACAGACCGTTTCAGTGTGGCATAGCGGTCTACCAGTTGCCCAAGCTCCGGATGCTGGAGTTCTACTACGATTTCTTGGACAAGTACGTGGATCGCGGAGATTTCGAACTGATACAGATGGACACCGACAACATGTACTTCGCGCTGTCGGAGAAGACGCTGGCGGCGGTGGTGAGAAAGAATATGAAGAGAAAGTTTAATAAGGAGAAGACCGAGTGGTTGGCGTGGGACGTGTGGAGCAACAGAACTCCGGGACTGTTCAAGCTGGAATTCGAAGGGGATAAAGCCATCGCTCTGTGTAGCAAGTGTTACTACGTGAGCGGTGATGGAAAATCTAAGCACTCGGCCATGGGGATGTCGAAGAGATCTAACGATCTGACTTGGAGAAGGTATAAGAGTGCTCTCGAATGGGGTAGGGATATGGCGGAGAACAGGGGATTCCGAATGATTAACGGGGTGATGATGAAGACGTACTGTCAACAAAAAATAGGACTCTCGGCGTACTACGACAAGAGGAGAGTGATGGAAGACGGGTTACACACCGAGCCTATAGGATAGGTAAAAAAAAAAAAGGAACTCTGAGAGAATACTAAGGACTCTGACGATCCGGGGGTAGCTGGGTGTCAGAAGGCACCGCAAGAAGTTCTTCGCGAACAAACCCTCGAGATGGCCCATCATCCAAATAGTAGAGCACGGGCTCATCGGGCTTGGTAATAGATCGATCTAGATGATATACATTGAGAGACCACACGGGATCAGTCGCGCGGCGGCTGCCACCTTCGAGCTCTCCAGGTTGATAGAGGTACCGGACGTCAATATCCGATGGAAGCCGTTGCTCCTCTAAACCAACGGGTCGCCCGCGCGAGACGGCAGAGGGCTCGCTCGTCACCCTTTTAAACTTGATAGCATCTACAGGCTTCTTACCTATCAATCCGGTCACCTCTCCGTTCAATGCGGAGACCACGGCGGGCAGTCTGGCCACCCACTCGGTCGATCGCGAATGAGGGTCTACAAGTTCTTTAGCGTATTGGTGTCCGAACAGTCTCTCAGCCAGGGTTCGATTGAAGCGCTCCACGATCCCCTGGTCCCGGTGGATGTTGACGCGGCCGCGTCTGACAGAAACGTCGTGCTTAGACAATAGATGAGAGACCGCGCCCATGAACTCGCGGCCGGGATCGACCTGGAGAAGATTCGGCCATTTGAGAGGACTCTTCTTATATATTCGGGAGAGAGCCTCGGCCACCTCCTTAGACTCTTTAGTGGCCAACGGCTCAGCCCCCTTATAACGACTCGCTACGTCAACGATTGTCAGTGCGTACTTGTACGTCTTACGACAGACGCGATCGTGAGGGAGAAACAGGAGATCCGCTTGGTGAACTTGTTCGGTACCGGCACGTCGAATTTCGGGCGCGGAATATTGTGAGGCGCGGGTAAATAGATCTGCCAGATGGCCTGCTTCTTGAGCCATTCCTTGACAGCGTTTTCTGAAACCTTGGTCGCCGCCGCGAGATTCTTGATGGCAGCGAGTCCCTTCCAGTAGCCGCGGGGGCTATAGTACATGTTCGCTAGCTTGCGCGTTAGGCGAACCGATAGTTTGGTATTAAGTTTGCGCGTGTTTATCGTATGCGATGTATTCTAATATATCGGACAATCTCCAACTTGCCCTCGCCAGATCGTCCGGTAACTGCGTCGATAATAATAAACCTTTGTTGAAGTACAATCGCGATTGGGGGTTAAGTTCTGAAGGAATTTGGGAAAATCTAATCCCCCCAGGATTGGTGGAGGAATCTAACATCCGCTTTGCGAAATGGGTGGCCGCTTTTTCGTCCTCCCGCCACGTCTCGAGAGAATCTCAGGCCAGACGAATCATACCCTTTGCACCAGCTATGCGGTGTTTAAGGGTAGTGTAGCCTACATCAATCATACCAAAATAAAGTTCGTCAACTGACATCGTTCTATATATATATATATATATTTATAAAAAAAATTATTTAAAATAACTAATTTAAAATCTCGATTGAATATAGTAGCCGACGAGACACACCACACCCATTCCCACGACGATGAACGCGATCTCGCGGTCTTTTTGGGGCTCTGACGGTACATAGAAATCTGAAAGTTGGGGCTCACGATCCAGCGGCGCAAGACTTTTCTGCGGATATGCCAGCGCGTACTCGCGGTTGGCTTCTTCAATGTTCTGAAAAGTTTGTGCGGCGTGATTTTCGCGGCGAAGTTCTTCATTGACCCAGTCCAGATGGGCGGTTCGTTTTTTCGACCACGCTTCCTTTGCGCTATTGAGTTGTTCTACAGCTAAATCGTGACGCTTACGCTCCTCATCCACGTTCGAGCTTTTCATTTTAGAGAATATAAAGTTGCTACCGCTGAACGCCAATGCGTTTACAAGTACACCACCTACCATTACTGCGATTGAAGCCATTTATTTCCATATATTAACTGGTAGAATTCCAGCTTTAACTAGATAATCTCGGGTCCAAACTGCGGCCGCTACATCTAAGGTCGCGAGCCCTACGTCTCTCACAGTAAAGTCCAATTTGGGAGCGGACCCTCCTAGGGCCATCTTTGATAGTCGAGCATACCCGATACTGAAACCCGATATCACCACGGCGTGATAAAGCGCATTCACTAACATTTTACCATCTTGTTCAGTCATTATAATTATTGCATATAAAAAGGGTCGCGATCAATGTTTAAATGGGGCGCATCCAATCGCGATTGGTGTTTCGTAACTTTCTTCTGAACACTGGCTGGTTGTTTTTTCGATAATAGGGGGTATTTCCACACGCACAGGGCACCAACAACTGCCAGACCACCACCAACAACCCAACTCCAATTCACGAATTTGGGTTCAATCGGATTCGCCCAACCTCGATTGGGTGTTGAGTGTGCTTCCAATTCGTGAATTGGGGGTGTTGTTGTACTCAACTCTGTCTTCAGATGTTTTGCTGTCTCCGTCCCCGATTGCAACGACTGTTTAGCCTCTCGAAGCTCGGCGAGTAATTTATCTTGTTTAACTTTTCGGGTGGCAGCCGCCGCCCGCCCAGCTGCCTGTCTTTTGGGATTTTTTATATGCGGTATGTCATCCAGTGGCAGAGTAACACTCGGGTTCGATTGGGTTGGAGCAATCGGGTTCAACTCCGTCACTCTCGCGGGTGTGTCTTGTGTCATCATTTATGATATTAATATTAGGGCTTATAGTTCGTGGGCATATATGTCCAAATTGACAGTGTTTACCCGTGGTCAACGCGGTTGTCAGCGGAGCTAAGTACATTCCAAACTTGTGATAAATTGAGCAGCAGGCTGTTATAAGAGTGTGACCTATAAAAGGGTCAGTCTCTAGATCGTCAATCAATCCCGCGGTGTTTGGTATAGGGAGAAGTATACTAACGGCGGTTGCATACAAATGAATAGCCGCCGATCCGAGAGTTTTTGTCATCTCCGCACCTAACCTAGATTCGTATCGCGCATACATTTTATCGATCTCCGCATCTGACATCTTATCCACCTGAAAAACTGAGAGACGCCTACCGAGATAATGCTCCGATTGTCCCCCAGCAACCAGCGCAGCTAGCCGCTCTCGTCGCGCCGCATTTTCATTTTCATTCGGAGTCGTTGCACTCAACCCAATACCAACCCCCGTTGTAGTTGGAGTTGATTCCGATTGCTCTGTCAGATCATTATCTTTCAGGGTGTTGGCAGTCGGAGTTGAGGTTTCTTCTATTAGCTGATCGAGAAGTTCGTCGCAGTTCATTTTTCTTAAAATTAATTTAAATATTCTAACAACTCTCATCACTTTAACATATTGCCAAGCGCACCACCCGATACTTATGATCACCATTATGCTCGCAACAAAGCTCGCAGCGGAGCACCAAATTGTTAACATTGTTAACCATTGTTCAGCATTTGTTCAACATTTGTTAAGCATTTGTTCAGCATTGTTCAGCATTGTTCAGTAATTACTAATTTTCTTAAATTAATTGTTAAGCATTTACTCGGCTGTTACTAAACGAGCGTTAAGTAATTGCTAATTAATTATTAATTAATTGATAACTTCGTAAGCAGTTGGTTGATCAGTCTTTAGCAAAAGCTTGGCGTGCTTAGTTTCCGAAAGCATATGTCGAACCTCCAGGCGCTCCTCGCGTGTTGGGATAACGTCATTCTCTCGAAGACAGTCATCGAATGAGTCTCGGTCCTTGCAATGAAAGAGGGCGACCCATTTCGTTTGCTCGCGCAGATCCTTGAGGACGGCGTTGTACTTTTGAGTGGATATTCATACGCTTTGCCTAGCATGGCGGCCAGAAAATGCGAGCTCGGAGAGCATGTCCTTCTTTTTGGTCATCGCCGCCTTGGCCGAGCAATCATCAATCACGTATAGGGTGGGCTCTCCCTGGAATCTTTGGTATAAACCACGCAGCCAATCATGAAGCCTATCACCGGGGTCAATAACGTATACCTCAGGGTCGGTCCATATCCACGGGCGCCGTTGATAAGTATCGTTGTGCCGCACAGTGGGACACAGGATCACAATGTGACGAAAGACATCGCGGTAGGAGCCCTCGAGCAAGTCTAGGATGAAAACCGTTTTTCCACATCCTGTCTGCCCACATATTATGGCAGAGTGGGCATCTCCAATAGTGAATTGGTATTGATTGCTAATTTTCTTATTTTTTTCAAATTTATTAATTAATAAATCGTTAGAATGATTGCTAATTTTCTTAAAATTAATTAAATCAGTAGAGTGCTGAGACGTATCGACCATCTTCGATGTTGAGTTGTGCGTCTGTAATTATATATAAGTAAGTTCAATGGCCCAGCTCCGTCCACCTGTTTGGTTATCTGGATCGTCACACCCTCGCTAGCGTTCTCAACTTGGCGTCCGCTGCCGTGTATTTGGTCGTCGTCGCTGGCTCGCATGTCTAGCCATAACGCGTATTTGGTATTCAGGAACTCAGCGAGGGAGACGGCCGAGAGATGCAGGTCTTTGGCAACCGCTGCAACCTCCGGAGAGCGCTTAGAGCCGGCAGCAAACTGCTTTCTTACTTCGTCCCACTGCTGGTGCGCGCGAAGACCCGCGCTGTAGAGTTGATTGGGTACTCCCTCGATCGTCACCTCTACCTTCGTGATTTTGGGGTTATATAATTTGTCTGTTTTTCTAGCACCGAACGCGAACCGAGCATACTCGAACAACATCAGTATACCTTTCATCGAACCGAGCATCCTCGAACAACATCAGTATACCTTTCATCGAGCGGGCGGGTACGTTGACGTTAATATTCCACAATGTGTCGCCTTCGTCTTTCGTCATCTTGCGATGGCGAAGAACTCGGTCGTAAAGTATGGCAACGCGCCCTGCGTACTGGGTTCTGATCAATCGCGCGAGTTCGGGCATCGTGACCATGTCGTACTCCAGCGAAACATTATCGATCGTATACGTCGATAACATGTCGCTGGCTATGAGAACTCGGCCGTAGTCGTTGAACGTTAGTTCGTATTCGAGGCGGTCAGCCAAAGCGCCCTGATAGTAGGGCATGTGACTCTCCAGCAACTCAAAGTCGAGCGGGATGTAGAAGCGGTTGCCGTAAGCGCCCGCGACCGCATTGTCACTCGCGTTGTTATCTGCCTTGTTAGCAGCCCCGATTCTTAGTTTGGTTACGTTCTTATTTTTGCTGGTGTCAATGCCCTGATAGACAGCGTTTTCGCGCTCTTGCGCCGTCATCCATAGGTCCTGATAACAATGGTAGACGTCGCTGTCATCGATCGACATCACCTCATTACCATACATCTTTATCATGGTCTTCTTGACTATGGCGCGACCCAGGTTCTGAACGACGGTTCGGTCCTCGTCCGTCGACTTCAGCGAAATAGTGAAAGCGAGGCGAACAGTCCCCGGCACAATGACGTCGTTAGCTCCGAGGTTGGGGAAGCGGACCAAGAGCTGCTGGTTCTGGTCGATCGTCGATGGGTTGTTCGTAATAACGACACTCTGTCTCACGCCTTTTGCCCCGAGGGGCTCACGCAGTCTGCGGTATGGATTGAGTTTGCGACCGTATTGACTCGAAGACATAATTTAGTGAAACTATATTAAACGCGTATGGTTTTGTCTTTAATACATAATTAATTTTAAGAAAATTATAAATATGACTGATTACGATATTGACATGGATGAAATCGGCAGAGACGATTTCCGCGATGATGATGACATCGATGATGACATCGATAACTATGACGATACGACATTCATAGAGACGCCAGCACCCCGAAATACGTCTTTGGTTAATCCAGGCGCATCTTTGTTTAGTCCAGACGCACCAGGAACTTCATCTGCTGGTGTCCCTATGTGGGAGGCCCCACCCGAAACTCCGGCATGGGCGTGGGGTGACGAGATTCCTGCGGGGGTCTCCAAGGATGAGCTGGCACCTCTCAAGGAAACGGATTCTCTGGTGAAACGGTGGGAGAGTGAGGTGTCTAAACACGGCATCAATGCCACGTTGGAGTTCCGCAGCACTAAAATAGGAGACCTGTGGGTTAAATGGGGCAAGAGCTGGAAGTTGCTGACGTACAAGAACGACCCGACCCGGTTCCTCACCCCCTCTTCCTTGACCCGATATGGAGTATCCCTCGCTCGAGCTCTCGGAGTGATCGATAATCGGTCGCAGCTCCCTCAACAAATGGTAAAAACCCTACAGTCTACCGACGAAACGCTGGCGAAGACGGCCGCCGCTATAGAAATGAGCGATCTCAGCGATGTCCCTCGCATAGCCACCGACGCTATTAACACAGTGGAAACTACGGTCAACGAAATGAACGGCATGAAATATGACCCACCATTACCTCTTCGCGAACTCCTGGGACTCGATAAGGCTCTGCAAACAACTCGGGGCGAACTTGTCAATAACCTCTCCAAACTCACGGCGCTGGACAAACATATCGCGCTAGAAGAAAGAAAACTTGGTGAAGTCCGTGACGATAGAGAATCTACCGAGCGGATCGACAAACTCCTGCGGTCGTTGCGGGACGAAAGAGAAGCTCGCTTGGAGGCTGCTTCGACTAACCGTGAGGCACTTTCCGGCCAATTATGTCGGAGCCGCGAAACAATCTCGAGGGTTCTGCACGAGGACACGACACTCGGTGAGCGTCTTCGCACTCTGTTCAGAGAGAAGGGCGTCACGATAGTAACCATCATCGCAGCTTTCAGCATGATTATATCGACCCTAATTATATCTATATCGTCTCTATTTGTAGCTGTCAATGCTGGTGCCGCACCAGCACCCGCACCAGCACCAGCACCCGCACCAGCACCCGCGCCATCCGGCGGAGCCAAGGAGTGGATAAAAAACAAATAAAAGCCATCGCCAGTCTCCTGGCTAAATTAGCAGGAAAGTTGGCTGTCGCGCTGCCTGGTTTGATAGGAGGTCTCCTCTCCTTCTTGTTATCTATATTATCAAAAACGGTCGGATGGCTCGCCGAGAATACCTGGGCTTTAATCGTGGCCATCGCCGGTCTCCTACTATTCCTCGCCAGAGAGTTCCTAAAACCAAAGCGTAAATAGTCCGATCGCCACGAGGGCGACGACGAGCGCTAATTTCTCCTCCTCGTGTGTTGTGCTTCCAATCTCGATTGGTGTTTCAACATTGTTGATGATTGGATTGGGGGAACTCGATGGTGCATCCAATTTACGAATTGGGGGTACTGGGTTCGATTGTGTTGTTGAGGGAGGTGTATACATTTTGTGTGTTTTGGGGGTTTTATGAAATCGGTTCCACTTACAACTCCGCTCCCAATCATCTTGGGTGGGAGCTTGATGATATCCGTGTTCACGTTACCGTTGTGGCCGATTTTTTGATTGGCGGTGGCGATTACGATCTGATTATTGTAACCGTCAACCGGGTCGTCTCGTAGTATCATATTGCTCGGCGCCATATAAAGACCTATTCCAAATACGTAGTCTACTGGAGTGCTGGCATTCTGCAAAACGTCTTGATAATTCCGGATCGCCTTCTCCAGATCCACCCTAGCTGAGATGGCGTCCTCTACAAGTGCCAAGAATTGTTTTTGTGCATCAAACGCCGTTCCCGTGCCCAGTATAGAACTGCGAGTTTGCTTCTGTGCGCCGAGGATGGCCCAGACGTACGTGCAAATGGATTCGTTGACGCGAGTAACCCCGGCCTGCGTGAACCCTAGACCCTTATCTAACATAAATGTACCCCACGTGTTCTGAACCTCAGCAGCCTGCTGTATGTAATCGACGTGAGCCCGTTTCGGAGGTAACATTTTACAAGAAAACACGCCGCAGTGCCGACCTCCAGACACTTCCGGCCGAAAGTCATAGTCGCGGGGTCAAAATTCCCGGCGTTCCGACTGACGATGTGGTCACCGGAGTGATCGTGTCTAAAATCAGTCTGCGTCCAATTCCCGGACTGGCCCCGAATGAGAACGTCCCCGAGGCCGGTGCTGGTAGGAAATGCTTTCTGTCTCCAGTCCGCGTCTTTTGAAACGTTAAATTCGTTACACAGTCTTTCAAACGCCATACGGTCGTATGCGTTGGAAATGGGATCCCAGGCGTCGTCTTGAGGTAGTGAAATACCTAGTTCTTTCAGAATCCTCCTAATAGTATAATACGCATGAAAGTTGTAAACACTTCGGAGCATGACATTCTTAGATGTCAGATGGTCTTTATGTGAAACTCCACACCCGGCTGTTGCGCACCATACAGCGAAATTTATTTGGTTCTGCCAAAACTGCATCGGTGTTGCTTTCCACCAGTTTACCGCCTCCATCGTAGTAATCTTGGGCAGCCTATATTGTTCAAAGATGTTAGGGAAATTGGTGGCAACGCCACTGACCGGTCTAACCGTTATGGTTGGGTGTACAAGGTTAACAACGTCTTTTTGCTTGTATTTACCTCCGACCGCGTACTTTGCATTATAATTAAAGCTAGATGCTTTGGTATCCATTGAAAGATATTATTATGTTTGCTACTATCACTAATGTTCAAAAAGGGAGGTGTGAACTTCAAAAATCAATCGACAACTGCTGCGGACAACGCCGGGTAGGCCTCAGATCAATCACCTTCACGGTTGGATGGCAGAATGTGGGGAAGAGCGAAGGGTTTTACTATGTGAAAGATGGACAACAATTAGGTGTAAAGCTGCCTCACGGACTGTGGGGAATAAGACAGCTCAAAGATTTTGTCAACTCAGAGCTTGACGGTATAATCAACCTCACAGTATCGAATGCTACCGGGCTCGCAACAATGACCATCAGCACTGATAATAAGGTAGTGGTCTCCCCGGGTTGGGTATTCAACTCGGTTTTAGAGAAACATACTCCTCAAACAAAGGAGTGTTTACCCCGGGTGAGTACGTCGGTGATAACCCGGTTGACTTCGCCTTCACAAAACTCTCAGGGTGCACCTGGATCGGGTGAACACATCGTACAACACGGTAGACGGCACTCCCAGCACATTACTGAAAACCGTGCAAGCCAGCGACTGTTTATATGGTGAGACTGTGACCTTAGACTTCCCACACCCCGAGATGAAAGTTTTGGAATCGGGACATATCCACGAATTTACGGTCTCTATTCTCGATGATCAAGCGAGAAAGTTGAAAAACGATTACCCGATTTCGGTAGTTCTCGAAATTTCTAATTGAGTATAGGTGCCCAATATTATAATTAATTTTATTATGAGTATATACGGACCAGGTAGTTCTTCCGATTGGGTGACAAATTCAAAGAATTTGGAACCGGCAGAAGGTGGATTCATCCCGACAGAGGCGACTTTTTAACTACTGGAAAAACCAAGGCCCTGATAAATAAAACTATATCGAAGGTCACAAACGGGATTCACAGGAATATATCAGATGTTAGAGTAGAAGTGCTGACGGCGACTGCACAAATTGAGGGAGTCCGAACGGATATTGAGAAAGATCAGGCGGCTTATAAGGTGTTGCGCTCAGAGGACTCTCTCATCAGAGAAACGGAACTAAACGAACTAGGTAAACAAATAACCAAATTTCGAAAAGAGAGCAGGTCGGATATTGATAAAGTCCGAGAAGACCACCAGGCGGCCCTTACGGAGGGTTATGATACGTTGCGCTTAGAGGACTCTCTCATTAGAGATGCGGCACTTACCGAACTAGATAAAAAAATAACCAAATTTCGAAAAGAGGCCACGTCGGGTATTGAGAAAGCCCGAGAAGACCACCAGGCGGACCTTACGGAGGCTTATGAGGTGTTGCGCTCAGAGGACTCTCTCGTCAGAGAAGCGGCGGTTGCCGAACTAGATAAAAAAATAACCAAATTTCGAAAAGAGACCCGGTCGGGTATTGATAAAGTCCGAGAAGACCACCAGTCGAACCTTGCGGAGGCCTTTGCGGAGGCCCTTGCGGAGGCTTATGATGCGTTGCGCTTAGAGGACTCTCTCAACAGAGAAGCTACACTTACTGAACTAGACGGGAAAATAGCCGAATTTCTGAAAGAGACCCGGTTGGGGGTTGAGGGGGTCCGAGAAGACCACAAGGAGGCCATTGCGGAGGCTTATGGGGCGTTGCGCTCAGAGGACTCTCTCAAAAGAGAAGCGGCACTTACTGAACTAGACAAAAAAATAACCGAATTTCAAAAAGAGACCCGGTTGGATCTTGATGGAGTCCGAACGGGTATTGAGAAAGCCCGAGAAGACCACCAGGCGGATATTACGGAGGCTTATAGGGTGTTGCTCTCAGAGGACTCTCTCAACAGAGAAGCGGCACTTACTGAACTAGACAAAAAAAAAAATAACCGAATTTCAAAAAGAGGCCCGGTCGGGTGTTGAGAAAGCCCTAGAAGGCCACCAGGCGACCCTTACGGAGGCTTATGATGCGTTGCGCTTAGAGGACTCTCTCAGCAGAGAAGCGGCACTTACTGAACTAGACAAAAAAATAACCGAATTTCAAAAAGAGACCCGGTCGGGTATTGAGAAAGCCCGAGAAGACCACCAGGCGGCCCTTACGGAGGCTTATAGGGTGTTGCGCTCAGAGGACTCTCCCAACGGAGAAGCGGCACTTACTGAACTGGACAAAAAAATAACCGAATTTCAAAAAGAGACCCGGTCGGGTATTGAGAAAGTCCGAGAAGACCACCAGGCGGCCCTTACGGAGGCTTATAGGGTGTTGCGCTCAGAGGATCGGACGGGGACTGAATCTATCGAGTGGTTGAATCTATCCGCGCCGTTGATGAATCACTTGTTGCGGTTGATGATAAAGTAAAACGAGTTCGTACTGAGGCATATAACTCAAACAGTGCGCTTGCCGGAATAGTGCGAACAATGAAAATGCCAAGACGTGTCATAACAGTTTGGGCTGAGAAGCGGGGCCCATTGGTTGAGGGGCACTATGAATATTCGTTCGGTGCCAAAGCGAGTATTAAATGTGGGGGATACGCTATGACAGCTGCAGGTGAAGTTATCCAAATGGCGGTCTGCTCGGTTAATGCTAGTGGTAAACCTGTGGGCGCGGTCGCGATAAATATTGTAGTAGATGGGGAAGAACGGGGATTGGAGTCACTAAAATCTCTGGAGATAGTTCGACGGTGGTTTCGTTCTCCGGTTATGATCGAATTAGACTTTCCAAAGGTAGTGTTATTAACTTTGTTACGAAAATCGGTGACCCAGAGAGTTCTTCCACTATTGTCTCATTGTTAATTGAACTTATTTTGTAAATACTAATATATTGAAAATCATGAACGAATCAACGCTTCCAATTGTCAATACCACTCCATCAACACTGTGTACAATTAACGAAAGAAGTTTAGATTTTAGGTTGAATAATATCGTCGCTATGCAGGATATTTTAGTTAGAAAATATACAAATAGAAAAAGAAATGCTATATGACGCGCGGTGAACACGGCTGAAGCATCTAGCACGGCTCTAGCGAGTGTTTCTGTGTTGTGTGGGGCGGGGACAGCTGCAACTATATCCACCATTATAACGGTTCCTGTAGCGGGGATTTTATGTGCGGTGTCGGCCGTTTCTGGGTTGTTGTGTATGGTAATTAGGGCGTCGGGTGGAAAACTCGAGAAAAAATGTAGAAAACATGATAGAATATCTGTTCTCGCCAGGTCGAAGAAAAATACCATCGACGTTATGGTGTCCAAAGCGTTGGCCGATAAGAAAATATCAAATTTAGAGTTTGAATCCGTGGTGGAAGAAATGGGGAGATACGAACAATTAAAAAATGATATAAGAATCAAGGCGCGCGCCACCATGCCCAAAATTGAGTGTACTGATTGGGATAAATTTAGGGAAAAACTTGGAGATAAAGTCGGAAGAAATGTTACAGCACCATTGTGATATTTTATAAAATAATTAATTTTATAATTAATTTAAAGAAAATTATAAAATTAATTATATTGGTGCAGTAAACAATTTATTAATTAATTTTAGGAAAATTATTAACAATTTAAAAAGAAAAAAAAGAAAAAAAGTTTTAGGTTCCACCGAGGCTCGAACCCGCGCCAGCAAAACCCTTCTGGGTCCACCCCGCTAAGCCTTCGCTTAAATTTCTTCTATTTTTTTTTGTTTTTTAGGCTTAGCGAGGTGTGTTACACTCACATCTCCTACACCCCATCATTGGACCGATGCCGCGGACCCCACCTCATCGTTACCTCCATCCGCTATGATGTGCAGAGCGGCCAGAGTGAAGTACATATGGCGACACTTATCTCACTGTTGAGATATTAATGCCGGCATCCCGACACCGAACTGTGTTTATTTCTCGTATATAAACTTAACTTTGCTGGTGAAATAAAAAAAATTTTATATTGTTTATTATTATTAATTATTATATAATTAATATGTTTTCTATATAATAGGGGGTGTTCAGCTTTAAATTATAAATAATTTTATTAAAATTAATTAACTAACGAACCATCCCGGAAATTCGTGAACTATATAACCCTCACTAAGTGTTTATAAACTGTGTACACCACCTGTGTAAATCGATAGCCCGTTTACATACCATCGATAAGGCTATAAATAGCCGCGTGTGTAATATATATTACAGTGTGTTTATTTCCCATCCCGGAAGACGTAATCGTGTAAACCTCTCTATAAATGGACACTTAATATACGTGTAAGGTGGGACACCTAATTTACATTTTCATAACGCGTGTAATTGGAACATTGTCGTCTGGTTAGTGTTGTGATTACAACATAAATTTATAAGTGATATCGTAGAAATGTACGTTCGTAAACGAATCGTTGGGTTTTAATAGTTTTATATAATACGCCTTAGTTTCATATCCGATACGCATTATCCGTCTTAATGTTCGTATTTGCCTCTTGTATAGTTGACATAATTGCCGGTATAATATTGTAAATGCAACGTATTTATCGGAGTGTAATAAATTACGCTGGTATTTCATGTATTCGATATCGCCTAGTGTTCTCATTTTATAGAATTTATATATAGGAATATAACCCCCGTATTCTTCGTAAACTTCTTCAACACAGCCATTAAAATCTTTCAATTCCAATTGTATTGTATTATCCATTTTCTCTAATAATATTGGTGCTTGTTTTTTCTGTTCAATTTTCTGATTTTATAAAATTAGTTTGATAATGTTTTTTACAGTGTTTTAATGCTGTAGAAACACCGTGACTTATTAGATCGATTCTATCTTTCTAACTGACTTTCCGATTTGAATTATTACTAAACGATAATACTTGCGAGCACGTAATCCCTTGTTAACCATTCGATGAGTAGCCTGAGTGCCATCGCATGGTGGACATAGCAATGACTCGGCTTTGGTCCCTACCCCACAATGCCGACATGGGCGAGGTGAAACGGAACCTCTTCGCATCCATGCACGGTGATGTTTGCAATATTCGTAAATACCGGTGCGATGACACCTCTCGTGACTACCTGTCTTCAGCCACGCACACTTAACTAGAACCATTATGTTGTATATATATACTGAGTATAACATAGGGATTTTTATCTCTAATAGGGTGTATCTTCTCATGTCATAAATATATGGTCTCGCGGTAGTAGTATATAAGAGTCATAAATGATACCATCATGCTGTGGAAGGTGCCGCACGTAGCCGGTACCTTCCAGAGGTGATGGTATCATTGTGACTCTTATATACTACTCCTTGTCGACACGCACATGTATTGACATTTTCTCGTCGATTCCATTATCGACACGTACTTGCAACATCTATGTACTGTGCTCCTCGCGATTTGCTTGTTGTGAGCGTTATTTGCGTTCATGTTACATGTACGTGAAAATGACATATGTGCTACTTTTATTTTCCTGTCCGATGCATACTTGTATTTTCTTGTGGGCGATACTACGGGGCGCCATGCAGGACAGGTTAATTATGTGTACAAAATTGAGTTTTGTAACACTAAAAATCACAAAATTCCATTCTGTGTCACAAAATTGTCACAAAATTCAATTCTGTCAATTCTGTGTCACAAAATTCAATTCTGTGTCACAAAATTCAATTCAATTCTGCATACGTTTCGCATACAAAATTCATTTTTGTTATAAAGGATTCAATTTTGTAAGACAGAATTGAGTTTTGTGAAGAAAGTTCAGTTTTGTGGGACAGAATTCATTTTTGTCCACAAAAATTAGTTTGCATAGGATAGTCTATGTCATCTCTACGTTGATTGGTTGAGATCGGTCTTAGTCCATTTTACTAGATGGTGGAGTACACTTGCAGGTTTAAATATTTCAATGCGAAAATATAACCCAATATATCAATATTATACTTCTTTATGGACAGTTATTTTGGTTATATTATGATTACAAATGAGTGGTCACACCATATAAGCATATATACTTTGAAGGAGAAATAAGAAAAATATTCAGAATTTTCCCTCAATTATGTAAACAGGGTCAAACATAAAGTAGCCGGGACATAGCTAGACCTGAGAGCATGCCCATATATAGAGAATACCAGGCTAGTGTATTTAGATATCAAGTTTATCAGGCAAGGCTAGGAAACGCGTAGGAATTCCGAGGCTTACCGAGGAATTCCTACCGTTTCCGAGCCGAGCCTGATAAACTTGATATTAAAATACACTTGCCTGGTATTCTATTTATCAGGTAACGTTTTATGCTCGAAAATGACATTAGATGACGTCGTATTCTAACAGTAGATCTAACCTTGTGAAACAAATGGTATTGGATCTGTGTCTACTAGTTGCGAAGTTACGTGTTCGCAAATATGTGTCTACATGCATTATTTACAGTATACACCATCTTAGTATCCATGGTATCTACACAAATACTACAAATGGTTTCCTCAAATGGCCCAATACACACATTCTGTTTATAAACACAGACAGCAGTCAGAACACAGGCCACAGCGCGTGTATTATTGATTTAACTGGGGCAGATGTACCTTGCGATACACTGTATGATACACAATGACGTCAGTACTCGCGGGAGATCTACATGTACATGAATTATGTGTACAATTATAACGCAAATGAGTTTAAATAAGAATGGGTTTGTCAACGTTTGACTGTTTGGAGATAGTGTAGATGTGTAGATCGACGACCGTGACCCATTTCTCCAGTGCAGTTTCTGACCAATGGTAGTCATTCTTACATGCGTGTGCAGAATTGACAGAATTGAATTTTGTGGCACAGAATTGAATTTTGTGACACGAATTGAATTCTGTGGCACAGAATTGAATTTTGTGACACAGAATTGAATTTTGTGGCACAAAAATGAATTTTGTTGACAAAATTGAGCCATGTCCCACTTGGCGCCCCGTAGATACGTTATCATGTAATAGAGTGAACATTCGGGATCAGATTCAATTTCGGAATCAGATACATCAGTATACTGTGATTATCGCTTATGCGTGCATGTTTTATATACGTTTTATATGTCTTTTAACTAAATGCCACATTTTTTATATTATTTCATGAAATCGAGTCAAAATCAAAACTTATCCATAGGGAAATAAATAGCAACGAGGTTTCATCATGGGGAAACAGTTTTATTAATTTTTATAGTTTACTATTAATCGATTTTCACAATTTATTTTCTCAAATAATTTCCAACCAACATAACCTGGGGCCCGTTTCAGTAAACTTCGTACGACTAACAAGTTCGTAAGTGCAAAGCTAACCTGTACAACAAACTTGTTAGTAACCGAGTTTGGGAAATCATTGGTTTACTTGTTCAGCTGTAATGGACCCTACATGTAGGTGGACAATTGTGGCTTTAATGAACCACATTAATGTGTGAAGTGCATTTTATAAATCATCTTACGAACTTTCTTATCGTACGAAGTTTAGTGAAACGGACCCCATTTTTTATTGTCAACTTTTACATTTGTTATTATCCTACTTCTGTTTCGTCCGCTCGTTCGCTACAGACACATGGAGATATAAGCCATTTGTAATACATCACTGACGACTCGGCAATTCCCAACTGACGGGCCACTTCCACAATCAGTGAACTGAAATATGGTGAAATTATCACATAGAGTATATTAAGTAAATCAGTGACACTCTTAATGCACTATTGCGGCGACTGTGTGTACTCTTGTCGTTTTAATATTCATTTAAACTCATAAATATATATGACATTCAACTAAGAAGGCGTCATTACGTCATGCATGTAGGACATATCGTACGCGAAAGTACATTTTTTACAAACGGAAATGTACTTCAAAGCATTGAATATTTCGTAAATAATTGGTTGCGATTCGTTTCGTACATGTCACCATATCTGCCACACAACAACCTGTGTAACATGTACAGTGAAACCTGTCTAAACCGGACACCCTGGAAGGTCCACATGGTGTCCGGATTAGAGAGGTTTCACTGTAAATCAAACATTTGATCAGTCTGAGCCATATTTATGTGCTATGCGATCACGAACAGACATTAATGCACAGAGAATACCAGGCTAGTGTCTTTTGATATCAAGTATGTCAAGCAAGGTTAGGAAACGTGTAGGAATTCCGAGGCTTGCCGGGGAATTCCTACCGTTTCCGAGCCGAGTCTGATAAACTTAACATTAACAAACATTAGCCTGGTATTATATTTATCAGGTAACGTGTTATGCTCGAAAATGACCACAGATGACGTCGTTACTTATGGACAGAACGCGGACTTGTTTACTCTGCGTCATTACAGTGACACCATTCGGTAACGTCACGTGACATAATTCGACCAGTGGAAGGTACTTTTTCACTTCGTTGTAACCCGGATGGTCAATGCCTGATACAACAATATGTTATCAGTCAGTACGTATTCGGTCAATACAGGGCAGGTTACAAAAGCCTTGTACTATTTACATCACTTCTATTAATTTTCCACATTGCGTACCCTGTGCTTCACCAGCGTAACTCATGGTCATCTTTCGTGCTCTGTCGTACGGATATGATGTCTTATTGTACGCTTTATCACCGTTTCCCTCACTGGAATCACGAACGGCGTTGGCTGTGGTGAGACTTATATGAACACTGTTAATACGATACAGCGAAGATAAAAGACTCCCACCCAACCCAGCCACCCCCGGCATTTGCATAGTGTCACCTGCTAATGTCGCGCTCCAAATAGATTTGTCCCAGATGTGGTCACTTTGCTAAACATGCGGCTAACATTATGAGGATGGTCATATCGACATGTGATCCATACGGTGTGCAATTGTCCGGTGTCTTTACCGGACCCGTAGTGGCACAAACATTTAATAAAATACATATGGAATTAGGCCTAAATAGTATGCACACAACCGCTAATCTTGTCCATAATTACCAACCTTTCTGAACATCTATTGTCAATACCAACTGACAATCAATTTGATTGTATGAGCCTGAGCTGTAGCACAGCGCAGGCTCAACCAATCAAGCTGCTTTGTTTCAAACCGAATATTCAAGTATTTGAAATAACGAATTTGACATATATTTCCTGGATTAGCACAGGCGTCAAAACAAAAATGTACATCCGCGCCTGTTGTAAATACGTACAAAGAGTGCATCACTAAAATGCGACGCATTTAAAGATACATTCCCACTCAGAAGCACAAATTGTTCTTTTTCTCAGAGACATCATCTGAGACATTTTATGGCAAAATAAACATTCATTCACCATTACCGCACGTATCGATTGGCATTGTTATACATTTTATATCAGACGTAAATTTCCACACTGATATCAGGAGCGATAACCGTGTTTCCTTAAAATGTTACCAGGCATTGCTGTTTATTCTCTGTATTTATGTTTGATGTGCAATGATCATACTTTAAAATCTGTCTAAAATATTATTTGTTCAGGTGACGCATTTAATTACTATAAATAATTAAATAATATCATCCCTCATTTGCATATGAAAATAGCCTAATACCACTGCGAGTCGCTATCAGTAAAATACAGATTACTAAATTATTATATCTGTATAGCGGGCACTCGTCATATTTAGAACTGGTGGAATAGTGACACAAGTATACACTTGTTTAATTCCTATAAAGAGCATTATGATGCACCGAAAATAGAAAGCACGCATCTGGTTGGTCAATTGTAATTACAGGCTATGAAATATGAAAAATCACAGCATAAAAAATCTGCGTTTTAAAAGTCTGTGTTTTATGTAACCCTACGCGCTTTTGTAAACAATGGCCAGCGGCGGGGAATCCAAATATTTCCCAAATCATGTTCGGTACATGTTCGGTTAATTATTCTGCCATATTGACTTGTACAACCATGTTAAATCCCCATAGACATCTTCACTCCGTGAAGATGTCTATGGGGATTTAACATGGGGAAACCCAAAGCGGAAAAGAGAATCGACAAACGACTGACACACATGACTTCAGGTTGGCCCTTCATCAATATCCCCAAAAGTATTACCCCACCCTCCCAAAAGGCAATATTTAGAAGAATTTACGAATGTGCTCAAATGCAAACAATGGCGGTACTAGACTATAACTTTACGAATCCCAATGTGCACATACATGACTATATATAATACACTGTATTGCAGATGGGTAATCACATGAAGTATTAAAAGAATAGGCTTGAATCGTGGGAAACCCGGTTGACTCTTGTTTACATTTCCTTTGTCATGTAAAAATCACACGAACCCACTGTAGAAATGTTGACATTTCTTTAAATGAATACAAGCAATTAACTGTTGCAACTACACATAGAAAAGCAATACAATTGTTAAAATAAACTTTAGAGATGAATACATGTATACATGTCTTAGAGAAAAAGTCCCGTTAATCTCAATTTGAAATGGGAATATTCTTCGGCGGAGTTTCATTTCTTCAAATTCATTTGGTATGAGGCGGTTATCGATGGCGACAACAACCTGCTGACGTACTGAAACATATCACTGTTCGTTATATGCTACGACGTTGCAGAAAATAGGGAGCACACTACGTGCTTTAGAGTGGTGATAACCATGTTTTGTCTTTCAATTTGGAGCGGTATGTGTGAGGTTTTATGGTCTGAGAATCACTTTTACGGCTCCGCTAACGCGTCACCGTAAAACCGCCCACATACCGCTCCAAATCGAAAAACAAAGCATGGTTATTCCCTAATTGTGTGCCTACTGAGTGGGCATGACATAACGGGGCTTATAGAGGCGTTTGCCAATGTAGTGTGTTCACATTTACCACCATGTGTATGAAGCTCACATGCGGGAATACAAACGTATTCAAGTTGACATCGGGATATCAACATCACTACTAGTAGGCGTTTCTGGACAGAACCACGTGACTATTTGGTCTCGTGGGATTAGGTCTATCACACTGCTGAACACGATGATTATAAACAAGCATGTAATGTGATGGGATGATGTGAATAACATGTCTGCGAACTCGTAACATAATCTTGCACCAAGTGATCAGCATGTAGCAAAATGTACCTTTAATGAGTTTCAAATAAATGTACGGTGGTTTGCCGACGGAACCTAATCAATTACGAAACAAATGTACGTTATGCAATAGTTATTGTTCACATATTGAATTTTTAATAAATTTATTTCGACCGAGCGCTATTAAAAATCCAATATGTGGACTATAATTTACTTATTGTTTACGTGGGTGGCAGGTGGGAGCATGCGATGGGTAATTTAACGATCGGGGTTCACCCTTATCGGAATCCCGACTGGATACCTGGTTTGACCACATACGTCTTTGGCATTTTGTATGGGACAGTTGAATCTGATTATACCCCTTATGTCAGTATTACGATTATTCATAATCCTATTACCTTCAGGGGAAGGGGCCAAGTTGCGTTCGTGTGGTATGGCACCAGGCCGGGTTATTCTGATTTCAAGGCTGAATATATGTTTGTTTATATTCCGTTCTGATTTTGGGACCCACCCCTCCCCCCCCCCGCAATGCAACATGTTGTATACTGGATCGAAACCGTTGGCCCGGCCTTAAATGGCCTTAGCTGTTGATATGCCGTTAAGCACCAACACATAAACACACGTATTGTTTACCCAGCCCAGTCACGAAGCTCCGCCCATAAACGTGATTTAGAATCGCTATACTAGTATGTGATTGGCGGTGTGATACGAAGTGAGCGCGTGTGTGGGCGGTAATATGCTGTTCGTCTCGTGAGCTGATGACAACAAGGCATACCATAAGTTCTAAATATAGCGCTGAACATTTAATGATTAATTTAATACATATTGGCGAAAGCGTCGCAATATGCAATTAATTGAGACCAAATGCCGTTCTTTAATTGGCCGAGAAACTAGGGTAAGCAATAAACTTTAGAGCCATAGTACATGTAAGGTATAGTTGCATTAATTACAAGCATATTGAGACATTGGTCTCGTGACGTAAATATAGTAAGTGAATCCGTAGTTCGTTTAATTTAGGCCCGGTATGTTGCAAGTTAACGTAGGTAGGTTCTGCAATATATGTATCACTAGAAATGAAACCTGTCGGCACATGAATGCCCTCACTGACATCCAAAGAAAACGATTTTACAACACCAAATGGGCGGAGGATCGCTGATTTATCACAGACTTGTGGAGGACCATCACAGAAATACATGTGTAAAATAATATCGGGCAGTGCCGTGAATACAAAACTAAATAATACAAACAAATTCCCGAGCGCTAAGACTTTGAACGCAGTAATTATGTTAGTTTTCATTGGGTGCAGCGGTGACGGGGGGATCTTGTGTTTGCCACAGCATGATAGACGACCATCCGAGAGGAATGGATGTGTGACATATGAAGAAGTTACCTGTAAGGAACCGGGAATGATAATAAATCTACCGGAGATTTACGTTTGTGACGGACGTATGTACGGGAAAATACGCATACATGTACGTATATAATGAGACACGGCATGTGATTTTGTACCTTCGGACATCTGCATAATTTAATGAGTACAAAGTTGACGAAAGTTTCCGAGTACATGCGGAATTCCGCATGTACTCTGAAGATTTGGTTAATTTGTGACTTTATTTATGACAAATATTGTAAATTTTGTAAACGTACTAGTATTTAATGAAATTACGCAGATGTCCGAAGATACAAAATAACATGACGTGTCTCTTATGTAGCATGGATACATATAACACTATATGCCCTCTCACCATTCGGTAGCGGGGGCATACAAACTTCAGTGTCCATGTAGCCATTCATGTACATGGTGTATTCGGTTAATTGCTAGAGTAGATCTTGTTAGTGCGTCCAAACATGTCCATGCACTCATGAGGTCTGTTCCGTTTTCCTGTGACCAAGCTACGGATAATTCGATGTCACAATGATATATTGCACAACACCGCAAGTCGGGTCCTCGGCATAATCAATTGGAACAACTCCCAAAGTGCCACGATATAAACCCATCCGCGGGAGAGAACGTCTTATTAAGATGGCGTTGTTAATGTGACAATTGTACCAAATATAATAGCTCCGTGTCGCTCCGTCGAAATCTGCCGACAGTTTCAAAGCAATTGCGAAAATATTTCGCATTTGCTTAAGAACTTTCGCCAGATTTCGTATTTCTTCATAGCGATTTGCGGAATCTTTTTTTTTTTTTTGGGAATTGTCAGTGGACAACCCGTTTATTTATATATATACATGTATATATATATTTTGTATCTATAAATAACAAACATGTATAACAAAGTCAGCGACCTACAGTGTGGAGGCGATCAGAACGTGGTTATGTCCGATGTGGTAGGATTCACATTATTGGATCTCACAATACATACAATTATTGTCAAATTCAAAAGTCTATCGATATTAATTTGCAAATGTTCTGATGCAGTTAATATTATAATGACAAGCTGTGTGGCTTCTCATACAGTAGAATAATTGTACGACGTGGCTAACTTGTTTAACAGATGATATGGTGTCACACTGACATCTGACCAAACTTGATTGTGTCAGTCTGACATTTGACTATTCTGTCAATCTGACAATTGACAATTTAAATTAACCTTTATTAGCTTTACAACGATAAAACCGTGTTAATCCAATACAACATATTTATTTGTGTCGTCATGACAGCAACAAATAACACATTTGCGCAGATGGAGGCGTAAGAGTGATGTTTAATACAGGTGTAAATCAGACTACTCCGGTAAGTACTACTACACAACTGATCAGAAGCTGTTTCTGGTAATTGCGCAATGAGGCGGAGCTACGGACGGTACTGGAGTAAATTGCAAGAGTTACCGTTGGCAACTAACATATCACCAAACATGATTTGGTAGCATTTTCCATATGCGTCTTACAGGAGGAAGTCGTTGATTGTATGCAATGGTACCATTTTCAAGGGATGGCTTTGCAGCAGACAATCAAATAATCAAAGCGCCATTGATGACATTGTGATGTATTGGCCCCTGCAGATGCAGACCGCCGGCTGCCAGCGTTGCTTGTATGAATCCAGCCTAGATATACGAAGTATGCAAAGTTGTGTA
Source organism: Conchocele bisecta (assembly GCA_029237695.1). Classification (NCBI taxonomy): domain Eukaryota; kingdom Metazoa; phylum Mollusca; class Bivalvia; order Lucinida; family Thyasiridae; genus Conchocele; species Conchocele bisecta. The sequence goes on along the minus strand of CM055272.1, from coordinate 97,605,805 downwards.
CACAAGCCATGTGTCACAGATAATTATTTATTCTGCTTTATCGTCTGTATATAATACTTACAGTGGAACATCTCTAAACCGGACACCAAGGAACATATGGGATATTATTTTTCACCAGTTTCTTGGCCATTTATTTCCGGTGATAATACAGTTCCTAATCGCATAGCACACATCTATGGCTCAGAATTATGAAATGCCTGATTTACAGTGAACCCTTTCTAAGACGGACACCCTGGGGATACCCTCCCTGGGGATACCATCCCCCACCCTGGGGATACCCACCCTGGGGATACCCACCCTGGGGATACCGGGGATACCCACCCTGGGGATACCCAGGGTGTCCGGTTTAGAGAGATGTCACTGTACTTAGTTACAAATATGTACGAAAGTGTAAGGGATTAGTATTTACTTAATACAGTCCAACCTGTGCTAAAGACCACTTTCGAATAGCAATCACCTGGCTGTAAAGGCCACACTTGTGTTGTCTCAATGGCACAATTACTATATAAATGACCCTGCGAATAAATACCACCTGTGAACAAGTTCCAGATGTTTCACTTCCCATGGCTGGTCTTTATTCACAGGTTTGACTGTATTGGTTAGTTTGATCGATTTATTGATTGCGTGATTGATTTATTGATTCGTCGACTGATTGATTTATCGGTTGATTGAATAATCGTTTGAACATTTATTGATTATTGGTTTGATTGATTGCTTGCTTGCTTGCTTGCTTGCTTGATTGATTGATTGATAATATTGATTTATCGGTTGATTGAATAATCGTTTGAACATTTATTGATTATTGGTTTGATTGATTGCTTGCTTGCTTGCTTGCTTGCTTGCTTGCTTGCTTGCTTGCTTGCTTGATTGATTGATTGATTGATAATATGGCCCCGACTAACTTGTTCTAGAGAAACGCTAATATGTTTTTTATCGTATTAGATCATAGGAGTATAAACAATATCGGCTCTGGCACATGTATAGTTGACACCTTCATCTGTCCAATCTGACCAATAAAAAGACAATCGCTCGCTCCCCCGGCAATAACAAATGACAACATTATGGGGAGATTATTCTAATCTTAATTAACTCACACAGGGGAAAAAATGGCAGGTCAATCGTGACGGCCAGATGTAGTTTATAAACGTTCCCGATCTGACCGGAAGTATAACCCGCGAACGTAGCACTACGACGATGGCGACGGTATAACAACACCTTAGCAACGGCGGATGTTGTAATAGCGTAATGGTACCGCCGATGTCGTGCTCACTGTATACAGTGAAACCTCTCTCAACCGGACACCCTGGGAGGTCCCCCATGTGTGAGGCTTACAGAGGGTTCACTGTAAATCAGGGTTAAGAAAAAATGATCGACTGCGATATCGATTGGGGTTATCTTGCACCAAATACACAATGAACCTCGAACCGGGGTTTAACGTCCAACCCATGGTTTGAGGGCCTCAGACCAGGATCTGAAGACTAACCACCAATGAAGGTCTCAATCTAATCGGTAGTTTTTCTTAATCCTAGTCAGTTACTTGCCACAATAATTCCCATCAATCCTGGGTTTGAGATCTCACACCCTGATTTGAGGAAGTATTGTGCTTTTGTCTTGTCTGGATAACGATCATGAGGACGATGAAAATAAACAAGAAAGCCGTGTTTCCATGATCATTCCAATATAAGAAGAGACGACATACATCGTGGTTACCTAGGTAACTGAGTTCGATTGTTCGAGATAGACATGTAATAACGCGGCATTGTGGATGCGCTGTTGCTGGAGAAATAGAGCTTACAGGTTTTTGCGACCAGTGTAGATCCGGATCAGACTGTGCATCTACACAGTCTGATCCAGGATCTGCATTGTTCGCCATTCCATTAAAGAAACACCCGTCATGCATATAACAAGCAATACAGATGGCGTTATCAGGCTACAGGAATGTGCTATTTGACCAGGAGCAAGACTGGTTACAAATCCCATAATCCCAATTTCTATAGTCGCAGCTACATCTTCACCAAGTCTGTGTGTCATCGATTGTCGTGTCGTAATTAACAGCAACCGAAAAGGAATATCACACTTATTGACGGGTCCATGGTGGCATATCTCTGTCATGCACATGGTAAACAGATAGAGACGTCGTTTTAATACACCTTATACACCCAGGGTGTGGGATCACGTGTTTCCGAAGGTCGTGACGTCATGTTTTCTAGATGTGTTTACAGTATATTTCCTTTAATATCTTTCTAATGGAATGACATATTTTTTTTTATGAAATATACCACAGCAACGTTGCCCTTTAATCTTATAATTCTGTCGTTTTTTACGAAGTATCGGTTACCGTAAATGTAAATACAAACTAGAGAAAGTGAATGTAAGAAATAAAAGGTGATGGAATTTATTGTTACAAGCTATCAGAGCACACCATAAAACACATATGCCATCGTATTTGATGCGCTACATATCATCAAAATCCCTCCGTTTGTCAGGAAGATTTTAAAGAAAATCTACCGATACTGTAAAAATCCTACACCCTGAAACCGTCTCAACTGCATACATATTGCATCAAGACGATTTACTAACTGGTCAATGCGTGATAAGTTATATAAAGTCGCCTTACTGCCTTAATTTGGCGGGAAAATGTGTGGACATAATAATGAAAATCGATGTCACATATTTACGGAGCTCCGCATAGTACATGGATTTTTTGTTATTAATTCGTTGCCACGATATAACAATTCGTTTCCTCGAATTAACAATTCCTTCCCACAATATAACAATTCGTTCCCTAGAATTAACAATTCGTTCCCACGAAATGACAATTGGTTCCCTCAATTTAACAATTGGTTCCCTAGAATAACAATTCGTGGGAACGAATTGTTAAATTGAGGGAACGAATTGTTATTTCGTGGGAACGACGGTTTTGACATGATTTCTTGTTAGATATTTTGTCCAATTTATCTCTTGATGCGATACTCATGACGTTAATATGACTTATACGGTGTATTAATATGACTTATACGGTTTATTTAAACGACGTATCTACCTCGTTATCACTTAATGTGAATTGCAGAGATGTGTTAGTACATAATTGCCAATATCTGTCATTTCCCACTCGTGGGCAGTATCAAATGTAAATATAAATGCTTTGATTTAACGACGGCACTGGCACGGTAACCTTGTATACTATCTGTCCCGTTATCACTTTATCCCGTCAACACAGTGCGTATGTGCCGTGAAACATTTTTGATATCCTGTCAATACGACCTAATCACTGCGTATGAAAATGTCCGGTTGTCATACTAGTCGATTCTCCGATTTTGAGGATGCGGATGGGTTTATTTTGTTTTTGCATTTTATAGCTATTTGTGTTTTCGGGATACATATAATAGTAGATTAGTGCCGTGAATGGGAAAACATATCTGGCGCGGCACGGAAACGGGATGTGTTCGGCAGAGCCTCGCCCATGCCGTTTCCTAAGCCTTGCTAGATATATTTTCCCATTCACGGCACTAACCTACTATTCTCTGTAAGTAGACAGTAACATGCCACCATACAAATCGGATATTTCGGGTCATATTTTATATTTAATGAAAATATTTCCGGTCAGTGATGTCGTTAATGCGTGTTATTCAATATAACACTTGTAGCATATATTTCACGACTGTTAGCTACACCCGATCATGTTTTCATATTTCTCCGTTCCAGAATGCTGGCAATTTACAGAGATGGACGAGTGAATAAAAACGTAGTTTAAAGGAGCACGTTGACGATTTGTGGGACGTTTATCAATTTGGAAAAAAGTAACGACTCGACGTCAGATATCCAGTTATTCTCACACTGCTTCTATGTTTGTACGCATTTTGTTTGCCATTTTTAAAGGAACCATATCTGTTTTTATTTGGCTCTCGACTGTGTATATATTCGATATTATCTGCATTTTGTTTGTTATCGAATCGATGCTAATTTAGCGTAATAATATAAAAATGCGAAACATATAAAGTACACAATACTTCGGGTGGGCGGGTGTACACTATGTCCACAAGTCTGTCATTCCATGGAGAAAGTCGGGAATTAGACGATATATTTTTATTGTATCTAATTACACTGGGTACGGACTGATCAGTGCTTGGCTCTCAACACCAGACTGGTCACGTTGGTGAATGTCGGTAAAATACACAGAATGCGTTCTTACGTCGTCATTCTATTTTGAAAACAGCGATATTTGGCGCGATACAGCAACGATACTGGTACTCCATGCGTCAGTACTTTCTTACGTCCTCTTGTTGTCTGACGTCACATCACACCAGGGGGCCGTTTCACTAAACTTCATACGACTAAAATGTTCGTAAGTGCAGATTTAAGATCGTCTGGAAATTTAAATTGATGGATTTACATGTATTGAGCATAGGCTGAATATGCAGCCTATGCTCAATACATGTAAATGCAATAATTGTTAACAAGAAAACATTGTTAATAATTTTGCGATTACGAACATTTTTATTGTACGAAGTTTAGTGAAACGGGCCCCAGGTGGTGATCATCTGACCGTGTATTTTTAGACTTGGATTAACGTAACATTCAACAGAGATGATACTTTCAATGGCAAAAGTTTCAATAAAACACAGTTTTCGATAGTTTGTTTTGTTCCGTTTTAACATGGATTGAAATATCAATTGTTTATTTGATATAATGTGTAAAGTTTTATATTTATAAGCTGTCTTGTGGCTTGAATTGTTAAGCAGCCCCTTTAAGTAGAACATTTTATATAATCCATTTTGTTAGCAAACTGTCCGTAAACAGATTCAGACTTTTAAATTGCTATATCGGAAATTTAATATCCGACATGGAACACGATGAATGCATGTAGTAAAAAACGTCATTTGCCATACAATATAGACATTGTGCATTCCGACAGCTACGTAACGATGTCTGCATATTTGAGACGCGCCATGTGATTTTGTATATACATGTATATCTGCGTAATTTCATGAAATACGTTTACAAAATTTACAATATTTCCCGAAAATAGCATCATAAGTTGACAAAATTTTCAGAGTAAATGCGGAATTGTATATAAATGCGGAATTGTATTCCGCATGTACTCTGAAAATCTTGTTAACTTTTGGTTTTATTTATGAAAAATATTGTAAATTTTGTAAACATATTTAATGAAATTACACAGACGTCAGAATGCGCATGTCAGCTTTTGATTTTATTTATGAAATGTATTGTAAATTTTGTTAAAGTATTTAATAAAAGCACGCAAATGTCTGAAGGTACACAATCGCATGTCGTGCCTCATGTAGGACACGTGTTTAGCTGCTTCTAGACAAACCCAGCAGCCGCATAACAATACAACATGCCGACGAAAAGTCAAAACTTGCAACTATACGATAATTATATATAACTGTCTGTGCTGTGCGTCTGTTATTATCCAGGAGGGAATACATATTATGATGCATAGACATATGCATTCGTGGCTATGACTGGAGAAATGGCGCTTATGGGTTTTGTGACCCGTGTAACTCCAAATCAAATAGCACATTTAATTCCTGTAGCCTGATAACGATCGATATAGCTTGCTATATGCACAATGGGTAATGAGGAACAGTGCAGATCCTGCACAGACTGCGGATGCACGTGTTTAGCTGCTTCTAGACAAATACACCAGCCGCATAACAATACAACATGCCGACGAAAAGTTCTAACTTGCAACTATATGATATATATATATATATAACTGTCTGTGCTGTGCGTGTGTTATTATCCAGGTGGGAATAAATATTATGATGCATAGAAATATGCATTCGTGGCTATGACTGGAGAAATGGCGCTTATGGGTTTTGTGACCCGTGTAGCTCAAAATCAAATAGCACATTTAATTCCTGTAGCCTGATAACGGTCGATATAGCTTGCTATATGCACAATGGGTAATGGAGAACAGTGCAGATCCTGCACAGACTGCGGATGCACATGCTGATCTGGTTCTACAACCATTTCCTCAGTCACAGCCACATGTTTGATTCGTAATCAACTTTTGCCAATCTGACAACAGTGGCTATAAGTTGAGACACGCCATGTGATTTTGTACCTTCAGACATCTGCGTAATTTCATGCAATACGTTTACAAAATTTACAACATTTTCCGTAAATGGCGTCAAAAGTTGACAAAGTTTTCAGAGTATATTCCACATGTAATCTGAAAATTTTGTCAACTTTTGACTTTATTTATGAAAAAATATAGTAAATTTTGTAAAAATATTTAATGAAATTACGCAGACGTCCGAAGATTCAAAATCGCATGGCGTGTCCCCTATAGTAGTACAGAGTGGCGTGTCCCCTATAGTAGTATAGAGTGGCGTGTCCCCTATAGTAGTATAGAGTGGCGTGTGCCCTAGTAGTAGTAGAGTAGTATAGAGTGGCGTGTGCCCATAAAGTAGTATAGAGTGGGCGTGTCCTATAGTAGTATAGAGTGGCGTGTCCCCTAACCCCTATAGTAGTATAGAGTGGCGTGTCCCCTATAGTAGTATAGAGTGGCGTGTGCCCTATAGTAGTATAGAGTGGCGTGTCCCCTATAGTAGTATAGAGTGGCGTGTGCCCTAGTATAGTATAGTAGTAGAGTGTGTCCCTATAGTAGTATAGAGTGGCGTGTCTCCCTATAGTAGTATAGAGTGGCGTGTCCCCTATAGTAGTATAGAGTGGCGTGTCCCCTATAGTAGTATAGAGTGGCGTGTGCCCTATAGTAGTATAGAGTGGCGTGTCCCCTCCTATCGTATGTAGTATAGAGTGGTCGTGTCTCCCTATAGTAGTATAGAGTGGCGTGTCCCTATAGTAGTATAGAGTGGCGTGTCCCTATCGTAGATAGAGTGGCGTGTCCCTCCCTAGTATAGAGTGGCGTGTGCCTATAGTAGTATAGAGTGGCGTGTCCCCTATAGTAGTATAGAGTGTGTGTGCCCCTCCCCATAGTAGATAGAGGGGCGTGTCCTATAGTAGTATAGAGTGGCGTGTCTCCCTATAGTAGTATAGAGTGGCGTGTCCCTATAGTAGTATAGAGTGGCGTGTCCCCAGCTTATGCGTATAGTAGTAGACGTGTGTCCCCTATAGTAGTAGTAGAGTGGCGTGTCCCCTATAGAGTATAGAGTGGCGTGTCCCCTATAGTAGTATAGAGTGCGGCGTGTCCCAGTGGCTCCTATGTAGTATAGAGCTGCGTGTGGCCCCTATAGTAGCCCCTATAGAGTGGCGTGTGTAGTATAGTAGTATAGAGTGGCGTGTGTCCCTATAGTAGTATAGAGTGGCGTGTCCCTATATGTAGTATAGAGTGGCGTCCCCTATATGTGCGATATAGTAGTATAGAGTGGCGTGTGCCCTATAGTAGTATAGAGTGGCGTGTGCCCTATAGTAGTATAGAGTGGCGTGTCCCCTATAGTAGTATAGAGTGGCGTGTGCCCTATAGTAGTATAGAGTGGCGTGTCCCCTATAGTAGTATAGAGTGGCGTGTGTCTCCCTATAGTGTATAGAGTGGCGGTGCCCTATAGTAGTATAGAGTGGCGTGTCCCCTATAGTAGTATAGAGTGGCGTGTCCCCTATAGTAGTATAGAGTGGCGTGTGCCCTATAGTAGTATAGAGTGCCCGTGGTCTATAGTGTATAGAGTGGCGTGTGCCCTATAGTAGTCTAGAGTGGCGTGTGCCCTATGTAGTAGAGTGGCGTGTGCCTATAGTAGTATAGAGTGGCGTGTCCCCTATAGTAGTATAGAGTGGCGTGTCCCCTATAGTAGTATAGAGAATGTCAGGTAACTGTCTGTTCAAATCATGTTTATCATGTTCGGCTAGGAAACGCGTAGGAATTCCGAGGCTCGCCAAGGAATTCCTACCGTTTCCGAGCCGAGCCTGATAAACTGGATTCCAATGAAACAATACAATGTACCATGGTATTATATGTATCTATTGCTTATGTCATATGACGTGTATTCGGTTAATTGCATTTGGTTATCTGATAAAATAAACAATATGACCATCTCGTAGACTTATAGTACATACAGTAATCTCATTACACAGTGTATTGTATATACGAGTATATATATATATATATATATGTATAGGTTAACAAATGTATAAAATGTATTGGATCCATAATAATTTCATAAAATGGCATTACACAGTATATACAATACCCCAGTGCATTGCAAATCATAATGTAGCAGCGTACTAAATAAGTATTTACTTTAAATAAGATGATTTGCTTATGCAATAACTATTATTTAACAAGTGTGTTGATTCAATGATTTCAATATGATAGTTATTAAACATCATTGACTGATTTCCAGTAACTCGGTAAAGCCTCGTTCGTCATGAACTTTGTTCACTCGTCTAAGATATATCAAGCACATACAGTGGGGTCAGCGTGTAAGTGCACACACGAACGAACACGACAGGTTGAAACCAACCTGTCATGTTCGTTCGTGTGTGCACTTACACGCTGACCACACTGTAAGATCTTCTATACACAACAACGGTAAACAATTACAATTTTTTTTTTTCGAAAATTGTAATTTTGTATCGCCAACGGTCAGGTCAACCTTGGATATCCCTGCCATTACATAGATGACAGATTAACGACACACCGGCTAACCTCTTCATAATGCCAGACAGACTGGACATGTGTGTTTATTAGGATTCCGAGACCAAATGTCGTTTAACCCATTGTATGCTGGATACAGTTACAATACAGTGGAACCTCCCTAAACCGGACACCCTGGGGAATCCATTGTGTTTAATTTACATGGGTTTCACTGTAATCTATCTCGCCCCGTGCAGGCACCGGGGCGGGATCAACTGATCCTGAGAATAGTGCTGCAGTAGCCATTGCTTGTCGTAAAAGGCGACTAAACTGGCTTAACGATTTGGTTCATACTTTCCGGAACCCACTATACCGGATTTGGCCCTCATGTACATTTTTGGCTTTCTTGTATGTGAGAGTTGAGTCGGGCTATGCCCCATATATAAAAGTAAGATTTGCGCTAATCCTATTACTTTTAGGGGATGGGGATAAATGATGCTGGTGTGGCGAGGGCCTTGGCACCAGATCAGGTTGTTCTAATTTCAGACTGAATATATATTTTGATTGTAAATATTGAGTTCTGAAGTTGGGATTTACCCCCCTTGGACAGGTGGATATGGGACTCGACCCCGTTGACCCGTCTGCGTGTAGACTCCCTGAGGCTTGTACCTCTATGTCAGAAAAGCGGACGTTAAACCCTATTCACTCACTCACTCACTGTAATCTATCTCGTTGTCGTGTCAATTCATGATTGGAAACGACAACTACTGTTCATGGAGTGCTTAGACCTCCTAGGGTGTCCGGTTTAGAGATGGTCCACTGTAATATGAACGTGATTTTCCCCCGCTATTTTCTTTGTTTCTGCTCGAAAGTATATGTTGTTACCACTCATTTGAACCGTCTCGACGAGACGGTTCAAATGAGTGGTAACAACATACATTTTCATGGAGAAATAAAGAAAATGATCAGAATGTTTCCAATAAAAAGTATTGTATAGACTTCAATGGATAAACGTGTTCTCAAATATTTCCTTACATTATACAGTATAGCGCTAGTGTATATTGTAAGGAAATTGGTGGGTGGGGTAACGGTTTACAAATGAGCCATTTATCAGGTCCTAGGCCCGAGTCTTTCACCTGTGTATTTAACAATAACAGTTACCATTAAATACATTGTAAAAGTGGCAGTTAACAAAAAACAAAACAAATGCCAATAACGGGTCAACAAATTAAACCCTTATTACCACAACCATATTGCTCTTTATTGTCCTCGATAGAGTAACGCACCTGGTTAGCCACGTTTCCGAATATATTGGCAATTCCAACTAGCAATCAAGCACTTTGATTGTCTAAGCCTGCTCTGTAACGCAGCTCATGCTCAGCCGCAAATCAAACTGCTTAATTTAAAGCCCAATATTTACGTATTTTGATATAAATGCCATAAATTAATGTACAAATATCGGCACGTTTAGCGCAGGGGACACGACACGGTCACGTGGCACAAATACGCATAACCTCCAAAACGTGTCGGTTATTTTCTATTAATCTATGCGTCGTGGTATGATGTGATTGTACCGGCTGTCGGCGGTCGTGATGACCCGTAATCCGCCGGCGACACATCCAATAAACTATAGCCGACGTAGAAGAGCCGACGGACAAGAAAGAACCGTATACCGTGTATAGCCAGTTGGAACTGGGGGCCGTTTCACTAAACTTCTTATGACTAAAATGTTCGTACGTGCAAATTTAGAATCGTCTGGAAATTTCAATTGATGGATTTACATTTATTGAGCATAGGCTGCATACGCAGCCTATGCTCAATAAATGTAAATCCAATAATTGTTTACAAGAAAACATTGTTAATGTGACATTTACAGACCATCATAATTTTGCACTTACGAACATTTTACTCGTACGAAGCTTAGTGAAACTGGCCCTTGGTCACCAAGCATAGTGTACGCGCTTTCCATACAGATTACAATGAAACCTCTCTAAACCGGACACCCTGTGAGGTCCCCAGTACAGTGTGTGAGGTCCCCAATACAGTGTGGGAGGTCCCCAGGGCGTCCGGTTTAGAGATATTCCACTGTAAATCAGGCATATGACCATTCTGGTACATACTTACGTATTTTACAATCATAAAAATGCATTATTATTTTAGATACGTTACCAAAGAAATCTCAAAATTAGATATGATATATTGTGTTGGTGTCCAGATTTGGAGAGGTTCCACTGTCCAAAGCAATATGTTGTACATGTAGCATATGCAAGACGCTTGTATAGTAACGTGACCAACAATGTAGGCTCTGGACAGACTGTGCGGATGAGCAGGCTAAGCAGGACATGCACTGATCGCAAACGTCTTCCTGCTTAGACCATAACAAGTACTTTGGTTCTCAGACACGGGGTTTGCGAAATGTGACGCGGGAGGGCGGTTTCTTTAAATATATTTTGTTTGTTTGAGATGTTCGTCTCTGATTGTTTTCAAGTTTTCATGTGCATACATGTTCTATAAAGTTAGTATAACCTCTTTAGACGTAAGAAACACCAGATTACCGTCAGATTTGATTGGATTTATCATATTTTTGCATCGTGGTGGTTTTTATTGAGCATGTTGCTAATTTACAGTTCGACTTTTATCCCGTCAACACAGTACGTATGTGTCGTGAAACACGGTGCCGTGAAACATTTTTGATATCCTGTCAATGCGACCTAATCACTGCGTGTGAATATGTGCAGTGGCTGGGGTTATTTTTATTTCATTTTAAAGCCATTTGTAGGTGTTGACGGGATAAATAGAATAGTAGGTTAGTGCCGTGAATGGGAAAACATATCTGGCGCGGCACGGAAACGGGTTGTGCTCGGCAGAGCCTCGCCCATCCCGTTTCCTGAGCCTTGCCAGATATTTTTTCCCATTCACGGCACTAACCTACTGTTCTCTATTTACGTCTCCTTGACGACAAAATGCTCGACCAGCAGGGAATATTCTGACGAGGCGATATCTGAGAACCAAAGTAGTTTTATGGCCTTATTTTGTCTGCGAAGGCTTCACACGATAACTGCAAGTGCTGATTTTTTGTAAACAACACGTTCCGCAGAAATTAATTAACTTTTTTTAAATTGCACCGAATTGAAAAAGTAATAAAACAATCTAGCATTTTGTCTGTTGTGATTGATCGTGAAGATGCACGTTACACACACATCTTTGTTGAACATGTATTTACACATACATTCGTTACCTAACATTTGAAAGTGACATAGGTCCATAGGGCCGGGTGTTTTCGTCAATATTACATTGTACATATTCCCTGTTTCGTTTAACACATGTCACTATAATAAACAAATTACTTACTTACTTACTTACTTACTTACTTACTTACTTACTTACTTACTTACTTCTTACTTACTTACTTACTTACTTACTTACTTACTTACTTACTTACTTACTTACTTACTTCTTACTTACTTACTTACTTACTTACTTACTTACTTACTTACTTACTTACATAGTTACTTACTTACTTACTTACTTACTTACTTACTTACTTACTTACTTACTTACTTACTTACTTACTTACTGTTCACGATTGCAAGGCATAAACATAATGTCAGGTAATGGTTAGGCAGGTGATTAGTTGCACCGTTCTAAAACCATCTCCGGTTTACAAAAGTTCATTGCATAACATAATAAGCTAATTACAGGTCAAAGACAAGATATACATGACAATCACCCGACATGACTACACGTAAACTATGCATGTACAACAAACGTCAATTCAATTCCTACGGAGCCCCGCAGGAGACATGAATTTATTATTAATTCGTTCCCTAAATTTAACAATTCGTTCCATTGAATTAACAATTCGTTCCCAGATATAACAATTCGTTTCCACGAATTAACAATTCATTCCCACGAAATGACAATTCGTTTCCTCAATTTAACAATTCGTTCCCTCGAATTAACAATTCGTTCCCTCAATTTAACAATTCGTTCCCACGAAATAACAATACATTCCCACGGGAACTAATAAAACAAGAATTATACGTCCGCTGCGGGGCTTCGTAAATTAGATATATTTGAATTGAATTAAATTGACGGACGTTATTTATTGACAGGTGTGCCCACTATTTTACAAACCCCACCGCCTGCGCTAACCGTGCCACTAGTTCTCAATTTCAATTAAATATTGTGCTTGAAATCAAGCCTCATCATTGATGAGCATGAGCTGTGTTACAGTTCAGGATCTTCAATCAAATTGCTTTATTACTTGCAAGTTGGACTTCCAAACGTTCATTATATGAGCAATATTAACGCAGGCGGTTGTGTACGAGCCCCGGAACCCGGGCATAATGTGAAAGTTGACAGGACTGTACTTTATATCCATAGTGCGGCTGCATGTAACCTACAATGTACGATATCTGGGGCCCGTTTCACTAAACTTCCTACGACTAAAACGTTCGTAAGTGCAAATTTAGGATCGCCTGCACATTTCAATTGATGGATTACTGAAAGGATAAAGAAACGCAGGGTAACAATATACGCAATAATTATTTAAAAACACGTGCAGCATGATGATAAGTTCGTCAAAACATTTCGTCATACCACTTGATACGCTTGAGGTATACACATCGTTTTCCGCTATTTACACTGAATTTATAGCTCTCACAATCATGGTACGTCTGACGGAAGTTCAGAGGGGTCAGGCTATTGTATTGCTAATGCAAGGTCAAACGCAACAGCAGGTTGCTATGCAGTTAGGTGTGAATGTTTCCACCATAGAACGTCTTGTCCGTCGTCTGAGAGAGACCGGAAGGGTTGCCGACCGACCGAGATCGGGACGTCCGCGCGTAACGTCGCGACGTCAAGAAAGGGCTATTCGTCTCGCCCACCTACGTAATCGCCACGTTACTGCCACTGAAACCGCTATTAACACGGTAGGCAATCATGATCGCCACATTCACCCCAAAACTGTAATAAATCGATTGCGCGAGGTTGGTCTGCGAGTACGTCGTCCCTACGTTGGTCTGCCTCTCACTCTCTCGTGCACGTCGCGAGCGTCGTATGGCTTGGTTGGCGGCACATGCTCCCAGACGATTTGCAATGAGGCAATGGAGACAAGTCTTTTTCACAGATGAGTCCCGGTTCACTCTTTTTCGTCCGGACGGTCGACGTCGTGTATACCGACGTCGTGGAGAACGCTTCGCCGACGCTTGCGTTCTTGAGAGGGATAGGTTTGGGGGTGGTTCGGTTATGGTCTGGGGGGTACCGTCAATTGTGATTCAATTACTAATGAATAATCGGTCAAAACCTAATGCAATTTTGGTAATGTGTTGACTAAAGATGTTTTTTTAATACTCATATAAATTATTGTATATAACAGCAAACACATCACTTTAAATCACCTCAAATGTTTACCCTGCGTTTCTTTATCCTCTCAGAATATATTGAGCATAGGCTGCATATGCAGCCTATGCTCAATACATGTAAATCCATTAATCGTTTACAACCATAATTTTGCGCTTACGAACATTTTAGTCGTACGAAGTTTAGTGAAACGGGCCCCAGACATCCAGAGCTTTAAACGTAGACACCATTTCTAGATCATGCAGGAATATTAGATTCGTGTTCTATTTTTACAACCTTTATTGGTTGTGTAGGTGTCAAACATCTAACCACAAGCCACATCCGCCCGCCTCTCCCATCGGATTCATTGAAATAGTTTTATTTTGGTCTAACATTTATGTCTGTTAAATACGGAAGCCCATTAGTGCCACATAGAGTAATTTTTTTTTCGTTTTTCGTTTTATTTTTTTTTCGTTTTTCGTAGAGTAACTTTTTTTTATCTCGTAATTACGAGATAACCTATTTGTTTTTCGTAGAGTAACTTTTTTTTTATCTCGTAATTACGAGATAACATATTCGTTTTTCGAGAGTAACTTTTTTTTATCTCGTAATTACGAGATAACCTATTTGTTTTTCGTAGAGTAACTTTTTTTTTATCTCGTAATTACGAGATAACATATTCGTTTTTCGTAGAGTAACTTTTTTTTATCTCGTAATTACGAGATAACATATTCGTTTTTCGAGAGTAACTTTTTTTTTTATCTCGTAATTACGAGATAACATATTCGTTTTTCGTAGAGTAACTTTTTTTTTATCTCGTAATTACGAGATAACATATTCGTTTGTTTTCGAGAGTAACTTTTTTTTTATCTCGTAATTACGAGATAACATATTCGTTTTTCGAGAGTAACTTTTTTTTTTACAAATGGAGACGGTAGTTCTGCAAGGGGGATAACTGTGTCTGGTCGTTTCGCTCTAATCCGGTTCGCACTGAGTCGTTTCGCACTGAGTCGTTGCGCACTGGGTCGTTTCGCTCTCATTATTGTCCTGGGCATGCATATACAGTTTCAAATCAATCCGAGTAAGATGGATATTAATTTCTAATCAACGAACAATGCACTAATGTTCTAGCATGTTTAACTAACATTTGATAATTTGTCATTTCCATAAATCCAATATGGCCGCCAAAAATATTGTAATAATCGTTAAAGTTAAACACTAGTTTTCAATTAAACCGCAAGTATATACCTAATTGACCGACTATAATAGCTTAGCCCTACATGTATCTTGATGTGGTATATTGACATTTTGTGGAATGTGTGCAAATACCACTTCATTAACATGATGTGAATCCTGCATTAAACATATCTGGCTATATTGGAGCAGCAGATTGCCATCTACAACACCTAGGTGTCAGGCAATAAAACCAGCAATAAATATCTCATCACCAAACTGCCCACTGACCATTCACTGACCATTGTGCTGTAATTACCTGTAGCCGTTTTTTTTTTTTGGAACTACTTTCTGGCCTACACATGTCCAGGTCACATGGGAATAGAGCAATGTTATGTGTGCACATGTGTGTATTACATCTGTTTCTCTACATGAATTCCTACTAATCCTAGATCAGTTACAAGTCTGACCATTCAAAATAGTGAGATTTGCAAACATACTGTTATGATTAACTTTTATGGTACAACTCTAAACCGGACAGAAAATGTGATATCCATCCTGACTTTCAGTGGTTCAATTTTCAGTGGAAACTCTCTAAACCAGACACATTGTGGATGTTATATGAGCCAGGATCTGAGATAACCACCCTTATCACATCACCGTATTTCGCCGATACTGATTTCGTAAAATCGCCATAGTTTTCGTAAATGTTGCTGCAACTGGAGAAAGGGGTCTTATGGGCTTATTGATTAATCTACATCTTTATCTGCTGCAAGGCTCTTGTTGCTTGATATTGATCTATGTTGTCATCTAGAGGTATGCTTGCTATATCATTGGCTGAATGGTGAACATCGTAGGCCCTGATCAGACTGCGCGGATGCGCAGGCTGATCTGGGGCTACGCTGGTTGCATAACCCATAAGACCCCTATCTGCAGTCACAGCCACAAATGACATCGAAAATTGACACAGATTTCAGATCTCATGCAGAATTAAATTCCGCATGAGCTCTGAAATTTGTGTCAATTTTCTATGTTATTTACGGAAAAGTACTTGATTTAGATAAACCAAATTTTATGCTGACACATATTCATATGTCTTTGTCTAATAGAATGTATTAATACGTGTGCCTTCTTCAAGACCATGATAGCCAGATAGCTATAGGCCAATTTAATAATCGAAATATTCAAAAAGCTTATTTCTGAACGGATTTTCATTTTAAAAAAAATTTTAAAAAAAAACGGGCATAGCTATATTTTTCTGAAAAACATAATTATGTTGGTTGTTTTTTCATCCCTGGGGGAAATGTACATTTAAAAAAAAAGCACACTAATGTCCACTACTCTTAATTAGCTGGCTATAAAATCAGATAACCCTTTGAATGTCTGTAGGGACTACATGTAACATCTGGGTATAATGGAAAAAGCTCACCACAGGGGTCGATGGTAAAAGGTTGCATTTCAACCTCATCTACGTTCTTCTAGATGAGGTTAGACTTTTAATGCAATGTTTACAGCATGAACTGGGTCGGTACAAATACATGTTGCAAAACACATGAATGTATTTGTAATTATCAATAGCTAAGAGATTTTAAGGCAGACTCAATGAGTGTTTATTACTAAATATGATATGCTACCTGTACATCTGAGGGCGGGGGAGTCATAACAATCCTCATCTAAATAATTATATAAGAATATAAGACACTCCAGCCATTGAGGGCTAACACATTTGCGCACAACACATGTAACTATCAACAGAGTTGTTTGCATTGTGAACAGCATAGGTCCAGGAAAGAGAATATATTATAATATATATATATATATCAGAAAGTAAAACATTACTGATCATGAATTGCGCATAAATTAACAGAAGAGAAAGGAAATATCTTGAGAGACTTTACTGTGATAAATATATAATTGTCAGTCGGAATGACAAGTGCATGGGGCAGGTTAATAGGTGGACATACATCAGGGCGTGGAATAGAACACAGAAAGGCTTGTGACCGCTCAGACAGTACATACATACACACATCATGAAGGAGCATCATTGTGGATGATGCAAAATGGGGTGAAAATACAAGTGCATACATATATTAGTACTTTATGAATCTTAATAGCATTATCCTTTTTGCGGACACAATAATTATGTTCATAATCATATGACACAGATGAAGGATATGATAAATGTCTGAAATCAGAACGGACATGTAACTGGAAAGCCAACTTTTATATACTACTCAAAATTTGATTTATATTGAATGCTAGTTTTGTATTGTATGGTTTATAGAAGCTATTTAATTTTACGGCCAATTGCATATGTGAAGAACACTGAATTTTGAGGCCCGCATATAGACATTTATTTTGGTACACATGTATACAATTGAAGCCTTGTTTGATAAATGACTAATCATTTAGCGTGAAAGAAGTGATCGTTATAAAATTTTGAGTATTATATTTAATGAAATGTTACTTTACTCTGTAATATGGGGTACAGAAAATATATTTGTGTAAATTCGCAAGACATGGCATCGCTTGAAAACTACCTCCTGATATGTTCCATCACTTCACAGTGGATCTTCCTGGTGTGTGTAGACCGGTCGGTGCTGGATGGGTCATTCAAATTCCCTATACCTAGTATCTGAACAAGTGCATATATGCGAAGCATGGCGGCTTGCCAATGCTTAGCATCAGGGTGATGGTTGCTGTTATCCCAATTTATATTTTATTGTGCACCCACTCCGGTCAGTGGTGATTATTTCAATAATACATCAAGCTAATGTCAAATATAGTGTAACTGATCATAAACAAAGTCCATTAGAAAATATGCCAATGACATGTAAACTATTTTAGAGTATGTAGATAACAGACGTCCATTAATAAGTGACTAAATCATTACAACTGATAAAATCCAACACCGTATGTACAGAGTACATGTATGTGATCGAAGGTAGATTGCTTTCTATAGTATCCTAACATGCATTGGTTATTACTCAGTACACGTTTGCAGTGGGCGTACATGCTATCGCCACTGGATCGATATACAACAAATGTGAAAGACAGTGGACAAACACACACTACTAGCATGAATATCACACAATCTGTAAGAACGGTCTTATGAAATACATTCCAATTATTGATGCTATATTAGCATATTAAAATCATCAATTAAGAAGAAATTGTTTGTAAAACGTAGGTGATGCCGGAAATGATAATATCAAATGAATATAAATTTTGATATTAAAATAATAATCATATTCTGATGTGCCACAGTTGCTGTAGAACATGTGTGTGTTACAATGGCTGACAGGCAACTTCAATAAGAATATGTACTATAGAAAATGACCAAACAAATTAAGCTGGCAAAGATGATGAACGGTCACACATAGGAGATGTTGAATGTTGATGCATATCACTTGCTGATTATTGTATATGTTTGGTGCATACATAGACAGAGAATGCCATTTAAGCTGGAAAGGTAGGTCACTGTCAAATGAACATGATATGACTATTTTTGTTTCTGATATACACCAATATTTTATAATTCTGTCCATGTTTGGCAGTTTTAGGTGTTACAGTGGCTGATAAAACATACATAACAACAGTGTGAACATTAAATATCATGTAAGGCCAGATGTATTGCACCAATGAAACAGATGGTCATGTAAAACATGCCCCTCCCAACTTGACATACCACCATTGGCGCATAAAATGTATCATAAGACTCAACACAAAATGCTTCATCCATAAAATAGTAAAACATTCACTAATATCAACATCAAAAGCAGTTGTGCATATAAAGGGTGTTGTTGTGGGTGTTGCACCCCACCCCACTTCTCAGTCTCATGGTTTTCATAGACCTAAAGTGATTTAACGGTGCATATGGTGTCCACACTGGGTAACATAGAGTACGTTATAAAAAAGGAAAACCAGATAAAAAACACGCCAGTGAATTTAAGACATATATATATTAAAATGTTCCGGGAGGCGAGACATGTTCGACGATATGAAAACACACTATTCCTAAACTGCTTGATTCACCATTTTAATGTGAAATGTCCCTTTCCATGAAACGAACATGAGTATGACTGGGAAACTATTGCAACATGTTTACAAATAAAATGTGCATAGTGATAATATGGAATTACATATTAAAAATTCGGTCGATTACTGTGATTCGAGACACTGTCATTATGCAAATGAGATTATTATCTTAAAAACAACATTAACTTTCTAGTTTCAATAATGTTATTAGCATGTTGTAAAGTATGATTATTACATAATGAATATGAATTTAGAAAGTAAATAGCGGCGTCCATTAATATATCACGCCGGGTTATTAACTGTTGAGAATTATCACACCGGAACTGGAAAGTGAATACATGTATTTATATAATTTAAAAGTACCGATAAATATGTCTGATAGTGGTATATGAATGTTTATTTTGTTGAAAATGTCATCGTTTTGATATGTAGCACACAACAATTATTGCATGCACTTATATTACAACATTGGATGTCAGTAATGCAATTTTAGCAACATTCAGCGTAATTCCAATAACCAACATAAGACTCATTTTGTATTATTTTGATAGTACTCACCCCAATATGCCAAACTAAAATAACATTAAAATAAATTACAACCAAGTTCCCAATTCTGACAGAATTAGGTTGAAAATATAATGAATATTTGCATTACAAAGCGCTATTTGTTAACGTAGTTAATGCAGAATATATCATATTTCCTTAATTGGCGGCCATCTTGGATTTTTATGTAACGTATCACTAGTTCAGATAGAACAAATGTCTTTTAAAAGCAACTTGTCAATGTAAAGAACAAATTCCAAGCATGCCAATTGCCAAATATGTTGAAATTGAACAATATTTCAATATAATTTGAATTTTGGCGGCCATTTTGAAAATATGCAAAATTTACAACTTTCGCAGGGGTAGATTTTGGCATATTTTGGATATGTTAACCTTGGGTGCTTACTAGACTACTTAGCGAAGGAAAAATAAAATGTTGCAATTTGTGGTGGGTCTACGTGTATATTGACAGGACTAAACGCCGTGTATCCAATCGCTATGGTGGTTTGATAGTAAAAAATGACTAAGTTGGTTGGCATTGACCGTAGGGATGTAGGTCATATGTTGAACAGTGCGCAATACCTAGACACACATTGTGACAAAATATTATTGAAATCCGACAAGAACTGACAAAGTTATTAGAGAAACATCGGAGCTAAACGCATTTGCCAAACGCAGGTGTGACAGAAGGACAGACGGACGGACAGAAGACTTTTGTATCCCTTTATCCAATTTTCGTACGCGATGGCATAAAAACTGATACTACAGCCAATTCTGACATTCTGTGTGCTCCAAGAAAATATAGAAACTGTCGACGGAAAACTGTGACATAAATTTGATGTCGTTACGAAGCTGTCACGACATCGTCTAGAAGCTGTTACATCCAGTAAATGAAAATCCACTGTTTTCCTCTATACGAGGGTCAGTCAACATTGAGTGACTTTTATATAACATTGTTCGAGTAATAAGGCTGCTCTCACTTAATGTTGACTGACCCTCGTATATATTGCTTTTGGTATACTTTTAAGTCCGTATTTCGATTGTAATCACCAAGTGAAGCATATAAAATAGAAAAAATAACGGCCAAAAGGTGTTTTATTGAGCATTTGCTTTAATTGCTGTAATTCATCGATTTGTGCGCTGATCTGCATATTTAAAACATGATTTATGACATGATATGCATAAATAATGGGACATGATAAAGGAAAACACAAAAATCTGGCATATGCCTCGTCCTGAAACTGTCACAATCAGTCCAGAAGCTGTCGCATTCCGTCTAGAAGCTGTCGCGCTTTGCTCCCGAAGCTGTGACGAGCTGTCGTCCAGAACTACTTGCCGCTGTAACAGAGTTCCCTAACCGTGGAGTAAGGATGGCAGAATTATAATCAATTGTGCAAAAGTTAAGTTTTGATCACGGACGGACGGACGACGGACATACGGACGGACGGAATGCCGGACGGAATGATACGCTGATTCCAGTATACCCCTCCCCCACATAAAAGAGTTATGCATGCCCAGGACAATAATGAGAGCGAAACGACTCAGTGCGAAACGACTCAGTGCGAACCGGATTAGAGCGAAACGACCAGACACAGTTATCCCCCCCCTTGCAGAACTACCGTCTCCATTTGTAAAAAAAAAGTTACTCTCGAAAAACGAATATGTTAAAAAAAAAAGTTACTCTCTCGAAAAACGAATATGTTATCGCGAGTAAAAAAAAGTACTCTCGACGAATATGTTATGTAATTACGAGATAGTTCTCTACGAAAAACGAATATGTTATCTCGTAATTACAGATAAAAAAAAAAGTTATCTCGAAAAAAACGAGTATCTCGTAATTACGAGATAAAAAAAAAGTTACTCTACGACGAATATGTTATCTCGAATTACGAGATAAAAAAAAAAGTACTCTCGATCGAATATGTTATCTCGTAATTACGAGATAAAAAAAAGTTACTCTACGAAAAACGAAAAAAAAATAAAACGAAAAACGAAAAAAAAGTTACTCTATGTGGCACTAATGGGCTTCCGTAGTTAAAGGTACATGCCCACTCAGTAGACACAAACTGTTATTTATATCAGGAGACATCATCTGAGACATTTTCTTGCAAAATAAACATCCATTCACTATTACCCCAAGTATTGATTGGCATTACTATGTATTTTATATCAGACGTAAATTTCCACACCGATATCAGGGGCAATAACCGTGTTTCCTTAAAATGTTAACGGACATTACTAGTGATTCTGATGTGCAATGATCATACTTTATAATCTGTCGAAAATAGTATGTGTTCATGTGACGCATTTAATTAGTATAGATAATTTAAAAAATGTCATGCCTCATTGGCATATGAAAATAGCCTGATACCACCGCGAGTCACTGTCAGTAAAATAAATATTACTAAATGATTATATCTGTATAGCGGGCACTCGTAATGTTTAGAACTGGTAGAATAGTGACACAATTATACACTTATTTAATTCCTATAAAGAACATGTTGTGCCTACTTAGTGGCATGTACCTTTAATATCTACGGGAGCACTTATACAGCTATTTACGCAGAATAGAAGGGGATTGAACGAGTGATAATTGCATATGTAACCATCCTTATATATTTAGCCTTGGAGTTATTCCGTGAAAATTATATATTTTTTGTGCAATCATCAGGGTTGTCATGGGAGGTCGAAGTTGCATTTCTTAACAGTAATTAACCCTATATTTTAATTAGTGTAGATCCAAAAATTAATGGTGGTTGTCAACCTGTGTCCGCTCACTACACAGCCGCGTACATTCATCTTTGCCTAGATCAGTAACGTTTCTGAACTTCTATTGGCAGTGCCAACTCGCAGACAGAACATTTGATTGTCTTGGCATGAGCTGTAGCACAGCTCAGGCTCAATCAAGCTGCCTGATTTCAAGCTCGATATTCAAGTATTTCGAAATATTAAAATGAACACACATGGACAAGATTAGCGCAGGCGGTAGCGTACATGTACGATGATTACGAAATACAGGAACTAAACTGAATAACCCTTTAACTGGAAATGTAATTTGATATGTTAATTTTTCAGCCAATCTCATGGTCAAAATATGATTTTCAGACTAGTCCATTTATGAAAAGGTGGTGTTTTTGTTCTAAAAAAATATAAAAGTCACTTGCACAAAGTGCAGATCCTGATGAGACGGCTCGTCCCGAGCCGGCTCATCTGGATCTACACTGTTTGCCAATACCACTATACAGGTCTGTGATGTTGAAAGGGTTAAACCGTTCAATACGCCCCCGTAGAGCCGGTTTTTGTAAAATATTTGCATTGAAAAGTCTATTACATTTTCTGTCACGCGGTTAAATATGCACTCGCTACCGCCCGAAAGCTTGAGTATCGAACTTGGAACGTCGAGTCGGGCCGAAACATAATTTATTTCATGTCTGAATCCAGCATAGTTCATGTATCGCAATATTAATATTTTGGGTTACAAAAACCGGGGGGTTACAAAAACCGGCGCGTCCGTCAACGGTTTTTGTAACCCCTGGTTTTTGTTAACGGGGTTTACAAAAACCGGGGGGTTACAAAAACCGACTCTACAAGCCCCGATTCGTCATAACACATCACATGTAAGCGAATTACCGCGCGATGAAACCGCATATCTCTGAACATGGTCTCTGTTCTTCAATTTACTGTCATGTGGGAATCATATAGCAAGACAACAATGATTGTAATGGACTTAGCCTTCCAGTTTGCCGCTATGTGAGACAGTGTGGGCGATGTCTACTCTATTTTCTTCATAATATGTGGCTGTGACTGGAGAAATTGCGACCAGTGTAGATCCAGATCAGCATGTGCATCCACACAGTCTGATCAGGATCTGCACTGTTCGCAATTACATCAATGAAACACCCGCCATGCCTCTAACAAGCTATATATAGAGAGTTATCACGCTACACGAGTGTGCTATTTCCACAGGCGCTACACTGGTCAAGGATACCATAAGCCCCATTTCTCTAGTCACAGTCATATATGAGACACGCCACGGGATTTTGTTCATTCGGACAACTGCGTAATTTCATGAAATGCGTTCTCAATCTTTACAATATTTTCCATAAATGGCGTCAGAAGTGGACAACATTTTCAGAGTACGTGCGGATTTATATACCGCATCAACTCTCAACGTTTTGTCAACTTTTGACTGTATTTATGAAAAATATTGTAAATTTTGTAAACATATTTAATGAAATTACGCAGATGTCCGAAGGAACAAAATCACATGGCGTGTCTCATTTTTGAGCAGTCAGCACATTGGCCATTAATATAACCGCAGACGTACTGTAATACACCGCGTAAATAATCTTGTCACGCCAACGCTCGGACTTGATCGCTTTAACCTGTAAAAGGCGGGAACGTTATTTAGTTTCGTTTCACAATGGATAATTTTCTGAATGAATATAAATAAGTCTTGCCAGCACACGCATCTTCTATGGCGATGATTATCATGTGCTCACAAAACGTGACTTAATAAAAAACGGAATGAGGAAAAGAAATATATCTTAGATATTTATAATTTCTGGACTCGAGATTACACGGCGAAAATTACAAAAATGCAGATGAAGATAACACCAAATCCAGCATATACATAGTACAGGCACACTCGTTTAATAGTATCGAATAGACGTAATTCCTGGGATCATATACATGTAAGCTTCCAGATTTGATTAAAATAACTCCTGTTATTATCAAGGATCGCTTCATTTTGTCTTAAACTTCTAACTCAAACGTTAACCACAAGAGTTCGAGCCTCAAGGTGTGTGTTGTGTCCTTCAGCAAGACACTTGTTCCACACTGCTTCGGTTCACTCAGTAGCCGATTTCACCAATATTGCAAAGTATACTTATCTTGCTAAGTACACTTTGAGGGAGAAATTTTCAATTAAAAGGATAAATTTATTCAATTTTATTATACTGAACTTATTACATTATCACAGCCATTTTGGCTGTGATAATGTAATAAATTCAGTATAATAATTCTGCATACTTTAAACATCAAATATATGCAGTCGTTAGTTCTACATGAAATAATGCATTTCGGGAAAAATAAATGATTACTCCCTCAAAGTATACTTTGCTAGATAAATATGCTTAGCAATTTTGGTGGAATCAGGCACTGGTATGAATTGGTAGCGGCTAATTACCGGAAATGCCGGTAGTATAGTGGAACCTGTCTAAAATGGACACCACGAAGACCCCATTGTGTTTAATTTAGATGACGTTCACTGTAATTTATGTAATTGTCGTGTGTGTTCATGATTTAAAATGTTTTAAAATTGTATGCAGTATTAAACAAACAGTGGAACCTCTGTAAACCCGACACCCTGGGGTCCCATTTAGAGAGATTCCACGGCCGCTATATATATATAAACAACCGGCATTTGACCTCTTCGGCCAAAATAGAAATCAATGTCTGGTCATTTTCGAATTAGATCAGAACGTTCTTGTCCACAGTCCGATTACGTGCATCCTGTGCGCCGGAGGTTATTGGCATAACAACGAACGATTAATGACGTTAATTTGGCAAACCTAATTTTTGTGACTGTTAATCATTTATCATCGCTCACATTCAAACACGAGTACGTCCAATGTGTTTGAGACTGGCGGTAAGTATTTATGGAGACGACCACGGGTCAGAATTAGATTGTTCAATTCATATTGTAGCCAGTTTTGACGCCATTATTTCCGCGATGCCATCGTACAGTGATTATGTTTCCAAATAACACGAATGACTGACTCAATAAATGTATGACTCAACGAATGAATGTGTGAAATAATAAAGGTTCAGTGCTGAATAAACAATAAATAAGATCTGAATAACGGAACTCAGTACAATGTGGTTGAAATTTTTAAATATCAACTCCCGAAAAATGAAACACTGGGCCCGTTTCACTAAACGTCGTACAACTAAAACGTTCGTAAGTGCACAATTATGATAGTCTATGAATTTCATTTTAACAATGTTTTCTTGTAAACAATTATTAGATTTACATGTTCAATACATGTAAATCGATCAATTGAAATTTCCAGACGATCCTAAATTTGTACTCACGAACATTTTATTCGTACGAAGTTTAGTGAAACGGGCTCTAGGAAAGTTGAACAATGCAAATGACAGAGCATGTGGAAGAAAGTGACAGTAGCAATATATGACCAATGCAAAAGCAAGAAAAGCGGAGCAATGAAAACGGAAAGACGAAATGACAACTGAAGGAGAAATGAAGACAGAAGAAGAAATGAAAACGGAAGTAGCTGTTAGCAAATAAAAGAACGGCAAAGTGGATAACGAAAGAATTGCTCCTTTTGAAGAAATTATTATGATCTATCGAAAATAAACATGGTGCATGTTGTGTGTTAATTTACAGCGGAACACACGCTTTTTTGCGGAATATTGCGATCAACTTACGTGCTTCCAAGACGTGTTTATGAAGAAATAAGTCCTTTCAAATTGCTATCATGGGACACGTTTTAACAACTTGTCGCCTCTTCTCTTCTCAATATTTATAAACGATTTAGAAGAATATTTATCAAACAATGACATAGACGGAGCATTAACATAACGAAACGCTAGGGATGTACTTACACATACTCTTACTCTTATATGCAGACGCTACTATACTGATATAGAGAATAGTAGGTTAGTGCCGGGAAAAAATATCCGGCAAGGCTCAAGAATGTCTTTATTTCTCATCAGAAGTATATGTTGTGACCACTCATTTGAACCGTCTCGCCGAGACGGTTCAAATGAGTGGTCACAACATATACTTTGGTTCAGAAATAAGGAAAATAAATAGAGAATAGTAGGTTAGTGCCGTGAATGGGAAAAACTATCTGGCAAGGCTCAGGAAACGGGATGGGCGAGGCTCTACCGAGCACATCCCGTTTCCGTGCCGCGCCAGATATTTTTCCCATTCACGGCACTAACCTACTATTCTATTTATCCCGTCAACACCTTCAAATGGCTGTAAAATGCAAAAATTGTATTGACTGGATATCAAAAATGTTTCACGGCAACGTGTTTCACGGCACATACGCACTGTGTTGACGGGATAAAAATGAAACATGCAAGGTGCACTCCTCGCTTTCGAAAATTATTGCAAACAATGGAGATTCACTTTTAACGTAAACAAGTCAAAAGTAGTAATATTTTCAAAAGGAAGAATGTCCAACAAATTTAAATTTATTCTAAATGATATTAAATTCGATATCGTAAATGAGTATAAATATCTTAGATAATACCTACGTAGAAGTGGTAGTTATTAATAAATTAAAAAATCATTCAGCAAGCCAGGCAACGCGTACATTGTCAGACGATCCTAAATTTTCACTTACGAACATTTTAGTCGTACGAAGTTTAGTGTCTACATGTAGAAAGAAAATTGGGGATTTCTGGCGACAAACACAGGGAAAAATCAGTATCGCTGTGCTTGTAATCTGCAATCACCAATCTTCATGCACGTTTGATATTGAAATATCTTACTTAGCTATACATCTATGTTGGTGACATTGACAAATGTGCACGGACACAAAATAAATATCGTCCATTTCCAATGTTGTATTAAATGCGTAACGAAAGAGCATGTACAGTGGAACCTCTCTAAACCGGACACCATGGGAGGTCCCCATGGTGTTCGGTTTAGAGAGGTCCCACTGTAAATTAGACATATGACTACTTCAAGGCATGCGTGTATGCTTTGCGATCATGAAAATAAATTAGTATTGGAGGTGAATGGCAATGAACATATGACAATTAAGTACAACTAACATGTCGCTGTGTCCGGTTTAGTGAGGTTGCACTGTATGGAAAAGTCGCGGGAATACTGGACGAAGGCCGGAAGGCCTCGTCCAGTATTCCCGCGACTTTTCCAAGTTATAGAAACAATCATATGTGCCTACAATTCGGGATTTGAGATGAAAAACGCAGTGGTACATGTGTCCATGGGTTTGTAATCTGCAATTACACAAATTCACACATGTTGAATATTCACTATTGTACATGTACAGTAGAACCTCTCTACACCGGACAAGTCTCTGTATCCTTAATTGTATCGGTTTCATTGTCATCTATATCTGATGATAATGCCTGTTCATGTTCGCAAAACACACCCGCATGCCTTGGCATAGTCAAATGTCTGATTTACAGCGGAACATCTCTAAACCGGACAACATGGTACATCACATGGTGTCCGGTTTCGAGAGGTTTCACTGTACATTGTGAATTTACCCATTAATTTACAGTGAACTGTGTACAACCTTCAACGTGAGGGCAGTACATACGATATTAACAAAACCAGACAATTAAATCGAACCCGAGCCTCCATATCCACACATATGGAGATCGAGCGCAGTTGGGTTATAGCAGATCTAACTGAACCAAGTTAAACGCACCATTGTCCATCAACTGTGAATCGCGTCCTCACACGTGTAAACGTACATACAAATTCAATATATAATCCAATGTCATGTAACTTTCATTTATCCCGTCAACACAGTGCGTATGTACCGTGAAACACGGTGCCGTGAAACATTTTTGATATCCAGTCAATACTATATTTGCATTTTACAGCTAATTCTAGGTGTTGACGGGATAAATAGAATAGTAGGTTAGTGCCGTAAATGGGAAAACATATCTGGCGCGGCACAGAAACGGGATGTGCTCCGCAGAGCCTCGCCCATCCCGTTTCCGGAGCCTTGCCCAGATATTTTTTCCCATTCACGGCACTAACCTACTATTCTCTATTTATTTTCCTTATTTCTGAACCAAAGTATATGTTGTGACCACTCATTTGAACCGTCTCGGCGAGACGGTTCAAATGAGTGGTCACAACATATACTTCTGATGAGAAATAAAGAAATTCTTAAGCCTTGCCAGATATGTTTTCCCATTCACGGCACTAACCTACTATTCTCTATTTACATTGCCAACTACCACTGCATGGGCCGGCTGCTGATGAGAGGGTCATCGAGACGTGTCCAAACAATGTAGAATCTGCCCATTATGACAGCACCATACTCATAAACCGGGGTAGTTTGACTTAATCGCAGTTGATATAGGCCCTGGTCAGAGAGCGTGGTTGCGAGGGCTGACCGGGTACTAAGCCGACTGCACACGTCATAATGTCCCTGTCCCCAGCCGGGCGCCCATACACAAGTTCATGTATAATTATAGTCTTATTACAACCTTAATCATGCTACATGAAACATTGCCACAATACATGTATGTATCTTATACATGACATATATGTCTTGAGAATGTACTCGTTTGATTCCTCATGTACTCGTCTATGTTACGAACTGGTAGCATACAGGAATATAAAATATGTCGCGTGAAGCTGTAGACGTGACACAATACAAGGAGTATTAAGGGTATATGTGCCTGTCGATGACAATGGAATATCGTTATACAATGCCGACGTCAATTAGATTCTACCCGTAAGTCACCCAGCGTTAGAAACAGACGATTCGGGTTAAGACGTCGCATGACGTTACTGAATTGCTTCAGTGGAATGAAGCAGCGTATACTTGTTCTTGTCAAGAAAATAAACACGCCATCTTTGCTAATTTTGTAGCACAACACTTTACCTGATAAATATAATGTCACCCTAGTGTCTGTCAATATTAACGTTATCAGCCGCGCCTCGCAAACGGAAAAAAATCCTCGGCGAGCATCGGACTACCTAAGCGTTTCTTAGCCTTTCCCAGTTAACAGTGTTGCATATTTCGTCATGTTTCATTTGATGGACCTATTGTAAACTATGAAATATACTAGGACAAAGTGTAATAGTCACATCATGGTCCATGCCTGATAAACTTGATATCAAGATACTCTCGCCTGGTATTAGCTGTATACTATTACATGTACATGTACGTGTAGATATGCCAACTCGTCCACACAATCGTTGAAGGCTATGAGAACGTGCCTAATGTCATTGTTGTAGTCTTGATTTGATTTGTGACTTTCGTTTATTTCTCTATTTGACTCGAAGGTCACTTCTGGCGCGATATTGGTAACCGATACGACATCCATGTATATGTGCGTGCATATTTATATGACAATGGCTTCGAGATTGAATCTCTTCGAATGCTGCGGTGGAAATAACAGCCAACACAATAGGAGTCGTTTTTCTTATTTCTATAAGCAACGTGACCTTGACCTATCCGACCTTCACAAAGTCGCTGAAGCGCTTTGTCAATTCTACGTAAAAATGTGGGTACGAATTTCTCATTTATGAATAGAATAGAATAGAACTGGTTTCATGAATGTTAACTATATGTATATATGTCTGCAATGTTTTTATATTCAAGTGTACATGCGATGAGACGTTAATAATTATTATATTATTGATGCCTTAACTTCAATATTACAAGATGGATTACTTTAATATTCGGACACGTGATACATGTGGAAATACTTGAAACGCTCACGTGACCATTGGCATGACCTTTACGGTTTTAATTTCACAATGTTGCTGAAAGAAATACTTAGTCGTGTTTGTGTTTGTAAGAGTTTATTCATTGTGCCATAACGTCCACATGTCATGACTTCAATTAGTTATTTACTATTGGGAAATTTGATACGTGTGGCCATCCATATACAACACACGCATTGGACCATCGACATGACCGTCACCTTTTTGACCTCCACATACTTGCTGAAACATTTATCATATTTTACGTCAATATGTTTGTAATAATGTTTGCTTTTTAATAGTTAAGTATGCCGGTAGGCATACCCATGTTTCACAAACATAATCTCTAGTTCCATTAATGTATATTTGTGTAGGTACCTGGGGGCCGTTTCACTAAACGTCATACGACTAAAATGTTCGTAAGTGCAAAATTATGATCTTCTGGAAATTGTAATTGATGGATTTACATTTATTGAACATAGGGTGCAGCCTAATTTCGATAAATGTAAATCCAGTAATTGTTTACAAGAAAACAGTGTTAAAGGTACTTGCCCACTCAGTAGGCACAAACTGTTCTTTATCGGAATTAAATAAGTGTATAAGTGTGTCACTATTTCACCAGTTATGACTATTACCAGTGCCCGCTATACAGATATAATCATTTAGTAATATTTATTTTACTGATAGTGACTCGCGGTGGTATCAGGCTATTTTCATATGTAAATGCGGCATGATATGTTTTAATTAATATTTATACGAATTAAATGCGTCACATTTTGACATATTATAAAGTATGATCATTGCACACACAATAAATACAGAGAATAAATAGTAATGTCTGTTAACATTTTAAGGAAACACGGTTATTCCTCTAATATCAGTGTGGATCTTTACGTCCGATATAAAATGTATAATAATACCAATCAATACGTGGGGTAATGGTTAATGTATGTTTATTTTGCCAGAAAATTTCATATCTACAGAATATACAAAACTATCTGTCTCCTGACGGATATTATAACAAATATAACCTACCGAGTGGGCATGTACATTTAATATGAAATTTACACATATCATAAGTTTGCACTTACGAACATTTTAGTCGTACGAAGTTTAGTGAAACGGCCCCCTGGAAATACACTATGTTCCGTAATGCACCAGTCAATGGAAATCCCCGCCCCCCCCCCCCCCCCCCTGGCCCGGGGAATATCCGGGACATAGCCGGGCATACCCCGGGGTTTTAACCTGTCACGATGCCCCGCACTGCGGGGACAACCCTGGGGCTTTAACTTCGCCAAAATATGCGGGGACGTAACCCCGGACCTTTACCGGGGCTTTAACATACTTTTTAACTAGTTTTTTTCTGGATCTCAGCAGTCTTTATTTATTGAACTATAACCATGATATCACTGCGTGTTGTCCCCGGGCACAGTTTATTTCACACAGATGAAAATTAAGACATACAGTACCGGTACATTTATACCGTCACACAACATATATTAAAAACTTAAAAGAAAAGCTGTGATGACTAATATAGCCAGTGCCAATGTGTATATATGTACAGTGTTTTGATACGTGCACATTTAAAATCTTTATACAAACTCTTAATTATATAAATCTTAATAGCTAGGTTCTTAATATTTTAATGCCACAACTAGTACATGTACTACGTATTTTATACGGTGCCACGAAAAGTCAGCGTGTGGATGTATCACTGTATGAGGACGTCAGACAACATGTATCACTGTAAACATGTATCACTGTATGTGGGCGTCAGACAACATGTATCACTGTCTGATACAACTGTCTGCCATGAGCACGGCCCTGAAACCACCGGACCTTCACAATATTGTGATCTTACTATTTCACGATTATTTTACAACAACGGCATTTTTTTGAAAAATGGGAATGCTATGCGATGTAATTATGAATATGGAACATTCAGAAGAAAAAGTGCTACAATCCATCCATAATTGGTGAAGATATCACACTTACAACTTGAGATCTGCCTGTTTTTCATGTTGTAAGTGCGATATCTTCATCAATTACGGATGGATTGTAAAACTTGTTTCTTCTGAAAGTTTCATATTCAAAATTACATCGCATAGCATTCCGATATTTTTGATAAAATTGATAAAATGTCGTTGTCAAATAATCGACAAATATTAAACACGAAAGTTGACAGCGGTCTTTTACGAAAGTTGCCACCGGACAGGTTTACGCCGATTAAAATATTGGGAAGGTCTGGTGGTTCTAGGGCCATGATGAGACACATATTTTTTGGAGGTCATGTTCTAGCTGGAACCCAGCATTTATGTCAAGTCTTCTACATTGTATATATGTGACAATATTGAGTTCTTTCACTGTCTTGATTGATATCTAAACATGCAGTACATGTCAGAATATAAAACTATAGTCCTTTTCTGATTTCAAACTTGGTGTTGCATTTTCCATTGCTTTTTGTACCACCGGCTGGTGGATAAGAATGGGATTAAGTTACTTTACTGGTGTGACAGAAGAGCCATCTGACAGCAGACAGACACCAAATCATGGTAGCGTAAATCTAAAGCTGGTATTAATATTAATCTGCAGTACTCGTACCCATGTGTGGCTCCTCAGACCAATGGAGTCGGCCGGACCAGTTTGTTGCTTCTGACTGCTAAAATAAATCAACCGTATTTCCTGATTCTTGTATATTAAGAGCTGAGTAAATGGAGACTGGCGCCCAGTGATTTTGGTGAGGTTAGAAGAAGTCTGCAGTAGGCCCTGCTTGTGGGGAGAGTCCACTAAAATGGAAATTGTGCAAACAGTCGTAAAATCGCCCCAGAACAAGATAATGTATAAAGGTCAGTGATGAATTCTTTGTCCTCTTTGAGCAGGGATTCGAAACTGCCGACCTGTCTGTAATGACCTTTGCTGTTGAACGGACGTTAAACAATATTCAATCAATCAATCAATCAATCTTTGTCCTCCAGACTGGGTTGTACCCAGTGATTGAATTGTTATTTTTAAATGTTTTGTACATCATCTATACACACTGATTGAACAAGCCTTCTCTTCTCAATTTTTTTAATATCAGCTTTGAAATATGCCCCGCACTGCGGGGCCTTTACCGGGGATTTAACCTTACTGATGTCCCCGGGGTGCGGGGCCATTTACCCGGGGTTTAACCAGCCAGATTGCCCCTCACTGCGGGGACATAGCGGGGCTTTAACTGAGTCAAAATTATAAGCCCCGCTATTCCCCGGGCCAGGGGGGGGGGGGGGGGATTTCCATTGACTGGTGCATAAATTAGGTGGAAAGTTGACGCAAACGCAATAGATTCCGCATCAGCTCTGAATTGTGCGTCAATTTTCGACGCCATATTTCCAAATTTTGACTAAATGTCGAGATTAATATCGGCTCAAAATCGACTACATCTACACTACCGCCTGCGCTAATAATGTCAATATTTACCGATTGCTTTAGTTAAACATACTTGAATACAATACTTGAAATCAACAGCTTCATTGGCTTAGATTTCAGGACTGAATATATATTTTGATTGTAAATATTGAGTTCTGAAGTTGGGATTTACCCCCCTCGGACAGGTGGATACGGGACACGACCCCGTTGACCCGTCTGCGTGTAGACTCCCTGAGGCTTGTACCTCTATGTCAGAAAAGCGGACGTTAAACCCTATTCACTCACTCACTCACTCATTGGCTTAGCCTGAGCTGTGCTACAGCTTAGGTTCAACCAATCAAAGTGCTTGAGTACTACGTGTAATGTCAATAACGTGTTTACTGGACAATTGTACTTATGTCCAAATGCCGTTTCCGTGACAACGTAGATTGGGTTGACAATATTCTAAACGGATAACAATTTTGTTGTCACGATGCGCAGAAAGCATGGGTTATCTGCACTGTAATTGGCTGCTAGTGACGTCTAGTTACCAATTGATATCTCCTAATCTGCAGTTAACGACTGATTTCCGTTATGATCCAGACTTCTTCCATTACGTACCGTCAACAAACATAAGTTATGTAATATTATTTCTTTTTAACGGTCGTTGGTTTCCATATTGGCCCGTCACTAGTATTACATCCTATGTGGCCGTGACTGGATCAATGGGGTGTATGGGCTTGTGGCCAGTGAAGCTCCTGGTCAGACAGCAAACTCCTGTAGCCTTAAGGTGATCTATATTGCTTGTTATGAGCATGACCGTGCTTGATTGATCGAATGGCGACCAGTGCAGATCCTGGTCAGACTGTGCGGATGCATAGGCTGGACTGGATCTACACAAAGATTCATGGGATATAAATAATGATAATAGGTCACAAACATCAACTTGTCCCAAAGTTCGCGGATTATCTCTTTGTACAGGCGGAGGAACGGTGCTCTGAGAATTGTTTATATAATTGTGTCAGTCACGTGCGTGAAATGAACAAGACGATGTAACATGAATCCGAGATTGATTTGTTTTGACAACACCGCAACCCCGAAATGAACACTACACGTTAATTACGGACGTGCTCTCGACGTAGTTAACCATATTGACACAAGTCATTGTCTAGAAATCGCAACACTTTGTAACGCATTGTTTACACTCCGGTCCGATGTCTTGGATTGTTTACTTAATATATCACACGTGTTGATTTAAGCGTCTCAATTGTTGTTTGTCTTGGCGCCAAACATAGCGGACTTCGAATATTAGACGTTCTCATAGATATTTGTATTCTGCTATATGTACATATACGTGTATATTACTGGTACTGTTACTCCGACTATGGTCGGCGGAACTGCATCCAGAAATATATCATACTACATTTATAATTGAGACACGCCGTGTGATTTTGTACCTTCGGACATCTGCGTAATTTCATGAAGTACGGTTACACAATTTATAATATTTTCCCCAAATGGCGTAAAAAATTGACAACAATTTTGTCAACTTTTAACTTTATTTAAGAAAAATAGTGTAAATTTTATAAACGTATTTAACGAAATTACGCAAATGTCCGAACGTAAAAAATCGCATGGCGTGTCTCAATTATGCTTACAAATTCAGGCGTGGATTCAGGCGGAGGCGTGACGGGCGCACGTCCCTCTAAAATTTGAGTTTAGATTGTAAACTATTTGTACCATCTACTCGTACAGGCGCCAGACGGTTTATTCCTCATTCCCCCAAATTTAATCTCCAGAATTCCTGATTACCCCAAGTCAGTTTTACAGGTAAATTAGAAAAGGCGAGACCCAAAACTATAATCTGTTTCAAGAAATTACGGTTGTTTGGTGAATGTCAATGATCATACAAACCAACTATTTAAGTGATTTGATGTATAATTATTTGTTAGAAGAAGACTGGACTGGCCAACACGTACAAGGAGGTTGACAGTGTGCACACACTCGTGAGACGGGCTTCTGTTCTTCCTCTTGTGCCGGAAGATGACGTTGAGGACGTGTGGTTCCAGGCGTTAGAGGACATCGAGAATGAGGATCTACCAGTGGACGTCACGACATTCACCGACTACGTCACCGAACAGTGGGTCGAGAAGGACGACAAGGGCGTATGGAACCACTTTGCCACGGAGGGTCCCAGGACGACAAACCATCTGGAAGGGTGGCACAGCAAACTTAAGAAGGCTGTTCGCCATGCTCATCCCAACATTTTCAGTATCATTCAGACAATCCAGCAGATTGAAGCCGCAGGATATGTACGCATGCTCCAGTATGAGGCGGATGGGGCTCGCCCAGTGAAGCGACGTCGGTACAGACAAATCGAACTGAGGCTACGTGCCCTCAAGATGCGACTTGAGAACGGGGAGATGCGCACGATGGACTATGCGGACGAAGCATCGAAGCTACTGCACATATAGACAATCACTATAGGAGACAATTATAAAGTGCTGACAAATGTTTCAATGTTTCAATGTGCTGTCACAATATGTTTTTTGTTGAAAATATGAAATGTTCATACTTCGATTAAGGTGCGTAATTTGATCAATTTTGGGTTACATGTTGTTATCTCTTTTCTTAACTAAAAAATGGCAAGTTTTGGAATAAGACATATTGGAATCTTCACCGAAAAATGCAAGTTGAGAAACCAATTAGAATCGTCTGAATGAGACGATCTTGAATCACTCACAACTTAACAGTTTCTATGAAGAAGTAAGAAAATAAAAAAAAATAAAAAAAATTATATCTTCACCAAAAATGTCACGTATCAATGTGCTGTAATTTATCTATGTACATTTAAAATAAGTAACTATAAAACATGATACACTATCATTGACTTTCTATTGTATTTATTTCCTCTCATCTTTAACAAAATTAAGTTTCACAAGTTTACAACAGTTTCCAATAATGTTTGCAATTTATAAGTTGAAACAGAATATAATGTTTTCACACCCTAAGGCTATGTTAATACTAATCCCCTAACTGGACAAATTCCTGATTACCCCAAGTACAAAATGACCATTTTTTATAAACTTGGGGGAATGAGGAAGACACCCGCCAGACATATCGGTCTTCGGTGTCAATGATAACTGGTATTCCTATATCCACATAATATTGATATAGTGAGTAATCTAGTAGTTTGCACAATACATGACATTGTACATATTTGTCACAGTTATGATTGCGAAGTTTCCATATATGTCCCGCAAATGACGTTCTTCAAAACACTTTACATGTATTTTAGAGCATTGCAAGCAGCTTCAGCGTCCCGCTTCACTAAACTTCGTACGATAAACTGTTCGTAAAACAATATATATAAAACAGTAGCTCACAAATCACTGTGAATCACTAATGTACCATTCTAGATCGGAAATAGTTCCTTGAATTTTAGCAAATAAATAATGTACCTTGGCCAGCATCGATTTTGAATAAACATGTATCTGAAAACCAATATTAAGTTTGCAGTTACGAACTTCTTTTTTGTTTGTATTGTCAGTGGACAACCCGTTTATATATATATATATATTTTTATTTTTTTATTTTTTTTTGTATCTATAAATAACAAACATGTATAACAAAGTCAGCGACCTATAGTGTAGAGCCGATTAGACCGTGGTTATACCCGATGTGGTAGGATTCACACTATTGGATCTCACAATACATAAAATTATTGTCAAATTCAAAAGGCTATCGATATTAATTTGCAAAATATTCTGATGCAGTTAATATTATAATGACAAGTTGTGTGGAATCAGATTTTGATCGCACGAATGTGCGTTCTGGTCGGAGTATACGCTGATTGTTTCACATTTAGTTGAATAGATGTCGGGATTTATTGTTTTTGCAGAGATATAACCGATTGAACTGTGGACAGACTGCAGATATAAGCTGTCTGTTCGAAGTAAAATTGGGTATTTTATATGTGTATTCTTATGCTCATTCAAATATATTTATTTTGTAAATGTATAAGTTCAGTGGAACCACTCCAAACCCGGACACCTTGGGATGTTCCACTGTAAAACAGACATGTTAGTGCTTTATGTGACATTTTAGTGTTTTTCAGTCATGAAACGTCATTGTAATCAGAGATACATAACAGCAAAACACATGTAAATTAAATATCCATTTGTTCCGAGTGTCCGGTTTAGATGGGTTGCACTGTATATATAGTATTTAATAGTATTGTTATATATGTACATATAGTATTGGGTTATAAATGTTTACAAAAGAATAATAATATGATGAACAGTGTGGATCCAGATCAGACTGTTTAATAATATGTGTATATTACAGTAGCGCTTTTCTGCTCCTTACCTATTTGTATATACTAATATCGTATACATATCGTAATCGTATAGTATTGGTATATTTAATGAGCATATCGTATGATCATATACTATTGGTATGTTTGTACCGTATCATCGTATAGTACAAACGTACTATACAAATAGTATATAAACATACGATATCCGTTCGTATATACGATATATCCGTCGGATATGGTATGGTACGGATAATGTACGATTTATGGTATATCTATACGATATTGGTTGGTATGTACGGTACAAACATACCGTACGTTTATATTATATGCATATCGTATAGAAAACATATCGTATTGGTATAGTATGCGTATATTATTGGTATATTACGTATAGTTGACCTGCAGAAAAGCGCTACTGTATCTCAAGAGTCACTTCTATCAGATATGTGACTAGGTTTTGACAGACAGAAAACAGTTAATATATTTACAAGTATATGTTATTACCGATCTGAGGAACAGCAATACAGACCTCGATCGGGCTTGTTTGGGCTAGGCGGATATTATTTAGTGTCCTATACTTATAGCTAGCATAGTTAATGGTAATGGTAGTAGTTATTATTATAGGATATATATACAAGTATGCGGCAGGGTATGTGTTGATCTACAGTAACTCTTTCAAATTATTTAAGAACTTATTGAATGTATCATATTTTTGTGAACGGTTCTCCATCACTTTTGAGACAATCAGTAAATCGTAATACATACTTTTTAACATATTCGATCCTTGCAACATTTTATCATCAATAAAATGTGATTTATAAATGCAGTATGCTATTTGGCTAAGTATGATATTAATAAATTCATGTTCTTTAAGTTGAACTTTATATCATATGATTAGAAATTCTAGTGACTGGAAATATTTGCTAATTTCAAAACATCTGATATTTTTGTCCAAAATTCATTCAAATATTTACATGTAATTAAAAAGTGATCATATGTTTCTTTTCCATTACAGTATTTACAATTTGGACTATTTGATATTTTCCATGTAAACAGATTCTCATGTGTTGCTAGTATTCTGTGAATAGCTTTGTACTTAAATTGTTTGACGCGGTTGTCAATTAATATATTGTTTAATACAAAATAAAATGATCTCCATGGTAGTTTGCGGTTAAAGGAATTCTCCCAGAATTTATGAATATATGGTTTTTCAACCTTTTCTTTCAATAATATATTATACATGTCTTTGTTATGTTTTCAAAGGGCTTGTTATTTATGTGACTCATAGATAGGCTTGTTTTAATGTTTGTTCTAATTGAATCAGTGGTCATTACAGTAGTCTTCCAAGTTCTTGGAATTGACTGTGTAATTAAGCTGATTTCTGATATCCAGTTGTGTTTCTTTTTCAATCGTAAGAGTATATTTGTATTATCAATTTGTCCTGTATTAGAAAGTATATCGAAAATCAAGTCTACTTCTATCCAATGTTTAAAAACTAGAGTCTTACCTTTATGTTTAATATATTTGTTACCCCAAATAATTTGCTTTCGAATATCGTGGAAGCGCTTCGGTTTTTATGCCACCGGGTTTCGAAGAAACGGGTGGCATATAGTGTTTGGACCGTCCGTCTGTCCGGGCACACATTAGGGTACTTATGGGGTAGGGGGCGTGGCCTAAGACAATAGAAGACTATAGTGTCTTACGGGGTATTTCCTTTGATCTTTTATATAGCAAGTACCCCCTAAGGTCCGAAATGTAAGTTCGTCCGTCTGTCCGTCCGTCCGTCCGTCCGTCCGTCTGTCCGTCCGTCACACTTTTCGGTTAACCAATTTGTCACAGTTTCTCAAATATGCTGCAGGTGGCATCCGCGTTCGACAGACGCATTTCTTGTTAAGCATACAATGCCATGCGAAGGCGGACATATATTTCAATAAGTTGTTTGTATAATCCGGGCATGCTATTATGTACGTTCGGAAGAGATTTCAATGTGTCTAGATTCATTTTAAATATAAGAAAGTTTTTACCATATTGGTTAAGGAAAAATGCTGGTATAATTTTCCAGTTGGCATTGTCTATAATTTTCAATGATTTGATCCACTTTAATTTCATATTATTTGCGTAAGTATCAATGTCAGTCATTTCTAAGCCGCCCTCAAGCTTTTTCCCTATGACGATTAAACGTTTAATTTTGTATTTTTTGCCATTCCATAAGAACTTGTAAACAAGTGAGTTAAGTTACTGATAATGGACTTTGGTATACAAATAGTTTAGATAAAAGTAACGATTTTATTGCTAATATTTTACCGTAAAATGTTAGTTTTCTTTTACTCCACGAGGTAATCATTTGCTCACATTGTTTTTTCTTATCATTCCAATTGAGAAGTTCGCACTCTTCTTTATTGTTACCGAAATGTACACCTAGAGCTTTAACAGCGGTTTTTGTGAATGCTATATCGAAAACGGTTGTATGAATGTTATGTATGTTTACAGTTTCCTACCCAAAGACCTATCTTTTTATCTTTGTTTAATTTTAGCCCAGAAAATTTCCCAAATTCATTAACCATTTTTATGGCATGTTCTACGTCTTTTGAATTTTTTAAGAAAAGCGTTGTATCGTCAGCTAACTGGGTGATTTTTATTTGTTTACTCGTCGTGTTCGTTTTCACCGAAATACCACTTATGTTGCCATTATTTCTAACTTTTATAGCTAAAATTTCAGCTACAATTATGAACAAACGTGCAGACAGGGGACACCCCTGTCTGAATCCGCAAGATAGATTAAACCTCTGTGATTTCCAGCCGTTGTTTATGATCCTTGGTGATATATTGCTATATAACACATTTATCCATCGTATAAAAGTTGTTTTAAATCCGAATTTTCTAAGCACATTCAACATAAAATCCCATTCTACTGTATCGAATGCTTTCCTGAAGTCTAGAAATAATATGTTAATCTATTCTACTTTTTTCTATACTGTTCTTTCTACGCCAGGTGAACTGTGATTTGTCATTATGGAACTTTTTCCAAACGTCAGCAAGATTATGAAATTTAATAAATTTACTGAAGTTCTCAGGCATTTTAATTTTTCTTGACGGTAACGTTTTAAAAGCTCTCTCCGTTTTATTTAGAGTATCGTTAAAATCACCACCAACTATTTTAATACCCTGTGCATTATCACTTAAAATGCTAGTTAGCGATTTAAAGTAATAATTCCTAGTTGTCTTTTCATTAGGAGAGTATATATTTAATAATGTAAAAGTGTTATCAAGTGCTTCTATATTTAATATTATGTATCAACCGTTAGTGTCATACAGCTCTGATATAACGGTGAATTGAATATCTTTTCTGATTAAAATTGAACATCCTTTACTGTTAGATTCTCCAAAATGAGTGAAAAGTATTCCAATCTTTAAATTCACTATTGATCTGGTTAAATAGATCACGCGTGAAATGTGTCTCCTGAAGCAATGCAATATCAGATTTCTGTTGTGAAAGCCATTGTAATAATCTTGCACGTTTAGCAGTGTCTCGACGTCCATGAGTATTTAAAGAGACTATATGTAAAAAACTATGGCGGGGCCTTTCCATGAATATTGAGTTTTATAACGATTCTGTTACCATGATTATGAGCTGAGTAAACAGCATTACACTACTTCTTCTGGCAATCTAGAAAAGTCAGGTGACGTACTTATATTTTTCGTTTCTGCGATCAATTTTTTTCAGTGAGCTTATACAATTCTGTAACTTTCCATGCTTGTTTCTGCATAATGACGTGTGATCTTAGCGAAACGAACAGTAAGATCACTTAGTCGTACGAAGTTTAGTGAAACGGGTCTCCGATTAATCACTGGAATCTCGCTAAAACACGGATCCTATATAACTTAACGCCTTTCGTCTTTCCCACATGTATTTGCACGGGGACTGCCACCACGGACAGTACACATGTTGCTGTACACTGCCACCACGGACAGTACACATGTTGCTGTATACTGCCGCCACGGACATACAACATTTTGCGCTACACAACTCCCAACCACGGACAGTACATCATGGTTGCTGTACAACTGCCACCAACGGAACCGTAACACATGTTGCTGTACACTGCCCACCCCATCGGACAGTAAAACACATGTTGCTGTACACCCTGCCCACCACGGACAGTACACAGTTAGCTGTACAACTGCCCACCAACGGACAGTACAAAACATGTTGCTGTAACACCTCCCCACCACGGACCAGTACAACATGTTGCTGGGTACACTCCCAACCACGGACAAGTAACACATGTTGCTGTACAACTCCTCCCACCACGGACAGTAACACATGATTAGCTGTACACCTGCCCACCACGGACCAGTACACATGTTTTGGGGGGCTGTACACTCCCGGACCCACCGGACAGGTACAAACCATGTTTGCAGTACCAACTGCCCACCACGGACAGTAGCACATGGTTGCTGTAACACTCCCAACCACGGACAGTAACAACATGTTGCTGTACACTGCCACCCACGGACAGTACACATGGTTTGCTGTAGCACTTCCCACCACGGACAGTACACATGTTGGCTTTACACTTGCTGCCAACGACAGGTACACATGTGCAGTACACTGCCACCACGGAACAAGTAACACATGTTCTGTAACACCTCCCACCATCCGGAACCCCAGTACAACATTTGCCTGTACCACCTGGCCACCACGGACAGAACACATTTTGCTGTACCTCCCACCACGGGACAGTACACATGTTGCTGTACCAATGCCCACCACGGACAGTACACATAAGTTGCTTGTACACTGCCCACCACGGACAGTACACATGTTGCTGTCACTTGCCACACGGGAGTTACACAATGTTGCTGTACACTGCACCACGGACAGTACACATGTTGCTGTACACTCCACCACGGACAGTACAACATGTTGCTGTTACACTCCACACCACGGACAGTACACATGTTGCTGTACACTCCCACCACGGACAGTACCACATGTTGCTGTACACTCCACCACGGACAGTACACTGTTGCTGTACACTGGCCACCCGGACAGTACTCATGTTGATGTACACCTCCCCACCACGGACAGTACGCATGTTGCTGTACACACCCACCACGGACAGTACACATGTTGCTGTACACTGCCACCACGGACAGTACACATGTTGCTGTTACACTCCCACCCACGGACGTACATGTTGCTGTACACTCCCACCACGACAGTACACATGTTGCTGTACACTGCCACCACGGACAGTACACATGTTGCTGTACACTGCCGCCACGGACAGTACACATGTTGCTGTACACTGCCATCACGGACAGTACACATGTTGCTGTACACTGCCACCACGGACAGTACACATGTTGCTGTACACTCCCACCACGGACAGTACACATGTTGCTGTACACTCCCACCACGGACAGTACACATGTTGCTGTACACTGCCACCACGGACAGTACACATGTTGCTGTACACTGCCACCACGGACAGTACACATGTTGCTGTACACTGCCGCCACGGACAGTACACATGTTGCTGTACACTGCCACCACGGACAGTACACATGTTGCTGTACACTCCCACCACGGACAGTACACATGTTGCTGTACACTGCCACCACGGACAGTACACATGTTGCTGTACACTGCCACCACGGACAGTACACATGTTGCTGTACACTGCCACCTGCGCTAATCTTGCCTATATTTGTCAATTTCATTATTACATAATCATTGAATATTACTTTGTGCTTGAATTCAAGCAGCTTGATTGTCTAAGCCTGAGCTGTGCTACAGCTCAGGCTCAGACAATCAAGCTGCTTGATCGCGAGTTAGCATTGTCAATAGATGTTCTGAAGCATCGATACACTGTGAAGAATTAACTCGGTTATGTAGGAATATATCAGCATTGGCCAGCAGGTGGCTGCTTGGTGATTTTCATTACATGCGGATGCACAGGCCGATCTGGACCTACACTGGTCGCAAAACGTCACAAATCGCAAAACGTTCGTTAATAATTCAAACACATCGCCTTACAACACATGCCCTGAAACATGTATGTTTCTGAAGAACACGCCGATGGTTTCACGCAATAAAACCATTCGCGTCCTTGGTAGAGTTTTAAGACCCTGCCCTTGGTGACCCGATGTTAATTGTGCCTGACATCTCTCAAATAACTTATGCACCATGGGACCCATGTCGCGAAGAAACTATTGCATAGTAGCGATGTGTCCCCACGGCACGTCTGTATTGTCGATACGTGGAAACATGATAAAGCGATATTATAATGTGTTATGATGAATACATATCCGCACCGAGACGTATATAGCACATGAATGGAGCGAGATCGAACATTGTACTCATTGATGGTTAACATACGTCTTAGAAAACACGCAGGTTTGGTGTACTGGTGGCGACATAGGTCACTCATACATCGCCCATCATGTTAGTAAATTAATCAATCAATCAATCAATCAATCAATCTCGATCATTCAATCAAACTTTCAATTAATTAATCGATCGATCAATCAATAAACCAATAAATAAACAAATTAATCAATCCAGCAATCAATCAACAAATAAATCAATAATTCGCAATTACTAAACAAT
Source organism: Conchocele bisecta (assembly GCA_029237695.1). Taxonomy (NCBI): domain Eukaryota; kingdom Metazoa; phylum Mollusca; class Bivalvia; order Lucinida; family Thyasiridae; genus Conchocele; species Conchocele bisecta. The sequence continues at coordinate 97,561,380 of CM055272.1, read as the reverse complement.
TACAAAAAAGAGTCGCATCCTGAATTGACCGCGAGTGTCATTGTTGATACATATAACAAGGTAATCTGGTTCGGCTCCTAAACACGTGTTATAATAATCGAACATGATGAACCTGACATCAAACGATACGGTACACTCTGTAACCGGAATGGTCAGGTTGTCTAGTAGAAACAAAATTGCTACCCCGCTCCATACCTCGCGAGGGTAGCAATGCAACCCTATATCTTTAATGTAACGCGTGGAAGAGTGATTTTTGCAATCGGTTATCCGGCGTGTTTGATATGTTAGCGATATAAAACTGGCAAAGCTGTATCAATACATTATTTATAAAGAACAGACACATGCAGAAATTGATTATTTGACCGGGTCAGCGTGTTTATCTGACATTTATATGTATATCTTGTAAATGTGAAAGCTTTATTTCGTTATGTTGAATGTTGAACAACAACTAGAGAAAATATGGCTTCCATGGAAACATGATTTCCCTGTTCTATTATTTTTGGTAATTTACTAGTTCTACATCAAATATTATTTGTTTATAAAACATACAGTTTACTAAATTTTGACCTGCATGCAACAGGTTTGAGTATGCACTTCGGCTGCTCACATATTTTGAATGGGTCAAATTGTAGCCGTAGATAACATATCGGAGGCGAATTATTGTATCAGGGCGACACGCACGTCGCTCTGCTAGACAACCAGAATAGTGGCAATGCCAATTCGCGATCAATCAATTTGATTGCCTGAGCCTGAGCTGTAGCTCAGGCTCAGGCAATCAAACTGTTTGATTTAAAGTATTCTGAAGTAATGAAATTGACAAGTATTTACAAGATTAGCGAGGCGGAAGTGTAAGTACGGTCAGTGACACACTGACCTATTTACCAAGATATGCGCCAGAAATCCTAACGAAACTGTTCACATATTTAGATAATCATGATTTGCGATGCGTCTGATCATTTGCAAGTCAAACCTTATGGAAAACAAAATGTAATCATTCTCATTCTCGGTCTATTCTTCTCTCGTACAATTAATATAATGAACCAGTACGCGGACGGAACCAATAATTGGATTTCTTAGCGTAGGCATAATATAAATTGTGTTATGCGTCGGCATGAACTGTGCAGACATTCCATTTGGTAAAACATATTTCCAAACCAAGTCAATAACATTGAAATTTGTCAGTTTTTTAGCAATTTATGCACATTTCCTGAAATATTTGCCGTTCATTTCAACAAAAGAAAGAAACACACAAGAAAAACAACGAAAACAATCTTGGAGATTACAAGGATTTGCGGTTAGATTGTATGTATGTCTCTGGAGATTACACGTAGATATTGACGAAGTAATAAATCTCAGCACTTATTGTTTACCCATACCAACATATCGGACTAATACATGCAGTGTGGCGTTTTGCGAACGGCGACGGCGATTTTTCCCAAGGAGTTTTCGAAGAAATTGTCTCAGGAAAATAATTCGCTCAAGCAAGCTTCATTATAGAAGCAATGATGCCCATGCGAGTCTATGCGCCATGACAGCGGAAGGAGACTGTCTGTTTCAGGAAAGCTGCCCGAATTTTACGGCTATATACACAATGCAAAACAAATATTTGTTTCGATATGTTTTATACAAAATTAAATATGAGCCTTCTTTTTATTTTGTGAAATTGGGTCAAATATTGATTTTATTACGAAAAATGAGTTCGCCATGGGAATTTAACATGGGCAAAAAAAGAGGTGGAGAACCAGGAGGAGGAGTTTGAACAAATTGGAAATTCATTCTGAAACCTAGCTAGATAGCTTGGAAATGATCTAACTAAGAAAACACGTTACATTTTGAAAATCGGTCCACTATTTCAGAAATTTATTTAAATTTTCCCTTGTTAAATCCCCATCTTCACTCTGTGAAGATGTCTATGGGTATTTAACATGTGGACATTGTTATTTTCGCAATAAAATCAATATTGGACAAAATTTCAAAAAATAAAAAGTAGGTTCATTCTTAAATTTTGCTATAATTTAATATTAAATATTGTTTTTCCATTGTTTATATAGCCAATTCAATTGAATTCATTCACCCTGGGAGGTCCCAGAGAGACCGGTTTGGAGATTTTCCACTGTAAATCAGAAATGTTAGCACTTCATGAAAGATTCTAGTGTTTTGTAATTATGAAAAATCGTTGTAGTCAGGGCCCGGTTGCTCAAAGCTTCTGTTAGCTTAACAGACTGTTAAATCCTTAGCATTACTAAGAATTTAACAGTCTGTTAAGCTAACAGAGGTCTTCAGCAACCGGGCCCAGAGGTAGATAACACCGAAACACATCTAAGTTAAACATCCATATATTCCCGAGTGTCCGGTTTAGTGGGATTCCACCGTATACACTTATTGGATGTGTATCACTTGTCGCCCTGATATGCTACGCAACAGCTTGCGTTAATCTTGCCAAAATTTGTCACAATACTTGAATATTGGGCCTAAAATCAAGCAGCTGGATGGCTGAGCATGAGCTGTGCTACAGCTCAGACAATCAAGTTGCGTTATTGCCTGTTGGTACTACCAATATATGTTATCAAACGTTGATAATCGGAGCAAGAGTAACACGCGGTTCTGTATGCTGTCTGTTATATCAGAAACGTGGCGGGTATTTTAGTGACGTACAGTGGGGTCAGCGTGTAAGTGCACACACGAACGAACAAGACAGGTTGGTTCCAACTGTATATACACGTTGAGTTGGTTCCAACCTGTCGTGTTCGTTCGTGTGTGCACTTACACGCTGACCCCACTGTATATACACGTTGAGTTGGTTCCAACCTGTCCTGTTCGTTCGTGCGTGCACTTACACGCTGACCCCACTGTATATACACGTTGAGTTGGTTCCAACCTGTCGTGTTCGTTCGTGTGTGCACTTACACGCTGACCCCACTGTATATACACGTTGAGTTGGTTCCAACCTGTCGTGTTCGTTCGTGTGTGCACTTACACGCTCACCCCACTGTATATACACGTTGAGTTGGTTCCAACCTGTCGTGTTCGTTCGTGTGTGCACTTACACGCTGACCCCACTGTATATACACGTTGAGTTGGTTCCAACCTGTCGTGTTCGTTCGTGTGTGCACTTACACGCTCACCCCACTGTATATACACGTTGAGTTGGTTCCAACCTGTCGTGTTCGTTCGTGTGTGCACTTACACGCTGACCCCACTGTATATACACGTTGAGTTGGTTCCAACATGTCGTGTTCGTTCGTGTGTGCACTTACACGCTGACCCCACTGTATATACACGTTGAGTTAGTTCCAACCTGTCGTGTTCGTTCGTGTGTGCACTTACACGCTGACCCCACTGTATATACACGTTGAGTTGGTTCCAACCTGTCGTGTTCGTCCGTGTGTGCACTTACACGCTCACCCCACTGTATATACACGTTGAGTTGGTTCCAACCTGTCGTGTTCGTTCGTGTGTGCACTTCACGTGACCCCACTGTATATCACGTGATTGGTTCCAACCTGTCGTGTTCGTTCTGTGTGCACTTACACGCTGACCCCACTGTATATACACTTGAGTTGGTTCCAACCTGTCTGTCGTCGTGTGCACTTACACGCTGACCCCACTGTATATACACGTTGAGTTGGTTCCAACCTGTCGTGTTCGTTCGTGTGTGCACTTACACGCTCACCCCACTGTATATACACGTTGAGTTGGTTCCAACCTGTCGTGTTCGTTCGTGTGTGCACTTACACGCTCACCCCACTGTACTGGATGGCCGAAAAGGCTACTATACTGTTTCACTTTTTTCTGCCGACGAACTTATGGCTATTAAACTCGTTAAATTTAAATCATATTTAAATGTACGTACTTTTTCATCAATAACAAGAAACAAAGTCTATAGTCTGTTTCACGAAACCTTAGTACATGTACTTCTAGTCTTGTTTCACGAAAGCTGCCCAAATTTTACGGCTATATAAACAATGCAAAAACAATATTTTTTTCGATAATATTAAATTAAAGCAAAATTTAATAATGAGCCTTCTTTTCATTTCGTGAAATTTTGTAAAATAATGATTTTATTGCGAAAACAAAATTTCCCCATATTAAATCCCCATAGACATCTTCACGGAGTGAAGATGTCTATGGGGATTTAACATGGGGAAATGTTTTAGAATTTCAGAAATACTGGACCGATTTTTAAAATTTAACTTTTGTTTTCTTAGTTAGATCATTTCCAAGCTATCTAGCTAGGTTTTGGAGCCAATTTCCAAAATTCTTCGTTTTTTGACTCCTCCCACAAGTCCTCTACCTTTTCCCCCCATGTTAAATTCGCATAGAGAAATCAATTTTTCGTAATAAAACCAATATTTGACCAAATTTCACGAAATAAAAAGAAGGCTCATTCTTAAATTTTCCTTTAATTTAATATTATCCAAAAAAATATTGTTTTTGAATTGTTTATATGGCCGTAATATTTGGGCAGCTTTCGTGAAACAGACTATAGACAGGTTTCCGAGTCAATTACCATTTGTTTCGTTTTTCGACCCTCGCCACCGCCCACCACCTTTTACCCCCATGTTAAATGAAAAGGAAAATCGTATTTTTTGCTATAAAATCAATATTTGATGGAATTTCATCCAACAAAAATAAGTGAATAAGTACTTACATTTAAATATTTATTTCAGCTTTAATGTGTTTAGTGGCCAAAAGTTCGTCGGCAACAAAACATGGAACATACAGTAGTCCCATTTCTCAGTACTAGACCATTTTTATCCATATTTTATCCGTATTTAATATTATCACGTGACTATGCACATGCAAGTCAATGATCCCTAGCAACCAGTAGAAAACAGTAGCAACCAGTAGATAACAGACGTCTGAGCATAAAGAAACCAGTAAGAACTCTTCGTTGGATCCTAAACATCTAATTTAAAATAAAACCTGCTTATACATAATCCGTTCAGAAATTGAGCGATTTATGTCAGGAGATAAAATAGGCAATTTGGGTCAACATTTAAATCGAATTCCCTTAAGAATGCCGCCAATGTCGTCATCCTATCTCACATTTATTCGAAATCGCAAAGTGCGCTGCGTGCTACAGTGTTAGAAATCGTACAAGGAAACTGTCTATTTAAAATGTAACAGTTTAATCCGATGTCACTGTACTTTCTAAAAGTATATAATATGAACGCACACGAACGATGAAACACAGATAATACCAGGCTAGTGACTTTTGATATCAAGTTTAGAAGACTCGGTTCACAAATGGTAGGAACTTCTATGAAATCATAGCATTTCTGATATTGAAAGACGCTATAATCAGGTTTCAAAATAATGTTCGTGTGTGTTAATGACGGATCGCAGCTAGTTATCTGCCGTTGAATTTAATCATGGAAATGCGGTCCAAATTGTGTAGTTTAACGCCTTAATGTTTGTAAAAAGGGCGAATGTACCATGATTTGTTATGAAAAGGAGAAATTATAGTGATTTCCACTATAGTCTGTTTCACGAAAGCTGCCCAAATTTTACGCCCATATAAACAATTCGAAAACAATATTTTTTTCGATAATATTAAATTAACGGAAAATTTAAGAATGAGCCTTCTTTTTATTTCGTGACATTTGGTCAAATATTGGTTTTATTACGAAAAATTGATTTCTCTATGGGAATTTAATATGGGGGGAAAAAGGTAGAGGAGTTGTGGGAGGAGTCAAAAAACGAAAAAAATTGGAAATTGACTCCGAAACCTAGCTAGATAGCTTGGAAATGATCTAACTAAGAAAACCAAAGTTAAATTTTAAAAATCGGTCCAGTATTTCCGAAATTTTAAAATATTTCCCCATGTTAAATCCCCATAGACATCTTCACTCCGTGAAGATGTCTATGGGGATTTAACATGGGGAAATTTTGTTTTCGCAATAAAATCAATATTTGACAAAATTTCACGAAATAAAAAGAAGGCTCATTCTTAAATTTTGCTTTAATTTAATGTTATCGAAAAAAATATGGTTTTTGAATTGTTTATATGGCCGAAAAATTTGGGCAGCTTTCGTGAAACAGACAGTAGTGTTGATCCAGATCAGCCTACAGGGGTCCTACCAATTATCCGGACAATCAATTTATTGGACAAATCAAAATAGCTGTTAATTAAACGCATTTATTTGATCCGATTTTGCAACGGACACATCTAAGTCACTCAGGTGCTTGCTGTTTCCATGCCAGTGTGAATAATATATCGCCAAGGTAAACATTTTAGTAAAATTTGCTGAAAACATTCCCCCACTATGTCTACAAGTTGTTTACAACGTCAAACGTCGCGCGGGGGGCTTGTATCTGTCACTGCGCATGCGCATAATTTGAGGCCCCTGTAGAGTTTTTCAATACTCTGTTGTGTGAAGTATGCAGACGATACGATGCATTCCTCCAATATCATTTTCAGACTGTTTAATACACAATGTACAATATAGAGCAGATAGGAAGGAATGCGAAAATGTATCATGATAGAAAAAGAACGAAGAGCTACTTATTCAAAAACAAATAATAATTGTTTTAAGGCCAAATCGCCCCAAGCCATTTCGGACCCAAGCCATTACACACCATTTCGCACCCATATTAATTCGTGGGTAAAATCGACAGGTGCGAAAACACCAGTGTACGAAACGATCATTACCACGGATTTTCCACCAAATTATGAAGAGCTCAATCGAGTGCGCCCATTATGTCATTGCAGAGTTCTATAAATACAATAAATTCTATAAATACGATGTTTTCCAAGAAGCGAATGGTGATTGTTTTTTTCTGCAAAACAACACAATGCTGTTTATACTGGTTTTCAGGAGATAAAATTATGATTTTAAGGTGAGAATACAAGTTATAAGATGGTTATACATTTGTCCGGATAATTGATTGTCGATGTTAATTTTGGGGCAATCTTACGACTGATGATCTGACCCAATTTTAAGTGAGAAAGATGACACAGTTTGTTAAATAGTTTCCATGCGTTGAGAAAGCAAGAACCGATGATTGTTCTGTGAAAATTGTATGCCCGTAGCTGCTATTTTAAGAAAAAAATCATAAAAAAACAGCAATGTTTGCCCGATAATCTAGAGGATCCCTGTACATATCTGTGCAATCTGAGCCAGGACTGCATTATTTGCTAGATTCATATTTTCACACTTATTAATGTTATTGCAACCAGTGTAGACTCAGATCAGACTGCACACTTGTGCAGTCTGATATGGGTCTAGTCTGTTTGCAAAACTCAATATTATTCAGTAAGAAATAAACGCTGAAATACAGTAAAGGAAGATTTGCCTGGTTTGACCCTCGGGTACGTTTTTATCTTTGGCTCTTTGTTACCTGGGAGCTGAATTGGGTTATTGCCCATTATAAAAGTAGTAAGATTATTACTGATCCTACTGCTTTTGGGAGGGGGCCAAGCCAAGTGCTTCTGGTGTGGCGAGGACCTGGCATCAGATCAGGATTATTCTGATATCAGGGCTGAATATATATACTTTTGTATTCCCCCCATTGTATTGGTACATGTACTTTAACATGTACATGTAGAGGTAATTATCGGATTTAGTACTAAACCCATTGACCCGGCCTTAAATGACCTCAGCTGTTGAATGGCCGTTAAACCCCAACAAACAAACAAATAAAGCAGACTTGGTGATTGTGGATGAAGACGCTATGTTCCGGAAACTTAACCTAAACTAATAAAGTAATTGGAAATGGCAGAATTAATTATTAAATATAATATGTTTCTGGTACATCTAATATTTGTTTTTTTCCGCACTACTTGTAATAACTAGTTAAGTAGTATAGCAAACGGATTGGATTTGTTCTACATGCATCATATGAAAGTCAAGATCGACGTTTAGTACAGCTATACACTGTCACTATGTTTGACAATTCGCTACTACACCGTGTCATATGCATGCAACTTCCATCAAAATATTTTTTCATCTCTGTATTTATGGCTGTGATTGGATAAACGGGGCTTATTGGTTATGCGACCAGTGCAGCCCCAGATCAGCCTGCGCATCCGCAGTCTGATCAGGGCCAGCACTGTTCGCCATTCAGTCAATGAAACACGCGTCATGACTCTAACAGGCAATGCAGATCGTTATCGGGCGACAATGTGCTATTTGATCAGGAGCTACACTGGCCACACATCCCATAAGCCCCATTTCTCCAGCCGCAGCCACAGTTATAGTCAATTAACCGTTTGGCAAACTCAATAATAAACTCTATCTCAGATGTGCATCTGTGTATGCGATCACCAATTGTTAACCAATGTATCAGTGTTTATCATATTAGACAGACAAGTAATATTTCTGCGATAAGTCTGTTATAAAATGTGTACACGTGTACTCGACGTGCGTATATGCAACGCCAAATCTACAAAAACGCAAATCATTAATTAATGCTAGCTCTAAATAAGATAGCACTAAATATTTAAACGTAGCTCCAAATAATTTGAAGAGCTCTCTAAATCATTTGGAGCTATCTCTAAATATTTAATGCGAGCTATAATTATTTACAGCTAGCAATAATTATTTGAGTGTATGTAGATTTGGCGTTCCAGGAACGCCAAATCTACATAAAGTCAAATAATTAATGCTAGCTGCTAGTAAATATTTAATGCTAGCTGTAAATATTGAAATACTATTTAAGTTTATGTAGAGTTGGTTCTCCGTTACAGTTCAGTTTATATTCACTATGCAGTGGTACCTCTCTAAACCGGACACCCTGGGGGCATCCCAGGTGGTCCTGTTTAGATAGATTCCATTACAGTGTGGGTTTACGAGAACTAAACGACATACATGTACATGCGTACACAGCAAAATGTGCCACATATGAAATTCATATGAAAAAATGCATATGATGTTCATATGTAAAACATATGAAAAACATATGCATTGCATATGAAATTCCTATGAAAAGAGCCGATGAAGACTTTTCATATGCATTTCATATGAATAATTTGCATATGAAGTTCATATGATTTCATATGAAATGCATATGAATATTTTGCATATGAATTGCATATTGGCCAATGTCTAGATAAACTATAGGTTTCGATGAGATATGGAGACTCGTTTTCACTTCCGTGCTACCTTGGAGGTGCCACTGTTTGTAAGCTATTTACAATGCGTGTGTCATGCTATGAAAGCGGCACTCTAATAGACGTAGACATACATACCTGCTTGATCATCTGAATGCATGTACACTGGAAGCCGGTTGCGGGCAGGAGTTTGCTAGACGACAAATACACGCGCCAATGAAATCAGCATGCAGCAATCATTGCGACGCTAAGACAAACATGTTGCCGTTACCAGTACCGTATCCTCATACTGATCATTCTAAAAGTGCATCAATACATTATTTTGGGTACATGACGGTGTAGAATTACAGTAATTTAACTTCATGATTATACTATTAGTACATGTATATTAATCCCTAATTAATTATTTGTTTTTGACGTTAAAATATCATAAAGTTGACACCAGCCTAGTTTTTATGCATCGCTCTGTTTGTTTCCAATACATTGCTGGACTGTTCATGTTCTTAGAAACGTTTACAAATCTATATATGTTACACTTGCCGGTCGTATATTGACACTTCTTTGAAAAACAGGAAACACAAGGCAAAACAGTGAATATGTCATGTACAGCGAAACCTCTCTAAACCGGACACCAATAAAACATCTGTGATCTTATTTTTGATGGGTTTCTTTGTAATTTATCTCAGATGATAATGTTGTTTATCGCATACTAAAACATGTGTAATACTGCTCATATGTCTCATACACATTGAAACATCTCGAAACCGGACACCCTGGGGACCTCATAGGGTGTCCGGTTTAGAGAGGTTTCACTGTACATCGTATGCATGTTGAAGCAGTGCAGCTGAATGCAATTATTATCATCACATAATCGATATAGAAATTAATCAAAGCAATTTGTAAACATAGATGGAAACACAAATTGATTTATGAACAATAATACTATTACAGTGTCCTGTTAGGGTCGTTTTACAAGCTCGTGTGTCAGCGATCTCCACCTATAGACGAGAAAATCACATCTCCATGCGAAATCGAGAGTGCGCGAACACGCGATGTGAGACCATTGAAACCACGAGATTCTATAAAATCAAATCTCGCATATTCGTGATATCGCGGTAATGCGTTTTCGCCTCGCGATCTCTCGATTTCGCATCACAATCTCGTAATCTCGCGTTTTCGACTCGCGATTTCACGAAATACGGTTCCCGCACGTGTGTGTACATGCATGTGTAGACCAGAACCAATTGCATCGGAGGCTGTGGCACGTACCTTCTACACAGGCATGCGCAAAAACGTATTCCAAAAGTGGAGGGCCATCGAAAAGTGGAGAGCTAGATGGCGAGATCGCGAAGTGATCTCGAGAAAAGGTAAGGCGAACACGCCAGATTTAATACTGTTATAGCGTTTTCGCATCGCGATCTCTCGTTCTCGCCTTGTGTTTTCGCGATCTCGACCTTACACGAGATTGTAACATGGCCCTGACAGGACATCGTGTGTTGTAGCGCTATATCGACCGAGTTACAGCAACAGCCCATTTAACCCTCGCATCCCTCAGTAATTGAACTAGACTTTGATATGTTAAGTTTGCAACCAAATCCAGACGCCACAACATGCTTTTCAGACTAATCCATTTATAAAAAGGGTGTGTTTTTTGCTTAAATATATAAAAATTACTTGCAAAAAGTGCAGATCCAGATGAGACGGCTCGTAACGAGCCGGCTCATCTGGATCTGCACTGTTTGCAAACATCGCTATATCGGGCGTTCGCGTTCAAAGGGTTAAATAACCTCGTTGTTGACCATATATACCGGTAGTTGCGATCTAGCACGTTCAGCGTTCGTCGCCATTCTCCTCCTCTCAAGGTCACGCACGTCTGAACACACGGTGTGTCAACTACCATTGTGCATCGACGACGTAATTCAGTAAGTCACTTATTGTGCGACGTCACCCGGAAATTCAATAAGAAATGGTGACGTTTACTTCGGAAGGTGACTTGAAGGGAAATAATGAGCGACATGGGTACCCTGTGGTTGTGGGGTACCTACTGTTACCGCATTTGGGAATATGCCCCAACATGTAGATGTGGATAGAGAAATGGTGCTTATGTGTTGCTGTGACTGGCGAAATGGGGCTTATGGGATTTATGACCAGTGTTGATGCTGATCAAATAGCAAAGTCCTGTAGTCTGATAACTATCTATATCGTTTGCTAAAAGCATAATGAGTGTTTCATAGATGGACTGGCGAACTGTGCAGATCATGATCAGACTCTGCGGATGCACAGGCTGATCTGAATCTACACTAGTCACAAAACAAATAAGCCCCATTTCTCCTGTCACAGCCACAGTTGGGCCACATACTGGGAGGTACAATGTTTTCGACCACCAGAGCCCAGATCCGCCTTCGAATCTGCGCCGTCTGGACAGGTCCTACTCTGATCGCCATCCAGTCATTCCAGTTGACTGTCAACATTTCGAAAAAACAATTTGGTTCTCACCTTTTACTGAGTGAATGCACACGGTGACCAATATCTGCCATTTTTCAAAACGTAATACATGTACAGTGAATCATCTCTAAACCTGACATCATGGGTCCCCAGACTGTCCGGTTTAGAGAGGTTGTGCTGTAATTAAACACTTCATGAACACATTTTGACATTTCTAATCATGGTCAGTGACACGACAATGCAATAACCTACAATCAAACCCACTTAAATGATATTCAATTTCATGGCAGTGTCCGGTTTATGGAGATTACATTGTATGTTGAATACTCTTTAACAAGTCTTCCGTTAATCTATAGCTAGCATATTCGGTGCCGACATGCAAGGTCATTGAGCCCGTTAAATCAAAGCATTTACATTTATTTTTGTTACCGGAAGTATTGGTGGTATTAAATAACATTTTCATCTGGACGAAGAAAAGATGCAAATGGGTTGTTCATCGAAAGATACGACTTGTCTGTATGTATGCCGTTCATTATTGTCACACACAATGCAGTTCATGTGGGATCGCTCGCATTGAGTACGATGTAATATTTGCAGATTTGCTTGTATTATTGCTATATAATGCTGTCGTCAGACGTTGACCTGTCTCCGGCTATTGTGTCCGAGAATCCGGTTATTGTCAACGGGCCTTGCCCAGATTTGGAGATGTGGTGCGCTGTGATAATATTGTGCTTATTAGGAATTGCATTAGGAAACGTTCCTGATGCAGAACTTGAGATACGTACGAGTATACCACGTGTGGCCCACCACGACTCTTGTGTAATTAAATACACGTAACCATGCAAAACCTCCCGTAACCGTCTGTCTGATAAGGATGGTACGGGAGGTTTTGAAGCGTTACGTACGCGCAACTATATGCAGAAGCTATATTGTTAAAATTGTAAAACTCTTCAATGGCATTTTGTTGCAACGCATCATGGTATTATTGAGACTCGATAGCTTCAATTCAGCTCTTCAATTATCACGCTGTGTTTGTTTCAAGCAACGCGAATGCTTGTTTTTATTTTTCGAAAGAAATCTGATGAAATGACTAACATTCATAGTGGCTTCAAGCACCCGATCTCATATACATGCACAATGTATGTAAATGAAGTAGCATTCAACGTAAATTTTTGATTGCTGATTTAATCAATCGGTAGAATTTTGATGCTGATTTAATCAATCAGCGATTGATTAAATCAACAATCAAAGTTCTGCCCTAAAATGCTACTGCATTGGATTGCGACGAGTGAAGACCTAAACCAATTTCGGCGAATGTGTACATGTATACTGGTCTGGGTGTTCACTTTAAGAAAATGCAAAACTAGCAATTTCATCACAGAGCAGGTCATCTGTCTGTCACCGAAGACATGAATGCAAATATGGAAATTGACATACGGGGCGCGGGTAATAAGTTGTGGGATTGCATATCGCGTGATGGAATAATTATCGTAGGATACAGTGACGAGTATATAACGTGACAAGGTTGTAGTCCGTTCGGGAAAAAGAACTGCACACTGCCTCCGTTCAATTATTAGGAATCGTTTTTTCTACGTTTTTCTTTTCTTTTTCATGTACTCTGACAGTTGTATGATGTGGTCGTTGTTGGTGTTCGTGTTCTATGACACATTCGTTGCGTTCAAAGTATTTGTTAACCCTTTCACCTCTAGGTAACTGGAATGGACTTTGATATGTTCATCTTGCATCCAATCCAACCGTCACACGATGCTTTTCAGACTAGTCCATTTATGAAAAGGGTGTGTTTTTGCTCTCAAAAATATGAAAATTACTTGCAAAAAGTGCAGATCCTGATGAGACGGCTCGTCACGAGTCGGCTCATCTGGATCTGCACTGTTTGCAAACCGCTATAGCGAACTTTCAGGTTCAAAGGATTAAATATTCATTCTGCGTTTATACGTTCACATAAATATTACATCTCAAGCGCAACATGCATTCGCGTCAGACGTAATGTAATACACAATGTGCAACATTGAAGCGTCTCGTGTGCGCAACTTAAGTTTTAAATAGTATGCATGTAATTGGAAAGGCATGTAGACAGTCATAATGTTACATGCTCCAGATGGATGCGCGGATTTCATGGACCGACATTTAATGTTACAAGTCCATATGTTATGCTTATATGTGTGAGAGAGAGAGTGTTTGTGGAAAACTGATAATCGTCACAATATATATTCGATACAATGAATTAAATCAAATTGAAACCATCCCCCAACCTGTATAAAGATGGGCAGAATATGGCTATACTGTTTGTATATGTCGTAAGGGACTCGTATACTTGCATCGTGGATACTACGTTTATGTGCAAGACTACCAGACAACCATGGCACAGAGTGACATAAGTTTCACTGTAATCATATTACTCTAGTGTTTGCCGTTCCTTGACGGAACGAAATTCAATAAATGTGAAATAATTGAGACTTGAACGTGATACCAACACGCAGATAAGACAGAACAATACAATAAAATGCAATATCTATATTATGTAATGCATGTCATCGGCTCATAACAGAATATAGCAACAGTGAATTACAATTAACATGTTGAGTTACGTGATGCTTGTGGATGACTGCGTAGTGTACTTATGATATGTTTAGGCATTCCTCTAAACGAACCACACACCGGTGCACACTTTTGTTTTGTTAAAGATACACTGTACTTCAATTTGCTCTATACGGACACCCGCAGGGGACGTAGAATTATTTGTCTTTATTAATTCCTTCCCACGAAAAAAACAATTCGTTCCCTCAATTTAACAATTCGTTCCCACGAATTAAAAATTCGTTCCCTGAAGTTAACAATTCGTTCCAATGAAATAACAATTCGTTCCCTGAATTTAACAATTCGTTCCCACGAATTAACAATTCGTTCCCTGAATTTAACAATTCGTTCCCACGAAATAACAATTCGTTCCTACGGGAACAAATTGTTAATTTGTGGGAACGAATTGTTATATCGTGGGAACGAATTGTTATTTCGTGGGAACGAATTAATAAAGAGAATTCATGTTCCCTGCGGGGCTCCGTATAGGTCTACACTTGCCGTATTGTATTTAGGAGCCCGGTTAATATCATGTGCGATAAGCGTAGCTCAAGATCAACCAGCGCATACGTATTTACGAGTATAGTATTCTGGCAACGTTCAATAGCCGATTTCATCAAACCTTGCAAAGTATACTTATCCCGTCAACACAGTGCGTATGTGCCGTGAAACACGGTGCCGTGCAACATTTTTGATATCCAGTCAATACAATTTTTGCATTTTACAGCCATTTGTAGGTGTTGACGGGATAAATAGAATAGTAGGTTAGTGCCGTGAATGGGAAAACATATCTGGCGCGGCACGGAAACGGGATGTGCTCGGCAGAGCCTCGCCAATCCCGTTTCCTAAGCCTTGCCAGATATGTTTTCCCATTCACGGCACTAACCTACTATTTTCTATTTATCTAGCAAAGTATACTTTGAGAAAGTAATCATTTATTTTTCCAAAAATGCATTATTTCATATAGAACTAACCACTGCATATATTTGATGATTAAAAGTATGCAGAATTATTATACTGCATTTATTACATTATCACAGCCAAAATGGCTGTGATAATGTAATAAATTCAGTATAATAAAAATTAATAAATTTATCCATAAATTGGAAATTTCTCCCTCAAAGTATACTTTGCTAGATAAGTATACTTTGCAATGTTGATGAAATAGGCTACTGGCATCGACTTGTAAGCTGGGTATAATCATAGCATAAATCAACACGACCAATTTCGTAATAACGCACGGAATAATACGATAATGATAATCGAATATCCATATCTGGATATCTGCAGCGGACATTAGCGCATCCTTGCAGTCATGCTTTCCCACATTCATCAAATTGCTTTTATCATCATTCCGTGAAATTTAACACGACCTACCATGATTCCGCAGATAGGAAGTTCCCCTGCGTGTCCATGATGCGCATTAGTTTGAAACGAACACCAGCGAAATGTACACGTACAATCGATTAATGTACGGGATAGTTGAACATTGGCGTCGCTAGATCGCCGTTTATACACAACCGCCTGCGTTGACCTTGCCTAGAATATCAACTTTTCTAAACATATATTGGCAATGTCAACTCGCATTCAAGCATTTGGATTGTCCGAGCCTAATCCGAAGCACAGGCTTAACCAATCAGAACTGCTTGATTTAAAATACATTATCCAATTATTTAAAAATAAAGCAATTGACAGCATCGGCAGCATTAGCGCAGGCGATAGTGTAACATATTCGTAAACTGCATCTTTTACGGAAACTAGTGTCAATTTTGTAATATTTTCTATGAAATATGGCACATCTTATAAGATACACATTCATACTATCGTCGTGTTAATGAGAACATGTACGTTGCGCCAATGATATAATTGCATGAAGCGTACATTTGACTTTCGAATATGTCACGAACCCAGGGTCCGTCCATCCATTCGCTTGCTAGCATCGCTAAAGCTTGTGGATTGCTAACTCGGCTACGAGCATAAACAGATCACGTGTAAATTGTATTCAGTGTATGTAGTATTCTATTGTATTCATGTTTTTGTAATTTCTATTTGATTTTGATTTGCTATGGTTTAATTGTTTTCTCACACGGTGTAACATTACCTGTAGTGATAGATTATCTAGCTTGCATTGTCATAATATGTTGAATCCTCTCGATATTATCACATCTTTGACACATTTCCGGGTGTTGTTTCTGTATCAACACAGCTCGTGTGCAAGGTATGCACATAAGGATGTGATAACTAAGTTACATCACGTTTGTCCGCATATACGAGCGATAATCCGCGAGCTTCAGGTCGCGGATTATCGCTCGTACATGCGGACGAACCGTGATCTAAATTATAAATGGACAACCTGGGACGTCCCCGGAGCGTCGGCTTATAGAGGATCCGATCCCTGTATTTGATGTACAGCTCAGGCTGAACCAATCACGCTCTTGATTTGAAGCAGAATATTCCAATATTTGGAAGTAAAGACATTGACAAATAGTGGCAAGATTAGCGCCGACGGTTGTGTAGTATGTATTGTGTGGTTTAATCATTTCCATGTTTACATATCCAAGTACGCTCACCATGACCGCGATGTCCTAGGAGTAATTCCATCTGTCTGATTCGCTTGCAGACCGGAATTAAAACTAATTGCTTAGTTAGTGTTTACCGTATTGCGGTATATTCCAAAACAAAACTGGGGCCCGTTTCACTGAACTTCGTACGACTAAAATATTCGTAAGTGCAAATTTAGGATCGTCTGGAAATTTGAATTGATGGATTTACATGTATTGAGCATAGGCTGCATATGCAGCCTATGCTCAATAAATGTAAATTCAATCATTGTTTACAAGAAAACATTGTTAATGTGAAATTCACAGACTATTATAATTTTGCACTTACGAACATTTTAGTCGTAATAAGTTTAGTGAAATGGCCCCCAGGTATGGCGTCCGTGTTCTAAATATAATTCAAATATGTGCATGGAATTTAGTTTTATTTCTAATTGGTTTGTAATGCGGTTGTTCAAGTTCACAACTCGTTACACCACTTACTACGTCCTACATAGAATAGTATGCCCATGGCTTTCCATATCTTGTTGATATGTTTCGGGCTTGGCTCGGAAACCATGTTATTTGACAGCGTTTGACTTGATTTCAAAAAACAATATATCACTGGAACTACAAAAACTATTTTTTACGTCACGTGGAACCTTTCTGGTGACAACTTATAACTGGTATCAATCGAAAGAGTATTCAGTTAGGTTTAGTGATATGACCGTCGTCGCGTCATAGCGGAGGGATTGGGCCCTTACCTGGTGATTAAGTCACGTGACCTGAAAAGCCAATCACCGCATATACACATACATGTACGTTTCTTTAATCCGTTTCGAACAACTACAACTATGAGACACGCCATGCGATTTTGTATCTTCGGACATCTGCGTAATTTCATGAAATACGTTTACCAAATGTACGATATTTTCCGTAAATGGTGTCAAAAGTTGACACAATTTTCAGAGTACACGCGGGATATAATCCCGCATGTACTCTGAAAACTTTGTCAACTTTTGACTTTATTAGTGAAAAATATTGTAAATTTTGTAAACTTATTTCATGAAAAAATTACAAAATCGCATGGCGTGTCTCATATGATCATTTGTAGGATACACGTGATATTTCCTACTTACGCACGCCACATATATTAGTGTTGTTAGAACAGTCGCAACTGGGAGGTCAAGGATTCCAGCCTATGCTGGGGCTGATATGGCCAGCTAGATAAATAAATGGTACCAATTTGCCCATCTGCCTGATGTCTGCCATGTACATGTAGGATAGTATGAGTTGGGACGTACTGCTGTTCAGAGGTTACAGTGTATAGTAAGTCAAAACTGACAGGCTCTTCCAATAGGGCTGACACTACAATACACAACGCGTTTCTTTATACGTTGTAACCGGGCCATATTATGTACATTAGGTCAGGGGTCGATCGAAGTTGGGCACACCAGACCAGTGCACCAGACAGTTTATTAAGTACTTTGTAATTAGTCGATTAGACTAAAAGTATTTGCATTTGCATCACTGCACTCTGCATCAGTTTCCAGCCTATAAATTACGTTAACCGGTACACGAGTCTAGGTCTGCCGGCACGATACTTAATCTTCGGCAATCTTGGAGCAGTTTATGTGTCTTAGTGGCCCGCAACTACAAACACTTGACTCTGACCAGTATCGTTCTTGGCAATTTATTAGTTAACCAGCTGTGCATTGATGCAATACTGTCTGACTGATAAAACAATCGAGTAACAGGCACTGCTGCAGTCACGGTGTATGATAGCGAATCTACGTGTACATTTGTATATTCGAAACCTACTGTCGACGACGTTTCATTTGTAACACTATGTCACGTACCCAAATTACATAAGTCTTATGTATGCGCATTAACATACACAACTGCCTGTGTTAATCTTGCCCCGATGTCAAAGTTTCTGAACGTCCATTGGCAATATCAACTCGCAATCGAGCAGTTTGATTCGCTGAGCCTGAGCTGTAGCATATATCCGGCTCAGTCATTTAAGCTGCTTTATTTTAAGCACAGTATTCAAGTATTTTAAATAAAATAGTTTACAGGTGTCGATAAGATTATCGCATGTGGTAATGCATAGTAAAGTACATACTAATAGAGAATAGTAGGTTAGTGCCGTGAATGGGAAAACAATATATGGCAAGGCTTAGGAAACGGGATGGGCGAGGCTCTGCCGAGCACATCCTGTTTCCGTGCCGCGCCAGATATTTTTTCCCATTCACGGCACTAACAAAATGTTCTATTTATCCCGTCAACACCTACAAATGACTTTAAAATGCAAACGAATAACCCCAGCCACCGTACATATTCATACGCAGTGATTAAGTCGTATTGGCAGGATATCAAAAATGTTTCACGGCACCGTGTTTCATGCCACATACGCACGGTGTTGACGGGATAAAGTAGAATATCAGGATAGTGTGGGTTTGGTCTATTGATCAGGCCCGGCTCAAAATCTCGTGGCGGGCCATTGCATGTTCATATCAAAATACTCTAGACTGGAAACATAATTATCTTCTTCTATCGCTAATTTCTTTATTTCAAAATAAACGAAAATTGTGCATGAAATCAAGCATCTTGATTGGCTGAGCCTGAGATGTAACATAGCTCAGGCTCAGTCAATCAAATTGCTTGGTTGCTAGTTTGGTTTGCCAATAGAACAGTTGGAAGACTCGGATCTAGGACCTAATAAATGGCTCATTTGAAAAGCGTGTAGAAATGGGTGAGTGGGGGTAACGTTTTTCAAATGAGCTATTTATTGGGTCCTATGTCCGAGTCTTCCACCTGTGGCCAATAGATGTTATCAACGCTGATAATCTGGGCAATATTAACGTCGGCGTGTATGTATTCAACTATGGCATGCGAAATAAAGTAAATGTGTACTTTTAATCGAACGGATCGTGGATTTGTTTACGATATGTCATTACGTCATGCGATTTCGTTCAATAATAAAACGTTAGCGAACTTAGGTTTAATTAGCGTCAATTCCTGATACAACAGTTTGCTATCAGTCTTCAGTATTCGGAGCATTCATAGCAAGTTGTGTGATAACATTCTTAACCCTTTGAACCCGAAAGCCCGCTATAGCGGTTTATGCAAACAGTGCAGATCCAGATGAGCCGGCTCGTAACGAGCCGTCTCATCAGGATCTGCACTTTTTGCAAGCAATTTCCATATATTTGAGAACAAAAAATACCCCCTTTTCATAAATGGACTCGTCTGTAAACCATTTTTGACGGTTGGATTGGTTCGCAAAATTAACATATCAAACTACATTCTAATTACTTAGGGGTGAAAGGGTTAAGAATCTTTAGCGGCTTTTGCAATCAAATACTATTATAGGGAATAGCAGGTTGTGTCGTTTAACGGCGCCCTTTTAACCCACATCATGCTGAAGATCATTATGCCATTTTGATTGGGGAAAATCATATATATTTTCTTTAAATGTGCTTAGAAACATATTTCGTGACCACCATTTGAACCGTCTCATCGAGACGGTTCAAATGAGTGGTCGCAACATATGCTTTCATGGAGAAATAAAAAATAAAAAAATTCATACCATTAAAGGTATCTTCCGCATTTTAATGGGTTTATATCAAGTTTATCTGGCGAGACTTAGTAAACGCGTTTGAATTCTGAGCCGATTCCGATACGTTTAGTATTAAAAGTTGCTAGCACGGCATTCTATTTGTATCAGCTATCTATCTATCTATGCGGATACAGCATGGTTTTATTGTCGAACCCGCTGGCGGAAAGCGAGACAGTGATCACAATGACGTCCGGGTGTCCGTCCATCCGTGCGTGCGTGCGTGCGTGCGTGCGTGCGTGCGTCCGTCCGTCCGTCCGTCCAAAATATGCGTTACAGTTTTTAAATATTTATATCTGCAGTCCTAGGTCATATTGACTTGAAACTTCAAATGAAATTAGTCATCATCCATGTATTCATGCTGTATCCCACTCATGCGGCCCCTGTGCCCCAAAGTCAAGGTCAAATGAATTAGAAGTTTGGGTTAATGTTTTTGTCCAAATTTGCGTTATAGTTTTCAGATACCTACTATCTCTGTAACTGAAAGTCAGAATTGCATGATATGAAATGGTTTTAGCATTATGTATACATGTTCATGTACAGTAAAACCCCTCTAAACCGGACACCCTGGTGACCACATTGTGTGTAATTTAGATGGGTTTCACTGTAATTTAGTTCATGGTCGTGTCTTTGCATGATTGAACATGACAATATATGTTCATGGAGTGCTTAATGACAGTGGAACTTCTCTAAACCGGACACCCTAGGAGGTCCCAGGGTGTCCGGTTTAGAGAGGTTCCACGGTATTATGCTCATGTAAAGCATAGTGAAGCTTTCGTAAACTCTGTACTAATTATTTAAACGTACCTGAGTAGTATAGAGGGTGGACGCACAGTGTCCAAGGTGAAGTGCGAAGTGCGACCTCAGTGACCTCTAGATTTCGCGCCAAAAAATCAAATTTTCCCACCAAAATTCAAAAATTAAAAAAAAATCAAATTTGATTGGATGCGTCGCCGTACCCGCCAAAATTCAAATTTGATTGGATGCGCCGCCGTACCCGCCAAAATTCAAATTTTCCCGCCAAAACTTAAACAACGAGTGTTTTTTGAATGGATGCTCCGCCAAAATTCAAATTTTCTCCCGCCAATATTTAAACGAGCGTTTTTGATCTCCGTCAAGATGCCCCTGCCAACGCTTCGGGACGCGTTTTACCGACCAAACTGTCGAAACTTTCGTTAAAAAACCCGCCCCCCTCTCCAAAAGCGTAGCTCTCCGAAAGTAAAAAGGCGAGACAACGCCGAAACGCGTAGCCGCCAAACCGGCGAACGACCCCAGACATGTACGAACAAACGGTGACGTATATTTGTTGGAACGCGTTGAGACTCGTTCAAAGAAGTGTACCTCTCCAAAAGAACTTTAAAAGGCGAGACAACATCCGCAAATCTATTATTCTTACCCTCTAGTGGGATTTTGTCGTGTGCGTCGTTTAATCAGAAACGCTTGTAGATAGGCTATACCTGCCTAAAACTAAAGCGCTTGAAATGAATGTTCTGTTATGTCCCTCCACTATATAACACCGTAACTCCTCACTCCTCCTCATTCAGTGGAAAAACTTCGAGATGTTCACATGCGATATTTGTTCCAACGAATTTAAAAGGCGAGACAGCATGTTGAGGCATAAGAAGACCATGCATAACAATGACGAAAGCGTAGCCGTATCGGATAATGAATCGGATGAAGGAAGTGCGAGTGAAACCTCTGAGGAGTATGAGGAGGATTCCTGGAATTTACTCGTGGAAGAGGCGTTCGAACAATGTCAAACAGAGTTTGCGGAGCGGGTTGACAAATACACGCAGAGTGCTGGCGATCAGTCCGATGCCCGTGAGCACGTATATGAACAAATGCAAGACAAATACAGAAAGGCGCTGATGAACAGTTTCGTGAACAAAATGTTATGGTTTAACGCGCTGCGTAAAGAACCCGTCTATACGACAATAAAGAAAACTGTTTCCGATCTCAAAATGGACGAAGATTTCGATGATGAGGAAGCCTGGAAGTCCGCCACCAGTAAGAGGAAGTACTTGTTCGATCGCATCTTGAAATGTTACGAAGCGCCGGAACTGGAAGAAGACGAAAGCATGGCTACGGAAGATTCACAAAGCGGAGGAGGAGGGACAGGCGTTAAGACGCCCGCAATCTCCCTAGTTTACCCGGCGCAGCAGCAAGTGGAAATGACGAGAAGCGAACTGGAAAGAAAAAGTAGGAAGAGGGCGGCGTCACCGATGGACAGAGACGCAAAACTATATAAAATTGGATAGAGTTTCGTTGCGAATGTATAAATGGATTATCTGCACACAACACTGTGTTTTGTTTAACTCCTTACCAGAGGGCCCCAGCGGTATGGATCTGGATACTAAACAGTGTAAATGATATAGTTTTCGTGTTAATCTGTAAATGGATTTTCCAGAGCATTGACGAGTGTGTGTATCACTTGGATATTATTATTAGCTAGCATATCAACAAGTTGCCTATTTCATGAATAAATAGATATGTATTATTGTTTGTGGGCGTTATATGTTCCGTGTATACGATCTTACACTCTTGCAATCGCATAATCATTGCCTCTTCATGCCTCCTCACCCCTCCTGACTGTTCCCCATTGACTCTTCATTGTTCCTCACCGACTCCTCACTGTTCCTTAGTGACTCCTCACTGTTCCTTAGTGACTCCTCACTGTTCTTCACTGTTCCTTATCGACTCCTCACCCACTCCTTACTGTTCCTTATCGACTCCGGACTGCACGTACCTCTGAATAGCGATGTCATGACCAGTATTGGCACATGCTGATAGTTTATAAATCCAAAATGATCCGCTTGAGCGTATCTGCGTTAAGCATTGATAGCATTGGTGACATTGTCCTTGAAATATTAATTCGGAACACGACGTAGCTATCAATTACATACACATTCTATCAAAGTTTGGTGATTTCTAGAATGGAAAAACTACCTCCTCATATAACTCATCCGCCTGCTTGCCACTTGACGTAGCTCAATATACACCTCCTCATTGCCTCCTCATAAATCCGCAGCTCCTCCTCACACATTCGTACTTGCCTCATTCGTACGTAATTGGTAGTTTGACACTCCAATTGTACTGGTACTGGTTCCATCCAGAAAGGACTATCGGGTCGGCTGCGGCAGCACACGCAATCTAGTGTGCTGGTTCTACACAGAAAGCCCTACTCGGGACGAGGGCGGCGGCGGCACAATATGCGCGTTTGAATTTTGGCGGAGCATCCGTTCAAAAAGCACTCGTTGTTTAAATTTTGGCGGGAAAATTTGAATTTTGGCGGGTACGGCGGCACATCCAATCAAATTTGAATTTTGGCGGTTACGGCGGGGCATCCAAACAAATTTGATTTTATTTTTAATTTTGGCGGGAAAATTTGAATTTTTGGAGCGAAATCTAGGGGTCACTGAGGTCGCACTTCGCACTTCACCTTGGACACTGTGTGTCCACCCTCTATACTACTTACCTGCCCACTCAGTAGGCACAACTATTCTTTATAGGAATTAAATAAGTGTATAATTGTGTCACTATTCCACAGGTTCTAAAATTTACGAGTGCCCGCTGTACAGATATAATCATTTAGTAATATATATTTTACTGATAGTGACGCGCGGTGGTATCAGGCTATTTTTATATGCAAATGAGGCATGGTGTTTTTTAATTATTTATGCTAATTAAATGCGTAACATGAAAATAAAAATATTTTCGGCAGATTATAAAGTATGATAATTGCAGATCAAAAACTAAATTATAAAGTAATATAGTAATGTCCTTTAACATTTTAAGGAAACACGGTTATCGCCCCTGATATCAGTGTGGAAAGTTGCGTCTGTATATAACATGTACAATAATGCCAATCAATACGTAGGGTAATGTTAAATTAATGTTTATTTTGCCAGGAAATGTCTCAGATGATGTCTCTGATATAAAGAACAGTTTGTGCCTACTGAGTGGGCATGTACCTTTAATGTAGTGGGTAATACACCCACACTTGAATATACAAATGTATATAGAATTTTGAGGAAAATGACAATGAAACCCATCAGAAGTAAACACACTCATCCGTTTGCTCCGAGTTTGGTTGGCAATCAATATGATAATTCGATTTTTTCTGAATATTCTCTCTCGATTTTGTAGCGAAAGCAACATTAAGACATTTCTTTAGAACCTAATCCATCACGTTATAGATTTCCGGGTTTCAATAACTATTTTAGGACATTTTTATCAATTAAAAACGGGTCACATACAAACAACGCACAGCAACCGTTACAGTGGGGTGAGCGTGCAAGTGCACACATGAACGAACACGACAGACTGCTTTATTCTTGCCACTTTTGGTCAGTGATCATTTGTGGTCGTAACTGGAAAAAATTGGCTTATAGTATTTGTGTGTGACCAGTGTAGCTCCTGATAAAATAGCACACTCATGTATCATGACAACGACCGATATTGCTTGCTAGGAGTAAGACGAGTGTTTCCATGCTGTTATGGCGAACAGTGCAGACCCTTATCAGATTGTGCAGATGCACATGCTGACTTGCATCTACACTCGTGAAAAAACTTCCATAGCCCCATGTCACCAGTCACATAAATATTTAATAAGTATTGTCTGAGTATGTAATCCAATGTCATGCTCGATATCAAGCGGTTTCAGTGGCTGAGCCTGAGTAACACGAGTTGGTCACCCACATGTGCATTTAATCCTTTGAACCCGAAAGCCCGTTATAGCTGTGTTTGCAAACAGTGCAGATCCAGATGAGCCGGCTAGTAACGAGCCGTCTCATTAGGATCTGCACCTTTTGCAACTAATTTTCATATTTTTGAGAGTACAAACATCCTTTTAATAATGGAATACTGTCTGTTTCACGAAACCTGCCCAAATGTTACGGCCATATAAACTATACAAAAACAATATCGTTTTCGATAATATTATATTGCATCAAAATTTAAGAATGAGCCTTCTTTTTATTTCGTGAAATTTGGTCCAATATTGATTTTATTTCGAAAAAACAATTTCCACATGTTAAATCCTCATAGACGTCTTCACAGTCTGGGGATTTAACATGGGGAAATACTTTTAATTTCAGAAATTCAAAAATGTAACTTTTTTGTTTAAGTTAGATCATTTCCATGCTATCTAGCTAGATTTCAGAATCAATTTCCATTTTTTTTTCGACTCCTCCTCCAGGTTCTCCATCTCTTTTTTCACCATGTTAAATTCCCATAGAGAACTAATTTTTCGTAATAAAATCAATATTTGACCAAAACAGGCAGAAGTCTGAAAAGCATTTTGTGACGATTGGATTGGTTGCAAAATTAACATCAAAATCCATTCCAGTTTCAAGGTGTACATGTATGATCACGTGGTACTAACAACATCAACAAGTACTGAAATTTCCAGAATCCATCGGATTCAAAGTACGTATTCTTTTATAGTGTCCTTATTACGTAACGGATTTTGATGTAATATTGCGCATCAAACGCGTCTCGTTAAGCTGCATTTGGTGGTCTCTGTATTTTCGCCCAAACTTCTATCTTTTTGCGAAGAATCGATTTCCGTGTCTCCGATACGGACATCAATTCTTCGCAATAACGACATAAATCTGTGCCAAACTCCATGGACCCCCAAATTCAGCTCATGAAGACGCGTTTGCTGCGCCATATTTCATAAAAATCCGTTGCATATTAAGGAAAATATCAAATAATACTTACTTTGGAGTGGGCGACGTTGTTGTTGTTGTAACCACGTGATCATGCACCTTGAGTTTCTTGGGGATGAAAGGGTTAACTCGAGTGGGAGCTGACCCGCTGCATGTTTTATCGTGGTCGTATGCCTGAATTGCAGTGTATCGTTTCTAATTCTCACATGTAGATCTCACAGGGTATCCGGTTTACATAACAGTAGAACTTCTCTAAACCGGACACTCATAACATATATGTCTGCTTAATTGTATGTGTTTATTCTCATCTGTCACTGTTGATAACGTCTGTTCATGATCGCAAACCACATATACCTGCTTTGCGGTGCCCATATGCCTGATTTCCAGTGGATCCTCTCTAAACCGGACACCCTGGGGCTTCCCAGGGTGTCCGGTTTAGAGAGATTCCACTACAACACTATAGTATGACCTACATTTTCGAAAGCTGTTACAATCATTTTGTATATATTATTCCATCGCGTAACGAAGATGTAACATAGGGATGCAACAGTCGTCCGTCCGTCCGTTCTTGTTAGTGTAGTGGATATGGAATTGGACTTCAATACCGAAGGCTGCGAGTTCGATACATGCCCTAGCCTGGCATAGGCAGGAAAATACTTTTTATCCTATTTCCATCCCACTGGTCTTTCGGGTCCGACTTCAAACGGAGGCCCCGTTTCTACGTGACTTATAGCTGTTGTTGGCACGTTAAATGTACATGCCCATACATATCAAAAATTTCAATACATCATTCTTTCATGTAGATGCAAGTCATCGTGCATTTTATATATGCTATTATTTTAGCCAAACAAAAGACACGCATATAACATCAATAAAACGCATTCACATTATCAAATGTACGAAAGCCGTTCGTGTGTTCAGAGCTTCGTTTGCGTTTATGTTCTGTGACGCATGCATTGCTTTCATTTTATATTATATATATTACCCATATATATGTTATTTAGTGCTTTTGTATATTCTGTTGGCTGAGGACCGTACACTATATAATACTACTATCTGTATTTCCTCCACATAGGAGAGAGCATAAACATCAAACAGTTGAGAACAAGAACCAAAGCAATTAACCCTGGGAACCGTTTCACTAAACTTCTTACGAATACAATATTCGTAAGTGCAAAAATTATGATAGTCTGTATATTTCACTTTAACAATGTATTCTTGTAAACAATTATTAGATTTACATTTATTGAGCATATACTGCATTTGCAGCCTACGCTCAATACATGTAAATCCATCAATTGAAATTTCCAGACGATCCAAAATTTGCAAGTCAAGTGAAACGGGTCCCTGAATGCCAGCGATCTTAGTCACTGGCCACGAATATATTTCTACGGTCTGTTCCATGGTTTGCTGCCGACGAACATTTGGCCATTAAACACATTAAATCTAAAAAATATTTAAAAGTAAGTAATTTTTCATCAATAACAAAAAAGTTACCCTCCTCAAAACAAATTATTTGATGAAATTCCATCAAATATTGATTTTATTGCGAAAAAACTAGTTTCCTATGGGAATTTAACACGGGGAGTCCATTTCCAAAACTTATCGTTTTTTGATCCTGAAGGATCAAAACACGACAAAATTTGGAAATTGACTCCGAAACCTGACGAGATAGCTTGAAAATGATGTAACTAAAAAAACAAAAGTTAGATTTTGAAAATCGGTCCGCAAATAAAAAAAATATTTAAAAACATGTTTTAGCCCCGATGTTAAATTCCAATAGGAAAATTGTTTTTTCACAATAAAATCAATATTTTATGGAATTTCGTCCAATAATTCTTTTTGGGGAGGGTTATTTTTTTGTTATTGATGAAAAAGTAGTGACTTTTAAATATTTTTTATATTTAATGTTTTTAATGGCCAAATGTTCATCGGCAGCAAAACGTGGAACAGACAGTAGTTTACTGTAGTGTCTAGACAAAAAGTACAACCACAATGCCAGAAAAACTGCACATTTAACAGATAGAAGGTATCTAGATATCTAGGTTAGTTACTTTTCCATCTGTGTTGAGTTCTGGTAGTTCATGGGCGAACTATTATATAACATTGCACATGCTCCACTCGCCGTGACAAAACATGCTTTATCCCGTCAACACAGTGCGTATGTGCCGTGAAACACAGTGCCGTGAAACATTTTTGATATCCAGTCAATACTATTTTTGCATTTGAATGCCATTTTTAGGTGTTGACGGGATAAATAGAATAGTAGGTTAGTGCCGTGAATGGGACGGGGTGGGCGAGGCTCTGCCGATCCCATCCCGTTTCCTGAGCTTTGCCAGATATTTTTTCCCATTCACGGCACTAACCTACTATTCTCTATTTCCTACACATTGGTAGCACAGAGGAGATTTTAATGAATTACAGTGGAACCTCTCTAAACCGGTCAACAAGAAAACGCGTGTGATTTTATTTTTGACGAGTTTCTTGGTCATTTATCTCAGATGATAATGTCTGTTCGTGATCGCATAGCACACAACTATGCACATGCCTGATTTACAGTGAAACTCCTCTAAGCCGGACACCCTGGGAACCTCCCAGGGTGCCCGGTTTATAGAGGTTTCACTGTATACGTGTAGGCAGTAACTCTCCAAAAGCATCGTACCATTCGTACGAGAGTTTTGCAGAGGTATTTCCCGCACCTAGAATTCATACTTTTAGAGGGTTTTCAATACGTGTTTACTTGTAATCTAATATATATTACTATTACATGTCTGAACATACTAATTTGCAAATTCAGTCTAATAAATATATTTAAACCAACTGAAATTGGTTATGAAATAGTGAGACGGGGCCGGATAACGGTTAAAGTTATGGTATTCTATCAGGTAACGGTTTATGCTTGAAATTGACCACATATGAAATCGTCATCTATGGATAGAACGCGGATTTGTTTACGTTGCGTCATTACACTCACGTCATTCGACCAATGGAACGTCAGTTTTCACTTCGTTGTAACCCGGATGTTTGTATGAGATCAATGTCTGATACAACAATATGTTATCAGTTCGTATTTGGTCAATACAGTTACCTGATAAAGTACATTGTATAACAAAACGTCATTCAAAGCTTTCATTCATAATAGTCGCAACGTACTGCTTCCCCTCTCGATGATGAAACACAATATTGTCCGATGTATTGTGTTGCCCGTGACAAGCTATTATATATACGTGTCGCTTAGGCCATTATGACCTGACAAACCTCGTTTGGACGACTTCCGAGAGCGCTAATATGTCTGTATTATCGGACAGTAATGAGACCGCGATCTATCTAAAGACGAGTTATTACCCAATTCCGATTCGTTAAAAAAGCCGAAAACAATAAATATTGACACAAATTGGTGTGTACTCGTAGAAAATAGATTTACGACGTGGGATGACCGAGATACAGTGTCCGGAATGACCAAGTATACAGGAAATCAGGGACGCTGTAAAACTACGACCAGCTACATGTGCATGTGATTCTCCTGGCACAGTTAGTTTAGTTATGATGGCCACAACTCTGGGATCAACCTGTCCACACTCAATATCGAAATTGGCTGGCATATGTTATACTATCGACCATTATAAACAAAATGATTTTCCGAATAGTCCATTTATTAAAACATTTTTTTTCTAAAACAAATGTGAAAATTAATTGCAGAACTTGCAGAATCTGATGAAACGGTTCGTTATGGTTACGAGCCAGCTCACATGGATATACAATGTTTGTAAACACTGATATACGGGTATATATGGAAGCGTCCTGGTGTCAATGCTAAAATATATTTATCTCCTGATTAAGAGATACTCTCTCCTAATTAGAACTTAGTATCTTCTAATTAGGACTTGCTATCTCCTAATCAGGAGACACAAATATGTTAGCATTGACACCAGGACGCTTCCATAGCTATGCAATTATGAACCACTAGGGAACAGGGCGCCGTTTCACTAAACTTCGTGCGTCTGAAATGTTCGTAAGTGCAAAATTATGATAGTCTGTAAATTTCACATTAACATTGTTTTCTTGTAAACCATTATTGGATTTACATGTATTGAGCATAGGCTGCATATGCAGCCTATGCTCAATAAATGTAAATTCATCCATTGAAATTGCCAGACGATCCTAAATTTGAACATTTTCGCCGTACGAAGTTTAGTGAAACGACCCGCAGTATCACAGTGGAACATATCTAAACCGAATACAAGAACACATCTGTGATATAATTTTTGATGAGTTTCTTGGTCATTTATCTCAGGGGGTAATGTCTGTTCATGATCGCATAGCACACAGCTATGGCTCAGAATGATCAAATGCATGATTTACAGTGAATCCTCTCTAAACCGGACACCCTGGGAACCTCCCAGGGTGTCCGGTTTAGAGAGATTTCACTGTAGATATTAAGGTGCAAATAAGAGCTGTTAACCCAGCGAGTATACGACACTTGGTTACTACAATAGGTTTCTCGTGTACTGGATGATATTAATATACGATTGTTATTCTTTGGCATTCGTGGAATGACCGCAATTCCCAATGATCAATCTGCTATTTCCGCGCCTGTTCGCTCGTTCTCCACTCATTACTACGATCAATCCGCCGGTATGGCAAGGCTAGTCGTTAGCATTTGGGACAAGCCAGATTTCTTTTTGTGTTCGTTGTGCCTAATAAGCATGAAAAAGAAATACAAAATTTATACTATTTTTCGTGAATGAAGTCGAATGTTGACGAAAATAATGCTCTCGATCCATAAACGATGTGAAACGTTGGCAGGTGGTTCTGCAACTGATTTCATCCCAGCGCAAAGTGCTGTACTCTGGTTAAGGAGTATTTTGAGGCAATATAGTATATGTACTTATTTAATTTGATAAAACAGACACGTGCTTATACTTATACCGTACGCGATAATCTTGCCAATATTTGTCAATTTATTTATTTAACAAAAAGCATGGCTAACTATTAGGCTGAAGTGTGGTATGTTATACGGCTTGATTGCGCCTTGGCATTGTCAATAGATGTTCCGAAACCTTGATAATATGGTAATATTAACACAGGCGATCGTGTTGCTGAATTCAAATGTAACGGAGTTTGGTGTCTTCTGTCCCGAATATCATGTGGAATTAAATTTCACGACTTCTCTGATATTGTGTCAAATTTAGACGTTATTTTCGGAAAACATTATTCATAGTTTAAATGAACACGGCGTAATATGTCAACGCGCAGTTGGATATACAGTGGAACCTCTCTAAACCGGACACCCTGGGAGGTCCCCAGGGTGTCCGGTTTAGAGATGTTTCACTGTAAATCAGGCATATGATCACTCCAAAACATGTTGTCATGATTGGCGATGACGAACAGACATTATCATCGGAGATAAATGACAAAGAAATCCACAACATTACCAATAATGCGATGTACTGCGTTTCCGGATTAGAGGTTTCACTGTAGTTACCGGTTAAGCTAATTGCCACGATCAGGCGGCCGTTTAATTAAACTTCGTACGACTAAAATCTTCGTAAGTGAAAATTTAGGATCGTCTGGAACGGTCAATTGATGGATTTACATTTATTGAGCATATGCTGCATATGCAGCCAATGCTCAATAAATGTAAATCCAATAATTGTTTACAAGAAAACATCGTAAATGTGAAATCATAATTTTGCACTTACGGACATCTTAGTCGTACGAAGTTTAGTGAAACGGACGCCTGGTGAGAGGAGTTTATAGTTGGTTCTGCGATGTGTACACGTATCTGTCTCTGTTGTGAGAATACAGTGTGTGCACGTACCTGCTGTGATGTTTGAGGATATCTAATATAGATCAACTTCAGTGAATGTTATATTCTTAAGCGTATAGTCATTAAAATGTAATTTTCATAGTTTTGAGTAGTGGCGTGTCAGTGGGTGATATGATGAATAATGACCATATCAGGTAACGAGCTTTGTATTGGCCCGATACGAACACACTGATAACATAATGTCGTATCAGGCATTGCACTGATATCCGGGTTATAACGAATTGAAAAATGACGTTTCATTCGTCGAACGATTCCGAAGAACGTCGGTGTAATGACGCAACGTAATCAAGTCTGCATTCTTTTCAACGAACATTATTTTATTGCATATGTTAATGTGCTTTCGCTGTGTATTAACACAGTGTAATAAAACTCATAGAATATCAGCCTAATACCTGGTGATATAAGTATCCAGTTTATCAGGCTCGGCAACTGTGAGAATTCTCCAGCGAGCCTCGGAATTCGTACATATTTTCTAGCATTGCCTGATAAATGTAAGAAACTCGGCTTAGCCTCATGTAATACATGGGTATCTGACAAGCTTCCACCTACACTCCAATACATAAAGCATATCAGTCGAGTGTGCTTCGATATCATGTGTATCAGCAAACAAGCATCGGCATTTCTACGTGTGACCTAGTCTTGCCTGATAAACTTTATATCAAAATCATTATCATCGCATTCGCTATGTATTGACTAAGTTAACGCGTGTAATAATTATAATATTAAATCAACAGTGCTGGGTTTTATTGTCGCGCCCGCATGTGGACTCATTGACACATTGGCGTACTTCCGTACGTGCGTCCTGGTTAAATTGTTGTGGTTAAAGTATGTTTGTTGTTTAACTGCTTCGGATACTATCAAAGGCTCGGCGTGCGTGCCGCGGTCATCGCGTTTATTGTACAGACATATCATCATGGATGTTTCTTGTAGCTGCACTGGTCTTCATGCGTTTAATAATCCCATTTAAACATTTATTACACGTAATAGAGTGAAAACTCTCTAAACCGGACACCCTGGGAGGTCCCCAGGGTGTCCGGTTTAGAGAGGTTCCACTGTCAAACAATCAGATGACTACCTCATGACACGCGTGGGTGCTTTGCGATCACGCACATACATTATCATCGGTGATACATGTAAATGGCAATGAACCCGACCAGAATTGAGCAAAACTAACATTTATATGTGTCCAGTTTAGAGAGGTTCGACTGTATTGTTAATTGTAATTTAATTCACGGTTACTTTCAACTTCATGTTCACCCATATTACAAAGTATAACTTGATCATGAACAGGCCCTCTATATTAATGTTGAAAATAATCAAAATTCCTTCCCGAAATGTGGCTTCGACTGGTAAAATCGGGCTTATGTGGTTTGCAATCAGTGTGTATCCAGATCAACCTGACAGTGTGATCACGATCTGCACCGTTCACCACTCCATCAATGAAACATGCGTCATTCATCTAACAAGTAATACAGCTACAAGAGAATGATATTTGATCAGGGACTACACTGGTACCAAATGCCATATATCTCCAGTGGCAGCCATACATGTGCAGACTGTACTTGTCAGAGTGGGTGTTTCTCAACATCATGTAAACCGTTTGGTAGCATAGATCAGCATTTACAAGGTGAAGGCATTCAGCAAGCGATGCACGGTGTACGTGTGTACAGTGGGGTCAGCGTGTAAGTGCACACACGAACGAACACGACAGGTTGGTTCCAACATGTCGTGTTCGTTCGTGTGTGCACTTACACGCTGACCCCACTGTACGTGTACCAACGCCCATTAGCATATTAAGATAAGAAATAAAACAAAGGAAAATATTTCTCTTCCGGTTATAACGTGACAATAATAATAGTTTTTTCATGGCATCTCACTGATACAAAATCTGTCACACATTCTTAACTGTTTAATTAATATTTACTTTGCATGCGGTTTTCAGCATTCATTTCATTTGATCAAAGTGTACCATTTGTCGTGTTCGTTCGTGTGTGCACTTACACGCTGACCCCACTGTAATGTTACATTATTTAAACTAATGTATGGAAGCGTCCTGGTGCCAATGCTAAAATATGTTTATCTCCTAATTAGGAGATACTAGCTACTAATTAGGAAATAATAAGTCCTAATTAGGAGAGACTAAGTCCTAATTAGGAGATAAAACATGTGTTAGCATTGACACAGATAGTAAGTCCTAATTAGGAGATATTAAGTCCTAAATAGGAGATACTAACTCATAATTAGGAGATACTAAGTCATAATTAGGATTAGTAAGTCCTAACTAGGAGATCATAACTCCTAGTTAGGGGATACTATCTCATAATTAGGAGTTAGGTACAAATATTTTAGCATTGGCACCAGGACGCTTCCATACTAATGCGTTTAATTACAATGGCAATGATTAATGTAACAATTGCTAATGATAGAACCACCATATTTGATTAACTTGACAAACTATAGGACAAACAGTAACTGTAGCTTGTTGTTATTTTACTTGAATTCAGGACAATATATTCTGCAATTGATTTGCGCTATTGTTATACATTAGCCGAGTTTACAAATCACAGATAATGACCTGAAAGCATGTATTAAATCGATCTTAAATGTGATCTCTTAAGTCTATAAGTAATTATCAATATTCGTCCTACAACTGCAGGCTCTCATAGAATAGATATTGACAAGTAATTCGTCATCCGTCCTAAAGGACAACGGTCTGCACAAAAACAACACACAGTGTATGTATATTCACGTAGTCAATTTGTAGCACAGCTCAGGCTCGGTCAATCAAGTTGCTTGATTTCAAGCAGACTATTCAATTATTTTGAAATAACGAAATTGACAAATACTGGCAAGATTAGCACAGGCGATAGTGTACATGTATTGACGTATAAATGTAGTGTATGAATATACTATAGGAATGAATGGTCTTTTTGTGGAATTTATCGGGGTATAAACTTGGAAAAGTCGCGGGAATACTGGACGAAGGCCGGAAGGCCTCGTCCAGTATTCCCGCGACTTTTCCAAGTTTATATCCCCGATAAATTCAACAAAAAGGCCATTCATTCCTTATAATTCCAGCATTTGAAATAAATTCATCAAGAAAATTTGTTTATTTTCCGTTTTCTTAAGAATTATTTTAACTGCGCCTCACGGTTACGGAAAGTAGTTCGGCGTGGGAGTTTACTGAGATATAAATTTTGGACAGAGACTTGCTACGGGCCAATAAAATGTTAGGGAATTGTGTAAATATTTTTGTGCTGGAATTATATGCACATATGTTACATGTATCACGTTCACCATCGAGCTTAACAATCATGGCGTTGTGTGTGTTGTTTGTTTCCGAAATAAATTTCATACTTAGATACAAGTAGAATAAACACATGAATAGTTCGCTTGAACTATTACCACGATTGAAGTATAACCACGATTGAAGTATAACCACGAGACTATAACCAGATTTAAAGTATAACCCCCACGATTGAACTATACCACGATTGAAGTATAACCACGATTGAAGTATAACCACGATTGAACTATTACCACGATTTAACTATAACCATGATTGAACTATTACCACGATTGAACTATATATAACCACGATTAAACTATTACCACGATTGAACTATAACCACGATTGGACTATTACCACGATTGAAATATCTATTACCACGATTGAACTATATATAACCACGATTGAACTATTACCACGATTGAACTATCTACAACCACGATTTAACTTTTACACAACCGCCTGCGGTAATCTTGCCAATATTATCAACGTGTCTATCAATCAAATTGATTGTCTGAACTTGAGCTGTGCTACAGCTCAGGTTCAGACAATCAAGTTGCTTGATGTCAAGTACAACATTCAAGTACTTTGAAATACAGAAATTAACACATATTGGCAATATTAGCATAGGCGGAGGTGCAGGACTTTTATTTCTGCGATATTGTCTAAACTTTGCACGCTGGAGGTTGAATGAAGGAAAGGTATAATTTCGCATCCAATATGCATTTTCCATGAAAATGATTACGCGCGTAAGTGTACGTTTAATCAGCCGGCGTATAGACACAGCATGCCGATACGTTCACTATTCACGTTGACTACATGCTGTTAATTGGACATTCGATCCGTCTCTTTATATATATATATATATATTACAAGGTGTATGATCACGTGGTACTAACAACAACAACAACAAGTACCGATTCAAAGTACGTATTCCTTTATAGTTTCCTTATTACGTAACGTATTTTGATGAAATATGGCGCATCAAACGCGTCTTGTTAAGCTGCATTTGGTGGTCTCTGTATTTTCGCCAAAACTTCTGTCTGTTTTGCGAAGAATCGATTTCCGTGTCTCTGACATACATGTAGTCTGTGCCAAACTCCCTAGACCACCAAATGCAGCTCATGAAGACGAGTTTGCTGCGCCATATTTCATCAAAATCCGTTGCATATTAAGCCAATTTTGCCAAGAAATTGTTTCACTCAAATGCGATTACATACTCTATTATATGTTACTGTGACATGGAGGTATGGCTTATGGGATATGTCAACGGCGTCGCTCCTCATCAAGACTGAGCACTCCTGGTGGGTGTTTCATATATGTAATGGCGAACAGTGCTGACCCTGATCAGATTGTGAGATAGTCATCGTGCAGATACATGCACAATGCATGTAGTTGCGAACTTGAAATCTACTGCCGTACCGTCCGTAAAGGCTACGGACGGTACGGGAGTAGATTGCAGGAGTTAGTGTTCGCAACTACAATGCATGTACGTGCATATGCACGAGGACTATCTCTGAATACAAAACTAAATATGTAGCATCCACGCATTGTTATGTACCTCCAAGTTCTTTTCTGGATTGATATAGTCGCCAGCCTGTCCGTCCCTTCATCTATTCGTCTGGGGGCCGTTTCACTAAACTTCGTAGGACTAAAATGTTAGAATCGTCTGAAAATTTAAATTGATGGCTTTACATTTATTGAGCATATGCTGCATATGCAGCCTATGCTCAATAAATGTAAATTCAATAATTGTTTAAAAGAAAACATTGTTAATGAGAAATGTTACACTTACGAACATTTTAGTCGTACGTAGTTTAGTGAAACGAGCCCTTGTTCTTCTGTCTGTCCGAGAGTTGCGTTAAATTGTTCGGCTACCTACTATATACCTACTGCGGATGCACATGCTGTAACGATATGGCCCGCTCCTCAGATCAAGTACTACTGGGTGCATAATAATATTTAGACACATCAACACATCAACGGGAACCAGTTCAATCTGCATTAAATGTCGTCCATATAATATAAGGGCGTCTGTTGGGGATGGCTAATCAGTATCCAACGTGCTCACTAGTGCTATGCACTCAAATTGGTGTGTTAGAATGCCTGACCCACGCCGGGTCGCCTTGGGGCGCCGTTTGATAGTCTGGGCACGGGTGCTAACCCGAGAGTCTGAGAACTAGGTTATTTCGAATAAATCCACTATACGATCGATTCGTGTTAATAAAAGAGTGATTGCAGAACTAATCCGTTGTTCGTTTTAGAGACGTTCCACAGAAGGTGAAACTTAGATGGTGATCACAACAACGGTACGTTACAAAGCTGGGGGCCGTTTCACTAAATTGCATACGACTAAAATGTTCGTAAGTGCAAAATTATGATAGTCTGTAAATTTCACATTAACAATGTTTTCTTGTAAATAATTTTTGGATTTACATTTATTGAGCATAGGCTGCATATGCAGCCTATGCTCAATAAATTTAAATCCATCAATTGAAATTTGCAGACGATTCTAAATTTGCGCTTACGAACATTTTATTCGTAAGAGGTTTAGTGAAACGGCCCCCTGATCTGGGGCTACGCCTGTCGCAGATGTCTCAAGTTCTTGTCCTCTCAACAGGCGTACGATGTTTGTCGATAACCGACGATAAATCTTACCTCTAAAAATCGAAAGAGCAGGCAACACATACGACTGTTTTATGGTGATCGCTCATCCTAATTGCGACATAAAATGGCGCGAAAATGCACGAACTGCAATTCGCACACGGTAACATTCATCAGGATATATTTTCACGTAGCGTTTTGCATAGAAAGCTATCAGACCGATTTGTCTTTAGCACTTGTGCAGTGACGCTAATGTGTTTCGTTTGATTCTCAGCCACGGGCTGACAAAACACATTAACTCACGTGAACCAGTATAAAACCCGTTTAATAGTAGATCAACACACGTTGTCCATGCTCAAATGACACACACCATACTTGTACTTTCGGAAATATGCGTAATTCCATTAAATACGTGTACAACATTTACAATATTTTTCATAAGTCAAAAGTTGACAGAATTATCAGAGTACATGCGGAATATAATTCCGCATGTACCCTGAAAATTGTGTCAACTTTTGACGCCATTTACGGAAAATATTGTAAATTTTGTAGACGTATTTCATGAAATTACGCAGATGTCCAAAGGTTGAAAATCACATGGCGTGTCTCATATGTGTTCAGATCTTGGCCACAGGGCCATCGTTCCATGTTGTGGTTCGCTAAAATGTTAAACTCGCAAAAAAATAACGTTCCATGAAGTAAAACAAAACATGGCGCCGATGATGGTACACTGTTCTAGGTGTTCATTGAATGACGAACAATGTAAGCAGTTTTTCAGGGCTCACTGCACGGACCATTGAAAGAAGGCCTCTTATCTGACGGTTTACCGTTTTATGCCGGAATCGTAAATGTAAGGTTGATAACGTAGGCCTCTTTTTCCAACAACAGCATTACTCCGGTACATTGCACACCTGGGGGCCGTTTCACTAAACTTCGTACGACTAAAATGTTCGTAAGTGCAAACGTATGATAGTCTGTAAATTTCATATTAACAATATTTTCTTGTAAACAATAATTGCATTTTCATTTATTGAGCATAGGCTGCATATCAGATTAACAATGTTTTATTGTAAACAAGTATTGGATTTACATTTATTGAGCATATGCTGCATATGCAGACTATGCTTAATACATGTAAATCCATCAATTGAAATTTCCAGACGATTCTAAAGTTGCGCTTACGAACATTTTAGTCGTATGCAGTTTAGTGAAACGGTCCCCAGTCTTTGAAAATGTATCAACGTATTGCCATATTTATATGAACAAATTTACTAGAATAATACACGCGTAAAATATACACTTAAAATAAACGTGTCTTTATACATATTATAGTATACGTATGCTATGATTATAATGATATTGGTTCCATATCTGAAAAAACACGCGAACAGTGCAGTGCAGGGTCTGCGCTGTTCGCAAAGGTTGGTAATCTCGTATTATGTATGATCCTATGTTTCATGCCATCTACAGGTCGCTATATAAGGGCAACCTGTCATACTTGATAGAGACGGTTTGTCATAGATTGGCATCGGTGTCAAAAGTCTAGAGCCGGAACTCAATGTGAATATATGGAGAGAGATAGCCCATGTTTGCTTTGCACGCTCCGATTGGCAGACATACACTCCAGTCTGGTTGTGATAATCTTGTCCTGACTTTGCGATATATAGAGAATACCGGCTAGTGTGTTTCCATATCAAGTTTATCAGGCAAGGCTAGGAAACGCGTAGTAATTCCGAGGCTCGCCGAGGAATTCCTACCCGTTTCCGAGCCGAGCCTGATAAACTTGATATCAGCACACACAAGCATGGTATTATGTTTATCAGGTAGCATTTTATGGTGAAAAACAAAAATGTTGGCGCCCGAACGTTCATATTGGTCAGTGCCGGAACGACGTTTCATATCGTTCATAGTTCACAAATAATTTCCTTATTTTATTTATATATTGAATATTGTTTCAGGCGCATACAAATTGTAATTGGTGTACGTGCATAATAAAAATGTTATTTGATTTGTATGTGGATACGTGCCACTCGTTCCTCCGCGCAACGATAGCACAAGCTGCGGAACTGCACATCCAAATCAAATAACCTGTAATTATTTGAATGAATCCGTGCTTCACATTTATAAATAGCATTGTGTGTTTGAGATTGATTACAAAGATAGTCGTCACAATTGAACACAAGGAAGTTGTATGTTGTCCAGTTTACAGAAAACACATAGTTCTTTTCAACACTATCACATCAATGTGACAAATGGCTCACATATGTGTCTGTGACTGGAGAACTATGGGCATTATGTGTTTTGCGAACAGTGCAGATCCAGATCAGACTGTGCATCCGTACAGTATGATCAGGATCTGCACTGTTCGCCATTCCATTGTTGAAACACTCGTCATGCTTCTAACCAGCAATATATATCAATATCAGGCTACAGGAGTGTGCTATTTGATCTGGATCTGCACTGGTCACAAATCACATTTCTCCAGTCACCACCACACATGAGGCTTCCCATTAACCTGACTTCGTCCACACATTACTTGTACATTACGACATGGTACAAGGTTATTTTCCTGTAATGTCTCATTGACAAAGGGGTGGATCTAGAGGGGGGGGGGGGATTCCGGGGTTGCAACCTCCCGTTCTACCACGGAGTGTACATATACCACAGTGTACCACCAGCTGGAGTCGAAAATAGGAAAATAGGAAAAAAACCTAGTTGCGAACGGTAACTCTTGCAATTACTCCCGTACCGTCCGTAGCTAGCTACATACGGTACGGGAGTAGATTGCAAGACTTACCTTCGCAAATAGACAACCCCCGTTCCCCAAATGCTGGATCCGCCCCTGTGACGCTTTTATAAACATACGTGTCTATAATTAATGCATTTATCTCTCCCCTGTTTGCTAACTGCCAATGACAGATGTCACGGCGTGTAGGTTTTCAAGTGTCGATATCGCAGGAAATAAACAGCTACATCATTATATATACGCAGCAAATGCCATTCGTCATATGTCAGCCGATCACGCGATGGCATGGACAGTACTGCTGCAAGATTACAGACATTTAAACTGCCACAATAAAAAGAGATCACATCGATTTGATATGGATTTCATACACATTTTTGTTCATATGCTCTTACATATATGTCTTGGTTTCAAATATTTAATTTAGAAGATAACACATTCGTATATGTCATGGCCAATTGTTTCAAGATTATAGAAAATTATTATTTCAAGCTTCCACAATACAAGGTTATCACATCTATTTCATACGGATTTCACGCTGGTTTTTGTCCATATGCACTTTCATAACATAGTTTCATACAGTGGAAGATGTACATACATATTATAATTAGAAGATACATGTCTACAAATATGTGAACTCTAGAACACGCGGTGTATCAACAACAACGTCGCACACTCCAAAGTAAGTATTATTTGATATTTTCCTTAATATGCAACTGATTTTGATGAAATATGGCGCAGCAAACGCGTCTTCATGAGATACATTTGGTGGTCCAGGGAGTTTGGCACGGAAATCGATTCTTCGCAAAAGCGACAGAAGTTTGGGCGCAAATACAGAGACCTCCAAATGCAGCTAAACAAGACGCGTTTGATGCGCCATATTTCATCAAAATCCGTCACTTAATACGGACAATATAAAATAATATGTACTTTCAATCGGATGGATTCTGGAAGTTTCAGTACTTGTTGTTGTTGTTGTTAGTACCACGTGATCATACACCTTGCAGCCCATCACCACAAACGCAAACACAAATACAAAAGACAACACAATGACTGCCAACGTATTGACTTGTAACTTTCATTGAACGTTCAACTGAAGTGTTGTTACTTTTATTTCTATTAATATTTTGTTTTGTCTCATACATTTCCTCGTATAATTAGTCGTGAATTCTCTCTAATCCACGTACTAGACAATTTTGATACACTTTCTATTTTCTATAAACCCAGTCAGTATGTCTGCGATTTTAATACAACGGCACCGAGATTAGAATTCCGCACCCGATATGGAGGCTTCGGAATCAGATACGACGCCGATGTAGTTTTGCAATATGGACACTGTCAATCATGGGCGTGTATCTATCCTCGCATCTCCACGCCGGTTATACCGCACATTGTGCTCGTAGATAACTGAAGTCGATGTTGCACGCTGCAATGAATTGTGTGCAATATCGCGCCACGGTGACGTTTGTTCGAAGACTGAGATGTGGTTGTGACTGGAGAAATGGGGATGATGTGATGTGTGATCAGTGTAGCTCCTGATCACATAACAAATTTCTGTTTCGGGATTCCAGTCTGTGTTGCATTTTAGAAGCATGACGGGTGTTTCTTTGATGGAATGAGAGGGATACTTACCTGATAGTATTTCCATCCCACTAGCCTGTCGGATGAGACTGTGGTCCTGTATGTATGACGTTCTCCGCCGGGACGTTTTATCCCATTATCTTTCATTTTGTTATGGAAAGATTTGCCGTGCAGATCCTGATCAGACTGTGCGGATGCACAGGCTGATCTGGATCTACGTTGGTCGCAAAGCCGATAATCCCCATTTATCCTGCCACAAACACATATTTACACGATATGTTAAGGCCTATATACGACCAGTATTTTGCATTTGCGGTAGTCTTGCGATTTGTGTCACTTTCATTGTATGATTTAAGAGCCCGCGAGGCTCCTGATCATCATATGATTCATGCATAATTGCTTCGTAAATATGATGGGATACAAGCATAACATACATGTGTACGTTCTATTCCTACTATATCCTACACGAGATATGGAATTGCCATATCGGCCGTCTTAGTGTGTACAAACCAGTAGCATGTTGTACCTCTGATTGTATTTGACACATACCACTACTAATATGCCAAACACATGAATAACGTTGGTTTAACATGACATGGAGACGACACCAGACTACAGTGTGCTATGCGTTGTTATCATCAACCTTATATAAAAAGTCTGATAATTGAAGGTTTTGTTGACCCTTTGTTAAAGTGTTTGAGAATTCAGTAAATACTATGTAATAGTAAGAACAATACACAGTGCTGTATATATATACCTGTATTACCATACATACTGTATCGATTCCAGTGAGTGTAAGCAGTTATCGGAGTGTATTGTCACTATTGTCTACTTGCCTGATATGTGAGTAAATACGGCTTTTACCTGTGGCGGATGTACTTCAAATAATAGACAGTTCATCAGTTTGACATTTTACAATTTGAAAAAGCGTGCATTGTATATGTTGTGAGTGATGGTAGAAATGTTCAGATATCTAACTTGTTTGTGTAGTTTACTGAACACATACTTATAGGACATTGTCGTCATATATATCTGGGACGTATTGGACCAACTTTTATCATAGTTGCTGCCATACTATTTGCTGTACGTGTCAAACGCTCCAAGTGGTGAAACTTTCCGATAGCATGTACAAACTAAAATGGTAGAAATGGCAACATGTTCTGTATAATATATTGTATAAATAACAGGGTCAGGTATACTTTATATGGATATTCAGTCACATGTATAATTCTACTACATTTGAAACAAAAAGGTTATATTATATAAAGTCAGTCCTTAATGTATACATGTATTACTACTATTAAGGCATAATATAGTTATTCCTGGAAATTATGTTATCTCAAACATCGCCTCTCTCGTGCAATTAGGACTAATGTACCGCATCTAAATCCGGGCGTTTTTTCTCTATATTTCAACAGTTCGTTAAACCTTTCTAGACGTCTCCAGTAATAGGATTCTTATCTTAGAATTTTATGCAAATTTGCAAAATACGATTTTCCAGAAATGTCGTTCTTAAAACAACAACCGGAAATTGCCACATAACACGAACAACATTTCTGTGTAATTACTATGCGGCCGATTGATGAACGCGTCTCTAATAGCGGTTTTCAGGTTTATTCTTCACTATAGAACTGCAAGCAGGCATTTTATAGCGATTTCTGTAGATTTTGACCAAACAAACGGACATACATGTACATTGAAACCACGCTAAAACCGGACATCCTGGGAGGTCCCCAGGGTATCCGGTTTAGCCAGGTTTCACTGTAAATCAGGCATTTGATTATTCCGATCCATAGTTGTGTGCAATGTGATCACGAACAAAGATTACCACCTGAGATAAATGACCAAAAAACTGATCAAAATTATGATCACATACGCATATTTCTTATTGTACTGAATGAAGGTAAAGCCGTCATCAATCAACCAATTGGGTTGTTTTCGAGATAATTAGTTCGTGTCTGTAATTGGAGAGTGGATCTTATGTTTTTTCTTTGTGACCACTGTAGCTCCTAATCAAATATTGCTTGTTAGAAGCCTGAAATTGAGTTTCAGTGGAGGAACGGCTAACAGTGCATATCATGAACAGACTGGGCGGATGCACAGCCTGATTGTGATCTACATTGGTTTCATAAGCTCTCGGTAGAGCCGGGAATATCGGGCATATAGTGTTTGGACTGTGCGTCCGTCCGTGTGTGTGTTCAGTTAAGAAGTGTGTCGGAGTTTCTCCAGTTTGCCACCGGGCGCATTTGTGTACCGACACACTACAATGCCATGTTGCTGATAATGTCTTGCTTATATGTATGTACAGTTACTTACTTGTTCTAAATGCGGATTTAAAACTTACGACAAGCTGTTCTCAACATGTGTGAACACAGTTCTCGATTATAACTCGTCAGTATGGGGATTCAGAGACTACGCTGCTATAGACGCTATCCATAACCGGGCTATACGATACTTTATCGGTGTACACCGTTTCGCACCGAAATTGGCCATTAATGGAGATATGGGTTGGCTGCCATCACGAGAAAGACGCTGGTGCAACATGGTGAGATACTGGAACAGACTAATCGACATGGACGATGATCGTATCTGTAAAAGAGTGTTTCTATGGGATTATGATAAGTGTAGAAACAACTGGTCATCTGAAATGAAAACAATTCTATCTGCAGTAGGAATGGACTTGCAGTTTGACAACAAATCCAAATGTGACCTAAAACAAGTTCGCATAAAACTGTTTGAATTACATTCAAATGCGTGGCCAGCACAAATTATGAATGTTCCAAAACTCAGGACATACGTCACCTTTAAACGCGAGTATAGCACGGAGCCTTACGTAAAGTTAAATCTGAACCGCAATGAACGCTCAG
Source organism: Conchocele bisecta (assembly GCA_029237695.1). Classification (NCBI taxonomy): domain Eukaryota; kingdom Metazoa; phylum Mollusca; class Bivalvia; order Lucinida; family Thyasiridae; genus Conchocele; species Conchocele bisecta. Next base: position 97,516,543 of record CM055272.1, on the reverse strand, counting down.
TGCTATCTCAGTTTAGATGTGGCATATTGCCGTTGAGAATTGAAACTGGTCGATACGTTGGTGAGCCACCCGAAGCAAGACTGTGCAAAATATGTAATAGTGGGCAAATCGAAAATGAGGTACATTTTCTAACACAGTGTAATTGTTACTCCACGTATCGGAACGATCTCTACTCCATAGTGAATGACAGCGCTCACTTCCACTCTTGCAGCAATGACGAACAATTAGTTGTATTATTAACGCAATATCCACGCAGAACTGCGAAATACCTTCTCAAATCATTATACAAACGAAAATCCGTTTTATACATGTGAGCGAAGCAGTGATCAACTGACACAATTGTCCATGCGGGGCATTTAAGGAACACAATAAATGGGATCATGGTCTTTACAATCACGATAAAACCGTTATATGCGCTTGGATCCGGCCACTCAATCAGCTATGTATTCTATCCATATGACGTGGATAGAAACATCGGTGATTGCCTGGTGAACCGCGTAAAAACAGACCAGAATGAGCTGATGCGCAGTCTGATCTGTAGTTACAGTGGTGAGAAATACCGCATGGTCGGTTGTGTCAGCGGAACACAACATGTAATATACTAAGTTCTTGCTCTATTTATAGATGTATATAAATTATGTTTAGTGTTTAAAGTGACATATAGGCCCATCGGGCCGGGTGTACTTTACGTCAGAATTACTATTGTTAACTGTTTATTGGTTACACATGTCACTATAATAAATAATTTACTTACTTACTTACTTACTTACTGTTCTGGAGGGAACTATGTGCCACTTTGAGGACATTACATTGCAATAAGTGATGTATCATGGCTACTATGGTACAATGGAACCTCTCTAAATCGGACACCATGGGAACCTCCCAGGTGTCTGGCTTAGAGAGGTTCCACTATAAATTTGGAATATGATCACTCCAACACACAAGGTGCATGATCACGTGGTTACAACAACAACAACATCGCCCACTCCAAAGTAAGTATTATTTGATATTTTACTTAATATGCAACGAATGTTGATGAAATTTGGCGCAGCAAACGCGTCTTCATGAGCTGCATTTGGTGGTCCAGTGAGTTTGGCACAGACTTATGTCGTTTTTGCGAAGAATCGATTTCCGTGTCAGAGACACGGAAATCGATTCGTCGCAAAATCGACAGAAGTTTGGGCGAAAATGCAAAGACCACCAAATGCAGCTTAACGAAACTCGTTTGATGCGCCATATTTCATAAAAATCCGTTACGTAATAAGGACACTATAATATAATACGTTCTTTGAATCAGATGGATTCTGAAAATTTCAGTCCTTGTTATTGTTGTTGGTACCACGTGATCATACACCTTGACACATGTTTGTGTGTTTTGCAATCACGAATCAACATAACATCAGATATAACTGTCAGTTAAGCCAACTTATACAAACAAACCTTCTTTCAGTGTCCGGTTTCGAGAGGTTCAAATGTAGAAGTTTCTGCTAACTAGTGTATCATGAAGTTTAGACAGTCATAGGGATACCTGTCTTTATTCCGTCAACACAGTGCGTATGTGCCGTGAAACACGGTGCCGTGAAACATTTTTGATATCCTGTTAATACGACCTAATCACTGCGTATGAATATGTGCGGTGGCTGGGATTATTGTTTTGCATTTTAAAGCCATTAGTAGGTGTTGACGGGATAAATAGAATAGTAGGTTAGTGCCGTGAATGGAAAACATATCTGGCGCGACTCGGAAACGGGATGTGCTCGGCAGAGCCTCGCCCATCCCGTTTCCTAAGCCTTGCCATATATGTTTTTCCCATTCACGACACTAACCTACTATTCTCTATCTCTATTATTCATTGACAGAATCGTGATGGACGTACTGCCTGAAACGGAAATGAGACAATGTTACTCACAACCGTCCCTCAATGCCAATTGTGTCTATTGGTGACACCGTCGGCGAGAAAGAGTAAAACAACACGAGATGAACAAAACTCAGAATCTTCAAAGGCGACATTTCGAGCGTTCTGTGTCACCATATATATCCGCAAACGACGTCCAGCCAGCGCGACATCAATCCGATGATTGCGGGCAATTTAATTACAAAAACCACTTGTCAAAATCACTGCCGCCTCAATTGCGGACTTGCAGCGTGTCCGTACCTAACGTTGAGACAAGACGTGTTTGTGCTACCAGTATAGTTCCAGGGACTGTACTGTTCGCAGCGTTGTATGTGAATCATACATCAGGCTACTAGTAACACTTTCAGATCCGTATCTTGTTTCCAGAGTGTTGTATGTTGACGCTGATAGGAGCTACATAAGGTAAACACTGACGCTGGAATATTTTATTAAGGCGAATAGTATGTCATATTTCCCGCCAAGTTGACGTCGGTGGCTCGCTTGACATATCAGAGATCGAGTGACCGTCTGGATTTACATACTTTCTGTGTAGTGAAATGGGCACTATGTATACATGTCATACACCAGTGAGAGTGAGTGAGTGAGTGAATAGGGTTTAACGTCCGCTTTTCTGACATAGAGGTACAAGCCTCAGGGAGTGTACACGCAGACGGGTCAACGGGGTCGTGTCCCGTATCCACCTGTCCGAGGGGGGTAAATCCCAACTTCAGAACTCAATATTTACAATCAAAATATATATTCAGTCCTGAAATTAGAACAACCTGATCTGGTGCCAGGCCCTCGCCACACCAGCATCATTTATCCCATCCCCTAAAAGTAATAGGATTAGCGCTAATCTTACTTTTATATATGGGGCATAGCCTGACTCAACTCTCACATACAAGAAAGCCAAAAATGTACATAAGGGCCAAATCCGGTATAGTGGGTTCCGGAAAGTATGAACACAATCGTTAAGCCAGTTTAGTCGCCTTTTACGACAAGCAATGGCTACTGCAGCACTATTCTCAGGATCAGTTGATCCCGCCCCGGTGCCTGCACGGGGGCTACACCAGTGAGAACACGGACATCTTCAACGAGAAAACCGGCATACAGGTATATATGTGTCCGTTAATGTGCATGTAGTAAAGTCAGAAATAGCTCTCGTTAGATCACGGTTCGCCCGCATTTACGATGAGATAACCCACGAGCTTTAGTGAGTGGATTATCGATCGTACATGCGGACGAACATGATCTAACTGTGTTATCACGTCATCATGTCCATACGTTGATCATGTGCTGTGTAAATGCATAAACAAAACGCGAACATCTATCAAAGATGTGATCATTGCATAAAATAGGCTTCCGTAGTGAAATAAATATGTATTAAACATAATAACGAATATAGAACGAGTACAGCTTCGGTGTATGATGTTTTGCTTATGCAATACATATATTGCCATATATGTGTTGATTCAATATCGCATTTATTAAACCAGTTGTCAGTAATCTTCTGACTACTTATCTACTACTGATAAGCCCTTTCTTGTGAAATCAGTAAACGAGGTAACAAGGTGTTTGATCACGTGGTACTAACAACAACAACAAGTACTGAAACTTCCAGAATCCATCCGATTGAAAGTACGTATTCTTTAATATTGTCATTATTGCGTAACGGATTTTGATGGAATATGGCGCATCAAACGCGTCTTGTTAAGCTGCATGTGGTGGTCTCTGTACTTTGGCACAAACTTCTGTAGTTTTTGCGAAGAATCGATTTCCATGTCAGTAGACACGGAAATCGATTCTTCGCAAAAACGACATAAGTCTGTGCCGAACTCACTGGACGACCAAATGCAGCTCGTGAAGACGCGTTTTCTGCGCCATATTTCATCAAAATCAGTTTCATATTAAGGAAAATAAATAGTTTATTTATTTGCATTAAGCCAACTGGCCCATGAGCATGTACAACATATTCAGAATCTACAATACTGTGTGACTAATGGCATAGCGAAAATATAATCTAAAGTTTGCAATGTACGTGTACACATATATATCTAATAATCTATATATTTACGTTTACAATTGGAATATAAAGTTATGATAATTAAGAGTGCATGCACATTACAACTATATAATGTTTTACATACACTTTGAGACAAACCAAGGCGTTAGGATAAGGACGCTTGAAAGCTTGTGAAATCGGATACGGGGCGAAGATACATTATAACATATTAGACTTTATGTTGTTTGGTATAAAATACGATTCCTTATGGCAAATGCCTTGTAAATAAATATGGCACATTTTCTAATAACCATGGCATTTTCAGAACTGATAAGGTCTATGAATTTTATCATACTTGGCCTTTTCCAATAACGTTTCAAAATATAAAATCTGTATACATTGTGCATTCCAAAACAAAGTGATACTCATCTTCTAGGATTGAACAAGAAGAACAATTACTGTTTCCTATAAGTATCCTATTGGGTTTAGTCCATCGTCCAGATTCGATTTCTAGACGATGTAATGATGTTCGTAACTGTGCCATGGCAATACGAAACGTAAATACCTTAATATCATTTAAGTAAGGTGTAAAAGAAAAAGTTGCAACATTATTGTAAAATATTGCTCTGCTACTATTATGAAGTCTATCATTCCAGTTCTGTATGAATTGGTCGGTCAGTCTTTGTTTTACAAGTGATAAGAATATATCGATATCGCCAACACCTTGGTGTATCAAAGCATAACCAAGACCTAATGCGAACATTAAATCACGGACACGTGATGCCCAATTCGTTTTAGCTGGATACCTTTGTATGTCATTTACAAGTACATTTGTAGTTCGTATACAAGCTTGTTATACTTCAAGTTACTGCTATAACACAATTTTAAATATCAAATAATACTTACTTTAGAGTGGGCAAGATTTCAACACTTTCAGCCACTGTTGTTGTTGTTATAACCACGTGATCATGCACCTTGGGTAATATGCTTATTAAATCATCACTCGTATGCGCTCCTCTGTGTAATCATGAATCTAGTAGAACAGCCAAGGAGACCGACATATAATGTGTAAATAGATACCGGCATACCGTCGCGGAAAACGAATCGTCAAATTACTTCGTTTTCTTTTAGGAAAGTAATATAAATGTGATACTATATTGCCACTTTTACATTGCCTAGTTTGCACTCCATGAGTAATACATTTGTAAGCAGACACGTTAGAGGGTGACGAAGCAGATACCGTGTGTACAGGAGACATTACATGTACCACTGTAGTTGTACCGGAAGCCTTATATACCCGCATAGCTAAATGGATTATCTTTGTTAAGAAACCTGCCGACTGCGAAGGAAATATATCCGCGATGTGGGTCATGTGGTACCATACAAATGTGGCGTAATATTGGACTATATGAGCTCGAAGCCGCCAAATCGGGATCTGCAGTTTCGTAATTGTGTCGCTAATGTGCTGCTACTGTACGTACAATGGCATTAACCTTTACGTTCACGCTTCTCCACTTATACATGAGATCGCGAGATTGCGGGAACACGGGGTGAGATCGCGTTATAACACTGTGTCATCGACGCTTTGGAACCGCGCATGTGCAAACTGTCGATAATTGACAGGTAGAATGCCAAATCGACGCAGAGCAGCCGATGCGTAAAATTACACCAACTTTAATTTCCGGCACACAAAGGGCGCGGGAAATATGAACCCGCTAATTGGTAGTAAATTAGTCGGATTTTGTAGTCGGCACAGGCAGTGAAAGATGTCTATATCACACGGTGCCAGGAAACATTATCTCGTAGAAATCGACATTCATTCCAAGTGTGGAATTTGTCTGCATGCACCAATTTGTCTTTCGTGAGCACATATGGACGATTACTTACCATAGCTATAACCTTCACGTGCGTATTCGTATGCCAATTAATAATTCCATCTATAAGTTCACCGAAATGTAATAAAATATGTGATGATCAATTTGATCATCACATATTTCGTTACATTTCGGTGATTTTCTGTGCTTTTCAAAGAAGAACAATAACTCAGGATGCTATCCGCGGCGTCAAGAGACGAGAATTCCGTAAACTGGGCCAGAAGTTATAGAATAACTTCTGAGCGCGCCAGTGTCGATTTCCCGCCATGACTAATAAACATAAGCTTATTTATCATGTCGGTATGGTATGTTTTGATGTTTGGTGTATGTAAAAGTATTCACCTGCCGTTGTTTTGCGAATAATTACTGACAATTGTGGCATGTTTACAAAACGGATGCTAGCACGGTGACCTTGTCCCGCAGACAAACTACAACAACAACAACGACTGTATAAACGTGTCTATCCGCACCGGTCGTTACAGGATTGTTTTGTTAGCGGTTTTGCTCCACCAGCTAGATTTATTAGTGCAATTATCTGTAGATTATATAAATGTCGCGCACATGTAGATGTGTGCAGTTTGTGTGATTAGTATGGTTCTGTCTAGTCGCGGGCGGTAACTCTGCAAAACTCACATACCGATATGGACGGTACGGTAGCTTTTCAGAGTTATGTCCTCAACTAGGTTCCGTCAGTCATATCGGAAATTAGTATTTAAATATTTCGCGTTATCGGGTACCTAGGTGCATTGTCTACATACACGGTGACTGACAATACAATGGTGTGACGCCGATACAATGGATCATGGGCAATAGTATTCTTTCGCCGACTGCATTTTTGATTGGTGGTCGACTAGCGTCACGTATAGTACTGAATGGTGTACGTGTGCGCAAGACTAACACGTTCGTATAAAAAACATTTATGAATACTAACAAAAACGCATATGACATTACGTTATTTATATACTCTGCATGCTAATGGAGGATTAAAAGTAACTATCTACCGTTTCGAAATCGGCGGGCTACGTAATTGAATTAGTATACGTTTCCTAGCATTGGCTGATAACATTGGATGCCACAAGACAATAATCTGGTATTTTGATGATCCTACGATATTCGGGACAACACCAGCACCTGTTAATCGACATGTATTAATTATCTACCACTAGTGTTGCAGTACTGTGGACAGTTCTTGATTGCATCCAGCATCAGTGAATATATTTACATATCGCACATGCAGCAGCCATGATTGGCAATCAACATGTTTATATTCAAGTGTACGTGGGTTGGGCGTGGTTCGGTTGGTTGGCTCTTACTATGATTTCCTTTAATAGTGTTTTATTTATATTTTCTATTTGTTGTCTTTCATTTTCTTCATAGATGTCTAGATAGCTTTTCTTTCACTAAGTCTTATACATCTGTGTCATGTCATATTCATTACACATTTCCTCCAGTAAAATGTTTAAATGTTTAAAGCATGTGTAGTTCTTATTCACATGATTATTCTATCTCACCCGTGTTATGTATGTTACCAAACTGAATATATGTGCACAAAATCACGCATTGCCGCTACACATAATTTGAATTAGCCTACTCACTCACGTAGCATGTGACAATCATGAGACAATCTCACCCATAGAAAGTGAATAGACTGACCGGATTGCGAAGAGCGCAGGCTGGTCTGGATTACGTATAAGTTAGTGTTCACATATTGGATGTTTAAGGAATTAAATGCGAGGGAGCGCTAGCGACCGCAGCATTTAGTTCCTTGAAAGTCCAATATATGAACAATAACACACTGGTATATAAAGTTCAGCCAAATTTTACTATGCATCTCCCATCCGATAATTGATTTTCCATTTCCTGTCGAACAATTAATGATTAAATCTGGTAATATGTAACTTATTGGGGTTAGATCTTGCAATATGTGAAATAAATATAGCCCGATACTGGCCAGCGATTGGCTGAGAAAGTAGGGCGAACTATGACACTGCAAGACGCCCTGTTTTGCCAGACCATGATCATTATTATGTCTATTAACGTCTCCAGTAATTACATACAGGTCCACCACAGACACATGGTAGCAGTTAGACAGTAATGAACGAGATAATTGTTATGAATATGAAACAGCAAGTCATAAAGTAACATACTCCACAAACTCATAACGCAACTGGTTTTACATGAGCAGAATGCGTGTATGCCTGCTGTGAAAATGCGTCACATGATTATACATGTAGCATCTGCTACGCCCCTTAATTATATGAAAGTCGACTTATATATGTATATGTACTAGTATATACATGTACATAGTGTACATATACTACACGTTTTCAACTGTAAATACGTTTCGGAAAATGACTTGTTATTGAGAGCTGTACATGCATTTATTGGTGTTCGATTAGGATGGTAGGGGTGAGTTTAAGCCATATATTATAAAAGAGTTTATGCCAAAATATGGTATAATTTAAACCCGGGTATGGAAGGTGTTGGAGCCAATTCGGAGCCTTAAATATAAGCCGAAATGTATAATTTAAACATGTTCCAGACCATTTAGACATTAATTCCTTGAAATTATTATGGGACTTACATGTATGTGATTTGTGGCGAATGTAACTCGGGATGGAATAGCACTCTCATGCAGCTTGATAAGAACATCATGGTGTTTATCAGTAGCCTATTTCATCAACATTGCAAAGTATGCTTTAGTAGCAAAGTATACTTTGAGGGAAAATTTTTCAATTTTGTGAGAATTTTTTTTTTTTTTTTATTATACTGAATTTATTACATTAGCACAGCCATTTTGGCTGTGATAATGTAATAAATTCATTATAATAATTATGCATACGTTTAATGATCAAATATATGCAGTTGTTAGTTTTATATGAAATAATGCATTTCAGGAAAAATAAATGATTGCTCCCTCAAAGTATACTTTGCTAGAAAAGTATACTTTGTAATGTTGATGAAATAGGCTACAGAACTAGGATGGCGAACAGTGTAGACCCTGATAAGACTGGGGCTACATTAACCCGAAATGTATGTATGTAACGCAGGGCGATGTAAGTCGCCCTGTGTTACAGACATAAAATGCGGGTTAGGGCTACATTGGTCGGATAACCAATACGCCACATTTCTCCAGTAACAGCAACGTATTAGAGTCTGACACAACTTTGAAACAAGTTTGAAACATCAACGCAAGATTTTCGGTGACATCATATTATTCTCAGACCATCTAATGAGCCGCGTAATTCGTTTAGTTACTGTTCATTAGTCAACGTTAGTTTAAGTATAGCTCTCCGTGTAACTAAGTAATATCCCGTCAATACAAGTACATAGCATACCGCCATAAATCACACTCACGCCGGAGATACGGGGTCTTCGGATGTTTGTGAATAATGGTAACCCTCACCAATCGTGCTTCGACATGAAATTTAAGTACGTGTGTAATTCAGCCATGTTTCAAATACTTATCTCACTTCACCCATATTGCCGAGTTTGTCCTCGGGTTATTAGGAAAACCAGACATAGTACGGATATGGGATGGGATAAATTACTTAGATCACGATTGTCCGCTTGTACGAGGAGATAATCTCCTCGTACATGCGGACGAACCGTGTTCTAAATATAATATTACATACTGTTCACGGATTACGAACTCGACAGCGTAATACCTATGCAATTCATGTCCATTAGCGGACACGAAACACTGCAAATACGTCAGTTGTGTACTTTCAAAATCTTTCAGCTGACGATACTTCATAAACCACGAATCAACTCTTTGAACGAACCTTTCGAAAAGTTTAAGACATACAGTTCAACAATATTACTGAGTGTCGAAACCTTGCTTACAACTAGTGATTATTACATGGTATGTTCAATTCCTACACACTTGTGGTCTCACAACGCAGAACAGACCATACATGTAGCGCTGTGTTTTCTGTATTTGCAGATTTACAATTACAGACCCGTTTCACCAAACTTCGTACGACTAAAATGTTCGTAAGTGCAAAATTATGATAGTCTGAACATATCACAATAACAATGTTTTCTTGTAAACAATTACTGGATTTACATTTATTGGGCATAGGCTGCATTCGCAGCCTATGCTCAATAAATATAAATCCTTCAATTGAAATTTCCAGACGATCCTAAATTTGCTCTTACGAACATTTTAGTCATACGAAGTTTAGTGAAACGGGCCCCTGAATGTTGTGTTCAGCGTCGCTCTGTGGTGTTTCGTGAACTCGCTTGCCGATATTTATTGAAATTGAATGTTCTTGGTATAACATTTACAGGTACATGAACATGTTGCGTGTTTTCGCCTACATTCTCATTTGTCTAATGGCAATACATATATAGATGGCGACCGTAATATACTACGTTCACGCGAGCAGATATGGACCAATTGAAACAGAAAGTGGAATATGGGGTGCGAACTCCCTCATAGAGAATGTATTGTACATGCTTTGTAGGGTTGGAAATATTTTTACATTTCAAACTTACTTTGAAATACCTCCAGTAACCAATTACTGTATTGTGCAATTTAAATTGCAAAATAAACCTCTTCATTTTCATTAATAAGATATAGTTCCTCATGAACAGTCCGAGGAAGGAAAGTTTCGTGTCAAGTAAACTATTATCGAGATTGGTTATGTAACATTCGGTTCCATTGTGTGACATACATCGATTCCATTGTGTGACATACATCGATTCCATTGTGTGACATACATCGATTCCATTGTGTGACATACATCGATTCCATTGTGTGACATACATCGATTCCATTGTGTGACATACATCGATTCCATTGTGTGACATACATCGATTCCATTGTGTGTACATACATCGTTCCATTGTGTGACATACATCGATTCCATTGTGTGACATACATCGATTCCATTGTGTGACATACATCGGTTCCATTGTGTGACATACATCGGTTCCATTGTGTGATATACATCGATTCCATTGTGTGATATACATCGGTTCCATTGTGTGACATACATCGATTCCATTGTGTGACATACATCGATTCCATTGTGTGACATCACATCGTTCCATTGTGTGATATACATCGGTTCCATGTTGTGTGATACATCGATTCCATTGTGTGATATACATCGGTTCCATTGTGTGACATACATCGATTCCATGTGACATACATCGTTCCATTGTGTGACATACATCGATTCCATTGTGTGATATACATCGGTTCCATTGTGTGATATACATCGGTTACATTGTGTGATATACATCGGTTACATTGTGTGATATACATCGGTTCCATTGTGTGACATATCATCGTTCCATTGTGTGACATACATCGGTTCCATTGTGTGACATACATCGTTCCATTGTGTGATCATACATCGGTTCCATTGTGTGACATACATCGGTTCCATTGTGTGACATACATCGGTTCCATTGTGTGACATACATCGGTTCCATTGTGTGACATACATCGTTCCATTGTGTGATATACATCGGTTCCATTGTGTGACATACATCGGTTCCATTGTGTGACATACATCGATTCCATTGTGTGACATACATCGGTTCCATTGTGTGACATACATCGTTCCATTGTGTGACATACATCGGTTCCATTGTGTGACATACATCGGTTCCATTGTGTGACATACATCGGATTCCATTGTGTGACATACATCGGTTCCATTGTGTCGATCATACTGGTTCCATTGTGTGATATACATCGGTTCCATTGTGTGACATACATCGGTTCCATTGTGTGACATACATCGGTTCCATTGTGTGACATACATCGGTTCCATTGTGTGATATACATCGGTTCCATTGTGTGACATACATCGATTCCATTGTGTGATATACATCGGTTCCATTGTGTGACATACATCGATTCCATTGTGTGATATACATCGGTTCCATTGTGTGACATACATCGATTCCATTGTGTGACATACATCGATTCCATTGTGTGACATACATCGATTCCATTGTGTGATATACATCGATTCCATTGTGTGACATACATCGATTCCATTGTGTGACATACATCGATTCCATTGTGTGACATACATCGATTCCATTGTGTGATATACATCGATTCCATTGTGTGACATACATCGATTCCATTGTGTGATATACATCGATTCCATTGTGTGACATACATCGATTCCATTGTGTGACATACATCGATTGTATGCTGTTGCTGTATCAGGCAACACAAGAACGATGTCTGTCTCGGTGGCTCTTTGAGGACATTGTGTCTCTTCGTTTCTACAATGTATAGAGGCGGCAATTAGCCAGTTCACCCCAGAATACATGTACATGTATATAAGATGTGGTGTGTTCCATGTTAAGTTCAGACTATTTCATTATTGAAAAATGGGTATTGTTTCAAAATCTTAAACATAATTGCAAAATCTGCCTCCTGATTAACGTTAAGAGCCATCTCATCTGGATCTACAGTGCTTCTGCAAATATTCACTTTATGGTCTGTAGGGTTGAAAGAGCCTTTCTTTTCTTTCGTTCTAAGTAAAGAATGTACGACATATCTAAGCGGTGCTTAAACGAAGGGACGAACTTTACGTTTCGTTATGTCCTTCTCTACGCGACGAAGAACTGAAGGAATGGAATAATAGTTCTTCACTTTCGTTTTTACGCGGCTGCGGCATACAAAGAGAATAGTAGGTTAGTGCCGTGAATGGGAGAAATATCTGATAAGGCTTAGGAAACGGGATGGGCGAGGCTCTGCCATTCACGACACTTTCCCATTCACGGCACTAACCTACTATTCTATTTATCCCGTCAACACATACAAATGGCTTTTAAATGCAAAAACAATAACCACAGTCACCGCACATATTCATACGCAGTGATTAGGTCGTATTGACAGGATATCAAAAATGTTTCACGCACCGTGTTTCACGGCACATACGCACTGTGTTGACGGGATAAAAACGAATTCGCGAAACTTACTTTGTATATCATGCTTCATTTTCATCTCTACACGGGCTAGAAATGAAGGGATGTAATTACACATTCTTAATGTTCGTCTTTTCGCAGGATATGCACACAGGAATGAACTTTAACTTTCTTTACTTAGTTTTCGTCTCTCTGTGGCGTAGAAACAACTGTGCGAAACTAAGTTCTTAAATGTACATGACTGCTCAATAGGCACAACATGTTCTTCATATCGGATATATCATCTCATGCATTTTCTGGCAAATTAAACTTTCATTCACAATTACCCTACGTATTTATTGGCATTATTATACATTTTATATCACACGTAAAATTCCACACTGATATCAGGCATGATAACCGTGTTTCCATAAAATGTTAACGGGCATTACTATTTGTTCTCTGTATTTATGTTTTGATGTGCCATCATCATACTTTATAATCTGTTGAAAATATTTGTTTTTTCAGGTGACGCATTTAATTAGTATAAATAATTATAAAATATAATGCCTCATTTGCATATAAGACTAGCCCGATACCACCGCGAGTTACTATTAGTAAAATACATATTACTAAATTATTATATCTGTATATCGGGCACTCGTTATTTTTAGAACTGGTGGAATAGTGACACAATTATACACTTATGTAATTTATATAAATAACAGTTTGTGCCTACTGAGTGGGCATGTGCCTTTATGTTTGTCTATACGCGGTTATAGAACGATCAGACGAAATGTCCAGAATTAGCCACCATATGATTCATGGATCGTTTTGCAATGACATGCAAGAAGAAAATAGACACTTGTGACAACGTCTGGCGAATTGTGGTTATTTATGGCTGTGACAAGAGAAATGGGGCTTATGGGTTTTGCGACCAGTGTATATCCAGATCAGCCTGTGCATCCGCAATTGTTCGCAATTCCATCAATGAAACACCGGTCATGCTTCTAACAAGTAACATAGAATGTTATTCATTATGGGTTTTGCGACCAATGCAGATCCAGATCAGACTGTGCATCCGCACAGTCTGATCAGGATCTGCACTGTTCGCGATTCCATTGTTGAAACACTCGTCATGCTTCTAACCAGCAATATATATCAATATCAGTCTACAGGAGTGTGCTATTTAATCAGGAGCTACACTGGTCACAAATCCCATAATGCCCATTTCTCCAGTCACAGCCACATTTGTGAGTGGCCATGACAAACCGAGGCTTCACTAGGATATAGAGACGCCGTGAGGCTTGTGACATTTTATATCAAGTTTATCAGGCAATACTCGGAAACGCGTAGGAATTCCGAAGCTCGTCGTTTCCTAACCGAGCCTGATAAACAACAAAATATATTATCATGATATTCTATTTATCAGGTAACGTTGTATGCTATGACATACATACGTATGTGTGACTTCGTGCCTATTAGAGAAAAAGGCGAACTTGAAATGCTTCAGGTAATTATTATACTAATACATGTAGTTATAATTCATATATTGAAGTTTTAATACGAGATCGTGCACATGCGATAACATGGTACGCGTCACTAGAAATAACGCAAAGAATGCGGAACCTCTGGTTCTAAATGTAATTTCGTACTTATTGAAACATTTAATGATTACTGTAATAGTTATTGCCGACCTGCAAGCGTCGCAATATGCGATTAATTGCGACGAAATGTTGTGCTTTCATTGTCGAGAAATTAGGGCAAACAATAATGTTAGGTACAGTTCGTTATAAGACGGTGTGGTTAATGTACAGCTATATATAGGTACATGACTAACCCTTTAACCCCTTAGTAACTGACATGTATTTTGATATGCTAATTTTGCAGCCAATCAAATTGTTACAAAATGATTATAAAATAATGAAAATTACCTGCAAAAAGTGCAGATCCTGATGAGACGGCTCGTCACGAGCCGGCTCATCTGGATATACACGTTTTGAAAGGGTTAAAGGTCATGGTAAGACGTTGTTCCAGACAGTAATTCGCCTTCCTGTGCGTTCGAAGTTCGCTTGAGATGTCAATTTCATCCGTATGTTTGTTTACCGTTTCCAACGAGCTAAAATTGTTGATTATATTCTATAAGGGAATAATTGTAGCGTGTTACTATTTATACTCTCCTGGACATACGTGTTCACATATGTGGCTGTGGCTGTGGCTGTGGCTGTGGCTGGAGAAATGGGGCTTATGGGATTTGTGTAGCTATGGGACTGGTGTAGCTCCTGATCAAACAGCACACTCCTGTACATATACACTGATAATGATCTATATTCCTTGTTAGAAGAATGATGAGTGTTTCATTGATGGAATGGCGAACAGTGCAGATCCTGATCAGACTGTGCGGATGCACAGGCCGATCTGGATCTACACTGGTCGCAAAAGCCATAAGCCCCGTTTATTCAGTCACAGCCAGATATACACTATGAGCATAGCTTTGTCTGTTTATATCAACAATTACATACTACAACATAATATTGCCTTCACCGCGTCAGAACGAAATACGACTTTTTCAATTCAATTCAATATCTTTATTTCAGGGTGTCCGGTTTAGAGAGGCTCCACTGTAAATCAGGCATATGGGCACAGCAAAACAGGTATATGTTGTTTGCGATCATCAACAGACGTTATCAACGGTGAGAAATGAAATAAAACACATACAATTAAACAGACATATATTGTATGGGTGTCCGGTTTAGAGAGGTTCTACTCTAGTACCATTGTGTTATACTCATGCTCGTATATCATAAAGACTGCGATTTCACCAGTGTTATTCCCGAGCAAACGGCAATGGAACCCCTCTAAAGCGGACACCCCGGAATCCCAGGGTGTCCGATTTAGAGAGATTCCATTGTAATTATGAGACTTCACATTTTATTTCGATGTTTAGCCACGCGTGTATTTATGAGCAGATAGTAACATTAGATAATTGTATTTGCCCGGAATAGCTACATGTACATATACATGTATGTGTGTTTAATCCTGAATTGTTTCATTCCCCGCCCTAGGCAAGAACACGACTTCCATAGTATTTCCATAGCACTAGTTGTTTTTCGGATGAGACTTGAAACCGAGATCCCGTCTCTATATGACATTAGCTGTTGCCAGGACGTTACACCCTTCACCATGTATTGTCATTTAATTCTTATGCATCTCTGGTCATGGATGTGTGTCCGTGATTACAGAACGTAAATTTGATCACCGAGACATACCCAGTTACAGTGGGACCTCATTGTGATCTCCGAGGGTTTCCGGTTTTGAGAGATCCCACTGTACGCGTATAAAAGAGCCCAATTACAGCTCTTGTGGATTCTGATTCCTTACACTTTTTTGTTATTATATTTTCTTCAAACAGATCAAACAGAAATAATGGTATGAAATAAAAAAAAAAAGGGAACATGGTTATTATGTCTAATTAAGTTTTGAAGATGGTTATTTTTTCTGACATTATTAGTTCATTAACTCTACGAGAGAACGTACGTGTAGTACTTAACTCTAGATATTATTGTTCCGAGTACCATAAGAGTATCAGTGATCAGTGTCAGTGATCAATCGTTCAGTCATCCTCCCCAGTTTCCCACCCCGTACATGTCAGTAAGTACAATCCAACGTACCTGAAATGGACTTCACTGGAAAGGACTGTAATATTTTACGCCATCTTAAAATATATTTTCTAGTGTGACAGTACTGTATGTTTGCTTGGGTCTGCGGCCCGTTTCACTAAATTCCGTACGACTAAAATGTTCGTAAGTGCAAATTTAGGATAGTTTGTAAATTTCAATTGATGGATTTACGTGTATTGAGTATAGGCTGCCTATGCTCAATAAATGTAAATCCAATAATTTTGCATTTACGAACATTTTATTTGTACGAAGTTTAGTGAAACGGGCCTCTGTTGCTCAATGCAATAAACTTCTTAGTCTAAGTTAATTTTCCCACAAATCCAATCGTCACTACTTTTATTTTCAGATTAATCATTGTATAAAAAAGGGGTATTTTTATTCGAGCACTAGCGAAGAAGTATTCAACCAACATGTTAATTTAAGATCTTATTTCTTTTATATAAATGGGCTAATGTCACATATTTTGCGGGTTGAATGTTTTAAACATACGGGTCTTGTGCCATAAAATAGTTCTAACAACTTAGCTTGATCGCCGTTTCAGTTTGATAAATGTTTTGTTGGCTTTTTTTTGGGGTTAAATTTATGTTATTTCAAATGTTTCCGAAGCCTAAGGGTGCGATGATTAACCGCGATTCTCGATTATTTGCGATTCGTAACTGCATGGTTCGGTGCACGAATACAATCTAGCGGTTTTACAAAAAAATGTTTTCGTTGTTGCTGTTGTTGCTGCTGTGAAATTCCCGCGCTTATTTTCGCGTAACGCTTTCCACTCTAGATTACTTATTTGTGTCATCCACAAACACATACTGCGAAGAATTTCACGACGTTCATTCCTGGTGAGACGGCTCGTTACGAGCCGGATCGTCAAGATATAGACTGTTTGCAAACACTTCTGAACAGTGTTGAAAGGGTTAACATCCTTCTGCTATGTATTAGGTCACACGTACAGGTACTGAACTGTGGGACTAACCCCGAAATTCTCTCTTGTCAGAGCGTAATTTGTATCCTACATGAAGTGCGAAAGTAGGCCTTGTTGTCTGTAAACCACGTCGAATGTCAGTATGGCCGAAAAAACGCGGATTATATTGAACATGTGGTCAATTATGCAAGCTAATATTCGAAGCCATTTCCGCACGATTTCTTACATCTTTCCTAACATATTATCAGCAAACGTTTCGAAATGGGTCTTATGACAGTTTGGACCAGTGTAGACCCAGACAATACTGCGTACCAGGATCTGCACCAGGTATGCTGGTGATATATCCCAGACACCCCAGTTCTCCAGACACAGTCACATATTCGCACCAACTTACAGGAATCACTTGATGTCGCTTTCGCTAAACTTCATACCACTAAGACGTGTGTATACTTTACCACCTGCTCTAATATTGCCGAGATTTTGTAAATATATTTATTTCAAATTACAGTACTTCATTATTGTGCTTTATCACAACTTTGAATAATTTTCGAGTTTTGTTTCTGCATTTACACAGCACATGTGCAATGTATGGACATGAGGGTGTGATAACACAGCTCGTCCGCATGTACGAGGAAATAATTCACTCGCTAAAGCTCGCGGATTATCTCCTCGTACATGCGGACGAACCGGGATCTAACTGTGGCTTAAATCACGAGTTGATTACGAGCTAGCAATGCCAGTATATGTTCGGATACGGTGATACTCGGGGTAAGATTAACACAGGCGCTTTTGTATGTGCAAAATGTTTTGTAGAAACAATGGCATATTCATCAGCCGAGTTGGGAAATCTCGTGGTCAGATTTAATGACCTCTACATATAGGTGAAACATTGTAGATTTAATTATCCATATTAATTTGTGCAATAAATGTATATACGATTTCGTACGAACACTTGTCTCGTACATTTTGCTCGTACGAAGCCGAGACTATAATGACCAACTTTCTCGGGTTCCAACAGCGATTTACACGATAATCGTTAAGTACACTAATCTGGCTAAATTGTCAGATATGCCTCGATTGAATAAAACCCTGCGAGTGTGTCTCGGTAACCAGTGTAAACCCCGGCAAACATGCACAGTCCGACCTACGTCCACACAGATTCACATTCACTCAGTGAAATTAAGTTATTGTTCAAATATTGGATTTGTAAGTAACTAAATGCGAGAGAGAGCTAGCGACCGCAGCATTTAGTTCCTGAAAAAAAAAGATACGTGAAAAATAACATACTTACAGTTCTGCCAAGCGTACAATGCAATGTCCAATCCGCGTATTGATTTTCCTTTTCCTGTCGAACAGTTAATCATTCAATCTGGTAATATATATATATATATATATAACTTATTGGGGTTAAACGTTGCAATATGTGAAATAAGTGGGACACAATACTGTCCAGTGATTGGCTTAGAAAGAAAAGAAGGGCGAATTATACTATCCTTTATACGGTAAAGGAAAACCGGTGAAATATTGTCAGGTTGATCTTGATAAAACATGTTGTATGTGGCTGTGACAGGAGACATGGGGCTTATGGGTTTTGCGACCAGTGTAGATCCAGATCAGCCTGTGCATCCGCAGTCTGATTAGGATCTGCACTGTTGGCCAGTCCATCTATTCAGTACCCGTCATGCTTCTAACACGAAATATAGATCGTTATCAAGCTAATGGAATGTGATATTTGATCAGGTCACAAATGTCATAAGCATCATTTCTGCAGCCACAGCCACATATGTGTTTGCGACAGGAGAACTGGGGCTTATGTGGCTTATGATCCTGATCAGACTGTGCGGATACACTGGTCGCAAAACACATAAGCCCAGCTTTTCCAGTCACAGCCGCATAATGAAATACTTGTCAGAAATGATATAGAGGATCTTACTGATTTTATAAGAAACGAGGATAGTCAGTCGACGATTTTAATAACATATTAAACCAACACAACTACTAGATTGTATCCATTGCATAAGCACTGTATCATGCATTTAATCTGCTGTGATGCCAAACATGTTTTCTGCAGCGATCTCATTTGCATCTTGCTAGAGTATAAAACGTAACTATGGTACTAAACTACGAAATGCCATTTTACTCACTAAAGTTAGTATGCCCTCTATGCGATAACAAGGTTCCGTACATCCGTCCGTCCGTACGTCCGTCCGTGTACATTTACGTCGAAAAGTCGAAAGGTTTGTGTAAGAGTTTCTTCATCATGTAATATCTTCAATATTATTTGAAGGATTGCTTTAACATGTTGACAGTTCATTCACCTGATTATGTGTGACGTTGTCGCATCACCAATGACATGACATTGACATTTTCAACCTTCAAAATGGTGCTGAAACACTTAGCCATTTTGTATGTCAAACAGTCAAGCTTTGAAATTTGTGTAAATTTAAAGATTTCCTTCTGCATTCAAAGTCTCTAGTTAGAGTCCAATATATCATGAGTTACAAACCCGGTTTTCCAGATCGTGGTACTAATTTATGGCAACTGCATGTGTTTTTTCGAGGCCATACTTCGCGTGATCTCCGCTACATATCCGCGCAGGTAGCAATTGAATCTGACGCTTATCTCGCTCTAATCTCGCCGTAATATCGGCAGAATCTCGCTACAGAGATACGTTCCCGCTGGTCGGTCACCCTCGCACGTTTGCGGCAATAAATTCGCAGTTTGAATGTTATAAATTTCGTGATTAAATTTGAAACTCTGACAACACAATTAGTGCGCAACTATTTTTACTTCTGTTCGCTGGTTCTAAAAGCGGGCGATACCAATCCAATTGTCGTTCAATATATTTCCTTTTTAATTATCCGCTGCCAAATTAACTCCCAGAAAACGGTATAGTACATGCGAGGCTAATGCGCCAGGTCAATTGTGTGTGGCTGTTCCGTGTTGTATTCACTCAGTCAATTGTGTGTGGTTGTTCCGTATTGTATTCACTCAGTCAATTGTGTGTGGCTGTTCCGTGTTGTATTCACTCAGTCAAACGTAACATTAATTAATAGTAAGCGATTAGTTCCACAGTAATAGTGAATTCATTTGAGAGACAACTTTAAAAAAGAAAAGTAGTCGTGTTGTGGTTTTCTTGACGGGATAAAATATGGGACTACGCCGTTTTTGAACGTAGCCACAGATCAGACGGAGGAATTGACCAACAGTGTTTACTTTCCGTCTCTATAACGGAAGAACGGCATTTAAGATTCTTAATTCCGTCTACACGGCGCGGCGAAGGAATTATTATTTTCATGTCTAATGTGCCGCAATACACGATAATAATCTCACCATACCGTCATTGCGATGGACAATCGACATCTCACGAGACACACAGACCTGCCCAATACACAACCAACCGCCTGCGTTAATGTTGTCCATATTATTAACGTCTCAGAACATGCCAACATTCAATCAGCCAACTTGATTGTCTGAGCCTGAACTGTAGCACAGCTCAGGCTCAGTAAACCAAGCTGCTTGATTTCAAGCTGCCGTATTTTGACATAAAATAATTGACAAATACTGGCAAGATCAGCGTAGGCGGTAGTGTAGATAATATGGTCACTAGATGCCACTGCGATGACGATAATCCACATTCACACCAGACATCGGCACACAGACGTGCCCAATACCATTGAAGCAATCCAGTCAGGTATTCCAATCACGTGCGCATGTTCATGTTCAACATTCTTGCAGCTGAAACAACGTAGCCGTTTGCGCTACGTAAGCCGCTTACGTCTGATAAATATGGAACCCTCCACGAAATAGGGGCTGATTAATATTACGAATAGTTCAACAAGCGTAGCTCTTGATCGGCTACTACATAGCATTCACACATTCTGATACGGATATCGATGTCCTGATTAAATCCTTAACACTGTTCGGACCGAGTTGAACGTTGCACGGATGCGCAGTCTGGTATGGGTGTACCGTGGTTGTAACATCAATAATTTCGGTTGTGTAACTAATGAAAACACTGTGTAATAAAGTATATACATTGACAAATAAAACGGCAATTAACCAGAAATGGTGCTTCAGGTGGATAAAACTAGATCCATCACGCACTATGTTACCATTATCATGTATGCGACGGCGTCTGGCGACGAAAATGTACATTTCGGCTTTAGCAACATAACTGCAGATCCTGCTCAACTTAATCAGTCACATTTTGATAATATGATATACTAGAATTGCCGACGTCAGCAAATCCACTTTGACTGAATGACGAATAGCATAGGCCCTGAACAGACTGCACGGATGCGCAGTCTGATCTGGGGCTATGCTGGTCGCCAAATTCATAAGGTTCGTTTTGTCGGCCGATGGCTCATGACTACGATAGCTGTGCGTAAATGTTGTTCTATGAACAGGACGTACGGAAGTCGGTTTGCACGTACTTTATGCCAACAAGAGCGCATCCACCGATTAGCAATATTGTGTAAGTAATAGTTATAGTTCATTTATTGCATTTTTAATAAATAAATTTATTAAAAATACAATATATGAACTATAACGTACTTATTGTTTACCCAGCCCAGTCGCGAAGCTCTGCCCCTAAATGTGTTTCAAATCGCTCTACTAGTATTGAGCGCGTGTGTGGGCGGTAATATACTTTGCGTCTCGTGAACTGATGACAACAAGGCATAAACTCAGTTATATATATAACGCTGAACATTTAATGATTCATTTAATACATATTGACGAAAGTGTCGCAATATGCGATTAATTGAGACGAAATGCTATTCTTTCATTGGTCGAGTAACTAGGGTAAACAATAAGTTGTGTTGTTGTTTTCTATTGCAGCGTATTAACTCAATTTATTGCATAAAATAGGCGATCGCTGTGTATTAAAACCATATTACATTAGTGGAATAAATATGCAAATAGCTCGTTACAGAATACAGGTTTGGTGACCAGTACAGCTTCAACGTATGCCGATGTGCTTATGCAATAAATATAATCTAACGTTTGTGATGATTTAATATGATATTTATTAAACTGGTTGACTAATTTCAAAAGTGATATTTAATTATAGCTATGCCGAGTTTATTATGAAATTAGTCAACCAGTTTATTAAATATCATATTAAATCATCACTCATGCAATATCCTCTATATATTAAAATGAGAAAACCAGTGAAAACGGGTTAGGTGAAACTTTTTGACGCCGTATATTGCAACGAAATATTGTCGAATATTGCAATCATATATAGTCCTTATAGCATATGGAGCACACGCTATAATGAATATACATGTATATGATTGCAACATGTTAAGCTCCAGCATGCCCAAACCGTATTAGATCCAAATGAGTTCAGAATGAAAGAGTCTTAAATGTTTATTGTGATATTGCATTATTTGACATTTGGCATTCAAAATCCCGGCAAGCCTGAGCAGAATTATCGCTAAATTTGAGTTTGGAAAGACATAATATTAACAATCTTTCACCGTAATAAAGCGAACTCTCTGTACTACACGGATGATATATGGCTACTTGGCAATTCCTAGACAAATAACATGTGACTTTATGAGTACACAAGAGTAGAAATGTGGACGATGTGGCTGTAACTGTTCACAATTCTGAGAAAAACAGAACACGACGTTAAAAACACAAATGAACAGCAATGTGGATGATATGAGAGTAACTTATGACATATCTTAGCCAAGCAGAACAACGTTGTAGGCATACATGGGAAGTATCTTTGGACATACAGTGGAACCTCTCTAAACCGGACACCATGGGAGGTCCCCAGGGTGTCCGGATTAGAGATGTTCCATTGTAAAACAGGCTGATGACTACTTCGACACGCGTGTTTTCTTTGTATTCGTGAACAGACATTATGATCTGAGATAAATGGTAATGAAACCTGTCAAAATTAAGCACAACTACACATTATGTGTCCGGTTTAGAGAGATTCCACTGTAATATATTTTACACTGGAGAAACTGCAGATACATGAACGGTTATGGTGACTTTCGCTTCGTTTCGTCTCTTTGATTCATCGTCGTGTAGATGAACATTAATAACTATGCATTTCGTTTCTGTGTTTGTGAACTACATATAAACGAACATTTTCGTCTTCTGCTGCGTGAAAACTAGTAATTAATTATAAGGTTCAAAATATTACAGAGCAACCTCGCTAAACCGGGGACTCTGTGAGGTCCTCAGGGTGTCCGGTTTAGCGAGGTTTCACTGTAAATCAATCAGGCATTTGGTTATTCCGAGCCATAGCTCTATGCTATGCGATCACGAACATGCATTATCACCTGAGATAAATGACCAAGAAACCCATCAAAAGTATGATCATACGTTTCGTGTTGTCGGTTTACAGAGGTTCTACTGTAATTCCTCGTCAGCGAAGGAGCGAACATGTGAGACGTCACTCACCAGCCACTATAGAGAGTAGACAGTGCCGATGATGCCTGTTACACGTGTCAGACCTGCAATTTGGCAGTATTCTACGCTACAATAATGAGAAGCCTTGTAGTATGTCGTCGACAGTTGCAATCACGAATACCGCTGATGTAGTACATAGGTATTTACCCCACATCACCATCACCCATATTGCCAGCGTTGACCCCATGTTATTATCACAACCAACCATAGTACAGGAATCTGGGTGAAACTTATACATGCCCACTCAGTAGACACAAACTATTCTTTATATCAGAGACTTCATCTAAGACATGTTCTGGCAAAAGAAATCTTTATTCACCATTACCCCACCTATTGATTGGCATTATTATACATTTTATATCAGACATAAGTTTCCACGCTGATATCAGGGGAGATAACCGTGTTTCCTTCAAATGTTAACGGACATTACTATTTATCCTCTGTATTTATTTTTTGATGTGCAAATATCATACTTTATAATCTGTCGAAAATATTATTTTTTCAGGTGACGCATTTCATTAGTATAAATAATTAAAAAAATAAATGATTATCTGTTTAGCGGGCACTCGTAAATGTTATTACTGATGCAATAGTGACACAATTATACACTTATTTAATTCCTATAAAGAACACTTTGTGCCTACTGAGTGGGCATGTACCTTTAAGGGTACGGTTAAGGTCGATACTCCGCCCGCTGAACTTGAACTCGCAGATTATTTCCTCGTACAGGCGGACAAACTCTGCTCTAAGTATTACTCTTCGTTTCGACGTGGCGTAGACAACCCTAAGTAAATGGAATGGACTGTCATCTGTTAATTTAAGGACCAATCAAATTATCACAAAATGATTTTCAGACTAGTAGATTTATGGAAAGGTGGTGTTTTTGTCCTAAAAACTACAATTACTTACAAAAAGTGCAGATCCTGATGAGACGGCTTGTCACGAGCCGGCTCATCTGGATCTGCACTGTTTGCAAACAGCGATATAGCGGGCATTCGAGTTCAAAGGGTTGATAATCTCCACATTCTTTCCCTCTTTTTTACTTAGCGTAAACACGAACATATAGATCCCTGGGCGTGATATAAACAATGTTTAAACACGAACATATAGATCCCTGTGCGTGATATAAACAATGTTTAAACACGAACATATAGTACTGTGCGTGATATGAAACAATTGTAACACGAACTATAGATCCCGTGCGTGATATGAACAATGTATACACGAACATATAGATCCTGTGTGTGATATAAACAATGTTTAAACACGAACATATAGATCCCTGTGCCTGATATAAACAATGTTTAAACACGAACATATAGATCCCTGTGCGTGATATGAACAATGTTTACACACGAACATATAGATGCCTGTGCGTGATATGAACAATGTTTAAACACGAACATATAGATCCCTGTGCGTGATATAAAAATGTTTAAACACGAACATATAGATACCTGTGTGTGATATAAACAATGTTTAAACACGAACATATAGATCCCTGTGCGTGATATGAACAATGTTTAAACACGAACATATAGATCCCTGTGCGTGATATAAACAATGTTTAAAGGGGCATATCACGATTGTTGGGAAACAAAATACTATACAAAATATAAAAAACGTGCTTTCATCAGGGCCCTGTATTTTTCAGCAGTCCTAGTATCGTCATAATATATCTTCCAATAAACCACATTACACAGGGACATGAAGAAAACACGTTTTTATTTTTAATAGTATTTTTTTCTTCAAAAATCGTGATATGCCCCTTTAAATATTGTTCATATCACGCACAGGGATCTATATGTTCGTGTTTAAACACTGTTCATATCACGCACTGGGATCTATATGTTCGTGTTTAAACATTGTTCATATCACGCACAGGGATCTGTATGTTCGTGTTTAAACATTGTTCATATCACGCACTGGGATCTATATGTTCGTGTTTAAACATTGTTCATATCACACACAGGGATCTACTGTCTGTTTCACGTTAACCTGCCCAACTTTTACACCTATTTAAACACCCTAAAACTCTTATTTTTTGGCATAAAATCATTTTTCAGCAAAATTTAGCAATGAGCCATCTTTTTATTTTTTTGAAATTCGGTCCTATAATGAAGTAATTGCCATAAATCAAGAATTGAATGCAGGGCTGCAATGTTAAAATGTCACGTGCGATCAGATTTTCAACATTTTTCTAGCATCGAACTGCTTGCTGGATTTCATCATTAAAAAAAAGACACTAACCTTGTTATTATGAGAACAAATCTTGCCAGGTTGAAAAAAAAGGAATCGAGCCTCTATTTCTCGGTGTTCGTACAAGAATTCCAGAAGAAAATGCCGAGAATTTGGTCAAAATTACAACATGATGTCATTATCATCTGCTACAGCTTTCGTATCTATTGACAACGCCAAGCTGAGGTTGGCACGCTGTTCCTACCACGCAAAATGAATTGCACATATCCTCGCACATCGACACCGGTGTAAATCTACATTCTCTAATGGTATGACTTGGGAACACCATATATACGTCATTTCCGGCGGAAGTATACACTCACTTCCTGTGAGCCAGTTTCTTTGCCGGACGAATTTCCGGCGGACAACTTGGTTTACTAAATGCTGATTGGTTGGTGAATGTCACGAGTTTAATCGAATCAAGTTCGTTAGCATTCACAATTTACAATACATTAGGACGTATTAGCAATAGTATCAGATCGACTTGAAACCTTATGGATGAATGATATTCGCTAAATATATGAAGATTAAATTATTAATTGATATATTGTAATGCAAATTGTTTAAGTTGTATGCCAGAAAATGATGTTAAAAACAAATTTATTAAGAATTTGTGTTCAGTTCGTAATAATAGTTGTTGTTGTTGTTTATCGGAAGTGATTATTGCAATAGTAGTTTCTTGTTTTATTGTCAACAACTAAAATTCGGTGAAATGAATTTATAAGGCAAAAGCCCATCCATGACTGTTTATTCGAAATAACTTTGTTATTAGACGGATTTTCTTGAAATAAAAAGTAGGCTCATTTCTAAAAAATAGTTTTATATTGTTTTATATAAAAAATAAGCAGTTTGGGGTGTTTTTATAGCAATAAATCTTGGGCAGCATTTCGTGGAACAGACAATATATGTTCGTGTTTAAACATTGTTCATATCACGCACATGGATCTATATGTTCGTGTTTAAACATTGTTCATATCACGCACAGGGATCTATATGTTCGTGTTTAAACATTGTTCATATCACGCACAGGGATCTGTATGTTCGTGTTTAAACATTGTTCATATCACGCACAGAGATCTATATGTTCGTGTTTAAACATTGTTCATATCACGCACAGGGATCTATATGTTCGAGTTTACGCCAAGTAGAAAAGAGGGACAGAATGTGAAGGTTATTAACCCTTTGAACTCTAAAAATCCTTTATTGTTCATAATATCTGTCTTAACGCGCCATGAATGACGGAGCCCAATCGCAGGTCCTCGTTCGGCGTAGATGTATAAACGTAACGTATAAACGTATAGGCGAAATGTACGGAGCCCCGCAGGGGACATGGAAATAACAATTCGTTCCCTCAATTTAACAATTCATTCCCTCGATATAACAATTTGTTCCCACGAATTAACAATTCGTTCCCTCGAATTAACAATTCGTTCCAACGAAATGACAATTCGTTCCCTCAATTTAACAATGCGTTCCCTCAAATTAACAATGCGTTCCCCCGTATTAACAATTCGTTCCCACGAATTGTTATTTCGTGGGAGCGAATTGCTAATTCGAGGGAACGAATTGTTAATTCGTGGGAACGAACTGTTAATTCATGGGAACGAATTATTAAATTGAGGGAACGAATTGTTATTTCGTGGGAAATAATTAATAAAAAAATGAATTCTACGTCCGCTTCGGGGCTCCAGAAATGCCCCTAACGAGACACCATGGTACCAAAATGGCACTCGCATCTACAAGTGTGTCAGTAAGTTCTTCTATATTGCGTCAAAGTGTATCTTTGCGTAAATTAGCTACTGAAAAACTAATATCACCACTTTATTGGGTAAGGCAATTTACTCAGAATTTCGTTCCGTTTTAGCTTTAAGCGATGAACATAGTAGATTTATCTAGAGGTTCTCCCACGTACAGGACGGAAGGGCTGAAAATACGTAATGGCTGTTTGTAGCCAAAAGGCGAGTCGAGGTTGCGTTAAAGCATGCCATTAATACCATTGAGACACGCCATGCGATTTTGTACCTAATGAGATCTTGCGATGTGTCCTGCAAACTATTTACAGCATTTGACATAATTTCTGTACATGATGTCGAAAGTTGACGAAATGATCATGCAAATGCTGATTGCGTAATTCCGCATTTGATCAGACCATTTCGTCAACTTTCCAATTCATTTGTGGCTGCGACTGGATAACTGGTGCTTATAGGCTATGCGATCAGTGCAGATCAAGATCAGCCGGTGCACCCGCACAGTATGATCAGTAACTGCACTGTCCGCCATTCAATCAATGAAACACCCCCGCCATTATGTTAACAAGCAATACAGGGCCCCGTTTCACTAAACCTCGTACGACTAAAATGTTCGTAAGTGCAAAATTATGATAGTCTGTGAATTTCACATTAACAATGTTTTCTTGTAAATAAGTATTGGATTTACATTTATTGCGCATAGGCTGCAAATGCAGCCTATGCTCAATAAATGTAAATCCATCAATTGAGATTTTCAGACGATCCTAAATTTGCACTTTTTAGTCGTACGAAGTTTAGTGAAACTGGCCCCAGATCGTTACCAAGCTACATACGGGTGCTATTTGATCGGACGCGACACTGGTCACAAATCCCATAAGCCCCAGTTCTCCAGTCACAGCCACAAGTTAATGAGCGACTAAAATATCGCCATGCCGATGTTGTTGCTTCCCGAATTCATATACATTTACGTATGGGATGCCCGTTGATATCGAGATACCAGGCTAGTATTTTATTTACATAGGCTAGGCTAGGAAGGTTTAGAAATTCCGAGGCTCGCCGTGGAATTCTTATCGTTTCCGAGCCGTGCCTGAACACAAATGGTATCAAAAGACACTAGCATACCATTCGTGCGGCTTTACCAGGGTTTATCAGTATTATTCACATCACCATTGTCTTATTAATGGAATATTCGTAATAATAGCATGGTCAATCCAATGTTGGCTATTTAGGGGTAATAAAGGTATACGTTGCAGCCAAATACGCAAATTTCTTGGGAAATATTTCTTTGATTGATTAACAGCCAGGCTGTTTTAGATTTTAGTCATATTAAGCCGTTTCCGAGACAGAATAATACAGACAGACGGGTTCGCCCGTGGATTCGGGTGTAGATAACGCGCTACACGACCGGCTGCGCTAATCTTGCCAACATTTGTCTATTCCTTTATTTCAAAACATTTGAATAGTGTGCTTGAAATCAAGCAGCTCGATTGTTTGAGCCTGAGCTGTACTACAGCTCAGGCTCAGACAATCAAATTGCTTGCTTGCGAGTTGGCATCACCAATATGTGTTAGGAACGTTGATAGTCTGGGCAAGATTGACGCAGGCGGTTATGTACTTGTAAAAAAAAAGTTTATTATACATGACGTACGTGGGATCGCGTCGACGATCTGATGCATGCACAAACGCCCGCGTTAATCTTGCCCAGATTATAAACGTGTCGTAACATCTAGTGACAATGCCGACTAGCAGTTCAACAGTTTGATTGTCTCACTGTATGTATACACTGCTGCTTACGCTAATATTTCCCAAAGTATCAACGTTTCTAACATATATGGCCAATGTCAACTAGCAATCAAGTCATTTTGATTGTCTGAGCCTGAGCCGTAGCACAGCCCAGGCTGAGCAATTCAGTTTGCTTGATTACAACCACAATATCCAAGTATATTGAAATAATTCCAGCACAAAAATATTTACACAATTCCCTAACATTTGATTGGCCCGTAGCAAGTCTCTGTCCAAAATGTATATCCCATTAAACTCCCACGCCGAACTACTTTCCGTAACAGTGAGGCGCAGTTAAAATAATTCTTAAGAACATATTTTCTTGATGAATTTATTTAAAATGCTGGAATAATAAGGAATGAATGGCCTTTTTGTTGAATTTATCGGGGATATAAACTTGGAAAAGTCGCGGAAATACTGGACGAGGCCTTCCGGCCTTCGTCCAGTATTCCAGCGACCTTTCCAAGTTTATACCCCGATAAATTCCACAAAACGGCCATTCATTCCTATAATAAAGAAATTGATAAATATTAGCTATTCCGTATGTACTGTATAGTGTATAGGCGTGGGAGGGTGGGGTAACATTGTCTGAACGATGTATCCTGTCTCGATGCGGGGTACACGTGTTTACGAGGGCATTGTCAAATGGTCCATAATTATGTTGATAAATCGGACCGTATAACGTTTGCAATATAATTGTTTATGTGTTTCCCATTTAGAATAGTCACACGATACAATTACATGTGGGATATACTAATTGTTGTTGTGTTAACCGCGGTGATACAACTTTAATGAACACTACTTTGAATAGCCTCATCAACGAAATGCAAATGTAAATTGTAGCGTGAACTTCTACTTATGCTCACAACGTATGCATATACGCAATTATGTTTAATGACACTTTCAGATAATGACCGTAATTATATTCCGTTAATATTGTCGTATGTCTTCCCCACAGAGCATTACTTGTGTATAATTTACATAGAGATCCCGAATGTTGCAAATATGCTTACAATGTATACATTTAACATCCACAGTGTACGCACAGGGGGCCAAATGGATATTGGGACGAATCACTCGGATTGGGACACAACGCCACATACAACAACAATATCTATGTGATCAAAAGTCGTGCTGGGCCGAATCACACGGCCACATGCATACTACATAGCGAATACCATGATATTGTATTTTGATATCAAGTTTATCAGGCAATGCTAGGAATGCGTAGGAATTCTGAGGATTGCCGAGGAATTCCTACCGTTTTCAAGCCGAGTCTGATAAATTTGATATCAAAAGACAGTAGCCTGGTATTCTATTTATCAGGTAATGTTTTATGCTCGAAAATGACCACATATGACGTCGTTATCTATGGACAGAACGCGGACTTGTTTACATTGCGTCATTACACTGATGCCGTTCGGTAGCCTCACGTGACGTCACCCGACCAATGGAATTCAGTTTTCACTTCGTTGTAACCCGTATGTTGTATCGGGTCAATGACTGATACAACAGCATGTTATCAGTCAGTACGTATTCGTACGTACGCTATTGATCAATCAACCAATGAGCAACCATCGGCAAACCGACATGATTCCAATATAACAGAGTGCACGTGTAGGAGGACCAGTAATTCTAATTGTTGCAATCTTGTCTTCGTCACGGGTGCAATTGTACGTAACCGCCTGTGTTAATCTTGCATAGATTATCAACGTTTCTCAACATATATTGGCAATGCCAGCTCGCAAACAAGCATTTTGATTGTCTGAGCCTGAGCTGTAGCACAGCTCAGGCTCAGGCTCAGTCAATCAAGCTGCTTGATTTCAAGCACAATATTCAATTATTTTGATATAAAGGCATTTATTTATACTGGCAAGATTAGCGCAGGCGGCAGTGTATATTTATACGTACATGTACTAATGTTCGCGGAAACCAGAATTCTATATCCCCTTAATTGTATCCAGTATGTCCTAGTTTGTCATGACATTAAACGTACATGCCCACTGAGTAGGCACAAAATGTTCTTTATATCAGAGACAACATCTGGGAAATTTTCTGGCAAAATAAACATTCATTCACCATTACTCCAGGTATTAATTGACATTATTATACATTTTATATCAGACTTAAATTTCCACACTGATATCACTGATATCAGTTTCCTTAAAATGTTGATGAACATTACTGTTTATTATCTGTATTTATTTGTTTGATGTGCAATAGTCATACTTTATAATGTGTGGAAAATATTATTTAATTATTATAAATACATTTAAATACAATACAATTAAATGCATTTAATTAGTATAAATACTTAACACTGAAAATATCATGCCCCATTCGCATATGAAAATAGCTGGATACCACCGCGCGTCACTATCAGTAAAATAATTATTTCTAAATAATTATTTCTGTATAGCGGGCATTCGTAATTTTTAGAACTGGTGAAATAATGACACAATTGCACACTTATTTAATTCCTGTAAAGAACATTCTGTGCCTACTGAGTCGGTATGTACCTTTAAGCCGTTATGCGAACTTATTTCCTACAGTGCACATTTAGCGAAGGACCTGTCTAGATAGCTTGGAAATGATGTATTAACAAATAATTCCAGCACAAAAATATTTACACAATTCCCTAACATTTGATTGGTCCGTAGCATGTCTCTGTCCAAAATGTATATCCCAGTAAACTGCCATGCCGAACTACTTTCCGTAACCGTCAGGCGCAGTTAAAATAATTCTTAAGAAAACGGAAAATAAACACATTTTCTTGATGAATTTATTTCAAATGCTGCAATTATAAGGAATAAATGGCTTTTTTGTGGAATTTATCGGGGATATAAACTTGGAAAAGTCGCGGGAATACTGGATGAGGCCTTCCGGCCTTCCTCCAGTATTCCCGCGACTTTTCCAAGTTTATACCCCGATAAATTCCACAAAAAGGCGATTCATTCCTATAATAACCAATAGGATAAAAAAATGAACAATTGGCGATAAAAACAATAAACAATTGGCGATAAAAAATTACAATTTTCGAAAAAAAAATAAAAAGTTTTTTTCGAAAATTGTATTTTTTTATCGCCCATTGTTTATTTTTATCGCCAATTGTGAAAGTGGCTTTTCCAAGTTTATACCCCGATAAATTCCACAAAAAGGCCATTCATTCCTATAACAGTTTGCTCTAACACCATTGCAGGTATTCAAACTCGAACTATTTTTACTGGTATTCAACTTCTCTATGATGATTTAATTTTTAACTGATATTATGAAAATATATCGTCTCGCGCGCTGAATGTTCTGGTTTTTCATTATTTTACGCACCTCTCCATGCCCCTTTTCAATCCTGTAGCCTATTTCACCAACATTGCAAAGCATACTTTTCTAGCAAAGAATACTTCGAGGGAGTAATCATTTATTTTTCGTGAAATGCATTATTTCATATAGAACTAACAACTGCATATATTTGATGATTAAAAGTATGCAGAATTATTATACTGAATTTATTACATTATCACAGCCAAAATGGCTGTGATAATGTAATAAATTCAGTATAATACAAATTAATAAATTTATCCTAAAATTGAAAATTTCTCCCTCAAAGTATACTTTGCTAGAAAAGTATACTTTGCAATGTTGGTGAAATAGGCTACTGGGGGCGGGGGTGGGGGACACAAGCTAGATTTGTCAGAACATGCGAATCGAGCACATACTCTGAGGATGTACATGTAGAAACAAAATTGCTACCCGGCTCCATACCTCTCACGTAGATAACATATCGGAGGCGAATTATTGTGGCTATCTGAGGGTGATGCAATCATTAATTAATATTGGAATTGAGTATTTCTTTCTGCCGTTCTCATATTGACGGCGACGGGGATCGACATTCGTCATACGAACGATATTGACACAGTAACGTTTGTTTATATGTCGTATATAACCAGAATTTTCTGATTTGCGACGGCCAAAAAAGTCGTGCTATGTCGGACCTGGCTCAAATATCACTTACCTAAAGGCAGACAGAAGAAGAACGGGAACCAACAAATAATGAAGACGCCCACTACTATTCCAAGCGTTTTCGCCGCTTTCTTCTCCTTTTTGAACTTGGCAACTTTTCCCGCCAAAGTCATTCGGGAGCTCAACTTCCGGCCACTTCCCTCCGAGTGTTCGCTGGAACTGCTACTCTGGTAGGTGGCGGGGAGGGTGGGTGCGCTATTTCGTCCCATGTGTATCCGCAAAACTACATCGGCGTTTTCGTCAATTTTAGTCGTTTTTATTCCAGTGTTAAGAAACCGTGAATGTAGCGTGGCTTCTCTATAAATCCTGGCGTACACGATTATGATTATCATCAGCGGGATGTAGAAGGAACACGATACTGAGAACACTACGTACCCGACTTGTTTCGTCACCGTGCATTCCTCGGAGTCGTGTTTCGTGGTCTCTTTCCAGCCGATTAACGGCGCTACAGATATAACGGCAGAGAGTATCCACACGGATATGATGATAATTAACGCGCGTTTTTGCGTGATGATGCTAGAATGCTGAAGTGGCCGCGTGACGCCGATATACCGGTCTATGCTGATAACGCATAACGTCATAATGCTCGCCGTGCACCAAAGGACGTCGGCGGAGGCCCACAAATCGCAGATCGTGTATCCGAACGGCCAGAAACGTAACGCCTCCAGGGTCGCTGATAACGGAAGTACGGTCACACCGAGTAATAAATCGGCGACTGCCAAATTAACGATGAAATAATTCGTGGTACTGCGGAGGTGTGCGTTCACGTAGACGGCCACCAACACCAGCACATTGCCGCATATCGTCATCAAGATGATACATCCGAGAACCACGCCGACTAGAACAGCTTCCGGCACGCTCCTATACTCGACACCATCGGAGCTCTCATTGCTCATTACCTCGCCTGTAATTAACTCGATCCATTCGGTGTCGTTTAAGGGCTCCGAATAATTCCACGTACTCATTGCAAGGTGAACAAAAGTTTTCAAAGCAAGCTTTAAACGTGTTTACATGCAATATTGGCTATTCATTCAACTATTATATGTTGTCATTGTCGCCAGGAATAACATTTAAATCCACTCATATAGCAGTGTTAAAGCCGAATTATTACAGATACTCTTCAAAGCAGCTATTCGAAGATTATAGCAACATATAATGACTTTTGCATTCAAACGTCTTTAGATCGACTACTGTTGAGGCATATCGGAATTGTAAACAGCATGTGCCATCGGAAACAAATATTGACACACACACTTTATATGTAAATGTTATACTAAAATTTACTCACTACAACATGTTGCTGATTTAAACAATTCAAGTAAATCCACGAATTCAATTGAAGGTGAAATCTCCATATTTTTAAATTGTAAACCTTATTTAAAGACACAATACAATTCTTCAGCTACCCGTACAACCATAAACGTTAGCACCAATCATTTCAGCACCGTGCTATGATTTACCACCAGCTCCGTGATCAGTTAATTATCCCACTGAGGAGAATTGCTGGAAGACACTGGCTCGGCTAGCGTGGCTATAGACACTATTAGAACTATCTATCACGGCACACCAATACACTGACTGCCGCGGACCGTGGCGTAGCGTCTATCCATTGAGAAAACCGATTCCAGAGACGCTCCGTTGCCGATGCTGCGCATGGGCCGTCGCCCGATAATTCGGATCTTAGACATTTATGTGGCTGTGACTGGAGATGGAGAAATGTGACCAGTATAGCTCCTGATCACATAGCACATTCCTGTAGCCTTATAATTATCTATATTGCATAGAAACCAAACATGGCGGGTGTTTCGTTGATGGAATGGCGACCAGTGCATGTCCTGATCAGACTGTGCGAATGCACAGTCTGATTATGATCTGCACTGGTCGCAAAACAACATAAGCCCCATTTCTCCAATCACAGCCGCATCTGACCAGTGTAGATCATGATTCTATTTTTAATATTGCCGTCAATAGACTGATAGAGAATCCGTTATTTATATAAATTAACTAAAACAATGTCACATTGAATGGCGAACAGTGTATGTCCTGATCAGATGCGCATGCGTAGCTAAGCATCTGTCGTATAAGCTTCCACAATCAACAGGCCCTTATGAGACACGCCATGTGATTGTGTGCCTTCGGACAGCTGCGTAATTTCATGACATAAGTTTACAACATTTACAATACTTTCCGCAAATGTCGTGAAAAGCGGACAAAATATTCAGAGTACATGCATGAAAATGTTGTCAACTTATAATTTTATTTATGAAAAATATGGTAAATGTTGTAAATGTATTGAACGCAGATGTCCGAAGGTACACAATAAAATGGCGTGTCTCATATAATGATATATTGAAATAAAGGGCCATTTGAAAACGCGATCCGTGTGCTCTCGGATCAGACTGTGTGGATGCGATCAACATATTTTCCCGTTCTATTCGGTCTGGGGAATATTCCCGATACGGATTCGGGCGGATACGAATGCTGATAATTCTGGTCGTGTTTTATAAAAAAGTTCGATGATTTCGTGACATGAAACTACTGCGTCTGATATTGGAGTAATATAACTGACATCAAGCTCCCACTCATATACCAAGGGAGGACGATATTTCATTCTAGCGATGTGGCTGCGACTGGAAAAATGTGCTGATGGGATTTATGACCAGCGTATCTCCTGGCAAATATAACACCCATGTAGCCTGATAGTGATCGGTATGGTTCGTTAGAAACATGACGGGTGTTTCAGTGATGGAATGGCGAATTTCATCAGCAAAGTCTGATCATGAGCAGGATGAGTAGCCGATTTCACCAACATTGCAAAGTATACTTTCCTAGCAAAGTATACTTTCAGGGAGAAATTTTCAATTTTAGGATAAATTTATTATTTTTTATTACTGAATTTATTACATTATCACAGCCATTTTGGCTGTGATAATGTAATAAATTCAGTATAATAATTCTGCATACTTTTAGTCATCAAATATATTCAGTCGTTAGTTCTATATGACATAATGCATTTCGGGAAAAATAAATGATTACTCCCTCAAAGTATACTTTGCTAGATAAGTATACTTTGCAATTTTGATGAAATCGTCTACTGATCGCAAAACCCATAAGCCCTATTTCTCGACTCACAACCAGATATGACACCCACTAACAACCACTCACACCGAATTACCTCCCACCTTGGAGAAGCAGCTACATTTCCACGTTCCCTGGCGGCGGTTTCCGCTTGTCAGCCTTGTAAACAACACCATATACCGTGGCACCTCTCTAACCCGGACAATAAGAAACGTATGTGATCATCATTTTGATGGGTTTCTTGTTCATTTATCTCAGGTGATAATACCTGTTCGTGATCGCATAGCACATAACTATGGCTCGGAATAAGCAGATGCCTGATTTACAGTGAAACCTCGCTAAGCCAGACACTTTGGGGACCTCCCAGGGTGTCCGGTTTAGCGGGGTTTCACTGTACATTTGTACAGCATGATACGAGAAGAAGCATATTCGTGTTACTTTTATCGGGTTCTGTAGGGTGAATTGCAGCCCAGTAAAGGGACATCTGTCTGACTATATGATCGAACATAGTGATGTAGCTAGTTTTAACCCTTAGAATGCGGGAAACAAAAATCCCATTAAACAGAAGTTATCAGACAGTTTCGCCAATGTTAAGTTTGTGGACGCCGAAGACATACGCTGTGGGTATGTTTGCCATTTATCCCGTCAACACAGTGCATATGTGCCGTGAAACACGGTGCCGTGAAGCATTTTTGATATCCTGTCAATACGACCTGATCACTGCGTAGGACTATGTGCGGTGGCTGGGGTTATTTTTATTGCATTTTGAAGCTATTTGTAGATGTTGAAGGGATAAATAAAATAGTAGGTTAGTGCCGTGAATGGGAAACAATATCTGGCGAGGTACGGAAACGGGATGTGCTCAGCAGAGCCGAGCACATCCCGTTTCCGTGCCGCGTCCAGCTATTCAGAGCCTAGCCCATCCCGTTTCCTAAGCCTTGCCAAATATGTTTCCCATTCACGGCACTAACCTACTATTCTCTATTAGCTCTTCCTGCACTTCGTGGAATATATCACGGACTTTTGCGGTAAAGACCATGCTTGTATTACTTACAGTTGTATGACCCGGACGAAAGTCGGGATATACTATATATTCACTTCTTGTCCGGAGTATAACTCGAATAGCCTTTGCAAAAAATGTTCTGAAGATTTAACACATGCATAGAATATAACCCATAAATGTGTCGCGCGCAAGAATGACAACTCTTGTCTCACTAACTTAATTTTTATCACTAGCTGAGTTCGTGTCCCGAGCGAAATTCGAATAGCATTTGGAACAGTTTCATGAAACTTCACACGTTCATAGACAACGACCCTCTATTTTGAAGTTGACTGCGCTTATGCGGGAAGGGGGATGCACATTTTCTTGTGGACACGCGTCTATTTCTAGTTGTATTGCATTTTCTAATAGTTTCAAAAATGTAAATAACCAAATGTGGCGATAATATTAAGAATAAACTTGCTTTACGTACTTTTGTAGCCATTTATGGAAGAGCGACGTCACGTGGGGCTAATGTACATTGTAAGCATTTGGCGGGATAGCGACTAAAATGTTCGGAATTGCAAACTTATGATAGACTGTATATTTCACATAAACACTGTGTTCTTGTAAACAATTATTGGATTTACATGTATGCATATGCAACCTATGTTCAATCAATTTAAATTCACCAATTAAAATGTCCAGACTATCCTAAATTTGCATTTACAAACATTTTAGTCGTACCACGTTTAGTGAAACGGCCCCCTGTTGCATATTGACGTCACTTATGGGAAATATGACGGATTGTAGTACATGTATATGAGGCTACACATATTGCGCGATATATGGGGCCCGTTTCACTAAACTTCGTACTACTAAAATGTTCGTAAGTGCAAATTTATGTAAACAGTTATTTAATTTACATTTATTGAGCATATGTAAATCCATCAATTGAAATTTCCAGACGATCCTAAATGTGCACTTAGTCGTCTACATTTTAGTCGTACGAAGTTTAGTGAAACGGGCCTATGGCGTGTACATGTAATACGGCAATTCCAGACCGACCAATTATGTTATATAGCAAGTCTCGTGCGTTGGTGGTCGGTGTGCTTCCACACTATTTTTTATATCGCCGACATCAATCACTTAGCTAAACTATGTTTGACGGATTGCTTTGAATGGATTTGAACCGTATTCCTGTTTAAATCAATACATATCTGCACGTGAGTTATTATCATTCAGAAAACCAATCAGTTGTGATTTTACAATTTCACTCTAACGAATTTAACCATGTTTTTCGAGCTGTTTTTTTTTTCAAGCACAATATTCAAGTATTTTGAAATAACAACATGACAAATATTGGCAGAATTAGCGCAGGCGGTAGTGTAGAATATATTTGCAATGTTATTGGGTGGTCAGTCTACACTATAAAATCCAGGTTCAAAATGTTGAAATAAATATACAGTGGGACCTCTCTAAACCCGATATCATGTTAAGCACTCCGTGAACAGTTGTTGCCATTTTCAATCATGAACAGACACGGCAATGACATAAATGACGGTGAAACCCATCTGAATTAAACACAAATTGATCGTCAGGGCGTCCGGTTTAGAGAAGTTCTACTGTATGTATGTCTGCATGTATTCAGCTATTTGAACCCTGTTATTTAAAGAAACAATCATATTCGTATACATGGAATAGTATTTATTGATGAGCGTGTTTGGCTAGTTACAGTGGGGTCAGCGTGTAAGCGCACACACGAACGAACACGACAGGTTGGTTCCAACCTGTCGTGTTCGTTCGTGTGTGCACTTACACGCTGACCCCAATGTATCCCTGTCTTTGAACATCATAACTGCAATGTAACTTAAAATACACTACAGTGGAAGCTCGCTAAAACTGACAACAAGAAACATATGTGCTCATAATTTTGATGGGTTTCTTGGTCATTTATCTCAGTTAATGCCTGTTCGTGATCGCATAGCACACAATTATGGCTCGGAATAATCAAATCCCGGATTAACAGTGAAACCTCGCTAAATCGGACACCCTGGGGAACTCCCAGGGTGTCCGGTTTAGTGAGGTTTCACTGTAGTATATACATGAGTATTTTTCTTGTATATTTATAAATTATTCTGTGCACTGTTGCAGTAATACGTGTACTAACAACAGCTGTACATGTTGTTACAACCATTGGATGATTTAATATTTCCACACATGTACGTTCACCCTCCACATGTATGTATGATCGGCTTATTGTGATGCTGTTACAAGAATACGGGATATAGAGAATAGTAGGTTAGTGTCGGGAATGGGAAAACATATCTGGCAAGGCTCAGGAAACGGGATGGGCGAGGCTCTGCCGAGCACATCCCGTTTCCGTGCCGCGCCAGATATTTTTTCCCATTCACGGCACTAACCTACTATTCTATTTATCCCGTCAACACCTAAAATGGCTTTAAAATGCAAAAATAGTATTGACTGGATATCAAAAATGTTTCACGGCACCGTGTTTCACGGCACATACGCACTGCGTTGACGGGATAAAATAAAAAACTACGGAGCCCCGCAGGGGACGTAGAATTATTTTTTATTAATTCGTCCCCACGAAATAACAATTCATTCCCACGGAAAAACAATTCGTTCCCTCGAATTAACAATTAACAATTCGTCGGAACAAATTGTTAATTGTTATATTGAGGGAACGAATTGTTATTTCGTGGGAACGAATTGTCAATACGAGGGAACGAATTGTTATTTCGTGGGAACGAATTGCTAATTCGTGGGAACGGATTGTTATAACGTGGGAACGAATTGTCAATTCCAGGGAACGATTTTTTATTTCGTGGAAACGAATTCTTATTCGAGGGAACGAATTGTTAAATTGAGAGAACGAATTGTTATTTCTTGGGAACGAATTAATAAAAAAAGAATCCTACGTCCCCTGCGGGGCTCCGTATGATGCTGTTACAAGAACCCGGATAATAGAGAACAGAACAGAACAAAGCCTTTATTTGCAATAAGCTCAGGCCACACAGTGGTTGTATGAGAGCGTACAGGTACTCACAGAAACAAATATAGTATCAACAACAACAACAACAACAACAACAACAACATACAAGGGATAATACAAATATACAGTGGAACCTCTCTAAACCGGACACCAATAAAACACATGTCATCTTATTTTTGATGAGTTTCTTGGTCATTTATCTTAGGTGACAATGTCTGTTCCGGGTGTTCTCACTTTCCCAACATTCTGTATTTCAGGTAGAAATTTGGGGTTTTTGCATGTTGGGAAAGTGAGACACTATTGTTATGCTTACCAATTGACTTAATTGGTGATAATTGGTCAAAATTGCTATTCTGCACAGCAGAAAGTTACATACCACAATTTGGGTTAAAGTAAAGAAAACGCGTGTATACACATGACTTTATTAGCTATTAAATGTTTTAAATATGTACATGTAATGCATTATTAAATCAGGCAGTACACAAACACGTCACAATTTGTATTATGTAGATCCTGATCAGCTATAAGTACTAAAGTTAGTTTAGCACATTTGTACACTATATTCTAATAAATTACAGTGTAGTTCCTGATCAGAAGTAACTTTTATTTTTGTTTTGAAGAAAACATCAAGGTGTGCTCCAGTAAACATGATTAAAACACTACGTGTTTTGGTTCAAAACATGTGAACGTGTTTTAATTTAAAACACGTGGACACGTTTACAGGGAGGCTACACTTGTTAAACACTTGAAACATGTTTAGGTGCCAAGGTGTTTTGATTGAAAACATGTGCGTTTTGATTGAAAACAAGTGGACATGTTTTCAATCAAAACACGTGGACACGTTTTATTTTCCTGATATTGCAACGCATGTGCTTGCTGTTTCTATGTCAGTTAGAAGAGTACGTACATCGCCAACGTAAACATTTTAGTAAAATGTGCTGAAAACATTCCCCAACTCTGTCCACCAGTTTACAACGCTAAAAGTCGCACGGGGGGCTCAATCGAGTGCGCCCATTATGTCATTGTCGAATTGTTCTATAATTACAATACATTCTATAAATATGGTGTTTTCCAAGAAGCGAAGGATGACTGATTTTTTTGCAGAACTACACAATGCTGTTTACACTGGTTTAGAGGCGATACAATTATTATTTCAATGTGAGAATAGAAGTTACAAGACGATTATACGTTTGTTCGGATAACTGATTGTCGATGTTAATTTTGGGGCAATCTTACGACTGATGATCTAACCCAAATTTAAGTGAGAACGAACGCAAATTTTGCTAAATAGTTTACATGCGCTGAGAAAGCGAGAACCGAAGATTGTTCTGTGAAAATGTTATGCCCGTAGCTGCTATTTTAAGAAAATGATTGTAAAAACCCTGCCATTTTTGTCCGATAATCTGGAGAATCCCTGTACACGCTATCATTTAATTTCAATGCTATATAATTAATATACCGAGACAACATCTTTAAATATACACCTTTATTGAAATTAAACGAGCCGGGACAATGCCCTTAAATACTTGCCGTATAGGATAACACCCAACATACGCCCTCATTGAAAAATAACAAAAATGGATTTTATTTTTAAACCGAGAAAACACATTTAAAAAACTTAACTTACATGTATCTGAGAATATCAATTATGCCTTTATTGATATTTATTACACAGAGAAAGCACCTTTAACTACTGAAATCATTGTATGAAACTGTCAAATGTATGACTTAAATTTACACTGTGGGGTACGAACATGTTTAGTAGTTTCTAGTGTGTGATTGTAATGGGTGGGGTAATGACTGTTCAAATTCAATTCATTTGACAAATTTATTTTGTTTGAACATACCTTTTGTAGCATGTTTAGATGAAGTAAATATTAAGTACATACTTCTAATTAAACGATATCTCGTAATGTATTTAATGGATTGGTTTATTTCAAAAGATTATTGCATCTTGGAAATTTCGACTGCATTGTTTTGTTGTTGTTATATAATTCAGCTGTGTGGTAGGTACCAGCCGCTGATTTTTTGACTAGCAACTATTTGACACCCGACCAGAACGGACCATGCAAAAAACGGACTATGATACATGGGAGCAGATGTTTGGGTGGTGTAGCTGTTTGCAAAAATAATTTATAACAGGGCCTGTGTCTAGTAACATAGGTCTCACGGGACAGTGGGCAGCTAGCTTTAAAAAGGGGGTGGACGATTTTCAATATACTTCACTACCGACCCTGTAAGTTACACCAGTGTGTCTAGAAAAATAGGTTTATGAATATTTCTTGACTTTGGGAGGCTTGACTAGGTGTATTTTTTAGAGTATTTCATAATTCTACGAAACTGAATGCTAGTTCCGGTTGATTTTGACATCTTGGAAAATGGCGCATGCTATGCTGTCTCGCCGGTACGGTTTCGCGTCAGAATTTAAGGTATTTTTCGGTCATTTGTAACGAACATTAGAGGTGGTTATGACCCCGCTTTGAAATCATTTTCAGTAAATGGTGTGGTGTTACAAGTGATAGAACAAGACATAGCAAAGTATCTGTGCCTCATATTTTCAGGAAAACAATTCCGACAAATTCAGTCGTGTTGAAATTTCTGGCCAAAAATAGGTGGGTGGGGTGACTTTGTAAAAAATTAATTGAACACATCTTATGCGGTTACTGCATTTTTATTGATCGCGCGATTTGTACTTCATTTGCGAGTATTTTTCAACACTTGTCGCAAGAGCCTCCTTAACTGATATTGAGAGGCGGTGATTTTCATAAGTCACCCGCCGCCCTCAGAAAAGCAGTCAATTTTGGCTATTTTCAACCGTCCCGTGATGCCGTAGGTTGGTGTAAGCCGTAGGGGATTAATAGCACTAGGGTTAGGTCATCAGTCAACAGCGGTACTAGGTTTGGGTTTGGCTTATGTCAACAAGTGTGTGCCACTAGCCTATGCCAGTCAGAGCTTGCTAACCACAGCATCTGACGTTGATGCTTGTATACAGTATTATTTATTTCATTCAGTATAAACTGGGAGAGGGAGGGGATTTTATTTTTGCCACAACCTGCCATAATGTTCACAAGTCAAGTGAACGAATACAGTACTGGCTCTGTACCGCTGAGCGTGCCGTACCAATAATCCGTGCCTCTTTTTTCGCGTTTAATTGCACCTGCGCTAAAATAAATAGTGACGCGCGTTGGTATCGGGCTACTTTCATATGCAAATGAGGCATGGTATTTTTTAACTATTTATATTAATTAAATGCGTCACTTGAACACATAATATTTTCCACAGATTATAAAGAATGATAATTGCACATCAAAACATAGATACAGAGAATAAATAGTGATGTCTGTTAACAGTTTAAGGAAACACGGTTATCGCCCCTGATTTCAGTGTGGGAAGTTACGTCTGATATAAAATGTATAATAATGCTAATCAATACGTGGGGTAATGGCGAATTAATGTTTATTTTGCCAGAACATTTCTCAAATTATGTCTCTGATGTAAACGACACTGGACACATGTTAAAATTGTTAATTTATAATTAAATATGTGTGTAACGCAACTTTAAGCCCAGCAGTATACCCAACCTACAGGTAAGTCGAAGGTGTGAAAGTCAAATGTTGGGAAAGTGAGACAGTCTAGACAGACCAAAAATCTAAACGTTGTGAAAGTGAGATACAACTGTCTGTTCGCCATCGCAGAACACACAACTATGCCTCAGAAATATCAAATGTCAGATTTACAGTGAACTCTCTAAGCCGGACACCCTGTGGACCTACC
This sequence comes from Conchocele bisecta, assembly GCA_029237695.1. Lineage (NCBI taxonomy): Eukaryota > Metazoa > Mollusca > Bivalvia > Lucinida > Thyasiridae > Conchocele > Conchocele bisecta. Next base: position 97,472,225 of record CM055272.1, on the reverse strand, counting down.
AGCGTGTCAGGATTAGAGAGGTGTCACTGTATATCGTTTAGTTGAATTGTTGGTTACATTTAATCTGATGTGTTATACGGCATCTTGGTCATGGGCACGTCATTATTAAAAGCCTCATGTACCGTCTTGCTACGGACGGTACGGGAGTGTTAGCAGTTATTTTCCCACAACTAACGGAATATGTGCTTTACCCATTCCTTTCGGAATACACATTTACCGGTATGAAATTTATTAAATATTTTATTTTTGTTATTTCTCAATTTCAGTATATGTTGTGACCACTCGTTTAAACCGTCTCGAGGAGACGGTTCAAATGGTGGTCGCGATATATACTTCTGAGCGCATAGCAGGAAAATATTGAGGATTTTCCGCATAATGGCGTATCCTCAGCATGAAATGGGTTAATGGTGAATACGGTGAGCCTGGGATATTTAGTGTGATGAAGTATTGACAATAACCGCTCCTGAACGTTATAACACTCCGTATAACATGAGACTAACCATGCGAGTTTGTACCTAAAAGGATTTTTCATAACATATATTTACAAAGGTTATGATATTTTCCGTAAATGAAGTCAGCATTTTACGAAATTGTCATAGCAAATGCGGAATTAATTACCGCATTTGTTGTGACAATTTCGTCAACTTTCGAAATAATTTACAGAAAATATCAGTTTTAGATATTGTTCATGAAGACACAAAATCACATGGCCTGTTTCATATGAGAGCCCGCTAAAGTGAGGTAGCCGCCGATCAGACCCCGTCTAACCTGGGTATACACTGGATACAGTGGCCATGAACCCATAAACCGCATTTACAGTTTGTCCTACTCTGTGTTTTGTCATAGCGCACTTACAACATATACAGTGGAACCTCTCTAAACCGGACACCAATAAAACACGTGATCATTTCTTTGATGAGTTCCTTGGTCATTTATCTCAGGTGATAATGTCTGTTCGTGATCGCATTTATCACACAACTATGGCTCAGAATGATCAAATGACTGATTTACAGTGAAACCTCTCTATGCCGGACACCCTGGGGACCTCCCAGTGAAACATCTCTATGCCGGACACCCTGGGGACCTAGTGAAACCTCTCTATGCCGGACACCCTGGGGACCTCCCAGTGAAACATCTCTATGCCGGACACCCTGGGGACCTCCCAGTGAAACATCTCAATGCCGGACACCCTGAGGACCTCCCAGTGAAACCTCTCTATGCCGGTGAGGACCTCCCAGTGAAACATGTCAATGCCGGACACCCTGGGGACCTCCCAGTGAAACATCTCAATGCCGGACACCCTGGCGACCTCCCAGTGAAATCTCTCTATGCCGGACACCCTGGGGACCTCCCAGTGAAACATCTCTATGCCGGACACCCTGGGGACCTCCCAGTGAAACATCTCTATGCCGGACACCCTGAGGACCTCCCAGTGAAACATCTCTATGCCGGACACCCTGAGGACCTCACAGTGAAACATCTCTATGCCGGACACCCTGGGGACCTCCCATTGAAACATCTCTATGCCGGACACCCTGGGGACCTCCCAGTGAAACTCTCAATGCCGGACACCCTGGGGACCTCCCAGTGAAACATCTCAATGCCGGACACCCTGGGGACCTCCCAGTGAAACATCTCTATGCCGGACACCCTGGGGACCTCCCAGGGTGTCCGGTTTAGAGAGGTTTCACTGTATGTGTTTCCCATATTTTCACATATTCATATCTACGATCTTTTTTGTAAAACAGCAGAACGCTATTATAGTTGTTGTGTTTTCGCAGATAAGGCAATTATGCGGTGTGTATGTACTAATCGTATATACATTTAGCGGCGGCCCTCATCTTATCTCCTATCATCCATCGCATCCGGGCACATACGTAACTGTGACTGGAGAAATGTGACTTATGAGGTTTGTCACCAGTGTAGATCCTGATCAAATAGCACACTAATGTAGCGTGATAGCGATATATATTGCGTGTTAGAAGCATGACGGGTGTTTCGTTGATGGAATGGTGAACAGCGCAGATCTTGACGAGACTGTGCGGATGCCAGGCGCGGATCCAGGATTTCGGGTTAGGGGGTCGTAACTATTTTACAATTCTTGACTATATTATCAAACGCGCTAGGGGGGTCCGGGGGCATTCCCCCCCCCCGGATTTACTTTGAAATCTACATCGCATTTCCTGCGTTCTGGCGCATTTTGGAGCAAAAAAAAAACAATAAACAATAAATTCACAACGCGAACGTAGAAACGTGCATTGTAACTTGTAAGAAATCTTTACTCAGCGAATTTTAGGGGGGCGCGCGCCAGGTCCGCCCCCCCCCCCTGAATCCGCCCTTGGATGCACATGCTGATCTGGATCAACACTGGTCGTAAAACCCATAATCGATATTGTTCCAGTCGCAGCTACATATGTGCCACTTCATGACAACATTGGGTTTATTGGCGTTTTAACCCGTGAAAATAAATAACTAAATCGAAAGTCTTAAAACGATGTTAATATTATTCAACCCTACAATTTGTCAGTACTTTTCAACTTTCATACAAAATAACATCCCTCATATGATTAATGAACTACTATCTGTTTCACGAAAGCTGCCCAAATTTTACGGCCATATAAACAATTCAAAAACATTTTAGTTTTCGATAATATTAAATTAAAGGAATATTTAAGAATTAGCCTTCTTTTTATTTCGTGAAATTTTGTCAAATATTGATTTTATTGCGAAAAATTGTAAATTGACTCCGAAACCTAGCTAGATAGCTTGGAAATGATCTAATGATCTAATTAAGAAAACAAAAGTTAAATTTTAAAAATCGGTCCAGTATTTTTGAAATTCTAAAAAAATTCCCATGTTAAATCCCCATAGACATCTTCACTCCGTGAAGATGTCTATGGGGATTTAACATGGGGAAATTTTGTTTTCGCAATAAAATCAATATATGACCAAATTTCACGAAATAAAAAGAAGGCTCATTCTTAAATTGTCCTTTAATTTAATATTATCGAAAAAAATATGGTTTTTGAATTGTTTATATGGCCGTAAAATTTGGGCAGCTTTCGTGAAACAGACTATAGTCCACACCTTGATTCTAGTAGTCGTTTGTGTTCGGCGCCTACCATGGGTACATTGTGTGTATATTGGTGTAATAATTCCATATGTGCTGGAGTAAACCTTTCAACCATACAGACCATTAAAGGTGCATGCTCTCTCAGTGGGCACAGCATGTTCTCTCAGTGGGCACAGCATGTTCTCTCAGTGGGCACAGCATGTTCTCTCAGTGGCACAGCATGTTCTCTCAGTGGGCACAGCATGTTCTCTCAGTGGCACAGCATGTTCTCTCAGTGGGCACAGCATGTTCTCTCAGTGGGCACAGCATGTTCTCTCAGTGGGCACAGCATGTTCTCTCAGTGGGCACAGCATGTTCTCTCAGTGGCACAGCATGTTCTCTCAGTGGGCACAGCATGTTCTCTCAGTGGGCACAGCATGTTCTCTCAGTGGCACAGCATGTTCTCTCAGTGACACAGCATGTTCTCTCAGTGGCACAGCATGTTCTCTCAGTGGCACAGGGGCACAGCATGTTCTCTCAGTGGGCACAGCATGTTCTCTCAGTGGGCACAGCATGTTCTCTCAGTGGCACAGCATGTTCTCTCAGTGGGCACAGCATGTTCTCTCAGTGGCACAGCATGGGCACAGCATGTTCTCTCAGTGGGCACAGCATGTTCTCTCAGTGGCACAGCATGTTCTCTCAGTGGCACAGCATGTTCTCTCAGTGACACAGCAAGTTCTCTCAGTGGCACAGCATGTTCTCTCAGTGGCACAGCATGTTCTCTCAGTGGCACAGCATGTTCTCTCAGTGACACAGCAAGTTCTCTCAGTGGCACAGCATGTTCTCTCAGTGACACAGCATGTTCTCTGTGTCACAGCATGTTCTCTCAGTGACACAGCATGTTCTCTCAGTGGCACAGCATGTTCTCTCAGTGGGCACAGCATGTTCTCTCAGTGGCACAGTATGTTCTCTCAGTGGGCACAGCATGTTCTCTCAGTGGCACAGCATGTTCTCTCAGTGGCACAGCATGTTCTCTCAGTGGCACAGCATGTTCTCTCAGTGGGCACAGCATGTTCTCTCAGTGGCACAGCATGTTCTCTCAGTGGCACAGCATGTTCTCTCAGTGGGCACAGCATGTTCTCTCAGTGGCACAGTATGTTCTCTCAGTGGGCACAGCATGTTCTCTCAGTGGCACAGCATGTTCTCTCAGTGGCACAGCATGTTCTCTCAGTGGCACAGCATGTTCTCTCAGTGGGCACAGCATGTTCTCTCAGTGGCACAGCATGTTCTCTCAGTGACACAGCAAGTTCTCTCAGTGGCACAGCATGTTCTCTCAGTGGCACAGCATGTTCTCTCAGTGGGCACAGCATGTTCTCTCAGTGGGCACAGCATGTTCTCTCAGTGGCACAGCATGTTCTCTCAGTGGCACAGCATGTTCTCTCAGTGACACAGCAAGTTCTCTCAGTGGCACATGCATGGTTCTCTCAGTGACACAGCATGTTCTCTCAGTGGCACAGCATGTTCTCTCAGTGACACAGCATGTTCTCTCAGTGGTACAGCATGTTCTCTCAGTGGCACAGCATGTTCTCTCAGTGGGCACAGCATGTTCTTCCCTCAGTGGCCCCAGCATGTTCTCTCAGTGGGCACAGCAAGTTCTCTCAGTGGCACAGCATGTTCTCTCAGTGACACAGCATGTTCTCTCAGTGGCACAGCATGTTCTCTCAGTGACACAGCATGTGCTCTCAGTGGCACAGCATGTTCTCTCAGTGACACAGCATGTTCTCTCAGTGAAACAGCATGTTCTCTCAGTGGCACAGCATGTTCTCTCAGTGGCACAGCATGTTCTCTCAGTGGCACAGCATGTTCTCTCAGTGGGCACAGCATGTTCTCTCAGTGGCACAGCATGTTCTCTCAGTGGGCACAGCATGTTCTCTCAGTGGCACAGCATGTTCTTTATATCATCATAGGAGACATTTTGTGGCAAAATAAAAATTAATTCACTATTACCCCACGTATTGATTGGCATTATCTGATCAATTATTATACATTTTATATCATACCTAAATTTTCACACTGGTATCAGGGGCGATAACGGTGTTTCCTTAAAATGTTAACGGACATTACTATGTATTCTCCGTATTTATGTGTTGATGTGCAATGATCATACTTTATAATCTGTCGAAAATATTATTTTTTCAGGTGACGCATTTAATTAGCATAAATAATTATAAAATAATGCCTCATTTGCATATAAAACTAGCCTGATACCACCGCGTGTCACTATCAGTAAAATCACTATTACTAAATGATAACTTGTGGGGAGAAGCATAGCGGGCAGCCCAAGACAGAGCCAGATGGCGGACAGTGGTGAAGGCCATATGCCCACTTATGAGCGAAGAGGACTAAGTAAGTAAGTAAATGATTATATCTATATAGCGGGTACTCGTAATTTTTGAACTGGTGGAATAGTGACGCAGTTATACACTTATTTAATTAAAGAACAGTCTGTGCCTACTGACTGGGCATGTACCTTTAAGCCAACATGTCCCGACACTGTAAATCTAGATGAGCCGACTCTTAAAGAGCGTCACAACTTGATTTGCAGCATTTGTCGGTATTGTTAATTTTTAAAAATAAACTGCATTTTCTCATTAATGGAACAGACCAAGATCAGCATAGAAAAGCCCGTGTTGGATCTGTAGGTACTACCCTGGGTGCATTGTGTGTATATTTGTGTAAGTTCATGTGTGCTGGAATAGCACTTACACACATACAGACCATTAAGCTAACATGTGCAAATACTGTAGATCCAGATGAGCCGGCTCTTAAAGAGCCGTCTCATCTGGATCTGCAGTATTTGTCAGTATTTTTAATTTTTAAAAGTAAATCTGCATTTTCTCATTAATGGAACAACATTAACATAGAAAAGCCATTGGTGGATATTTAGGGGCGAAAGGATGCCATTGCAAGGTAACGCAATTTCCAATGAACGATCACAGACTGTCAATCCCCAGAGAACGATATCACCATCGTCGAAATCTATCGCCGGCCCACCTTGTGCAAAATCAACAAAACGCTGTCAGTCGATGAAACATGTAGATGTACATTTCAACATAAATATACATGTATGTTTATCGTACATCTCAAATGGAACTACGTGCCGCTACATGGAATGTGTATTAACCTTTCAACTTTATACCTGGAGCGCCGAGTAGGTCCGAGGTGGTCCGCGTGCTATTCACCTTTCAACTTTATACCCGGGGCGTCAAGTAGGTCTTAGGTGGTCGGCATGCTCGTTTGGGTTTGAAATACCTAAGAGATATTCAAAAACGTTAATAATCTGATCAAGATTAACGCAAGCGGATGTTTACATGCACACGCATAATTGTCAAAATATTTATTTTTTACATTTTATATATGTCAGGCCCGTACGCAGAGGGGGTGCGACGGCTTAACCCTTTCACTCTTAACCCGCAGGCATGTATAGTGGTACTGGCAAACAGTGTAGATCCAGATGAGCCGGCTCGTAACGAGCCGTCTTATCAGGATCTGCACTTTTTGCAATTAATTTTCATAATTTTGAGAACAAAAACACTCCATGTTCATAAATGGACTGGTCTGAAAATCATTTTGTGATGATTTAGATTCGTTGCAAAATTAACAAATCAAAATCCATTGCAGTTACTTAGCGGTGAAAGGGTTAATCTACCGAGGTCTGTCCGTGGATGTGCAAAAACAATGTTTAGCCCATCGCGCCGTCGATAACGCATCCCACTAAAATAATTTCTGCGTACGGGCCTGTATGTACGTATATAAAAAGCACATTTACATTTACAACTGAATTGTGGTTGACCACCTTGTACTCAACCGGCGGTACATTTAAGTCGTGCATTTCATCTACGAAATAGCAGTAACATAACAAGTTTAATCCACGCTAATTGTTTTTCCTGAGCGGTATTCTTTGCAGTTCGATACGGAAAACGCCAGCAACTGCCGGTGCAATAGTAACGGCCCATTAACCAACGTCTACGACACGGCAACGCCTGTTCTTAAAATGCTATTAAACGCAGTATATATACTTAAGGCCAAAATAAACTTTCCAGTATATAAATGGTTCGATATTTAGTGAACAAATATGTTTAAAACCCTGATGTAAAATGTTTTTTAATGCTGAATCTAATCTGCAACTACTGCACCAACACATTACATGCATGTGTTTAAAGAGATTGTGTAAACAATGAAAAGACAACAAGTTTCCAAATTGTATTCTCTTTACTGCAGTTTTTGAAATGAAGGGTGTTGTTGTGTTTTCATTGTTTACACAATCTCTTTAAACACGTGCATCTAATGTTTTGGTGCAGTAGTTGCAGATTAGATTCAGCATTAAAAAACATTTTACATCAGGTTTTTAAACTTACTTCTTCACGAAATATCGAACCATTTATATACTATAAAGTTTATTTTTGTCTTAAGTATATATCACATTATATGTGATTGTGACTGGAGAATTGGGCTTATGGGATGAAGTAGTGTAGCTCAGGATCAAATAGCACGTTCTTGTAGAATGATGGCCATCTATGTTGTTTGTTAGAAGCATGACGGATGTTTCATTGATGGAATGGCGAACAGTGGAGATTCCGATCAGACTGCGCAGATGCGCAGGCTGATCTAGATCTACACTGCTGGCAAACCCCATAAACGGCATTTCTGCAGTCACAGCCACTAATACAGTATCATAACTACTGCCTGTTCCACGTTTTGCTGCCGACAAACGTTTGGCTATTAAACACATTAAATCTAAAAAATAGTCAGCACTTTTTTATCAATAACAAAAAAGTCACCCTCCCCAAAATATTGATTGTATTGCGATTTTCCTATGGGAATTTAACAGAGGGGCTAAAAATAGATCTTTGTTTAAATCTTTTTTTATTTGTGTACCGATTTTCAAAATCTAACTTTTGTTTTCTTAGTTACATCATTTTCAAGCTATCTCGCCAGGTTTCGGAAAAGTTTTGGAAATTGACTCCCCATGTTAAATTCCCATAGGAAAATCGTTTTTTCGCAATAAAATCAATATTTGATGGAATTTCATCAAATAATTTTTTTGGGAGGGTGACTTTTTTGTTATTGATGAAAAAGTGCTTACTTTTATATATTTTTTAAATTTAATGTGTTTAATGGTCAAATATTCGTCGGCAGCAAAACATGGAACAGACAGTACGTCAGATGATCTACGATCAAAGCAAAGGAAAACATGTAATACTATTTATATAGAAACATATTTAACTCTGTGCATGCTAGCGGTGAAAATAACATCCAACACATTACGAGTATGTTTCTTATTTCCCTCAGTAAATCTATCTTGTAATTTCATTAGAATTGTACGGAAGACCTGGAGGGACATTTTGACTTGCCACTTGTGACTTACCATTTGCTACTTATTACTTGCGACTTACTACTTACGACTTGTGACTTACTATTTGCGACTTGCTACTTACTACTTACGACTTGTGACTTACTACTTGCGACTTGCTACTTACTACTTACGACTTGTGACTTACTACTTGCGACTTGCTACTTACTACTTACTACTTGCGACTTGCTACTTACTACTTACGACTTGTGACTTACTACTTGCGACTTGCTACTTACTACTTACTACTTACGACTTGTGACTTACTACTTGCGACTTGCTACTTACTACTTACGACTTGTGACTTACTACTTGCGACTTGCTACTTACTACTTACGACTTGTGACTTACTACTTGGCACTTGCGACTTGTTACTTACTACTTACGACTTGTGACTTACTACTTGCGACTTGCTACTTACTACTTACGACTTGTGACTTACTACTTGCGACTTGCTACTTACTACTTACGACTTGTGACTTACTACTTGCGACTTGCTACTTACTACTTACGACTTGTGACTTACTACTTGCGACTTGTTAAGGCTCAGGTAAATGTCTTATAATTTTTCCTGCATTTTATAGTTTCCCTGCACGCATTGGCTTTATATTTAATACACGCATTGTTTTAATGGTCCTCTACCGCCCAGTAACAAATCCACGCTCGTCCCGCGCCCGCTAAACACAAGGTCAAGGTCACATACTTAGTGCATCAAAAACTGTAACGCTCAGGTAAATGTCTTATACTTTCTGTTTCCCTGCACACATTTGCTTCATATTTTATACACGCATTGCTCGAATGGTCCTCTACCGCCCAGTAACAAATCCACGCTCGTCCCGCGCCCACGAAACACAAGGTCAAGGTCACATACTTAGTGCGTCAAAAACTGTAACGCTCAGGTAAATGTCTTATACTTTCTGTTTCCCTGCACACATTTGCTTCATATTTCATACACGCATTGCTCGAATGGTCCTCTACCGCCCAGTAACAAATCCACGCTCGTCCCGTGCCCACTAAATACAAGGTCAAGATCACATACTTAGTGCCTCAAAAACTTTGTCTTTTAATGTCTTTTAATTTCTGTTTTCATTCTCGGATTTGCTTCATATTTCATAAACGCATTACTCTAATGGTCCTTTACCGCCCTGTGACAAATCCACGTTCGTCCAGCCCCCCCACTAAGACCCAGTTGTCACAAATTGACGAGTTCGTTGGATAGGTCGGCAGATGGATCTGATGGCTAAGACTAGTGAACACAGTTGGATTAGGTGTAGCATGTATATTATGGTTAAAACACGTCGTCAAGTAAAATATGATTACTATTTTACACACAAGTACAAGTGAACCCCTCAACACTTCAACACAAACACATGTCAAATAACCACCCTGCTTATGAGTGTATCATTTCATAACACAATTCCAAAGTGTCTCATTACCCCACATAATGTTACAAGTATCAACTACACCACAACTGTTCACAAGTGTCTAATTCCCACACAGGATCATAAGTGTCTAATTCCCCACATAAGTGTCTTAAGTCCCACACCAGTTCATAAGTGTCTAATTCCTCACAAGTGCACAAATCCCACACAGTTCATAAGTGTCTAATTCCCCACACAAGTGTATAAATCCCACACAGTTCATAAGTGTCTAATTCCCCACATAAGTGTCTAAATCCACACACAAGTGTCTTAAGATCCCACACAAGTGTATAAATCCCACACAGTTCATAAGTGTCTAATTCCCCACATAAGTGTCTAAATCCACACACAAGTGTCTTAAGTCCCACACAAGTGTATAAATCCCACACAGTTCATAAGTGTCTAATTCCCCACATAAGTGTCTAAATCCACACACAAGTGTCTTGAGTCCCACACCAGTTCATAAGTGTCTAATTCCTCACATAAGTTCATATGTGTCTAATTTCCCACATACATCTCTAATTCCCCTATATCAATGCATAAGTGTCTAATTCCCAACACAAGTGCGCAAATCCCACAGTTCATAAGTGTCTAATTCCCCACACAAGTGCGCAAATCCCACAGTTCATAAGTGTCTAATTCCCCACATAAGTGTATAAATCCACACACAGGATCATACGTGTTACATTAGCAACTGCATTAACTTCTCTCTAGATTCCATTGTCAGTGAGTGTGAATATACAGGACGATAGTACTCAATAATACACCCGGCCACCTCAGGACATGTAATGGTCCACACAGGACAAGTCACGGCCCACACAGGACACGTAATGTTCCACACAGGTCAAGTATTGGTTCACCCAGGAAAAGTAATGGTCCACACAGGACAAGTAATGGTCCACACAGGACAATGTTCCACACAGGACAAGTAACGGTCCACACAGGACAATGTTCCACACAGGTCAAATATTGTTCCACATCGGACAAGGAATGGTCCACACAGGCCATTCACAGTCCACACAGGACACGTAATGTTCCACGCAGGTAGTGTAAGGTCCAGGCCTCAGAGTATAGTCCCCCACTCATGGAAAACGTAATAATGGAAAGTTCTTACATATTAGCCCAGGAACAAACGGTCTCAACAATGCACATGCAGGCTCGCTTCCTCGCCTCGCTGCTCTCACATGCCCGTAGCACGGCCACACCCAAAAACCACCTGTACAATACAAAACTATCTTCTAGCAAAAATTCCAGAATTACAATGTATGTCCAAAAAGAAAATATCTTTTAAAAAAAACAATCCTCAGATATTTGTCACTTAGCCACTCTACTAAAGTGTCAATGAATGAACAATTCATTTACTGTGAAGTCTGGTATAATATTTCACAATCTTAGGCGAATGCCTATTTGAGAATATTAATAACACTTTAGTAAAAATAATCACATTTGAACTTCAGATAAAATTACACAAAGCCTTTGACTAGTAAAAATACATATTCACAATTCACACAATTCACACACAAACTACATGTCACTAAAACTAATGCACATGTACTTACAGTTGGATAACTCAGTCTGCTGTCTCTAATACAAGTATTGTTGTTGCCTAGTCGAGATTCAAATGTCCACTGTCCACAATGACCCCACTTCAACTCATGTACAATGCACATGTCCAAACCCACAGGTAACCTGCTTGACCACTCAAAAAACCAATACACAGGAATGTCAACATGTATCTCCCAGTAGATATTCACTCACTACATACATGTACACTACCGTACTTGACCACCTATGTGTCCAGTGTCCAGCAAACCATATATACCTATATACCCAACAATGAATATTGTGACAATTCCTCCCTCCTTAAGTGTAAAAATGGAGAATCCACTTTTTACTCCTACTTCCTCACTAAAATCAACTATTTACACGCCGTCTGGTTTCTTCGTCGTAATTACAGACCTAACAACTACATTCGCAATCCCTACTATGGTTTCTGCTCTCACTACTACTGTGCATGTCGACTCAGGAAATCTGCTCCCACGTTATCCGACCCCTTGATCGCGATAATTCGAAACCTGTAAGGCTGAAGAGATAAAGCCCATCGCATGATACGTGAATTATCGACTCTTTGGCTTGGAATCTCGGTAACAACACTTACCTGAAACTGTCTTATTTGTGTCATCTCGGTCTTCCACTTCAGGCTCAATAACTCTGACACATACTTGCGCTATGATGCCTCTTGCACCAGAATCTGTCTGCGCTGGTGCTTCCTGTTCCCGCTCTATGTATTGTTTCAGCATGTTTGCGTGGTACAATTTCAACTTACCTTTAATGTCCACGCGATAGTCCACAGGTCCCACCTTCTGTACAACTTCAAATGGCCCCTTCCACTGCATGAGCAGTTTATTGTGATCTGTGGGCAATAACAAAAGTACCTTATCTCCTACACTGAATTGTCTGTCCTTGGCCTTCTTATTATAGTAACCCTTGTATCTGTCTGTTGACTTACGTAATTCTGATCTGGCCAACTCACATGTCCCTTCCAGTCTCTCTCTCAGATCTACAACATACTGGTATGTGGTTTTAATTTCGGTCTGCTCCAACTCCTTCGTCCACAGCTCTCTCAGAATTGTCAATGGTCCTCGAACTGTCCTTCCATAGATCAACTGAAAAGGTGAAAATCCCAAACTTTCTTGTGGTGCTTCCCTGTAAGCAAATAATAAAGGCGCAATATACCTGTCCCAATCGGTCGGTCTTTCCTCAGACATTCGACGAAGCATGCGCTTGAGAGTTTGATGAAACCTCTCCACCAATCCATTACATGCGGGATGATATGGAGTCGTTGTCAGCTGTTTTATGGATAGAAGATTACTTACTTCTTTCATCACCTGAGAAGTGAATTGTGATCCCATATCTGTCAAGATTTCATTTGGAATACCAATGCGTGAAAACATTTCCACTAATGCTTCGGCTACGGTTTCGGCCTCAATGCTTTTCAAAGCAGTCGCCTCCGGATACCTTGTGGCGTAGTCGACCAAGGTTAACATGTATTTATTACCTTTGTCTGTTCTGGGATGTATTGGCCCCACTAAGTCCACAGCCACACGTTTGAATGTGTCGATGATTGGCATTGTGCCAATGGGAACTTTACTCACCTTGCCTTTCGGAAAAGTCTTCTGACACACATCACACGAACGACAATAACGCATAATGTCTGAATGGAGTCCTGGCCAAAAGAAATGTGTTAGTATCTTTCTGACATTTTCTTTACCCCTAGATGTCCAGCAAACAATGAGTCATGTGATAACTTCAATACCTGGGCTCTCAGAGCTGTCGGTACTACCAACTGGCTGAAAATCTTACCGTTCTCTACCTTTGGAGATTGGAATTCCCTATAGATCAATCCATCTTTGATCTGGTATCGAGATGTGTTGCCCCCACGACCAATTGACTGTTTTCCACTTACTGCTGCCTCTAAACTAACCGATTTTAGAGCAGGGTCCTGGCTTTGATGCGTCTTCACATCCTCTACTCCGATATCACTAATAGGTGCTGGAACATGTAAACTTACTTGGTGTTCGAGACTTATTCCGTTCTCTCTGTGCCCTAGTTTCGACCGCCTGTATAAGTGCTTCCGTTGGCTTTCATCTGAAAATGTGGTTCATGCCCCATCCAATCTGGATTAGGATCTCCAGGATTTCTAACTCCAGGAATGTTACCCAATATGAGATCATAGACCGGGTTTTCCATGCAGAGTGCCTCAATTTGTCCAACCAAATAAGGGGTATCAACATCAATTGCGACCACATCAACCTTTCTAACAGTTCCATCAACCAATACACAAAGACGAGTTCTCCCCGTGAACTCGTGTGTATTCACTAAATCTTTCCGCACTACTGCGCTACTACAACCACTATCTCTAAGGACCTTGACCTTTGTATATCCTACATAACCCTCTGAAACTGGCATCCCACTAAACGGTTTTCGGTCTGCATTTACCTTGCAGGCTGCACTAACAATAGGGAGTTCATGGCCACACTGAAGGTGTACCTTACAATCTGAAATGCAACAAGGTTCAAGTGTAGATTCATTTGGAATTAAACAACTAACAATGACCTTGGGCTTTGTTTCCTCTTGTTCTACAACACAGTTTCCTGACTCAAAATTCCTACCATATCCCCGGCCTCGACCTCGGCCTCGACCACTCCATCCTTCCCTTGACTTATCAAATGGCTTAAACCCTGATCCACTACCCATCGACTTAGTCGGACAGTCTCTAACCATATGACCTGGATTACCACAGCCATAGCACTTCCTACCAACTTCACGAACGCGATCTACTCCTGATGGAATAAATTTACTGGAATGATTCACATTGCGACTGTCTCTACCTGTATTCAATTTGCTACTGCAATCAAAACCCCCCATGAGCCTCGTTGTATTGTTCTGCAGTACCGACATTTCATGAACGGTTTTCTGGTTTTCGTTCTGTTAGAAAAACAGCCAAATTCTTACCCATTGCCATCATAAATTGTTCCCTTAATAACAGATTACTTAGCCCATCATAAGTTTTTGGTGCATTCCCAAGTTCCATCCATCTGTCAAGATAATTTTCTAATCGTGCAACAAATTGCGAACTACTTTCCCCAGACTCGGGTTTACTGTTTCTGAATTTATGTCTGAATCCTTCTTCAGTCAATTGAAAGCGTTTCAACAGTGAGTCCTTCAAAGTTTTGTAATCTGCTGCATTTGTTGGAGACAATCGTGAATAAACTTCTAAAGCTTTGCCCTTCAACAATGTACTCAAATTCACAGCCCATATATCTTCAGACCAACCAGCCATTTCAGCAAAACGCTCAAACCTTTGAATGTATGCATCTAAGTTATCCTTTCCTTTCTTTCAAAGGGAGGTAATCTGGGTAATTTCATTTTCGCCCCACCACCGTTATTGTACGAGTGATTACCTGCATTATCATATGCTAAAGACATATCACCTGATGCCCTACTTCTAACTCGTTCAAGTTCAATTTCCTTATCTAACAGCTCTAACTTGCACCTAGTCTGCTCTTTAGACAACTCTAACTCGAAATGCTTTTGTTTTTCCTCAGACAAGGCTAATTCCTTCCTACTCTCTCGCTCCCTACTCCCTATTTCTCTCATCTCTTTCACGTGTAAGCTCCTCTCGCTTCTCGATAAATGCTAGCAATTCATCCCCTTGTGATAACCAAACCCCTGTCCAAGTTCCATTAACTTTTCAAAATCCATATTTCTCGTCAATGAACCTTCACCTACAAGCCTAAATCCAATTAATATCAATAGTCCTATTGCCAATATCCATATACCTTTTTCCGAGCAATGACCTATCCCACCGCTGCCACCATTTGTCACAAATTGACGAGTTCGTTGGATAGGTCGGCAGATGGATCTGATGGCTAAGACTAGTGAACACAGTTGGATTAGGTGTAGCATGTATATTATGGTTAAAACACGTCGTCAAGTAAAATATGATTACTATTTTACACACAAGTACAATGTGAACCCCTCAACACTTCAACACAAACACATGTCAAATAACCACCCTGCTTATGAGTGTATCATTTCATAACACAATTCCAAAGTGTCTTCATTACCCCACATAATGTTACAAGTATCAACTACACCACAACTGTTCACAAGTGTCTAATTCCCACACAGGATCATAAGTGTCTAATTCCCCACATAAGTGTCTTAAGTCCCACACCAGTTCATAAGTGTCTAATTCCTCACAAGTGCACAAATCCCACACAGTTCATAAGTGTCTAATTCCCCACACAAGTGTATAAATCCCACACAGTTCATAAGTGTCTAATTCCCCACATAAGTGTCTAAATCCACACACAAGTGTCTTAAGTCCCACACAAGTGTATAAATCCCACACAGTTCATAAGTGTCTAATTCCCCACATAAGTGTCTAAATCCACACACAAGTGTCTTAAGTCCCACACAAGTGTATAAATCCCACACAGTTCATAAGTGTCTAATTCCCCACATAAGTGTCTAAATCCACACACAAGTGTCTTGAGTCCCACACCAGTTCATAAGTGTCTAATTCCTCACATAAGTTCATATGTGTCTAATTTCCCACATACATCTCTAATTCCCCTATATCAATGCATAAGTGTCTAATTCCCAACACAAGTGCGCAAATCCCACAGTTCATAAGTGTCTAATTCCCCACACAAGTGCGCAAATCCCACAGTTCATAAGTGTCTAATTCCCCACATAAGTGTATAAATCCACACACAGGATCATACGTGTTACATTAGCAACTGCATTAACTTCTCTCTAGATTCCATTGTCAGTGAGTGTGAATATACAGGACGATAGTACTCAATAATACACCCGGCCACCTCAGGACATGTAATGGTCCACACAGGACAAGTCACGGCCCACACAGGACACGTAATGTTCCACACAGGTCAAGTATTGGTTCACCCAGGAAAAGTAATGGTCCACACAGGACAAGTAATGGTCCACACAGGACAATGTTCCACACAGGACAAGTAACGGTCCACACAGGACAATGTTCCACACAGGTCAAATATTGTTCCACATCGGACAAGGAATGGTCCACACAGGCCATTCACAGTCCACACAGGACACGTAATGTTCCACGCAGGTAGTGTAAGGTCCAGGCCTCAGAGTATAGTCCCCCACTCATGGAAACGTAATAATGGAAAGTTCTTACATATTAGCCCAGGAACAAACGGTCTCAACAATGCACATGCAGGCTCGCTTCCTCGCCTCGCTGCTCTCACATGCCCGTAGCACGGCCACACCCAAAAACCACCTGTACAATACAAAACTATCTTCTAGCAAAAATTCCAGAATTACAATGTATGTCCAAAAAGAAAATATCTTTTAAAAAAAACAATCCTCAGATATTTGTCACTTAGCCACTCTACTAAAGTGTCAATGAATGAACAATTCATTTACTGTGAAGTCTGGTATAATATTTCACAATCTTAGGCGAATGCCTATTTGAGAATATTAATAACACTTTAGTAAAAATAATCACATTTGAACTTCAGATAAAATTACACAAAGCCTTTGACTAGTAAAAATACATATTCACAATTCACACAATTCACACACAAACTACATGTCACTAAAACTAATGCACATGTACTTACAGTTGGATAACTCAGTCTGCTGTCTCTAATACAAGTATTGTTGTTGCCTAGTCGAGATTCAAATGTCCACTGTCCACAATGACCCCACTTCAACTCATGTACAATGCACATGTCCAAACCCACAGGTAACCTGCTTGACCACTCAAAAAACCAATACACAGGAATGTCAACATGTATCTCCCAGTAGATATTCACTCACTACATACATGTACACTACCGTACTTGACCACCTATGTGTCCAGTGTCCAGCAAACCATATATACCTATATACCCAACAATGAATATTGTGACACCAGTTCAAGGTCACATATTTGATGTTGTCAATAACAATAACATCCTCTAACAAAGGCCCTTTTATAAATACTATCAAAGCAGTAAGTGGGGCATCCGTGTTCTACGAACACATTTTCTAGTTTCAAACTACTTGTGTCTCTGGGGAGGGGGATACTATGGAAGCCCTGGAGGGACTTCCGACTTCTTTACTTCCGACTTCCGACTTCATTACTTCCGACTTCTAACTTCATCACTTCTGACTTCATTACTTCCGACTTCATTACTTCTGACTTCCGACTCCATCACTTCTGACTTCATCACTTCCGACTTCTTTTAATTACTTCCGACCGACTTCATTACTTCCAAGTCAGAAGTGATGAAGTCGGAAGTAATGAAGTCAGAAGTGATGAAGTCGGAAGTGATGAAGTCTGAAGTAATGAAGTCGGAAGTAATGAAGTAATGAAGTCGGAAGTCGGAAGTAATGAAGTCGGAAGTCGGAAGTCGGAAGTAATGAAGTAATGAAGTCGAAGTCGAAGTAATGAAGTCTCGAAGTCGTAAGTCGAAGAATAATGAAGGTAAGTGATCGAAGTCGGAAGTGAGAAGTCGGAAGTGATGAAGTCAGAAGTGATGAAGTCGGAAGTCAGAAGTAATGAAGTCGGAAGTAATGAAGTCAGAAGTGATGAAGTCGGAAGTAATGAAGTCGGAAGTGATGAAGTCTGAAGTAATGAAGTCGGAAGTGATGAAGTCGGAAGTAATGAAGTCGGAAGTCAGAAGTAATGAAGTCGGAAGTAATGAAGTCAGAAGTGATGAAGTCGGAAGTCGGAAGTAAAGAAGTCGGAAGTCCCTCCAGGGCTTCCATAGGATACACATGCGCTTGTCGACAAGCGTCCATTTCTAGTTGCATACACACTTGTGGGTGGATTATCGGGAGCACGCGAAGGGTAATTTAACGATCGGTGTACATTCTTACCAGAATGCCGACTTACATGGTTTGGCCCTCATGTACATCTTCGGCCTCCCGATACTTGAGAGCTAAATCCTGTGATACCTTATTACAAAGTAATAAGATTAGAGCTATACTACTTTTGGGGTTGGAGCTAAGTGACTTTGGTGTGGCATGGACCTGGCACTAGGTCAGGATATTTCAGAGCTGAATATATATTTTTTGTAAATATTGAGTTCTGATTTTGGGAAATTCCTTTTTATGGACAAGTTAAATACGGGATAGTCGAACTGTTATAGCTGTTGATAGGCCGTTAAACTCCAGTACTCAATCAATCAATCATGGAAAGTTTTATAATGTTCAGCATAATTATGCGTTTTGTTACTGTTTTTTGTCGAGCCTGCTTGCGGTAAGCGAGACAGAGTGATCACAATGACGTCCGGGTGTCCGTGCGTCCGTCTATGCATCCATTCGTGCGCGCGTGCGTCCGTGCGTGCGTGCGTCCGTCCGTCCGAATTCTGCGTTAAAGTTTTTAAATGCCGTGTATCTCCGTGTCCTAAGTCACGCTGACTTGAAACTTCATATGCTTATTAATAATCATCCAAATATTCATAATGTGTCCCACTCATGTAGCCCCTGTGTCCCAAGGTCAAGATCAAATGACTTAGAAGTTTGCATTCAAATCTGCGTTAAAGTTTTTAATTACCTTGTATCTCTGCAGTCCTAAGTCACATTGACTTGAAACCTCATATGCTTATTAGCCTTCATTCATATATTCGTTCTGTGTCCCACTCATGCGGCGCCTATGCCCCAAGGTCAATGTCAAATGACTTACAAGTTTGCATTCAAATATGTGTTAAGATTTTTATACGACCGTTTTTGAAAAACGGTACGTATTATGGCGGGCGGGCTGACAGAAAAAGTGCATAGTTCGTACACAACTCCTCCGAAACCACTCAGTCGATCGTTCTGAAACTATACACACGTCTTCTATACATACTGAAGATGTGCACCTTGGTGTTTTATGCCGAAAAAAATGTTTTAACAAAAATATCACCTTTTTAACTTTGCCATTTTTCTACATTTTTCTATACAATTCTATATATGGTACAGAGTTTGTGTACACAACTCCTCCGAAACCGTTCAGTCGATCATTCTGAAACTATACTGAGCTAAGTGACTCTGATGTGGCATGGACCTGGCACCAGGTCAGGATAATCTAATTTCAGGGCTGAATATATATATAGTTTCTGTAAATATTGAGCTCTGATTTTGGGAATTTCTCTCATTATGAAAAAGTTGAATACGGGATAGTCCAACCTGTTGGCCCGGCCTTAAATGACCTTAGATGTTGATAGGCCGTTAAACACCAATAAACAAACAAACAAACATCCTGTTGCAAATCCACCCCTTGCCAAGGTCAATGTCATAAACTTAGTGTGTTCATAAACTTAACGTTGTGGTTTAATTGAAGATATATGACAATATTAGGACTGCTGGGTTGTTTCTATTTTCACCTATATATGTACATAAATATCAGATTTCCTATCTTGTTGCGTTTAATAAGATATAAACTATGATATATGTACCAATATCGGTGAAAATAGAAACCACCCAGCAAGCCTATGTATTTTTGTATGATTTGAGGGCATCTATCTTTGCAAAAGGTACAAACTATTTGAAGGTCAATGTCACATTGGGGGCACTCGGGCGCACAGGCCTGTAATACATTGTATTAATCCGGTTACAAAAAACAATTTTATGGTCAAAACTAGCCCACTAGAAAATAAAAGAATCATTATATATTAGTATTGACGACAAAATTTGATTTAACATTGCAAGGGAAAAGCTGTCAAAATTGTGTTATGGCATCCGGCCATACGACTCCAAGTAATACAATAAGCCAATGTTGCACTACAGGTTAATCGTATAGCACACACTACACACAAATTAACCAGTTGGCCCGGCCTTAAATGACATTAGCTGTTGATAGGCCGTTAAACACCAATAAACAAAAACAAACAAACACAATTTCACCCTTCCGTTATTGGTTGGTTGGGAGCATGCGGAGGGTAATTCAACGATCGGGATTCATCCTTACCGGTATGCCGACATTACATGGTTTGGCCCTCATGTACATTTTCGGCCTTCCGCTAATATACACCAGGTCAGGATATTCGAATTTCAGGGCTGAATGTATATTAGTAGTATGTAGGGTGGACGCCCAGCCCCCAAAGGAAACTGAAGCTGAACTGATGACGTCATCCAATTTTCCCGCCAAAATTTCCACGCCAAAATTTAAAAAAAAACATTATGTGCCGCCAAAATCAAAAATTCAAATTAACCGCCAAGATTTTGATTGGATGCTCCTCCAAAATTTATTTTTCCCGCCAACGTCGATCCCGTCTCATAACGGTACGGTCTTATCATGTACGAACAAACGGTGACGTCGTGTATATTGTAAGAACGCGTTGAGACTCGTTCAAAGAAGCGTACCTCTCCAAAAGGACTTTAAAAGGCGAGACAACATCCGCAGATCTATTATTCCTACCCTCTAGTGGGGTTTTAACTCGAGTGGCGGTGTTCTAACGCGAGGCAGGCCATTTAGCTAGGGCAGACAGAGGCTGGGTTGGACCGAGTGTATTCGCTTGTAGCTATGCTCTACCTCCCTAAAACTAAAGGGCTTGAAATAAATGTCCCTCTACTATACAACACCGTAACTTCTCATAATTTCGCGAGTTTTCCGAATCTCTTTACTATCGGAGACTGTGATATTTCTGCCAGCGTTGGATATCATTTACGGAAAATATCACACATATGTATATATGTATCTGACCCAACTACTTAAAGGTGTATAAAAAAAACACCAAAAACACAGAGTTATATAACCATTCACCCCTAAGTATCTTAACATGGACTGCTCCAATTAGCAAAAATCTTTAAAATATAATAATTCTAAAACTACTCGTCTTATGAACGCTAAATTTGGTATGGAAATAGTGTTCAACATGTACTATCGCAAAAGAGGAAAAAAAAGTACCCAAATATTACACATACATTTTTAGTAAACAAAAACAATAGAAAACCTTAATTCGGCCATAACTTTGTAATTGTTTGTCCTATGGTCGTCAGATTTGGTACGTAAATAGTTTTCAACATGTACTATCGTATGGAAGGAAAACGAATACCCATCATTTCACATACGCTAATTAGCTGACGAAAACAATAGAATTTGTAATTAGGCTATAACTATTGACTGTTTGGTCCGATCGTTCTCAAATTGGGTATGTAAATAGTGTTCAACATGTACTATCTATCGTATGAGAGGTATAGAGAATACCCAATATTACACACACGCAATTAGTAAACAAAAACAACAGAAAACCTTAATTAGGCCATGTAATCGTTTGTTCTATGGTCGTCAGATTTGGTATGTAAATAGTGTTCAACATGTACTATCTATCGTATGAGAGGTAAAGAGAATACCCAAATATTACACACACGCAATTAGTAAACAAAAACAACAGAAAACCTTAATTAGGCCATGTAATCGTTTGTTCTATGGTCGTCAGATTTGGTATGTAAATAGTGTTCAACATGTACTATCGTATGGGAGGCTAAAGAATACCCAATATTACACACACGCTAATTAGAAATAGAATTTGTAATTAGGCCATAACTTTTGAAAATCCAAATACTCGTGAACTACTTGACCGATTGGCTTCACATTTTGTAGGACGCTAGAGTGGACGGACGGATGGCTACCGTTTAAAGATAGTCGGTAGCTCTTCGAGGACGGTTATAATGAGTTAAAGCGAAAGAGGGACATAACTCGTGATCTACTCGACCGAATGCCCTCGAATTTTGTAGAAGGCTAGAGTGGATGGACGGCTACCGGTTAGACACAGTGGTTAGCTCTTCGATGACAATTCTAATGAGCTACTTGAGCTAATCTAATGATGACTTATATGAGGAGGTAGTTTTTCCATTCTATAAATCACCAAACTTTGATAGAATGTGTATGTACATGATAGCTACGTCGTGTTCCGAATTAATATTGCAAGGTCAATGTCACCAATGCTAGCATGGCTTAACGCAGATACGCTCTAGCGGATCATTTCGGATTTATCAACTATCAACATGTGCCAATAATGGTCATGACGTCGCTATTCAGAGGTACGTGCAGTCAGGAGTCGATAAGGAACAGTAAGTAATGAATGAGGAGTCGATAAAGAACAGTGAAGAACAGTGATGAGTCACTAAGGAACAGTGAGGAGTCCAGGCGCGGATACAGAAATAATTGCAGGGGGGGGGGGGGGGGGGTCTGTAATTAAAATTCGGCGTACCCGACCTCCGCGCGCTCGAAATTGTAAAGTCGGGGGGTCTGCGGGTCCTCCCCCATGAAATTTTTAAATGCCAGATCGCCGCAGATGCGATTTCCTGACATCTAGGCCACGAAAAAAGTCATCCAACTATCCGAGTTTTTTTGCCGGGAGCAGTGGGGGGGGGGTGGGGGGGGGGGTCCGGACCCCCTGTACCCCCCCACCCTGTATCCGGGCCTGGAGTCGGTGAGGAACAATGAAGAGTCGATGGGGAACAGTCAGGAGGCGTGAGGAGGCATGAAGAGGCAATGATTATGCGATTGCAAGAGTGTAAGATCGTATACACGGAACATATAAGGCCCACAAACAATAATACATATCTATTTATTCATGAAATAGGCAACTTGTTGATATGCTAGCTAATAATAATATCCAAGTGGTACACACACTCGTCAATGCTCTGGAAAATCGATTTACAGATTAACACGAAAATCTATATAATTTACACTGTTTAGTATCCAGCTCCATATCGCTCCACTGGTGCCCTCTGGCGAGGAGTTAAACAAAACACAATGTTGTGTACAGATAATCCGTTTATACATTCGCAACGAAACTCTATCCAATTTTATATATTTTAGCGTCTCTGTCCATCGGTGACGCCGCCCTCTTCCTACTCTTTCTTTCCAGTTCGCTTCTCGCCATTTCCACTTGCTGCTGCGCCGGGTGGCGGACTTCCAGGCTTCCTCATCATCGAAATCTTCGTCCATTTTGAGATCGGAAACAGTTTTCTTTATAGTCGTATAGACTGGTTCTTTACGCAGCGCGTTAAACCATAACATTTTGTTCACGAAACTATTCATCAGCGCCTTTCTGTATATGTCTTTCATTTGTTCATATACGTGCCCACAGGCATCGGACTGATCGCCAGCACTTTGCGTGTATTTTTCAACCCGCTCCTCAAACTCTGGTTGACATTGTTCGAACGCCTCTTCCACGAGCAAATTCCAGGAATCCTCCTCCTCCTCCTCCTCAGAGGTTTCACTCGAACTTCCTTCATCCAATTCATTATCCGATACGGCTACGCTTTCGTCATTGTTATGCATGGTCTTCTTATGACTCAACATGTTGTCTCGCCTTTTAAATTCGTTGGAACAAATATCGCATGTGAAGATCTCGAAGTCTTTCTACTGAATGTGGAGGAGTGAGGAGTTACGGTGTAGAGGGACATTTATTTCAAGCCCTTTAGTTTTAGGTAGGTATAGCCTAGCTACAAGCGATTACACTCGGTCCAACCCAGCCTCTGTCTGCCCTAGCTAAATGGCATGCCTCGCGTTAGAACACCGCCACTCGAGTTAAAACCCCACTAGAGGGTAGGAATAATAGATATGCGGATGTTGTCTCGCCTTTTAAAGTCCTTTTGGAGAGGTACGCTTCTTTGAACGAGTCTCAACGCGTTCCAACAATATACACGACGTCACCGTTTGTTCGTACATGATATTTTGGCGGAGCATCCAATCAAAACCTTGGCGGTTAATTTGAATTTTTGATTTTGGCAGCGCATTCGATCAAAAACACTTTGAATTTTTGAATTTTGGCGGGGAAATTTTTGGGGGGGGGGGGAAATTGGATGTTCAGCTTCAGTTTCCTTTGGGGGTTAGGCGTCCACCGTACATACTACTTATATTTTTATGTAAATATTGAGTTCTGATTTTGGGAATTTCACTCATTTTTAACAGGTTCAATACAGGATAGTCCAACCCGTTGGCCCGGCCTTAAATGACCTTAGCTGTTGATAGGCCGTTAAAGGTGCATTATAGGATTTTTTGGGTAAAATATTAAACAAAATAAAAACAGGTTTTTATCATGGCCCTGTGTAAAGTGGTTTGATTCAAGATATATGACGATACTTAATGTACCAATATCGGTGAAAATAGAAACCACCCAGCTAGCCTAGTATTGTCATATATCTTCAATTAGACCACTTTACACATGGCCAATATGTTATAATTTGTTTTAATATTTCTTCAAACAAATCCTATAGTGCCCATTTAAACACCAATACTCAATCAATTTAACTCTTCCAGAGCGGGAACCAAAAATGATCGGTTTCTTTTTTTATTTCTATCACATTTATTACTAAAAACATATGTTTGCAGAAAATGAGAACCGTTTCCAATAGAGACGATGTTCATGCGCTGCCATATTATGTTTTTGCTAAAGGGGCCCTATAGGATTTCTTTTAAATATTTAAAAAATAAAAACATCTTTTCATCATGGCACTGTGTAAAGTGGTTTAATTGAAGATATATGACGATACTAGGACCGTTGGATGGTTTCTTTTCACCGATATTGGTACATAAATATAATATTTTCTATCTTATTGAACCAACAAGATATGAAATCTGATAGTTATGTACATATATAGTTGAATATAGAAAACACCTAGCAGTCATAGTATCATCATATAGCTTCAATTAAACCACTTCACACAGGGCCATGATGAAAACATAAATATTTTTTAATCCTATAGTGCCCCTTTAAGAATGAATCATTGAAAATAAAAAATGAACGACACACTGTAATTCATATAGTAAGGGTTAAGACAAATACATTTGTTCAATGAGTCCTGTCACTTCAATGTACAAGTTCAGTCCATCCTCGGCACTGAATGGAAGCTGCAAATCTGGTTTCAGCAAGTAGGCAAGTTCTTCAAATTCTGGAGAGGAAACATATCGGTCGGTGCTGTAAAGTTTCAAGCAGACCTGAACATCAGCGTTATCTATTTTCGTTCCATAGTCACGACACTTGTATAATTCGGGAATGATTAACAAACAGTCTGGTTTGCCTTGAGTTAATTCATTATTATTTTGCAGCCTGAGTGTATGCAAGTTCCAGTGCTGAGAAATTATATCCAATTCTGCTTGAATTAATTGCATGAACACAAATATTAAACATTCAACATGCAAGGGATCTGTATCTTTATACAAGTTCAAATCTCTCATGTCCTTAAACAAATGTATCCACCAGTGCACACCTTGTGTTCCGTGATAGAAAATGCTGCTCCAGTCCCAAGGGAATTAGTAGCAATAACGTCAGTAGTACGTCAGAAGTCAAAAGTAAGTTGCAAGTCATAAGTCGCAAGTACTAAGTAGTAAGTCGCAAGTACTAAGTCATAAGTAGTAAGTCGCAAGAAGTAAGTTATAAGCCGCAAGTAGTAAGTCGCAAGTAGTAAGTTATAAGTCGCAAGTAGTAAGTCATAAGTAGTACGTCGCAAGTATTAAGTCGCAAGTAGTAAGTTATACATCGCAAGTAGTAAGTCATAAGTAGTAAGTCGCAAGTCACAAGTTGTAAGTCACAATAAGTAAGTCGCAAGTCACAAGTAGTAAGTCATAAATAGTAAGTCGCAAGTAGTAAGTCGTAAGTCATAAGTAGTAAGTCGCAAGTAGTAAGTCGCAAGTAGTATGTCGTAAGTCATAAGTCGCAAGTATTAAGTCATAAGTCGCAAGTAGTAAGTCTTAAGTCGCAAGTAGTAAGTCAGAAGTATTGAGACAGAACGAGCAAGTTCGATTTCATAATGCATCAATTTATCCGAGGTCATTCCCACCCCACTCTCACCGACTCAACTCACCCCTGAAACGAGAATGTTTCAAACCCTGTCTTGATTTGGACGCCAAATTAAGAACTCCCTTGCGGTTTACGTAGCGGTCTAACTCACATTGTGATATATACTATTATTGTCTATATAGAATGTATGTATATTGATTGAATATACTAATTTTCTTGATTTTTATCAGTTCAAATATAGTGCCATTTATCCGTGCAAACACACCTTTGAAACAAGATACCCTAGCCTGG
Source organism: Conchocele bisecta (assembly GCA_029237695.1). Classification (NCBI taxonomy): domain Eukaryota; kingdom Metazoa; phylum Mollusca; class Bivalvia; order Lucinida; family Thyasiridae; genus Conchocele; species Conchocele bisecta. The sequence goes on along the minus strand of CM055272.1, from coordinate 97,445,774 downwards.
TACAAAATATACAGGAACAAGTCATATGTTTGGAATACGTAATTCAAGTGGACATTTGTGATCATGTTTCTTTAATTATCTATGAAATAAATCTCGTACCTGTATTTGTAAGCCGACGTGAAAGTCCTCGAGTCTGCCGATATTCACGCACCATCATTGATAACCACGACTTGTTCTGCATTGTTCGCGCCATCTTTCAAGTCACAAGTAATAAGTAGTAAGTGGCAAGTGCTAAGTCAGAAATAGTAAGTCACAAGTGGCAAGTCAAAATGTCCCTCCAGGGCTTCCGTAGAATTGCGTCCGGGGGATGTGTCTGAACATCTATTAGAAATGCCAACTCGCAATTAAGCAATTTGATTGTATGAGCCTAAGCTCAAGTTGCTAGATTCCAAATATTGAAATATATTAAACTGAAGATTAGCGCAGGCGATAGTGCATGTTAATCAGCAGAATTGCGGCGCTATACACATATGTATAGTTTAAACATAGTTTATTGCATATAAGTGCAATGGGCTTGTATGGAACGCCATGGCTGTCTTGTATTACGATAAAGTATTTTATGCAGTACTAACGTCAATATATGAACTCATTATGTGTATATATCGAGTCAATATATGAGCTCATTATGTGTATATATCGAGTCAATATATGAGCTCATTATGTGTATATATCGAGTCAATATATGAGCTCATTATGTGTATATATCGAGTCAATATATGAGCTCATTATATCGTGTCAAAATATATCTTATGTAGTACGATCATATGAGCTCATTATGTGTATATATCGAGTCAAAATATGAGCTCATTATGTGTATATATCGAGTCAAAATATGAGCTCATTATGTGTATATATCGAGTCAATATATGAGCTCATTATGTGTATATATCGAGTCAAAATATGAGCTCATTATGTGTATATATCGAGTCAATATATGAGCTCATTATGTGTATATATCGAGTCAAAATGCAAATATATTATATCATTATGTTTTAATATTGAGTCAAACGTTCAATATATCATACCAGTATGTCTTTATATCGAGTCGAACGTTCAATATATCATAACCAATATTTCTTTATATTGAGTCAAAACTTCAATACATGATATCATTTGTCTTTATATTAAGACAACATTTCAATGTATGATATCATAATGTATTTGTATTGAGTCGAAACGTCAATTTATTATACCATAATGTCACTGTATTGGGTCGAAACTTCAATATATGATGTCATTCGTCTTTATATTAAGTCTACATTTCACTGTATGATATCGTTATGTCTTTATATTGAGTCGAACGTCCAATATATGATACCATTATGTCTTTATATGAAGTCAAAAGTTCATTATATGATACCATTATGTCTTTATATTGAGTCGAAAGTTAATTTAACAATTCGTTCCCATGGGAACGAATTGTTATTTCGTGGGAACCAATTGTTATATCGTGGGAACCAATTGTTAATTCGAGTGAACGAATTGTTAAATTGAGGGAACGAATTGTCATTTAGTGGGAACGAATTGCTAATTCGAGGGAACGAATTGTTATATCGTGGGAACGAATTGTTAATTCAAGGGAACGAATTGATAAATTGAGGGAACTAATTGTTATTGCGTGGGAACGAATTGTTAATTTGAGGGAACGAATTGTTAAATTGAGGGAACGAATTGTTATTGCGTGGGAACGAATTAATAAAAAAAAATCCATGTGCGCTGTGGGGCTCCGTAGATTTATGCACAAATTATGGAATATATAGTTCATTCATGTATTACGAATACGTTGAATAGAAAGCTTCACTCTCTAGCAGTGCAGGGTTTAGGGTAAATTTATGTTAGATGTCTGATAGAATAATTGAGGGAAATTGATGGAATAACATAATGATAAGAGCTCGCGCTGTTATTTTGAAAGCAAGATTAGATTTGAAGTAGGAAAATACATAAATATTTGGACTATCTGAGTTACGAGTGGATAACACGCTCTGGGTCCGAATACGTAACACATTTCGTAACCCTACACCAATTTCACTGGATATATGCAGGCAACAATTTGTTATTGTTCTTTTGTCTATTACTGCTATGATGAGTGACCGTGACTGTGACTGTGACTGTGACTGTGACTGTGACAAATGGTTCTTACATTGTCAACAACTGCGTACCCAGTAGCCTATTTCACCAACATTGCAAAGTATACTTTTCTAGCAAAGTATACTTTGAGGGAGAAATTTTCAATTTTAGGATAAATTTATTAATTTTTATTATACTGAATTTATTACATTATCACAGCCATTTTGGCTGTGATAATGTAATACATTCAGTATAATAATTATGCATACTTTTAATCATCAAATATATGCAGTCGTTAGTTCTACATGTATATGAAATAATGTATTTCATGAAAAATAAATGATTACTCCCGCAAAGTATACTTTGCTAGAAAAGTATACTTTGCAATGTTGGTGAAACGGCTAATGGTCATCATGCGCGTCGGTTTTGTCTGATATACACGAGTGTTCATTTGAATCCCATTACAGCGAGTCTGAGAGTATACTTCACATTACTTCTTTGTGAAATGTTGTGCGCGTTTTGTAAACCCTCATGCTCATCTTTCTGAATATCTCGTAACGATACAAGTAACAGCTTTTCAGTAGTGTTACAATTCCACACCGATTTCACAACCGCCTGCATATTTAGAATAGTCTGTACATTTCAATTGATGGATTTACATTTATTGAGCATAGTCTGCATATGCTCAATAAATGTACATGTAAATCCAATACTTGTTTACAAGAACACATTGTTAATGTGAAATTTACAGTCTATTTTAATGTTGTACTTACGAACATTTTAGTCGTACGAAGTTTAGTGAAACGGCCCCCAGGTACATTTAGGAAACCTAGTTAACCCTTTCACTCCTAAATATAAGATGTGTTTTCCCATGTTAAGTGTGGGCTATTCCATTAATAAAACACAACTGTTGTTTAGAAATTTTAAAATAATGACATTTGCAAATAAATGTACTGTATATCATGGGAGACGACTCGTTACGAGCCGGCTGATCTGTTGTTGCGAACAGTAAATCTTGCAATGTACTCCAGTACCGTCCGTAGCGACGGTACGGGAGTAGATTGATAAAGTTACTGTTCGCAACTAGCTGATCTGGACCTACTGTACAGTGTTTGCAACTGTTGGCTTTATGGTCTGTATTGTTGAACCGGTAAACATCTACATCTACTCCGTTTGCTGAGCTCAGTGTTGCCACAGCGTGGAGAGGCAGTCTGATGTTTAACTACGCTCTTTGTAAACATAGTACGGCCCTAGCAAGTTCTTCCTCTGTTATGCGTGCGCGTGCGGGTTTGTTTTGAGAGTGGTTCTATGAAAAAACAAACAAACTGTGTATGTTATTTTACACTATTTACTGGTAAAGTAATATGAACATTGATTTGGGACTTGTCTAAGTTTTAAATCCGTTTATGAATTTACACTTAATAAGTTTAAGAAGAGTGTTTTCTTTTTATTTAATGGCAATTTAAATTTGTGTTAAAAACTTCATCAACCCTTTGCACACTGCAAAGGGTTGAGGAAGTTTATAACATAAATTTACAGTCGTTTTTTTTCAAAGCCTTTTTTGTTTTTACCAGATACGGATAGCAGAGGAAAATAATGGCATGGCTTACGATCTTTTTTATCAGCCGGTGGCCTTGTCTAGTCGTGTGAACGACCACTTGAGGTATTTACCGGATGATTTCACACTGACTAATCAACCGAGCGTGCTCTGGCAGAGCTTAGCGTTGCTACAATTCAGAATCGGTTATTTAGATAAGTGTGTGTCGTATCTGTAATGATCTCTGATATGACACTCGAGTTGCTCCATACATTACACCAATACATGGCGACAATATCAACACAAATTTAAACTGTAAATTATGTCGAAAGGTGACATAAATGAACCTTATGCCCGTCATGGCGCGTGCGACCAATAACACATACACCAGTCGCAAATACAACGGTCGCCATGCGGTGAGGCGTAATCGTACGACGTATCGGACGTACCGACCGACCGACGTACCGACCGCCGTACCGACCGACCGACGTATCAACCGACGTACCCACCGACGTACCCACCGGCGTACCGACCGACGTACCGACGTCCTGACCGACCGACCGACGTACCGACCGACGTAATGACCGACCGACCGCGCTCCTTTCCATCACATAGGCGCATGATGGCATCGAGAAGGATGGTGTACAACTGCATGCATTAATAAGAATTCCAGAGTCCTGCGTCCACAGACGTCACTTACATCGTATTTTACGGCGATTAAATGTTCTGATAACTGACTCCAGCCTCATGAAATAGCAGTAAATTACGAAATCTGCCATATTTATATGCATTTATTGATATCCCATTTATCACTGCTAAATATTACCAGCTCTCCAGACTGGGACAATTGACCATAACACGTCTGTGACCAGCACGTGTGTCGTCCAGATCTACCTGCGCATCCATACAGCATTGTCAGGGCAACGCTGTTCATGACTCATTTACGTATCATTCCAGGGTCCAGCAAGTTAATTATACCATACATCAATTAGGCGCGAACTAATCCGGACCTACGTGTTTTCACAGATGCGCCAGCAATTCATTATGAGGCCAGATATGTAAAACGTTAACGTAATTGCCGCCGTGGGTGTGAATATTTATAATATATTAACTGTAAATAAGCAGGTACATGTCCCGGTATGACCAGTATAGCCCCAGATCTGTCTGCGCAGACTGACCAGGGTGATATGATATACGCCATACAATCAAGCCACAGTTAGATCACGGTCAGTCCGCATGTATGAGGAGATAATCCGCGAGCTCTAGCGAGTGGATTATCGATCGTACATGGGGACGAACGTGATCTAACTGTGTCATCACATTCTAATGTCCATACATTGCCCATGTGCTGTGTAAATGCAGAAACAAAACTTGAAAATGTATCAAAGATATGATAATACAGCATTACGGATAACAAAAATAAATTGCAGCACATTTATATAGCTTACGAAGGATCGAAACATTATGTATTAGTGATTTGTGGCTGTGACTGCAGAAATTGGCTGAAGGGTTTTGTGACGACTTTAGATCCAGATCAGCATGTGCATCCACACCATCTTTGGACCAATCGATTCAGCCGATATATCTCTGAATTCCGATTGTCCGATATACATTGCATATGCACATTCGCGGTTGCGTTTTGTTCCCATTGGAAACGTGGTCCAACCTGGGCCAAACATGGCTCAAGCATGGTCCAAACGTTGTCCAAATGTGGTCCAACCGTGGTCCAACCGTGGTCCAAACGTGGTCCAAACATGGGCTAAACGTGGGCCAAACGTGAGCCAGACGTGGGCCAAACGTGGTCCAAACGTGGGCTATACGTGGTCCCAAAGTGGTCCAAACGTGGGCCAAACGTGGGCCAAACGTTTTGGCTAACAGGAATACTGGAAACGCGCGTTTGGACCAAACGCGTGTTTCCAGTATTCCTATTAGCCAATCAAATCCCTGACTTCCATGTTCATACACCTAACAACGGGGTTTCTCGTTTTTTACAGAGTTCGAGCCGTTTTCAGTTTTCTGGTTTTCTTATCCAATGAAAATGCCGTTTTCTCATAACGTTTCCTCCAAAAAACATGCGCATGCGCAGTGAAACGAAAACGGGTTCCAACCTATCGTGTTCGTTCGTGTGTGCACTTACACGCTGACCCCACTGTATATAGTTATTTGATTGTAACATGAATGTGACTAGTGGCCAGAACAGAACAGAAGCTTCTGTCTATATAAGTACAGTTGTACAAGTATCCATGTTGCCACTAAACAACGCCATTTTTCAGAGTGTACTTTCTGCTGGTACAGAACTAGCAGCTATAAATGATTGAATTATCTCCCATGCTTATCGCCATATATGGAAACCTAAGACAGATACATACATATACAAGCAACAAGTAACACTGATGGGAGATGCACACCTCAATCTGTAACCTAAATCTCTAAATCATTCGACCGTCACCTTTAGCACAGGGGCCACATACATGTAGGTGGGCTATACATGTACAACGAAAACATAAAACGGAGATGACAAATGAGCACATGTAGTTATATCCAGTCCGATGTACGGTGACAGAGATAAGCTGATTATACAGTTTGTAGCTGTCAACTTTAACGCACGTTTCTAAATTATTTGACATTAACATTGAGCACAGGAACAGCTCTACAGAGCGAGTTATACACTGAACGTGTGGATGCTGACAAATGAACACATGCCGTTTCAAGCTAATCCGACTTACAGTAACAATGATAGTAGGTAGCTGAAAACGTTAAAGCAAATCCGGGACACACAGGCGAACAGACAGACAGACGTAGACGGTGGTGACTGTATGTACCCCGTAATTGGTGTTGAGGTACATAAAACTTGTATGTGACTATGGGTTTTGCAATCAATGTAGATTCAAATCAGCCTGTGCATCCGCACAGTCTGATAAGGATCTGCACTGCTCGCAATTCAATCAATGAAACCACCACCACGCTTCTAACAATCACACTATAGCTTTATCAGGCTACAGGAGTGTGATATTTGATCAGGATATACTCTGTTCACAAATCCCATAAGCCCCATTTCTCCAATCACATCCACATATCATGTATATTCCTTGGAAATCGATCAAATAAAGTGGTGTGTTCGGTTTATATAGGTCATCTGCAGTCAACAAGGCGTAAATCCACATATGAATATCTGAGACATCCCTTTAAATCACCCACGCAGATTGATAAAGATATGCAGCTTCACTGCAAGCCTCATGCACATCACACGTATACATGTAATATTAACCCGTGCAAACCAGGAACTGTGAGTTTCCACAGGCCAACGACTCGTACGTACCCAGTACTTTAAAGTGGTTCTTTCAAGAATTAGTTCATCTACATGCTGCGTAAAATGAAGGAACGAATTGTTAGGTTCCTAATATTCGCCTCCGAGGGGCGTAGAAACGCACGACTGACATTTAAGTGAATTTGTATTCGCCTCTACCATGTCTACGGGGCGTATATAAGATGCTTAATGAGGGATAGTAGCAGTTAGCTCCCGTTGAATTCTATTTATATAACTCCGGTCCAAATTGTGTAATTTAGGGCCTTATTCCTTGTAAAAAGGCGAGTGTAGAATGATGTGATGTGAAAATGAGAAATTATAGTGATTTCGACTAGTGTCGATCAAGATCATCCGACATATCTGCGCAATCTCACCCGGGACTGCTTTATTTGCCAGATTCATATAATCACACTTATTAATGTCATTGCAATCATTGTAGACTCAGATCAGACAGAACTGTGCAGTCTGATATGGGTCTACTCTGTTCGCAAAACTCAATTTGTGTGCTATTCAATAAAAAATAAACGCTGACATACTGCATAGGACCGGATGTCTATAAATAGATTTGCAACGGGAGATAACTAGCTACGATCCCTCATTGTGATATTTACGCGTCGTACAAACGAAGGAACGAACGAAATGTAAGGTTCTTAATATTTCGTTTGATTGCGGCAAATGGACGAAGAGACGAACTTTTCGTAACTGGCCGCTACAGGTTCATTAAAGGTACATGCCCACTCAGTAGGCACACAATGTTCTTTATATCGGAGACATTTTCTAGCAAATTAAACCTTCATTCACCATTAGCCCACGCATTGATTGGCATTATTATGCATTTTATATCAGACGTAAAATGTCCACACTGATATCAGGGGCGATAACAGTGTTTCCTTAAAATGTTAACGGAAATTTCTATTTATGCTCTGTATTTATTTCTGTATGTGCAATACTCATACTTTATAATCTGTCTATATTATTATTTTTTCATGTGACGCATTTAATTAGTATAAATAACTAAATAATATCATGCCTCATTTGCGTATAAATATATCCTGATATCAGTAAAATAAATATTACTAAATGATTATACAGCGGGCACTCGTAATATTTAGAACGGGTGGAATAGTGACACAAGTATGCACTAATTTAATTCCTATAAAGAACATTGTGTGCATATTGAGTGGGAATGCACCTTTAAGCACACGCACCATTTGCAGACATTTCTGAATTTCTATGAATGACGTTTCCCTGAATGCACCGGTAATACACGGCTGAAATGTAAGTGAAATTACCAGGCAATGACAGGGTAAGCCATGTCTGGCAGGGAACCGAGTCACGATCTGACAAAACCGGGCTACTGACATATCTCACAAGTGTAGTCATACATTTACAGTGTAACCTCTCTAAACCGGACACTCTGGGAGGTCCCCAGCGTGTCCGGTTTATAGAGGTTTCACTGTAATCCAGGTATATATGAGCATTTGACTGCATGTGCATGTGTTTTGCAACATTGAACAGACAATAGCACCATTCATAATGACAGTAAACCCCATAGTAGTAAGACTGATATCAGATAACTGGGTGTCCATTTTACACACGTTTTGCGTAAACTATTGGATTTATTTTATAAACAAAAATATGTTTGCATTACTGAAAAATAACTACTATTGCATGTGCTAGTTTTCAGGCGATCGATGGTAACTAATTTCATGTTATTAATTAAGCAAATATGTGGAACTTACTTCTGACCGTGGTATAGTATGGTCTTTTCACAACGAAACTAATTACATTTCGCAACTTATTACTGGTATGTGTAAAGCGAAAGTACCAACGGTATGGAATGCGATCGAAGTGAAACAACACATATTGAATATAAACTTGGAAAAGTCGCGGGAATACTGGACGCGGGAATACTATACGCTGACACCCACTGTATGTGTTATATGATCCTGGTATATCTGTCATCTTCAGTCAGTGACATTGGCATCTGCAGCGCGTGAGGAATTTTTGCACACACCATTCCATTGATTCAGGTATACAAGTTATGATACGCTATGGATGGTATCTCAAATTGTATGACGGCCTTTTATGCATCTGTGAATGTCATGTGAATATCATGTGAATATCGATGTTAGCACACACATGCAGGGGGCCGTTTCACTAAACTTCGTACGACTAAAATGTTCGTAAGTGCAAAATTATGATAGTCTATACATTTCACATTAACACTGTTTTATTGTAATCAATGATTTGATTTACATTTATTGAGCATAGGCTGCATATATATAGGCAGCCTATACTCAATAAATGTAAATCCATCAATTGAAATTTCCAGACGATCCTAAATGTGCACTTACGAACATTTTAGTCGTACGAAGTTTAGTGAAACGGGCCCCATGCAACTAATAAATCAACTACATGTATTTTGTTACGGAGGACAGGATCTTTGGTGTTAAACTGTTGTATACCTATGGAACTACGACACTGATTGTTATATTGTGTAGCTAATGCGAAATAAACATTGTCGACAAACTGACATATTAGTATACTTAATGCCAAAAGAAACCTTACAGTATATAAATTGTTCTATATTTCTTGAACAAATATGTTTAAAAATCTGATGTAAACTGTTGTTTAATGCTGAATCTAATCTGCAACTACTGCACCAAAACATTAGATGCACGTGTTTAAAGAGATTGTGTAAACAATGAAAAGACAACTCGTTACTGCAGTTTTTGAAATGAAGGGTGTTATTGCCTTTTCATTGTTTACACACTCTCTTGAAACACATGCATCTGATGTTTTGCTGCAGTAGTTGCAGATTAGATTAAGCATTAAAAACATGTTACGTCAGGTTTTTAAACATATTTGTTCACGAAATATCGAACCATGTATACTACTGATGTATACTACTGATGTATACTACTGATGTATACTACTGATGTATACTACTGATGTTTACCACTGATGTATACTACTGATGTATACTACTGATGTATGCCACTGATGTATACCACTGATGTATACTACTGATGTATACTACTGATGTATACACTGATGTATACTACTGATGTATACTACTGATGTATACCACTGATGTATACCACTGATGTATACTACTGATGTATACTACTGATGTATACTACTGATGTACACTACTGATGTATACTACTGATGTATACCACTGATGTATACCACTGATGTATACTACTGATGTATACTACTGATGTATACTACTGATGTATGCCACTGATGTATACTACTGATGTATACTACTGATGTATACTACTGATGTATACTACTGATGTATACTACTGATGTATACTACTGATGTATACTACTGATGTATGCCAACCACTGATGTATGCCACTGATGTATACCACTGATGTATACTACTGATGTAATCCACTGATGTATACCACTGATGTATACTACTGATGTATACTACTGATGTATACCACTGATGTATACCACTGATGTATACTACTGATGTATACCACTGATGTATACTACTGATGTATACCATGCTGTATACTACTGATATACTACTGATGTATACTACTGATGTATACTACTGATGTAGTACTACGATGTTACTACAGATGTCACTACTGATGTATACTACTGATGTATACACTGATGTATACTACTGATGTATACTACTGATGTATACTACTGATGTATACTACTGATGTATACCACTGATGTTATACCACTCATGGTATACTACTGATGTATACTACTGATGTATACCACTGATGCATCTACTGATGTATACTACTATGTATACCACTGATGTATACCTGATGTATACTACTGATGTATGCCACTGATGTATACTACTGATGTATGCCACTGATGTATACCATTGATGTATACCACTGATGTATGCCACTGATGTATACTACTGATGTATGCCACTGATGTATACTACTGATGTATGCCACTGATGTATACCACTGATGTATACCACTGATGTATACTACTGATGTATGCCACTGATGTATACTACTGATGTATGCCACTGATGTATACCACTGATGAATACCACTGATGTATACTACTGATGTATACCACTGATGTATACTACTGATGTATATCACTGATGTATACTACTGATGTATACCACTGAGGTATACTACTGATGTATACCACTGATGTATACTACTGATGTATACCACTGATGTATACTACTGATGTATACTACTGATGTATACCACTGATGTATACCACTGATGTATACTACTGATGTATGCCACTGATGTATACTACTGATGTATGCCACTGATGTATACCACTGATGTATACCACTGATGTATACTACTGATGTATACCACTGATGTATACTACTGATGTATATCACTGATGTATACTACTGATGTATACCACTGATGTATACTACTGATGTATACCACTGATGTATACTACTGATGTATACCACTGATGTATACTACTGATGTATACTACTGATGTATACCACTGATGTATACCACTGATGTATACCACTGATATACTACTGATGTATAGCCACTGATGTATACTACTGATGTATACCACAGTGTATACTACTGATGTATACTACTGATGTAGTACTACTGATGTATGCCACTGATGTATACCACTGATGTATATGCACTACTGATGTATACTACTGATGTATACTACAGATGTACACTGATATACCACTGATGTATACTACTGATGTATAGCACTGATGTATACTACTGATGTATACCACTGATGATATACTACTGATGTATACACGTGATGTATACACTGATGATATACTACTGATGTATACTACTGATGTATACTACTGATGTATACTACTGATGTATACTACTGATGATACTACTGATGTGATACTACTGATGTATACTACTGCGATGTATAGCACTGATGTATACTACTGATGTAACTTATGTATACTACACTGTATACTACTATGTATCACATGATGTATACTACTGATGTATGCCACTGATATACTATGTTCACTGATGTATAGCACTGATGTATACTACTGATGTATACTACTGATGTATACTACGATGTATAGCACTGATGTATACTACTGATGTATACACTGATGACTGAGTATACTACTGATGTATCCACTGATGTATACTACTGATGTATACTACTGATGTATACTACTGATGTATACTACTGATGTATACTACTGATGTATACTACTGATGTATACCTACCATGATGTACTACCTGATGTATACTAGATGTATACTACTGATGTCACTGAGTATCTACTGATGTATACTACTGATGTATACTACTGATGTATACTATACTGATGTATCTACTGATGTATTCTACGTGTACTGATGTATACTACAGATGTGATACCCACTGATGTATACTACTGATGTAGCTGTATACCACTGATGTATAGCTGATGTATACTACTGATGTATATACTAGCTGATGTATACTACTGATGTATACTACTGATGTATGCCACTGATGTATACTACTGATGTATATGCTGATTTATTACTGATGATCTGATGTATACTACTGATGTATACCACTGATATACTACATGATGTATCCACTGATGTAACACTGTGTATACCTACTGATGTATACTACTGATATACAGATGTATACCACGATGTATACTACTGATGTATACTACTGATGTATACTACTGATGTATACCACTGATGTATACTACTGATGTATACTACTGATGTATACTACTGATGTATACTACTGATGTATGACTACTGATGTACACTACTGATGTACTACTGATGTATTACCTACTGATGTATACTACTGATGTATACTACTGATGTACATGATGTATACCACTGATGTATACTACTGATGTATACTACTGATGTATACTACTGATGATATACTGATGTATGCTGATGTATACTACTGATGAATCCACTGATGTATACTACTGATGTATACACTGATGATACCATGATGTATACTACTGATGTATACTACTGATGTAACTATGATGGTAGCACTGACTGTACCATATGTATACTACTGATGTATACTACTGATGTATGCACTACTGATGTATACTCTGATGTATACACTGATGTATACTACTGATGTATACTACTGATGTATACTGATGTATGCTGTGTACTACTGATGTATACTACTGATGTATACCACTGATACTACTGATGTATACCACTGATGTATACTACTGTATAACTATACTACTGATGTATACCTACTGATGTATACTACTGATGTATACCATGATGTATACTACTGATGTATACTACTGATGTATACTACTGATGTATACTACTGATGTATACTACTGTGTATTCTACTGATGTATACTATGATGTTATACTACTGATGTAACTACTGATGTATACTACTGATGTATCTACTGATGTATACCTTACTGATGTATACTTACTGATGTATACCATGATGTTTTTTACCACTGATGTATACCACTGATGTATACCACTGATGTATACTACTGATGTATCCTACTGATGTTATACCACTGATGTTTATACCTGATGTATACTATGATGTATACCACTGATGTATACTACTGATGTATCCCATGATGTATACCTACTGATGTATACCACTGATGTTATACTACTGATGTATACTACTGATGTATACTACTGATGTATACACTGATGTATACTACTGATGTATACCACTGATGTATACTACTGATGTATACCACTGATGTATACTACTGATGTATACACTGATGTATACTACTGATGTATACCACTGATGTATACTACTGATGTATACTACTGATGTATGCACTGATGTATACCCACTGATGTATACTACTGATGTATACTACTGATGTATATACTGTTGTATGCCAACCAGTGTATACACTGATGTATACCCATGATGTATACTACTGATGTATACTGATGTATACCACTGTTGTATACCACTGATGTATACTACTGATGTGCCACTGATGTATACACTGATGTATAGCTACTGATGTATACTACTGATGTATACTACTGATGTATACCACTGATGTATACTACTGATGTAATACTACTGATGTATACATGATGTATATACTGATGTATACTACTGATGTATATATGATGTATACTACTGATGTATACTACTGATGTATATACTGATGTATACTATGATGTATACCACTGATGTATACTATGATGTATACTACTGATGTATACTACTGATGTATCCACTTGATGTATACACTGATGTATACTATGATGTAATCAGATGTTATACTACTGATGTATTTCTACTCATGTATACCACTGATGTATACTACTGATGTATACTACTGATGTATCCATCTGATGTATATACTGATGTATGACTGATGTATACCACTGATGTATATACTGATGTTATACCACTGATGTATACACTGATGTATTTACTACTTATGATGCCACTGATGTATACCACGGTGTATACTACTGATGTATACTACAAGATGTATGCCACCTGATGTATCTTACTGATGTATACATGATGTATACTACTGATGTATACTACTGATGTATGCCAAACCACTGATGTATGCCACTGATGTATACATGATGTATACTACTGATGTATCCACTGATGTATACCACTGATGTATACTACTGATGTATACTACTGATGTATTACCACTGATGTATACACTGGATTGTATACTACTGATGTTACTCTACTGATGTATACTATGATGTATACACTGATGTATACTACTGATGTATACCTACTGATGTACACTATGATGTTATATACTGATGTATACTTACTGATGTATACTACTGATGTATACTACTGAAGATATAACCTACTGATGATATACACCTGATGTATACTTTACTGAATGTATACACTGATGTATACTACTGATGTATACTACTGATGTATACACTGATGTATACCACTGATGTATGCCATGGATGTATACCACTGATGTATACTACTGATGTATATCACTGATGTATATACTGATGTATACACTGAGTATACCTACTGATGTCATACACTGATGTATACACTGATGTATACCACTGATGTATACTTATGATGTATCACTGATGGTATACCATGATGTATACACTGATGTATATACTGATGTTATGCCTACTGAGTATACTACCTGAATGTATGCACTGATGTTTATACTGATGTATACACTGTTGTATATTACTGATGTATACCACTGATGTATACTACTGATGTATACCACTGATGTATACTACTGATGTATACCACTGATGTATACTCTGATGTATACCATGATGTTATACTGATGTATACCACTGATGTATACTACTGATGTATACTTACTGATGTATACATGATGTATACCACTGATGTTTATATGATGTATACCACTGATGTATACTACGTTGTATACCATGATGTATACTACTGATGTATCTATGATGTATACATGATGTATTTCCACTGATGTTTACACTGATGTATACCTACTGATGTATATACTGATGTATAACCACTGATGTATACCATGTGTATATACTGATGTATGACACTGATGTATACTACTGATGTATACCACTGAGTATACTACTGTGTATCCACTGAGTATACCTACTGATGTATACTAATGATTGTATACTACTGATGTATACTACTGTGTATACTATGATGTATTATATGATGTATATACTGATGTATACACTGATGTATACTACTGATGTATACACTGATGTATTACTATGATGTATACTACTGATGTATACTACTGATGTACACCAATGATGTATACTACTGATGTATACCATGATGTTTATACTACTGATGTATACTACTGATGTATACTACTGATGTATACTACTGATGTATGCCACTGAATGTATACCATTGATGTATACTACTGATGTTTATCTCTGATGTATTCCTACTGATGTATACCACTGATGTATACTATGATGTATGCCACTGATGTATACTTAAAGATGTATCCACTGATGTATACCTACTGATGTATAGCATGATGTAATACCTACTGATGTATCCTACTGATGTATACCAATGATGTATACACTGATGTATACTACTTATGTATGCACTGATGTATACTACTGAGGTATACACTGATGTATACTAATGATGTATGCCATTGATGTATACTACTGATGTATACTACTGATGTATACTACTGATGTATAACCTACTGATGTATAACTACTGATGTATACTTACTGAATGTATACCACTGATGTTATACTACTGATGTATACTACTGATGTATACCACTGATGTATACTACTGTGTATACTTACTGATGTATACACTGATGTATACATGATGTATACTATTGATGTATACCACTGATGTATACTACTGATGTATACACTGATGTATACTACTGATGTATTACTGATGTTATACATGATGTTATACCTACTGATGTATACTACTGTTGTATACTACTGTTTGATACTACTGATGTTATTACTACTGATGTATACCACTGATGTTATACCACTGATGTATACTAATGATGTATTTCACTGATGTATACCACTGATGTATACTTTACTGATGTATACCATGATGTATACCATGATGTATACTGATGTATCCATGATGTATACTACTGATGTATATACTGATGATACCACTGATGTATACCACTGATGTATATTACTGATGTATCCACTGATGTATACACTGATGTATACCTTACTGATGTATAAATACTGATGTATACTACTGATGTATACACTGATGTATACTACTGATGTAATGCCACGATGTATACACTGATGTATACCCACGATGTATTACTTATGATGTATCCACTGATGTATACTACTGATTGTATACCACTGATGTATACCACTGATGAATACCACTTGATGTATACTGAGGTATACCACTGATGTATACTACTGATGTTACATGAAGGTAATACCTACTGATGTTTTATAAATGAGGGTGATATCATGATGTATACCACTGATGTATACTACTGATGTATACTTCTGATGTATACTACTGATGTATACCACTGATTGTATACTACCTGATGTTTTATCCACTGATGTATACTACTGATGTACCACATGATGTATACCACTGAGTTTATACACTGATGTCTACTACGGATGTAGTACATGTTGTATACTACTGATGTATACCACTGATGTATACTACTGATTGTATTCCACTGATGTATTACTTACTGAGTATATTCCATGATGTATACTACTGATGTATACCACTGAATGTATACTACTGATGTATACTACTGTGTATACCCACTGATGTATACATGATGTATACTACTGATGTATACCACTGATGTATTACTATTGATGTATACTGATGTATACTTACTGATTGTATAACTACTGATGTATACACTGATGTATACATGATGTATACACTGATGTATCTACTGATGTATACCACTGAATGTATACCATGATGGTATACTACTGATGTATAGGCACTGAATTGTATTACTACTGATGGTATACATGATGTATACCATGATGTATACCACTGATGTATACCTTACTGATGTACCACTGATGTATACTACTGATGTATGCCACTGATGTATACTACTGATGTATGCCACTGATGTATACCATGATGTATATACTGATGTATACTACTGATGTATACACTGATGTATACTACTGATGTATACTATGATGTATACTACTGATGTATACCTACTGATGTATACTACTGATGTATACACTGATGTATACTACTGATGTATACCACTGATGTATACATGAATGTATAACTGAATATACTACCTGATGTATACACTGTGTATACCACTGATGTATACTACTGATGTTTATGCCACTGATGTATACTACTGATGTATGCCACCTGATGTATACACTGTGAATATTACTGATGATATACTGATGTATACTAACTGATGTATACTACTGAGGGTATACTATGATGTATACTACTGATGTATACCTACTGATGTATAACTACTTGATGTATACACTGATGTATACTACTGATGTATACCACTGATGTGATACTACTGATGTATCCACTGATGTATACACTGATGTATCCACTGATGTATACTATGATGTTAATGCACTGATGTATACTATGATGATACCAATGATGTATACATGATGTATACTGATGTATACTACTGATGTATAACTGATGTATACTACTGATGTTTATTACCATGAATGTATACTATGATGTATACCACTGATGTATACTACTGATGTTATATACTACTGATGTATCATGATGTATACCACTGAGTATACTACTGATGTATACATGATGTATTTACTACTGATGTATACTGATGTATAATACTGATGTATACTACTGATGTATACCACTGATGTATACACTGATGTATACTACTGAATGTATACTACTGATGTATTACCAATTGATGTTTAGACACTGATGTATACATGATGTTTATACTGATGTATACTACTGAGTATGCCATGATGGCTATACTACTGATGTATACCACTGATGTATACTACTGATGTATACTACTGATGTATACCTACTGATGTATACCACTGATGTGATATACTGATGTATCCACTGATGTAATACTACATGATGTATACTACTGACTGTATATACTACTGATGTACTAACTGATGTATACTACTGATGTATACTACTGATGTACACTACTGATGTATCCACTACTGATGTATACCTACCACTGATGTATACACTGATGTATACTACTGATGTATACTACTGATGTATACTACTGATGTATGCCACTGATGTATACTACTGATGTATACTACTGATGTATACTGCTGATGTATACTACTGATACTACTGATGTATACTACTGATGTATACTACTGATGTATACTACTGATGTAATCCACTGATGTATACTACTGATGTATAGCACTGATGTATACCACTGATGTATACTACTGATGTATACCACTGATGTATACACTGATGTATACCACTGATGTATACCACTGATGTATACTACTGATGTATACCACTGATGTATACTACTGATGTATACTACTGATGTATGCCACTGATGTATACTACTGATGTATACCACTGATGTATACCACTGATGTATACTACTGATGTAATCCACTGATGTATACTACTGATGTATACTACTGATGTAATCCACTGATGTATACTACTGATGTATACCACTGATGTATACTATTGATGTATACTACTGATGAGCGATACAATTTACTGACATTGGTACTATTGTGTCTGTCTACACATTCAAGATGTACGATTGTTTGAGTCATATCCATAAATCAATTGGAAAGCACTGCCAACTTGCATGTTTATGATAACGATATTAAAGTGGTCAAAGTATGTGCGTCAAATGCCCCCATGCAAACCGTCCCATCCCTCGACCCTCCCGTCCTGACCACCAAATCGCCACTGTATAACCGATTTGCTATCCCCCTTGTATATATATATAATGAACCTTCCGAATGGTACTTACAAGCGTCACACGATGGGATATGTTGATAGAAACTATGTACATCCAATACATAATACTGGGGCGTATATTGCTTTTGGAAAAGCAAACACATTGTTTTAAACTTGATGAAAGTGGGCGGAAATAAATTGATTTTGTGTAAATGTTCGACAGCCGGCTGACGAAACGGTCCGTAACGAATTTTGCAACTAACATAGAACCATATCAGTCCGTATATCCGGCATGTTAATTAGGACCTGCACTGGCCATAAGACTCCATTTAGTAAACCACCTATAGACAGCAGGTTTAAAGGCCCGAATATCTGTTGCATTATATGATTATGTTAAAAGTTAAAAAAAAAGCATGGTCGGCGTTTCCAGTTTTGAGTACAGTGGGGTCAGCGTGTAAGTGCACACACGAACGAACACGACAGGTTGGAACCAACCTGTCGTTTTCGTTCGTGTGTGCACTTACACGCTGACCCCATTGCAACTGATGAAACGATCCCCCCTCCGCTGACTTATCCACATGCCCTGTAAATGGCATAAAGGAAAAGAAACATGTTAAAATTGAAGTCGTCCATCAGATTTTATGTTTAATCCCAATGCGATTTTTCACGAAACCTGTTTTGAAAAATTGTCAATGATATTTCACAAAAATAACAACGAAATGACGTTGACGAATCTTGTAGGACAAATGCGGAATGACGTCCTGTATTAGCTTTGAAGAAGTCCTATTCTGGCATCATTTACAGAAAACATCGTAAATTTTGTAAAGCATGTCTCATGTCTGAAGTGGCATGTGAGCTTATGAATACAATCGCATGGACAGGCCCAATAATGATAAGGTCTCGATTCATGTTCTATTATTTTAGTTCATTTTAATGAAGCTACATTTGAACTACCGCGTATCAAACATGTATACATGTGTGGAAGGTCCCAGGGTATCCAGTTTAGAGAGGTTCCACTGTAAATCAGGCATATGACCATTTTTAAATGTATTTGCATGCTTTTCAATCATGAACATACGTTAACATCTGAGATGAATAATCAAAAATGCATAAAAACTAAGATCACATAGGTTGCCTTAGTGTCCGGTTTTGAGAGGTTCCACTGTAGAAGTCACGTAATTCATGTGTTTGATATTTATATTTCACTGTATCATGTATGACAGTATACGGGAACTTAGTGTGACATTCTGCAATTAATATGGACAAACTATTATTAGTACATGACTGCCGTTGTTCGACACCGCTCACAGCTGTCTTCAAACTTATAGCGCCGTGCTGTTTGATCATGGCTGTAGACAATGCTCATTTCGGGGCTAAGCCAACACCTACGTAATGCATGTGTTTCATGGCGCTACTAGAACGCGCCATTACATCACCAGATCAGTTCACAACGGTCGCACTGAAATTTTGAAATTGACGCGACGTGTACTGCGGTCCCGGAATTAAAACGTTACTGCGAGAGGTGATCCGCATGGTGTTCCTCCAGCCAAGGGTAGAAATCTTTCCACGCCAATCTCAAGAGCGCCTCATACAACAGTTTATGAAACCGCACTGCACGATTGTACTTTTCCCCTGTCATGACATTTTCTACAGAGCCTTCAGCGACGATTCCTGACTCGACTGCCAGGTCACGAAGTCCTGCCTCGCTGAACCGTTTACCAATTGTTCCCATTAGATTGCAGCAGGTGTGAAACACGCCCATTCTGAAGACATATGCTGGAATCTTTCTGCATGTCGCCAGCTGACGTCAATTGCCTTTTCAATAACAGCGAAAACAGCGAAAATACATGACACAACACATACAACATCTGCGTTCGATAATTGGGAGGATCTGCGATACAGCCGTATTTCTCCTGTTGACAATACAATTAAAACATGCAGCTTACCCATTGCTGACCAATGTCTTCACATCATATAAGCTTCTTGGCTCAATATAATCAGAGTTTTTGCATACTTGTTAGTATGAAGCTGTTATTAATACTATGTAATACTAAATGTATCGACACAAGTCATCAAACACACTTCACATTAGATAGCAACTCGCAACATTTTCGTAATTTTACAAACAAATGCTATAAATTGGATTTTTCTCAAATAATTTTCGTCTGAAAAATAGCTGCAAAATATAAACATATTATTTTGTTATTAAATCCATCAAATTGACAGATATAACATCATTGACAGACATAACATCATTAATATCATGTTTGCATAGCAATATGTATGGGTAAGTAATTTTGCAAAAAAAAGACAATGGCGGCCATTTTGTTTTGCAAAATACTAGGCTTAAGCTACCGATTTGAAATGTCTAGCAAGCAGAAATATATACAGTATGTGTCTCTGAACACATTGGCACCACTTTTGTCCGGTGCGCTCTGATGGTATCAACCAGCCCAAAATAATGGCAATGGCCTTAGGCCTACATCTATGTGTAAATCAGCTGTTTGAATGGAGCAGATTATCAAAGTACCGAAAGTACTGCATATTTGTTATACGATATTTCCGACGGAAATGTAAAATTACCCTCGGGAACTGCTTGAACCCACTGCCTACGGCCTTGGGGTTCAAACAGTTATATCGTGCCACGGCAAACGTTTACCCACTGCTGGACATTGTCGAACCTTATACTTCCTAGAGCTATGGTACATGCACTTCAGTAGCCGGTGATTGACAAAGTACACAATTGCTGCTTATAACAAGCAAACCGTCTTTCTATACATTACTTAACGTGTGACGCCCATCTGACTGCAAGGAGTGGCGTCACAACATATTATATACGTTCGTAAAACAAAGTAAACAAGAAAAGTATTGTTTTGCATAAACGTCAGACCGCCCAGCCAATAGTTGTATGTTACAACGGCTGTACATGTACTAGTTCAACAATCGTTCCTAATAAATGCACTATGATTGGAGATTGTTGTTTATTGCCATGGAGGCCAGTTTAGACCCAGATCAGCCGGCACATCCTCGCAGTCTGATTAAGTCTTCACTGTTGGCGTTACCAGTAGAGTTCTGTACCAGGCTGCACGTGTTACCTTACGGCAGCGATCCAAGCCACAAATGATATCACCCTTACTTTCCTAGAATCACAGTTCTCACGTGGTGTTGAAACCATGACAACAGTGGCACGTCAACCGTGACGTTTGAGTGACTGTCGGCGACTTCGGGGGTTAGTTCCGTTCTACAAACTTCAAGTCTGAGAATACTAGGCGCTTGGGTATATTGACAGAGACAAATTGGTGTTTGCAGACTGTTACGCCACCAAATTGGAAGGCGTATAAGACTTGGTGTTTTGCTTGTAAATGAGCAAAGACATGAACAGGGTGTATGGCTATTGTTTCAGCGACTAGTTTAGACCCGGATCAGACTGCGTTTCCGCGCAGTCTGATCCGGGTCTACACTGTTCGTTCGTCATTATGCCGTCGCAACGGCAATTAATCGTCTGGTAGCGAACACGTGTGGCTGTTGTCAGTCCGTTTACAGTATGGTGCCCGGGATTTTCACTGCCAGATATGAATAAGCCCGGTTTTGTCAGAGTATGTCATTGGCTAAATGCTGTTTGGTGTGCACTCAGCTCCAACTGCGCGAATTAAATAGTGAGGTAGGCCTATATAGCGAATTAAATAGTAAGGTAGGCATATATAGCGAATACAATAGTGAGATAGGCCTATATAGCGAATTACATAGTGAGGTAGGCCTATATAGCGAATTAAATAGTGAGGTAGGCCTATATAGCGAATTAAATAGTAAGGTAGGCATATATAGCGAATTAAATAGAGAGATATGCCTATATAGCGAATTAAATAGTGAGATAGGCCGATATAGCGAATTAAATAGTGAGATAGGCATATAATATAGCGAATTAAATAGAGAAATAGGCCTATACAGCGAATTAAATAGTGAGGTAGGCCTATATATCGATTTAAATAGAGCGATATATGCCTATACAGCGAATTAAATAGTGAGGTAATTCTCATATAGCGAATTAAATAGGGGGATAGGCCTATATAGCGAATTAAATAGAGAGATAGGCCTATATAGCGAATTAGATAGTGAGGTAGGCCTATATAGCGAATTAAATAGTGAGGTAGGCGTATATAGCGAATCAAATAGTGAGATATGCCTAGTATATAGCGAATTAAATACTGAGGTAGGCCTATATAGCGAATTAAATAGTGAGGTAGGCCTATATAGCGAATTAAATAGTGAGGTAGACCTATATAGCGAATTAAATAGTGAGGTAGGCCTACATAGGGAATTAAATAGTGAGGTAGGCCTATATAGCGAATTAAATAGTGAGGTAGACCTATATAGCGAATTAAATAGTGAGGTAGGCCTATATAGCGAATTAAATAGTGAGGTAGGCCTATATAGCGAATTAAATAGTGAGGTATACCTATATAGCGAATTAAATAGTGAGGTAGGCCTATATAGGAAATTAAATAGTGAGATATGCCTTAGGGAATTAAATAGTGAGATAGGCATATATAGCGAATTAAATAGTGAGGTAGGCTTAGTATATAGCGAAGTAAATAGTGAGATAGGCCTATATAGCGAATTAAATAGTGAGGTAGGCCTATGCAGCGAATTAAATAGTGAGGTAGGGCTATATATCGAATTAAATTGTGAGGTAGGCATATATAGCGAATTAAATAGTGAGGTAGGCCTTTTTAGCCGGCAGTGTGAACATGGCAGTTGATACAATTTCATATTGATGGCAATATTTCCCATTGTTTGCATCTGCACTATTGTCACATAATTGTTCTGACTTTTAGTATGATTCAGTGGTGTTTTAAATTGCCAGGTGACTTGCTCAAACACTAAATAAATCGTCCCATTAGTGCAGAAAGGGACCAAGTGACATTTTGATACTTTTGTGAAAAACAGGTTTAATATTTTTAATATTTTGATCTTCGACGACAACTTCACTTTTGCATTTATTTATTCCTAGTTGCACACACGAATGTATGAATACTATTTCATGTGACTGTACACCATATAATGTCATATGTTTAATTTATTCATGATACTGTACTTGGTTCCTTTTGTAATCAACCAACTTTGCACAAGACATGTGTGCAAGAAGGAACCAAGTGGCACATTGTTCCTTATTGCACAGAACAAATGTCTCATTTCTGTGAAATCTGAACATGTAATGCATGCAATAAGGTACCAAGTGCCACATAGTACCTTCTTGTACAAAGCATTATTTACAGCAATTTGTACAGGAAGGATCCATATGATAAATGGTCCCCAAATGCACAAATATTATGAGCTTTTTTCAATTGGTTCCAAATTGCATAATACAATAACGTTTGTTCTAAATGGAATATTTTCAGCTACGAGACTTTCAGACATTAGGGAAGCATGCACTACAACCTAGTAATACTGAAAAGTCAAAATATGGGTGATAATTTAAGTCGAACCCGATAACGTGATATCAAAAACACTAGCGAGATATTATAGGATCAGGTAACTGAATTTTTGTTGAAAGAGCTCTGTCGGACTTGTTTTCGTTGCGTCATTGCACTGATACCATTCTGTCCCGTGTGTGTATCTGTGCCCAATCTATAGAGCGACGGTATGGTAAACCAGCGATCCCGGGTTTGATTCCCACGGTATGGTTAGTTGCGAACGGTAACTCTTGCAATCTACTCCCGTACCGTATGGACGGTACGGGAGTATATTGCAAGAGATACCGTTTGCAACTATTGGCCAGGTGCGTTGTTTCGTCATCCCGTGACAAACCGGCAACATATCGTGACGTCATTTGACAAAACAACAGTCAGTGTAAATTACAACTGACTCCAGGGTATTCGTAATGTAAGAGACGACCGTTTGGTACCAGTAAGTATGCCTTAGGTCAATGCAAAGCTGGTAGCCTGATAGATGTATGTAACAGTTGTTAACCTTATGTATGTGTCCATGGATGGCAACAACCCTTAGCTGTTGATAGGTCGTTAAACACCAATCAATCAATCAATCAATAAACTCAGCAACCCGGGTACGTACAGTCAAACACCCAGATTGTTCGGTGTTCCACTGTACGGGAGCTAGCGTACGAAAATCCCATAAGCATTCTTTGTCACATATGTGCGGCGTTAGCCGGGTGTTACATGTCGCCCTTTGCGACTTTGAATTGCTTGTTTGTGCCCGTCGTCCTTAGCTATTGTGCTGATGTCATTTTCACGTATCTGTTTCCCGACGTTCCGAAAACGGCTTTGTGGTGGCAGGAGACACTTTTCCCAAGTGTCTCCTGCACCACAAAGCCCTGTTTACGTCCTAACCAATGGATTGTCCGTCTATGTCAATGCAATTACACGTAAACATGTTGTTCTGCGAACTTCAAACCTTAATTCAGAATAAAATTAGCCTCAGCGGACATAACATTGATTGTATGGTCGTCATCCGCTGGACAAAGCTTACAGTGTTACTAAGGGCATTTGCCGCACGTGTATAGACTGGTACGTTGGACATTCATATAATATGAGTACGATACAATCGTTTTACTAATGATAATACATGTATGCATGTCTTCACAGTTATTCAATAAATAAAAGCACAGGACCAGAATAGACGGCGCTTTGACACCGACTGGTTTTTGTCGCGCCCGCTTGCGGACAACGCTATATAGTCGGCACATTGTCGTCCGTCCGTACGTCCGTACGTACGTCCGGGTTAAAGTTGTTGGTTAAAGTTGTTCGGTATACGATCAAAGCCTCGCTGAAACGTGCTTCCTATAAGCCTACTACTCAGCTCAGCATCAACAGGTCCATCATAGGTGACAGTGACTAGAAAACTGAGGCTTACGTCATCAGTGACAAACATATCCTTATATGTAGCCGATTTCATCAACATTGCAAAGTATATTTATCTAGCAAAGTGTACTTTGAGGGAATAATCATATATTTTTCCCGAAATACATTAATTTCATATAGAACTAACGACTGCATATATTTGATGATTACAAGTTTGCAGAATTAGTATACTAATGTCATACATACAGTATAATAAAAGTTAATAAATTTATCCTTAAATTGAAAATTTCTCCCTCAAAATGTACTTAGCAAGATAAGTATACTTTGGTGAAATATGCTACAGATATCTTAGCGCACGTCATGACGACCAATACTGGTTGTTACAGGCATGGCATGTGTTTCACATCGCGATCCACGCAAATCCGCATCTCACTATTCCCAGCGTTTGGGACTATATTGGTAGCGAAGGCAATGAGCCGCATTTCGCCAGTCACATATGAGACGAGTCACGTGATTTCGTACCTAACAAGATGTTCTATGTTTCTTGACAAATATTTACAGAAACTGTGCTATTTTTCGTAAATGAAGTCTAAAAGTTGAAAAAATGTTCCAAGAAAATGAATTTTATTCCGCTTTTGAGATTTCTGCATTTGCTCTGAAGAATTCGTCAAATTTCGACGTCATTTATGAACAATATCGTAAATTTTGTATATATTTTTCATGAACAATCGCACATATTGTCAGATAGAAAACAACATGGCTCGTCTCATAGATTGTCACTGACGACGTATAGATGGGACGTATGTGATAATGTCCTTCTGTAATAAATATAATCTACCATTTGTATTGATTTAATATAACATTTATTGACTGATTTCTTAAGAAATGAAAGTAGTAAACTCGTGCAATAACTATCATATTAAATAATCAATCGTGTAAGATCCTCTGTTTATCAATGAAGCTCTTGGGGGCCGTTTCACTAACATTCAAGTGACTAAAATGTTTGTACATGCAAAATTGTGAAAGTCTGTACATTTCAAATATATTAGACACATATTAGTAATATAAATCCATCAATTGAAATTTACAGATTATCTTCAATTTGCACTTACGAACATTTTAGTCATACGAAGTTCAGTGAAACGGTCCCCTGGTCAGCCAGCTAACTCCGGAATGAAACTTCAGAAATATTTCAGACAAGTCATGCAATTGTAATGTGATACTTTATCTAAATGACGTTGAAAGTTGACAAAATGTTCATAGCAACTGTGGAATAAAATTTCGCATGTGCCCGGAACATTTTGTCAAATTTAGATGTCATTTACGGAAAATATCGTCAATTTTGTATAAATCTTTCATGAAATCACACAGCTTCAAATTCATATATCGTGTCTCGTTTGTGCAGGAATATTTGCCCAATAATACAATATGTATGCCATGACCATTCGTTACATGGATTGCAAAATACAAGGGTCACGACACTGGCAGAAATATCAGGTGTCCAGTTGAAGGTTGAGCATTAGTAGTAGTAAGGGAGTCAAAATGATACCACCTACCGTGATATCATTGATAACCCTCTATAATACCCCCACCACCCCCGAAAATCAAAAAATTGGTTAACGAGGAAAATTGGGTCTCCCGACAGCAAATTTATGAATTTTTGGAAAAAATAATTTTGAAAAGAGGGAGTCCCAATTATATTGGTAATTGACTTTTGAAAGTATATATTGGTGTCATAAATACATCATGTTTTTTTCACGTCCAATTGAACAGAAAAAACAAGTACCAATATTATTAGAGAAAATGGATAATACAATACAATTTAAATTGAAAATTTTTAATGACTGTGTTGAAGAAGTTTACGAAGCTTACGGGGGTTATAATCCTGTATATAAATTCTATAAAATGAGAACACTAGGCGATATCGAATACATGAAATACCAGCGTAATTTATTACGCTCCGATAAAAACGTTACATTTACAATATTATACCGGCAATTATGTCAACTATACAAGAGGCAAATACAAACATTAAGACGGATAATGCGTATCGGATATGAAACTAAGGTGTATTATACAAAAATTTTAAAACCCAACGATTCGTTTACGAATGTACATTTCTACGATATCGCTTATAAAGATATTGAAAAATTATTATTGAAAAAAAACAACTACTAATTAATTTATAGCCGAGTGTATTTTTCTTATCGAAGGTATGTAAACGGGCTATCTGAAATTATTTTTCATCAACCTCGAGCGGTCGGACTCGGAACGCCGTTGTCATGCAGTTGTTTACCATGACAACGGCCGGAGTTGTCTGCTCATTTTTTTTTTTTTGTGAACTGGCAATTTATTTTTCATCAACCTCAAGCGGTCGGACTCCGAACGCCGTTGTCATGCAGTTGTTTACCATAGCGACCACATTTGTAGGGATAGAAATAAATAAATAAAAATGTTTAGCTCCAACCGCGGCGCGAACCAACGACCCTCGTCTCTATAGAGTATCGCCTTAACCCACACGACCATGTAGGCTGTTATGATAAACATTACCTAGTGTTGTACAATTATCGATTTACGACAATGTTTCAATTACAAGGGTTATGAACCATGCGTAAGTTGATAGCCGAGGTAAACAGAGCCGAGTGTATCAATTACACAGACGGTGTGTACAGTGTAATCCTCGACTGAATTTGTAATTCTCAGTGAAAAACACATGTTGTATAGGTATGTAAATTTGTTTACTGCACAAATATAATTAATAATTAATAATTTTGAAATAATTAGGAAAATTATATTGGTGCTGTAACATTTCTTCCGACTTTATCTCCAAGTTTTTCCCTAAATTTATCCCAATCAGTACACTCAATCTTGGGCATGGTGGCGCGCGCTTTGATTCTTATATCATTTTTTAATTGTTCATATCTCCCCATTTCTTCCACCACGGATTCAAACTCTAAATTTGATATTTTCTTATCGGCCAACGCTTTGGACACCATAACGTCGATAGTATTTTTCTTCGACCTGGCGAGAACAGATATTCTATCATGTTTTCTACATTTTTTCTCGAGTTTTCCACCCGACGCCCTAATTACCATACACAACAACCCAGAAACGGCCGACACCGCACATAAAACCCCCGCTACGGGAACCGTTATAATGGTGGATATAGTTGCAGCTGTCCCCGCCCAACACAACACAGAAACACTCGCCAGAGCCGTGCTAGATACTTCAGCCATGTTCACCACGCGCCTATATTTTTTAGCGTTTCTTTTTCTATTTGTATATTCTCTAACTAAAATATCCTGCATAGCGACGATATTATTCAACCTAAAATCTGAACTTCTTTCGTTAATTGTACACAGTGTTGATGGAGTGGTATTGACAATTGGAAGCGTTGATTCGTTCATATTTAAATTTTACAAATTTATTTCAATATATTAGTATTTACAAAATAAGTTCAATTAACAACGAGACAATAGTGGAAGAACTCTCTGTGTCACCGATTTTCGTAACAAAGTTAATAACACTACCTTTGGAAAGTCTAATTCGATCATAACCGGAGAACGAAACCACCGTCGAACTATCTCCAGAGATTTTAGTGACTCCAATCCTCCGTTCTTCCCCATCTACTACAATATTTATCGCGACCGCGCCCACAGGTTTACCACTACCATTAACCGAGCACACCACCATTTGGATAACTTCAACCGCGGCTGTCATAGTGTATCCCCCACATTTATTACTCGCTTTGGCACCGAACGAATATTCATAGTGCCCCTCAACCAATGGGCCCCGCTTCTCAGCCCAAACTGTGATGGCACGTTTTAGCGTTTTCATTGTTCGCACTATTCCGGCAAGCGCACTGTTTGCGTTATATGCCAGTACGAATATTATAAGAGGCCTCCTCAAGAGCTTTGGTCGCGGCTATACGATCATGTTTCAGTTTATCGGAAACTTCAGTTATCTTTCCGTCTAGTTCGGTAAGTGCCGCTTCTCTACTGAGAGAGTCCTCTAAGCGCAACGCATCATAAGCCTCCGTAATGGTCGCCTGGTGGCCTTTTAGGGCTTTCTGAACACCCGACCGGGCTTCTTTTTGAAATTCGGTTATTTTCCCGTCTAGTTCAGCAACCGCCGCTTCTCTGATGAGAGAGTCCTCTGAGCGCAACGCTTCATAAGCCTTCGCAAGGGCTGCCTGGTGGTCTTCTCGGGCTTTCTCAATACCCGACCGGGCCTCTTTTCGAAATTCGGTTATTTTTCCGTCTAGTTCACCAACCGCCGCTTCTCTGAGAGAGTCCTCTGAGCGCAACACCCTATAAGCCTGCGTAAGGTCCGCCTGGTGGTCTTCTCGGGCTTTCTCAATACCCGTTCGGACCCCTCAACCCCCAACCGGGCCTCTTTTCGAAATTTGGTTATTTTTTCGTCTAGTTCAGTAAGTGCCGCTTCTCTGTTGAGAGAGTCCTCTGAGCGCAACGCCCCATAAGCCTCCGCAATGGCCTCCTTGTGGTCTTCTCGGACACCCTCAACCCCCGACCTGGTCTCTTTCAGAAATTCGGCTATTTTCCCGTCTAGTTCAGTAAGTGTAGCTTCTTTGCTGAGAGAGTCCTCTAAGCGCAACGCATCATATGCCTCCGCAAGGGCCTCAGCAAGGTTCGACTGGTGGTCTTCTCGGACTTTATCGATACCCGACCGGGTCTCTTTTCGAAATTCGGTTATTTTTCCGTCTAGTTCAACAACCGCCGCTTCTTTGCTGAGAGAGTCCTCTAAGCGCAACAAGCTATAAGCCTCCGTAAGGTCCGCCTGGTGGTCTTCTCGGGTTTTCTCAATACCCGACGTGGCCTCTTTTCGAAATTTGGTTATTTTTTTGTCTAGTTCGGTAAGTGCCGCTTCTCTGATGAGAGAGTCCTCTAAGCGCAACGTATCATAGCCCTCCGTAAGGGCCGCCTGGCGGTCTTCTCGGACTTTATCAATATCCGACCTGGTCTCTTTTCGAAATTTTGTTATTTTCCCGTCTAGTTCGGTAAGTGTCGCTTCACTGATGAGAGTGTCCTTTAAGAGCAACGCATCATAAGCCTCCGTAAGGTCCGCCTGGTGGTCTTCTCGGACTTTCTCAATACCCGACCGGGCCTCTTTTCGAAATTTGGTTATTTGTTTGTCTAGTTCGTTTCGTTCCGTATGCGTTTCTTCACGACTTTGTGTATTCACAGCCAGGGCATATTCTCTAAGTTGTGACAGTAGACTCTTGTGAATCTCGTCCGTGGCCCTCGATATAGTTCTATTGATCAAGGCCTTTGTTTTTTGGGTAGTTAAAAAGTCGCCCTCTGTCGGGATGAATCCCCCTTCTGTCGGTTCCAAATTCTTTGAATTTGTCACCCAATCGGAAGAACTACCTGGTCCGTATATACTCATTTTCAATAATGTTGATAATATATATATTACGAACATGCGTTTAATTCTAAATAATTTTCTTAAAATTAATTAATTTGAAATTTCTAGGACGACCGAAATCGGGTAATCGTTCTTCAACTCTCGCCCTTTATCATCGAGAATAGAAATCTTAAACTCGTGGATGTGTCCCGATTCCAAAACTTTTATCTCGGGGTGTGGGAAGTCTAAGGTCAGGGTCTCACCATAGAAACAGTCGCTGGCGGGCACGGTTTTCAGTAATGTGGTGGGAGTGCCGTCTACCGTGTTGTACGATGTGTTCACCCGATCCAGGTGCACCCAGAGAGTTTTCGTGACGGCGAAGTTCACAGGGGTCGTGCCGACGTGCTCGCCAGGATCAAACACTCCGTCATCGTTGTAAGGGTATGTTATTTTAAATCCTAACAGTGAGCCCAACCCCTGTGAGATCCTTAAACGCCTATCAACGGTCAATGTCGTGAGCCCCGTGGCTTTCGAGATTGCGAGAGTGACTACACCAGGAATCTTCTCCGCGACATAAGCTTGGAGATCTCCGAAACTCCAAAGACCGTGAGGTACTATAGCATCTGGAGTTCTACGAAATCCTGAGGTCACTGGTTCAGTTATGAGGTAGTTTCCGAAAGCCACAGGGCTTACACCCTCGACTTCTGATGTGAAAAACTCGAGCGTTTCAACGTTTTTCCACCCGACCGTGAACGTGATTGATCTAAGGCCTACCCGGCGTTGTCCGCAGCAGTTGTCTATTAATTTTTGAAGTTCACAACTCCCTTTTTGCCCCTCGGGGCAAAAGGCGTGAGACAGAGTGTCGTTATTACGAACAACCCATCGACGATCGACCAGAACCAGCAGCTCTTGGTCCGCTTCCCCAACCTCGGAGCTAACGACGTCATTGTGCCGGGGACTGTTCGCCTCGCTTTCACTATTTCGCTAACGTCGACGGACGCGGACCGAACCGTCGTTCAGAACCTGGGTCGCGCCATAGTCAAGAAGACTATGATAAAGATTTCTGGTAATGAGGTGATGTCGATCGACGACAGCGACGTCTACCATTGTTATCAGGACCTATGGAAGACGGCGCAAGAGCGCGAAAGCGCTGTCTATCAGGGTATTGACACCAGCAAAAATAAGAACGTAACCAGACTTAGAGTCGGGGCTGCTAACAAGGCAGATAACAACGCGAGCGACAATGCGGTCGCGGGCGCTTACGGCAACCGCTTCTACATCCCGCTCGACTTTGAGTTGCTGGAGAGTCACATGCCCTACTATCAGAGCGCTTTGGCTGACCGCCTCGAATACGAACTAACGTTCAACGACTACGGCCGAGTTCTCATAGCCAGCGACATGTTATCGACGTATACGATCGATAATGTTTCGCTGGAGTACGACATGGTCACGATGCCCGAACTCGCGCGATTGATCAGAACCCAGTACGCCTTTACGAACGAGTTCTTCGCCATCGCAAGATGACGAAAGACAGAGGCGACACATTGTGGAATATTAATGTCAACGTACCCGCCCGCTCGATGAAAGGAATACTGATGTTGTTCGAGGATGCTCGGTTCGCGTTCGGTGCTAGAAAAACCGACAAATTCTATAACCCCAAATTCACGAAGGTAGAGGTGACGATCGAGGGAGTACCCAATCAACTCTACAGCGCGGGTCTTCGCGCGCACCAGCAGTGGGACGAAGTAAGAAAGCAGTTTTCTGCCGGCTCTCAGCGCTCTCCGGAGGTTGCGGTAGTTGCCAAAGACCTGCATCTCTCGGCCGTCTCCCTCGCGGAGTTCCTGAATACCAAATACGCGTTATGGCTAGACATGCGAGCCAGCGACGACGACCAAATACACGGCAGCGGACGCCAAGTTGAGAACGCTAGCGAGGGTGTGACGATCCAGATAACCAAAGAGGCGGACGGAGCCGGGCCGGGCCATTGAACGTGTACTTATATATAATTACAGACGCACAACTCAACATCGAAGATGGCCGATACGTCTCAGCACTCTATTGATTTAATTAATTTTAAGAAAATTAGCAATCATTCTAACGATTTATTAATTAATAAATTTGATAATTCTAAAGAATTAATTAAGAAAATTAACAATCAATACCAATTCACGATTGGAGATGCCCACTCTGCCATAATATGTGGGCAGACAGGATGCGGAAAAACGGTTTTCATCCTAGACTTGCTCGATGGCTCCTACCGCGATGCCTTTCGTCATATTGTGATCCTGTGTCCCACTGTGCGGCACAACGATACTTATCAGCGGCGCCCGTGGATATGGACCGACCCAGAGGTATACGTTATTGACCCCGGTGATAGGCTTCACGATTGGTTGCGTGGTTTATACCAAAAATTCCAGGGTGAGCCCACCCTATACGTGATTGACGATTGCTCGGCCAAGGCGGCGATGACCAAAAAGAAGGACATGCTCTCCGAGCTCGCATTTTCTGGCCACCATGCTAGGCAAAGCGTATGGATATCCACTCAAAAGTACAACGCCGTCCTCAAGGATCTGCGCGAGCAAACGAAATGGGTCGCCCTCTTTCACTGCAAGGACCGAGACTCATTCGATGACTGTCTTCGAGAGAATGACGTTATCCCAACGCGCGAGGAGCGCCTGGAGGTTCGACAGATGCTTTCGGAAACTAAGCACGCCAAGCTTTTGATAAAGTCTGATCAACCAACTACTTACGAAGTTATCAATTAATTTTATAATTAATTAGCAATTACTGAACAAATGCTGAACAATGCTGAACAATGCTTAGCAATTGCTGAACAATGCTGAACAAATGCTTAACAAATGTTGAACAAATGCTGAACAATGGTTAACAATGTTAACAATTTGGTGCTCCGCTGCGAGCTTTGTTGCGAGCATAATGGTGATCATAAGTATCGGGTGGTGCGCTTGGCAATATGTTAAAGTAATGAGACTTGTTAGAATAGTTAAATTAATTTTAAGAAAAATGAACTGCGACTTCTCGATCAGCTAATAGAAGAAACCTCAACTCCGACTGCCAACACAGATAATGATCCGACAGAGCAATCGGAATCAACTCCAACGGCGGTTGGTATTGGGCTGAGTGCAACGACTCCGAATGAAAATGAAAATGCGGCGCGACGAGAGCGGCTAGCTGCGCTGGTTGCTGGGGGACAATCGGAGCATTATCTCGGTAGGCGTCTCTCAGTTTTTCAGGTGGATAAGATGTCAGATGCGGAGATCGATAAAATGTATGCGCGATACGAATCCAAATTGGGAGCGGAGATGACAAAAACTCTCGGATCGGCGGCTATTCATTTGTACGCAACCGCCGTTAGTATACTTCTCCCTATACCAAACACCGCGGGATTGATTGACGATCTAGAGACTGACCCTTTTATAGGTCACACTCTTAGAACAGCCTGCTGCTCAATTTATCACAAGTTTGGAATGTACTTAGCTCCGCTGACAACCGCGTTGACCACGGGTAAACACTGTCAATTTGGACATATATGCCCACGAACTATAAGCCTAATATTATAAATGATGACACAAGACACACCCGCGAGAGTGACGGAGTTGAACCCGATTGCTCCAACCCAATCGAACCCGAGTGTTACTCCGCCACTGGATGACATACCGCATATAAAAAATCCCAAAAAGACAGGCAGCTGGGCGGGCGGCGGCTGCCACCCGAAAAGTTAAACAAGATAAAATACTCGCCGAGCTTCGAGAGGCTAAACAGTCGTTGCAATCGGGGACGGAGACAGCAAAACATCTGAAGACAGAGTTGAGTACACCCCCAATTCACGAATTGGAAGCACACTCAACACCCAATCGAGGTTGGGCGAATCCGATTGAACCCAAATTCGTGAATTGGAGTTGGGTTGTTGGTGGTGGTCTGGCAGTTGTTGGTGCCCTGTGCGTGTGGAAATACCCCATATTATCGGAAAAACAACCATCAAGTGTTCAGAAGAATGTTACGAAACACCAATCGCGATTGGATGCGACCCCATTTAAACATTGATCGCGACCCCTTTTATATGCAATAATTATAATGGCTGAACAAGACAGTAAAATGTTAGTGAATGCGCTTTATCACGCCGTGGTGATATCGGGTTTCAGTATCGGGTATGCTCGACTATCAAAGATGGCCCTAGGAGGATCCGCTCCCAAATTGGACTTTACTGTGAGAGACGTAGGGCTCGCGACCTTAGATGTAGCGGCCGCAGTTTGGACCCGAGATTATCTAGTTAAAGCTGGAATTCTACCAGTTAATATATGGAAATAAATGGCTTCAATCGCAGTAATAGTAGGTGGTGCGCTTGTAAACGCATTGGCGTTCAGCGGTAGCAACTTTATATTCTCTAAATTGAAAAGCTCGAACGTGAATGAGGAGCGTAAGCGTCACGATTTAGCTGTAGAACAACTAAATAGCGCAAAGGAAACGTGGTCGAAAAAACGAACCGCCCATCTGGACTGGGTCAATGAAGAGCTTCGCCGCGAAAATCACGCCGCACAAACTTTTCAGAACGTTGAAGAAGCCAACCGCGAGTACGCGCTGGCATATCCGCACAAAAGTCTCGCACCGCTGGATCGCGAGCCCCAACTTTCAGATTTCTATGTACCGTCAGAGCCCCAAAAAGACCGCGAGATCGCGTTCATCGTCGTGGGAATGGGTGTGGTGGGGCTCGTCGGCTACTATATTCAATCGAGATTTTAAATTAATTATTTTAAATAATATAAATATATATATAGAACGATGTCAGTTGACGAACTTTATTTTGCTATGATTGATGTAGGCTATACTGCCCTTAAACACCGCATAGCTGGTGCAAAGGGTATGATTCGTCTGGCCCGAGATTCTCTCGAGACGTGGCGGGAGGACGAAAATGCGGCCACCCTTTTCGCAAAGCGGATGTTAGATTCCTCCACCAATCCTGGGGGATTAGATTTTCCCAACTTCCTTCAGAGCTTAACCCCCAAGCGCGATTGTACTTCCAACAAAGGTTTATTATTATCGACGCAGTTACCGGACGATCTGGCGAGGGCATGTTTGAGATTGTCCGATATATTAGAATACATCGCATACGATGAACACGCGCAAATTTAATACCAAACTATCGGTTCGCCTAACGCGCAAGCTAGCGAACGCGTACTATAGCCCCCGCGGCTACTGGAAGGGACTCGCTGCCATCAAGAACCTCGCGCGGCGACCAAGGTTTCAGAAAACGCTGTCAAGGAATGGCTCAAGAAGCAGGCCATCTGGCAGATCTATTTACCCGCGCCTCACAATATTCCGCGCCCGAAATTCGACGTGCCGGTGCCGAACCAAGTTCACCAAGCGGATCTCCTGTTTCTCCCTCACGATCGCGTCGGTCGTAAGACGTACAAGTACGCGCTGACAGTCGTTGACGTAGCGAGTCGTTATAAGGGAGCTGAGCCGTTGGCCACTAAAGAGTCTAAGGAGGTGGCCGAGGTTCTCTCCCGAATATATAAGAGGAGTCCTCTCAAATGGCCGAATCTTCTCCAGGTCGATCCCGGCCGCGAGTTCATGGGCGCGGTCTCTCATCTATTGTCTAAGCACGAAGTTTCTGTCAGACGCGGCCGCGTCAACATCCACCGGGACCAGGGGATCGTGGAGCGCTTCAATCGAACCCTGGCTGAGAGACTGTTCGGACACCAATACGCCAAAGAACTTGTAGAACCTCATTCGCGATCGACCGAGTGGGTGGCCAGACTACCCGCCGTGGTCTCCGCACTGAACGGAGAGGTGACCAGATTGATAGGTAAGAAGCCCGTAGATGCTATCAAGTTTAAAAGGGTGACGAGCGAGCCCTCTGCCGTCTCGCGCGGGCGACCCGTTGGTTTAGAGGAGCAACGGCTTCCATCGGATATTGACGTCCGGTACCTCTATCAACCGGGAGAGCTCGAAGGTGGCAGCCGCCGCGCGACTGATCCTGTGTGGTCTCTCAATGTATATCATCTAGATCGATCTATTACCAAGCCCGATGAGCCCGTGCTCTACTATTTGGATGATGGGCCATCTCGAGGGTTTGTTCGCGAAGAACTTCTCGCGGTGCCTTCTGACACTCAGCTACCCCCGGATCATCAGAGTCTTTAGATTGCTAATTTTCTTAATTTTTTTCAAAATTATTAAATAAATCATTAGAGAGGTTCTGTATGTATTCCGTCTGGTAACACACGTCTTTTATCGTAGTATGCAGAGAGTCCTAATTTTTGTTGACAGTACGTTTTCATAACACCGTCTTTCATTTTAAATCCCCTATTTTGTGCTACATCTATAATGTGTTTTCCATCTTCTGTAGTTTCACTTAGTACTCGTTTATATCTATCCCAATTTAAATTGTTAGTTCTCTTGGACATTCCTTTCGCAGAGTTTTTATTAATAGAATTAAATTTTTCTACAAAATAACACTTACTAGATAACGCTATCGCCCTATCTCCGCTAAATTCCATTTTGAAAAGTCCGGGCTCTCTTTCGCTCCATTTATCCCAAGCCAAACATTTCTTTTTTTCTTTTTCAAACCCGTCTAGTAAGTTATAATTAGGTCTAATCAATTCCTCTATCGTTTTTCCACTAACTCCTATATACATACTATCCGTATCCATCTGTATTAATTCAAAGTCTTCTCTTTTTACGTATTTGTCAAGAAATTCGTAGTAAAATTCCAACATTCTCAATTTAGCTAGTTGATAAACCGCTATTCCACAATGGAATGGTCTCTTTACCGCACACCTGGGTTTTCTTGAAGATATTTCGTACGCATCTCCTATCTCTTCCAAATCGTCAAAGAATGCAGATCTTAATGCTTTGTCAACACAGGTTTCGTTTTGTGTATATGTCGTATTTAAATGTCTCTCCGTTGCCTCTATCATTTTTCCACAACACGAGTTTCCTAATAATTTCATTATGTCGGCTACTGGTTTCTTATTTGGTTCTACATCACCCGTTCGTCTTGCGGCTGTAACTTCTTTTGCGAAACATTCGAATGGTTTTCCGCTAATATAATCTATAACACGATGAACTCCAGTTATTTCTAGGCCGTGTTTTAAATACCATTTCAACAGTGGCGCGTACAGCAATACTTTAGTGGCTGTCATAGATCCCACCAATTTTTTTCCATCTCCTCTTGTTCGGCCAGTATCTTTTAAATATTTTAACATGTGTGTGAGAACTTCATCAACCTCTACTTCTCTGTTTATAAATATTGGGGACATTTCAGAAAACTTATCTTTTAAGTTGTGTGGAACTTCTATATCCACCTCCGAAAACCCAAACCAGTCTCCAGATAAAACTCTTTTACAAAACTTTTTAATAAATTTAGGGTTATGTGGGGTATCTATATGGTGTATAGTTTCTCTCCCACACGGCATCTCTTTATTTAACGTAGATAAATATAAACGCGTTTGCGTCGTACCCCAAAACAGCCTTGCACGGTTTGGAACCCACTCTAATATTTGAAACACCGGCTTCTGCATATCGTGTAAATACTATTGATGGACCGCCAACTAGAGCGTCCTTCATCATTTCGTATGTTTCTTCTTTTGGTGCATATAGAGCATCCTCCGGTATAATCGTCTTTGAAGATTTTTGTTCTTTAATGGTTCCTCTCAATAAATATTGTATAGCTACTCCAGGTAGTGTTACCGCATCTTTGAAAATATCCACACCTCTGTGTTTATAAAATTCACACATTTTTTCCACCGCTTTTAGGAACTGTGCTACATCTAAATCGTTATAATATTTCAATCAATCTCTGAAAGTTTTCATATTATTTTCTTCGAAAATTCTACGACATTTACTTAATTCTGTTTCATCTATTAACATTTTCCCAGATAGTTTGGAATACCAATTCTCTATATCCGGTAGTCCTGGGTAATCCAGTTTGTCTGGAGAATCGAACCACTCATAAGGAAAGAAAGATTTCTGTCCTTTACATTCGTAGGCTTTTATCCAACTATCGTAACTTACACCGGGTCCTAGATAAATTATTACATCAAGAAATCTAAACTCTGGAGTAAATAGAAATATTGTTGCGTTTGCACGTTTTCCGACCATTACTTTCTTTGTTGTTGATGCCAGTTCGCCTACTAGGTATTTCTTTATTAAGTTTATATCGTACTTACTGCTGTTAAAACCTATAACCGGTACTTGCTCTATCCACTGTTCGATCTTGGCGATTTGGTTTTTACGTAAATGTTCTGTATTAAACCCATATCTTGACCACACTTCTTCTCTTATAGCTTTTCCCCTGACTTTCAAATCTTCTACGAATTTTTCTATAAGTTTTGCGGGATCTTTATCACAAATATGAGTTACTGTTCCTGAGAAATTATCTCCTATACTAACGCTTACCGGAAAGTGCTCGGCTTCGTACTCTAGATTATTACCGAGAGTTTCAAATTCTGGGTTGAGATATGCCTCAAAATCGTATACTATCTGATATGGATGAAGAGTAGTGTCGCAACCGATCTTTATGTCTTTACCAGTTCTTTGAAATTCGCATTCCCACATAACTACTAGGTTGAATTCTTTGCTTCTTCTAATAAGTGTATCTCTTCTCATAGTGGATGCGCGTTCTTCTTTTCTATGCTTTGCATGAATCTCACACCCGTGCCAGTAACAGCCGTGATATTGATATACGGTATTGGTTTGTGGACAGTATCCATCTACTGGAGCTCCTAAAATCCATCTTTCACCCCCGTGTCCACACTGTTCGTGGTGAATGTGAATTCCCTCGCGCTTTTCCACAGAGTACATCCAATCGATCGCCCCATAACTGTTAGAACTTTTTGGGTAGAACGCTTTCTCGAACGACGAACGCGGGCGCTCTAAATAATTACCATCACATACTACTTTTGTCTCACCTTTCATACATTTTGGTCCGTGTCTCTTCATATTACTCGCTTTCGTGAATTTCTGCTTGCAATTATCGCAGGCGTAAATTTTAGATAGGTTTTTAAGGTTTTTTATTAGAAATGCTTGATTATTAAACAGTCCTATTGTCATTGGTTTATTACCTATTGCCTTACAGTGCGCCGGTACCTTTTTCAACCACCATACGTTACATTCGGTAGGTTGATATACATTGTACTTCTATACCGATTTTAAAAAACTCTTCAACCTTTTTCAGATCTGAAAAAGGAATTGGTGAAACCACATTACTACCAAAATATTGCTTACTAAGTTCTTTCGCCTTTTCTGTACATCTGTCGGGTCTTTTATCTGTCATATGCATAGCTAGACACCTGAACAGACAAAGGTCGTCATTATACTTATCTAAAGAATACATACCTTTTTTATTCTTCAGCCATTCTGGAAGTTCTCCTCCTGCTGCTTCTTTGGATTGTAGTCCCAAATCTTTTCCCCTACTACCCTGTATTAGCTTTACGAAAACCTCTACCCATCTTACAAACTTCCACTTTGTATTCGGTCTGTCTATTTTATCGGACATTATTCGTGTTTGCTCCTTATCTGACAGCCATTTGTTAACGGTTTTCATTGATGATAGTGGTTCGCTACCACCGAGATGTTTGTGCATTATTATAGTTACAGGTTTTCCATTTTTAATTTCCTCCATATGTTCTAGCTTGTAAGAATATGAATATCTCAAATAAAAATTGGTTGTTAGATACGGAGCGAGTTTCTCGGACATGCGTTCAGACTCGTTAATGTTAATGTTTTTACGAAAGGATAATGTAACTACCCGTCTTCCATTTTCTACCTTTTCCAATGTTTCATCGTGAGCCCCCAATATTTCTTCACCTTTTTCCACTATCGCGCGAACGAGAGATTTGTTCTTATATTTTGTATTGGGCCACCTGTGTGTCTAATTTGGGACAAATTATTGGTTCTTGAAGGTTTTATTACACTAGCCCTTAACTCCGCAATACTTTCTTTTTGAATTCTGTTACCAACTTCATCCGCTAGTGAGAGGTTTGTAAATGCCCCTCTTTTATAGGCGCGGGTAAACCGCTTCATAAACGCCTCATTCTTTGTGGCATTTATCAGCTTTGTCAACCCCCTAACTCTCAACCGTGTACTATAAGTAATCCCTAGAGATTCGGCTTCTCTTCTCAAACTTTCTATTTCTGCTCTAGTTTCTGGCGTTATCATATTTTCTGTATTATACTTTTGTATATATACTTTTGTATAACCTATACAATTTATCTGTTCAATTGGACGTCAAAAATTTACATAATGTTTTTTTCACGTCCAATTGAACAGATAAATTTCATAGGTTATATACATATATAATGGAGTGTGAGACTTGTTGTAAGACGTTTACGTGTAAAGACTATCTACGAAGGCATCTAGCGAGACGTAGAAAGTTTCCTTGTGTCCCCCCACAATTTCAATGCCCTAGATGCCCTTGTAAATTCGTTAGTGCCCAAACTCTTTGTAGACATAAGCAACTA
This sequence comes from Conchocele bisecta, assembly GCA_029237695.1. NCBI lineage: Eukaryota > Metazoa > Mollusca > Bivalvia > Lucinida > Thyasiridae > Conchocele > Conchocele bisecta. Next base: position 97,403,791 of record CM055272.1, on the reverse strand, counting down.
CGCTGTCAGGTGGCTAAAGGTGAACGTGGTAGACTAGAGCTGGTAGAATTAGTTGCTGATCTGCGAAATAAATTAGCTATATCGGAGAAGAAAAATGAGGAATATAAACTATTGTACTTACATGAATGATTTCGACTTTTTTCAAAAGTCAATTACCAATATAATTGGGACTCCCTCTTTTCAAAATTATTTTCTCCAAAAATTCATAAATTTGCTGTCGGGAGACCCAATTTTCCTCGTTAACCAATTTTTTGATTTTCGGGGGTGGTGGGGGTATTATAGAGGGTTATAAATGATATCACGGTAGGTGGTATCATTTTGACTCCCTTACAACTACTGCATTGTATCCCAGCAGCTCGGTAGGATAATTCGCATGTCCCCCGTGCAATGATAGACGTTGACCAGGCATACATCACCGTAAACACGCCATCCAATTCACCCAGGAAAACGTAATCGAATCGAACCAATGTGCCGGTCAGTTTTCCTCCGACAGCCTTCATGATCATGCAGTAAACCACGGTGTCCTGTTATGGCCATTTTATAACCTAACATTCACGATTTGTACACTAGATAGCGAGAATCCGAGTTCGCGGGACACAAAGGCGCGATAGCAAAACTGCGCTATATCGCCTGACACATGGTTCCCGGCCCTCGCGCGTGTTACAATTACTGAATTAGCGAGCCGGGCCCAATATAAATAATCCACTTCCGTTAGTTGAAAAGATGGCGAATGTCCTACCTTGTAGAAGTTTAATATATGTGTATAATTTTGTATGATTTAGAAGACGAGTTTGCCGTTCATACCACAAAGTGCCTGTGGTCTCTCTGCTCTCATCTGTAATAATGTTGGCTTGTGAATTATTTAGCACTATCAGATTACCGTCCGATGCTCATACCCATTGAACGTTGTCGCAAATCAGTGCAATTCTTCGCAGCACGCTTAGCTATTATTTGGTCAACAAATGACACAAGCTGGTGTCAAATGATACAATACTCTACTCGTTGACCCGATGTAAATGCAATAAGTTCAGTATCCGGGAAAACGCTAGTAACGAGTATTAATCACAGATTGAACGCGGACGATTTGCAAACCAATTGGTACATGTATTATGGAATCTAAAGCAACAAGAAACGAATTTGTCCTACGATAAACATGTTTACTTGTACATATGGATAAACGGTTTCTGATAGTTATGGACGCTTTATACTTGGTGGTCAGTCACAAGGTGTATGATCACGTGGTACTAACAACAACAAGTTTCGATTCAAAGTACGTATTCTTGTATAGTGTCCTTATTACGTAACAGATTTTGATGAAATATGGCGCATCAAACGTGTCTTCTTAAGCTGCATTTGGTGGTCTCTGTATTTTCGCCCAAACTTATGTCATTTTTCCGAAGAATCGATTTCCGTGTCTTCGACACGGAAATCGATTCTTCGCAAAAACGACATAAGTCTGTGCAAAACTCCATAGACCACCAAATGCAGCTCATGAAGACGCGTTTGCTGCGCATATTTCATCAAAATCCGTGGCATATTAAGGAAAATATCAAATAATATTTACTTTTGAGAGGGCGACGTTGTTGTTGTTGTAACCACCTTGAGTCAGAGCCGACTGCTCAATGTCTGAAATGATCCATACCGCTAATGTAGCCCTAAATCACCATGTAAGTCCGCTAATGTAGCCCTAAATCAACATGTAAGTCATTGTTCGCATATTGGAGTTTTAAGGAATTAAATGCGAGGGAGCGTTAGCGACTGCAGCATTTAGTTCCTGAAAAATCCAATATGTGAACAATAACATACTTATAATTCAGCCAAGTGTACAATGCAATGTCGCATCCGGGTATTGATTTTCCATTTCCTGTCGTACAGTTAATCATTAAAGTTGGTAATATGTAACGTATTGGGTTAAATGTTGCAATATGTGACATAAGCGGAGCTTAGAAATGCTTAGAAAGCCCAGCGATTGGATTAGAAAGGCTTAGAAAGGCTTAGAAAGCCCAGCGATTGGCTTAGAAAGTAGGGCGAACTATAAATGTCTATCCACACACGCTAATCATGGCTTAATGTTACCCTAGGTTCCCGACCAATGAATGAACAGCATTTCAATTAATCGCATATTGCGACGCTTTCGCCAATATGTATTAAAATGATTAATCATTAAATGTTCAGCGCTATATTTAGAACTGATGTTTACACCTTGTTGTCATCAGTTCACGAGACGCAAAACATAGTACCACCCACACACGCGCTCACGTCGTGTCACGCCTCAATCTGACACACACTAGTATAGCTATTTGAAATCATGTTTAGGGGCGGAGCTTCGCAACTGGGTTAGGTAAACACGAGTAAGTTATTCGCTAGCGCTCGTTGAAATTAATTTATTAAAAATTAAATATATGGACAATAACTATTACATACACTGAGTGTGTGTTCCGAGTTTACCCGTGACCTTTTGGTTTAGCCTATGTTTGGTTCACTTCGTACGACTAAAATGTTCGTAAGTGCAAAGTTAGGATTGTCTGGAAACTTAAATTGATAGATTTATATTTATTGAGCACTACAGCCTATGTATGATCAATACATGCAACTCCATTAATTTGTTATAAGAAAACAGTGTTAATGTAAATTTGCACTTACGAACATTTTAGTCGTACGGAATTTAATGAACGGCCCTCAGGTTTGGTTTCCAATGGGAACACTCACGCAAACGCTACACTGTGCATGCACCTGGTTTACGGAGAAACTCTATGCCCGTTTGTATGTACATTTTCCTTACATTTGGAACAGTATAAATATAGTTATCACATCTTTGATACATTTTCAAGTTTTGTTTCTGCATTCACCCAGCACATGTGCAATGTATGGACTTGATAATGTGATAACACAGTTAGATCTTGTCCGTCCGCATGTACGGTCGATAATCCACTCGCTAAAGCTCGCGGATTATCTCCTCGTACATGCGGACGAACCGTGATCTAACTATGGCATAGCTGTACACTCCTGTCATGGTGACAGTCTGGGATTTTGGTAGGCGGGCCGTGAACAGGACTTTTAAAAACAGTGTTGGAGACTTCGAGGATATGCCCATTTATGCTAGGCACGTCCATTTGTGCAACCGCATACTTGGGTTTGCCGAAGGGGATGTCTGTTGCATTGTAATGTTGCCCATCTGACAGATGTCACAGAAAGTAACATATAATGGGGACAACAATACAATTTATTCACGCAGCGGGGAACAAGATGTAATTTATAGTCGAGAAGTTGTTTCTTTGTTTGCACATTCGATTCATGAATATTTGCGGAGGTGGTGCGTTGGCTGCCGACATATGTACTGGTAGATGGCCATGGATGCATAAACAGGGATTTGATTTACTTCCGCTGTCGAGTAACTATTGCACCAATGAACATCAAGCAACCGATAATAGAAACGTGTTTCGTGTTTCTAATGACATGTTGCATATAGAATCAACCAGGATAACGCTTGGCAACGTGTGCCAGAGAATACCGGCAACACGATACTAGATTGCATATACATGGAGGTTTTGGACGACAGCTGATATCAAAAACAAGAGTGTCACCGTTCAAGTCATCATACGGTTTCAATGCAACGACACGGTCACCGGTGACTTAAACATGTTAACACTTTCAACGCTACATTCCATGAAGTCAACATTTGGAAAACACTGTAGACCAAGGTTGGGGGGGGGGGGGTCTGTGCTGATGATAATGCTGAATAAATGTAAATCCAATAAATGTTTACAAGAAAACAGCGTTTTAATGTGAAATTTACAGACTATCATAAGTTTGCACGTACGAACATTTTAGTCATACGAAGTTTAGTGAAACGGCGTCCTGGTGAGCCGGCTCGTATTGATCGTCTCAGCAAGATAGTGTTTGCTATTATGTTTCGGATTTTGAAATAATAACATCTGTTTACCTACGCTACTTAACGTAATTGTTTAGGTTGTCACACAGTACGAGGTGTAAGTGGCCCTGTGTGAAGTCAGACAATATGTGTTACTGCACTACTCTGGGGGCCGTTTCACTAAAGTTCGTACGACTAACATGTTCGTAAGTGAAAAATTATGAGTCTGTAAATTGTACATTAACAATTTTTTCTTGTACGCAATTATTGGATTTACATTTATTGAGCATATGCTGCATAGCCTATGCTCAACAAATGTAAATCCATCAATCATTGAAATTTCCAGACGATCCTAAATTTACACTTACGAACATTTTAGTCGTTCGCAGTTCGGTGAAACGGCTCCCAGGTCTGAGCGTTGAAACGATTTGTAATGTAAGTGGGCATTGTGCCGGGCTATAGACTGATCGCAAAGGCCAGAAACTAAATGTCTCTAGTCATACAGTGGAACCTCTCTAAACCGGACACCAAGGCAACCTTTGTGAGTTTCTTGGTCATTTATCATTTAGCTCGGGTAATAATTGGACCGTTGTGCGGCAGTCCAGACTGGGTTTACGAAAGTATTATGTAACATTTTATCCATGATATATTTATACTACCTTTTTTTTTGAAGAGCGGCGTTTTCCATTTTGACTGTTCTGAGTAATGCAGAATAAATTCGACAGGGATGTCGGAAATGAAAAAAACGTTGTCTTAATTCATTGCATGGGAAGTTTATGCCATTTGCTATATAGAATATCTTAGACAAGTAATCATTAATATATATATTAACCTTATTTTGGGATTTTCTCCGCTTCATACAGGTGAAATACGGGATTCGACCCCTTTGACCCACCTGTATATTATGGAAGGTAATATCCGCCATAATTCTATTAGGCTTGATGCTTGCTTGCTGATGACATTCTAAGTGATATCCATCTTAATATTAACAATTATGTGGCTTGATGCTTGCTGACTGGTGCCATTACAACTTACTTCATGCTATTGTATTCGTCATTCGTGGTTATGACATTTGAAAATCTTCTTCGTTTTGTGTCTAAATTGCAAGTGCATTTTTCGCTTTGATGCTTTATTCATTCGCACTGTTTCAATGCGTTTGTGTTGATTACATCAAGTAGCTTGGATGCTTCAGTCTTAGTGACATCTGGAGTTCCCATTATTGATATTGCATCGTTGTTTTGCCATGCGTTTTTTCTTACCTCGCTAAGACCACGCCCCTTGACAACAATAATTGCAACAGTAATTTGGGAACAACCATTATGACGCCAGATGCGCTGCTAAAACTTAAAATAGTTCTACTAAAATTTATTTAATATGCTGGTACCCGTCTACAATGCGTTGCTCTCTAAATAGGTTCCCAGCTCCCTAACAGTGTTGATGTAGATTGATGCCGCCTTTTCTGTTGCGCCATGTTTAGCTTAAAAGACATCAAATAGGTTTTACTGTATAACTTAACCGAAACTCAGCCAGTCTTTCCTGCTTTCACTATTCGTTATGGATGTTGTGGTGCAACTCGTCATGTCCCCCAATATTGTTTACATTAATTTGGCCACGGAAACTCTGTTTTAACATCATGTGACCAACAGGCTCAGTGTTTTCTTTTAAATAAAAGCTTCAAATATGCTGAAAACTGGTGTTGAAAACACCCCAACAACTGGGTAGTAATGGATCAAGATTTGCAAGCAAACTGTGTCCGTGACCTTAAAATACCCGGACTATATTTTATGCCGGACTACGTTTGCGTACTCAATTTCTCTAACCTTAAACCTAGAGTGCTACATGCCAGGTTATAATATAGGGAGACATATTTTTCTTTATTCTTTCAATCTGACATTTTTCTGGCAAAATTAATATTGATTTACCATTACCAGACGTACTAATTGACATTATTATACTTTTTATATCAAACGCGAAATGCCAGTTTGATATCAGGGGCGATAACCGGGTTTCCTTAAAATGATAACAGAATAAACTATTTATTCCATTTATTTATTTTTTGATGTGCAATATCATACTTATGATATGTCCATACAAATATTTATTCAGCATTTAGTTGATATAAATAATTTAAAAATACTGCATCATTTGCATATGGAACTAGCTTGATACCACCATGAGTCTCTATGAGTACATTAAAGATTACTAAATAAGTATATTTGTGTAGCTAGTAATTTTTATTGGTGGACTAGTTGAAATTATACACTTATTTAAGTTCCATAAAGAAAAGTTTGTATCTACTAGATGGGACCCCAGCTTCAACAATAATTAATCTATAATTTTAATTAGTCAAGATCCAGAGCAGAATGGGTGCAGGTTATTGGAAATTAGGTCACACAACATCCATAAGAAAAATGAAAGTAGCAGAGAATAGCAAGATGTGTGGTAACGGGTTAGTTTTTTAGCGAAAATCAATGGTGGTGGCCCACCTTAGTCTGATCCCGGACGGTTATTGGTTTTGTATCGGTAACAGGCCAGTTTGACAGTCTACCTGTGTAAGTTACCATATGTGTAGCTTTAACACACACTAGTATAGCTATTTGAAATCATGTTTAGGGGCGGAGCTTCGCAACTGGGTTAGGTAAACACGAGTAAGTTATTCGCTAGCGCTCGTTGAAATTAATTTATTAAAAATTAAATATATGGACAATAACTATTACATACACTGAGTGTGTGTTCCGAGTTTTTACCCGTGACCTTTTGGTTTAGCCTATGTTTGGTTCACATGTTCGCTAAGAATGTGTGGTTTATGTGTGTTTCTCCTGCGTTTCAGGAAAACACGTTTGATGTGTTTGTTTCAATGCGCATCATGCACGGCTTTTATAGGAAACGCTACGTCATACCCGTGTTCAGACGTACAACTGGAAGACACGGAGATTTGCTAACGAGAAACGGCGTTTCGCCACGTTTACTTCTGGTTTCACTAAACTCGTACGACTAAAATGTTCGTAAGTGCAAAGTTAGGATTGTCTGGAAACTTAAATTGATAGATTTATATTTATTGAGCACTACAGCCTATGTATGATCAATACATGCAACTCCATTAATTTGTTATAAAGAAAACAGTGTTAAATGTAAATTTGCACTTACGAACATTTTAGTCGTACGGAATTTAATGAACGGCCCTCAGGTTTGGTTTCCAATGGGAACACTCACGCAAACGCTACACTGTGCATGCACCTGGTTTACGGAGAAACTCTATGCCCGTTTGTATGTACATTTTCCTTACATTTGGAACAGTATAAATATAGTTATCACATCTTTGATACATTTTCAAGTTTTGTTTCTGCATTCACCCAGCACATGTGCAATGTATGGACTTGATAATGTGATAAACAGTTAGATCTTGTCCGTCCGCATGTACGGTCGATAATCCACTCGCTAAAGCTCGCGGATTATCTCCTCGTACATGCGGACGAACCGTGATCTAACTATGGCATAGCTGTACACTCCTGTCATGGTGACAGTCTGGGATTTTGGTAGGGCGGGCCGTGAACAGGACTTTTAAAAACAGTGTTGGAGACTTCGAGGATATGCCATTTATGCTAGGCACGTCCATTTGTGCAACCGCATACTTGGTGCCGAAGGGGATGTCTGTTGCATTGTAATGTTGCCCATCTGACAGATGTCACAGAAAGTAACATATAATGGGGACAACAATACAATTTATTCACGCAGCGGGGAACAAGATGTAATATAGTCGAGAAGTTGTTTCTTTGTTTGCACATTCGATTCATGAATATTTGCGGAGGTGGTGCGTTGGCTGCCGACATATGTACTGGTAGATGGCCATGGATGCATAAACAGGGATTTGATTTACTTCCGCTGTCGAGTAACTATTGCACCAATGAACATCAAGCAACCGATAATAGAAACGTGTTTCGTGTTTCTAATGACATGTTGCATATAGAATCAACCAGGATAACGCTTGGCAACGTGTGCCAGAGAATACCGGCAACACGATACTAGATTGCATATACATGGAGGTTTTGGACGACAGCTGATATCAAAAACAAGAGTGTCACCGTTCAAGTCATCATACGTTTCAATGCAACGACACGGTCACCGGTGACTTAAACATGTTAACACTTTCAACGCTACATTCCATGAAGTCAACATTTGGAAAACACTGTAGACCAAGGTTGGGGGGGGGGGGGGGGGGGGGGGGGGGGGGGGAGGGGGGGGGGGGGGGGGGGGGGGGGGGGGCGTCTGTGCTGATGATAATGCTGAATAAATGTAAATCCAATAAATGTTTACAAGAAAACAGCGTTTTAATGTGAAATTTACAGACTATCATAAGTTTGCACGTACGAACATTTTAGTATACGAAGTTTAGTGAAACGGCGTCCTGGTGAGCCGGCTCGTATTGATCGTCTCAGCAAGATAGTGTTTGCTATTATGTTTCGGATTTTGAAATAATAACATCTGTTTACCTACGCTACTTAACGTAATTGTTTAGGTTGTCACACAGTACGAGGTGTAAGTGGCCCTGTGTGAAGTCAGACAATATGTGTTACTGCACTAATCTGGGGGCCGTTTCACTAAAGTTCGTACGACTAACATGTTCGTAAGTGAAAAATTATGAGTCTGTAAATTGTACATTAACAATTTTTTCTTGTACGCAATTATTGGATTTACATTTATTGAGCATATGCTGCATAGCCTATGCTCAACAAATGTAAATCCATCAATCATTGAAATTTCCAGACGATCCTAAATTTACACTTACGAAACATTTTAGTCGTTCGCAGTTCGGTGAAACGGCTCCAGGTCTGAGCGTTGAAACGATTTGTAATGTAAGTGGGCATTGTGCCGGGCTATAGACTGATCGACAAAGGCCAGAAACTAAATGTCTCTAGTCATACAGTGGAACCTCTCTAAACCGGACACCAAGGCAACCTTTGTGAGTTTCTTGGTCATTTATCATTTAGCTCGGGTAATAATTGGACCGTTGTGCGGCAGTCCAGACTGGGTTTACGAAAGTATTATGTAACATTTATCCATGATATATTTACTACTAACCTTTTTTTTTGAAGAGCGGCGTTTTTCCATTTTGACTGTTCTGAGTAATGCAGAATAAATTCGACAGGGATGTCGGAAATGAAAAAAACGTTGTCTTAATTCATTGCATGGGAAGTTTATGCCATTTGCTATATAGAATATCTTAGACAAGTAATCATTAATATATATATTAACCTTATTTTGGGATTTTCTCCGCTTCATACAGGTGAAATACGGGATTCGACCCCTTTGACCCACCTGTATATTATGGAAGGTAATATCCGCCATAATTCTATTAGGCTTGATGCTTGCTTGCTGATGACATTCTAAGTGATATCCATCTTAATATTACAATTATATGTGGCTTGATGCTTGCTGACTGGTGCCATTACAACTTACTTTCATGCTATTGTATTCGTCATTCGTGGTTATGACATTTGAAATCTTCTTCGTTGTAGTCTAAATTGCAAGTGCATTTCGCTTGATGCTTTATTCATTCGCACTGTTTCAATGCGTTTGTGTTGATTACATTCTAAGTAGCTTGATGCTTCAGTCTTAGTGACATCTGGAGTTCCATTATTGATTATTGCATCGTTGTTTTGCCATGCGTTTTCTTACCTCGCTAAGCCACGCCCCTTGACAACAATAATTGCAACAGTAATTTGGGAACAACCATTATGACGCCAGATGCGCTGCTAAAACTTAAAATAGTTCTACTAAAATTATTTAATATGCTGGTACCCGTCCTACAATGCGTTGCTCTCTAAATAGGTTCCAGCTCCCTAACAGTGTTGATGTAGATTGATGCCGCCTTTTCTGTTGCGCCATGTTTAGCTTAAAAGACATCAAATAGTTTTACTGTATAACTTAACCGAAACTCAGCCAGTCTTTCCTGCTTTCACTATTCGTATGGATGTTGTGGGACCACCTCGTCATGTCCCCCAATATTGTTTACATTATTTGGCCACGGAAACTCTGTTTACATCATGTGACCAACAGGCTCAGTGTTTTCTTTTAAATGCTTCAAATATGCTGAAAACTGGTGTTGAAAACACCCCAACAACTGGGTAGTAATGGATCAAGATTTGCAAGCAAACTGTGTCCGTGACCTTAAAATACCCGGACTAATATTTTATGCGGACTACGTTTGCGTACTCAATTTCTCTAACCTTAAACCTAGAGTGCTACATGCCAGGTTATAATATAGGGAGACATATTTTTCTTTATTCTTTCAATCTGACATTTTTCTGGCAAAATTAATATTGATTTACCATTACCAGACGTACTAATTGACATTATTATACTTTTTATATCAAACGCGAAATGCCAGTTTGATATCAGGGGCGATAACCGGGTTTCCTTAAAATGATAACAGAATAAACTATTTATTCCATTTATTTATTTTTTGATGTGCAATATCATACTTTATGATATGTCCATACAAATATTTATTCAGCATTTAGTTGATATAAATCATTTAAAAATACTGCATCATTTGCATATGGAACTAGCTTGATACCACCATGAGTCTCTATGAGTACATTAAAGATTACTAAATAAGTATATTTGTGTAGCTAGTAATTTTTATTGGTGGACTAGTTGAAATTATACACTTATTTAAGTTCCATAAAGAAAAGTTTGTATCTACTAGATGGGACCCCAGCTTCAACAATAATTAAATCTATATTTTAATTAGTCAAGATCCAGAGCAGAATGGGTGCAGGTTATTGGAAATTAGGTCACACAACATCCATAAGAAAAATGAAAGTAGCAGAGAATAGCAAGATGTGTGGTAACGGGTTAGTTTTTTAGCGAAAATCAATGGTGGTGGCCCACCTTAGTCTGATCCCGGACGGTTATTGGTTTTGTATCTCGGTAACAGGCCAGTTTGACAGTCTACCTGTGTAGTTACCATATGTGTAGCTTTTAACACACACTAGTTATAGCTATTTGAAATCATGTTTAGGGGCGGAGCTTCGCAACTGGGTTAGGTAAAAACACGAGTAAGTTATTCGCTAGCGCTCGTTGAAATTAATTTATTAAAAATTAAATATATGGACAATAACTATTACAATACATGAGTGTGTGTTCCGAGTTTACCCGTGACCTTTTGGTTTAGCCTATGTTTGGTTCACATGTTCGCTAAGAATGTGTGGTTTATGTGTGTTTCTCCTGCGTTTCAGGAAAACACGTTTGATGTGTTTGTTTCAATGCGCATATGCACGGCTTTTGATAGGAAAACGCTACGTCATACCCGTGTTCAGACGTACAAACTGGAAGACACGGATATTTGCTAACGAGAAACGGGCGTTTCGGCCACGTTTACTTCTGGTTTCACTAAACTTCGTACGACTAAAATGTTCGTAAGTGCAAAGTTAGGATTGTCTGGAAACTTAAATTGATAGATTTATTTATTGAGCACTACAGCCTATGTATGATCAATACAATGCAACTCCATTAATTTGTTATAAGAAAACAGTGTTAATGTAAATTTGCACTTACGAACATTTTAGTCGTACGGAATTTAATGAACGGCCCTCAGGTTTGGTTTCCAATGGGAACACTCACGCAAACGCTACACTGTGCATGCACCTGGTTTACGGAGAAACTCTATGCCCGTTTGTATGTACATTTTCCTTACATTTGGAACAGTATAAATATAGTTATCACATCTTTGATACATTTTCAAGTTTTGTTTCTGCATTCACCAGCACATGTGCAATGTATGGACTTGATTAATGTGATAACACAGTTAGATCTTGTCCGTCCGCATGTACGGTCGATAATCCACTCGCTAAAGCTCGCGGATTATCTTCCTCGTACATGCGGACGAACCGTGATCTAACTATGGCATAGCTGTACACTCCTGTCATGGTGACAGTCTGGGATTTTGGTAGGCGGGCCGTGAACAGGACTTTTAAAAAAGTGTGGAGGGACTTCGAGGATATGCCCATTTATGCTAGGCACGTCCATTTGTGCAACCGCATACTTGGGTTTGCGAAGGGGATGTCTGTTGCATTGTAATGTTGCCCATCTGACAGATGTCACAGAAAGTAACATATAATGGGGACAACAATACATTTATTCACGCAGCGGGGAACAAGATGTAATTTATAGTCGAGAAGTTGTTTCTTTGTTTGCACATTCGATTCATGAATATTTGCGGAGGTGGTGCGTTGGCTGCCGACATATGTACTGGTAGATGGCCATGGATGCATAAACAGGGATTTGATTTACTTCCGCTGTCGAGTAACTATTGCACCAATGAACATCAAGCAACCGATAATAGAAACGTGTTTCGTGTTTCTAATGACATGTTGCATATAGAATCAACCAGGATAACGCTTGGCAACGTGTGCCAGAGAATACCGGCAACACGATACTAGATTGAGATACATGGAGGTTTTGGTACGACAGCTGATATCAAAAACAAGAGTGTCACGTTCAAGTCATCATACGGTTTCATGCAACGACACGGTCACGGTGACTTAAACATGTTAACACTTTCAAACGCTACATTCCATGAAGTCAACATTTGGAAAAACACTGTAGACCAAGGTTGGGGGGGGGGGGGAGGCGTCTGTGCTGATGATAATGCTGAATAAATGTAAATCAATAAATGTTTACAAGAAAACAGCGTTTTAATATGAAATTTACAGACTATCATAAGTTTGCACGTACGAACATTTTAGTCATACGAAGTTTAGTGAAACGGCGTCCCCTGGTGAGCCGGCTCGTATTGATCGTCTCAGCAAGATAGTGTTTGCTATTATGTTTCGGATTTTGAAATAATAACATCTGTTTACCTACGCTACTTAACGTAATTGTTTATGGTTGTCACACAGTACGAGGTGTAAGTGGCCCTGTGTGAAGTCAGACAATATGTGTTACTGCACTACTCTGGGGGCCGTTTCACTAAAGTTCGTACGACTAAACATGTTCGTAAGTGAAAAATTATGAGTCTGTAAATTGTACATTAACAATTCTTGTACGCAATTATTGGATTTACATTTATTGAGCATATGCTGCATAGCCTATGCTCAACAAATGTAAATCCATCAATCATTGAAATTTCCAGACGATCCTAAATTTACACTTACGAACATTTTAGTCGTTCGCAGTTCGGTGAAACGGCTCCCAGGTCTGAGCGTTGAAACGATTTGTAATGTAAGTGGGCATTGTGCCGGGCTATAGACTGATCGCAAAGGCCAGAAACTAAATGTCTCTAGTCATACAGTGGAACCTCTCTAAACCGGACACCAAGGCAACCTTTGTGAGTTTCTTGGTCATTTATCATTTAGCTCGGGTAATAATTGGACCGTTGTGCGGCAGTCCAGACTGGGTTTACGAAAGTATTATGTAACATTTTATCCATGATATATTTATACTACCTTTTTTTTTGAAGAGCGGCGTTTTCCATTTTGATGTTCGAGTAATGCAGAATAAATTCGACAGGGATGTCGGAAATGAAAAAAACGTTGTCTTAATTCATTGCATGGGAAGTTTATGCCATTTGCTATATAGAATATCTTAGACAAGTAATCATTAATATATATATTAACCTTATTTTTGGGATTTTCTCCGCTTCATACAGGTGTAAATACGGGATTCGACCCTTTGACCCACCTGTATATTATGGAAGGTAATATCCGCCATAATTCTATTAGGCTTGATGCTTGCTTGCTGATGACTTCTAAGTGATATCCATCTTAATATTACAATTATATGTGGTTGATGCTTGCTGACTGGTGCCATTACAACTTACTTTCATGCTATTGTATTCGTCATTCGTGGTTATGACATTTGAAATCTTCTTCGTTGTAGTCTAAATTGCAAGTGCATTTCGCTTGATGCTTTATTCATTCGCACTGTTTCAATGCGTTTGTGTTGATTACATTCTAAGTAGCTTGATGCTTCAGTCTTAGTGACATCTGGAGTTCCATTATTGATTATTGCATCGTTGTTTTGCCATGCGTTTTCTTACCTCGCTAAGCCACGCCCCTTGACAACAATAATTGCAACAGTAATTTGGGAACAACCATTATGACGCCAGATGCGCTGCTAAAACTTAAAATAGTTCTACTTATTTAATATGCTGGTACCCGTCCTACAATGCGTTGCTCTCTAATAGGTTCCAGCTCCCTAACAGTGTTGATGTAGATTGATGCCGCCTTTTCTTTTTGTTGCGCCATGTTTAGCTTAAAAGACATCAAATAGTTTTACTGTATAACTTAACCGAAACTCAGCCAGTCTTTCCTGCTTTCACTATTCGTATGGATGTTGTGGGACCAACCTCGTCATGTCCCCCAATATTGTTTACATTATTTGGCCACGGAAACTCTGTTTACATCATGTGACCAACAGGCTCAGTGTTTTCTTTTAAATGCTTCAAATATGCTGAAAACTGGTGTTGAAAACACCCCAACAACTGGGTAGTAATGGATCAAGATTTGCAAGCAAACTGTGTCCGTGACCTTAAAATACCCGGACTATATTTTATGCCGGACTACGTTTGCGTACTCAATTTCTCTAACCTTAAACCTAGAGTGCTACATGCCAGGTTATAATATAGGGAGACATATTTTTCTTTATTCTTTCAATCTGACATTTTTTCTGGCAAAATTAATATTGATTTACCATTTACCAGACGTACTAATTGACATTATTATACTTTTTTATATCAAACGCGAAATGCCAGTTTTGATATCAGGGGCGATAACGGGTTTCCTTAAATGATAACAGAATTAAACTATTTATTCCATTTATTTATTTTTTGATGTGCAATATCATACTTTATGATATGTCCATACAAATATTTATTCAGCATTTAGTTTGATATAAATCATTTAAAAATACTGCATCATTTGCATATGGAACTAGCTTGATACCACCATGAGTCTCTATGAGTACATTAAAGATTACTAAATAAGTATATTTGTGTAGCTAGTAATTTTTATTGGTGGACTAGTTGAAAATTATACACTTATTTAAGTTCCATAAAGAAAAGTTTGTATCTACTAGATGGGACCCCCAGCTTCAACAATAATTAAATCTATATTTTAATTAGTCAAGATCCAGAGCAGAATGGGTGCAGGTTATTGGAAATTAGGTCACACAACATCCATAAGAAAAATGAAAGTAGCAGAGAATAGCAAGATGTGTGGTAACCGGGTTAGTTTTTTAGCGAAAATCAATGGTGGTGGCCCACCTTAGTCTGATCCCGGACGGTTATTGGTTTTGTATCGGTAACAGGCCAGTTTGACAGTCTACCTGTGTAAGTTACCATATGTGTAGCTTTAACACACACTAGTATAGCTATTTGAAATCATGTTTAGGGGCGGAGCTTCGCAACTGGGTTAGGTAAACACGAGTAAGTTATTCGCTAGCGCTCGTTGAAATTAATTTATTAAAAATTAAATATATGGACAATAACTATTACATACACTGAGTGTGTGTTCCGAGTTTACCCGTGACCTTTTGGTTTAGCCTATGTTTGGTTCACATGTTCGCTAAGAATGTGTGGTTTATGTGTGTTTCTCCTGCGTTTCAGGAAAACACGTTTGATGTGTTTGTTTCAATGCGCATATGCACGGCTTTTATAGGAAACGCTACGTCATACCCGTGTTCAGACGTACAAACTGGAAGACACGGATATTTGCTAACGAGAAACGGGCGTTTCGGCCACGTTTACTTCTGGTTTCACTAAACTTCGTACGACTAAAATGTTCGTAAGTGCAAAGTTAGGATTGTCTGGAAACTTAAATTGATAGATTTATATTTATTGAGCACTACAGCCTATGTATGATCAATACATGCAACTCCATTAATTTGTTATAAGAAAACAGTGTTAATGTAAATTTGCACTTACGAACATTTTAGTCGTACGGAATTTAATGAACGGCCCTCAGGTTTGGTTTCCAATGGGAACACTCACGCAAACGCTACACTGTGCATGCACCTGGTTTACGGAGAAACTCTATGCCGTTTGTATGTACATTTTCCTTACATTTGGAACAGTATAAATATAGTTATCACATCTTTGATACATTTTCAAGTTTTGTTTCTGCATTCACCCAGCACATGTGCAATGTATGGACTTGATAATGTGATAACACAGTTAGATCTTGTCCGTCCGCATGTACGGTCGATAATCCACTCGCTAAAGCTCGCGGATTATCTCCTCGTACATGCGGACGAACCGTGATCTAACTATGGCATAGCTGTACACTCCTGTCATGGTGACAGTCTGGGATTTTGGTAGGCGGGCCGTGAACAGGACTTTTAAAAACAGTGTTGGAGACTTCGAGGATATGCCCATTTATGCTAGGCACGTCCATTTGTGCAACCGCCATACTTGGGTTTGCCGAAGGGGATGTCTGTTGCATTGTAATGTTGCCCATCTGACAGATGTCACAGAAAGTAACATATGGGGAGGGGGAACAATACAATTTATTCACGCAGCGGGGGAACAAGATGTAATTTATAGTCGAGAAGTTGTTTCTTTGTTTGCACATTCGATTCATGAATATTTGCGGAGGTGGTGCGTTGGCTGCCGACATATGTACTGGTAGATGGCCATGGATGCATAAACAGGGATTTGATTTACTTCCGCTGTCGAGTAACTATTGCACCAATGAACATCAAGCAACCGATAATAGAAACGTGTTTGCGTGTTTCTAATGACATGTTGCATATAGAATCAACCAGGATAACGCTTGGCAACGTGTGCCAGAGAATACCGGCAACACGATACTAGATTGCATATACATGGAGGTTTTGGACGACAGCTGATATCAAAAACAAGAGTGTCACCGTTCAAGTCATCATACGGTTTCAATGCAACGACACGGTCACCGGTGACTTAAACATGTTAACACTTTCAACGCTACATTCCATGAAGTCAACATTTGGAAAACACTGTAGACCAAGGTTGGGGGGGGGGTCTGTGCTGATGATAATGCTGAATAAATGTAAATCCAGTAAATGTTTACAAGAAAACAGCGTTTTAATGTGAAATTTACAGACTATCATAAGTTTGCACGTACGAACATTTTAGTCATACGAAGCTTAGTGAAACGGCGTCCTGGTGAGCCGGCTCGTATTGATCGTCTCAGCAAGATAGTGTTTGCTATTATGTTTCGGATTTTGAAATAATAACATCTGTTTACCTACGCTACTTAACGTAATTGTTTAGGTTGTCACACAGTACGAGGTGTAAGTGGCCCTGTGTGAAGTCAGACAATATGTGTTACTGCACTACTCTGGGGGCCGTTTCACTAAAGTTCGTACGACTAACATGTTCGTAAGTGAAAAATTATGAGTCTGTAAATTGTACATTAACAATTTTTTCTTGTACGCAATTATTGGATTTACATTTATTGAGCATATGCTGCATAGCCTATGCTCAACAAATGTAAATCCATCAATCATTGAAATTTCCAGACGATCCTAAATTTACACTTACGAACATTTTAGTCGTTCGCAGTTCGGTACAACGGCTCCCAGGTCTGAGCGTTGAAACGATTTGTAATGTAAGTGGGCATTGTGCCGGGCTATAGACTGGTCGTAAAGGCCAGAAACTAAATGTCTCTAGTCATACAGTGGAACCTCTCTAAACCGGACACCAAGGCAACCTCTGTGAGTTTCTTGGTCATTTATCATTTAGCTCGGGTAATAATTGGACCGCTGTGCGGCAGTCCAGACTGGGTTTACGAAAGTATTATGTAACATTTTATCCATGGTATATTTATACTACCTTTTTTTTTGAAGAGCGGCGTTTTCCATTTTGACTGTTCTGAGTAATGCAGAATAAATTCGACAGGGATGTCGGAAATTAAAAAAACGTTGTCTTAATTCATTGCATGGGAAGTTTATGCCATTTGCTATATAGAATATCTTACACAAGTAATCATTAATATATCTATTAACCTTATTTTGGGATTTTCTCCGCTTCATACAGGTGAAATACGGGATTCGACCCCTTTGACCCACCTGTATATTATGGAAGGTAATATCCGCCATAATTCTATTAGGCTTGATGCTTGCTTGCTGATGACATTCTAAGTGATATCCATCTTAATATTACAATTATATGTGGCTTGATGCTTGCTGAATGGTGCCATTACAACTTACTTTCATGCTATTGTATTCGTCATTCGTGGTTATGACATTTGAAATCTTCTTCGTTGTAGTCTAAATTGCAAGTGCATTTCGCTTGATGCTTTATTCATTCGCACTGTTTCAATGCGTTTGTGTTGATTACATTCTAAGTAGCTTGATGCTTCAGTCTTAGTGACATCCGGAGTTCCATTATTGATTATTGCATCGTTGTTTTGCCATGCGTTTTCTTACCTCGCTAAGCCACGCCCCTTGACAACAATAATTGCAACAGTAATTTGGGAACAACCATTATGACGCCAGATGCGCTGCTAAAACTTAAAATAGTTCTACTAAAATGATTTAATATGCTGGTACCCGTCCTACAATGCGTTGCTCTCTAAATAGGTTCCAGCTCCCTAACAGTGTTGATGTAGATTGATGCCGCCTTTTCTGTTGCGCCATGTTTAGGTTAAAAGACATCAAATAGTTTACTGTATAACTTAACCGAATCTCAGCCAGTCTTTCCTGCTTTCACTATTCGTATGGATGTTGTGGGACCAACCTCGTCATGTCCCCCAATATTGTTTACATTATTTGGCCACGGAAACTCTGTTTACATCATGTGACCAACAGGCTCAGTGTTTTCTTTTAAATGCTTCAAATATGCTGAAAACTGGTGTTGAAAACACCCCAACAACTGGGTAGTAATGGATCAAGATTTGCAAGCAAACTGTGTCCGTGACCTTAAAATACCCGGACTATATTTTATGCCGGACTACGTTTGCGTACTCAATTTCTCTAACCTTAAACCTAGAGTGCTACATGCCAGGTTATAATATAGGGAGACATATTTTTCTTTATTCTTTCAATCTGACATTTTTCTGGCAAAATTAATATTGATTTACCATTACCAGACGTACTAATTGACATTATTATACTTTTTATATCAAACGCGAAATGCCAGTTTGATATCAGGGGCGATAACCGGGTTTCCTTAAAATGATAACAGAATAAACTATTTATTCCATTTATTTATTTTTTGATGTGCAATATCATACTTTATGATATGTCCATACAAATATTTATTCAGCATTTAATTGATATAAATAATTTAAAAATACTGCATCATTTGCATATGGAACTAGCTTGATACCACCATGAGTCTCTATGAGTACATTAAAGATTACTAAATAAGTATATTTGTGTAGCTAGTAATTTTTATTGGTGGACTAGTTGCAATTATACACTTATTTAAGTTCCATAAAGAAAAGTTTGTATCTACTAGATGGGACCCCAGCTTCAACAATAATTAAATCTATATTTTAATTAGTCAAGATCCAGAGCAGAATGGGTGCAGGTTATTGGAAATTAGGTCACACAACATCCATAAGAAAAATGAAAGTAGCAGAGAATAGCAAGATGTGTGGTAACGGGTTAGTTTTTTAGCGAAAATCAATGGTGGTGGCCCACCTTAGTCTGATCCCGGACGGTTATTGGTTTTGTATCGGTAACAGGCCAGTTTGACAGTCTACCTGTGTAAGTTACCATATGTGTAGCTTAATACTATAAAGCCAAAAGCTCTAGTCAGTTCAGCGATTCTTTTCTGTGAGAAATGGATCATTATATATCTACGTTGCTACATAATGTTGCTGGTATGTTAAAAGCACGGGCGACCAGATGAGAATATTCTAAATTTAATCCTGACAGTTGTATTGTAAACTCAGTTCTGATTTTATATCAATATCCCACCCACACATACAGGACATTTACCGAGTCTGCCGCATTGACCTGTGTAAAATAATCCTTATCCACATTTTTGCAAAAAAAAGCGGAGAATATTATATTGCTTATTAGCTTCTGTCTGTGGTCAAAACTTGGCATTTAGGGACATTTTTATTTCACTTCGTATTTTGATGCCCACATAACAATAAGTCGATAAGACGATATGCCTCCGAAAATGTTTATCTTGTACGTTTAAGTTGTTTTTCGCGAACAGGCTGTCAATGGGGGCATCACCTGTGTCTTACAGACACACTTTTCTAGTTTTAGTTTTTCATATTTTACTAATGCATCTGCCCATCATTGCAACGTTCATAAATATTCCTTAGTTCTGGAAACACTCAACTCTGTGATATAATGCTATATATCGCTGGCAAGTCAATTTCACAAACGGTTGTATGTGCAATTATTGCATAAATTACTTTTTACCTTGACGAGAAGTCGTATAAATTTAAAAGAAGAAATATTCAGTGTGACATACAACATTTTTAAATGTTATTGGCAAAGCGTTTTTCCTTCTCCTTAAAACTTTAAAACATTTTATCAACTTGCCGACGATATGCTAAGGTTACATATCCCATGTTTTATAAACACATTTTCTAGTTGTATATTTTTGTTCTTCTGTACATTCTAGTGATAGATCAAAATATAATATCACATATCACCTGACGAGTGACAATAGCTTACAACATCTAGTCCAGACATTATTTTCGTCGTTTTTGTTGCGCCTGCTTGAAAAGCATGATATTGTCGGCACTTTTGAATGCTTCCGTACGTGTCTCCAGACTTGCGTCAAAGTTTTTGCTTTACTGTACATGCCATGTACTTACGGCGCATTATGCGGGCTGTGACCATCTCATTAATGAAACATTTATGTATGTTCTTTACCCGTGACAACATATCAGTATCCTACATGTATAAATAAACTGCCTAAAAATTCTCAAAGTGCATTAGAAATTGGTATTTTCAATAAATAGTTTTGTTTCATTTTTCTGTTCTTTATTACTTACCATATTCATCATCACATTGCCATTGTAGCGGCAGTCCATCCCATTTGCTGTACTCTACAGCAACTTTTTACTTGTATATGTGTGTGCTTACAAAACACACAACAATGGCCCAGAATGATGACAAGCCTGATTTACAGTGAAACCTCTCTAAGCCGGACACCTTGGGGACCTCCGGTTTATACAGGTTCCACTGTATAAATTCTAACGATGGACTTTAGTACAACTGGAGCTAATATTTGAGTGTTGTATCTAAATTTCCGTGAACCAATTTGCTTAAACGACAGACGCTAATTACGTCAGTGATTGGTCGCTCTATAGCGAAGTATCCTCACGTGACGTGTCTCTGAAAGATCGGGAAAATTGGATTTCTCCTTCTTTACGTAACAACAAATGACTTGACAATATGTTCGTTACGTGGAACCTTGTACTTTTTAAAATTACGGCAAATAATGGTCTCGTATTTGCATAATTTGGCGCTGATTTAGAAAACAAGTTGCCAGGAATCTATGAAAATGTGCTTTTATACATCTGTAAATAGCAAAATATTGCCAGAAAAGATAAAGTATAACATTATTAAAACTCCCGACTCTGATGAATTTGCATGATGCACTACTAGTTTACAATTGAATAACTTCCCCTGTGTAACATACACACTGTATGCATAAATGACAATTTGATAAAGCTCAGGTCTGAATACGCTCACGTGACGTCACTGCCAGCCACTGTATGTCACAGGAAGTTGTGGAATGGCGAGTCTTTAGTAATGTGCATGGCGCACTACGGTTGATCTGGGTATGTTTAATCGCCTGACAACCACGGTCTGCGCAACATCCGCTTCGAAAAATGCCGAAATTCTGTGTCCGTCCTTTACATTTAATCCTGGTATTGTAACCACGTTATGAACCTTTATAGACCTTGAGCCAGCAATAACCCCCCTCCCCCATGTGGGATTTTTGGTGAGTATTATTTTCGGATTCAGTAGCCTATTGTCTATCAATTCTGGTTGTCTGCGCTCAAAAAGCCGCTGGATGAACAAATGGCGCCAAAATGTTCTTGTTTTGTTCTATTCTTTACTGTATGGAGTTGTTATAAACAGCATTTCATGCAACATGTATACATACCAGTTTGATGTATACAAATCAAATCATTTGATAGCATATACATATTCAGGTATGCAATGCTATAATTATATCTTCAAAATAGCCGCCAAAATGATCAGATGTTCAATAATATTGATGATGAAGCTGCAGTTTTCAGTAATTAAACAACTAACATTGTTATGTGTAGAGTGATATTCTGCTTATTTTCAAAGAAAAATACGGATGTATATTGAAGAACATTTCCAAAGTGTGTCCAAAATGGATTGACTGTTGACAAGGAATACAATGTTATTAATGTTAACGAGCACACTTCTCACAATCAATTAAGCGGAGCATGATGACAATTGGCCACGGCAATATGTAGTATGGTATGATGAATGGCATGGGTATGCTTATTGCAAGCATGCATGGCTGTCTCCCACATTAAGCATCCCGCATATGTCTTAACTTGTGACAATAATTTAAATTAACCCTTGGTCGTGAACATTGGAAAATAAATACAATACATGGTAACGATATGTAATGTATGCAGTCACTGTTGTAATCAGTTCTACAGTAACCACTACATGTACATGTACTGTATTCATTCTTCTAATTAAACATTTTTGAAACTAATACACCAAAAACCTAATCATATACAGTGTCACCATGACTGTAGGTCAGTTTCAAGATCATGGTCGCTTTTGCAATTAGGAGATGTGATATTTACGGATCTATATGTACATTTTTAATGCAGCTTAAATTTCTAAAATTAGTTGATAATACCCTTAGCCGAAGGAGGTCCCGCATCATGCGATGACACCAAACTCTGCTAGCCCATGACATATACTCGAATACATGTATCTGGTTGATATAGTAATGGAATATGATTGTCCATCAGCGGTGTAATAAATTTGAAAGACAACCATAAGGATTGTTATGCGGATTCAATGCCACATAAGGGTATATGGAGGCAAATACTTGTCTATTAGCTACAAACTACGTGGGGTATGTATGTGCTAAACAGGTGCAATGTAAATATAATTCTGCATTCAGTAAATAAATGTACACACGGTACATGACTATAGAGTTGTTTGATCATTAGAATGACATTACCTGTTGTCAAATAGAGAACTATTTATTCCGACGACACCAAAGAGCAACCAAAATACATAACTGTGGTACAATGCGGCAGAAAACGCCTTCCACAAACCTGATCCTTAAGGTCTGCGTAAATAGTTAGAATGCCATGTAGACAATAGTTCAATGGCATAGTAAAATCCAAAAGTTAATATGTCTCGATAGAGGCTATGTGATATTGTTTAGATCAACATGTTGATACATTGCATAATATATTATGGAGATACGTTATCGTTCATGGGGATTTAAACGTATATTGATGGTCCTATGAGTGTATGTGGCTACACATGGTAGATACTTCTTAAATTGGACTAGACTGATGTTTAAATACCCCGGAATGGCTTTTTAAGACTACATACATACTAATATTGGCTTGTATATATTGTTATATAATTATATACATGAGCTTGGAGGACATATACATCTTTTCAGAAGTCATACATACGTTTTGCCACATTTGTTAAATATTTATTTCGGCACAGTATAAAATGCAAATCCCACTTTAAAGCGATATACCTGTATACATGTATATGAAATATGTAATGATGCTGTTATCCGAATGTTATGCAGGTATATGCCAATCGGAACTATTATATAGATAATAGTAGGTTAGTGCCGTGAATGGGAAAAAATATTCGGCAAGGCTCAATAATTTCTTTATTTCTCATCAGAAATATATGTTGTGACCACTCATTTGAACCGTCTCGCCGAGACGGTTCAAATGAGTGGTCACAACATATACTTTGGTTCAGAAATAAGGAAAATAGATAGAGAATAGTAGGTTAGTGCCGTGAATAAAAGTTGATTACAAACCTACATCCTTTTTGGTTTTTGGTAATTTAACACACCAGGTGTGGAATAACACGTGTGATATATATAATTAAGAACACCGAATGAAAATTGTGAAATGGTATATCAACCTTACAGGTTATCAAGTGTCACTATTATGAAATCATGGTTAACTATTTACTTACAATGCCTCACTTACAACATACAATATCGTCATGGGTGCCTCTCAAATAAGACTAATGGAGCAATATACCTGCATGTATTAGGCAATGGTCATGATGCATGCACTGGTGTGCACTTACACTGGTAATGGATGACGGTCATACACTTTGGAACACACACGTTCTCGTAGTGTATTTCAGTAGTCATACAAGTTATACATATTTACTATATACATGATTTTATGAGTACAGGTGCCAACTACACATTTGAATTCAATGGGTGTGGAATATATAGTTAAAACTACTTTGTTTTAACATTGCATCATCTGCTGTAGACATTATGTAATCAGAATATGGGCATTCACTATGTATTACAAACACTAGTAAGTACAATTTCCATTAATACGATTAATAGACACCGAGAGAGATTTGCATAATGAGACATATAGCGTAGTTATTACCATCACTAAGTAAATGCGAAGCGGAGGGACAGACGGACGAACACTCGGACACACTGTATCTGAAGTGTGCAAGGATAGCTATCAGTAGTGCCTAAGTAGTTGCATATGCATTTAAACAATTTATAAGTAAGTGACAGTGCATAACATAAATGAAATTCATAACATGTGAAATTCCCATAGTAAAATGTGTGGGTGGGGAATGGTGAAAAATACTTTGTTTTAACATTGTATCATAGACTGCAGACATCGGCATATATGAAATTAACATGTCTAATGAACACTACTAGGTACCATTGACACGAACAAAATACAAAAGTACCATACTTTTATGGAGTTATTAAGGTAGATGTTTTGCCATTGAAATTCAGTGGGTGGGGTAACAAAACGAGCAATATTATTCATCTGAATTAGCAGATATTATTTAATTGAACAGTATTCCATTGTATAGTTATGAACACATCAACAAACATACAAAACTGCCATATCAGTCGTTTTTAATGATAAAAACAGTCGATTTTCAACACATTTTTCACAATTGCGAAAAGTCCGAGGGTGGTATACTTAAAAATGGTGCCAAACATTCATCCAGCGGGTTACAGAGCGCAGACATACGGCATAGAACTCGTAATTGCAAGTAGTTTCAGAAAAAATATGTCTGCAAAAATCCCACAGGGGGGTGGGGACCTAATCACTGCGTATGAATATGTGCGGTTGTCATAATAGTCGATTCTCCGATTTGGAGATGCGGCTGGGGTTATATTTTTTTGGCATTTTAAAGCTATTTGTAATGTTGACGGGATAAATAGAATAGTAGGTTAGTGCCGTGAATGGGAAAATTAACTGGCACGGCACGGAAACGGACAGAGCCTCGCCCATCCCGTTTCCTAAGCCTTGCCATATATTTTTCCCATTCACGGCACTAACCTACTATTCTCTATTTACGTGCACTTGGTTACAAGTCTCTGTACACAGACCTTTCCAATTGGAAACCAGGGGCCGTTTCACTAAACTTCGTACGATTTAAATGCTCGTAAGTGAAAAATTATGATGGTATGTAATTTTTACATTAATAATGTTTTCTTGTAAACAGTTATTGGATTTGCATTTATTGAGCATAGGCTGTATGCATCCTATGCTTAATAGATGTAAATCCAATAATTGTAATTTCCAGAATATCCTACATTTCCACGTACGGACATTTCAGTTGACCCCAGAAGTAAATGTGGTCCAAACGCGCGTTTCCCGTTAGCCAATATATATATCTTCCAGTTTGCAAACGTCTGTAAACGGGGTTTCTGATTATGTTACCGAGTTCAAACCGTTTCTTGTTTTCTGGTGTTCTTATGCAATGGAAATACCTTTTTTTCATGGCGTATCATTTTCTCTAAAGCCGTGCATATGCGCATTGAAACAAATAAGCCAAAGGGGGTTTCCTGAAATGCTGTAGAAACGCACATAAACCACACAATCTTAGCGAAACCAAAAGGTAAACTCGGAACAAAAACTCAGATTCCATTGCATGTAACATGTGTATAGTTTATGTCATGATGCGGATATACACTTCATATTCTGTGTCACATAATCAACACGTGTCATATATGGGACATCTATTTACGTGATTAGCTCATTTTATTGTACAAATCAAGAATTAGTCACAGAATAATTGCTATGTTACATTTTGAACTCCGCTATCTGTGTGAAATACATGGCGGAAATACATTTCACATACATTTGTAATTATACTAAACAATTTTAATCGGTGTCCTAAAGTATATAGATTGCTGGACAACCAGTGGCATTGTTTGTTTCCAACAACATATCGCTTAATCAAACATACATATGGACTGCAATGCGCATGGTGATAACGTCGTGCGGCCAAGTGCCGTGGCATATGGATAGGTACCTTTTGTCGCACTGCCGCACTTTATGTATGTGCATAATCGGTGGCGTTACGATGTTATGCTTCTAACTTGGCAATCATAACTTGGACGCCTTATGACAATTAGCGTGTTATGTTTGCTAGCATTGTACGCCCAAATTAGTCTGCAGATGCACGTAGTTTGATCTGAGGCTACACTGTTTGTCATTCATTGATGTGCTGATCGGAATGTGCGAACGGAATACTGATCTGGTCGTATGCTTGTTACCATGATAACGGTACCACCTATTCACAAACTAAGAGTGGAGCTGGCAGAAATTATAACAATTGTATGCATTGTGCCTTCTAGTCCGATTATGAAATTATATAAATTTACTATGAGTGAATTACGGTCCTTATCAGACAACATTATAACAACAATGACTACGCTGTGCGCAACTACATGAAGTTTCAAGATGGGAAACGGTTGCAGATTATAATTGTATGGGCATCCGGCTGTTAGAAAGGACCTTACAACGTACTCGACCAGCGCAGCTCCAGATCAGATGCGCAGTCTGATCTGGAGCTACGCTGGCCGCCATTACGTTAGTCGACTGTACTGTACGATCATATGGAGCTAGACTAGCTGCAAACGTCGTAAGGTTTCTTGTCTGAAACAGTAACTTGTGTTATTCTGTTAAAATATTCAAGCGAAAACATCGGAAACACAATATGGCAAAACAAAACATCCAATTCTCCGGCGCGATTGTCGATTATCATGGAACAATGGTGTAATAATGATTGTAATAGAATGTTCCTCTGTTGTACTGATTAATATATCTCATGGGGTTCGAACTGCATAGTACGCATGCATTGACATTAAAGGTACATGCCCACTCAGTAGGCACAAACTGTTCTTTATAGGAATTAAATATGTGTATAATTGTGTCACTATTCCACCAGTTTTAAAACTTATGAATGCCCGCTAGACAGATAAAATCATTTAGAAATATTTATTTTACTGATAGTGACGCGCGGTGGTATCAGGCTATTTTCATATGCAAATAAGGCATGATATTTTTTAATTATTTATATTAATTGGTATAAACATATTTATTTACTGCATTCACATACAAACATGTACATAGGTAGTAGTTTGGATTGGATTGAAAGCTTATACAAACTTATTGAAATCCTCTCCAAAACATTATGCAACATTTACATTGGCGACTTGTGAAGTGATTACATTACATTGTTAATACATGTGTACACGGTTAACTATGCATGCAAAATAGTGTAAGATACCAGTATTGTACATCGAGGTATGAAATATACAAGTTTCTACTTACTGTGTCATAATATCAAACATTAATTGTATTATATTCATTAAGAAAGAAATGCTACATGTATGTGCTAATCAGTCAAAACAAAGCAACTTGTTTCTCTGGTAACTTACCATCAAGAATAAAATCTACCGATTGTATAACTGACTTAGTAGGAGTAAATAAGAGAGTGGGATATTGGTATGGTAAAAATAAAAAATACGAAAAGAAAGAAAAAGAAAATGAGACAAATAAAAGTTTGCAGATACACAAACAATGGGATTGCAAAATAAAATGCCAAATAAAATGCAAGTATGTGATTATAATTATTGCAATGGAAGAAGTAGTGTCGGGTCGTCTCTATTTGACCACAAGTACAGCTTGGTGAGTCAATTATGTTTTTGGAAAACAAATCATGAGAAAGGGAACTACAATTTGTCCTTAGTCTAGCCAGAAGTACCTGAAATTTACGTTCGCCAAACAACAAGTGTTTCGGTACGTTTTTACGACTAGAATTTAGCATGCGTTTAAACGATTCAACCGTGTCTGTACGTTTGATGTCGGCTGGAAGGACATTGAACTATGTAACAACAGATGGAAGAAAATAATGAGTATTTAAAGTTGTACGAGCCCGTGGAACTTGGAAGTCATTTGCATTTCTCAAGCTGTATCTTGAAGCTGTGTCAACAGTGGGTGGAACAAGAGTGGATAAATATTCTGGAGTTAGACCTTTGGTCATTTAAAAAAAATAATATTAACTTATGCTTACGTCGTCTGCTTTCCAGTGTCTCCCACCCTACCTCATCCATTAACTTATGAATAGATACAGGTTTTCTTGGGGTGGTACCCAAGATAACTCGATACGAAGGCAGCTTCTTGTTGTAGTTTCTCAAGTTCGTCCTTCTCAGAGCGCGTGCAGTTATCATAGATTGCATCAGCATATTCAAGGATCGGGCGTATGAAAGAGATATAAATGATTTCCAGAGCATCTCTGTGAAGACGAAATTTCAGTTGCCGCATTATGTTTATTCTAGCTTTGATCTTTATATACGCAATGTGCTGGTGCCATTTAAGATCGCTGAATAAAAAAAGACCAAGATGTTTATGACAATTTACATCTGCGATAGTTTCGCCTGCCATATATATTGACGGATATACGTGTTGTTTTGCGAGAACATGTGATAGTTTCGGTTTTCTTTGGGTTAAAAGTTACCAACCATTTCTTCGCCCAGTTAGAAATAGTACTAAGATCTGAGTTTAAAGTGCGTGCTGCCACATCTGGATATTCAACAACAACAGAGAGGCTAGTGTCGTCAGCAAATAATCGTATATTGCCACCTATGTCATAGACTATATCATTAATATAGACCAAGAATAAAAGTGGTCCCAAGATGGAACCCTGCTGTACACCAGCCTTTATTTCCGTCCACGATGAATGAACTCCGGGTAATACTGTAACATCCCTATGTCGTATCCGTCTTCAGCAATACGGTATAAATCAGATATTTCCTGTTCACGCAGGGGAATGGTAGCGGGCCCTCGTAAATCGGGGTAGGGAAAATTAACGACTATATCTACTTGGCAATGAAAAGACGACAGTGACGAGATTTTAGTAACATCTGATATTTTGATAATAGTTCTAACATGCAGTATTACTCAACGTGTACAATTAAAGAGTGGTGACAAACTATGCTAACAACGATGAGGGTGATCTGATTATGGACAGATAATGACTAATATGAGATGTACACATGGCAAGATACAAAAGCACAACAGGCGACTGTGTGAGAGTAAGCAGACTCAAGAAAGGATATTAGCACATGTAAACACGGACTAGATTTATGCTAAAATCTGGCGGAAAATCACACTATCGCAAACCCAAGTCATGGTGGGGAATCACAAGCTGGGGTTGGGAAATAATGCTGGGTGAGGGAGTCACAGCGGGGATCACGAAGCTGGGGGTGGGAATAATGCTGGGTGGGGAAGTCACACAGCGGTAGTCACGAAGCTGGGGGGTGGGAAATAATGCTGGGTGGGGGAGTCACACAGCGGGGATCACGAAGCTGGGGGTGGGAATAATGATGGGTGGGGAGTCACACAGCGGGGATCACGAAGCTGGGGGTGGAATAATGCTGCTGTGTGGGGGAGTACACAGCGGGGATCACGAAGCTGGGGGTGGGAAATAATGCTGGGTTAGGGAGTCACACAGCGGGGATCACGAAGCTGGGGTGGGAAATAATGCTGGGTGGGGGAGTCACACAGCGGGGATGACGAAGCTGGGGGTGGAAATAATGCTGGGTGGGGGAGTCACACAGCGGGGATCACGAAGCTGGGGGTGGGAATAATGCTGAGTGGGGGAGTCACACAGCGGGGATGACGAAGCTGGGGGTGGGAAATAATGCTGGGGTGGGTGGGGAAGTCACACAGCGCGGGAATCACGAAACTGGGGTTGGGACTAATGTTGGGTGGGGGATCACACAGCTGGGTGGGGAATTACACAGCAGGTGGGCACACTGCAGGGGTGGGGAGTCGCACAGCCGGGGGTCACGAAGCTGGGGTTGGAATCATGACACATAGCTGAATGGGGTGGGGCACACAACAGCTAGGACGCATGACAATGGAATTGGGATCACCTAACAGGGGTGGGAGGGGGGCACGAAGTTAGGGTGTGGCATCACACAGCAGGGGGTTCATGAAGCTCAAATTGGGAATCGTATCGCAATGGGGAAAAAGTGGGTGGGGGGGGTAATGGGATATTGGCATTATTATGGTTCCAGCCAATATTAATAATCAATAATGTCCGACTGACGTTCAAATCATCACATCTCACGACTAACGGACCATTGGTAACATCGTCGGTGAGTAATGTTTAAGGGGGGGGGGGAATATTTTTTGGGCCTTGGGAGTTCTGAGACGCGAGTTGCGTCTCGAGATGCGTCGTTCGGGACAAAGTCGCCAACTGACAGATTGCACTCCTATTTATAGGTGTTGTCAGGCCGAGTTGGACAAGTTCCGTGACTTACGGAACTTGTCCAACCTCCCGCATAGTGATTGGCTAGATTGTATGAACGGAATATTCCGATAAGACACGAGCCAAAACAAGCACAGCCAGTAAACATGGCGGCTGCATTCAACACACACAGGAAATGCCAACAAACTATTGTGAATTATAACGAACTAAACAAGTTTCCTGCTGTGTGAAGACGACAATCATAAACTATTGACACTTGTGAACATTCAGGCATGCATCTGAGATCGTGGTAAGTTGTGTGCATAAAATGACAGACGTGTTTTGTTGTCCAAAATGTGTGATAAATTCGAAGCGAGGAATACGCAATACACATCTGTGTATAGCGATGCTTCGCTTGGCTGGGTCGCTTCATTACCACCGCCTGTTCGACCAGAGTTCGTCCTCGAACTCATGAAAAAAAATAGGATAACGTAATATATGCTGCACAACCTGAATGTCACGTATTTGTTATAGTAAAAGCATACGGCTATTTACATGTAAATGAGATTTATCACCAAATATTTCTAACACGCTCCAAACATGTATGAATGCTTTGCAGTCTGGTCTTTACATTTTACTTGAGTTAATTAACATATTCTATGTGCGGCGATAAAATGTGACCCTGACAAGACTACAGAACATGTGACATGGTCAATAATACGTTCCTTACTACTTCTAATCAAATTGTACTATCAGTACATCTACTAACAACACTATCATGTGAACTACTCCTAATCATGTATCGGTATGGCACTAGTGCTGACTGTGGGTGTTGGCATCGCTATTCAGAATTCATATAATATTTCCCTTGGTCACGTAAACTATGGAAAGCTATATTAAAATGTATCTACTTTCGTAGAATATGAAAACTTGAACATCAGTGAGTCAACATCAACGCAAAACACTCGGATACCAATACTTACTCTATTATATCTATTCTATTTATTTCCAGGTACCTCATTAAACTGCTATATGAAAGTTAATTGATAGTGTCGCTGCTGCCATTTCGACCGCCAACTATATATTCGTGGCAAATGAACATTTCGAATAACAGATGACCAGACATGAATGCCAATCTGAATGCTAACAGGATGACAACAACGGGAAACGCACAAATAGCAAAGTTTAACTCATTTGCTGTACCTTCAGCAATAATATGTGTTACTCGTACACAGTATACATGTACGTCCTCAAACATCAGTCATGCATCTTACCATTTGCATGTCTGCACTGTTACTTCACTCAACATGAACTAATTGTTTCTGTATGTTTCTCTTAATTAGCAATCTAGTAAAACTATTTATATCATGTAGACTCGCAGTTCAAGTGTATCCATTGAATGACAAATCCGCACACTAAAAATATACATAGCAAATCACACTCTGCGTGGCCACGCGCATTCATACCACATACATTCAATCCCTCACATACAAAAAAAAAATGTACATACTATGTCATTTTCTGGAAACACGTCACCTCCATACTCCATGATAGTGTACACAAGTCAAATTGGTTAGATATGATAGTTCCAACGACATGGTACTGTCATATCTGGGTCAGCGTACTATCACTCAGATCCTAATAAAAATATACAACACATTGTGTTCTGTATCTATTGTTCCTATTTCACTATTCCTGACTTATAAGTATACGCTGTCCATGTTCTTAAACGCGAATCAAATATCTCTATATGTACGCGGATATTTAATATTTACGCGAAAACATTCAAGTTTATATTGGGTATAAGCGCACATTGTGTAAAATGTGCCTGTTCCATAGTGACGTCCTGCACTACGGCTATTATCGCGAACTTATACCACACGCGTATTTAACGTCTGATTTTGCGGACAATCTATCCTCGTGTATGGTGGTTCCGCCGATGGCCCATGTATGGCAAATGATCCGTCGTCATCGTCGTCAGTAGCTATCGCGTTGTAGCGTTTCCACGGGTGGTCCTCATCGGGTAATCGCTCGTCAGCATTTGCGTCGTCTGTGAACATCGCATCGGTGGTTCGTCTCACGCCCGATATACGTGTGGGGCGGTATCACGCATCGTTTCGTCATCATCCTCTAACTCGTCGATTATCGCCCGTTTCCTCCAAGGATTACGTCTCTCGTCATGTCGTATAGGAAACGTACGCCTCCTGGCGTAGATGGAATATAGTCTTCGCACCGAACGCAGACTCGTTAATACGTTTATTATATGTGTGGGGGTGGGTGTATGTGGGGTGGCCAGGAAAGGGAGTCGACGTGCAATGGTCAGTGTATATGGTGTATGTCAGCATCGTTAAATTCGGGCAGAGTTAGGTTGCCACCAACATCACCATTGGCCATGCACAGTCGCCTTGTGGGAGGGGAAGGTTATGGGTGGGCTGGGGAGGGCAGGGGAGGGTAGGTGGGGTGGGGAAGCGGGGAAACTCGGATGAGGGGGTGTATATGGTGGGGATATGGGGTAACCTCGGGAACGAGTGTGTATACAGTGGAAACTGGAATGGGGTGTGTATTTGGTGGGAAGCGGGGAAACTCGGGCACTAATTTAAACGGGGAAACTCGAGCACGAGTTTTTATTTCAGTTGGACACTGCGATTGGGGTATGTATGGGGTGGGAAAACTGGAATGGAGTTGTGTATTTGGTGGGGAAGCGGGGAACTCGGGTACGAGTTTTTATAAAGTGGAACACTGGGATGTGGTTGCGTATGGGGTGAGGAAGCGGGTAGCGGACAGGCACGTGTTTTATGGCCAGGTTTCGTGCAATTATATATCACTATCGCTGTTTTACGTTGAGGACACGCGTACCGGAGATGCCCTCGCTGCTTGCAATTGTAACAGGAGCGTCGTTCCACGGCCTTTAACATCGGCCCCACTGTCCGGGTTGTTTTGCGCTCGTCCGTCTAATGTTGGCCATGATTTCTGCTACATCATGTAGCAACTTGTATTTTTCATTATTTGCATTTATTGACCGTATATATTCTCTATGTTCGCTGTAGTTTTCACTTTTCTCAACTTGCCTCATATAGCATCGCTCTTTATTATTTTTCGCGGCAGTTTCTAATTTCATAGCAATTCTCAGAGCGTCTTCTATCGTCGTTGGCTCTTTTACTAGGATCCAGCGTTCGATATCCCAATTGTTCAATGCTTCAACAAAGCAATCTCGTGCAATTTCTTGTCTATGGTTATATGGGATTGTCGGGTATGCCAAACGCGTCAGCCGTTTAATATCGTAAGCCAATTCCGGTAGTGGTTCGTCTACTTTCCGAAGACGTTGTTTCAATTCAGTTTTATATGTTGTCGTTTGTGTTTCGGTCTGAAACCTGTTGGTCAGAGCCGTTACTAGCGAGTTGTAATCGGTTCTGGTATCTGGGTCAAGTTCACTCAGTACAGCTATTGCCTCGCCGCGCAAGCTGCACGCTAACTTGACTGCTTTCATTTCATTGTCCCAGTTATTTCCGTGTGCCGCGATACCGAATTGCAGGAGATATTCATGCCAGTTTCCATTTCCGTCAAAATTACCTATTTCCACGAACTGACCTGGATTTGGTATATACTGGGCCAATTGCACACTTTCCCGTGGTTGGGGGACGCTGGAACCACTATCATGTCTATGTGTATGATAACTTCTTGGGGACATGGACCTACCTGTTATGTGGTGTGATCTGACAGGCATATGAATTGGTACACGCACGGGCTCGCGATTATCTAAGTTCAACGGCAATGGCTCGCTGTAATTAATTTTACGTTTTCTGCCGGGTTCCAGGTTATGTCGGTCATTCGATTCAAGCCTCTGTAGAATCAAATTAATTTGAGATTTTAATTGTTTTACCTCATTTCTTAGAGACTTAATCTCCGCACGCAGTTCACATTCGCATGACTTTTCGCACGACTCTGTATTATTCAAGCGGCAATGGGTTATGTATCCACTGTCACTGGTTACCATACAATTAACTTGATCACCTGTCGTGACAGGTACAGTGTCATGGTTATTGGGAGAGAAGGTCAGGGCAATTGTTTTGGATCCGTGGGGGTCAAGGGGAGACATTCGACCTTCCCGAGTAGGGATGTACACATTTCCGGGGTCACCGTCGGCACTACATTCAAGAGACGCCATTTTATGAACTATATGTCGCAACTGTCTGGTTTGGGGTAATATGGGGATGGGGGAATGGGCCAGAGTGTATGAAACATCGATTACGAACAGAAAATAGATTGCACTCACTCGCTCGCACTCCGCATTTCGCCGCAGTGCATATTACCAAGAGTGATTTTGTGTGTATTGGAAATTCCGAAGTGACTATGTGGACAGAGACGGCAATGGTAATTCTTGAAGCAACATAAGGGTACGTTTCGGCTCTACTGGTTTATTATATCTGCCACCGCTGCCACCAAATTTGTAACGTCCCTATGTCGTATCCGTCTTCAGCAATACGGTATAAATCAGATATTTCCTGTTCACGCAGGGGAATGGTAGCGGGCCCTCGTAAATCGGGGTAGGGAAAATTAACGACTATATCTACTTGGCAATGAAAAGACGACAGTGACGAGATTTTAGTAACATCTGATATTTTGATAATAGTTCTAACATGCAGTATTACTCAACGTGTACAATTAAAGAGTGGTGACAAACTATGCTAACAACGATGAGGGTGATCTGATTATGGACAGATAATGACTAATATGAGATGTACACATGGCAAGATACAAAAGCACAACAGGCGACTGTGAGAGTAAGCAGACTCAAGAAAGGATATTAGCACATGTAAACACGGACTAGATTTATGCTAAAATCTGGCGGAAAATCACACTAACGCAAACCCAAGTCATGGTGGGGAATCACAAGCTGGGGTTGGGAAATAATGCTGGGTGAGGGATGATCACACAGCGGGGATCACGAAGATGGGGGTGGTGGGAATAAATTGCTGGGTGGGTGGGGAAGTCACACAGCGGTAGTCACGAAGCTGGGGGTGGGAAATAATGCATGGGTGGGGGAGTCACACACGCGGGGATCACGAAGCTGGGGGTGGGAATAATGATGGGTGGGAGTCACACAGCGGGGATCACGAAGCTGGGGGTGGGAAATAATGCTGTGTGGGGGAGTCACACAGCGGGGATCACGAAGCTGGGGGTGGGAAATAATGCTGGGTTAGGGAGTCACACAGCGGGATCACGAAGCTGGGGTGGGAAATAATGCTGGGTGGGGGAGTCACACGCGGGGATGACGAAGATGGGGGGTGGAAATAATGCTGGGTGGGGGGAGTCACACAGCGGGGATCACGAGCTGGGGGTTGGAATATGCTGAGTGGGGGAGTCACACAGCGGGGATGACGAAGCTGGTGGTGGGAAATAATGCTGGGTGGGGAAGTCACAGCAGCGCGGGAATCACGAAACTGGGGAAGTTGGGACTAATGTTGGGTGGGGGATCACACAGCTGGGTGGGGAATTACACAGCAGGTGGGCACACTGCAGGGGTGGGGAGTCGCACAGCCGGGGGTCACGAAGCTGGGGTTGGAATCATGACACATAGCTGAATGGGGTGGGGCACACAACAGCTAGGACGCATGACAATGGAATTGGGATCACCTAACAGGGGTGGGAGGGGGGCACGAAGTTAGGGTGTGGCGTCACACAGCAGGGGGTTCATGAAGCTCAAATTGGGAATCGTATCGCAATGGGGAAAAAGTGGGTGGGGTAATGGGATATTGGCATTATTATGGTTCCAGCCAATATTAATAATCAATAATGTCCGACTGACGTTCAAATCATCACATCTCACGACTAACGGACCATGGTAACATCGTCGGTGAGTAATGTTTAAGGGGGGGGGGTGGGAATATTTGGGCCTTGGGAGTTCTGAGACGCGAGTTGCGTCTCGAGATGCGTCGTTCGGGACAAAGTCGCCAACTGACAGATTGCACTCCTATTTATAGGTGTTGTCAGGCCGAGTTGGACAAGTTCCGTGACTTACGGAACTTGTCCAACCTCCCGCATAGTGATTGGCTAGATTGTATGAACGGAATATTCCGATAAGACACGAGCCAAAACAAGCACAGCCAGTAAACATGGCGGCTGCATTCAACACACACAGGAAATGCCAACAAACTATTGTGAATTATAACGAACTAAACAAGTTTCCTGCTGTGTGAAGACGACAATCATAAACTATTGACACTTGTGAACATTCAGGCATGCATCTGAGATCGTGGTAAGTTGTGTGCATAAAATGACAGACGTGTTTTGTTGTCCAAAATGTGTGATAAATTCGAAGCGAGGAATACGCAATACACATCTGTGTATAGCGATGCTTCGCTGGCTGGGTCGCTTCAATACTACTCTCTGTCTCCTATGAGCTAGATATGAAGAGAACCAATTAAGAAAAAAACATGAGATACCAAAGTATTGTAATTTGAATAGTAAACCTTTATGCCAGACACGATCAAAAGCCTTACTTATATCACAAAACACAGCACGAATTTCTTTGCCGGAATTAATATTAATTAAATGCGTCACCTGATATATATAACATGTTCGACATATTATAAAGTATGATCATTGCACATTAAAAATTAGATACAGAGTATAAATAGTAATGTCCGTTAACATTTTAAGGAAACACGGTTATCGCTCCTGATATTAGTGTGGACATTTACGTCCGATATAAAATATGTAATAATGCCAATGAATACGTGAGGTAATGGTGAATGAGTGTTTATTTTGCCAGAAAATGTCTCAGATGATGTCTCTGATATAAAGAACATGCTGTGCCACCTTTAAAGCGCTTTTATGCAAACCCCTACTGTCTGTTTCACGAAACCTGCCCAAATTTTACGGCCATATAAACAATGCAAAAACAATATATTTTCCGATAATATTAAATTTTATCAAATTTTAATAATGAGCCATCTTTTTATATCGTGAAATTTGGTAAAATATTTATTTTATTACGAAAAATTGTTTGTCTATGAGAATTTAACATGGGGGAAAAGAAGGTGGAGGAGCTGTAGGAGGAGTCAGAAAACGAACATTTTTGGAAATTGACCCCGAAACCTGGCTAGATAGCTTGGAAATGATCTAACTAAGAAAACAAAAGTTAAAATTTGAAAATCGGTCGAGTATAATTTCTGAAATTCTAAGAAAGTCCCCATGTTAAATCCCCATAGACATCTTCACTCTGTGAATATTTCTATGGGGATTTAACATGGGAAATTGTTTTTTTTTCGCAAAAAAATCAATATTTGACCAAATTTCACGAAATAAAAAGAAAAATTTAATATTTTCGAAAGAAAATTAGTTTTTGAAGTGTTTATATAGCAGTAAATTTGGACAGCTTTCGTGAAACAGACAATAATGTACCTCCTGTTATCCCGGATTCACTAGTGGGGCTTACACTATTGAGCCCTAAATACACGTGCTGTTGGTGACATTATGTCTGGCCCACACGTATATGGGGGAGACATGTGCTCCGCTTTTTCCGACGTACTTCCAAATGTTGAATATCTCCTGATCTGTTAGTCGGATATTTACCAAACTTCACCAATAGCTTCCTCACAATGATGTGTATCCACACAGTGTCACGTTTTCAGATGACATCGACCTTCAACTTGGTGACATTGACATTCGTGTCAATACGTTTGCACGCAAGTTCAAATGTTGAATATCTCCTGACAGGTTAGCCATATCATTACAAAACCTCATGAATAGCTTCCACACATTGGTAGTTATCTACCCAGTGTCATTCGTGTGGCCATGACCTTCGTTTCAACAATTTTGAATACATGTACAATCGATTGTTGAATATCTCCTGATATTTTAGTTAGATCATTACCAATATTGGCCAATAGCTTCCTCACATCGATTACTATCCACCCAATTTGGATGACCTCGGCCTTCACCCTGGTGACCTTCGTGTCAACAATCAGATCGCAATCAGATCGCCTGTCCAAATTTCATATGAACACTATCGAATCTCTTTGTTAATGTGTCTTGATTTGCCCAACATTTATATATGTCAATTGCAAGTTGCCCAAAATATAATGTCTCCACATAATGCATAGCCCTCGTGGGCGAGACAACTAATTCGGAATGGAAAGACAGTTACAGTGGAATTTCTTTAAAATATCTACATAATAAACGGACGGATTTTGATGATATATACGATGATTTATGTCATGTATTGTCTGAGTAAAATTACTTTTTAAAACATTATATTTTCACGAAGAATCTAGTACCGTTTATTTTGACGATCCACTTGCTTCATAATGTTGCCTTCATTGACGGCACTCGATTCTGCGGCAAAATTATAGATAAATTGTACATTATTATTATTATTGTTTAATATATGGATCTATTGGATATCATAATTATATTATATTATAATTATTGTTGTTTTTGTTATAAAATCGCATATTAAATTTTAGTTGCGAACAAGTAGATTGCGAGAGTTACCATTGGCAACTAATTAAATTTGATAAATATTTGCCTGAAAAAAAAAACAAACAACGTAGACTGCAAGATATTGCATCTAAGTTTTGAAAATTGTCCAGGGTGGGGGTGAGTGACCGTACCACCTAGCCGCCTCGCTCGCTTAATTTGACCCCACACACAACTGGGCTTCCATATCAGCCAGGCCTGGCGACGTCCCTGTATTTGACCGAGAACATGCGGTAGAAGAAACAGCAAACAGTGTTGCATTTGCTGCACCTTGTGTCAACAAAATCGGTTCTGCCATTTTAAATTGCATGCATTGAAGTAAATACTACTGAAAATGACGTCATACAGAACGTCACATATTGTTGATACCACGTGTTCACACACCCTGACTTTCTTACTACATATAATAGGACACTCGACAAAGTCTGTATTTATATAAACTGAATATAATACTGAAATCGCTACCAAATTATGCGAAACTTGGCTGTTGTATGGACCTCGTATGACGGCAAGGGTTTTCAACGAAAATTGCAATGGAAGGGAAACAACCGATGGCCACAGAGGAAACATACGGTCAGTGTAAGTTAACTACCACTGCAACAGGTATCCACACCTTCCCATCATCGACAGGGACGGTATGGGAGTAATTGCAAGAGTTACAGTTCGCAACTAGGGGATTGTCCTGTTTTCGAGTTCTTCGAAATGCATTTTCCTGTGTTTTATGGCATTTAAATTCAGACTCCAACTGGTGGTAAACTGTGATATATGTAAAATCCGTGGCTGAAAGGGGGGGGGGTGCAACCCCGGAATTCCCCCCCCCCCCGCCCTCCAGATACACTCCTGCTCGACGTATTTGAGGGGTTTTGTAGCTGATATGTTACGACCTCCGATTGTCATTATGGGGCCCCGGGTTTGAACCCGTTCCCGGCTCTAGAGTTTGTCAAATACAATTGTATTACTCACTAAGTTGATTTCACCCAGATGGGCTAAACGTATTCAATGTCTGAGAGCGAATCACGACTATTAAATCAAGCAACATTAAATCGTAGACGCCAATCCTATCAAGACTCTTGAAATGCTGGTTGCTAATTTTGTCTCCAGTTCTAGTTTGCGAGGCAGTAGATGCGTGTGCGTTTCTCTAATTTCCTATAACGTATTCATCTTATGACATTGCATTGAAACTTCTTGTACATGTTTACAACAACCATATTTTCAAGCACGGCCAATACATCCTCTCGCGTTCCCAAGGTCAAATGACTTTGGAATGTTCCGTTCAGTAGATAATTTTCGGTTTATCAGACACGTGCGCGTTCCTCCATTCCAATATAACTTATTTACCGTACGATCAATTGGCATGGAATTTCATGTGCATGTTTGTCATCATCCTCTCATCTTTGCATTCCATGCACCACATGCTCCTCCGTGCCCAGTAGCCGATTTCACCAACATAGCAAAGTATACTTATCTAGCAAAGTATACTTTGCGGGAGTAATTATTTATTTTTCCCGAAATGCATTATTGCATATAGAACTACCGACTGCATATATTTGATGATTAAAAGTATGCACAATTATTATACTGAATTTATTACATTATCCCAGCCAAAATGGCTGTGATAATGTAATAAATTCAGTATAATAAAAATTAATAAATGCATCCTTATATTCAAAATTTCTCCGTCAAAGTATACACTTTGGGTGCATTCGGTCAATGCGTATACCAGTAGCCTATTTCACCACCGATGTAAAGTATTATTATACTGAATTTATTACATTATCACAGCCATTTTGGCTGTGATAATGTAATACATTCAGTATAATAATCTTGTACTTTTAATCATCAAATATATGCAATCTGTAATTCTATATGAAATAATGGATTTCGGGAAAAATAAATGATTACTCCCTCAAAGTATACTTTACTAGATACGTATACTTTGCAATTTTGATGACATCGGCTACTGATCAATGTCTAATGTCTTTGAAATGTCCAGTCCAGTAGATGCCTGCGCGTTGCTCCATTCTCGAATATCTAATGCATACCCGTATGCTGATTATCATCCACATTTTCATTCCCCGCTTAGGGTATGCTCCCACCATTCCTAACGTTACATTCAAATGACTTTGTAATTTAAGGTTCAGCAGTTTCTCCTTTCTTATATCACTACTTTACCATATGCACGATTATAGTATATAGTCGAACCTACGTGAACGGCCACCTTTCTACAACAACACCAAATGGACAATTGCCTCTTTGTTTAACATGTAACTACCACCTCTCTACAGCAGTCAGTTGCGTTTTCATGTGTACTGCGGTAGAGAGCTTGCACTCTATACGTTTAGACTAACATGCCATTCTCGTATCGTTGCTGACTTTTATGTTTTAGCTCTATGTCTATGTATACGTTATCGATGATTTCACTGTTTTGGCCACGGTGACTCACTGATTATATAGCCATAAATAGTTATATTCTTGTTTAGACTTTTGTGTTGGTTGTTGCGAGAAGTAAGAATACTCCCGTATCGTCGATTAAATGTTCAGAT
Source organism: Conchocele bisecta (assembly GCA_029237695.1). Lineage (NCBI taxonomy): Eukaryota > Metazoa > Mollusca > Bivalvia > Lucinida > Thyasiridae > Conchocele > Conchocele bisecta. The sequence goes on along the minus strand of CM055272.1, from coordinate 97,362,190 downwards.
TAAGTGCAGAAATTGAAGAACATGTTCCCGTATGTAAAGTCTGATTGTTCTTCGACACCGCTCACAGCCGTGTTCAAACGTACAGCGCATTCTGTTTGGCCATGGCTGTAGACAATGCTCATTTCGGGGCTAAGCCAATACATACGTAATGCATGTGACTCATGACGTTACTAGAACGCGCCATTATGTCACCAGACCAGTTCACAACGGTCGCACGGAAATCTTGAAATTGATGCAGCTGCATAACGCGACGTTTATAGGTGCAAAGTACTCGCGGTGGAATATCGCACTCAATCGATGCTTCTGCACCAGACGTCTGCGATCATGCATTTCAGTTTAGATAATGACGATATCCCCAGACAATTGGGCAAATATCTTGTCTGCAAATTACGTACAATCGTTATTTTGCACTGCCATATAATTATGCTTACGCTATAGACGAATTAGGACTTGGGAGAGTATTACATTACCGCCTGTGATAGGCTTGCCCATATGTTTCAATGTCTTTATTTCAAATTACTTGCGTTTGATATGATGCAGCTTGATTGGCTGAGCCTGAGCTGTGCAAGAGCTGAGGCTCTGACAATCAGGTTGCGTGATTGAGAGTTGGCGTTGCCAATATATGTTCAGAAAGGTTTGTAATGTGGGCAAGATTAAGGCACGTGGTTGTGTATGATCTATAGCAGCACTGGGACTGAAGCAGGTACATACGGACCCCCGCAGGGGACGTAGAATTATTTTTTTATTAATTCGTTCCCACGAATTAATAATTCGTTCCCTCAATGTAACAATTCGTTCCCACGAAGTAACAATTCGTTCCCATTATGGGAACGAATTGTTAATTCGTGGGAACGAATTGTTAATTCGAGGGAACGAATGGTTAAAGTGAGGGAACGAATTGTCATTTCGTGGGAACGAATTATTAATTCGAGGGAACGAATTGTTACATCGTGGAAACGAATTGTTAATTTGAGGGAACGAATTGTTAAATTGAGGGAACGAATTGTTATTTCATGGGAACGAATTAATTTTAAAAAATCCATGTCTTATATGCGAGGCTTGAAATGATACCTAAACTGCGACTGAGATTCCAGCCGAAGTCTAACCTTGTCACATGTAGCTACGCTGTATTGTTTTCTCATATATCGTTTGGAATGCTGCAAGTTATATGACGGTCCAAGTGTGAAACGCCAATTGTTGCACATGCGAGGAGATTGTCTACACGACCTATATGAACTCATGAGATGGTTGTTCTATATTTATTTGGTGGTGTTTGTGGATTGCATCCCTTGGCTATTGAAGCTATAGACGTACAATTTGTGAAGCATGCCACATCGTATAATTACATAACACACAACAGTATTTGGCGCCTAAGGAAGCTCATATATGTCTAGTTGCGGGAAGTAACGCTGCAATACTCCCGTACCGTACGGACGGTACGAAAGTTTTGCAGAGTTACTGCCCGCAACTACAATATGTTGAACTGGGAACCATGACTTGTTGCAGAATGGGAAGAGATTGCGAAAACTCGCTCCGTCATCTGACCAATATCAATTCGCGAGACGTTGATGGAGAACATAGTTGCATTCCAGTGTGATTCAATGAGAACGGACGTGATATATTAATAATTAGGCATGGGGAAGTCAAACACAACATAAAGCACCTATTTTGTTTAATATTTTATACTGAATGTAGGAAACGGTGCAAATGTGTAATTAAATATTATGAAATGACTGTGTACACTATCGATATTCATATTAAGGCGTTTGTATTATAGTAGATGTAAAACATACGCTATTCAAAATGTGAGCATTATCAAACCACTGGACAGTGATTTATTAATACAAACTTATCTATCACTGGGACGAATTTATTCCCAGACCAGCATGTACATGTAAATATGTCAAAACTGATAAGGATACCACGTGCTTACTCTTCACCAATAGCTTGTCAATATTGACAATGCATTCAGAAAATACACAATTTAAGAGGATATTACTACATGTATTTGTGCAACGAATACGACATCTGTATGTTCATCTCGCGGTGTGAAATGTCCGTCCATATTTCACTCGTTTTGAAGATACAAGTATATATCATATTCGTTTCAAAATATGATTTAATACATACCCTAAACAGCAAATTAGTCAGATTTTCGAGTACATACGGTAAGAACTGTGTATTCACATTGCAGCCAGTATATTGACCTCCACCAGGTATAAATGTATATTATAGGAATGAATGGCCTTTTTGTGGAATTTATCGGGGTACAAACTTGGAAAAGTCGCGGGAATACTGGACGAAGTTTATATCCCCGATAAATTCCAAAAAAGGCCATTCATTCCTTATAATTCCAGCATTTGAAATAAATTCATCAAGAAAATGTGTTTATTTTCCGTTTTCTTAAGAATTATTTTAACTGCGCCTCACGGTTACGGAAAGTAGTTCACCGTGGGAGTTTACTGGGATATAAATTTTGGACAGAGACTTTCTACGGGCCAATCAAATATTAGGGAATTGTGTAAATATTGTTGTGCTGGAATTATACATATATGTATTTCATGTGTAGGAATATACGAAACTGGCATTTTCGCGCTTGGAACTATTCTTGAAAAGAGGCTTCAGTTAGAAATCACTTTATCTTCCATTTTTCATAAAAATCGTAATATCACTGTTTGAACATACTTATGAATCCAGCAATGCGAGGAATCGAGCTGAACGTTGTGGATTTGTGCGTGTATGTTGCCTTCTAATGTGTATATTAACCCTTTCCCTGTTTTGCGATATTTCGACTCATCCAAATCCAAAACATCTGAATAAAAGAATCAAATGCTGGGTCAAATGATGGTTAAATTATCTGATAGAGTAGAAAACATTGTGGGACAATGAGAAATTGCTTGTTACAAGCAATTTCTCCCTTTCCCACAATGTTTTCAAAAGACATCTTCTGCAGAGGCGTGAAAAATCGTCTCTATCAGGGAAAGGGTTAAAATGGCCGCTCGCTGTGTTAAGTTAACTTGAATAGTTCTTTAATGTGGTATGTAACGTACACTACAGTAGGGTCATCGTGTAAGTGCACACACGAACGAACACGACATGTTTGAACCAACCTGTCGTGTTCGTTCGTGTGTGCACTTACACGCTGACCCCACTGTATATTGTTATTTAAAGAACAAAATGTGTGGCTACATGTTCTGGTGTCAGAAAACAAATAATGGTGTTCGCATCACAGGTTGAAGTAACGGACCAAGGTCTATACATACATTAAATACATACAAGCATAGGCTTTGGTTTAAAATTATCAAATATCGTTGCTCACATAGGTCAACTAGTATAATCGAAAATGTATACATTACTCCTGATAATTTACATGTATATTCTGTAGTTTTGCTATTCTTTCTAGAGTAGACGTAGATGACCATTCAGCTCGGGAAACATTCTGTATGTCGATCAGTTTTCTCAAATCGGGGTTAATATATCTGGCCCACTAGCACAAAAAAACGGGTTATTGAGTTTGCGGCCGATGTAGCCCCAGACCAGTATGTGCGTCCGCAAAGTCTGATCTGACGCTGCAATGTTCGTTGGTGTATATCGAAAGAATCTGTGATACATTTTAAACAACTTTTACATTCGTATTGATGGATTTACATTTATTGAGCATAGGCTGCATATGCAGCCTATGCTCAATAAATGTAAATTCAACTGCAGGAATTTTCTAGAGCAGATGTCCTGTAGCCTATTACATCAACATTTCAAAGTATACTTATCTAGCTAAGTACACATTGAGGGAGAATCGTTTAATCATCAAATATATGCAGTCGTTTATGGCATATCAAACGTTGCAATATTACATATTTATTTTATTATTATTGTATGTTTGTTATTGTTATTCAATGTTTCGTTATTGTTATTCAATGTTTCGTTATTGTTATTCAATGTTGCGTTATTGTTATTCTATACTTCGTTATTGTCATTGTATGTTCGATATACGCAAATGTAGCCATTAACTGTGTACGTCTTCTTCATCAATAAACTTCAGTTGCACGCCATTGAGCAATTTTTCAATCTCGTCTGTAAAGTTGGCCGGTTCTAGTTGTTTCTCGTGTTTTATGATCGGACTATTATTGACAAATGAACCTGGAGCCTGGTCTGTCGCGCGATTGGTCGTTGTTGTTATTTGATCACGTGACGCGATTGTCGCTTCCGATTGGTCAATAGTTTGTTTATCACAATGGATGTTGTCCACACAGAGTTCTTTATCCACTTTTACACAATCGTCCTTGCTGATCAGGTAGTCTAGGTTGGCGAGGTCGGGAAGCTCGTCTGCTGGTTTCATCAGCACGGTCGCCATCCCCAATGCCGCGCCAAGCAGGATAAAACACGCTGGAATAATGCATGGAAATAGGCTATATAAGTAAATAAATGTGATACATTCGGTAATCCGTTGGTAACAATAGATTAACCATTGGATTTTAATTTAATTCCGGGGGTATACAAAGGTTGTCTAGAGCTGTGATTGACTACTAGTTAAGGTTACACAGAGAATAGTAGGCTAGTGCCGTGAATGTGGAAATATCTGGCAAGGCTTAGGAAATGGGATGGGCGAGGCTCTACCGAGCACATCCCGTTTCCGTGCCGCGCCAGATATGTTTTCCCATTCACGGCACTAACCTACTATTCTATTTATCCAGTCAACACCTACAAATAGCTTGAAAATGCAATACAAAATAACAGAATATCAAAAATGTTTCACGGCATCGTGTTTCACGGCACATACACACTGCGTTGACATGATCAAAATATACATAATACGGTGGACACGCCCCTCCCCACCGCGGACACACACAGCTTGGAACCATGCAGAATATAGAACACAGTGTACACAAGCACGTATCGTCATCAGCCAGCGTTATATAAATAACACTGTGACAGTGTCCAAGGCCACGCCCATCAGAATGACGAACGCGGTAAATATACAGGGGTTTACCATCGAATGCAACGCCTCTGGCGTATTATTGTTGTCGATATCATATGGTTTGTGTTCAGCAGTGTATCCTCTCGAATCTATATTAGTAATTACTTATATATATTACACGAGAGTAGAGTGAGCACACTCAAATATAAATGCGTCAGTTTAGCCATGCATATATATGCTCTATGCTGAACTAGGACGGTATCCACTGGAGATTATAGTTAAAACACAAATGTTAGGATTTTGGAACAGAATAATATCCGGTAAACAATATAAGTGGAATGAGAAAGTGTCAGCTTCAAGTAAGGGGAAAACGTATAATATATTTAAAGAAACCGTACAATTTGAAGAGTACTTCAGAATTTTGCCTAAATCTTTATACATAAATTTAGTTAAATTTCGAACAAGTAACCACAAACTACCTATAGAGACAGGTCGGTGGTCTGGTCAGGATACATCGGAACGAAAATGCCTTTTGTGTAACTCGGGAGATATAGGAGATGAATTACACTATCTACTTACTTGCCCGTTCTTTTCCGAAAGTCGAAACAAATATATCGCGCAATATTTCTATAACCGTACGAATGTATTAAAATTTAAAGAACTTCTAAATATCACTTCCGCAATTTGGTTGAAAAGGTTAAGCCTATTTGTCAAAGAAATAATGTCTGTATTTACGTAAGGATGAATAACTATTCAGTATACTGATATATATTAACTGGTTTAACCGACTGGAAAATGGAATTTGACTCGTTCAAACCAATGTATACCCTGATCAATACAACGGCATAGCTTCTACAGTATCTATATGATTGCATATGACCGATGCACTAACTAATTTACCGTATGTCAGACAGAGTAAGCCCTGACCAGACTGCCGATTCACGCTGTCTGGTCTGGGACTACACTGCCCACAAACGCCGTAAGACCCCTTTACCCAGCCGTGGACCAAAAACATCATGCACCTTTATACTAATGACGTCATATTGATACCTTTAATAAAGTCCACTGCATGTGTACAGGGCGCATGGTTGATTGCCGACTACAAACAATGGGACCAGCTGAGTGTCGCTATGCTTGTCGTCTGCAATCTCCGAATTGGCCCAATATATTACGTTCATGTATGTAGTAGATAAAATATTTCATGGAGTAGAAATGAACAGTATATACCAATACTAAATGTATTATTGTATCCATAGTAATGCTTACATGCACATGTTATTAAGATTCTCATCCATACACACCATAAAACAATCGTGTGCAAACACTGCAGACCCAGGTGGGACAGCTCACGGCGAACCTCCTCATGAGGATTTACAGTGTTTGTTATCATTATTATTTGATTAAAGTGATATGTCGATCGATAGCATAGCATAATCACCCGATATTCACCGGTGTGTTTGCAGTCTGGAATCGTGAAATTCACAAATGTTTAAAGACGCACATTTGACCATGTTGTCATTCAGGCAGCACGATATGTACATCAATAATTTTAAGTTAGTCTATGTCTCTGATGTAGATTGAAACATGTCATGCATACTAGATATTGACAGTCATGATAACTACATGTAAAAATGTAAATATATATTAAAACATTGCATTCATACGACTCCCTCACGTGCTTTCGAATTTCGGCTTAAACGTGAAGGCGTGCCACTGTCATTTCCATTTGTATAACCTGGTGTAACACATTCATCTATACTTTTCAAGTACAGTATACATGCATACAAGTCTGCTGCAATATAGTGTACATTTATTTCGAATATTGATATCCATAGTTAGCAATTATATTTATTGTTCATAAAAATGTCTGTCAAAATTATGTTACGCTGATAAGTGACACAGATTTCGAAAGCTTTTGTTTTTTATTCAACAAAATGTTCTGTGCTACTTGATTAATTCAATACTTGTATGATAAACACAACTTATGAATCCATATAGGGCAAGGCCTCATATGGAAGTTTCTCCCGCCCATTGGGACTTAATCATTTTATTTGCATTTTTGTATTACTTTAAGGCTTTATCATGTCGTTTTCCATCACTGTGTACTATCGGTCTCATTAAAATGAGACACATGAATGCCATTATTTGTAATACATGTCACCTGACTATTGTAGCAGACACCCTGTCGCCATTTTGATTGCTTATGCCATGAACATCAATATGTACTCATATACCGCATGTTGCGGTCTGAGATTTGCAAAATAAAGATATGTTCTGTTCTGTTCTGTACTAATACATGCAGCAATGCACGTGTGTATAAACCTTTATCTAAATAGGCAGTTTGAGTACAGCCCAGCAACGGTCATCCACACTTCTTGATGTCGAGCATAACAGCTGAGTACATCCTTGGCAAGTTTATATAATCTCCGTATTTGATTTCAGAAACTGTCATACGCTGAGATGTCCCAAATTGAATGTGCTCTGTTTACTACTGTTATATTGTAGGTCAGGTACATCACTGTCCAATATACGAGTGTAGTTTGCAATCTTGCACGGGTGTTATTACAGGTACATGTCAGTGAAATCTATTTAAATGAATCATAAATGACGCTGTCCAGATTTGCTGTTTATACGTACCGGCAACCATGAAGGCGTGCTCGTATGTCCCTTCGCCGTCCACGATCATACCTGAAACATACACACAATCATTAATGGTCTCGTCAATAGCAGAACACTATTCTCAATTCCTACCACACTCGTCATTGTACATGTATATGTGATATTATTAAATGACTATGTATTTCAGTCATTCTGATTGGCCGAAACACGGCCACGTGATTATCTACAAATTGAATGTGGACGTCTGAACGATTTGTTTACACGAATAAACACTCTCGGCGAGACCGGTCCGAGATGCGTTTATTCATGTACAAAAACTTATTGTTCACCTCCTAAGAGCGCATGCGTAAATCTGACGCCGACCAAATATTTATAACGAAATATAAAGTGTATTCAACTATTGTTTTGAAACACGATTTATTTCTGGAGAAGTTTGTAAACATAATTTTGTTTGTGGCAGGGAAATCGTGGTGAACATCACTTCTCTCAGGCCCGTAAATCTCATGTGCACCTCCTCAAAAGAAAATAATTGTATACTGTAGCTCCTATACATAGTTCATCAATAACGACTAACAATTCAAAATCCAATACCTCTGTAATGAGGTAAGCAAGAAATACACATACAAATGACGCGTCTTTTTATAAAATGATGAAACTGCCGGCATGGTTAATGTTGAATTTGGACAATGAAATACAAGATGGCCACCATCCTGTGTCTTAGAAAACATGATGCACTATATGTGTAGTGAGCCAATGTTACCAGATGATGTGTTTTTGTCACCAATGTTAGCATGCTACACCTGCTTGAAGGTTTCTTTCTTATTTTGGAAAGCATCAATCTCTAGGAATTCAAGATGGCCACCATCCGCTATCTCATAATGTACATAGCACAATATATTGGTGTGGGGGGAAATTAGCAATGTTGAATGTTTGGCTCTAAAACTTCAGCTCCATGTTTTAAATAGGTATACGATTTGTTTCTTTCAAAAGGATTAAATTTTACAAATCAACCCACAAAACGGTAGGAACATATTAGTCATGAATTACATGTACTATGTTAATTAACTGACGCTACGGAATAATAGGAACGTAACCATCTGACGTTTAACTATATTGCGTACCCTTCACTCGTAAAGACATTATTACTTCATACCTGCCGCTATCCGCTAAATTATATGCACAGCCATTAGGATGTACTCGGTTTGCTGACTACGCTATGGTACTACAGCGATATGTGCATGCTACTTTGTACGCGGGAGTCCCGCAGGTGACATTATTTTTTTTTATTAATTCGTTCCCACGAAATAACACATTGTTCCCTCAATTTAACAATTCTTCGTTCCCTCGAATTAATAATTCGTTTCCACGAAATGACAATTCGTTCCCTCAATTTAACAATTCGTTCCCTCGAATTAACAATTCTTTCCTACGATATAGCAATTCGTTCCCACGAATTGACAATTCGTTCCCGTAGTTAATTATATGTCCCCTGCGGGGCTCCGTAACTTTGGGACTACGCCGGTGGCAACTATCGTAAATTCCATGTCCTCACCCCGCGGTACATATACATATATATAGTATTACCTGTTATGACGGGTCCAATTGCTGTGCCGATTCCACAGAAAAATAGTTCCATTCCAGTTGCTATAGATACATACTCGGAACCAACAACCTTGACATTGATTGAGTTCATTATTGCATAGCACCCTCCAAAATATACACCAAGAAACATCGTAAACAACAGCTGTCCGACGTACGCCTTTGAGTATAACGGAAATAGGAATGTTCCAACAGCGAGTGATCCAAATGATGCTAAATATAGCATGACGTCATCTGCATCAGGTTTGTTTGTTGCTACGCTCATAAATATCCTTGAAAACACTGTACACAAACCGCAACATGATAATAACCACGTCACATCTTTTGGAGTGTATCCATTGGAAACGGAATACACCGGTAAATGTAAAAATATCATATAAGTACCCGCGCCGAATAAGAGCAAACTTAGTGAAAAACAAATAATTGCCTTATTGGCATACACTTTTGCATAATGACGTAATATATTCCTCGTTGTGGAGGCATTTTTATCTTCATTGAGTCTACTTTGTCGAAGAAGTTCCACACTGGATGGTTCGCACAGTGAGGCAAATACACACTTATTTAGACCAATGCCAGCAAGTATAATGAAATATCCAGAACTTCCGTAGAATTCTCGAATAATCTCCATGATAGGCGATAGCACAAATGTTCCGAATCCCACACCGGAAACCGCTACCCCCGTCGCAAGAATCCGCCATTTCCGGAAGTTGAGACTGACCACCACCATGGTTGCTGTGTATCCGAGCCCACCGCCCAACCCTACAACATGGTATACAGAATAGTATATGTATATGTCCATCAAAAGCATTACAATATCGGCTTAGGAATTTTATACAAACGCCTACCAAAATGTTGATCGAAGCTACACGATCGCCTGCGTTAGTATTGCCCAGATGTCAACGTTTCTCAACATATATTGGCAATCTCTACTCGCAATCAAGCAGTTTGATCGGATGAGCCTGAGCGGTAGCACGGCTGAAGCTCATCCATTCAAGTTGCATGATTTCAAACACAATATTCGCATATTTTGAAATGAAAATAAATTTAAATATTGGCGAGATCAGTGCAGGCGATGGATACTTAACGATGTATAATGATAACCTGGAGCTGAACGCCGTGGATAAACATTCAATGGTGGTCAGTATTCCGCGTGTACTTTACGGAGACCCGTATTTATTAATTCGTTCCTCGATATAACAATTTGTTCCCACGAATTAACAATTAGTTCCCTCGAATTAGCAATTCGTTCCCACGAAATGTCAATACGTTCCCTTAATTTAACAATTCGTTCCCTCGAATTAACAATTCGTTCCAACGATATAACGATATATTAAATTGAGGGAACGAATTGTTACTTCGTGGAAACGAATTAATTAAAAAAATGAATTCTACGTCCCCTGCGGGACTCCGTAGTACTTGCACCATGTTCTGTCTAGTAACAATGGCCTTGCTAGACAGACCGTGTGTTCGGTAGAACTAATAATGAAGCAAATAACATGCGAAGTGTCAGTCGAAGAATGGCGCTTTGGTCTTCGCTTATTTTTGTTATTCTACGGACCCTTTCTCATACATGGAACTGTAACCTTTATTCGCCCACCTATTGACATTGTTTAGTCAATTAGCATTTTAGTTCAGCTAAGCAGGTACAGAAATACTGCGGTCTATGTTCTTTTGTTCAGAATTAGTTTGTATGCGACCAATTCCAATATGGATACATGGATGTGTTAACGTAAATGTGAATAGAGAATTGTACCTGCAATTATTCCATAGGTGACGATGGATATTGATAAACTGGGACTGAACGCCGTGGATAAACATCCAATGGTGGTCAGTATTCCGTCCAGGAACATGGCAGTCCGACAACTGAATTTGTCGATGATTATACTGGACAGCGGACCTGAAAGTGAACACATGCATTGATAAAACTAGGTCATGTGGGCCGCCGGCTGACGGAATGGTGCGTACAACGTTTGAATGAAATATATATTCTGCTCATACAGCACATTGTCATAGCGGCATCATGATGTCATCGTGCTGCTGATGGTAGCAAGCATGCATGAACCTTCCCGACTGAATGACGAGCAGAGTATGTCGTGATCAGTATGCGCGGATTCATATTCTGGTTTGATGCAAGGTTGGTCAATACATTTGAAACACGCCATGTGAGTTTGTACCTAACAAGATGCGCGATGTTTCATGAAAACTGTTTTCTGTAAATAAGGTCGAAGGTTGAAATGTTCATAGCAATTGCGGAACAGTAATAAATTAAGTTAACTAACTTTCGACGTCATTTACGAAAACTATCGTAAATTTGGCAAACATTTGTCATGAGATATCTTCCTAGATACACAATTACATGGTTTGTCTCACGTGTATACATGTAACGTCTCGTGACACAATTCTCATACTCGTATAGGAGTTATTTGTATTTTGAGAAAACTTACAAACATATATAAGTAAACACAGTAGAATCGCTCTAACCCGCGGACAACCAAACCTCGTCAGTGTGGTTAAGGACTGATTATATAGAACACCATCATTTGATTCGAAGACAATAGCTTAGTAAATATTTGTATAAACTGTATCTGACCCTGTTCTTCTTAATGCATTCTATACTGTACATTGAGTTGCTATCTGTAGCCGATTTCATCAACATTGCAAAGTATACTTATATAGCAAAGTATACTTTGAGGGAGTCATCATTTATTTTTCCCGAAATGCATTATGTCATATAGAACTTAAAGACTGCATACATTTGATAATTACAAATATGCAGAATTATTATACTGACTTTATTACATTATCATAGCCAAAATGGCTGTGATAATGTAATAAATTCAGTATAATAAAAATAAATAAATGACAATTTATCCCTCAAAGTATACTTTGCTAGCGAAGTATACTTTGCCATGCTGATAAAATAGGCTACAGGTATGACGTATCAGTCAGCGTGTATTTAGTCATTGCCCAGTGAGATATCTGACGTCCTAACGTGTTACTTGAAGGTTTAAGTATACAGTAGAACCTCTCTAAACCGGACACCGAGACAGATGTATGTTCTTAATTATGGTGGGTTTAGTTTAGATTGATCTATTAAGTTAATATGTGTTCCTGTTCGCCAATCACATAATCACTTCTTGGAGTGCTTATTCCCCTGTTTTACAGTGGAACATCTCTAAACTGGACACCAATGGGGACCTCCCAGGGTGTCCGGTTTAGAGAGGTTCCACTGTACGACACTTACCCCCGAGCGAAGCTAACGCCGAGAATAATCCCCCGGCCCAGGCTGTTGTCGCCGATTTCCCGCCATATTCATCGAGCAAGGTCAAATGGACGACCCCAACACCGTAGAGAAACATTCCAAATATCATAAAGTATCCAAACGTGGCCACAAGGACCACCCACGACCACCCGCGGTCCAACTCTTCCATTGCTGTCATCATCGGGGTCATTGCTGGGGATGACCTTCAAAGATCACACGTCACACGGCCGTCGCTAGGCATGACCCTGTCCGCCATTGTATTTGGTGTCAGGCGGCATGGGCCTGCAAATAAAGATCGGCTACACTTACAAATGTATATGATTTTACTGCAATCTAGACATACATGTACGTCATAGGGGCGGCGGAAGTCTCATCCTCAAGCTTGCTGAGAATATAGGAAGGAAATTGCGTTTCCCGCCTCTTAGATTTAATATTTTTTCGGGAAATCATGCCCCCGGACCCCCTAGAAACATCAGAACTGGGCCGTGAGAATGCAGGAAATGGTGTTTCACGCCGCTTAGATTTCAAAAATGTCAAGGGGAATTTGCCCCCCTGGCCCTCTTAGCAACCTACAAACTGCCCCCCCCCCAATCGTTAAGATTGATATTGTACATCATGTGCAACGGTTACTTCTATCAACGTTGACCTACAGGGGGCCGTTTCACTAAACATCGTACGACTAAAATGTTCGTAAGTGCAAAATGACATTAGTCTGTAAATTTCACATTAACAACGTTTTCTTGTAAACAATTATTGGATTTACATTTATTGAGCATAGGCTGCATATCCAGCCTATGCTCAATAAATGTAAATCCATCAATTGAAATTCCCAGACTATCCGAAATTTGCACTTACCAACATTTTAGTCGTACAAAGTTTAGTGAAACGGGCCCCAGTTTCCTAAATATCTCGGTTACTAATACAACAATATTGATACACTTGAGTGCAGTTATACCGGGCAATGATGCAAACATCCCCAGCCGATGACACTGTCATTGAAGCTGTAGCCAAATTGGTGCTTTATCACGAAAAATACAAAATTGAAGTTTCTTTGAAATAACTACTTCAGCCAGGTCATGCACAACCGTATATGCAATTACCCCAGCTTTGTCACTTCACACGTGAAGGGATCAGTAGAAGAAGGACTAGGTCCATGAGCCCCTTCTACTGATCCTCCAATCACTGTAGTTAGTTACTGAACTATTTAGGAATCTGGGGCCCGTTTCACTAAACTTCGTACGATTAAAATGTTCGTAAGTACAAAATTATTATAGTCTTTAAATTGCACGTTACCAATGTTTTGTTGTAAACAATTATTTAATTTACATTTATTGAGCATATGCTGCATATGCTGCATATGCAGCCTATGCTCAATAAATGTGAATACATCGATTGAAATTTACAAACGATCATGAATTTGCACTTACGAACATTTTAGTCTTACGAAGTTTCGTGAGGGACCCGCTTCACTAAACTTCGTAAGACTAATATATTCGTAAGTGCAAATGTAGGATCGTCTGTAAATTGCAATTGGTGGATGTACATGTATTAAGCACAGGCTGTATGCTTGCATATGCAGCATATACTCAATATATATATATCATAATATGTTCCGGTTTAGACAGGTACCACTGTAATTCTGGAATACGAGCCCTCCAAGACATGAATCAAGGTGTATGATCACGTGATACTAACAACAACAACAAGTACCGATTCAAAGCACATATTCTTTTATAGTGTCATTATTACGTGACGAATTTTGATGAAATATGGCGCATCAAACGCGTCCTGTTAAGCTGCATTTGGTGGTCTCTGTATTTCTGCCCAAACTTCTGTCGTTTTTGCGAAGAATCGATTTCCGTGTCTCCGACATAAGTCTGTGCCAAACTCCATATATCACCAAATGCAGCTCATGAAGACGCGTTTGCTGCGCCATATTTCATCAAAATCCGTAGCATATTAAGGAAACTATCAAATAGTACTTACTTTGGAGTGTGCGATGTTGTTGTTGTTGTAACCACGTGAGCATGCACCTTGTGAATGTTTGCTTTACAATCATGAACAGACAATGATATCAGATATACATGTCAGTGAAACCAATCAAACTAGGAAACAAAATGTGTTCTCGGTGTCCGGTTTAGAGAGGTTCCACTGTATATGGGGAACATGTTAGAATGACCGATTTGGCAATACTGCGTCTCAATAATTTCTTTTATGAGACGCCTCGGTACCAAACCGGATCTTGTAGATACAGCAACATGCGGTTAGTTAGTACTACATATATATAGGGCCTTCGCTCTACATATAACACACTAAATATGCATTGTCCGTCCTTGATCATGACACACACACACCTACATGTAAATGTACATTTATAATCATGTGACTATTGATTGATAATATACGTCACACGCGCCTGTAGTTTTGGCCGGGTTCTACCGACATTGTCCTACATACTCCAGCATCTGCATCTACTGGCGCAGTTGGAATGCAATACTCGGCGATTTACAAATAGTATAAGGTTCGACAATGTCCTGCCGTGGGTAAACGTTTGCCATGGCACGGGGGAACTGTTTGAACCCGCAGGCCGTAGGCCGCGGGTTCAAACAGTTACCGAGTGCCACAGCAAACGTTTACCCACGGGTGGACATGGTCGAATGTTGTTGTTACATTTCCATCGGTGCTCCATTCAAACAGCTGATTTACACATCGCGTGATGCAGCTGAATCAATTTAAAAATTCCAGTGCGACCGTTGTGAACTGGTCTGGTGACGTAATGGCGCGTTCTAGAAACGTCATGAGACGCGTGCATTACGGAGGTGTTGGCTTGGCCCCGGAATGAGCATTGTCTGCAGCCATGGTCAAACAGCACGTGCTGTATGTTAGAACAAGGCTGTGAGCGGTGTCAAACAACGGCAGGCATGTAACAATACATGATTAACGATGACGCCGTACTCATATGTGTGGCAATTTCGCAGTTTAGCAGAGAAAGGTTACATTTCTTATTGTTTACTCGACAAAACTCCGGAATGGTTACACATCCGCATGCGCTTATGATATTTTAAATAGAGAAATTGACAAATATTGACAATATTATTGTCAATATTTGTAAATGTCTTCATTTCAAAATGCATGTACTTCAATATTGTGTTGAAAATCAAGCAGCATGATTGTATGAACTTGCTACAGCTCATGACCAGACAATCAAATTGCTTGAGTCAACATTACATTCATTAGTACATGGTCACTGGCAGGTGGTAGTAATTAAAGTATATGTGTTGTATTACATCAACAATACTTAGACTCGTTGCTCAGAAATTCAGGAAAATATAGGTCGAAACGAGACAACGAGACGCAGGTGGACTGAAGTGCGTTAATATGATTAACCACCGAGCGTCTGTGAACGGCTCTTGCCGGTTCGTGATAAAAGAGAATCGTTTAGAGACAATACGTCACCGGCGGGAGTCCGTGAATGATCGCCGACAACCTTTTCCCATTAACAATCATCGGCTAATGTCAGATTTATCGACAGAGACTGCTCGCCGGCACATAAACTGAACGTTTCCGACTAGCGTAGACTCAGATCAGCCTGCGCGGCCGCGCAGTCTGATCAGAATCTACGCTACTCGGCACTTAGTCATCGACGTAGCGTTGTTATCGTCAGCCAACGTCATACATCCAATCCGGATTGTGGGATAAACAGTTGTTACATCTGGTCAATGGTCGTTGCTACGTTGTACTACAGAAAGGTGCATTTTGCAAGTGCGTCGCATCTGTTATTATTGTGCATACTCTCAGCGGATATCTTGGATTTGTATAATTGGAACGGAAATAGAATCATATACGGTACTGCTTTTGGAACGGCAATATAATCATATACTGTACTGTTGTTGGAACGGCAATATAATCATATACGGTACTGCTTTTGGAACGGCAATATAATCATATACGGTACTGTTGTTGGAACGACAATATAATCATATACGTTGGAAGGACAAGAGAACTATATACGATGCTGTTGTTGGAACGGCAATATAACCATATATGATGCTGTTGTTGGAAAGGCAACAGAAACATATGCGGTACTGCTGTTAGAACGGCAAGAGAACCATATACGACGCTGTTGTTGGAACGGCAATATAACCATATGCGGTACGGTTGTTGGAACGGTAATATAACCATATGCGGTACTGTTGTTGGAACGACAAGAGAACCATATACGGTACTGTTGTCGGAACGGCAATGGAACAATATGCGGTACTGTTGTTGGAACGGCAATAGAACTATATACGGTAATGTTGTTGGAACGTCAATAGAAACATATACGGTACTGTTGTTGGAACGGCAATAGAACCATATACGGTACTGTTGTTGGAACGGCAATATAATCATATACGGTACTGTTGTTGGAACGACAATATAATCATATACGTTGGAAGGACAAGAGAACTATATACGATGCTGTTGTTGGAACGGCAATATAACCATATATGATGCTGTTGTTGGAAAGGCAACAGAAACATATGCGGTACTGCTGTTAGAACGGCAAGAGAACCATATACGACGCTGTTGTTGGAACGGCAATATAACCATATGCGGTACGGTTGTTGGAACGGTAATATAACCATATGCGGTACTGTTGTTGTAACGACAAGAGAACCATATACGGTACTGTT
This sequence comes from Conchocele bisecta, assembly GCA_029237695.1. Lineage (NCBI taxonomy): Eukaryota > Metazoa > Mollusca > Bivalvia > Lucinida > Thyasiridae > Conchocele > Conchocele bisecta. The sequence continues at coordinate 97,345,119 of CM055272.1, read as the reverse complement.
GTCGGAACGGCAATGGAACAATATGCGGTACTGTTGTTGGAACGGCAATAGAACTATATACGGTAATGTTGTTGGAACGTCAATAGAAACATATACGGTACTGTTGTTGGAACGGCAATAGAACCATATACGGTACTGTTGTTGGAACGGCAATATAATCATATACGGTACTGTTGTTGGAACGACAATATAATCATATACGTTGGAAGGACAAGAGAACTATATACGATGCTGTTGTTGGAACGGCAATATAACCATATATGATGCTGTTGTTGGAAAGGCAACAGAAACATATGCGGTACTGCTGTTAGAACGGCAAGAGAACCATATACGACGCTGTTGTTGGAACGGCAATATAACCATATGCGGTACGGTTGTTGGAACGGTAATATAACCATATGCGGTACTGTTGTTGGAACGACAAGAGAACCATATACGGTACTGTTGTCGGAACGGCAATGGAACAATATGCGGTACTGTTGTTGGAACGGCAATAGAACTATATACGGTAATGTTGTTGAACGTCAATAGAAACATATACGGTACTGTTGTTGGAACGGCAATAGAAACCATATACGGTACTGTTGTTGGAACGGCAATATAACATATACGGTACTGTTGTTGGGAACGACAATAATCATATACGTTGGAAGGACAAGAGAACTATATACGATGCTGTGTTGGAACGGCAATAAATAACCATATATGATGCTGTTGTTGGAAAGGCAACAGAAACATATGCGGTACTGCTGTTAGAACGGCAAGAGAACCATATACGACGCTGTTGTTGGAACGGCAATATAACCTATGCGGTACGGTTGTTGGAACGGTAATATAAACCATATGCGGTACTGTTGTTGGAACGACAAGAGAACCATATACGGTACTGTTGTCGGAACGGCAATGGAACAATATGCGGTACTGTTGTTGGAACGGCAATAGAACTATATACGGTAATGTTGTTGGAACGTCAATAGAAACATATACGGTACTGTTGTTGGAACGGCAATAGAACCATATACGGTACTGTTGTTGGAACGGCAATATAACCATATACGGTACTGTTGTTGGAATGGCAATAGAACCAAGGTACTGTTGTTTGAACGGCAATATAAACAGATACGGAACTGTTGTTGGAACGGCAATAGAACCAAGGTACTGTTGTTGGAACGGCAAGAGAAACATATACGGTACTGTTGTTGGAATGCAATATAATCATAGACGGTACTGTTTTTGGAACGGCATTAGAACCATACACGGTACTGTTGTTGGAATGGCAATATAAACATATACCGTACTTTTGTTGGAACGGCAATAGTACCATACACGGTACTGTTGTTGGAACGACAATAAAAAACATATACGGTACTGTTGTTGGAACGGCAATATAACCATGTACAGCACTGTTGTTGGAACGGCAATCGAACCATATACGGTACTGTTGTTGGAACGGCAATATACATGTAACCATATATCGTACTATAGTTGGAACGGCAATAGATCCATAGATGGTATTGTTGTTTGAACGGCAATAGAAACGTATACGGTATTGTTGTTGGAACGGCAATAGAACAAAACGATACTGTTGTTGGAACGGCAATAGAAACATATACGATACTGTTGTTGGAACGGCAATATAATCATATACGACACTGTTGTTGGAACGGCAATATAACGATAATAGAACCATATACGGTACTGTTGCTGGAACGTCAATAGAACGACCATAGAACCATATACGATACTGTTGTTGGAACGGCAATATAACGGCAATATAACATATACGGTAATGTTGCTGGAACGGCATTAGAACGAAAATAGAACGGCAATAGAGCCATATACGGTACTGCTGTTGGAACGGCAATAGAATCATATACGGTACTGTAGTTGGAATATAGATGTAACATATTCGATACTGTTGTATATACACGTAGGTGAAGCTCAAACACAGAACATGTACCGATATGGCCGTTTGGTGAGCAACTCGCTAGTTCAACAATTGTATCAATTAAAATACGGAAGAGCATGATAATCCAACACTTCATGGTCCTTTCGATAGGGTTGATCCTATGATGAGCACTTTACTTTTACAAGTAATTCCATAGGTCGAGATACAGCTATATGTATCAACACTTTAGGTATACTGGAGTTATCTCAGCAGTTCATAATATACAGAAAATATGCATTCTCACGAACATCAGATTGGGCGCATATTGACATTGGCATAACTGAAAGCTGCACAGCTTACTCGCATCCATTCACGCAAATGAACACATATCGATAAAACATCTATATCGCTAAACAAACATCTTTGGGTCGCGACCGGTTGAGCGCGTGCAGACCAAAAAGCCAACATTCTTAGAAAAACCGGTTGATTATTTATGTGTTTCGCTCTATATACGAGATACTACGTACACAACACATTATGTTTAACAATACATTTTCTTCATTTGTCCATGAAGGTATACATGTGTGGTGTAATTCTGCGGCCAATTTAGTCAAGCATTCATTCAATTGCTATGACTTTGATTCAAATGATACATCTACATCGAAGTCACAAATCTTACTTTTACACGAAATGTAATATGCGACTTGTGACTAGAGAAATGTGGCTTATCTGTTTTGTGACCAGTGTAGATCCAGATCAGCATGTGCGTCCGCACAGTCTGATCCGGATTTGCATGCAATATGATTAATTGGCTGAATATTGATCAGTGTAGAGCCTTATAAGACGACACGAGATTCAAGGCGCTTATCTGAGTATACACCGGTCGGACATTCCATAGTCGTATATAGTTTTCCTACTGTTAACCATCTCACCCTAAGAATACGATACGTTTTGTTGAAACAATCTCATTATTTGTTTATTCCTCTATAAAGGTATATGTTGCTACCACTCATTAGAACCGTCTCGTCGAGATGGTTCAAAGGAGTGGTAACAACATATACATTCGAGATAAAATAAAGAAAATAGGGATTTTTTTCTCTCAAAAGTTTCATTACTTCTATAATTGTATCCCGTCTGTAATTGGTGGTGTTGTAATACATTGTTGTTTTCAAAGGGAATTGTTCCGATATTGTGATTGGATACGTGTATGTATCTACCAATTGGTCACGATTGTACGGAGCCCCGCAAGGGCAATGGATTCGTTCCAACGATATAAGGCATGCAAATATGATTAATTGGCTGAATATTGATCAGTGTAGAGCCTTATAAGACGACACGAGATTCAAGGCGCTTATCTGAGTATACACCGGTCGGACATCCATAGTCGTATATAGTTTTCCTACTGTTAACCACTCACCCTAAGAATACGATACGTTTTGTTGAAACAATCATTATTTGTTTATTCCTCATAAAGGTATATGTTGCTACCACTCATTAGAACCGTCTCTCGTTGATGTTCAAAGGAGTGGTAAACAACATATACATTCGAGATAAAATAAAGAAAATAGGGATTTTTTTCTCTCAAAAGTTTCATTACTTCTATAATTGTATCCCGTCTGTAATTGGTGGTGTTGTAATACATTGTTGTTTTCAAAGGGAATTGTTCCGATATTGTGATTGGATACGTGTATGTATCTACCAATTGGTCACGATTGTACGGAGCCCCGCAAGGGCAATGGATTCGTTCCAACGATATAACAATTCATTCTCACGAATTAACAATTCGTTCCCGTGGGAACGAATTGTTATTTCATGGGAACCAATTGTTAAATTGAGGGAACGAATTGTTAATTCGTGGGAACGAATTTGTAATTCGTGGGAACGAATTGGTAAATTTAGGTAACTTATTGTTATTTCCTGGGAAGGAATTAATAATAAAAAAATTATACGTCCCCTGTGCGGCTCCGTAAGAACTGACTAGATAAATGGGATTTTCCCTTTTCTAACTAGTGTAGAACTTGATGAGCTGCTATGCTCACACCTCAATGGGCTGCATTGTTTGCGAACAGGTGAATGCATGGTCAAATGTTGACACTTATCAAACTGCGCAGATGAGCATGCTGTTCTGGGTCAACACTGGTGGCACGGACAATAAGACAATATAGACAAGATGACAAACAATATAAATTGATCAATTCCCATTGTGAGTCGATGGAGTTGATTCCTTTGCTGCGCATGGTGTGTGCCAATAAAACAGTGATATAGGCCAAGTTAATCCGATTAATCACTACTAACCTAATTTCGGCAGCCTTGGAGCATGTGGATGAAACAGAGGACACGTTCACATTCGAGATATGTGCGATATCTCATAAAAAATATTTACAGAATTTACATGGATTTTCTTTTATTAATTCGTTCCCACGAAATGACAATTCGTTCCCTCAATTTAACAATTCTTCCCCTCGAATTAACAATTTGTTACCACGATATAACAATTAGTTCCCACGAATTAACAAAAAAACATTTCTACGTCCTGCGGAGCTCCGTATGAAAGGAGACAGTTGACACAATTTCAAAAGAAAATCGTTATCTTCCGACGTAGGAATTATCACATTTCCTGTAAATTAATTTCTTGAAAAATTGCACACGTTCTTAGGTACAAAATCACGTTGTGCAGAACATTGTTTGTTATCTTCGTCAAGTCGTGTAGACCTATGGTGTATATTGGTTAGAAAACACCAACTAGTTGTACTATAAACTTATCTGAATCCTCAAAATATGGTAATTCTCTCCTACTTTCATTATTCGTCTGGACGCAGTGGAACCTCCTTTTACATGACCCGCAGTCTGTCTGCACTGGATCCGTACGGAGGAAACAATAGGTTCATTTACTCAAAAGAAAGAAAAAGTCAACCTCGTCATATCACCCATAGTGTTTACATTATTTGGACACTTAATCTCTGTTTACATCACGTGACAAACAAGCTTCCGAGTGTTCTCTCTTTAATGCTATAAATACATTGTATGCTCACAACTGGTGCTAAAAACACCCCAACCTGTTTCCGAAGTAGAATTGGGCAGTAATGGATCAGGATTTGCAACAAACTCTGACCATGACCTCACAGCATCCGGATTATTTTTTATACCGGACTAGTTTTGTCCCGTGGAGCTTGGCATTATTTAGCGTACCCTTACCTATTCAAGGGCGCAAGAAACGTATATTCATACACTAGTAACTCTTGGTATACACAACTGCCTGCGTTAAACTTGCCAATAGTATGAACGTTTCTGAACATATATCGACAATGCCAGCTCTCGCAACCAAGCAGTTTGATTGTCTGAGTCTGAGCTGTAGCACAGCTCAGGCTCAGCCACTCAAACTGATAGCAAACTTGATTGCAAACGCAATATTTAACTATTTTGAGGTCAGTTTCAACTATTGGCACGGTTAACGCATGCGGTACATGTAGTACAGTGAAACCTCTCCGGTTTAGAGAGGTGTCACTGTAAATCAGGTATTTGATCGTTCTGAGTCATTGTTTTGTGCTATGCGATCATGAACAGACATTATCACCTGAGATAAATGACCAAGAAACGCATCAAAAATAAGATCACATGTGTTTGCTTGGTGTCCGGTTTAGAGAGGTTCGACTGTATATGGACTCCGGTAGTGAACGGGGTCGGATATTTTCCCGTGAACTGCAACAACTTCATATCGATTGCACGTACACGAATTTACCCGCGCTACTGCAAGATTGGCATCGATGTAAACGGAAGTGTCTCGCCCTTACCCTCTATTCTGATTGTGACGGGAGAAAGGAGGCTTATGAGATCTGTGACCAGTGTAGCTCTTATAGTATCAAATAGCACACTCATTGTAGCCTGAAATGCTAGAAACACAGTTCCATGGTTTATTGCATGTTAGAACAGTGCATATCATGATCAGACTGTGCGGATGCACATGCTGATCTAGATGTACACTGGACGCAAAACGCATGTATAAGCCTCATGTCTCTAGTCACTGCCACATTTGCCTCATGTCTCTAGTCACTGCCACATTTGCCTCATTTGCCTCATGTCTCTAGTCACTGCCACATTTGCCTCATGTATCTAGTCACTGCCACATTTGCATCATGTCTCTAGTCACTGCCACATGTATAATCCTCATGTCTCTAGTCACTGCCACATGTATAAGCCTCATGTCTCTAGTCACTGTCACATGTATAAGCCTCATGTCTCTAGTCACTGCCACATTTGCCTCATGTTTCTAGTCACTGCCACATGCATAATCCTCATGTCTCTAGTCACTGCCACATTTGCCTCATGTCTCTAGTCACTGCCACATGTATAAGCCTCATGTCTCTAGTCACTACCACATTTGCCTCATGTCTCTAGTCACTGCCACATGTATAAGCCTCATGTCTCTAGTCACTGCCACATGTATAAGCCTCATGTCTCTAGTCACTGCCACATGTATAAGCCTCATGTCTCTAGTCACTGCCATATTTGCCTCATGTCTCTAGTCTGTCCACATGCCTCATGTCTTAGCATGACACTATAAGCCTCCAGTCACTGTCACTGCACATGCCTCATGTCTAGTCACTGCCAATGTATAGCCTCATGTCTCTAGTCACTGCCACATTTTGCCTCATGTCTAGTCATGTCACATGTATAAGCCTCATGTCCTGTCACTGCCACATATATAAGCCTCATGTCTCTAGTCACTGCCACAGTATAGCCTCGTGTCTAGTCACTGCCACATATAAGCCTCTGCTAGTCACGCATTTGCTATGTCTCTAGTCACTGCATGTCATGCCTCATGTCTCTAGTCATGCCACATTTGCCTCATGTCTTATCATGTATAAGCCTCCATGTCTATGGTCACTGCCCACATTTGCATCAGTCTCTAGTCACTGTCACAGTATAAGTCTCATGTCTTGTCACTGCCACATGTATAAGCTCATGTCTCTAGTCACCTACATGCCTCAGTCTAGTCACTGCCACATTTATATGCTCATGTCTCTGTCATGCCAGTGCATTATGTCTATCTGCCACATGTATAAGCTCATGCTCTATCTGCCACATTTGCTCATGTCTCTATCACTGCACATTTGCCTCATGTCTCTAGTCACTGCAAATTTAGCCTAGTCTCTAGTCACTGCCCACATTTGCTCAGTCTAGTCATGCCACATGTATAAGCCTCAGTCTCTAGTCACTGCACCATTTTGCCTCATTTGTCTCTGTCTCATGTAATAAGTCACCTGCATGCTCATGTCTAGTCACTGCCCACATGTATATGTCTAGTCAATTCCACATGCCTCATGTCTAGTCACTGCCACACTGCTATACATGCCTCTGTCTAGTCACTGCCACATTTGCCTCATGTCTCTAGTCACTGCCACATTTGCCTCATGTCTCTAGTCATGCCTCAGTCTAGTCATGCCACAGCCTCATGTTGTCACTGCACATTTGTATCTAGTCTACTAGTCACTGCCACATATAGCCTCATGTCTCTAGTCACTGCCACATTTAGCCTCATGTCTCTAGTCACTGCCACATATAAGCCTCATGTCTCTAGTCACTGCCATGATAAGATCATGTCTCATAGTCACTAGTCCACATGCCTCATGTCTATCACTGCCAATTGCCTCATGTCTCTAGTCACTGCCACTTTATAAGCCTCATGTCTCTAGTCACCTGTCCCACATTTGCCTCATGTCTCTAAGTCCACTGCCACATGTATAATGCCTCAGTGTCTCTAGTCACTGCACATTTGCCTCATGTTCTAGTCACTGCACCATGTATGCCTCATGTCTCTAGTCACTGCCACCATGCTATTCTCTTTAGTCCATACACCATGTGCCTCATGTCTAGTCACTGCCACATTAATACTGTCCTCTAGTCACTACAATTTGCCTCATGTTCTCTAGTCACTGCCACATTTGCCTCATGTCTCTAGTCACTGCCACATGTATAAGCCTCATGTCTCTAGTCACTGCCACATTTGCCTCATGTCTCTAGTCACTGCACATGTCTCATGTCTAGTCACTGCCACATGTTATAAGCCTCATGTCTCTAGTCACTCCACATGCCTCATGTCTCGTCACTGACACAAGTTTAGCCTCATGTCTAGTCACTGCCACTATATAAGCCTCATGTCTCTAGTCACTGCCACATTTGCCTCATGTCTCTAGTCACTGCCACATGTATAATGCCTCATGTCTCTAGTCACTGCCACATTTGCCTCATGTCTCTAGTCACTGCCAACATTTGCCTCATGTCTAGTCACTGCCACATGCCTCATGTCTAGTCCACTGTCCATGTATAAGTCTCAATTCTATAGTCACTGCCACATGTATAAGCCTCATGTCTAGTCACTAATCATTTGCCTCATGTCTCCCGACATGCCACATATAAGCCTCATGTCTCAGTCACTGCCACTTTGCCACGTATTTGCTGCACATGTATAAGCTCCATGTCTCTAGTCACTGCCACATTTGCCTCATGTCTCTATCACTGCCACATTTGCCTCATGTCTCTAGTCACTGCCACATTTGCCTCTGTCTAGTCACTGCACATTTGCCTCATGTCTCAGTCACTGCCACATGTATAAGCCTCATGTCTCTAGTCACTCCACATTTGCCTCATTTGTCTCTAGTCATGCCATCTATAAGCCTCTGCCCTAGTCACTGCCACTGCCTATGTCTCTAGTCAGTACCACATGCCACATGTTTCTCTAGTCCACTGCCTCATGTATAAACCTCTCATTCTCTAGTCACTGTCACATTTGCCTCATGTCTCTAGTCACTGCCACATTTGCCTCATGTCTCTAGTCACTGCCACATGTATAAGCCTCATGTCTCTAGTCACTGCCACATTTGCCTCATGTCCTCTAGTCACTGCCACATTTGCCTCATGACTCTAGTCACTGCCACAGTATAAGCCTCATGTCTCTAGTCACTGCCACATGTTTGCCTCATGTCTCTAGTCTGCCACATGTATAAGCCTCATGCTCTAAGTCATGCCACATCCTCATGTCTAGTCACTGTCACATGTATAAGCCTCATGTCTCCTAGTCACTGCCACATTTGCCTCATGTCTCTAGTCACTGTCACATGTATAAGTCTCATGTCTCTAGTCACTGCCACATGTATAAGCCTCATGTCTCTAGTCACTAACACATTTGCCTCATGTCTCTAGTCACTGCCACATGTCAACCTCATTCTAGTCACTGCTAATTTGCCTCATGTCTCTAGTCACTGTCACATGTATTCTCTGTCTAAGTCTCGTCACATGTATAAGCCTCATGTCTCTAGTCACTAACACATTTGCCTCATGTCTCTAGTCACTGCCACATTTATAAGCCTCATGTCTCTAGTCACTGCCACGTTTGCCTCATGTCTCTAGTCACTGCCACATGTATAAGCCTCATGTCTCTAGTCACTGCCACATTTGCCTCATGTCTCTAATCACTGCCACATTTGCCTCATGTCTCTAGTCACTGCCACATTTGCCTCATGTCTCTAGTCACTGCCACATTTGCCTCATGTCTCAAGTCACTGCCACATGTATAAGCCTCATGTCTCTAGTCACTGCCACATTTGCCTCATGTCTCTAGTCACTGCCACATGTATAAGCCTCATGTCTCTAGTCACTGCCACATGTATAAGCCTCATGTCTCTAGTCACTGCCACATTTGCCTAATGTCTCTAGTCAATACCACATTTGCCTCATGTCTCTAGTCACTGCCACATGTATAACCCTCATGTCTCTAGTCACTGTCACATTTGCCTCATGTCTCTAGTCACTGCCACATTTGCCTCATGTCTCTAGTCACTGCCACATGTATAAGCCTCATGTCTCTAGTCACTGCCACATTTGCCTCATGTCTCTAGTCACTGCCACATTTGCCTCATGTCTCTAGTCACTGCCACATGTATAAGCCTCATGTCTCTAGTCACTGCCACATTTGCCTCATGTCTCTAGTCACTGCCACATGTATAAGCCTCATGTCTCTAGTCACTGCCACATTTGCCTCATGTCTCTAGTCACTGTCACATGTATAAGCCTCATGTCTCTAGTCACTGCCACATGTATAAGCCTCATGTCTCTAGTCACTGCCACATGTATAAGCCTCGTGTCTCTAGTCACTGCCACATGTATAAGCCTCATGTCTCTAGTCACTGCCACATTTGCCTCATGTCTCTAGTCACTGCCACATGTATAAGCCTCATGTCTCTAGTCACTGCCACATTTGCCTCATGTCTCTAGTCACTGCCACATGTATAAGCCTCATGTCTCTAGTCACTGCCACATGTATAAGCCTCATGTCTCTAGTCACTGCCACATTTGCCTAATGTCTCTAGTCAATACCACATTTGCCTCATGTCTCTAGTCACTGCCACATGTATAACCCTCATGTCTCTAGTCACTGTCACATTTGCCTCATGTCTCTAGTCACTGCCACATTTGCCTCATGTCTCTAGTCATTGCCACATGTATAAGCCTCATGTCTCTAGTCACTGCCACATTTGCCTCATGTCTCTAGTCACTGCCACATTTGCCTCATGTCTCTAGTCACTACCACATTTGCCTCATGTCTCTAGTCACTACCACATGTATAAGCCTCATCTCTAGTCACTGCCACATTTGCCTCATGTCTCTAGTCACTGCCAGATGTATAAGTCTCTAGCACTGCCACATTTGCCTCATGTCTCTAGTCATGCATGTATAAGCCTCATGTCTCATAGTCACTCATCTAGTCACTGCCACAAGTGCCTCATGTCTCTAGTCACTGCCACATGTACCTCAAGTCTCTATACTGCCACATGTATAGTCATGTCTAGTCACTGCATGTATAAGTCTCATATCAGTCACTGCCACATGTATAAGCCTCATGTCTCTAGTCACTGCCACATTTTCCATCGAAACAAACAACACCTTCATTTTAGGCTAATTTTCGCCAGACTGTGATTTCGTGAAAGATAATTATTTTCACGATTTCCTAATCATTCTACTTAATTCATTTACATGGTTGAAAATAGAGAACAATGTACCCAAAGGAGACACGTGAATCCATATGCAAAGATGAAACTAACACAATAGATAATGATAAATACAGATAAATACATGACACGCGCACAGCGGTTGTCGAGAGCACACACGCGCATGTTCTCTACGACAAGCGGTGCGCGGTCCCAAAAGGAAAATCACAGTACGTGAAATAGATACACATGCAACTATAGCCCCACAACAACTGGGGGCCGTTTTACTAAACTGCGTACGACTAACATGTTTGTAACTGCAAAATTATGATAGTATGTAAATTTCATATTAACAATGTTTTCTTGTAAACAATTATTGGGTTTACATTTATTGAGCATATGCAGCCTATGCTCAATAAATGTAAATCCATCAAGTTAAATCCGGACGATCCTAAATTTGCATTTACGAACATTTTAGTCTTACGAAGTTTAGTGAAACGGCCCCCAGTTCCCCAATGAGCTACCGAGAAAATATCAGTTCCAACAAGATAAGAAATACACGAACACATGACAGCAAGGGTGTCACCTTGGAATGGTCAGTGAATACATAAAACAGTACACCGTGGCGGTTGAACCTGGTAGGCGGTGCCGTAAACATCCCGCTTACATCGCCAGCTGGCTTGTTATCATCGTCTTCACTAATAGATGTACGCACTGCATGTAATCCATGAAGTGCTTTTGTTTTTTCTTGCTTTGTTAAGCGAACACATTGCCCGTGCACGAAGATAGAAATATACTGCACTATACTATACTGTCTGGATGCACAGGCTGAACTGGATCTACACTTGTCGCAGAAACCCATAAGCCCCATTTATCCCGTTAACACAGTGGTGTCGATTCAATAATCATATCAGTAACATGTTGATAGTCTATGTTACATTGGGGCGCCATATGATCGTATAATTTACACACCCATAGGTGTATTCCCCCATCACGTGGTTGGGTGCTGCGGACAAACACCCGGAATTTAGAAATAAAAAAAACGTCGTCTAATTCCCGCCTCTATGAAGTGAATTACTGTCTACTACAGGGCGGCGGAAGGAGTCTATTTAATATAGCCAATTGGACAGACTGATATATGGAGTCTAAGAGACCCCCTACCCCTAAATGCGTTGCTCTGAATGTGTATTCCGTTTTCAACGCGAATGAGACTACTAAATGTGGTCACCGAGCGAGTCACATGTCCATTGTGTAGTATATTACGGAGCCCCGCAGGGGCCATGGATCTTTTTTTTTATTAATTCGTTCCCACGAAATAACAATTCGTTCCCTCAATTTAACAATTCGTTCCCTCGACATAACAATTCGTTCCCACGAATTAACAATTCGTTCCCACGAGATAACAATTCGTTCCCTCGAATTAACAATTCGTTCCCACGAAATAACCATTCGTTCCATCGAATTGACAATTCATTCCCTCGAATTAACAATTATCAATTCGTTTCCACGATATAACAATTCTTCTGTTTCCACGAAATAACAAAGGTTATATCGTGGGAACGAATTTTTATTTCATGGGAACGAATTGTTAAATTGAGGGAACGAATTGCTAATTCGTGGGAACGAATTGTTAAATTGAGGGAACGAATTGCTAATTCGTGGGAACGAATTGTTAAATTGAGGGAAAGAATTGTTATTTCGTAAGGAACGAATTGTTTTTTCGTGGGAGCGAATTAATAAAAAAGAATTCTACGTCCCCTGCGGGGCTCCGTGGTATATCGATTAACCTTTAATTGATAAAATAGTTGAACTGAACACATGTATGTATACACATAAGGCTGGTTGTGAAATGTACGTATTACGCGGATCAATTTTGCAAATGTACTTTCCTCGTTATGTTTTGTGGTCGAATGATTCCAATTTACAAAACAATCGGTTCACTGATTCCAGTGAAAACCGTTCTTTCAAAGCAAAGCACCATACTGTTACACGAGCCAGTTTAATTTAATTATTATTTTCTGTACACAAGACGAAGCCGCTATAGAGAGAAATAGCGAATAGTAGGTTAGTGCCGTGAATGGGAAAAATATCTGGCAAGGCTCAGGAAACGAGATGGGCGAGGCTCTGCCGAGCACATCCCGTTTCCGTGCCGCGCCAGATATTTTTTCCCATTCACGGCACTAACTTACTATTCTATTTATCCCGTCAACACCTTCAAATGGCTGTAAAATGCAAAAATTGTATTGACTGGATATCAAAAATGTTTCACGGTACCGTGTTTCACGGCACATACGCACTGTGTTGACAGGATAAAAACAGATTACAGTCCCTTCCATAGTTCCCGCTGACCTACTTTAGTCACTAACACATTAAAGGTACATGTCCACTCAGTAGGCACAAAATGCTCTTTATATCAGATACATCATCTGAGACATTTTATGTTAAAATAAACATTCATTCACCATTACCGAAAGTATCAATTGGCATTATTATACATTTTGTATCAGACGTAAATTTGCACACTGATATCAGGGGCGATAACCATGTTTCATTGGAATACTAACGGATATTACTATTTATTCTCTGTATTTATATTTCGATGTGCAATGATCATACTTTATAATCTTTCGAAAATATATTTTTGCAGGCGACGCATTTAATTAGTATAAATAATTAAAAAATATCATGCCTCTTTTGCATATGAAAATAGCCTGATACCACCGCGCGTCACTATCAGTAAAATAAATATGATTAAATGATTATATCTGTATAGCGGGCACCCGTAATTTTTAGAACTGGTGGAATAATAACACATTTATACACTTATTTAATTATTTAAGAACATTTTATGCCTACTGAGTGCGCATGTACCTTCAAATAGTTCAACCCCACAGGTGATAGGCCAATATTTGCAAACACTGTAGATCCAGATGAGCCGGCTCATAATGAACAGTCTCATAATGAACAGTCTCATCAGGATCTACAGTGTTTAACATTTTGGAACAAAATAACCACGTTTTGGATGACTGAATAGTTCAAAATGTGCATAAAACGTTAAATGTTGTACATGTATATATTGGGGTGAATGGGTTGAACCTAATAAAATATCTACTTTCATAAGTAATACAAACATCATCTTCTACAAACATATTCGTTAAGTGTTGATTGCATTTCGAAAGAAATTATTTTTCGGATTGACTTCACGGTGGGCTGAAATAGATGTCTATACAAATAGATAGATACAATATAAAATAGATTTACTTTGCGGAAATGTGTTTATGCAGAAAATGCAGTATCTTCAGCATGTAGCTGATTTTGGGAATTCGTCAGGAATCCGGCGCCTACATCCACAAGAAACATTTTATACCGACGAGAAGGGCAGCATCGGAGATGTAGCGTACTTCAATGACTGGCTCGTACTCAGATTGGCTCGATGAAATGAGGGATCGTAGCTAGTTATCTCCCTTTGAATTTATTTATAGACACCCGGTCCAAATTGTATATTGTGGGTCATTTGAATTGTTGTAAACAATAGTCATTACAGTGTTTTCGTCAAACGTTGATCCATGTCATCCTATGTATCTGTGCAATCTGATCAGGGACTGCATTATTTGTCAGATTCATATTTTCACACTTAATAATGTTATTGCAATCAGTGTAGACCCAGATCAGACTGCACAGAAGTGCAGTCTGATTTGGGTCTACTCTGTTCGCAAAACTAATTGTTTGTGCCATTCAGTAAGAAATACACGCTGAAATACAGCACAGGACCGGATATCTATAAATAGATTTGCAAAGGGAAATAACTAGCTACGATCCCTCATTTATAGCCACTTATCTTTGTAAAACATTTCGAAATGTCTGTATAAGTTCTACAGGGCCGTGAGAATCGTATCACTAGGCATAATAGGGCGCATAATCTCGTGAAAAGCGAGACGAGATATGTTATCCTTTCAATGAGTCCCTTATGATGTGATTAGTGCCATTCAGAGTAGCAGCACGTGCTAGAAAAAAAACAGCAACTTTGATTAATGCTGTTATTGATTATCGGACAACACTAACAGCAGGCACCGCGCAATGTTATCTTACAGAGATTACAAGAAGTAGTAATTTCAGTCAAAGTGGGCCGCGGTGTAACGTACATGGATACAATTAGGCCCGGCTCCGATAGTCCCACCGGGTATGGAAGGTTCTTTGAATCAATTCCCATCGTTAAATATAACTAACAAGATAGTTCTACCCGTATCGTATCTGCTTTTATTGTCGCGCCCGCTTGTGGACAGTGCGATATAGTCGGCACATTAGGCGTACGTACGCGAAATGTGCCGACTATATCGCACTGCCCATGTTAAAGTGTTTGGTTAGAGTTTTTGGTTACAGTTTTTCGGTATATTATCAAAGCCTCGACACGCGGGCCACGGACATCTAGTTTGTTATTAGTTCGTCAAAGAAGTATGTTCAGTAGCTGAGACCCATTTCGGGGAGTCACAGGTGTGGATTATATTTCAGTTCGTACAATGGAGATAATTAGCCCACATGTACCTGTGTACTGAAGCAGCCGTATTACTGCACTACCGTCTGTGTACTGCTGCCGTATTACTGCACTACCGTCTGTGTACTGAAGCAGCCGTATTACTGCACTACCGTCTGTGTACTGAAGCAGCCGCCGTATTACTGCACTACCGTCTGTGTACTGAAGCAGCGTATTACTCACTACCGTCTGTGTATGAAGCAGCCGCCCGTATTACTGCACTACGTCTGTTGTACTTTTTTGAAGAGCCGTATTACTGCACTACCGTCTGTGTACTGAAGCAGCCGCCGTATTACTGCACTACCGTCTGTGTACTGAAGCAGCCGTATTACTGCACTACCGTCTGTGCTGATCTTTGTCAATTTTTTTTTAATATTGTACTTGAAATCAAACAGTTTAATTGGATGAGCCTGAGATGTGCTACAGCTCAGGCTCAGCCAATCAAACTGCTTGATTGGTTGGTGAGATGGCCAATTGATGGTGAAGATTAACGCAGGCGGTTGTGCAGTATCGTGATAAACCACTATGCACAGACGCCGGCGTGACAAACCACTATACACAGACGCCGGCGTGACAAACCACTATACACAGACGCAGGCGTGACAAACCACTATACACAGACGCAGGCGTGACAAACCACTATACACAGACGCCGACGTGACAAACCACTATACACAGACGCCGGCGTGACAAACCACTATACGCAGACGCCGGCGTGACAAACCACTATACACAGACGCAGGCGTGACAAACCACTATACACAGACGCCGGCGTGACAAACCACTATACACAGACGCAGGCGTGACAAACCACTATACACAGACGCAGGCGTGACAAACCACTATACACAGACGCAGGCGTGACAAACCACTATACACAGACGCAGGCGTGACAAACCACTATACACAGACGCCGGCGTGACAAACCACTATACAGTGACAAACCACTATACACAGACGCCGGCGTGACAAACCACTATACACAGACGCCGGCGTGACAAACCACTATACACAGACGCAGGCGTGACAAACCACTATACACAGACGCAGGCGTGACAAACCACTATACACAGACGCCGGCGTGACAAACCACTATACACAGATGCCGGCGTGACAAACCACTATACACAGACGCCGGCGTGATACCACTATACGTAGACGCCGGCGTTACTCTTGTCCAGATTATCAACGTTTCGGAACATATAGACCATGTACCTCACAATCAATGAGTTTTATTGTCCGAACCTGAGCTGTCGTACAGCTCAGGCTCTGCCAATCAAGCAGGTTTACCCGGTTTATTTAAGATAAACAATGACAAATGGACGCTCGACAGCACATGATGCTGCTACACATTTACAAGCATAATGTAAACTTGGAAATGTCGCGGGAATACTGGACGAAGGCCGGAAGGCCTCGTCCAGTATTCCCGCGACTTTTCCATGTAAATGTTAGGATTAAGGCGGCACTGGGTCGATGACCTTGCATGTCGCATGAGAAAGGAAGGGGTGGATACAGAGGAAACTGGCCACAGGGGCCTATATCTTATTAGAATAGTCCCCTCTGGTTATCTAACGTGACCAGACTCTCCTTCAAATGTGATACACGGGGCCGCCTTTTAAAGTCCGCATCAGAAAGGACTAGTAGAGTAGGAAATACAAAGTATTTCAGAAATACTGACGCCCTGGCCATCAAACTATACAAAAGACGAGATATCTGAGCACTTCTCCCATCAATCTGAAAATAAAGTTTGAAGTGTAAAGTTTTAAATTTGATGCACAGCCTATTGTTAGTGTGCACGTTACCCATATGTAAAGCCATATCTACTCGTATAGTAGGCGAGTAGACACCAGGGACAATACACTCGGGTGCTTACATACTCATGCTTACACGTCACTGGATTTGATAGTTAATAACAGAGTACAGTAGTGGGTATATATGGTATGTGTTGTGTGGTTTGTCAGGTTTTGTCACTAACCATGCATGTCCATCTCCCGTCACTTTACAGAACAATGGAACGCCGTGATGCCGAGGGGTCTTTGAGGTGGTACGTATATATATGTGTATGTGTGTATGTATGTATATGTATGTGTGTATGTATATGTGTATATATATGTATATATGTATATATGTATATATATGTATATATATGTATATATATGCGTGTGTGTGTGTGTGTGTGTGTGTGTATATATATATATATGTATGTGTGTGTGTGTGTGGATGTGTGTATACATATATATATATGTATGTGTGTATATGTGTGTATGGGTATATATGTGTGTGTACATATGTATATGTGTATGTACGTCTGTGTGTGCCTGCGTGCGTGAGTGTGTGTGCGTGCGTGCGTGCGTGCGTGCGTGCGTGCGTGTGTGTGTCTGTGTGTGATTGATTGATTGAATGGGGGCTGGGCTAAGTGATGTGGTATGTGGTTGGCGGGTGTATGGATGGGTTGATGTGGTCCACTAATTCAATGGAATTGGGCTAAGTGATTGAGTGAGTCAGTGGGGTGAGGTAGTCAGCTGGTTGAGAGTAGTTGTGCAAAATCGCCTCCTTTTGAGGTTTTTTTTTTGGAGCTTTACTACAGGGACTCCGGAGCTACCGGGGAAACTGGAGGTTTCCTCCACCAGGAGTAATTGCTTTTTATGTCGAAATTGACAATCTGCATTACTCCCCAATATAGACAAAAATAAAACGATTTAATGTGTATTAGTCTATTTCGGCCAAAATCTGACGGTGTGGTAGGTGACTCAAAACTAAACTAAAATTAAAATAAATGCTAGTAAATAACAAAGACAAATATATATATAAAACCCAATTAACAACACAAAATCAGCAATCACGGTTATCATGATAGGTTAATATAGCATTCTGATACAGCACACTAACATAGGGTGAGGGTGACACGTCAAATACCATACCGTCAGAAATCACTTTCTTCTCTCTTCTCTCTTCTCGATCGATGGTATTAGGTAGGATTGGGACTAAATGTGACAATAAGTTAATTACGTAGAGCACACTTGCTAGACATTAGTGACTCAGATAGTATACTCGCCACTTAATTTCATTTGACCAGTCCGTGTGCCACTCAAAACGCACAAATCACGTAAACTAGTATGGGTTCCCCTCAATCATCTATAATCGATACCCAGCCATACTATATCACACACATATAAGCTGATGGGTGCTATAGGAGGCCTCAAATTATAGGTTACCATACCTGCATAGATTCTCCTATATTTGACGCACATTTTTGGAGCCTGAATTATAAATGCAACATTTATCAAAATTCGGAAATATAAACCAGACCGACGACCATCGGCCTGCTTCTTTACTGGGCTATATATCCCGGGTATGGAAGGTGTTCGAGCCAATTCCCACCCTTAAATATGAGCCGAATGAATGAAAAGGTTTGTCAGGTAAAAGTGATACACTGTGTGATTTTCTGTGCATGAGGCTATATATATATAATGGTGGTTCATGTTATAAAAAAACACGGGCACAAACCTGTCCTGAAAACTCACATAGTTTACAGTTTGGTGTAATATAATTGATAGGAGGCTTTTTTACATGTGCTTATCTACATTATATCATTCTACATCACATTTTGATTTGTTTTGTCAAACGGCAGAATAGGTGAAACTGGTTGATGGCTGGAACACACAAAGATGGCCGACTTGGCCACTACATGTGCCGTATAGGATACAGTAATGAGACAGTATTCACATATATAATAATGTTATACATCACATTTCCGAAGCAATTATCTTTGAATCAAATGATGATCAGGTATAGAACGGGGGCGCCTTTCACTAAGCTTCGTACGACGAAAATGTTCGTAATTGTAAAATTATGGTAGTCTGTAAAATTCACATTAACAACGTTTTCCTGTAAACAATTATTGGATTTACATTTATTGAGCATACATGTAGGCTGCCTATGCTCAATAAATGTAAATACATCAATTGAAATTTCCAGACGATCCTAAATTTGCACTTACGAACATTTTAGTCGTACGAAGTTTAGTGAAACGGCTCCCAGGTCCTTAGCCCGAATTGTCTGCCTGTAACGCAAGGCGACTTGCATTACAGAGAGAGAATTCGGGTTAGTACGCGGCTGACTACGTTTCATCTGGAGTACGAGCGTTATATCATAATTTTGACAGTGATATATCATGTCGTAAATCAATACACAGATAAGACGGATTAGGTGTCTTCTCACTTTCCCAACATTCTATATACATATATTTCAAATAAAATTTCGGGTTTTTGCACGTTTCACCCTTGTGGCGAAATGAGGACGTAATGGTATTTTGCTTGCGTAACTTTGACACACGTAGCCTGATAACGATGTACAGTGGAATCTCTCTAAACCGGACACCAACAAATCACCTGTAATCTTGTGTTTGATGAGTTCCATTTATCGCAGGTGACAATGTCTGTTCGTGATCGCATAACACATAACTATGACTCAGAGTGATCAAATCCCGGATATACAGCGATATCTAGTGCTGAGGACATAACTCTACATTTCATTACACTGCATTACATAAGAGTTATGACGGAGTAGTATTTGCAAATGTACGTTTGAAGCGTTCTTTGTTTACTATCTACTTCGCAGAGAGTGACATAAGAATTTAGCGAATACACACTTTATTATTATTATTATGTAAGTTTATGGTAATATTGTTGTGTCATATTGTATAATTGTCTATCAATAACACTATAGCGACGTTTAAAAGTCAACACCCTGCAGGTATTTTATTTCTTAGTGCGTGAAGTGTAAATACTATTACGCACATGTTTACTGTGTAGCGTGGTGTAGCGTGGTGTAGCGAGAAAATACAACCTGTACTATAAATATATAGTTGCCTATAAAGCGGAAAACGTGCAGCTAAGTGATACATCTGTAAGCCGGACACCCTGGGTACATGCCGTGGTGTCCGGTCTAGAGAGGTTTCACTGTATATTCCTTGTTAGAAGCATGCCGGTAGACTCTGTGGATGCACATGCCGATCTCGATATACACTGGTCGCAAAACCTAATAGCCCCATTTAACAAGGCACAGTCACAGTCATACGTGGCTGCGCTTATAGAAATGGAGCCCCAGCCAAATCGAGCCCCAGCACTGCTACCATACGCGTGAGCAAAGCGTGATAGCTGCATATTGGCTGGATCCCTAGCTGAATGACGGAAATTGCAGACCATGATTAGACTGTGCGGATGGGCAGACTGATATGGGTATACACTGGGCGCATACGCCATAAACCATATTTCTCCAGTCACAGCGACATACGAGTAATGGGTGTTTATAGGTGAGGGCTCTCTCAACCTTGGAATTCCATGTACAATACACAAACCACTCAAACGATAATCCTTTATATGTGCAAGTGAATGTATGGTTTATTTCAATGCTTTAAGCCCTCCACTCCGTGTCTCTGATATACGGAGCCACGCAGGGGACGTAGCATTCTTTTTTTATTTCGTGGGAACGAATTGTTAAATTGAAGGAACGAATTGTTAATTCGTGGGAACGAAATGTTAATTCGTGGAAATAATTGTTAAATTGAGGGAACGAATTATCATTTCGTGGGAACGAATTGTTAATTCGAGGGAACGAATTGTTATATCGTGGGAAAGAATGGTTAATTCGAGGGAACGAATTGTTAAATTTAAGGAAACGAATTGTTAAATTTAGGGCAAATAATTGTTAAATTAAGGGGAACGAATTGTCATTTCGTGGGAACGAATTGTTAATTCGAGGGAACGAATTGTTATATCGTGGGAACGAATGGTTATTGCATGGGACTGCGGGGCTCCGTACTGATATACATGTACATTGTACATAGTAAGTGATGAAGCAGTACTGATATACATGTACATTGTACATAGTAAGTGATGAAGCAGTACTGATATACATGTACATTGTACATAGTAAGTGATGAAGCAGTACTGATATACATGTACATTGTACATAGTAAGTGATATACATGTACATTGTACATAGTAAGTGATATACATGTACATTGTACATAGTAAGTGATATACATGTACATTGTACATAGTAAGTGATATACATGTACATTGTACATAGTAAGTGATGAAGCAGATCAGGAAACAAAATTAATTGTAGATTGGTATCGTATTTCTGAACCTAATTGTATATGTGTATGAGTCGCCTGAAAAACAGAATGAGTTTTTTCTTGTAATAAAAGTTTTTTATACTGAAAAGTAACTAGAGTTTGCAACTTCAATAATACAAACATGTTGCGATTGATCTATGCATATACTTTACTGTGAATGAAGTGAAAAACCACATATTGGATAATGATACATCATCTGAGACACGGTCACGTTAACCCTTACACAGCTACACACAACAATAGTCGTCTGCTGCTGCTTATATATCTTGCCTTATTTCTCAATAAAAACATGGTTTGACAGCACTTCAGAATCATTTCCAATGGAAATGATTCTGAAGTGCTGTCAAAGCATGTTTTTGATGATGAAAATGGAAAATAGAAAATAAACATCAGACGACAAAACAAATAAGCTAGCGGTCTAAGGGATAAGTAAACCAACATTTCAGAGGAGAAAAGCTACAGATTTTGATTTCGACAGACGTACAGGACAAGCCATATGAGTGTGTACCCAAGACGATGTGCCACTTTTCATGAACAATATCTACAAACACTGTGATATTTTCTGTAAATGATGTCGCCGAAAGTTGGCGAAATTCACATAGCAAATGTGGGATTTCTATTCGTCGTACTGTTATGCATGGTATCTTTGCCGTGTTCCGGTGTAATATGATTACATTCGTTGCGTGGATTTGTATCTTGAATATACATTTATCAGGTAACCTGCCCTGAATTGAGCGAATACGTACTGACTGATAACATATTGTTTTATCAGGCATTGACCTGATATCAACATCCGGGTTACAACAAAGTGAAAGCTGACGTTCCATTGGTCGGTTGACGTCACGTGACGTTACCGAATGACGTAAGTGTAATGACACAACGTAAACAAGTCCGCGTTCTGTCCATAGAATACGACATCATCTAATAAGCATACAACGTTACCTGATAAATAGAATACCAGGCTAGTGTATTTTGATATCAAGTTTATCAGGCTCGGCTCGGAAACGGTAGGAATTCCTCGGCAAGCCTCGGAATTCCTACGCGTTTCTTAGCATTGCCTGATAAACTTGATATCAAAATACACTAGCCTGGTATTCTCTATGTACAACCAATGAAACTACGAGTATCAATACACACGCGTATAATGTACAAAACCCAAACTTTATATACATGTACATGTGTTCATGATATTGGTTGGCCACCGTAGAAACATACAAAGCACCGAGTACATTGGTTTTCGCATTGACAGTCAAAGGTCTCGCTTTCATAATAGCCAGTGCTCTTTTCTATCTAGGTCATACCGTGTACATATAAGAGTGGATCTTAGCGACTCATCATCATTCACAATTAATTGTGATAATGACAAAAGCTCGAACCATCACATGGACGTGTGTGGCAGTGGTTTGTCTTTTTTATACAACATATATGATTTTCAAAAATGCCGACTGGATACGTCACACGTACCACACATTTGGAGGTCAAGTGCTGCCTTGTACGGATGTTCAGAGGTACCAACAAATGCGACAGGAATTATCAGAAGTATGTCATAAATTGAACCAGGCGAACGTTTCTTATTGGTTGGATGACGGCACGCTATTGGGGATTATACGTGAAGATGGTGTTATGAGACACGACTCTGACGTAGACGTCGCGTACATGTACACAGACTTTGAAAATGTCAAAAAAGTTGTACCTAACCCGTACCGTTATGGCAGGTAAATGTAACCACAGTGGTTCGTAGTTATGCTGGTATGAAGCATTCGACTTGGGAAAACTGTTAGTGTATTAAATATTATTCTACATCTTTATTTTGTCCCCAGCAGAATGATTCGTTCCCAGTGATTTCGGACCCATGTAAATGTAAAACAATTGCGCTTTATTACTAACTTGGCGGACCCGAGTTTCCGTCCATATGTGCGGGGCGATTTCGCCCCGCGCAAACGGACGGAAATTCGGATTAGGCCTAGAAAAGTGTTGTTTTCTTTCGGATAACCTGACCCTACCTAACGTTTGTATCGATAAAACGCCGACCCTACATTTTTTAGAAGTTTCAAGGGAAAAAATAAATCAGTCATGTTTTATGCAATATCATACAATGTACATATTATATTGGCTAAACAACAAATTTAATAAAAATAAAATACAAAAAAACGTAAAATGTCCCTACCCTACCTAAATTTTTTCGCGGCGTTGCCCGAAACAAACTGTTTTTTAGGCATTATAAACCGGGACAAATCAGTGTGTTTAGTTTAGAACTTTATTTATTTTACAACGATTACAAACCAGCGCGAGAGCATAATACAGTGAAACCTCGTTAAACCGAACACCCTGGGAGGTCACCAGTGTGTCCAGTTTAGAGAGGTTTCACTGTAAACCAGGCATTTTATCACTCTGAGCCATAGTTGTGTGCTATACGATCATGAACAGACATTATCACCTGAGATAAATGACCAAGAAACCCATGATAATTATGATCACATATATTTCTTTTTGTCCGGTTTAGAGAGGTGCCAATGTGCAAATGCTCTCGTTGGCACATATGAAGACGTAAGGGTGTGGGAGGAAACCGGAGTACCCGGAGGAAATCCACTTTTCCGATCTGGCAAAAACCATACCAGTGTGCTTATTGTTAACGGGTTTTCATTGTGAGTCGAGTGTGATGGCAATTGCTGTGTACATGCATGATACCAAAGTACACAGACATATATTGCGAGTGTGCATCAGCCTGAACTACGTACCAAAAACGAAACATTGACACTGAAACCTTGCGATGTATTATTTTATTTGTATACGTATAAATCAAA
Organism: Conchocele bisecta; assembly: GCA_029237695.1. Classification (NCBI taxonomy): domain Eukaryota; kingdom Metazoa; phylum Mollusca; class Bivalvia; order Lucinida; family Thyasiridae; genus Conchocele; species Conchocele bisecta. Next base: position 97,320,770 of record CM055272.1, on the reverse strand, counting down.
TCCCGAACACAGAAAACGTATTTGTCTTATAAAGTCAATACAGGATAGAAAATTGAGTTGTAAAAATACGTGTATTTTAATATCTCTGAGATTCAATACTTTCTATAGACAAACAGTACATAGTCAGGAATAAGTAGTTTTTCTTATATTGTACAGTGAAACGTCTCTAAAACCGGACACTCTGGGGACAGTGATCGTATAAATTGGGCGTATGGATTTGTACATTGTAGATCCAGATCAGCCTGTGCATCCGCACAGTCTGATCAGGATCTGTACGGCTCGATATTCTATCAAAGAAACACCCATCAGGTTTCTACCAAGCTACACACATCGCTATCGGGGTACAGGAATGTGCTATGGTCAGGAGCTACACTGGTCACAAATCCCACAAGCCCACATGTCTCCAGTCACAGCCACACATACTTATTACGGTTAACTGGTCGTGGCAACCGACAGTGACCCAGGTATTTGATCGTTCTGAGCCATTGTTTTGTGCTATGCGATCATGAACAGACATTATCACCTGACATAAATGACCAAGAAACGCATCAAAAATAAAATCACATGTGTTTCCTTGGTGTCCGGTTTAGAGAGGTTACACTGTTTATCATTTGTGTTAGAATACGATAATTCCAGCACAAAAATATTTACACCATTCCCTAACATTTGATTGACCCGTAGCAAGTCTCTGTCCAAAATTTATATCCCAGTAAACTCCCACGCCGAACTACTTTCCGTAACCGTATAATTCTTAAGAAAACGGAAAATAAACGCATTTTCTTGATGAATTTATTTAAAATGCTGGAATTATAAGGAATGAATGGCCTTTTTGTTGAATTTATCGTCCAGTATTCAAGTTCCCGCGACTTTTCCAAGTTTATACCCCGATAAATTCCACAAAAAGGCCATTCATTCCTATAGTAAAGGCATCTCACAGTTGGATACGTGGCATGGATGGTAAAATAGCTTAACAAATAACAAATGTGGACCCTCTCTAAACCGGACACCGAGATAATATATGTGATCTCATTTTGAGAGATTTCTAGGTAACGCATCTCATATAATAATGCATGTTCATGATTGAAAAATATATAAGTATGTCCCAGAATGGTTATAAGACTGATTTACAGTGGAATATCTCTAAACCGGACACGCTGGGGATATCCTAGGGTGTTCAGTTTAGAGACGTTTCACTGTTGTTTTAAAACGTATATAGGATTTGTTAACCATTTTACCATCCCTGTCCTGCTTTATCCACCAGCTCTGGGACAACTTACACGTTGCCTAACAGATTACGTTAACTTGTAAAGAAATATATAGAGAATATGAGAATTGTTATATCGCGGGAACGAATTGTTAATTCGAGGGGGGCGAATCATTAAATTAAGGGAACTAATTGTTATTTCGTTGGAACGAATTAATAAAAACAAATAATATGTGCACCAACTAAAACTAAAATACAGTACAACAGCACTGAAACTAAAATGTGGTCATATACCGCTTGGTGTGAATTCCAATAAAGATGGATTCAACGTTATACGTGCATCTTGTTTGAATTCGAGAACATTCTCAGAAAGTTTCAACTCGTCTGCTGTTGTTTTATACTTCGTAGTCTTTCTCAATGAAAGCATGGTCTGACAGCACTTAGTGGAAATGATTCTAAATTGCTGGCAAACCGTTTTGCTGAGAAAAAAATGAGTATATAAAATAAACAGCATACCGTGACGGCAAAATGTAATTCAGTATTGAATGGTTAATCACATGATAACAACATGGACGGTTTGTCATATTTTACCCAGAATTGTCACCACAGTAATGCTACCACACATGTACGTCATATGTCAATGGCAGCTATTCTGCTACTGTCAGTTAAGCCACAGCTGCACGATTTCCGCTGTAGAAGCAATAAGTTGTAATATAGAGAATAGTAGGTTAGTGCCGTGAATGGGAAAACATATCTGGTAAGGCTCAGGAAACGGGATGGGCGAGGCTCTGCCGAGCACATCCCGTTTCCGTGCAGCGCCAGATATTTTTTTCCAATTCACGGCACTAACCTACTATTCTATTTATCCCGTCAACATTACAAAATGCAAAAAAAACATAACCCCAGTCACCGCACATATCCATACGCACTGATTAGGTCGTATTGACAAGATATCAAAAAAATTTCACGGCACCATGTTTCACGGCACATACGCACTATGTTGACGGGATAATATATTTTTCTATGGCAACTGAGTTCTGGCAGACTAAAACTGATGAATGTACCCCGTCCTACATTGACTTCCATAGTTTTTGAGATATTGAATGTCCTGGTAATTCTGGTATTTATATTGCCGAGCTAGTTAAAGGTCCCATCTAGTAGGCATAAAATGTTCTTTGCAGGAATTAAATAAGTGTATATTTGTGTAACTATGCCACCAGTTTTAAAAATTACGAGAGCCCACAATAAAGATATACTAATTTAGTAATCTTTAGTTTACTCGCGGTGGGATCAGGCTATTTTCATATGCAAATAAAGCAGGACATTTTTAAATTAGTTATACAAATTAAAAAGTATGATCATTGCACATCCAAATATAAATACGGAGAATAAATAGTAATGTCCGTTAACATTTTAAGCAAACACGCGTATCGCCACTGATATCAGTGTGTAAATTTACGTTTGATATACAAAGTATAATCATGCAAAATAATAAGTCGGGTGATGGTGAATGAATGTTTATTTTCACAGATAAGGTTATATCTACAGAATGGACGAACACATACAATGTATGTAACCCTACATTATAACCCGGGGCTCGTTTCACTAAACTTCGTACGTTTCACTAAACTTCGTACGACTTCCTACGTGTATATTTAGAATAGTCTGTAAATTTCAATTGATGGATTTACATTTATTGAGCATAGGCTGCATATGCAGCCTATGCTCAATAAATGTAAATCCAATAATTGTTTACAAGAACACATTGTTAATGTGAAATTTACAGACTATCATAATTTTGCACTTACGAACATTTTCATCGTGTGAAGTTGAGTGAAACGCGTCCCCTGGCATGTAGGACTCTTGCTTAAACGCTTGTCGCCAGGGTCAATATTTGAACGCGAAATCTAATACGGGTGTCTGTGGGCGTGTGTATTGTGTGTATTGCTAACTATTGAACAATAATTATCTTTTGTAAATTGGGAATCAATTATCATGACACTATGTCTAAAGTAAATACTTCATTTATCTTGTAGAAGTCAGGCTAAAAACACATCGATAGAACAATGTATGAATTTATATTTCAGAAAAGTATGTACTTGATTTTCCATCGTGTTGTCACTTTCTGGTATGTTGTACTGTGGGTCCTCTCTAAAACCGGACACCGAGATAATATATGTGATCTCATTTTCAGAGGTTTCTTGGTAATGCATCTCAGATAATAATGCATGTTCATGATTGCAAAATATATAAGTCTGTTACAGAATGTTCGTAAGACTGATTTACAGTGGAACATCTCTAACCAAAAAACACTGGGGTCATCCCAGGGTGTTCGGTTTAGAGAGGTTTCACTGTACATATAATGCATTAATTTGCCATACAAGTAAAGAGTCGCATTTTATAGTACAGTGGAACCTCTCTAAACCGGACACCAAGAAAATACACGTGATCTTGTTTCCGATGATTTTCTGGGTCATTTATATCAGGTGATAATGTATGTTCGTGATCGCATAGCACATAACTATGGCTCAGAATTATTAAATGTCTGATTTACAATGAAATATCTGTAAGCCGGACACCCTGGGGGCCTGAGTTGCAGTGTACATGTATGCGTTTCTTGTGAAACTATTACATTATATATTCAATTGTTAAATAGTGTGTTGCTTATCAACATGAAATATACAAATATATAAATGAGGCCATTTCACGAAAGTCGGTGTATTTCTACTGCAACACACAGTGGTTAATGTAAACAAGTCAAAAGGGTATGCCCCCCCCCCCCCCGCCACACACCATTTGAGATACACAATGAAGATGCGTGTGCGCATATTTTGCTTTGCCAGGCATACCTGTCGTGTTCGTTCGTGTGTGCACTTTCACGCTGACCCCACTGTACTTAACTTCTCAAATGAAACATGTTAGTAGACATGTTACCTGCACAAACTAGGTGTTTAAATCACGATGCAAATATAACAGTTGTATCTCAATTAGAAGATGGCCGCCGACGGTCATATTGGAAAAGAAATGGCTCACATAATATATTTTTTTAGCTAAATTTCAATAACAATAATGATGTATAACACATTATGTTGTATATAAGTTTCTAACGGTCATAGATGAATGTATGTATAAAATGGAAGGTGTATCTCAAATTCACCGGTGGCCATCTTAATAATGAAATGATTTAATATTAAAATTGTAGAGTGTCTAAATGTATATATATATGTATATATACATCTAGACATTCTACAATTCTATATATATATATATATAGTTGTGATGCCACTGTCTTGTTATATAGACCTACATTTGGGTCATAAAAAACTGAATATCAGAATTAGGAAGTTGTATCTCCAATCCAAGATGGCGGTCATCAGCCACTTTTTAACAGAAACAATTAAATCCGACTGTTCCATTTGTAGACAGTGAACTAAATGCAATGAGGTATATAATAAGATTTGCAAACAAAACTGAATCTCAAAGACGGCTGCCATCAATCATTTGGATAAAAATCGGACTTGTAGCTGTAGAAACACATGTTATACAAAATACAATGATAATACAGTGTGTTCATGTACTTTCGAGATCCGGTTGATTCCATAAACTCTTTTTTCATGCAGATTTTACCGTTATAATGTATGTAAATGCCCTCAGAAAATAACAAAGAAAATTGACTACTTTATGAAAGCAAATAGTCAGAAATCGTGGCATTTGTAATGCAAAATACCTTTGAGAAAATGACAAGGGGATGCCGTCTGCGCGACACTCGTGCAGGTTAGCCCTTACTACGCTGAATTAAATTGTTGTCGTCTGCCGGAAATGTTTTATTTTCAATATTTCTCGACAAAAACCTGTTTTGGCAGCGCATTAAAATCGTCTCCAATATGCTGTCAAAACCTTTTTTTTGTGCTAAGAATGAAGGCAAAAATTAAAAACAACAGACGACAATTTTCCCGTCTCCAGCGTAGTGAGGGCTAAAGCATTTGACATTGACACTGGCAATGCTAACTTTAAAAAAAAGTGTTACTGTGAGAAGTACGGATCAACATACGGCCGTAATGAATGACGAAAACTGTATGCATGCCTTCACCGTTTAGCAATATGTGTATACCGTATTATAATAAACATATGAATACACCAATGACAAATAATCTTATAAAATCATGTAATGTATGCTAATGACAACATATGCATACCCAAGGTGTATGATCACGTGGTACCAACAACAACAACAAGTACCGATTCAAAGTACGTATTCGTTTATAGTGTCCTTATTACGTAACGGATTTTGATGAAATATGGCGCATTAAACGCGTCTTCTTAAGCTGCGTTTGGTGGTCTCTGTATTTTCGCCCAAACTTCTGTCGTTTTTGCGAAGAATTGATTTCCGTGTCTCCGACACGGAAATCGATTCTTCGCAAAAACGACATAAGTCTGTGCCAAACTCCCTAGACCACCAAATGCAGCCCATGAAGGCGCGTTTGCTGCGCCATATTTCATCAAAATCCGTTGCATATTAAGGAAAATATATACTTACTTTGGATTGGGCGACGTTGTTGTTGTTGTAACCACGTGATCATGCACCTTGATACCGTGGTATAATAAAGCATCACATCCTAATCACACAGTACGAAAGCCCGCAGGGACATGGATTTGTTGTATTAATTGTTTGACACGAAATAACAATTCGTTCCCTCAATTTAACAATTCGTTTCCACGAAATAACAATTCATTTCCTCGAATTAACAATTCGTTCCCACGAAATAACAATTTATTTCCTCGAATTAACAATTAGTTCCCACGAAATGACAATTCGTTCCCTCAATTTAACAATTCATTCCCTTGAATTAACAATTCGTTCGCAGGATAAAACAATTCTTTCTCTCGAATTAACAATTCGTTCCCAGGGACATGGATTTGTTGTATTAATTGTTTGCCACGAAATAACAATTCGTTCCCTCAATTTAACAATTCGTTTCCACGAAATAACAATTCATTTCCTCGAATTAACAATTTGTTCCCACGAAATAACAATTCATTTCCTCGAATTAACAATTAGTTCCCACGAAATGACAATTCGTTCCCTCAATTTAACAATTCGTTCCTCGAATTAACAATTCGTTCCCACGAAATAACAATTCATTTCCTCGAATTAACAATTAGTTCCCACGAAATGACAATTCGTTCCCTCAATTTAACAATTCGTTCCCTCGAATTAACAATACGTTCCCACGATATAACAATTCGTTCCCTCGAATTAACAATTCGTTCCCACGATATAACAATTCGTTCCCTCAATTTAACAATTCGTTCCCTCGAATTAACAATTCGTTCCCAGGATATAACAAGTCGTTCCCACGAATTAACAATTCGTTCCCATGGCGTTCCCACGAATTAACAATTCGTTCCCATGGGAACGAATTATTAATTCGTGGGAACGAAATGTTAAATTGTGGGAACGAATTGTTATTTCGTGAGAACGAAGTAATAATGAAAATAATTCTACGTCCCCTACGGGGCTGCATATCATAGTGTACTAGTGCAATACGTGCATGTGTTTATGTTATGCATGACATTTTGTGACAATGGAAGCATTGCACTGTTCTATCTATTCAGTATTTGTCTCGCAGACGCAATTTTATTTCAGAGAAACCCGAACTCGCGCACTAACACCAATCCCAGTTTATAATACAATTTCTAACCACGTGCGTGTTTTATTTGTTTTGTTCAGCTCGGGGTGTATCTCCCTTATCGCATCACTGGCTTTCATCGATATTGATGAGGAAAGGTGACACCAAAGTCATAGCTCGTAATTGAATTCCGCACGAGTTATAAGTTTTGTTTCACATTTTGACGTCATTTACAGCATTTTTTGCTGTGACGGAGAAATGGGCATTATGGGTTTCGCAGCCGTAGACACCACCGAGCCTCGGCCACGACGCGCCGTGGCACTATTTTTTCCTTATCCAGATCAGCCTGTGCATCCGCACAGTCTGATAACGATCTGCACTGTTCGCCATTACATCAATGATGACACATCGGTCATGCTTCTAACAAGCAATATAGATTGCTATCAGGCTACAGGGGTATGATATTTTGATGGATTTACATGTATTGAGCATAGGCTGCATATGCAGCTATGCAGCCTATGCTCAATAAATGTAAATCCATTTGAGCAGGTGCTACACTGGTCTAGAATCCCATAAACCAAATTTCTCCAGTCACAGCCATATTTCAGTACGACTGATTGTCGAAATCAATGTCGGCAATTCGATAAAATAGATACAGTGGAACGTCTCCAAACCGGACACAGACTCAGCCTCTATGATCTTATTTTTGATGGGTTTCGTGATCACTTATCTCATATTTTAATGTATATTCATGATTGCAAAGCACGCCAATATATTTCAAAATGGTCATATGCCTGATTTGCTGTGGAACCTCTCGAAACCGGACACCCTGGGAGGTCCCAGGGAGTCCGGTTTAGAGAGGTTTCACTGTAATAACATAGCCGAGCCTATTGTTTTATTTTCAACAGGTACACAGATCTGTACAGATACCAAGTATACCAGGGCAAATACATGATCCGAAAATGCGAGAGTCAGTCGTGGTATTATAAACTAAACGTGATCAAAAATATAGTGAGATATATGCCGACGACGTGGTATCTACCCACACGGAGACTTGGCGGCGATGGTGACTATTCGCACTGTCGGATACCCGTTAATTATCACGAAATACTACGGTCCAAGTTCGGTGAACGTTATATAGATCACGTGGCATGTGACGAGAAGAAGGAGTTTATAACACCGACAGACAAGAAAATGGAACCAGCCTTCTGTTAGATGCAACAACAAGAACCATCCGTCTGCTAGATGCAATAAAGGAACCAACCGTCTGCTAGATGCAATAACAGGAACTAGCCGTCTGCTAGATGTAATAAAGGAACCAGCCGTCCAATAACAGCAGCCAGTATTATGCTAGACGTATGATGAAGTGCTTATGCAACAAATATAATCTATCATTTGTGTTGATTTGGTATGATATATATTAAACGTGCTGACTGGAATCAGTAAACTCGTTTAATAAATCGATGGTCTAGTAACACAAGGTCGTAAGTGCTATGCTTTAGCATAGCATTTACGACCTTATGTTACTAGACCATCGAAATGTCATATTAAATCCACAGGTTGAAGTAACGGGCTAAGGTCTATCAATGCATTAAATACACATACAAGTAGTTTTAAGTGAAAAAGTTAATGAATTACCTTTTTACTCACTGTTATAACAGGGAGGAAAAAAGTAATTCATTAACTCGTGTTTTCACTTGCTGATACGTTTATGTGTACTTAATGTATGTATAGACCTTGGTCCGTTACTTCAACCTGTGATTAAATCATCACTCATGTCAGAGTCTATATTTATATCATGGTCAGAGTTACATTTATTGTGTGACTCACGGTAGTGGTAAGTGAGACACAGCGGTCACAATTCCCGCGTCGTCGTAGGAGCCGGCGTCAACAAGTTTGGGCATACACTGTACATTGTACGTCCAAATTGTGTATATCTCCTGATATGTGGCTGTGACTGAAGAAATGGGGCTTATCGGTTTTGCGATCAGTGTAGATCCAGATCAGCCTGTGCATCCGCACAGTCTGATCAGGATCTGCACTGTTCTCCATTTCATCAATGAAACACCTGTCATGCTTATAACAAGCAATATAGATAGTTATCATACTACAGAAGTGTGTTATTTGATCAGGATATACACTGGTTACCAATCCCATATGCCCCATTTCTCCAGTCACAGCCACATATGTAAGTCCGATCTTTACCAAACTTCATCGTTATCTTCCTTACATTGACTGCTGTCCACCCAGCGTCAGTCCGTTGACCTTGACATTGACACTCGCCGGCGATCGCCTTGTATACATTGATAGCAAGAAGAAATGCAAACCGTATAGTGTTTATACGTACGGGAACTTATACGTATATGCAATACATGTTGTTTTATGTATCATATTGTTTCTAATTTACATATATTTGTATGTTATTGTTCTCTCGCCGATATGCAAGAGGGATAGAGCGTTAGTCCATGTACGTACGTACGTACATGCGTACTTTTTAATAACTGTATGTCTAGGGATGGTGTTTTGTTTTATATGCGACGCATGTCCGACCACCCAAGGTGAAGGTCACTGAGGACTTATGTTCACCTTGTTTGTAAGGCAAATTTGTAAGGCAAAACTGTTGTTTTTGCCAATATTGCATGATCCACTTCACCAATGATGACAATATTTGGCCACAATGTGTGTCTATGGATATTGCTTTGTACGACCCACTTCCGACCGCCCAAGTCGAAGTCACTGACGACTTATGATCACCTTGTGTGTAAGGCGAATTTGTAAGGCAAAACCTTTCTTTCATTCTTTTTATTATCAAGGTACGACCGACGTTCGACCGCCCAAGGTCAAGGTCAATGTCACTGAATACTTGTGTTTTTATGTTATTATCAAGGCTGCCAGCGAGGGGATAAGCTTCCTTTAATGATGTCATTCCTTGTAGTATAGTACGTTCTAGACACTGGTAGAGCATACGTGTGGTACATGTAGCTGTGTCTATCACATATAGAGCAATATCAATGCAACTTATTTAACTTGGTAGGATATTCCATTATCGATTAGATAAAAAAGTAACCTGAAGTTCATGAGCGTGTACAGTTATAAAACTATGAACGGAACATTTTATTTGCATATTTGGGGATGTGCAAGTTCATGGAGGTGCACTATTGACTGCAGTACATCATTGAGAGAGGAGAGAGAGAGAGAGAGAGAGAGAGAGAGAGAGAGAGAGAGAGAGAGGGAGGAGAGAAGAGGGAGAGAGAGAGAGAGAGAGAGAGAGAGAGAGAGAGAGAGAGCGTGTTACATCGATACACACTGAATATGCAATGCCTTGTATACATAGCTGCAATACCTTTACTATTGTTCCATACCTGTGTACCGTTATTGACAACGTTGTGGATAATAATGACGTCAGACACACGTTAACCAATAAACAACGTCGCGTGACGTCACGTCGGGCTAATTTATATATCAAATCTTAAACGCGATTGGAGGGATCTGGGGGCCGTTTCACTAAACTTATTTCGGTTAAAATGTCCGTAAGTTCAAATTTATCAATCAATAAATGTAAATCCAATAATTGAGTATGAGAAAACTTGTTAATGTCAAATTGAAACGATATCATAATTTTGCACTTAGGAACATTTTAGTCGTACGAAGTTTAGTGAAACGGCCCCCTGGAGTTAACATGAAACGCGCAGAGTGTCAATGTACTAGTCAGTATAAGACACTCCATTTACAGCGATACTTACTGAAGTACATGTACATGTTGAAAGACTGCAGTATCAATGCACAATGATAATTAACTGTTACTTATACCATCACCTAGCTGCATGTTACGGAGCCCCGCAAGGGACGTAGAATTCTTTTTTTATTAATTCGTTCCCACGAAATAACAATTCGTTCCCCCAATTTAACAATTCGTTCCCACGAATTAACAATTCGTTCCCTCAATTTAACAATTCGTTCCTACTAATTGTTAATTCGTGGGAACGAAATTATTATATCGTGGGAACGAATTGTTAATTCAAGGGAACGAATTGTTAAATTGAGGGAACGAATTGTCATTTCGTGGGAACGAATTTTTAATTCGAGGGAACGAATTGCTATATCGTGGGAACGAATTGTTAATTCGAGGGAACGAATTGTTAAATCGAGGGAACGAATTGTTATTTCGTGGGAACGAATTCATAAAAAAAAATCCATGTCCCCTGCGGGGCTCCGTAGGATGTGGCTTTGAACTCGTTTGAACTTGTTTGAACTTGTTTGAACTCATACCGACGTACTCCAGTTCTTATTATATGTTAATACAAATCGCTATAATTTACAAGACATTTACAGTTGACTGCTCCATTAAAATGTATGTTATACAAAGTGAATGCACATAGATAATATTATTTACGTCTGCCCTGAAATATCGGTATGATCAGTACATATTTAATGTACAATGATGCGCTGATGTAACAAATAAAGTCTAACAATTTACTATTATAGTTATTAAACATGTTAACCGAAACCAGTAAACTCGTGTAGTAAATGTGATACTGAATCATCACGCATGTACGATCCTCTATAGTTGTATCATGGTCGCGAGTCACATTTATATGTATAATACTGTGGCTGTTGCCGGATAAATTGATCTTATGGTATATGTGACCGGTGCTGGGACCCGTTTCACTAAACTTTGTACGACTAAAATGTACGTAAGTGCAAATTTAGGATCGTCTGAAAATTTCAATTGATGGATTTACATTTATTGAGTATAGGCTGCATATGCAGCCTATGCTAAATAAATGTAAATCCATTAATTGTTTACAAGAAAACATTGTTAATGTGAACTTTACAGACTATCATAAGTTTGGACTTACGAACATTTTAGTCGTACGAAGTTTAGTGAAACGGCCCCAGCTCCTGATCAAATAGCACACTCCTATATAGCCTGATAACGCTATATATGGCTTGTTAGAAGCATTCCGGGTATTTCATTATGAAATGGCGAATAGTGCAGATCCTGTTTAGACTGTGCGGATGCACAGACTGATCTGGATCTGTATACTGGTCACAAAGCACATAAGCCCCAGTTCATTAGTCCCAGCCACAAATGTAGCCAGAAGAAATGCAAACCGTTTCGTATTCATACTTACATGTACGTGTGGATGCAAGTATTGTGTTATGTCTTAGTTGTTATTGCTAGTATATATATTGTAGTATATATGTATATAACATTATAGCCACTGGTAGGTGTGCCACATGTTTCTGTGTCTGTCACATATAGAGCAATTGCAATGCAACTTATTTAAGGACGCGTCCTATACATGATCATAGTTTGATTTAAATATAATCGCTTTAAGTAGAACGTATGATGTCGCTTTTCTATGTATGATTAGCTACATTATATAAAATGTTCTACTTCTCATTGTCAGTTCTTTGTCAAACGCTAGGAGAGGTGAAACTGGCTGATGGCTGGCACACACAAAGATGGCCACTCCATGTGCCGTATAGGATACAGTAACGAGGCAGGTTCACATATATTAACATTGTTATACATATATTCCATCCCATTAGGAAGTAATTATGTTTGAATCATATGATGATCATGGGTCCCATATGTCCATATCATTGGTATTCTATTTCTTAGTTAGATACAATAGTAACCTTATGTAAAACGGAGACGGAAAAGGAGAAAAGGCACATACACGGTCACATTGTTAATCCATAATTGACACAGACTATTTTCAATATGGCAACATCATCATCAACGTGAAAACCAACTGGGTATGCAATTAAAATTAATGTCCACCATGTCCAAGAGGAACTTATACATGTATCCTGCAATCTGCAACAGTTGACAGAAGAAATAATGTTTGCGGGTATACAGTTATGACACTATGATAGGAAATAGGATTACTCAGATTTTGAGCATTCCCGTGATACCACACTGACTGAACAAATATGCATACGCGGTGTAATAGTGAAACTGTTGTATGGTTAAGACAATAATCCAGATGTTTTATGCCATCGACATTGTTTGCTTGCAGAACCTGTAGCCGATTTCACCAAACTTGCAAAGTATACTTATCTTGCTACAGTGAGAAATTTTCAATTTAGGGATAACTGTATTAATTTTTATTTAATGAAACAAAATATTTGTATGACCAAATTATTATACTGAATTCTGTGATAACATAATAAATTCAGTATAATAAGTGTGCATACTTTTAATCATCAAACAATTGTAGTCGTTAGTTCTATATGAAATAATGCATTTTGGGAAAAATAATTGATTACTCCCGCAAAGTATACTTAGCTAGATAAGTATGTTTAGCAATTTTGGTGAAATCGGTTACTGGTAAATTGACGCACTAGCCTACGTCATGCGCATATTAATGTGTCTGTTACATCATTTTCAAGCATCGTGTTTGGATTTATTTTTCATTCTGAATATGTTTGACGCGTGACATAGTTTTAATTCCAATTCACTGACCTATCGAGCCACCACCGGTGTGGTTACATGAGATCATGTATCTTTCTTAACCCGCTCATCACAGCCGACTCGTGACTCATATTTTTGAGAGCAAAAATACCCCATTTACATAAATGGACTAGTCTGAAAATCATTTGTTGACTGTTGAATTCGTGGTGAAAGGGTTAATAATAATGTGCCATTCGGGTGACGTTGACTACGTTTTTTTGGTGGTTGAGAATCACGCCGACAGTCGCCTTGTTTTTACAAAAGAACCCTGCAAAAACTGACATTGTAGTATGTGTCTTGAACTGATTAAAACGTTATTACAGTGAAACCTCTCTAAACCAGACACCCTGTGAGGTCCCCAGGGTGTCCGGCTTGGAGAGGTTTCACTGTAAATCTGGCATTTTATCATTCTTAGCCATAGTTGTGTGCTATGCAATCACGAACAGACACCGGATATAAATGGCAATGAAACTCAAAATAAGACATGTGTTGTCTTGGTGTCCGGTTTGGAGAGGTTCCACTGTACTTTTATTTATTGCACTGGAAATTTATTTAAGCAATGAAAAATTACAAAATCAATGCAGACGGATAAGAAATGTTACTGATACACTAGATGTACGTGGCGTTGAACGTGAAACGTGACATAATCAAGTTGTTACATGGCATGTTACTATATGCTATAGGAAACCTATATACTAGACAATACACTGACAGTTGAGTACTGTAATACATGTGGAAAATCAATGCAAACATATTATGGAATAACCTAACGTGTATTACTGTACACGTACATGTACAAGACAATACATTTACAGTTAGTTATTGTAATACAAAGTGCGTTCATAAAACACTCGGACAAGTCCCATACTTTTTTGCAGTTGCTATGGTAACGTCATGTTTTGGATTGCGAAAAGTAACGTAATGTTGTATGCATATGTTTTAACAGAATGAGAAAGAAGTGTTGGCGTTTCCGTGTTTTTTGCTGAATTTTGGGAAATAATGGCGACATTACATGTACTTAGCGTAACATGGATTTTATCCGGGTATTTTATGAACATGTTGAAATATTGCAAAATCAATGCAAATAGATACTACGGAAGTTTACATTTACGCTGACCTAGCTTTACATATACCTTGACAGTTAAGTATTTAATAATTACATGTTGAAAGTGTGTAAACTCAACGCTGATATAATAGTATGAACTGAGGTGACTGTTGTTCAACTATTTCATTTAGAGGGGCCAGTGAGAGAATGGGGCTGAGTTCCTTATGGACCTCTTTCTTCCACTGACCCCTTAATATGATAATTTACCAGCTAGTTACACACAGTGTATATGTGTTTACCAGCTAGTTACACACAGTGTATATGTGTTTCTACATGTGTAATCTACTTAACACATGGGTATTGTATTTATGGAACATTCATTATAGTTGTAGTTGATACTTTATGAAATACGCAAACAAAAGTTTTGTTGCGTATTTCATAAAGCATAAACTTCAAAAGTTACGCTTGTGTTGTTGACTGTGTATGTAGAATTCCGGTTGATGATAATAGTTTGTTATGTATTTATATAAATCCGGTCCAAATTGTATATTTTAGCGTCGTATTACTTGTACAAAGGTCGCAAAGATACAAATTTTTGTTGTGACAAGTAGCCAGTTTAGTGTTTTCGACTAGTGTTGATCCATGTTATCCTACATATCTGCATAGTCTGATCTAGGACTGTATTATTTGCTAGATTCATATTTTCACACTCATTAATTGTATATTGCAATCAGTGTAGTCCCATATCAGACTGCACATATGTATATGTGCAGTCTGACCTGGGTCTACACTGTTAGCAGTCTTTTTTGCACTATTCAGTAAGAAATAAACACTAAAAGAAACCAAAGGACCGGGTCTCTATAAATAGATTTGCAAAGGGAAGTAACTAACTACGATCCCTCATTCTACTTGTCTGGCCAGTCTACTTCATCCGCTCTTGACGCGGACGTCTTACAGTGGGGTCAGCGTGTAAGTGCACACACGAACGAACACGACAGGTTGGAACCAACCTGTCGTGTTCGTTCGGGTGTGCACTTACACGCTAACCCCACTGTATGTCCACAGAGGCTGCGTCAACTA
This sequence comes from Conchocele bisecta, assembly GCA_029237695.1. Taxonomy (NCBI): domain Eukaryota; kingdom Metazoa; phylum Mollusca; class Bivalvia; order Lucinida; family Thyasiridae; genus Conchocele; species Conchocele bisecta. The sequence continues at coordinate 97,305,348 of CM055272.1, read as the reverse complement.
GAAAAAGAGATACACAATGTCGACCTATGAATACACGCAAGGACGAGACTAATGCAATATATAATCTTACGATGAGTCGTAATCCTATTTTAGGGGAAGGGACCAAGTGACTTTGGTGTGGTATGGATCTGGCATCAGTAGCCTATTTCACCAACATTGCAAAGTATACTTATCTAGCAAAGTATACTTTGAGGGACAAATTTTCAATTTTAGGAAAAATTTAATAATTTTTATTATACTGAATTTATTACATTATCACAGCCATTTGGCTGTGATAATGTAATAAATTCAGTATAATAAGTCTGCATACTTTTAATCATCAAATATATGCAGTCATTAGTTCTATATGAAATAATACATTTCAGGAAAAATAAATGTTTACTCCCTCAAAGTATACTTTGCTAGAAAAGTATACTTTGCAATGTTGATGAAATTATTCTAATTTCAGGGCTGAATATATTTTTTCTCGATGTAAATATTCCGTTCTGATTTTGGAAATTTTACATGACCTTAGCTGTTGATATGCCGTTAAACACCAATAAACAAACAAACAACAAATAATCATCGTAAATACATGACACGCGCACAGCGGTGGTCGAGGAGCCTTCGACGCGGCACAAATATGCAACTCGCAACTAGAAAGCAACAATACTTGAAATAGATCAAAATAAAAAACAAATACAACGAAAGCCCCACAACAATAATTATTGTTCCCCAACCAACTACAGATGTGTTACGTTAACGGTCCCAGCAGGAAAAACAAATCAGTACACGAAGTAAAGTACACGAAGTACACGAAGTACACGAAGTACAGTACACGAAGACATGACAGCATGGGTGCCGCCTTGGAACGGGCAGTGATATTATACCTGATTACCGCGATGCCGCAAACCTTCCGCGTATCTTCGTATAATGCCTCAAAATTACAGGAACATACAAGGCCATATTGCCGAAGCTGGGAGCCGTTTCACTAAACTTCGTACGACTTCGTAAGTGCAAAATTAGGATCGTCTGGAAATTGTAATTGATGGATTTACATTTATCGAACATAGGCTTGTTTACAAGAAAACAGTGTTGATGTGAAATTGACAGATTATCATTATGTTGCACTTACGAACATATTAGTTGTACGAAGTTTAGTGAAACGGGCTCCTGGTTGTGTATATGTATACATATGTGTATACGGCTTTACTTGCATTTAATTGTGGAATGGATAACAGACCCTTTACCAGTAACAAGGTGTATGATCACGTGGTTACAAGAACAGCAACAAGTACTGAAACTTCCAGAAGCCCTCCGATTCAAAGTACTTATTCTTTTATTTTGTCCTTATTATGTAATGGATTTTGATGAAATATGGCGCATCAAACGCGTCTTGTTAAGCTGCATTTGGTGGTATCTGTATTTTTGCACAAACTTCTGCCGTTTTTGCGAAGAATCGATTTCCGTGTCTGGACACAGAAATCGATTATTCGCAAAAACGACATAAGTATGTGCCGAACTCCCGGAACCATCAAATGCAGCTCATGAAGACGCGTTTGCTGTGCCATATTTCATCAAAATCCGCATATTAAGGAAAATATCAAATAACACTTACTTTGGAGTGGGCGAGCTTTCAACACTTTCAGACGCTGTTGTTGTTGTTGTTGTAACCACGTGATCATGCACCTTGAGTAACAAGCGTGCCGTCTAGTTAACTGAATATGGTAGCAATAAACAATGACACCTACTTTGCACTGATACCATCCAACAACCAATAAAAACACAATAATCGTGTATTTCCTTGTAAATATTATCAGTATGAGATAAGACACGAACTCCCGGATTAGATTGATGAGTTATTAAGTTATAATCAACAGTTAAATACGATATTATACCACTCTAAAGAGGATTGATATCAATAGAAAATCGATCACGGTTCTCCCGACTAGTTGGATTGAGTCACGCACGCAATGGTAAAATAATTACACCGTGTATGTAACAGGATTGTTATTGGGAAATAATTCCAGGGCAAAAATATTTACACAATTCCCTAACATTTGATTGGCCCGTAGCAAGTCTCTGTCCAAAATTTAGATCCCAGTAAACTCCCATGCCGAACTAATTTCCGTAACCGTGAGGCGCAGTTAAAATAATTCTTAAGAAAACGGAAAATAAACACATTTTCTTGATGAATTTATTTCAAATGCTGGAATTATAAGGAATGAATGGCCTTTTTGTTTAATTTATCGGGGATATAAACTTGGAAAAGACGCAGGAATACTGGACGAGGCCTTCCGGCCTTCGTCCAGTATTCCCACGCCTTTTCCAAGTTTATACCCCGATAAATTCCACAAAATGGCCATTCATTCCTATAATGTTTATTTGGGAAGCAGAAATTCACCATTGTATTGAAGGTTTGCAAAACAATCAAAACAAATGCGGAATAATCAGCATCTGCTTTGATTGTTTCACAAACTGTTCATTTCGGGCCATTCCGGTCCACACATTCCGGTCCCTGTTTTAAGCTATATAGAACAAAACTGGCGTCTTTATTCTCGATTTTACGGAATAGGTCGAGGGTTCCCGAGTGCTCTCGGACGTGTTCATACATTTTAACTTCAATTGTGGATGTGAATGGATAAATGGGGCTTATGGGATTTGTGATCAGTGTAGCTGCTGATCAAATACACGCACTCATGTAGCATGATACAGATATATATGTGTTGTTATCAGCATGACAGGTACTTCAATGATGGAATGACGAACAGTGCAGATACTGATCAAACTAAGCGGATGCACATGTTGATCTGGATTTGCATTGATCGCGAAACCCATAGGCCCCATTTCTCCAGTCGCACCCACAATTTTATTCCGAAATTGGACGTTGGTGCTTTACGCAGAATGGATGAATATTTTGATGGATGGCGATTGCTTGACGTGTAGTTGCATGCTTCGTAGGCAACCGCAGCATTACCATTGGCGCGATCGGAGACAGATATGAGACGCGCCATGCCATTTTGTGCCCAAGAACACATGCGATTTTTCATGAAATATATGTACAGAAAATGTGATATTGTCTGTAAATGACGTTGGAAGATAAAGAAACTTTCATAGCAAATGCGGAATAGTATTCCGCATTTGCTATGAAAGTGTCGTCATCTCTCGACGTCATTTACGGATAATATTCATTGTAAATTTTGTAAATATTTTTTTTCATGAGATATCGCACATGTTCGTAGGTACAAAATCGCATGGCGTGTCTCAATTATGGCATAAAATGAATGGATAGTAAATGTTCCTAAATATGTGTATGTGACTGGAAAAATGGGGCTTACGGTGTCTGTTGCCAGTATAGCTTCTTATCGGATAGTGCACTCCTGGAGCCTCATTATAAGTTATTGTTCACATATTGCATTTTTAAGGAATTAAATGCGAGGGAGCGCCAGCGACCGCAGCATTCATTTCCTCAAAAAGTCCAATATGTGAACAGTAGCATACGTATAGTTCAGACAAGTGTACAATGCAATGTCCCATCCTAGTAGTATTGATTTTCCATGTGTAATAAGTGGAGTCCAATGCTGCCTAGCTGATCACCGTTTACAGTGGTCAAAACCGCAACAGAGCTTCAGATAAGTATTGTACCACCATATTTCAAATTCAATGTGTATTTTACTTTTACAAATATATTGATTTTCTTCCTTATTAAATAGGGAACAAATGATAAAAAAAATATAAAACAATATTAAAAGTTCACTTATTTATTTTTTCAGCTCAACTAAGTACATTTTCAACTTATCACAGTATTTTCACTACTCAATTTGAAAATCAATACGTATTTTCACATTGCTGTGAGTATTTTGTACTCCCACTTTTGATAAGCAATCCGGATTCTGCTCAAATATGTGCGTAAAATACGCCAATACGCCCCTTATCCTCGTGGCGGATCACATACGACGGCTGGCATTATGGCCCGATCAACAAACGACTACGTTCGTGATGGCGTAAATAATTACATATGTCCCCCAGAGATTGGACAATATACGCATGAACGGTCAACCGTCGTTTAGAAAGACGCATATGACATGAGTTGCGTATACCCTTTAAGCATCATTTGCGATGAAACAATACACTTACTAAATACCAGTAGCCGATTTCATCAACATTGCAAAGTATGCTTATCTAGCAAAGTATACTTTGAGGGAGTAATCATTTATTTTTCCCGAAATGCATTATTTCATATAGAACTAATGACTGCATATATTTGATGATTAAAAGTATGCAGAATTATTATACTGAATTTATTACATTATCACAGCCGAATGGCTGTGATAATGTAATAAATTCAGTATAATATAAATTAATAAATTTATGCTTAAATTGAAGATTTCTCCCTTAAAGTATACTTTGCTAGATAAGTATACTTTGCAATGTTGGTGAAATAGGCTACTGGTTATTCTGGAAATTAAATTACAACAGAAGAATGGCGACAAGCGTAGTCTGATCAGACTGTGTGGAGACGCAACTAGTTTGAGTCTATGATTGTCGCACACCTCGTAAGATGACTTTTCCCACACGGCAGCCAGACTATATAACAAGCCGTGTAGACAATAGAAATGTATAGTGTGCTATTGAGAAGGTACATATTATATATATATAGTAGGTACATTGTACGTATGTAATCGACATAAATACACACATGACCATGCAGACAGAACGAATGAACAACACAACATTGTATTTGCAATAAATATTCCTTTGTAGAAAAACAATTTTCGCAATATTTGGTAAATTGAGGGAAGTGTTAAAACACATTTTTTTCTGATTTCCGAAACAGTACACTGGTTTTAACGTATGTTTTCTTAGATCATTTAAATGTTATCTAGCCAGGTAGCAATGTACATGTCGCTCTGCGCAATTGTCCGGGTTATATTTTTTCCAAATACATGTCCCCGGCTGCAGTACATGTATGTGCAAGCATAATACCTTTTTCTCCAGCTAGAAATATGTGGATGTGACTGGAGAAATTGCGCTTATGGAATTTGCAACCAGTGTAGATCCTGATCAAATAACACACTCATGTAGACTGATAATGATACATTTGCGAGTTCTGTCTCTGCATTCATACAGCACACTGGTAATGTATGGACATGAGTATGTGATAACACAGTTCGTCCACATGTACGATCGATAATCCACTCGCTAAAGCTCGCGGATTATCTCCTCGTACATGCGGACGAACCGTGATCTAACTGTGGCATATTGCTTCTTAGCACGACAGTTGTTTCAGTGATGGAATAGCGAACAGTGCAGATCCAGATCGGACTGTGTGGATGCACAGGCTGATCTGTATCTACGCTGGTCGCACAAACCCATAAACCTCATTTCTCCAGTCACATCCACCAATACGTATTGCCATGCATCATGATATGTATTCCCGCCGGCTGATCTGGATCTACACTGGTCGCCAAACGCATAAGCTCCATATATCCAGTCACAATCATAGATGAGACACGCCATGTGATTTTGTACCTTCGAACATCTGAGTAATTTCATTAAATACGTTCACAAAATTTGCAATAAGCGCCATATCCAGTCACAACCGAAGATATGAAAATTTCACTTCCAGTCGTTCATGTGTTCCAGTCGTTCACTGTGGTAAAGAACGGTAACTCTTGCAATCTCCTCCCGTGCCGTCCGTAGCCTACGGACGGTACGGGAGTAGATTGCAAGAGTTACCTTTTCGCAACTACGAGCCCTGTTGCTTCCAAAGCTGATTATTCGATAATGAATTTGGGCCAGGATCGGACAGAAAGGGGCTTATGGGATGTGTGACCAGGGAAGAACCTGGGGGCTGTTTCACTAAACGTCGTACGACTAAATGTTCGTAGGTGCAAACTTATGATAGTCTGTAAATTTCACATTAACAATGTTTTATTGTAAACAATTATTGGATTTACATGTATTGAGCATAGGCTCAATATGCATGCAGCTAAATCCATTAATTAAAATTTTCAGACGATCCTAAATTTGCACTTACGAACATTTTAGCCCCCTAATCAGCAAGCACAATCCGTTATCCACACACGAATCATGTTATACGCATCCACAATGTGTTTTCGATTTACCAGCGAACAGTGTATGTCCGATCAGACTGTAGTAATGCGCATGCCGATATGTGGCAACATTGGTCGATAATTCAATAAGCACACTTTTCTCGTGCAGAGTCACATCCCATCATTGAATCCTGAATTAATATTTCTCACGAAAAACATGAGGTTTTAATTGATAGCTTGCAGGCGCGGATACAGAAATAATTGCAGGGGGGGGGGGGGGGTCTGTAATTAAAATTCGGCATAGCCGACCTCCGCGAGCGCGAAATCGTAAAGTAGGGGGGTCTGGGGGTCCTCCCCCATGAAAATTGTAGATGCCAGATCGCCGCAGATGCGATTTCCTGACACCTAGGCCACGAAAAAAGTCATCCAACTATTCGAGTATTGTAGATTTTCGTATTTTTTTTTTTTTGCCGGGAGCAGGGAGGGTCCGGACCCCCCCCCCCCCCCCTGTATCCGCGCCTGACTTGATATGGTAATATGATCAGACAGGTGCGGATCCAGCATTTGGGGAACGGGGGGGGGGCGTGTCCAGTTGCGAAGGTAACTCTTGCAATCTACTTCCGTTCCGTTCCGTTGCAACTAGGAGGTTGTCCTATATTCGAGCTCTTCGAAATGTAATTTCCTGTGTTTTATGGCATTTAAATTCAGACTCCAACTAGTGGTAAACTGGCACGGTGATCTATGTAAACTCCGTGACTGAACGGGGGGGGGGTGTGCACCCCACCCCCCCCCCCCCACCAGATCCGCTCCTGGCAGGATATACACTGGTCGGAGTCAAATAGTTCCCGTTTTGTTAAAGTGTTCACCCAATTACGTATAGCCTGTATACATGTACCTGTACGCATCAGTGACTTGATGAATAATTAATCACAGACTCCTATATAACTTGAAGGTAAAGCAAACGAGAAACAAAGGAACAGCCAATATAAAACAAACTCAGTAATGATTAAATTGACTCGCCGTGAGAAAAACAGGGTTTCTTGATTTTACAACCAGGATAGACCAGTCTGATCAGGGTCTGCACTGGCTGTTGTATACATTTGGGTAATGTCCCCGCATATTGAATTTTCAATAAAATAATGTAGTAAAAATCCAATACATTAACTATAAGCGTCTTAACTGTGCAATACGCAATGGGATAATTCATAAAAAATATTTACATAATTTACTGTAATTTCTATTCCGCATTTGTTCTGTCAATTGTGTCTACTTTCGACGGTTTGCTCATGGGATTTCGTGAACTTTTGATATCATTTACGAAAATTATCTGTTTTTGCACATACTTTTTATGAGCATTTTCACATCTTATTGGATATAAACTCACATGGCGTGTCTCATACGTTTTTGACATTTTGAAAGAATGGTAATTGTTTACCCACTACGTTATTTATTTGCTTTTTGAACAAGATTACAGAGTAAAATTTAATAGAACATACTAATATAATACTTCAGGTTGCATACATACAATATACATGTACAAGACGATATAGAAAACATGTAGACTCGAAACTAGCATATTTCACCAAAATACATGTATACTTATCTTGTTAATTACACTTTGAGGGAGAAATTTTGAATTTAATGATAAATTTATTATGTTTTATTATACTGAATTTATTACATTATCACAGCCATTTTGGCTGTGTTAATGTAATAAATTCAGTATAATAATTCTGCATATTTGTAATCATCAAATATATGCAGTTGTTAGTTCTATATGAAATAATGTACTTCAGGAAATACAAATGATTACTCCCTCAAAGTATACTTAGCTAGATAAGTATGCTTACAATTTTGGTGAAATTGGCAACTGATAATTACAACAATGACGGTATTGAAATGAACACTGCGCATGTGCATTGGTGTAAAATAGCAACATACACATCTATTAAAATGTACTAATGTACGAAATTATTTATCATCGTACGAATACAACCGTAGTCACGGCCTTTCTCAACTGGATGCATAATCGGGCTATGATGAACTAATCGTACTCGGATAGTTTCGTACTGGTCAATGCAGCCACGACGATATACGTAGATAAAATGTATTACCTGATAATCAACTTACGTTCACGTTATCGTCTCCGGTATATCCATGGTAACGCTTGCTATGTAGAACACCATACCACACCTACGATTGTTAGACAGGAAATCCCTCATAGCAAGACAGACCCGTCATTTTCACGTGTTTATTAAACACATTGCCGGTGAAAATTGAACACTCTATCTCATCACCGTGATCTCGTTCTGCGATCAAAACAAACACCAATACAATACTTACTGCCGACGTAATCCCAAATGTTATACTTATCATACAGCTTATATGAACACACACCGATTTGTATATGATTTGCATATGGTTTTATTCGTACATGCATTATTCAACCAGCATAGACGTTGATCAGACTGCACGTCCGTGTAGTATGATCAACGTCTATACTGCTTGAATCGGCAGGGATTTTGGTTTTCCAATGATCATACTCATCGTGCCTGTTTCCATCGATTTTAGTTCTCCTCTATACACGCTCTGTGACTTCAGATACAACATCCATCGGTGTCTCCACGCTAAAAACCATTCTAGAGGACGAGCTGCATAACACGGAAACCCACAACAGCCAGACACAGTTTGACGATCTGCTTCTTTAAGCGCGTATTCGGTCCAAGTGTGATATTCCGTTCCAGAACTGTCACTCCATACATACAGTTGCAAGCGCAGGACATGCAATGAACGCAATGCGTTGTCGGAAATGGACATTCCTCATTCTTTTAGTTACGTGTTTGAATTGGCATATATGCTATATTTATGAGCTGTATGTTATTATCACAGCGTCTGATCGAACAATAAATCAAATAAAATATTGCTACTGGGCAATAATGCTGCCGGCTCAGATGGCGTGTATATTATATAAACAACTGGGGATAATATAGTTTGTATTTTAAACCCTTAAAGTCAAGGCACCGGGTCTCATTTATGACTTCCATAACCATCTTAACTCTGGTCACGAAACCTGGGACACACACATGGATACATGTTTCCATACTAGTTTAATTTTGACCTTTGACATCTAGATATCATGACCTTGGGGGTCATCATATCTAGAGGTCAAAGGTCAAAATTGAAATATTTATCTGTAGCATTGTATAATGTCAGTGATAATGTCTTGTTCATATGAAGGAGAAATTATTAGTTAGTTTTTCAGAGTGTATGTGAACAAATTAAATATGAGAAATATAAATTCATTGGAAAAAACAGCTACCTCGTCAAAGGTCAAAATACATATTTGTACATGCAGAGCGTACCCGGTGTTGGTTAGTTGTGTCGCTATCACAACCAATATACAGAACAATGTGGTTTATGTAATCAATCAAGTACAAGTACAGTGTAACCTCCGAAAACCGGACCCTCTGAAAACCGGAATACTCTCTAAACCGGACGATTGTCTAAGTCCCGATTTGATCTCTTCTTTATTTAATATACGAAAATACTCCCTAATATCGGACCCTCTGCATTCCGGATACCGGACGATGTTTTTTTTTGTTTTTTTGTCCGTTTTCTACAGAAATTTACCTCTCCAAACCGGACCGTCCGGACCGGTGACATTCAACAATTTGAATCTCAATATTTCAATTGTTTTTACACCCGCAGTGCAAATTCAACTATTCCCGACAACTGGCGTCGAGATGTCGCAAACTATATATATTAATGGCATGCCTTATATAAACACTCGCCTGTGAAGGACCACACCTTAAGAAGAACAGTTTCATTGAGGTTTCGGCTAATTTTATTGTTAAATTATCAAATTAATAAATAAATAATTAACCCATACAATAATTACGTGAAGTACGAATATACAATGTAGCTTGCTTAAATCGGTAAATATTCCCGACCAAAATAATTATGCTGTGCATCTTGTGTCAGAAATGCATTATCCAATAAAAATTCGGAAAGTTGACCCGCCTACTAAACTCGGAAAAACACGTCTGTAAGCTAATGCAAATCTTTGTTACAACTGGCGTTTGGAAAGACGTAAACAAAGATTATGGTGAAATATGCTACTAATGACATACTAGGTGTGCCTACGAAGGCAGAATATATATACAAGAACAAGATGGCGATCGCGTTTTTATTTTCTTTGAAGTGCACGTTCCGATTGATGACAACACACTTTGTTTGAGGTAATTATGGGCTTAAATGTTGACGGGGTAATGATCTTCATTAATTTACTGACTAATTGGGGTTAAATCTGATGCGTTAATGGGTTAGGATTAGGGTTCCGCTGTTTGTTAACCCTGATTGACAATGAAATTTGTGGCAATAAATTCTTCAAACCTTTGAAAACCGGACACCTCTCTAAACCGGACTTTTTGGCTGGTCCGGAGCTTGTCCGGTTTAGAGAGGTTACACTGTAGTTATATTCACATGTGGAAGACTCGGAACTTAGACCCACTAATTGGCTCATTTGAAAAACGTTACCCACCCACCCATTCCAATACACTGTACATTACAGCCTTTCAAAAGGCTGTAATGTATAGTGTATGGAAATAGGTGGTTGGGGTAACGTTTTCCAAAATGAGCCAAGTAGTGGGTCCTAGGTCCGAGTCTTCCACCTGCGGTTATATTTAGTCGTGTCTCCCTACGTATATATGAAACAATAACTGTCACCATAGATTCAGGATTCAACAACAACAAGCTGTTTGACTTCTCTGAAAATCACCAAATAAAGCTGATAAAACACAACTCTGTAAGTATATATCACCTGAACACTGAAGTAGGCAATCATAGACAATATCGACTAGCTTCGCTGAAGATTTAAGGTTAGTCTGTGCCGTAATTCTCGAGTTATTGACTTTTATATCACTTTCTCCTTTCTCTGAAAATTCCGCCAATATTTACACCAACATTGAAGTAACCTATAGCCGTCACTGCCTGTACCCGGCACATCACTTGTGTAATTTGATAGTGGGGGTTTCCTCAACCGTCACTACCAATTGCTACCAATTGTTATATAAAAGTCGATACTGCTTATCTACATTCTACATAAACCACGCGCGCGCACAGATATTTGCACTTTCTTGCGGACATCGGTGCGAACGCGACAAAACAAGATCTTTTCGAAGACTTTTGAAAACCGAAGATAGTGAGAACCGAGGTAAAAAATATTTCTGATTATACCAGTAGCAAATATAGTATAGTATTATAGAAGGATAGAGTAATAGTATAATAAAATAATATAATAATCTTGAACATTTGCAAAACTTAGTATAGTGGCATATTACAAAAACTCTGAAATTTGAAACTTGAAATTTGAAACTTCACCAAAAAACACCCAGAACATCAAACATAAGTCATAGTCTCGTGTCTCGTGTCTGAACCCTAACCTCGATTAGCAGTAGCAATTAACACGAATAATCCCACCTAGTCTAGCGGCCACACTTAATAAACACCCGTTCTCTATAAAACGTTTATAAAACGAAAAAATACGAAATATTGGCATCAATTGTTGACGTCGGCCAGTCTCTCAAACTAGGTAATACTAGAAAGATTCATAATAATTGTTACGCCGTAGTGTAATCAGATAGTTAGATAGATATATAGATAGACAGATAGACAGATAGATAAATAGGTAGCTAGGCAGAACATTAATTAATTAAATCCAAAAAAAAAAATCCAAAAAAAATAATAAAAAAATCTAAGCTTGTTAATTGCTTCATTATCACTTCTCAGATTAAATATAATGGCTCAATAAACACCCCAACACCCCCAACAATAGGAAGAGAGCAAGGGAACAAGACCATTCAGATAATATATCACCAAACTGCAAATCACCGGATGCAAAACAACCTAACAACAAACAGAGTACCCCACCCCCGTCTCCTACATCGATACCATCGCCCACTCGTTCTCCACGCACAAATAATAAGGAGCAGCCACAGTCACAATTCGACACATTGCATTTTAAATTACTAGGGGCAGGAAGGGCAGTGATAACAACATTCAAGTTCGCCATTGCGTTAGCAACTTACGTAGGCAAGAATATGTCATCTAACGACGTTAAATGCACCCGGGATGCAGACATCATAAAAGTTAGTACACAGAAAAAGTGGATTGACAGGGCAAAGTCATTCACTGCACCCGCTAGTATGCGCAACGTAGAGTTTAAATTACTTCAATCACAAACGCAATCAAACTAACAATGCACAACGCAAACAACAAAACCAGCCACAAACCGCAATCGGAATCGCTAATCATCCCGACTTTATAAGGTCTGAGTAAGGAAGACTTAATGTTGGCAGTAAACGCCAATAAGAACAATATCACCGCGGCACATCAAATAGGAAAAACCAAATCTACTCTACTAATTCACTTCAGCACATCCCTGCCCTATCAAATTACACCAGCACCCTACATTAACGAAGGTAACCCCATTGACATCGGCATAACAATCCAACGACCGATTCGCTGCAATAAGTGTCAGCAATTTGGTCACATACAAAAATCATGCAAAAACAACACAATAATATGCCCCATCTGCGCGTACAACCATTATTACAAAGACTGCACGAGCAAACAGGTCAGGGACAATGATTTCTGCAATAACTGTTACGTGGCTGGTGTACAGGCTTGTGGACATCGGTTAAGTGATCCCTACTGCCCGATGCTACTTAAATACAAATCACATCTCGAACAAAAGAACAACACTAGGCAACTGGCACGCAACGCACTAAAAGAACAAATAATGAACCCTGTAACAAAAACACTGCCTATTCAAGTAGTCACCAACAACACACCTGCAAAACAACGAACTACAAAACAGCCTCCAACGAACCCAGCCCCACAACAGGAAAACATAAAACAAAGAAACCCCAAAGAAGATAACATGCAAGGATACGTTTCTAAACAACAGCTCTTAAAACTAATTTCGGCTCTTGAAATTGCAATTGAAAAACAACTAGGAGTAACCACCAATGGCATTATAGGACAAATAGCAGAACAACAATTAGGACAAAATGTAACAACAACAACAATTCCTAGCACACCATCCACTGAAAAAATGCACACGTCACAGATGGACAGATCCCAATCAGAAACTTCTATACTAAACGTTTTAGGTACACTGGCTAATGCGGACAAGGTAATAAAGACACTAAACAAATTTAAAGCAAGTAAACAATCGACCGTTAGCGGACAAAGTAGTAAGCCCTTTACCACGAAACTGGGGGGAAACAAATCAACACTTACACCCGAGCCCCTAATGTTTGATAGCAGCATGGACGACTCAGACCCAAATAAACTAATAATCGTAACATCAACCGAATCTATAGAGTCTCATCCCATTCAAACACTAACAGGTATCTCCAATATTTCGACCATTTGTGCAGACAACACAACACTACATGAAATAAACGATAATGAGGACACACCAATAAACAAACAAACGTCAAGCAATAGTGTTGCCACATCAACACCCAATAACAGTCCAGCAGAAAAACGTACAAGTATAGAAAATTATAATATGCGTAAAACTATAACAGCAAATCGTAAATATAGTACAAAATCCATAAAAGATAACGTAACCGAAGTTAGTTCAAAAGTGAATACAGGCATGCAAAAAAACAGAATAAATTTACTAACAAGCAGAAGATAGGTAAAAACGTATTAAAATCAGTGGCACCGTTAGCGGAACAACAACAACAGTGCAATTTAACACCATTTAATGGTAATAAAGTCCTAAATGCACAGAAAAGGAGTCAGGCATATGCACCAAAAAAGCTCATCATAAGAAAACATATATATAAATAAATATATGGGTAGAAACAAAAATAAAGGAATGACCCTGACCGTCTTTCAATGGAACTGTCGGGGATTTGTAAGAACAAAAGGAGAGCTTATCAATGTTCTAGAAAAATAACGTAATGTCACCCCTGATGTAATATGCCTGCAAGAAATGTCAAAGCCTTCAACACTCACTGGATACAACCTCGTATCCTACACAACCAATTCTTTCCATGGCAGTGGGGTAGGAATATACGCTAAAAAATGGAATATCATGTGTAGAACTTAAAACAAATCACCTTACAGAAAAACTAAATGACCTCTATTGTGGTATTAAGGTACTCAGCAATAAAGGAAACATTGATATATTAAATGTGTACATTGGCCCTGGTAACCATAATCACGAACCAAAACTAAACAACCTCAATAAATTATCACACAATTAAGCAATAAATCTCTAATATTGGGTGACTTCAACGGGCACAACCCACTATGGGACGTGCATTACAATGCTAAGACAAACAAAGTAGGTGATGAAATAATACAATTTCTAGATAACACTGATTATGTAGTACTTAACAACGGAGCTGTAACTTACGATACGTCACACATTTCTTCAAGCAAATGTATTGGAACAGCACCCGACATAACATTAGCACACCTGCTTTAGCCTCCTTGACCTCCTGGTCCGTCCATGACTCTACACTAGGAAGTGACCACTATCCGATAATTACTAAAGTTTCTACCCAATACCATAGAAGTACTCCAGCCACCATTCCTAAATGGAAGTTAGGTCATGCTAACTGGGAGCTGTTCCAACGACTATGCACTAATAGACTACACACAGATACAAATCTAGATACAAAACAATACCACGATGAATTTGTGAGCACCCTCTATAACATAAGTAAGGAGAGTATACCACAGACAAGTGGTAAAGCTCATAATCGCCCAACCAATCCCTGGTGGACACCAGCCTGCACAGATGCCATTAAAAACAGGGAGAACTGTCTGCGTAGATGGAAACAAGCAGACAAATATCATACAACACTTAAACAAACTAGGCGAGAGGAATATTTGAAAGCTAAGTCCCTCGCGACTGAAGTAATTAACGACGCAAAAAGTTGTGGTTGGGAGAAATTTATATCTGAAATAAATAACGACAAAACGAGTAAAGAATTATGGGACCAATTTAATAGAATCAGAGGAAAAGCTATAAAGCCAATGCCTCCACTATTACATAACAATAGCAATGTCTACGACAACAAACAAAAAGCAGAGGTGCTCACAGACCATTATACAACTATGTCAAGTGACAATAATCTTAATCCCGAATTCAAAACAGTTAAGGTTAAGAGAAACCCCGAAATTCAAACAAAAATAGATACTAACACGTTATGGCCAGAATCTAATGAGGTTGACTGCCTCAATCGGTGCTTTATTATGTCAGAACTAAAATATGCCCTTAAAAATAAGAAAAACTCTGCACCAGCAGCAGACAAGATACACTACGCAATTCTAAAGCATCTCCCAAAAGAATCTATGGAACAACTGCTTCTGGTGATAAATAAATCTTGGGTAAATGGTACACTACCAGATACCTGGAAAGAAGCTACCATCATCCCTATATTGAAATCAAAGAAGGACCCAACACTCCCGCCCTCATACAGACCCATTTCTCTAACACCAGCAATATGTAAAATAATGGAAACGATGGTAGCTAACAGATTAAAACATCACTTAGAAACAAATCAGAAACTCAGCCCGACCCAATCAGGATTCCGAAATAACAGATCTACATTAGATCAACTCGCACGACTAGACACAATTATTAAAACAGCCATGATGGAAAAGAAAATGGTCGTTGCAGTATTCCTAGACTTAGAAAAAGCCTTTGACCTAATGTGGACGAAAGGTGCAATAGAACAACTCATCGGGAAGGGCATAAATAATAGAATGTTGTTGTGGCTTGACAACTTTCTAACGGGCAGAAAAATTAGAGTGAGAATAGGATCAGAACACTCCGAATTTCAAAATGTAGATAACGGTAGCCCCCAGGGCAGCGTAGTTAGTCCACGCTGTTTAACATCATGATAGATACATTGTATAACGAACTCAATGAGAACAACCCAATTACAACTATCAAAAATGATCTATCGCAATTTGCAGATGATAGCTCGATCATGGCATGTACATGCAGATCTCAATATAGCCTTGGGGGCTGTACAGACAACATTAGATAAAATCACAACATGGCAAAAGAAATGGGGGTTTAAAATATCCCCACTAAAAACTGAGGCAGTCATCTTTCATAGAGGAGGACACTTATTCTACAAAATCACGGAGCAACGGTATGCATATAAAGGAGATCAACAATACAAAATTAAAGAACTAGTTGTTAACAATCAGGCAATACCATACAAAAAATGCGCAAAGTTCCTAGGTATGTACTTGGACGATAGACTTACATGGGGACCTCACATATCAGATCTAATTCAACGTTGTAGGAAGGATCTAAATCTAATGAAACTAATCTCAGGTACATCTTATGGTGCAGACAAATCCTCCCTCCTACAACTATATAAAGCATTAATCCTGTCGAAGATGGACTATGGATACATGCTATACAAAGATGATGCGGCTGCTCACCTGGATAAGTTAGAATTAATTCAAAGAGCAGCGCTAAGGCTTGCCACGGGTGCCTATAAAACAACAAGAGCCGCAGTAATCGAAGTAGAAACAGCAGTGTTACCACTACACTTAAGAAGGGAACAAACATTACTCAAATACTGGGTCCGAACCCAACCCCATGGCGCTCACCTACCAATCAACGAACTAATACAACTCAAACCAGCATACAAATACAATATGATTAAACTAAAACGAGACGCAACCAATACAGTCAATAATTATACCAACAAAAAAGCCAATGTAAAAACGTGTTATGCAATGAATGCACTAATCTTAACAGAAGAATATGATTTGGGTGGATGCGAGATGCAGCCATTCAAAACGCATATCCCGTATTATCTATTTGAAATTACAGCTCGATCTGATCTCACTGAAATTATAAAAGATAAAACTAAGAATCCAACCCTTAGCCTCAAACACGCAATGGAACATTTAGAACATAATTGGAAAGACAGCCTACACATCTATACGGACGGTAGCAAAAACCCAGAACTCGGTATCACCTCAGCTGCGTTTGTGGTCCCGGAACTAAGTTACGTAGAACAATACAAACTGGCCCCCAATCTAACTGTATTTACTTCGGAACTTATTGCAATTGAAAAAGCCCTCATATTCAACCTAAAATTAAAAAAGTACAATAATACTGTAATCATAACAGATCACTAAGCTCCATCCAGCAATCAACACAGGTACGTCTAAAACGAGACCTGACAAGGTCCATACCATTAAAATTCTTATAAGTAAACATATGGAACAAGGGAAAAAAAATTATTAATATAGACTGGGTACCCTCACATGTTGGAATACCTGGAAACGAAGAAGCCGACCGAGCGGCAAGCACAGCTCACTTGATAGGAACACAAGATAATACTCTGCCTACACACAGAGAATTATATTCAGTCATTAAACAAAAAATAAAATCAAAATGGCAAAAACGATGGGATAACATTCATAAGCATTACTATGGCGGGCACACATTTCAAGTCATGGTGCCTACCATACCAAATAAATGTAAACAATACAGCAAGGATAGAATGTCAGATAAAATAATAACACGACTCAGACTAGGTAGAAACGGTATAAAGGCAAATCTTCATCCACAGGGCAGCGATATTGATGTAGATTTGAATTGTAGTCAGTGCGACGAAGATGAAATAGAAGAACTGGACCACTATTTCTTCTTCTGCCCAGCGCATGAATTAGCAAGAGAAGATCTAGCCGCTGTCTGCTTAAAAAATAATGTTATATCATCTCCATATAATTTAATATTCCCCCCTAAAGAATGCGAAAATGAAATACACTTAAGCTGTACTAAAATACATTAAGGCGACAGGTTATTGAATAAAATATAAACATGACACCGTTGCTCCACTAAAATTAAAAGCTGTCAAAAATAAATGATATAATGATTTTATTTTAAAATACAACTCATGCAAACAGTTATACGCTTAAACACACAGACGGTGAGGGCAGCGGCCCTGTCCGAAGCTCTGGAGGGCCAAGGTTGGTGGTTACACCCCGTGGTGTGACCGTCACATCGGCCTGCCGGAGTCAGGATAGGGAGCGCTCGCCACTCACACTCCAACACACAGACGGTGAGGGCAGCGGCCCGTCCGAAGCTTCGGTGGGCCAAGGTTGGTGGTTACACCCCGTGGTGTTGACCGTCACATCGGCCTGCCGGAGTCAGGATAGGGAGCGCTCGCACTCACCACTCCAACACACAGACGGTGAGGGCAGCGGCCCCGTCCGAAGACTCTGGTGGGCCAAGGTTGGTGGTTACACCCCGTGGTGTGACCGTCACATCGGCCTGCCGGAGTTAGGATAGGGGGCGCTCGCCACTCACAACTCCAACACTCTGAACACAGAGATAATATGCATAACATGTACTAATCAAAAATCATCATGGATAGAAACACATTAAAAACCCGATGGAGTGGTCGAGCTAAGTTACGTCCGTGACACTGGGCCCCATAGTCTCCATCCCATATCTGAAAATTGCTGTAAATATTTTCAGGATTTACCAATCTAATATAATCTTTAAACATGTCAATAGACGTCCGTACACTCGGCCGGGAGGCGTTACTCATTCTAGAGTGAATAGTCGAATGACGAGCAACATCACTTGTGTCGGGGATACATGTTTTCTCCGGCAACGAGAGGACTGTTGCATACTATGCTGCTCGTCTGCCTGCTAGATGCTCGCACCTATAATAATACTAGAATTAATATTTGATCAATGGTGGCAGCCGGGTGCTGCCTGCATCCAATGCTACAACAATTCTCACCTTTAGTCTGCTCACTGGTGCCACTGGTCTCATAACAATACCGAGTTGACTTGCAACAAGGAAAGTAAAATAATGACACGATATGCGATGCAATCAAATAAGTACAATATAACTGCACCTATATTTCTTCCATAATGGTAGTACATGGCGGTTATCATTGATCACGAGGCAATCAACCCAAACAACCAACTATTACAATCATTAATCATACAGATCCATCAAACTCAAACAGTTAATGGGGACGGGGTCGCGGGGGGCGGTGTCAGCGTATGGCTGGCCGCCACTTGGGAATCCCGTCCGCTTGCGGCTGCGAAGGCCATTCTAGCATAACCATAGCTAAAACTAACATACAAGTAATCCCACCCAATGGGTATGTACTCGATCGGAACTGGCCCAGGAAAGTTTCTTGCGTATGGACTGCCTTATCGAGGATTAGTACTGGGAAATTAACGAGACGATATGTACAGGCTCGTGTGGGCTAACACATGAATCCAAAATTAACATACAAGTAATCCCACCCAACGAGTGTACGGAATTCTACCCACCACAATCCCGATATGCTATTATGTACTATGTTAGACTAGACTTAGAATATTATATTTAGTGGTAGTGGTAAGGGTAATGAGTGGAAAGAGGAAGGGTCAACAATTGGTCTGGTACCGGTGGAACTCGCCTGACGAAGCCTGTTTAGTCGGTGACGGACGGACTCTTCTTGCACGCATTATTGTTGGCCTGCCTTCTAACCACTCAAGCCAGACTACTTCTGGTATTTTAATCAAACTGCAACAATAGGGTGAGTGGTGGGATTTTACATATATGCATAGACGTACTTGTATATATATCCATGTACATATATAGAGCGTGCACCGTCTGCTAACAAAATATATTGGACTCGCAGAGATTGACATCGATCCGTGCATGAAATGCCACGGCTTCGTTCGGTCTCTGCGAAGCTCCGTGACGGCTGGTGTCGTGGGGATATCGTTGTCGGGAACCGTAAAGTCGCCCCGAACCCCTGCGATATCAGCCGTTAGAAACAGTAATAATATACAAAAAAAAAAAGAAAAAAAAAAAACAAAACAATTACCCAATGCACACACATTATTCGAAAATAGCACTGTACTCGAGTGAGCAATGACATTGGTTGAACCTAGCCACTACCCGAATATGTCACAATCCAAATAACTGCATAGCGGTCTGGTCGATGGGTGGGTAGTAAGTCGGAAACAAGTGCCGCTCTAATATAAACTTGTATTTTAACTGTAATGTAATTTTAAAATTGGCCCTATACTACATCAATAAAAAACACATAGGAACACAAACGTCTAGGTCCACACTGTCGCCGAGGAGTAATCATAATACACATATGTATACATGTCCATGATATGTACATATGCAAAAATGTATAGCATAACCAGGAGTCCCATTTCCAATACACGAAACAGATAGGGACCATACAATTGATGCTGAATAACCATACATGTTCTTCTCCTAAGATTCGTTGTAGCACCAATGCGTCACCAACGAAGCGACACCGAGAGGACCGCATCCAGGTACACCGATACTTGTCTAGTAAGTAGACAAATATCAACGACTCTCACTAGGTCACAACTGGTCTGGTCCATCCCAGGCAAGCGTCCAGGGAGTTCAGAATCTGCGGACGTAATACACTCATGTCACCCATAAGTCCACTCAGTCCATCCTATGATGGACCGCGCAAGACACGGGGGCGGCTCATAGCTCCCTTACGTGTGTCTCGTCCCGAATGGCAGGGTGACAGTTTTTTGTAATTTTTACTACATCCAAGCACGCAATAATAGCTTACTTCCGCTCAATACGGACGGTCCCTTACACGCATAGGCATTATACATGTACACAATACTCCGCACAGCAGCGTGTAGTGTAGTAAAGAATATGCATAACATAAACAAATATAAACTCACACACCCATTGTGTCCGGTAAAACCACTAAGGCGACCAAGTCAACATATGAAGTCATAGAAGACAGAAGCTGCTCCCGCTGATTGAAAGCCGGGAGTGCTTGGTGAACCCGGGTGTCACAAATAACCGGTGGATCCACTCCATGCAGACACGACGCTAGAAGAAAGAAGCTCAAGAACGGAGGATTTCTACCTGCAACAATATACCTCAAAGCGCCGAACTGTTTCTCTGCAGTTAGTGGTCGAGCCGGCCGGGCATAATGGTCTCATCATATTGTCCATATAGTCAATCAACAGAATCTGGCCCTATGGGGACCAGCTATTTCGCCCTTAGGGCAGTAGATGAGCCAAGTCAATATGACATTGGACATAACCCTGACAGACACACTTAGATAGGCACGCACCCACAACATATACATACACAATCCAGATAAGGGCATCTGTGATTTTCATGCACACAGCTCACTCAAACACAAACCAGATGCGGTCCTCGCGGTGTAGCCAGACGCCTACGACACCAACAGAGAAGATCAGAACGAAATAAAACAAACTTAGTCCCTCCTCCTCGGGGACAAGGCCTCGCTCGTGTCTACCACCCACTCAGTGGGAGGTGGCCTAGGCCTCTGTGGACCCGACATCGGGTCGTTTCCTCTGTGTTGCATACTGGGCAGTGTCATGCTATATGCGCCTTGGGATCTGTGGCGGAATGAGCTGCCTGGGTGTTGCCAGTGGCGGCCTTGTGGGTGGCTTGGGCATGGCTTGCCTGTCTCCTCGTCGCTGCGGGTGGCGGTTGCGGTGCGGAGCCTCCGGTTGTCACTGACTGCGGTGTCCCGGTCTGCTGTGTGTGGGTCGGTGGCTCGGCTGCTCCGGCTCGGCCTGCGCTGTTGCTCCTCTGTGGGCGTTGGATTTGCCCATATCACGTGGATCCGTCTCTGCTTGGTCTGTCTTGCCTCGTCCAACCCTCTAATAGCATTAGCAGGTAATATAACAATGTAACGGCTCTGAGTATCCATATATCATGTGCACGCACACTCGGCCCTCTTCACGGTCTGACATATCGGCATTGTGCAATAGGAGAATGAACTAATTAGGTTAAACTCACCGCCTCATCGTCTCCTTCATTTAATGCACATATTTCGACTGTATCGCATATATTAGTAAATTCGGAAACAAATGGGCCAACGGCCATTGGCCTGATCATTTACGGGCACATGCCCGGGTATGGAAGGTCTCCGAGCCATTTCCCACCCTTAAATATAAGAATACAGTTCACCATAGATCATTTGTCACGGAATTTCTTTCTCAGAGTTAATAAGACGCTACATCTAATGGCGATGCAGGGCAGTTTATATATATATATATATGTGGCTGTGACTGGAGAAATGTTTGTTTGCTTGTTTGTTGGGGTTTAACAGCCTATCAACAGCTAATGTCATTTAAAGCCGGGTCAATGGGTTTAGTACTAAATCCCATATATTACAAGTACAAGTACATGTTCATGTTCAAGTACATGTACAAATGGGGGGAAAATCCCAAAATCAGAACTGAATATTTACAATAAAAAAACTATATATTCAGCCCTGAAAAACTGGAGAAATGGGGCTCATGGGCTTTGCGACCAGTGTAGATCCAGATCAGCCCGCATAGTCTGCACTGTTCGCCATTCCATCAATGAAACACACGTCAGGCTTCTAACAAGCAATACTGAGCATTATCGGGGGGGGGGGGGCTACATGAACGCGTTATGTTATCAGGAGCCCATTTCTCCAGTCACAGCCACATATGTTTAGTGTAAGTCAAGTAGATCTCAAATGAGTGTTTGCCCCGACGAAGGGCGGGGGAATACAATGGAGTTGATGTGGTCCGCCGCGTCCGCGTCCGCGTCCACGTCCACGTCCACGTCCGCCGTAGACACTTTCGAGTCCGGGTTTGAACTTGAATATCCCTTGGCTTACTTTCATAAAACTGCCCACATCCGTTGATCATGACCTAAAGGTATCAAGGTGCATGATCATATGGTTACAACAACAACAACACTGGCTGAAAGTTTTGAAAGCGCGCGAACTCCAAAGTAAGTATTATTTTATATATTCTTTAATGAAATATGGCGCAGCAAACGCATCTTCATGAGCTGCATTTGGTGGTCTCGGTAATTCGGCACATCCTTATGCCGTGTTTGCGAAGAATCGATCCCCGTGTCAGTAAACACGGAAATAGAGTATTCGCAAAAGCGACAGAAGTGTGTGCCAAAGTACCGAGACCACCAAATACAGCTTAACAAGACGCGTTTCGTGCGCCATATTTCATCAAAATCCGTTAATTAATAAGGACAATATAAAATAATATGTACTTTGAATCGGAGGCGTTGTTGTTGTAACCACGTGATCATGCACCATGGGTATGTCGCGTGCGGGACAGATAACTTACGCCTTGCTTGTTTTCGTGACACTCACTTTGTATTTCGTGCACTGATTTCAGGGGCGGATCTAGAGGGGGCCGGGGTTGCCCCCAACAACCCCCACCCCCCCCCCCCCCCCCCCCGTTCAGCCACGGAGTTTACATAGATCACAGTTTACCACCAGTTGGAGTCTGAATTTAAATGCAGTAAATATGATAAAACACAGGAAAGTGAATTTCGAAGAGCTCGAACATAGACCCCCCCCCCCCCGTTCCCCAAATGCTGGATCCGCCCCTGAATTTGGTGCCCGGAGTATAACTCAAAAATACAATTTTCATGAAAACACGACCCAAAGGTTTGTTTGTTTATTTGTGTTTAACGGCCTATCAACAGCTACGGTCATGTAAGGCCGGGCAAACGGGTTCGATCCCGATTTAACCTGCTGCATTGGGGGGAAATTCCCAAAATCAGAACGGAATATTTACATCAGAAAAAATATATTCAGCCCTGAAATTAGAATAACCTGGCCTGGTGCCAGGCAGAGCTCCAGATAAGTTTTGTATCTAAAGAGTATTATACCCTCAGATTTCAAATTGAATGCATATTTTACTTTTACAAATATATTATTGATTTTCTTATTAAATAACAAATGATAAAAAATAAAACAAATTCACTTATTTCAGCTCAACTAAGTAAAGTTTCAACTTTATTACAGTATTTTCACTACTCAGTTTGAAAATCAATGCGTATTTTCACATTGGTGTGTGAATTTTGTACTCCCACTTTTGATAATCAATGCTATTCTGATAAAATAAGTGCGTACATACGCCAATACGCACCTTATCTGGAGCTCTGGTGCCATGTACATACCACACCAGTCACTTAGCCCCTTCCCCTAAAATAGGATTACGATCAATCCAAAGGTGTTTTGCATGTGTCAGAGAATGACAAGTCGTGCCTCTCTAATTTCTGAGTTATCCCCCTTGACTTTTTTCACATTATGGATTAATGATCACAATCTTATTTTATTTGTCTTCTACATCTATCAATAAAACTATAAAATAGTTTGATTCTGGTGAATTAAATGTGTTACTTTAGTTCGTGGACATTCTACTTCTTGCTTCGGCTACTTAGTATCTATGCTATTGTCAGTTGGATTGGCTTGACACTTCATTTTATTATTTGTCAGCCTTCATGATTTAATTATAGAGCCACCCATGCGGCCTCTGTGCTAACGGTCAAGTTCAAATGACTTAGGAAGAAATGTGGTTAAATTTGCTGAAGGGTACATGCATAAGTGTTACTGAGTTTTTGTTTTCGAGGCGATATAGGCGAAATCCGGGGATGCTAATGAAGGAATATTGCATTATTCATATTCCAGTATACGGTAATGATGTGGAAAACGCAATGAACCAGCCATCAGCTAGCTATGGAAGCGTCCTGGTGCCTATTTCACCAACATTACAAAGTATACTTTGAGGGAGACATTTTCAATTTAAGGATAAATTTATTATTTTCTATTATACTGAATTTATTACATTATCACAGCCATACTTTTAATCATCAAATATATGTAGTTGTTAGTTCTATATGAAATAATGCATTTCGGTAAAAATAAATGATTACTCCCTCAAAGTATACTTTGCTAGATAAGTATACTTTGCAAGTTTGATGAAGTCAGCTACTGGTGCCAATGCTAAATCCAACCTAACCCTCCTAATTAGGAGATAGTAACTCCTAATTAGGAGATAATATCTCCTAATTAGGACTGACCAACTCATAATTAGGACTTATCTCCTAATTAGGACTTACCAACTCATAATTAGGACTTAGTACTACTGGTGCCAATGCTAAATCCAACCTAACCCACATATAACACATATTTGTTATCTCCTAATTAGGAGATACTAACTTAGGAGTTAGTAACTCCTAATTAGGACTTACTGTCTCCTAATTAGGAGATAATAACTCCTGATTATGACTTACTATCTCCTAATTAGGGATGACCAACTCATAATTAGGACTTATCTCCTAATTAGGACTTACCAACTCATATTTACTATCTCATAATTAGGAGTTAGTATCTCCTAATTAGGAGATAAATATATTTTAGCATTGGCACCAGGACGCTTCCATAGCTAGCGATAGGACTTTCATACACCTGGGACCAACACTGGCATAAACTGGTATGGCCACTCAGACATGAGATGGAGATGTCTAATGGTCCTATGGACGACATGGTAGCTCGTTATCTAATACACTTCACAATATTGACCAGGAGGTCATGGACAAATGACACTGGATTGCCACACAGACCAGACATCTGGGGCCCGTTTCACTAAACTTCGTACCACTAAGATGTTCGTAAGAGCAAATTTAGGATCGTCTGTAAATTTCAATTGATGGATTTACATTTATGGAACATATGCAAGGCTGCATATGCAGCCTATGCTCAATAAATGTAAATCCATTAATTGTTTACAATAAAACATTTCTAATGTGAAATTTACATCATAAATGTTCACTTACAAACATTTTAGTCGTATACAGTTTAGTGAAACGGCCCCCAGGATCTAAACTGGTCGCACATTCCATAAGACTCATTTTTCAAGTCACAGCCACGATTCAGGAGTTACAGCATGAAAGGAAACATAAAGTATAAGAACTATATCTCAATGACAACCTGACTCCCCCATAATACCACACAACTGGTTGCAGGGGGGGTGGGGGTGGGATTGCTACCATAAGAACAGTTTTGTTTGTTGGGGATTAACGGCCTATCAACAGCTAAGGTCATTTAAGGCCGGGTCAATGGGTTTAGTATTAAATCCCATATATTACCTGTACAAGTACATGTACATGTTCAAGTACATGTACAAATGGGGGGAAAATCCCTAAATCAGAACTGAATATTTACAATAACAAAACTATATATTCAGCCCTGAAATCAGAATAATCCTGATCTGATGCCAGGTCCTCGCCACACCAGAATCACTTGGCCCCTCCCAAAAGCAGTAGGATCAGTAATAATCTTACTACTTTTATAATGGGCAATAACCCAATTCAACTCCCAGGCAACAAAAGAGCCAAAGATAAAAACGTACCTGAGGGCCAAACCAGGCAAATCATGATTCCTATAAGGAGGAACCCACACCGTTAATTTACGCCGTCTCGTTCGCCCGACCAACCACCCACCTACCACAAGAACAGAGTACAACTACAACTGAATATAGAAATGTAAGATTGTTTAATAAACAAATGTTATAATTGTGAGCTTCATGAATACTAAACAAAGTAAACCACGGTTGTAAATGTTAACAGCTGCCACAACTGGCGGTATTTGCCAATCCACTATAGCATGGGGCATACAATATAGTATTGCATAAAATGGAAGTTCACAGTTTAATAACACAATGTACTAAAAATCATAATACACTAGTGTAATAAATATGCAAATGAGCTCGCTACTGAAAATATGTTAGGTAATTAGCCAGCTTCAAATTATGATGATGTGCTTATGCAATAAATAGAATCTATCAGTAAAATTGTTTAATTCTTTGAACCCAAAAGCCCGATATAGCGGTTTATGCAAACAGTGCAGATCCAGATGAGCCGGCTCGTAACGAGCCGTCTCATCAGGATCTACACTTTTTGAAAGTAATTTTCATATTTTTGAGAACAAAAAATATCTCCTTTTCATAAATGGACTAGTCTTAAAACCATTTTGTGTCGGTTGGATTGATTGCAAAATTATCATATCAAATACATATCATATTAAATCATCACTCATAAATGTAAATGCTTTGATTTAACGACGGCACTGGCTTGCGTGACGGGACCGACTATTTAAGTCCCGATAGGACTAGGCTAGAACAAAGTTATCTTGCCCAAGGACACGCCGAATCGATCACTCATGTAACATCCTCTATAAACATTACATGTATGTGTAGCTCATCATAAAAAGAAGAACAATCAGTCAGATACAAATTCAGCTTTGTTTCGTTTTGAGAATCTACATTCTTTTCTGAATTCATACTTTTCTTACGGCTTTTCTGAGACACTGGTGTTCAATATTGTAATTATATACACATGTATTACCAGTATGCTGGCAAAAATACCATGCTACCTCCACGGCTGTATATCAGTGACTAAAGCAGATACTATAGGAATGAATGGCCTTTTTGTGGAATTTATCGGGGTATAAACTTGGAAAAGTCGCGGGAATACTGGACGAAGGCCGGAATGCCTCGTCCAGTATTCCCGCGACTTTTCCAAGTTTATATCCCCGATAAATTCAACAAAAAGGCCATTCATTCCTTATAATTCCAGCATTTGAAATAAATTCATCAAGAAAATGTGTTTATTTTCCGTTTTCTTAAGAATTATTTTAACTGCGCCTCACGGTTACGGAAAGTAGTTCGGCATGGGAGTTTACTGGGATATAAATTTTGGACAGAGACTTGCTACGGGCCAATCAAATGTTAAGAAATTGTGTAAATATTTTTTGACTGGAATTATATGTACATGTATCATTTTAAAAGCGATCACCGACGTGTATCTCACCCAGGAAAGACAACGTCACCCGGAAAACACTGAATGGATAATGGATAGTCATCTATGTGAGAAAGCTATTGATGAAGTTTAGTGATGATCCGACGAACGGAGCAGGTGATATTCAACATTTGGACGTACCTGTTGGTGTCTATGACATCTATGACGATGTCTATGTCTAGATATTACTTTCAGAAAACTGACATCTGTTATATTTCCCCGATAACCATAACGTGTCCAGGTGCAAATTTTTAATCGCTAACCCGTAAGGTCCCTTTTCTTATGACAGCTCACAAAATGTAATAATAATAATAAACAATGATATAACTTGCAGGGGCGGATCCAGCATTTGGGGAACGGGGGTGGTTGTCTAGTTGTGAAGGTAACTCTTGCAATCTACTCCCGTACCGTCCGTAGCAAGCTACAGATGGTACAGAAGTAATTGCAAGAGTTACCGTTCGCAACTAGGGGGTTGTCCTATTTTCGAGCTCTTCGAAATGCACTTTCCTGTGTTTTACGGCATTTAAATTCAGACTAAACTGTGATCTATGTAAACTCCATGTCTGAACGGGGGGGGGTTGCAACACCTGAACCCCCCCCTCTCTAGATCCGCCCCTGACTTGTATGCGTGTATAACACAAGATAAATAGAGACACATACTATTTACTACTGTACTATCAATAACATAGTATGAACAGTGGAACTTCTCTAAACATAGTATGAACAGTGGAACCGGACACCAAGAAAACACGTGATCTTATTTTTCATGAGTTTCTTCGTCATTTTTCTCAGGTGATACTGTCTGATTTACAGTGAAACATCTGTAAGCCGGACATCCTCGGAACATCCCAGGGTGTTCGATTTAGTGAGGTTTCACTGTATTTCAAAGAAATAGTATTCTCTATGGAATAAAATGGGATTTTGGCAGGACATTAAACACGATAATACACTAGTGTAATAAATATCCTACAGAAACATGTTGGCATAACAGAACAGCTTCATTTATAATTATTACAATAGATATAATCTTACTGTTTGTGCTTGTTTAATACGATATTTATTAAACTTGATGACTGATTTCGACAAAGCCTTGCTTCTTGTGAAATCAGTGAACTTATTTAATAAATACCATATTAAATCATCACTCATCAAGATCGTCCATGTATTAACCCTTACACCGCTATTTTATTATTTTCTTTGTCTGCTGTTTATTTTCTATTTTCCATTTTTATCATCAAAAACATGCTTCGACAGCACTTTAGAATAATTTAAAACATTCTTTGACAGCACTTCAGAATCATTTCCATTGGAAATGATTCTGAAGTGCTGTCAAACCATGTTTTTTATTGAGAAATAAGGCAAGATACAAAAGCAACAGCAGACAACAATTGTTGTGAGTAGCGGTCTAAGGGTTAAATTTATACTTGATAATAGTCCTAGCAGTGACTATAAACATCACTGTATTTGGTACATGTATATCCAGGTATGGGCAAGGTTTATGGACAATCAGAGTATTGCATTTATTGATTATATCATATACCTATATGTAATATAATTATATATATACATATACTAGGGGCCATCAAAAACATCTGATGCGAAGGCTGTAACTTTTGAATGTTCAAACAGACACTGTTCATATTTCAGTACGACATATATATGTGCAAGATATTTGAGGTTAAATGTGTAACTTAAGTGTAATTTTGAAATACAGTTCTTACATAATCACTTATTGAACTAGTACAGTCACGACTAGGTGGCACAATTTTGATGTTACGTCAGCGTCACCGGAGTGATCTCTCATACAATTAGCAGTGCATGGATATTATGTATTCTGAAAATCTACCCAAATACAAATGTTCACCTAATCGACCCGCATATTTACTTGATTTTGAAGCACGTTTGGTTAATCATGTGCAACTTGTTATGAAATGGAATTTTCCTACTACATGTACTTCATGCCTAAACTAGAAATGGACGCTTGTCGACAAGCGCATGTGTATCCCCCTCCCCAGATACACAAGTAGTTTGAAAAAAGGGTGTTCGAGTTATGCTCCGGAGACAAAATCAGTGACAGAAAAACAAAGGGAGATAACTAAAAAATTAGTGATGCAAGAGTTGTCATTCTTGCGTGACACACCTTTAGGGTCGTGGTCTATGCATGTGTGAAGTTTCATGAAAATATTCCAAAGGGTGTTCGAGTTGTGCTCCGGACACGAAATCAGTGCACGAAACAACAAAGGGAGATAACTAAGAAATTAACGATGCAAGAGTTGTCATTCTTACGTGCGACACACCTTTGGGTCGTCTTCTATGCATGTGTGAAGTTTAATAAACTAGAAAATGTGTTCATAGAACACGGATGTCCCACATATCGCTTTGATAATAAATGAGGCCAAATTCCAAGTCAAAACTTTCTTTTACCTGAGCGTTAAAGTTTTTGAAGCACCAAGTATGTGACCTTGACCCTGGGATTGGCAGGGGCAGGACGAACGTGGATTTGGCACAGGGCGGTAGAGGACCATTAGAGCAATGTGTATATGAAATATGAAGGAGATCGGTCGAAGGATAAAGAAATTATGAGACATTTACCCGAGTGTTAAAGTTTTGTGCGGACGGACAGACGGGACGACGGGACGACGGGACGCACGTTCCTACGAATGAATACTTGTTGGGTTTTTACTCTATAAAAATACCCAACAAGAGTACCCAACACTATCCTAACCCTACCCAATAAGATCCCCGTACGCTTACAACAAGTACCCATTCGTGTGTGCGGACGGACGGACGGACAAGGGTAACACTAAATGCCCCCTCCACTATCGTGGTGGGGCATAAAAATATTCCAAAGGGTGTTCGAGTTATGCTCTGGATACAAAATCAGAGCACGAAACAACAAAGGGAGATAAGTAAACAAGAATTCCGCGGAATCAAATGCCTTGCCTTGTCCAGCCTTGACCTCGAGCCTGGGCCCGAAAGCAATTTTCACTGGCCCGAACATATTATACAATTATTGACTAGTGAGCCATAGAATCTCAGATTATATTCTATGGCTCACTAGTCAATAATTGTTTTATTATATGATAATAGTCTGTATATAGCACTTACGACCTTATGCTACTAGACAAAAATTGAAAAAGAATTTGAAAAAAAAAATGAAAAAAAATAATGGAAAAAAAAAGTTTAAAAATTAAAAATAATAATGCTTGCTACTGGAGCCCAGAATTTTTTTTCAATAGTCCTATATTTATCTACATATATCTGCACAGGTCCACATAATGCCACAATATTTTCAACACAGTTTACGGAAATTTAATATACAATTTTTTTTTTTTTAAATAATGCTCGCTACTGGAGCCCAGAATTTTTGTTAATAGTCCTATATTTATCTACATATATCTGCACAGGTCCACATACTGCCACAATATTGTCAACACAGTTTACGGAAATGAAATAATAATGTACCTGTATAAATTACCTGTAATAAGTTAGTGGTCAGTTAAAAAATTGAAAAATAATGTAAAAAAAAAAAATGGAAAAAAAAAATTAAATTTAAAAAAAAATAATGCTCCCTACTGGAGCCCAGAATGTTTTTTAATAGTCCTATATTTATCTACATATCATATATGCACAGGTCCACATATTGCCACAATATTTTCAACACAGTTTACGGAAATGTAATATAATCATTTACCTGTATAAATTACCTGTAAGTGGTCAGTGGTCAGTTGCACATGCTAGCACATGCACAGGTGAATAGTCTGTACATAGCACTTACGACCTTATGCTACTAGACAAAAATTGAAAAAGAATTTGAAAAAAAAATGAAGAAAAAAAAAATGGAAAAAAAAAGTTTAAAAATTAAAAATAATAATGCTTGCTACTGGAGCCCAGAATTTTTTTTTAATAGTCCTATATTTATCTACATATATCTGCACAGGTCCACATAATGCCACAATATTTTCAACACAGTTTACGGAAATGTAATATCCAATGTAGTAATTTCCCTGTATAAATTACCTGTGGTCAAGAGTGGTCAAGACTGGACATTTGCACATGCTAGCACATGCACAGGTGAATGGTTCTCCCAGTCTATTGTTCTCTCTACAGGTAAGGTGTACAGAGCACACAAGAAAAGGTGTACAGAGCAGACGAGAAAACGGGTCTTCATGCATTATTGTCCAATTTGTAGAGTGCGCAAAACAAAAAAGGGAGATAACTCAAAAATTAGCTACGCAAGAGTTGTCATTCTTGTGCGCGACACACCTCCGGGTCGTGGTCTATGCATGTGTGAGGTTTCATGAAAATATTCCAAAGGGTGGTCGAGTTATGCTCCGGACAGGAAATATTCCAAAGGGTGTTCGAGTTATGCTCCGGACAAGAAGTGTCTGCGGCGGACGCGGACGCGACCCGCTATCAAATCCATAGTATCCCCCGACGGAGTCCGGGGGATACAATTAAGCTTTTATTAGACTAAATCCCTATTTCAGTTTGATATAACAGACCACTTTGCCATCATCCGTTCTATCAAACTGCCAACAACGGTTGGGCACCCATTGTTTTGGTATGCTACCCCAGCCGCATACACCTGTAAACGGTGTCATCGTTTTATTTTGCCTGTGGCAACACAGAATTACGTGTCAACACTTCGCTCTGTGGTAAGAAGCTGTGCCATCTTGGGGCACAAAAAACGTTATGCACCAAGTGATGACGACATCATTTGCTGACATAAATTATTATGTCACATTTCTTGTATTACAATAAAGGCACCTTTATTACTTTAAATACACAATAGTAAGATTACATGTCGTTATCTCTATAAATTGTAATTAAATTAATGTGTATTATGACTGAATATTGAGTTGTGCCACATTGCCCAAATAGCCGTTGCTATAGTAACGATATCTAATGAGTGTATTGCCTGTTTTTCAGGATACTTATGGAACAACTTTGACACACATGTGTCCAAATCAAAGCAAGACATCAAGACGATAACTTAATATACATGATAAATGCAAATGATGCAGCATACATATCAGAACTTTTTGAATGCCCCTCATATATATCAGGTATTATATGTAACAATATATTTATCACGAATCTTGAGTATTATAATGATCTGGTATATCAAGGAATACATTCAATGAGATGAACATTGTAACAAAATGTTGTACTGCAAAACTGACTTTGATAACAGGATTAGATTCAAGCCAAATTCAAAACTGACTTTGATAACAGGATTAGATTCAAGCCAAATTCAAAACTGACTTTGATAACAGGATTAGATTCAAGCCAAACTCAAAACTGACTTTGATAACAGGATTAGATTCAAGCCAAACTCAAAACTGACTTTGATAACAGGATTAGCTTCAAGCCGAATTCAAAACTCATTGTCACAGATGTTTCATTGCATGAACAATATAGGGTTAACTGTATTGTAATTTTGAAATTTCAAAATTACAATGCGGTTAACCTATTTCTAATGCACTCCTTTACTACTGGCGTAGGAATACATATTGAAATAATTTGCGACCGTTCATCAACAATGATATACCTATAATGTATGACCATCAGTCAATCAGATTGCGTGATATTCATAGAGTGCATTAGAAAGTCACATGACAGTAGTGAATGATGGGACACAAACAGATATGCATTCCTTTCAAGGCAAACATTGCTACACATATTATTATTCTCATAGAATAAAGCTGTGCCTGATATGTTGAAGGAGTCGGTATAGAAGAAGGTGGCTAACTCCATTATGGAGTTAGCCACCTTCTTCCACTAACTCCTTCAATTGATTTGGTTTACTGGTGTTGAATGACCTATCACAGCTATGGTCGTTTAAGGACGGGATCCTTCAATAGAATAATAGGTTAGAGTCTTTATATCAAGTTTATCCAGATTAACAAGTAATGATCGACACAATCTGGCAAGAGTACAATTTGTCATCTTCATATATGGGCTACCGCATGACAAAAGGAACCCGAGTCTACATTGGTCTACAACTGTCTTAAGGTCTCCTTTCTCAGCTGGAAGCCCATAAAACAAGACATTCTTATGTCACATGGAATTGCTTATGATGATAAAACACATTTCCTGGGCCAGATACTATAGCTCTTCCTGACTAGGTGGTCCAAATGCATGTTCGAAGTCAGGCAGCAGAGGTCAGCCTCTGCCAATCAAACTTCCTTATTTGGACAACGAGAATGGAGTAGGTGCTCAGAAACATTTATACCATTTCACCCCTAAGTAACTGGAATGGATTTTGATATAATAATTTTGCAACCAATCCAACGGTCACAAAATTATTTTCCGACTAGACATTTAATATGAAAAGGGATGTTTTTGTTCTCAAAAGTATGAAAATTAGTTGCCAAAAAGTGCAGATCCTGACGAGACGTCTCATCATGAGCCGGCTCATCTGGACCTACACGGTTTGCCAATACCACTATACAGGTCTGTGGTGTTGAAAGGGTTAAGCACAGGCTCTGGGCATACATGTCACACCTCACATTATTCATGTATATCCAAACATAAAACCACTCGTTAAAGGATAAAAATATAAGAATGCTATGGAAATGCTCGCGACAACAGATTTATAAAATAATTCTAGGCCAAAAAGCCCATGTTATAGAGAAATACATGTTCACAAGTCAATCAGCAGACAGCACAGTGTGCATGGGTAATCAATCATTCACAGGGATAAAATACAACAAACACCGTCTCCAATATAAGTTCGACCATGTCCAGCCGTGGGTAAACATTTGCTGTGGCCCAAGGGAACTGTGTGAACCCCAACGCCGTAGGCCGTGAGTTCAAACAGTTCCCAACCGCTATAAACTATATACCCCTGACATACTTCGTATGCCGGGGGGGGTATAAGAATATATACTCAGCCCTGAAATTAGAATAACCTGACCTGGTCCATACCACACCAGTCACTTGGCCCCTTCCACTAAAAGTTAATAGGATTACGATGTATTACTCATATAAAGAGTATAACCAGATTCAACTCTTATATACAAGAAAGCCAAAGACGAATGAATGGTGTAGGACCTGATCAGAAAGTGCAGGGTGATCTTTGGCTACAAGTTGACCACAAGTTTCACAAGACACAAAATGCTTATATCACTGCATAACCTAGAAAAACAGAATAGATATGTAACATAAAGATAAAATATTATTGAAACAACACTTAATAATAAATATATGTATACAGTTTGCGACTAAAAATAAGTTTGCATAATGATTTTAAATAAGATATATTGCATATATTTATAAACTGTACTGCACAGATGAAGATCTAAATGAATACCTTACAACTGGGTAATTATCGAGACACAAGTGATTAAGTGTGTGTGATAAAAATCTCCTGAATGCATATAAGAGCAAACTGCAATGAGTTCTATGCATCTTCGAGCCATTTCCAACCCTTAAATATAAGAGAACAAAAGTTCTATGCATCATGAAACAGTGAAATAGGATGACAAATAAAAAGCTTGCATGTATGTAGCACCAATAACGTAGATTTCAAGAGATTTTAGCACATTGTTTTACCCAAGAACGTGTGCAATTTTTCGAGACATATATTTACAAAAGAAAGTGATATTTTCTGTAAATGACGTTCTAAGATGACGCAATTTTCATAGAAATGCAGAATAGAATTGCGAATTTGCTATGAAAATATCATCAGCTTTCGATGTCATTTGCGGAAAATATCCGCAAGCGGGCATGTCAAAAATTGTCATGGTAACAAAATTGTAAATTGCATTAAGGAAATACCGGTACTTGAAATTGCAACATTCAACACAATGACTTGTATTACCCAAAACGTTACAATGTGCATCTCTGTGATGGACGTCTCAAACCACACATTTTCCAATTGCAATAAATCATAGCTCTAGAGAAACCAGGGGCCGTTTTACTAAACTTCGTACGACTAAAATGTTCGTAAGTGCAAAATTATTATAGTCTGTAAATTTCACATTAAGAATGTTTTCTTGTAAACAATTATTGGATTTACATTTATTGAGCATAGGCTGCATAAGCAGCCTATGCTCAATAAATGTAAATCAATCAATGATATTTCCAGACGATCCTAAATTTGCACTCACGAACATTTTAGTCGTAAGAAGTTTAGTGAAACGGCCCCCAGCTCAGTGTAGGACTGGTAGACATAATTCCACCTTGTCATAGCTACCCTCACAGTGTCTGACCAAATGAGGCACGCCATGTAATTTTGTACCATCGGACATCGGAGTAATTTCATTAAATACGTTTACAAACTTTACAATATTTGTCATAAATGAAGTGAAAAGTTGACAAAATTTTCAGAGTACATGCGGAATATAATTTTGTCAACTTTTGACGCCATTTATGGAAAAAAGTAAATTTTGTAAACGTATTTAATGAAATTACGCAGATGTCCGAAGGAACAAAATCACATGGTGTGTCTCAAATGTGAACCTGTGCAGAGTATAGAATAAAATATCATATTTGTTCAGATCTAAATTTTATGATTTAGCAGATCAGCACCTTTAAAACTAATATTACCGTACTAACCCTAAATATTTGGACATCATTTACTTGGGGGAAATGCATAAAAATATATGGTTTCCCCACAACAGTGAGCGTGCCGATATTTAGGGTTAGTATGGCAGTACTGGTTTAATTATACTAACAATGTATTTGGATACAATTTGCTTTGGGAAACCCCTATTTATACCTAAATATAGGGTTATTACGCTTTTGAACATAATTTGAATACTACAACTTGGCGTAACGTCTCGTCTCCCTGACACCCCAGAGCCGTAACCTACTAATGCCGCCATCTGGTGCAATTATCAGTCTGACATGGGAGAC
This sequence comes from Conchocele bisecta, assembly GCA_029237695.1. Classification (NCBI taxonomy): domain Eukaryota; kingdom Metazoa; phylum Mollusca; class Bivalvia; order Lucinida; family Thyasiridae; genus Conchocele; species Conchocele bisecta. The sequence continues at coordinate 97,268,747 of CM055272.1, read as the reverse complement.
AACTCCGACTGGCTTCACCGCAGAATCATCCAGCAGTAGTATAGTGTGGGCGGCCAGCTTCGTGAACGGTAGTAGGCTCCTCCAGGGGTGCTCACCCGTCATTTGTAACGCACTCGATTCTGACTGCTTCTCTATGCAACAACCTGAAACGCATATGAGTTCATTGCGAGGAAATAGAGAACACCAGGCTAGTGTCTTTTGATACCAAGTTTATCAGGCTTGGCTCGGAAACGCGTAGGAATTCCGAGGCTTGCCGAGAAATTCCTACCGTTTCCGAGCCGAATCTGATAAACTTGATATCACAAGACATTAGCATAGTATTTTATTTATCAGGTAACGTTTTTTTGCTACATAATGAGCAATTATGATGTTGTTTTTGTTTAAAAGAGCACAGACTTGTTTCCGTGACGTCATTCCACTAACGTAATACGGCTATGTCATGTGACTATGTTCGACCAATGAAACATCAGTTTTCAATTTGTTGTAACCCAAATATTCGTATCAGGTCAATGCCTGATACAGCAATATGTTATCAGTCTGTACGTATTCGGCCAATACAAAGCTTGTTACGTGATAAATGACGATATGAGGAGAATATAAAACCATTATCAGATACAATGTAAAATTCAACATCTTATTAGATCTGCCCATTCAATCGTTGTAGGCATTTTATGATCAACAGTGTGGAGAAAAGTGTGTCATTCTTCATAATACAATCAAAAGCAACATTTTAAAGGTAATGCCCACGCAGTAGGCATAAAATGTTCTTTATATCAGAGACATCTTCAATCAAAATAAACATTCATTCACCATTACCCCACGTATTGATATTAGCATTATTATACACTTTATATCAGACATAAATTTCCACACTGATATCAGGGGTGATAACCGTGTTTCCTTAAAATGTTAACGGACATTACTATTTATTTTCTGTATTTATTTTTTGATGTGCAATGATCATACTTTATAATCTGTCAAAAATATTATTTTTTCAGGCGACACATTTAATTAGTATAAATAATTAAACAAGAGGGCCATGATGGCCCTAATTCGCTCACCTGACTCCATGAACACCAGAGGAGAATGTGACATTGTGAAATTGTGCTATTTTTAGATGGCGGTCATATTGGATTAAGCGATGACTCATTTTACCAAATCTGAAAATGAAGTTTGGCCAGCATCGGCCATGTGGTTCCTGAGAAAAAGACGTTCAAAATCTTGAATAAATGGACCTTTTGGTGGCCATCATGGATGACATAATCATCCGATTCCGACAAATATTGCACCAGAGCAATCACCTCATCGATACCTTCAATTTGATATATGGCATGAGCATATTCGGTCAAAAATAAAATTTGACCCCAATTTGACCCCACGGGCCATGCCCATTTTTGACCCCGGGGTCACCATTTTCACAACTTTGAAACAGCATTGTAAATCGATCATTCCTACCAAGTTTAGTCGAAATCCGGCTAGCGGTTCATGAGAAGAAGATTCTTTAAGAATTTATGCTATTTTTAGACGGCGGCCATCTTGAATTAGCGATGACCTCCATTTTAACAAATCTGAAAAGGCTTCACCAAGGGACCATAACTTTTAAGTTTGGCTACCATGGGCCAAGCGGTTCATGTGAAGAAGAATTTTGAAATCTCTAATAAAAGAACCTTTTGACATTTCAGCGGCCATCTTGGATGACATAACAATCCGATTTCGACAAAAAATGTACCAGAGTGATCACCTCATTGATATATAACATGACCATATTCGGTCAAAAATAAAATTTGACCCCACGGGCCACGCCCATTTTTGACCCCGGGGTCACCATTTTAACAACTTTGAAAGAGCATTGTACATCGATCATTCCTACCAAGTTTCGTCAAAATCCGGCTAGCGGTTCATGAGAAGAAGATTTTTTAAGAATTTATGCTATTTTTAGACGGCAGCCATCTTGGATTAGCGATGACCTCCATTTTAACAAATCTGAAAAGGCTTCATCCATGGACCATAACTTTTAAGTTTGGCTACCATGGGCCAAGCGGTTCATGTGAAGAAGAATTTTGAAATCTCTAATAAAAGAACGACCTTGTGACATTTCGGCGGCCATCTTGGATGACATAATCCGATTTCGAGAAAAAATGTACCAGAGTGATCGCCTCATTGATACCTTCGATTTGATATATAACATGACCATATGCGGTCAAAAATAAAATTTGACCACAATTTGACCCCACGGGCCATGCCCATTTTTGACCCCGGGGTCACCATTTTAACAACTTTGAAAGAGCAATGTACATCGATCATTCCTACCAAGTTTCGTCGAAATCCGGCTAGCGGTTCATGAGAAGAAGATTTTTTAAGAATTTATGCTATTTTTAGACGGCGGCCTTCTTGGATAAGCGATGACCTCCATTTTAACAAATCTGAAAAGGCTTCACCCATGGACCATAACTTTCAAGTTTGGCTACTATGGGCCAAGTGGTTCATGTGAAGAAGAATTTTGAAATCTCTAATAAAAGAACGACCTTTTGACCTTTCGTCGGCCATCTTGGATGACATAACAATCCGATTTCGACAAGAAAATGCACCAGAGTGATCGCCTCATTGATACCTTCAATTTGATATATGACATGACCATATTCAGTCAAAAATAAAATTTGAATACAATTTGACCCCACGGGCCATGCCCATTTTTGACCTCGGGGTCACCATTTTAACAACTTTCAAAGAGCAATGTACATCGATCATTCCTACCAAGTTTTGTAGAAATCCGGTTGGCGGTTCTTGAGAAGAAGATTTTTTAAGAATTTGTGCTATTTTTAGACGGTGGCCATCTTGGATTACGCAATGACGTCATTTTAACATTTTGTAATCCCCCTACCTAAGGACCATGACCATAAAGTTTGGTGACTATAGACCCAATGGTTACCGAGGAGAAGACGTTCGATAATGTTCACGGATGACGGACGACGGACACATTGCGGTAACAATAGCTCACATGAGCTTCGCTCAGGTGAGCTAAAAATAGCATGCCTCATTTGCATATGAAAATAGCCTGATACCACCACGCGTCACCATCAGTAAAATAAATATTTCTAAATGATTATATCTGTATAGAGGGCACTTGTAATCTTCAGAACTGGTTGAATAGTGACACAATTATACACTTATTTAATTCCTATAAAGAACATTTTATGCCTACTGAGTGGGCATGTACCTTTAATCATTTTATTTTTCTTGTCACTTATAATAAGTTTATACAGTCGAACCTCTCCAGACTCTAAACCAGACACAGAGGAAGGTTAGTTGTGCTTAATGTTGATAGATTTCATTGCTATTTACCTTCAATGATAATATATATTCATAACTGCAAAGCAACAACGCGTGTCTTGAAGTGTTCATCCGTCTGTTTTACAGTGGAACCTCTCTAAACCGGACATCCTGGGAACCTCCGGTTTGGAGAGGTTCCACTGTATATAGCTTATGATTGCGAGTAGTTCATACAGCACTGTCTTATACATGTATATACTGTATTTGAAGCCGACAAGCTATACCAAGTTTTCATTTCCTCACCTTCAATATGACATGAATCTGGAAAATTGCCTTTGAAATGGTTGGTATCTATCTCAATCTGAAATAAATAACATCAGCACTGTATAGTGTCAGAGTAAAAGTGACAATAAATAACATCAGCACTGAATAGTGTCAGAGTAAAAGTGACAATAAATAACATCAGCACTGAATATTCCAGAGTAGTGAACCAAAAATAACATCATCACTGAATAGTGTCAGAGTAAAAGTGACAATAAATAACATCAGCACTGAATAGTCTCAGAGTAAAAGTGACAATAAAAACATGTTATTAGAGTTCCAGCTAAAGGTCACAATAAACAATGTACTTGTCGAGGCGAAATAACCAGAAAATCAACAGGGTATTCCTGTTGCCATGATATACATGTACAGTGAATGTTGTGGGAACCTGTTAAGTAGCGTTATTGTGTGGCAAGAAGAGAAAGCAAATATTATCACTATTAACGCCAATACATTTTCACACTATTTTGATAAAGACCATGTGGTCGAAAATTTAACAAAAAGAGTGACTTTAAAACAATGTGTATTAAATGTGCTTCCCTTCGGAGGTTATTGGAAATTAAAATAAAAGTAATTTGCCCTTTATCATGTGCATGGGAGGTAGTATGCGTGGGGTAGGGAATGAAAATATGAATGATGATAAACATAAAGTTTCATGCCATTTGTTCATGCGGTAAATTAGTTGTACCAGAATTGAGAACCGCGCATGCATCTACTGAACCGGAAGTCATTTGACCTTGACCTTGGTGACTGCGAGAGCATGGGTTGGGCGAAGTGGGTTGAAGTGTCAAGCAAATTGTTTATATGGTAAAGAAGTTATAACAAACGCAAATGCATCGACGGAGCCAATGTAAAGGGTTAAATGTGAAAAACGATCAACATACAGTGCAAACCCTGATAACCTGATTCATCTGTAGACGATTTCACCAACATTGCAAAGTATACTTATCTAGCAAAGTATACTTTGAGGGAGACATTTTCAATTTAAAGGTACATGCCCACGCAGCAGGTTACACTGTACTACTACTTTTCATTTTCTGTCATGCCTTATATGAGCCATTTGTCTACCCATTAATTACGGCGCGTGTTAATTGGTGTTAAATCGCATTTTATATGCCACGACCAGAAAGGGTATTTTCCGACCTCGTACTATTTTTACCAACACGCGTCAAATGACACGGTCAATCATATCACATATTTGACATGCGCAGTGAAGTATCGGAAGTTGAGAACAAAAATCTCTGTTCGAGTCCAAATCTAAATCTCCACGCAACTCTTTCCATTTGGTGATCTGGTCACCAATATTAACCACTCTCTCTCTCTCTGTACTGCCTGTCCCTCAGACATTTCGCCTTTTTTTTGGCCGACGCCGTTTCATACAATTTCCGTCCTGGACGTTTCGACATGTTGATAATCTTGTTTACATATTGGGAAGCCTACTGGCGCGCGTAGTATACTGCGCATGCGCACCGCAAGCCGTGATGTGAAAGTCGTCGTCCCCGCACATTATCAAAATAGACTGTTACCGCCGCGCGTCGCTAACAGTAAATTGATAATTAATAAATGATTATATTTGTATAGCGGCACTCGTAATTTTTAGAACTAGTGGAATAGTGACATAAATATACACTTATTTAATTCCTATAAAGAACATTTTGTGCCTACTGCGTGGGCATGTACCTTTAAGGATAAATTTATTAATTTTTATTATACAATGTACTGAATTTATTACATTATCACAGCCATTTTGGCTGTGATAATGTAATAAATTCAGCATAATAATTCTGCATACTTTTAATCATCAAGTATGTGCAGTAGTTAGTTCTATATGGAATAATGTATTTCGGGAAAATAAATGATTACTTCCTCAAAGTATACTTTTCTAGATAAGTATACTTTGCAATTTTGATGAAATCGGCTACTGGTTGCAGAGTTAGTGATATCCTACCTGTTTGATAATGCCCGGGTGTCCAAGTCTAAACACACACGAGTCTGTTCCTGAAATTACAATGTGTATGCGATAATCTAGAATGTGCTGAACATATCTGGCACTACCAGGTGACTGCCGCCTGCATGTTGAGCCCACCGCGAACTGATAAAGGCAGAAGCAACTGTCATTGATTGATTTATTTAATGGTTTTACCAAAAATCCCAAAATCAAATATTTACATGAAAACTATTTATTCATCTGAAATTGGATGCCATTGAATCTGTTATGTCCTACACCATCAGACAACCAGTGTGTAACTAGACATTATGTTTGTAAAACATGGATATGCCCCTGTGGCATACTGGAATCTAACTGGAGAAACTCTTACAAACTTTTCGACTTTTCGACATAAATGTACAAGGATGGACAGACGTACGGATTATCTCATAGGGGCCATAAAAATGCTCATACTGTCTGTTTCACGAAACCTGCCAAAATCTTACGGCCATATAAACAATACAAAAACAATATTTTTTTTGATAATATTAAATTTTATCAAAATTTAAGAATGAGCCTTCTTTTTAGTTCGTGAAATTTTGTCAAATATTGATTTTATTACGAAAAATGTATTTGTCTATGGGAATTTAACATGGGGAAAAAGGAGGTAGAGGAGTCAAAAAAAGAAAATATTTGGATATTTACTCTGAAACCTGGCTATGACCTTGGAAATTATCAAACTAAGAAAACAAGTTAAATTTTGAAAATTGGTCCAGTATTTCTGAAATTCTAAAACATATTCCCATGTTAAATCCCCATAGACATCTTCACTCACTCACTCACTCACTCACTCACTCACTCACTTTGTGAAGATGTCTATGGGATTTAACATGGGGAAATTGTTTTTTCGCAATAAAATCAATATTTTACCAAATTTCACGAAATAAAAAGGTTCATTCTTAAATTTTGCTTTAATATTATCACAAATTGTTTATATGGCCGTAAAATTTGGGCAGCTTTCGTGACACAGACAGTGCCTCCAATGACAAAACAATTATCAGGTACAAGTGTGTGAGATGATGACGGCATCGTAATCAGTTATTGTTTGTAAAAAATGGGGCTTATGGAATGTTGCGACCAGTGTAGATCCAGATCAGCCTGTGCATCCGCACAGTCTGATCAGGATCTGCACTGTTCGCCAGTCAATCAATGACACACTGGACGTGCATCGAACAAGCAATGTAGATCATTATGAGAGTTTAGTAGTGTGATATTTGATCAGGAGCTACACCCATCAATCAGAAATCCCATAATCCCAGACACATATTCAGAACTATCCATGCGCAAACAACAAATTGTCACTGGACTCCAGTCAGAGAACTCAATCTTTGTGACAAAGAAGATACAATCATATGAGATTTAATATGGATTAATATTTTACCAAATTTCACGAAATAAAAGAAGGCTCAATTTTAAATTTTCATAACATTTAATAAAAATTTCGAAAAATATATTGTTTTTCCATTGTTTACATGCAGTAAAATTTGAGCAGGTTTCGTGAAACAGACAGAGTGCTATATTTAGAGAAGTGTGTGTTTACCTGGCACCTGTAGGACACCGTCACTGTTTGCCTGCAGTATGGCCGGTCTCATCTCCTGAACAAAACATGAGTGACAGCAACCCATTACAGTGGAACCTCTCTAAACCAAACACCCTGGGAGGTCCCCAGGGCTGGGAGGTCCCCAGGGTGTCCGGTTTACAGATGTTCTACTGTTAATCAGGGCCCAGTTGCTCAAAGCCACTGTTAGCTTAACAGACTGTTAAATCCTTAACATTGTTAAGGATTTAACAGTCTGTTAAGCTAACAGAGGCTTTGAGCAACTGGGCCCAGGCATATGACAATTATGAGACATAGCTGTGTGCTTTGCAATCATGAACATACATTATCCTCTGAGATAAATTACACAGACACCCATAAAAAATAAGTTTTCTTGGTGTCCGATTTAGAGAGGTTTCACTGTACATTCGAAATACACCTTTACGGATATGAAATTTTATTATATTTTTATCCTTGTTATGTATGTTGTGACCACCATGCACAGACTTATCATTGCAAATGGGTAAACGTTTTTCATATGCAGGTTTCAGGAAAACCTGTTGTGCTCGCTCCACGTTTGAACCATGTTCACTTATAGCTTCCATGTACAAACGTGCACGCGCTACTCAGTGTATAAATATAGACACTTCCATATTTATTTTTAGGTGATTCCGCCTGCCAGTAAATGATAATTTTGTAAACGGACATCTGAAAATATTCACAAAACATGTAGAAAACAGCTCTTCAATATCAATGGCCAGTGGAAAAATGTTAATAGCGGAATAACCAATGTTACACATTTGAGACTGGTGACAGGAGAATGGTTCACAATATAGCAGATATATACAGTCATTGACTGACAAACCTGGATAGATCATTTGGAATGAGCAACTAAGAAAAAAAAGAGGTAGATCAATTTAAAAGTTAACTAACAATTTCAGCATGTTAGGCATGCTAAAGCACCATGAACGTTTTCCCACCATGTTAAATTCCCACAGAAAATTGTTTTTGTTTTAACATCTAAATTTCACGAAATACAAAAAAGAAAATGATAATTTTGGCAAAAAAGATTTAATACTTTCACTGTGTAGGAATACCTCTCACCCACCCCCAGTTGCCAAAGGAAATGGTTGATTCAAAATGATAAACAAGAGGCCAAAATGGGCCTAGGTTGCCCTCCTGAAAAAGATTTGCACCAGAGTTACTGCCTTATTGATACCATCAATTTGATATATGACATCAACATATTCTGTCAAAAGTAAAATTTGACCATTTGACATCCCGGGCCCCGCCTATTTTTGATCACAGGATCATCACTTTAACAAATCTAAAAGAGTACAGTTTATCGATCATTCCTGCCAAGTTTCGTTGAAATCAGACTGGCGGTTTGTGAGTAGATTTTTTAACCTACCTTTGTTTTGACTTACTTTTCTACGGTGGCCATCTTGAATTAAATGACGACCTCCATTTAACAAATCTCAAAAGGCCACTCCCATAGATCATTCCTGTGAAATTTAACCAACATCAGCCCAGCGGTTCATGAGAAGAAGATATTTGAAAGTGTGGACGGATGAAAAGCGGTATTAACAGGGTTCCCACTGCTTTCTGAGAATCAAATTCAAGCACTATTTAAGCACTGTTCAAGGACTGCAAGTATAATTTTCAAAGACTATTAAATTTTGACGAAGAAATCCAATGAACAGCCCACAGCAGACAAAAACTTCTTGTGATTTTCACTTTTTGCATGCAATTTAATGGCACTTTCGCCCAATGCACCGATATCAAATTCTTTCCGACAAACATTACAACTTGCTTTATTTTTGTAGTCTTTCACCGAAGACAGCCACGCGTAAGTCTTAACCCACCTGGGGTTAAAAACACATTTGTCCGCATGCATTCCGACTTTCTGTTTACTTTCTGTTGTTGTTGTACATTGCATGTGCGTTATTGCAAAAGTGATGACGTAGTACGCTCCATTTGCGCATTTGTATAAAACGCGGATCCCAGTATGGACATATGGACAGCCGGTACCATACGGCAAGTTTAACGAATCTACAAACATGGACGTGAAACTTCTTGAACTGACGGGAATCTAATTGTCAAGTATTTTTCACGGGGGTGGTGAAAACTCCAGTACTTTTCAAGGATTGAACTGCAATTAAGCACTTTTCATGGAAGGGGCTGAAAATCGAGCAGTTTTCATTTCCGTACAAAACCTTGGGTAACAATGAGGCTTTGGTTCAGGTGAGCTAAAAAACACACTTGAGTGCCTTTTTTGTTAACATTCTCTTACCTTGCGTGGAGTAGCCCAGCCGTCACCCATAGTTACGGCCCTGCTTTGTTTTGTCAAATTTCTAGGGTGACCATACTGGCTGTTGCTATGGGCAATACACAAGCCTCCATTCTCCATGGCAACCAGATCAACCATCTGTTATATGGTGAAAAACAATAAGTCTTATTTGTTGCTACTGTATAATTATGGGTCGCAGGGTGAAAATGACCTTTCATCAGTGGCCCTTACATGTGTAACGAGATAAACCATTCCGTACCTTGCGAGATGTCTCCCAACCATCACCCATAGATAGGGCCCTGCCAGGTTTGGTCAGATTACGGGGGTGGCAGTATTTGCTGTTGCTACGGGCGATACACAGACCACCATTTTCCATGGCAACCAGGTCCACAACCTAGCAAAATCATGCGAGAATGTTGCCGAATTTTACGCAAATTTGGCATATGGTACATGTATAATCATATTAACGTTTTCAACCCTGCATACCTACCATACAGCAAACATTTGCAAACACGGTCTCATAACAATCTACATTCTACAGTAATTGACAGTATTTTTTAGATTCTCAAAATATTCTGCATATGAACTAGACTAAGTCCAAAATTCAGTCAATGCCAGTTATTTCCTGGTGAGTTCATTCTCAAAATGTTACTTCCTTTCTGATCAATCCTGAACACCATATGTGCAGGCTGGTGATGATCCAAATAAGTAATTTAAATAAATATTTAGCTACACCCACTTTTTTAAATCAATATTTGCATTTACCGGCTCATCTGGGGGCCTGTTTCTAAACTTTGTACGACTAAAATGTTTGTAAGTGCAGATTTAGAATAGTCTGTAAATTTCAATTGAATTCAATTGTTTACAAGAAAACAGTATCAATATTAAATTTACAGACTATCACAATTTTGCACTTACGAACATTTTAGTCGTACGAAGATTAGTGAAAAGTGAAAGTGAAAGGGTTTAACGTCCCAGCAACAGCTAATGTCATATAGAGACGGCACCACCGTTTAAAGTCTCATCGGACAGACCAGTGTGATGGAAATACTATGAAAGTATTTTTTGATGCCCCAGGCAAGGTTTGAACTCACAACCTCCGGATTGGAAGTTAGGTGTTCTAACCCCTAGGCCACAATCCATCCCGACGAACAAGATAGTGAAACGGCCCCCAGGGCCTGTTTGTTTGTTGGGGTTTAACGGCCTATCAACAGCTAAGGTCATTAGGACCTGTACATACCTCAGTTTGTGGCACAGATGACCAGTCGGGCACTACAGTACCATGAACCCGTAATCTCGCCACACCGCCGTCTGGGTATATGTTCAATCGAACATGGGTGACTCGCTTCCCACTCTCACAGGGCAGGAAATTGTGGCAAGATGTTTTGTAGCCCGGCTTTAGCTGACTTAGAGGTACAATGTACTCCCAATTCTGAAAACAAGCAAATATGGCAATTACAGTGAATACCATTTTTGTTTAGGAGATGAATTCATGTAAGTTGTTTCCAAGAAACCCTTTCACCCCTAAGTAACTGGAATGGAATTTGATATGTTAATTTCCGACCAATCCAATCATCATAAAATCATTTTCAGACTACTCCATTTATGATAAGGGGGTGTTTTTGTTCTCAAAAATATGAAAATTACTTGCAAAAAGTGTAGATCCTGATGAGACAGCTCATCACGGGCCGGCTCGTCTGGATCTACACTTTTTGACAATACCACTATACAGGCCTGTGGTGTTGCAAGGTATAAATCCTACTCACTCTTTACTTGTATGTATGTAAGGTTTATGAGATCAAATATTGTTTACACCAATACCATTTTAGTATCTTTTAATGAATATTCAGATTCAAATTTTCAAAAATGTATTCCAATTTTCTTATTTCTCGATGAAAATAGATACTGACCACATATTTGAGACAAATTGTCAAGACGGTTCAACTATACAGGGGTCATACCAGTTATCCGGACAATCAGTTTATCGGACAAATGAAAATACCTTTTAAATAAGCGCATTCATTTGATCAGAACTTGCAACAAATACATCAAAGTCACGCAGGTGCTTGCTGTTTCCATGTCAGTGTGAACAATAAATTGCCAAGGTAAACATTTTAGTTAGATTATCTGAAAATATCCCTCAACTCTGTCCACAAGTTGTTTACAACGTCAAAAGTCTTGTGAGGGCTTGCAATCGAGTGCGCCCATTACGTCATTTCTGAGTTGTTCTATAAATACAATAAATTCTATAAATACGTTGTTTTCCAAGAAGCGAATGGTGATTGTTTTTTCTGCAGAACTACACAACGCTTTTTACACTGGTTTACAGGCGATAAAATTATGATTTCATGTTGAGAATACAAGTTATAAGACAAGTATAAGTTTGTCCGGATAATTGATTGTCGATGTTAATTTTGCGGCAATCTTACGACTAATGATCTGACCCAATTTTAAGTGAGAAAGATGGCACATTTTGCTAAATAGTTTACATGTGTTGAGAAAGCAAGAACCGACGATTGTTCTGTGAAACGTTTATGCTCGTAGCTGCTATTTTTAGACAAATATTGTAAAACAAACTGCCATTTTTGTCAGATAATCTGGAGGATCCCTGTATGGTCATAATGTATACTTTCATTGAGAAATACGAAAAATATTCAGTGTTTTCTTCAGCAAAGTGATGTATCCTCGGCCTAAAATGCGTCCGTGACTGGAGAAATGCGACCAGTTTAAATCCAGTTCAGCCTGTGCATCCACAGTCTGATCAGGATCTACATTGTTCGCCATTCCATCAATGAAACAACCATCATGCCTCTAAGTAATATAGATCATTATAATTAAAAGCTACAGGAGTGTGTTATAGACATATAGGAGCTACTCTGGTCACAAATCCAATACGAAGAGTATTATACCCCCAGATTTCAAATTCAATGCATATTTTACTTTTACAAATGTAGTATTAATTTTCTTCCTTATTAGATAGGGAACAAATGATAAAAACAAAAAAAACACATTTAAAAATTTACTTATTTGAGCTGCAAAAAGTAAACAGTGTTTGCTTTTTGCAGCTCAACTAAGTGTAAATTTCAACTTTATTACAGTATTTTCACTACTCAATTGAAAATCAATGCATATTTTCACATTGGTGCGAGTATTTTGTACTCCCACTTTTGATAATCGGTGCGTATTCTGCTAAAATAAGTGCGTAAAATACGCCAATACGCACCTTATCTGGAGCTCTGTCATCTAATAAGGCTGGGATAATAAATACAGAGGAAACCTAAGCCTCACAAAGAAATGTATTTTGCATCTATATCAGGCATAACATTACATGATACTACAGTCGAGCACCAGTACATCGAACGTCAGTATCCTCTCGATAATTCGCTAAAGTCCCGAATTATATCCTTATTTGTTTAATGTAAATTTCCTCGGCTATCTCGAACATGCCCTATCTCGAACATGTTCTCTATCTCGACTGTTCATTCTGTCCGCTTCGTATAAAAGTACGTTAAATATCACTTCGCTATCTCAATCACATAAACGCTTGGGTAAATCACCTAAGCGCCTGGCTGCCAAGATCAATTTGGTTAACACTAATTTTCAAAACCTATTATCAAACGAAACAAAATAAATTCACACCTGCCTCGGGTTGTTTCCTTAATTGGTCCACCTCGATAATTAATAATTTTGTTCTTGAATTAAATTCAGCGTGTATTAATTATTCAATCTGATGGTCATTAATAATAAAAGCCACACATGTTTTGTTTCATTATTCCTTTATTGTTTACTCGTGATGTGATGGGTAACCTGATTTGATATTTTTTTGCGAAAATATTTGACCATGTCACTTCGTCGGTATCTCGAAGCTAGTCCTATCTCGACTAAAATACGATCTCCCTTCGACTTCGAGATACTGGTGCTTGACTGTATAAGCAAACTTATTCATGGTGTGGTATTACACTGACAATCATTTGGTTCCAATTGGCACTTCTATGGTATGCCCTCCAACCAATGAAACATCTATCTATCTTCCATTAATCTCAAACCCCTGTTGGGGACTTCGAGATGTAGATTATACTTTATTTCATATACATGTATACAGTCTCCGTGAAATTTGTCGGTCCGTCTGACATGTCCGCCGATCCGACGGTAAACCAGAAGTCGCCGGACCGAATGTCTGACTATAAAAAAAAAATGACTGATTCTTATATGACTGATATACTTAAAAAGCTCTTAAATATCACACAAAATCAATTTTATTTTCAAGTTTACCAGACAGAATGTCCTGTAAAATTTTGGCAGTTTTGCGGAGACTGTATATACATGTACATGCAATTTCAAATACAATAAGAGGTTCCCGGTAAGTAGCCGGTACCAATGTACAGCTGGGTGGAATGAAGCAGTGTGGATAAAGTGTCTTGCTCAATGACACAACGCATGCCTCCGGTGAGGCTCGAACCCACGACCGTTGGATCAGCAGTCCGATGCGCCCACCACTTGGCTATTGTGGTCTTTCCGATTCTAAATTGATAAGGAAATGCATATCCACGACATCCTACTACATATGAGACTACACTATATTCTGCATGTACTATTAAAATTTTGTCAACTTTTGACTTTATTTATGAAAAATATTCTAAATTTTGTGTCAGAACGTATTTAATGAAATTACGCAGATGTCCGAAGGTGCACAATCACATGGTGTTGTCTCACATATTTACTTTAATAGCGTGTTTTTCATTGGTGGGTCGGTCACTGCATTGAGCAACTGGTTATGTAACAAATATCAACAGAAATTCACAAGCTGTACTCAAGATAATGTAACTAATAATTATTAACCCTTTCAACACCACAGATCTGTATAGTGGAATTTGGCAAAATGTGTAGATCCAGATGAGCCGGCTCGTGATGAGCCGTCTCATCAGGATCTGCACTTTTTGAAAACAAAAACATCCCCTTTTCATAGACTAGTCTGAAAATCATTTTGTGACCATTAGATTGGTTGCAAAATGAACATATAAAAATCCATTCCAGTTACTTAGGGGTGAAAGAGTTAAGATACATCAATGTGAGAACTAACGAGACTATGATGAGATAAAAATGTACACAAACATCCAAAATTGTTCAGACAACCATCCAAAATAAGTACAATGTACCTCTGATTTTAATTTCTCCACATTTTTGAAATCTTCTTTTAAGGCTGCTGTCCCGATCTTTCGCAACTGACCTACATATTCTGAAATTAAAATAACAATTGCAATTACCATTGAACACTTAGTGTGTATCAGGGCACTGTTCATGTGTAGCTCCAGATCATATTACTATAAGGTTTGATCATGTCCAGCCGTGTGCAAACATTTGCTGTGGCCCGAGGGAACAGTTTGAACCCAAGGCCACAGGCCACGGGTTCAAACAGTTCCCAAGGGCCACAGCAAACGTTTGCACACGGCTGGAAATTATCAAACGTTATTGTTACATTTCCAACAAAAAACTGATGTAATTTGAGCATTATATTCAGTATTTTCAGTACTTATAAATTGTCCCATTCACATAGATAATTTTCGGTATTCATATTCCGGGGCCGCGTCATGAACGTCATGAATGTCATGAAGTAGTGACGTCATGAAGGCACTTCCGCGTAGTGACATCATGAAGGCACTTCCATTACACGCGGCCCCGGAATGAGCATTGCCTAAAGCCATGTGCAAACAGCACGCGCTATGTGCAAAACGGAAACCATGTAAAAATGTGGAATAAAGCCCGAGTGATTGGGTCCTTCTGCTAAACAGGTGAGTGAGCTTTAAAGTGATAAAGGTTTGTTTAGTGGTAGGACCAATCACGAAGGAAATATTTGCTCATCTAGTTGAAAAAATGTTGTTTTTTTTCTATTTGACTCACATTTTATTAAAATTAAAGCCAATTAAGTATTAACTAGAGCAAATATTTTCTAAGTCATGGGTGGGCTATATAATAAAAATATGGATGATGATAACAAAGTATATGAAGTTTGAAGTCAATCTGACGTACGGTTGGTTGGAGATAATGGGTACCCGAAAACTTTAACGCATATCTTACAGAGGGACGAATGATCGAATGACAAAAACTATATACCCCGCGACATACTTCGTATGGCAGGGGGTATAAATATATGGACACAAGTTAATTAATTTCCAGAGGTGGGTTGTAGTAATGGTGACTGTCTTGCTACTCAGAGGGCGTGTCTAAGAAAAATGTTTGAGGTGGAAGTGGATGCATCATTGTGAAGTCACGGGAGTGGTGTTAGCTAATGTGGCTGGCACTGTACACATGTGAGTGGTGTGATTCTCCATTATATTTGTGTAAACTAATGTGGCTGGCACTGTACATGTGAGTGTGATTCTCCATTATATGGTGTGAACAATGTGGCTGGCACTGTACATAAGTGGTGTGATTCTCCATTATATTTGTGTAAACTAATGTGGCTGGCACTGTAACACATGTGAGTGGTGTGATTCTCCATTATTTGTGTAAACTAATGTGCTGCTGTAACACATGTAGTGGTGTGATTCTCCTATATGTAAACTAATGGTGGCACTGTAACCATGTGAGGTGTGATTCTCCATTATATTTGTGTAAACTAATGTGCTGGCACTGGTAACACATGATGGTGTATTTCTCCATTATATTGTGGTACTATGTGGTGCACTGTCAAACGTCATGGTGAATTCTCCATTATATTTGTAAACAATGTGGCTGGCACTACACATGTGAGTGGTGTATTCTCCATTATATTTGTGTAAAATAATGTGCTGGCACGACACATGTGAATGTGATGGTGTATTTCTCCATTATATTTGTGTAAACTAATGTGGTGCACGAACACATGTAGTGGTGTTTGTGATCTCATTATATGTATGTAAACTAATGGTGGCTGGCACTGTACCAAACAATGTGAGTGATGTGATTCTCCCTTATTAAAATGTTGTGTGAAACTAATGTTGCTGGCACTGTACATCAGGTAAGTGGTGGTTGGAATTCTCCATTATCATTTGTGTAAACAATGTGGCTGGCACTGTAACACATTTGAGTGGTGTGATTCTTCCCATTATATTTGTTTGTTTAAACTAATGGTGGCTTCACTGGTAACACATGTCAGTGTGTATACAACCATTATATTTGTGTAAACTAATGTGGCTGGCACTGAACACATGTGAGTGGTGGTGGATTTCTTCCATTATATTGTGAAAACCTAATGTGCTGGCAACTATTAACAACATGTGAGTGGTGTTCATTCCCCATTATACTTTTTAAACTAATGTGGCTGTGGCACTGTAACACATGTCAGAGTGGTAATTCACCATTATATTTGTGTAAACAATGTTGCTTGGCACCAGTTACACATGTGAGTGGTGTAATTCTCCATTATATTTGTGTAAAACTAATGTGGCTAGGCACTGTACAACCCATGTGATGATGGTGAGTGGGTATTTCTCCATTAATTTTGTGTACACTTAATTGGCTAGGCACTGTAACAAACATTTCAAGTGGTGGTAATTCTCCATTATTTTGTGGTAAACTAAGTGGCTGGGCACTGTAACACCATGTCAGTGTGTGAATTCTCCATTATATTTGTGTAAACTAATTGTTGGCTGGCACTGTACACATGTGAGATGGTGTGAAATTCTCCCATTATATTTGTGTAAACTAATGTGGCTGGCACTTGTAACACATGAGAGTGGTGTGATTACTTCCATTAATATTTGTGTAGAAACTAATGTTGGCCAGCACTGTAAACACCATGTGAGTGGTGTGATTCCCACCATTATATTTGTGTAAAACTAATTTGGCTGTGGGCACTGAACACATTGAGTGGTGTGAATTCTCCATTATATAAGTTTAAACTAATGTGGCTGGCACTGAACACATGTCAGGTGTACGTAAATCTCCATTATATTGTTTGTGTAAACTAATGTTGGCTGGCATTGGTTCACATGTGGGAGTGGTGTATTTCTCCATTATATTTGTGGAAACTAATGTGGCTGGGCATTTGTACACATGTGAGTGGTGTTAATTCTCCATTATTTTATTTTTGTAAACTAATGTGGCCTGGCGGACTTTACCACAGTGAGTGGTGTGAATTCTCCATTATATTTTGTGTAAACTAAATGTGGCTGCACGTGAAACACATGATCAGTTTCTGCCGATACTTTCCATTATTTATGTAAACTAATTGGCTGGCACTGTACACATGTATTGTGAGTGTACTCCATTATATTTGTGTAAACTAATGTGGCTGCACTGTACACATGAGTGGTGTATTCTCCATTATATTTGTGTAAACTAATGTGGCTGGCACTGTAACACATGTGAGTGGTGTCTCCATATATGTGAAACTAATGTGGCTGGCACTGTACACTGTGAGTGGTGTATTCTCCATATTTGTGTAAACAATGTGGCGGCAGTCACAGTGTGTGTGATTCTCCATTATATTTTGTAAACTAATGTGGCTGGCACTGTAACACATGTGAGTGGTGTATTCTCCATTATATTTGTGAAACTAATGTGGCGGCACTGTACACTGTGAGTGTGATTCTCCATATATGTGTAAACTAATGTGGCTGGCACTGTAACACATGTCAGTGGTGTAATTCTCCGTTATATTTGTGTAAACTAATGTGGCTGGCACTGTACACATGTGAGTGGTGTATTTCTCCATATGTGTAACTAATGTGGTGGCATTGTACACATGTGTACTGTGGTGGATGTGTGATTCTCCATATTTGTGTAAACAAGTGGCTGGCACTGTAACACATGTCAGGTGTGATTCTCCATATTTGTGTAAACTAATGTGGCTGGCACTGTAACATGCAGTGGTGTAATTCTCCTATTTGTGTAAACAATGGTGGCACTGTACATAGTGGTGTATTTCTCCGTTATATTTGTGTAAACTAATGTGGCTGGCACTGTACACATGTGAGTGGTGTAATTCTCCATTTACTAGAGTAGCTCATGGTGGTTTCGTATGCACTTATATGTCAAGAGCTAAACTCTTCAAAAATCATCTAATTGAAGGTCATTGAATACTTTTTGGTTGGTGACACATTTGCCACTGACGGCGAAATAGGTCAAATGGCCACGCCCCTTTTTGAGTAAAGTACTATCACCCGCCATTACTGTATCTCCAGAACCGTTGGACCTAGAAGGTTGTGTGACCACTCAAAATGTTCGGAATGGCCACATTATAGGGGGTCAGTAATACATTTTTATGTCCAAAAGTCAATGGTTTTTAAGATATTTGCTAAAAACTGATTTCAACATGTTAATGACGGACTTCAATTATTCATAATTGTTCCTGTAGTATACTGTTACTGCGTAGTTTTGTGAACTTTTCATATAGATTTTGGAAACTTGGTATTTTTTTACTTCCTTATATCATACGGGATCCAAAACAAGTTGTTTCCAATTTTTTCATTCATGGATATTGGCAAAATCCAAGATGGCCGCCGTACGGTGCTCAAAATCTTGAAATCGTCATATATTTGGCAATGGATAACATATATACTCAACCAAACTGTCTTTTTGTATATTTTCGCGGACTAGGGGCTGATTTTAAGCATCAATCAATGCGAAAAACTGTATAAAAATCCAAGATGGCCGCCAAGATCCATGCTCAACTTTCAAGATGTCTTGAAGCAAAAGAATGCCATGTCGGGGGCATTATGGTCTGATGAAGGGGTGTATGCAATCGCAAAAGAAATCCAGCTGTTGAAGCCCGAACAGTTTGGTGACATCTTCCTTGGAATGGGACCATTTCACATGGAGAAGATTGTAATCGCTTGCCTTGGAAAGTTTCTAGGCTGTATCGGTATTGATCTGGCTTTGATTGAGACTGAAGCCTTTGGGAAGCTTGTTGTAGAGAATAGTGTCATGACAGGTCACTACTGTAAAGGCAAGGAGGCAAGGAGTCTGGTATCAGAGGTGATGACAGTTCTTATGTTTGAGGAGTTTCAGACTGACCGAGGCATTAGAGAATCAAATAGAGACCAGTAGCCTATTTCATCAACATTGCAAAGTATACTTTAGTAGCAAAGTATACTTTGAGGGAGACATTTTCAATTCTTTTAAAAATTTATTAATTTTTATTATACTGAATTTATTACATTATCACAGCCATTTAATGGCTGTGATAATGTAATAAATTCAGTATAATAATTCTGCATACTTTTAATCATGAAATATATGCATTTGTTAGTTCTATATGAAATAATGCATTTCAGGAAAAATAAATGATTACTCCCTCAAAGTATACTTTGCTAGTAAAGTATACTTTGCAATGTTGATGAAATAGGCTACAGGAAAATTAAGATGCAGCAGGCTTTAGATGTTGACCATACATAATTCAGGAAGATTTGGGAAGAAAGCAAGCTCTTACATGCGGAATTGAAGAAGTCTTTCACAGAAGGTGAAAGAAACATCGGGCAATGAAAATGTGAGGTACTGGAGCTTGTTTCTGGATGAGCTGTATCCTATCCTGAGGGATCTTACACACTCTATTCGACAAGGCGATTGGCATCTTTTCATTTCAGCTGTGCGTAGGTGCATGCCTTTGTTCTTCGGGTTTGGCCGGACAAACTATAGCAGATGGGGTACCCTGTTCCTTGAAGATTGCCTTGACATACAAAGGAAGTTCCCGGGTATCTACAGATGTTTTATAGATGGTGGATGGGTGATGTACCACACTCTCCGACAGGGCAGTGCAGTAGGCTTTGACATGGCACTCGAAAAGTGTTACAATAAACCCGCTAAGGTTGCAGGAGGTATCATTGGGATGACAAGACAGAAAGAGGCAGTAGCCTTATGGAATCTCTTAAAGAATGAGAAAGATCTTCATGTGGCACAGCTGCTCGAATGGTGTAACATGGGCGACAAAGACGACAGTGAACTGAACCTACACCATGAGTTCAATCCAAGTTCTACGAAGATTGGCCATAAACGCGCAAGGACACTTTTGGATTACATAAAATCCATCAAAAATCCATTCAGCAATGGGATCAGACTTCACAACATCTCCACTGGAGCTGATATACCCCAGGAGGTTGTTGACGGATTACTTGAATGTATGGTAACTGGTGAGAACAGTTATCAAGAGTTTGTTGAGACCAGATTTCGGAATAAGGAGAAACACCTACATGACACAATACCTACTAACCGCAATACTGTTTTTGTGAAGCATGCTTCTACACCGTCCACAGCAAAGAAATCGATGGCAAAAAAAGATGCTGCAGAAACGATTAGGTACATTGATTATGCCAGAGAAAGAGGGTACAGCATGCTAGAGCTCCTGAAGTATGAATTGACCAGCACATCCCAGTTCCTCACCACTGAATGTAAAGATGGCATCAGATTGAAGAAGCCTGATAAAGCCTCCTTATCGAGAGAACTAGTCAACTTCCTGAGGAGAAAAGGAATGTCAAATGTGATGCTCAGATGACAATAGTGGACTTCATGGCACTTGTGCGAAAACTACTAATGAAAAAGATGGGCCTTGACACATTTGGGCAATTGGCTGAGAGTCTTTCCAACAGCATTCTTGCTAAAGGTTCTGAGTCCACAAGAATAGACGTTATTTTTTATGCTTATCAAAAATCATCAATCAAGCAAATGGAACGTTCACAGAGAAGTTCTTCTGAAGAAATCACTATCACCATTAGGTCTGACAATCAGAAACTCCCTGTCGATCTTGATATGTTCTGGAGCTCAATGTTGAACAAAGTAAGGTTGCAGGAGTATGTCTTCAAGTGGATGCTGCAGAATGTTGTGTCAGAAAAGGAAATTATCTTTGGAGGAGTATATGGGGGTGAATGTAGGAAACTGTTAGCTGGCACGGAAACACAGATCGCAGAGCTCTCAAGCAACCAAGAAGAAGCCGATGACAGAATCATGTTCCATATTAATGATGGTCTTGTGAAACACGGGGTTCAATCAGTCATGGTTGACTCACCTGACACAGATGTCTTTGTCAGCCTCATCTTCCATTTCAAAACAACCTGGCAACTACAAAAGCTGTTTGTAAAGCTTGGTAACCGGAAAAACAAAAAAACTCTACCAGTCCACCTGTTAGTTGATCAACTGGACAACAATTTGGTGTCGTGTCTCCCAGCCATTCATGCACTTAGCACTTGTGACAGTACCAGCGGGTGTGACAGTACCAGCAAGGTGGGTCCAAAACTGTCTGGCATGAAAGCATCCATGGATCTCTCCCTACTGGAAGGGTTCGGTGTAGAGGAACTGTCACCACAGATGATAAGTAATGCTGAAAAATTCCTTGTGTCTGGATTAAAGAAGACCGACTGTTCCACATTCGATGAGTATCGTTGGGAGCAGTACCACAACTCCAAGAAAGAGCTCGACTTCAACCAGCTTGTGTGCTGTTCTTCAACGCTACGAGAACACATAAAGCGAGCATATCTGCAGTGTAAGATGTGG
This sequence comes from Conchocele bisecta, assembly GCA_029237695.1. Classification (NCBI taxonomy): domain Eukaryota; kingdom Metazoa; phylum Mollusca; class Bivalvia; order Lucinida; family Thyasiridae; genus Conchocele; species Conchocele bisecta. Next base: position 97,246,877 of record CM055272.1, on the reverse strand, counting down.
TTACAAGCTCCAACTCCTGCAGTCACCAAACCAGATCCATGCCAGTATGGTTATAAAGCAACAGATGTCGGAATCACACCTGTGATACTGCCAGTACCGTGCAGGCCCGATGACCTGCCCCCTCCATGCAAATGCCCAACATCATGTATGAGTATCAAGACATGCACTTGCAGAGCAATGAACATTAAATGTATGGTGTTTTGTGGCTGTAGTAAAGGCAAGTGTAGAAATCCACATAATTAAACTCTTACATATGGACAATGTGCAAAATTACAACAGGTAATATAATAAAGGGTCAGAACTGTAGTGTGTACCATGCTGAAACCTATGTGGGCGCGCCAAGATCACCTTCATACGTCAATTCGATCATAAGTTATATCATTTTCCAGCGTTTTGGTGACCATCTTGGTGGCCATCTTGGATTTGTATACAGTTGTTCGCATAATTGGTGCTTAAAATCGGTCCCTATTCCTCAAAAATATACAAAAAGACAGTTTGTTTGAGTATATATGTTAGCTATTGCCAAATATATGACGATTTCAAGATTTTGAGCACCGTACGGCGGCCATCTTGGATTTTGCCAATATCCATGGATGAAAAAATTTGAAACAACTTGTTTTGGGTCCCATATGATATAAGGAAGTAAAAAATACCAAGTTTCCAAAATCTATATGAGAAGTTCACAAAACTACGCAATAACAGTATACTACAGGAACAATTATGAATAATTGAAGTCCGTCATTAACATGTTGAAATCAGTTTTTGGCAAATATCTTAAAAACCATGGACTTTTCGACTTAAAAATGTATTACTGACCCCCCATAATGTGGCCATTCCGAACATTTTGAGTGGTCACACGACCTTCTAGGTCCAACGGTTCTGGAGATACAGTAATGGCGGGTGGTAGTACTTTACTCAAAAATGGGCGTGGCCATTTGACCTATATTCGCCGTCAGTGGCAAATGTGTCACCAATCAAAAAATATTCAATGACCTTCAATTAGATGATTTTTGAAGAGTTTAGCTCTTGACATATAAGTACATACGAAACCACAATGAGCTACTAGAGTAATTATATTTGTGTAAACTAATGTGGCTGGCACTGTACACATGTGAGTGGTGTGATTCTCCATTATATTTGTGTAAACTAATGTGGCTGGCACTGTACACATGTCAGTGGTGTAATTCTCCATTATATTTGTGTAAACTAATGTGGCTGGCACTGTACACATGTGAGTGGTGTGATTCTCCATTATATTTGTGTAAACTAAAAAAATGTGGATGGCACTGTACAATGTCAGTGGTGTAATTCTCCTGTTATATTTGTGTAAACTAATGTGGCTGGCACTGTACACATAGTGAGTGGTGTGATTCTCCATTATATTTGTGTAAACTAATGTGGCTGGCCTGCACTCTGTAACTTCATGTCAGTGTGGTTGTATGATCTCCCATTATATTTGTGTAAACTAATGTGGCTGGCACTGTAAACATGTCAGTGGTGTATTCTCATATATTTGTGTAAACTAATGTGGCTGGCACTGTACACCATGTGCGTGGTGTGATTTTCTATTATACCTTTGTGTAAAACTAATGTGGCTGCACTGTAACACATGTGAGTGGTGTGATCTCCATTATATTTGTGTAAAAACTAATGTGGCTGGCACTGTAACACATGTGAAGTGGTGTGATTCTCCATTATATTTTGTGTAAAACTAATGTTGGCTGGCACTGTAACACATGTGAGTGGTGTGATTCTCCATTATATTTGTGTAAACTAATGTGGCTGGCACTGTACACATGTGAGTGGTGTGATTCTCCATTATATTTGTGTAAACTAATGTGGCTGGCACTGTACACATGTCAGTGGTGTAATTCTCTGTTATATTTGTGTAAACTAATGTGGCTGGCACTGTACACATGTGAGTGGTGTGATTCTCCATTATATTTGTGTAAACTAATGTGGCTGGCACTGTAACACATGTGAGTGGTGTGATTCTCCATTATATTTGTGTAAACTAATGTGGCTGGCACTGTACACATGTGAGTGGTGTGATTCTCCATTATATTTGTGTAAACTAATGTGGCTGGACTGTACCACATGTGTGTGGTTGTGATTCTCCATTATATTTGTGTAAACTAATGTGGCTGGCACTGTTACACATGTGAGTTGGTGTGATTCTCCCATTATTTGTGTAAACTAATGTGGCTGGCACTGTAACACATGTCAGTGGTGTAATTCTCTGTTATATTTGTGTAAACTAATGTGGCTGGCACTGTACACATGTGAGTGGTGTGATTCTCCATTATATTTGTGTAAACTAATGTGGCTGGCACTGTAACACATGTGAGTGGTGTGATTCTCCATTTATATTTTTGTTTGTTAAAACTAATGTGGCTGGCACTGAACACATGTGAGTGGTGTGATTCTCCATTATATTTGTGTAAACTAATGTGGCTGGCACTGTAACACATGTGAGTGGTGTGATTCTCCATTATATTTGTGTAAACTAATGTGGCTGGCACTGTAACACATGTCAGTGGTGTGATTCTCCATTATATTTGTGTAAACTAATGTGGCTGGCACTGTACACATGTGAGTGGTGTGATTCTGCATTATATTTGTCGTAAATAAATGTGGTTGGCCCATGTAAACACAAATGTCAGTGGTGTTAAATTCCTTGTTAAATAATTTGGTGTCAACCTTAATATTTTGTGGCTGGCATGGTACACATGTGAAGTGGTGGTGGATTCCTCAATTAATTTGTGTAAAACTTAAATGGTGGGCTGGCACCATTTTGTAAACAAATGGTGAGTGTTGTGAATTCTCCATTTTATTTGGTGTAAATAAATGGTGGCTGGCACTGTAACCATTTGTGAAGTGGTGTGATTCTTCCCATTTATATTTGTGTAAAACTAAGTGGCTGGCAACCGTGTAAACTAATGGTGGCTGGCAGGACTGTAAACACATGTCAGTTTTGGTGTAATTCTACTGTTATATGTGTATAAAACTATGGTGGCTGAACACTGTATAAACAACATGTGAGTGTTTGTGAAATTCTCATTTTATTTGTGTTTTTTAAATAGTGTAAACTAATGGCTGGCACTGTATCACATGTGAGTGTGTAATCACAGTTATATGTTTAAACTAAATGTGGCCTGGCACAGTAAACACAATGTAGGTGTGGTGATTCTTCACCATTATATTTGTGTAAACTAATGTGGCTGGCACTGTACACATGTCAGTGTGTAATTCCTCCCAATTAAAATCATTTGGTGTAAACTAATGTGAAGCTGCACCGTACACATGTGAGTGGCTTTTGTGAATTCTCTGATTATATTTGTTTGTAAACAAATGTGGCTGTCACTGTACACAATTGGTGAGTGGGTGTGAATTTCACCCAATTAATATTTGTGTAAACCTAAATATGGCTGGCACTGAACAACATGTGAGTGGTGATTCCTTTATATTTGTGTAAACTAAGTGCTGGCACTGTACACATGGTGAAGAAGGTTTGTGAATTTCACATTATTATATGTTACTTTATGAGGCAAGTTAATGACACAGTCAGGTTGGTGATTTAATTCTCTGTTATATTTGTGTAAACTAATGGGCTGGCACTGTACACATGTATTGGTGTGATTTCTCCATTATAAATTTGTGTAAACTAATGTGGCTGGCCACAGTACACATGTGAGTGGTTTGTGATTCTCTGTTATATTTGTAGGTAAACTAATGTGCTGGCACTGTACACATGTGAGTTTGGGTTTGTAATTCACCATTATATGTGTAAAACTAATATGGCTTGGCCACTGTACACAATGTGAGTGGTGTGATTCTGTTAAATTTGTGTAAACTAATGTGGCTGGCAACTGTACACATGTGGAGGTGGTGTGAATTCTCCTTTTTATATTTGTTTAAACAAATGTGGCTGGTACAGCCACAGTCATGGTGTAAATTTCTCCGATATGTGTAAACTAATGTGGCTTGGCACTGACACATGAGTGTGTATTCTCCATTAATATTGTGTAAACTAAATGTGGCTGGCACTGTAACACATGTCAGTGGTGTAATTCTCTGTTATATTTGTGTAAACTAATGTGGCTGGCACTGTACACATGTGAGTGGTGTGATTCTCCATTATATTTGTGTAAACTAATGTGGCTGGCACTGTACACATGTCAGTGGTGTAATTCTCCATTATATTTGTGTAAACTAATGTGGCTGGCACTGTACACATGTGAGTGGTGTGATTCTCTGTTATATTTGTGTAAACTAATGTGGCTGGCACTGTACACATGTGAGTGGTGTGATTCTCCATTATATTTGTGTAAACTAATGTGGCTGGTACTGCACACATGTCAGTGGTGTAATTCTCCGTTATATTTGTGTAAACTAATGTGGCTGGCACTGTACACATGTGAGTGGTGTGATTCTCCATTATATTTGTGTAAACTAATGTGGCTGGCACTGTACACATGTGAGTGGTGTGATTCTCTGTTATATTTGTGTAAACTAATGTAGCTGGCACTGTACACATGTGAGTGGTGTGATTCTCCTTTATTTTTGGTGTAAACCTATATGGCTTTGGCCTGTAAACTATGTGGTGGTGTGATTCTGTTTATATTTGTGTAAAACTAGTGGCTGGCACTGTACATGTGAGTGGTGTGATTCTGTTATATTTGTGTAAACTAATGTGGCTGGCACTGTACACATGTGAGTGGTGTGATTCTCCATTATATTTGTGTAAACTAATGTGGCTGGCCACTAGCCACACATGTCAGTGGTGTAATTCTCCGTTATATTTGTGTAAAACTAATGTGGCTGGCACTGTACACATGTCAGTGGTGTATTCTCGTTATATTTGTGTATCTAAATGTGGTGGCACTGTCACATGTGAGTGGTGTGATTCTCCATTATATTTGTGTAAACTAATGTGGCAGGCACTGTACACATGTCAGTGGCGTAATTCTCCAGTTTATATTTGTGTAAAACTAATGTGGATGGCACTGTACACATGTGAGTGGTGTGATTTCTCTTTATAATTTGTGTAAACCCCTAATGTGGCTGGCACTGTACAACATGTGAGTGGTGTGATTCTCCATATATTTGTGTAAACTAATGTGGCTGGCACTGTAACACATTGTCAGTGGTGTGATTTCTCTTATATTTGTGTAAAATATGTGGATGGCACTGTAAACAACTCCCTGTGGTGTTGGGATTTCTACATTTATTTGTGTTAAACTAATGTGGCTGGCACTGTACACAATGTCAGTGGTGTATTCTCCTTTATATTTGTGTAAACTAATGTGGCTGGCACTGTAACACATGTGAGTGGTGTGATTCTCCATTATATTTGTGTAAACTAATGTGGCTGGCACTGTTACACATGTCAGTGGTGTGATTCTCCATTATATTTGTGTAAACTAATGTGGCTGGCACTGTTACACATGTCAGTGGTGTGAATTCTCTGTTATATTTGTGTAAACTAATGTGGCTGGCACTGTAAACACATGTCAGTGGTGTGATTCTCCATTATATTTGTGTTTAAAACTTAATGTGGCTGGCACTGTTACACATGTCAGTGGTGTAATTCTCCATTTATATTAGTGTAAACTAATGGTGGCGTGCGTGTGTAAAACCATGTCACGGTGTACACTAAATAATGTGGTGACTGTAACACATGTTGGTGTATTCTCCTATTTGTGTAAACTAATGTGGCTGGCACTGTACACATGTGTGTGTTTGTGATTCTCTTAGTATTTGTGTAAACTAATGTGGCTGGCACTGTAACACATGTCAGTGGTGTGATTCTCCATTATATTTGTGTAAACTAATGTGGCTGGCACTGTAACACATGTCAGTGGTGTGATTCTCCATTATATTTGTGTAAACTAATGTGGCTGGCACTGTAACACATGTCAGCCTGCGGAGTGTGTGAATTCTCCATTATATTTGTGTAAACTAATGTGGCTGGCACTGTACACATGTGTGGTGTGATTCTCCATGTGTATAACAGTGTGCTGCCATATTTGTGTAAACTAATGTGGCTGGCACTGTACACATGTCAGTGGTGTAATTCTCTGTTATATTTGTGTAAACTAATGTGGCTGGCACTGTACACATGTGAGTGGTGTGATTCTCTTATATTTGTGTAAATAAGTGGCTGGCTGTACACATCGTCAGTGGGAATTCTTCCGTTATATTTGTGTAAAACTAATGGTGCTGCACTGGTCCACATGTAAACACTGGTGTATGTGATGGTGTGATTCTCCTTATATTTGTGTAAACTAATGTGGCTGGCACTGTCACATGTCAGTGGTGTGATTCTCCATTATATTTGTGTAAACTAATGTGGCTGGCACTGTAACACATGTCAGTGGTGTGATTCTCCATTATATTTGTGTAAACTAATGTGGCTGGCACGTACACTGTCAGTGGTGTGACTTTATATTTGTGTAAACTAATGTGCTGGCACGTACACATGTCTGTGTGATTCTCCATTATATTTGTGTAAACTAATGTGGCTGGCACTGTACACATGTCAGTGGTGTAATTCTCTTATATTTGTGTAAACTAATGTGGCTGGCACTGTACACATGTGAGTGGTGTGATTCTCCATTATATTTGTGTAAACTAATGTGGCTGGCACTGTAACACATGTGAGTGGTGTGATTCTCTGTTATATTTGTGTAAACTAATGTGGCTGGCACTGTACACATGTGAGTGTGTGATTCTCCATTATATGTGTAAACTAATGTGGCTGGCACTGTACACATGTGAGTGGTGTGATTCTCCATTATATTTGTGTAAACTAATGTGGCTGGCACTGTAACACATGTGAGTGGTGTGATTCTCCATTATATTTGTGTAAACTAATGTGGCTGGCACTGTAACACTGTGTGGTGTGATTCTCCATTATATTTGTGTAAACTAATGTGGCTGGCACTGTAACACATGTGAGTGGTGTGATTCTCCATTATATTTGTGTAAACTAATGTGGCTGGCACTGTACACATGTCAGTGGTGTAATTCTCTGTTATATTTGTGTAAACTAATGGTTGAAATGCAAGATAAACAAATGACGTCAAAAGTTGACAATATTTTCAATGTACGCGGAATTATATTTATGAAATAGTGTAAATTTTGTAAACGTTTTTAATGAAATTACGCGCAAAATTCCATGACGTGTCTCAAATGAACACCTACTGTCCTCCAAACAAGCTGCCTGCAGTGAACACCTGAGGGCGTAGTTGCCAGTGAAGTAGGACGTGTCTATGTCTATACCCGCAACCACACCCGGCAAACCTGGAAACAATGTCGGAAGGTCATTGCAGAAATATCATTGTTGCACACGGGTAATCACATTGTATTTGTTTCATCCAACAACACTGCTAGTTACAGAAATGAACTCATTATAAATGATATAGTATATTAATATGGTTTATGATGGCTACAACGTACGGTGGATCCTCCAAAATGTAACCCTAAAAGAAAGGTGAAAGGGTACAACGATTTATAATGCCTGTTAGATGCAAATGGGTATTTCATTGATGGAATGATGCACAATGCAGATCCTGATCAGACACTGGTCACACTATCAATTATGAAACATGTGTCATGCTTCTAACGAGCAATACAGATTAGTACCAGGCTACAGAAGAGTGCTATTTGATCAGTAGCTACACTGGTCACAAATCCCATAGGCCCAATTTCTCCCCTCACAACAATATATGATTTCCAGCTCATAGGCATACCTACTGTCTGTTTCACGAAAGCTGCCCAAATTTTTCGGCCATATAAACAATTCAAAAACCATACTTTTTTCGATAATATTAAATTAAAGTTAAATTTAAGAATGAGCCTTCTTTTTATTTCGTGAAATTTGGTCAAATATTGAATTTATTGCGAAAACAAAATTTCCCCATGTTAAATCCCCATAGACATCTTCACGGAGTGAATTTCAGAAATACTGGACCGATTTTTAAAATTTAACTTTTGTTTTCTTAGTTAGATCTGGCATACGTACGTACGTGTGTCCAGTTAAAATTTTTGGTTAAGTTGTTTGGATCATATCCAAGTTATCTAGCTATGTTTCGTAGTCAATTTCCAAAAAAAATAGTTTTTTGACTCCTCCCACACTTCCTTACCACTTCTTCCCCCATGTTAAATTCCCATAGACAAATCAATTTTTCGTAATAAAATCAATATTTGACAAAGTTATCTAGCTATGTTTCGTAGTCAATTTCCAAAAATTTTCGTTTTTTGACTCCTCCCACACTTCCTTACCACTTTTTCCCCCATGTTAAATTCCCATAGACAAATCAATTTTTCGTAATAAAATCAATATTTGACCGAATTTCACGAAATAAAAAGAAGGCTCATTCTTAAATTTTCCTTTAATATTGTTTTTGAATTGTTTATATGGCCGTAAAATTTGGGCAGCTTTCGTGAAACAGACTATAGTGAAAGTGAATGGGTTGAAGGTCCCACCAACAGCTAAGGTAAAAAAGAGACGGGACCACAGGTTAAAGTCTCATCCGCCAGACCAGTGGGATGGAAATAATATTATTAAAGTAATTTTTGTGCCTAAGACGAGGTTTGAAACCATAACCTCCGGATTGGAAGTCAGGCATTCTAACCCCTACGTCACAATCCATTACATAGGCATACCTAATTGTATGATACACCAATCGTGTCCCTCAGTTCGTTTTCGCCTCGTCTCCCACCCGTCCACCCATTTTCCGTATTCTGTGAACACTCCTTCCTTCCACTGCGGCTGTGTGGACTGAAGTATAACGGTAAAACAATCTGAAATTATCATGACACAGGTTGCAACGTATGGGCCACTAGCGTAGAAGTTACCTTACAACAATTGCAGGTCATGGTTATCCTGCATACTCCAACTACTGGTACGGCAGTTAGATTGATTGGTGTTTAACGGCCTATTAACAGCTAAGGTCATTTAAGGCCGGGCCAACGAGTTCGATCCCATATGTAACATGCTGCATTGGGGGGAAAATCCCAAAATCAGAACAGAATATTTACATTGAAAACAAGAGTGCCGAAGGTCACAATATATGCCCGTCGAGGTAATGTCAGTTAACAAGGGGACATAACTCACTGCCGTGATAAACATGTATACTGAATTTGGTTACGATCTGTCAAGTAGAACTTGAGTTATTGCGTTGACAAAGATACAGAGTCCGAAAATTAAAAATAGCCGCCAAGGGGAGATAAATTATCGGAAATAATTCAAAATCAATAGACTTCTTCATCTTAATATGATAAACATGTTTACCGAATTTGGTTATGATCGGTCAAGTAGAACTTGAGTTATTGTGTGGACAAAGATACAGAGTGTGAAAAATACCAGACCAGCCAACAAGGGGAGATAAGTCATCGAAAAAATTTGAAAATCAATACGCTTCTTTGTCTTGCCGTGATGTATACCGAATTTGGTTGCAATCCGTCAAGTAGAAATCTAGTTATTGCGTGGACAAGCTGTACCCTCCCGCCCATACAAGGTGAATACATAATACGTCCCTTTTTTTCAAACGGGTGTATAAAAATATATATATCAGCCCTGAAATTAGAATAACCTGACCTGGTGCCAGGTCCATACTACACCAAAGTCACTTGGCCCCTTCCCATAAAAGTATAATCGTAATACTCACAGAAGGGGTATAACCAGATTCAACTGTCACATACAAAAATGCCAAAGACGTACGTGAGGGCCAAACCAGGTCTCAGGTCAGGATTCCGGTAAGGATGAACCCCGATAGTTAAATTACCCATCACATGCTCCCACCTGCCACCCGCACATCATGGTTAAATGTGTTCATTGGCTAATTTACAGTTAGAAGCATGATAGGTTTTCGCTGTCAGACTAAATGGCGAACAGTACAGATGTAAAGACTGATCTGGTTCTCCACAGGTGGATAAGGCCATAAGCCATAAGTTCTCCCATCTTAGCAAGATATAATTATGAGCTTGATTCAAAATGGGAATGACATGTGAAAGGCCATATATGTGTCTGTGAATGGAGGAATGGGGCCTATGGGATTTGTGTAGTTCCGTTTCGATAGCACACTCACATAGCCTGAACGATCTACATTATTGTGATTCTACACAGGCTATATGGTGTAATATTGCCCGTCTGGAGGTATGTTCACCAGAGGCGATCACAATAACGTATTTTTCATACCGCAGATCCTGTATTTGGCCGCATAAACATATCTCTTCTTTTGATCTTTGCGTTTTTTCAGGAAGAAAAATAATCTGAGATTCGATTTTCTACCATCAGTCTTAATATAAAGGCGTAAATGAACATTTTGTTTTTTTATTAAACGAAAACAAACTAAATATGGAGTAAGAAATCCATCGAAAACGACTTTATGACAGTTTTTTATATCGTGTAATTTAATTTATATTCCACTGCTCTATCGATCTGCTCTCCCTTTGGCGCCTCTAGAATAATGCGACTGGTTCCCAAACATTCGCTGTCATTGCTACGCCGCGGTTTCGTGCGTGGAACCCATAGTTTGTGACCTAAATATAGTCGTTTCACGAAGGCAAGCGTGTTGAGATTTGAAAAGCAATTTTCGTTATTTTGGCTAATTTTTCGCTCATATTTTGATGAGCGAAGAATATTTATGGAAAAATAAACAATAAAGACTTGTTTTGAGTGTACAATTTGTTGCTTGTATTGATCAATTCGGGGTTTTATTGTGTTTAGTGAGGAATACAATTCGCAATCGGTAGATGCTTGTAAAATGTGTCTTCATTGGACGCGAGGCGCCGGAGGGGAATCACAATTCCTGTATGTCCGACGGCCTTGGCAGGTCATATAATATATATGACCAGGCAAGCTAGCCAATCAAAAGCCGAGAAACTTATCTGCGGTATGACAATGCTTGTTAGAAGCATGACATTGTTTCATTCATGGAATGGCGAACAGTGCAGATCCTGATCAGACTGTGCAGATGCACAGTCTGATCTGGATCTTCACTGGTCACAAATCCCATCAGACCCATTTCTCCAGTCACAGCCACATGTACAATGTAACTTAAACTAGTACAGTGAAACACAAGTCTAACAACGAAAATACATCCGTACCAGGTTACACGAGAGTGAAAGCAGATCAGTTTGTTTGTTTGTTGGGGTTTAATGGCCTATCAAGAGCTAAGGTCATTTAACGCCGGGTCAATGGGCTTAGTACTAAATCCTATATATTACTTGTACAAATGGGGGGAAATCCCAAAATCAGAACCGAATACAGTCGAGAACCAGTATATCGAATATCAGTATCTCAATGATATCCCCTATCTCGATGATTCACTAAAGTCCCGAATTATATCCTTATTTGTTTAATATAAATTTCCTCGGCTATCTTGACCATGCCCCATCTCATATATGTTCTCTATCTCGACTGTTCATTCTGTCCCCTCCGTATAAAAATATCTTCGCTATCTCGATCACATAAATGCTTGGATAAATCGCCTAAGTGCCTGGGTGCCAAGATCAATTTGGTTGACACTAATTTTCCAAACATATTATCAAACAAAACAAATTCACACCTACCTTGGGTTGTTTGATTAATTAGTCTACCTGAATTTATTTGAGTTTGCCACAATTCATTAAGCATATCAAGCTGGTCATTTACGCAAGTGACTGAGAGTCGCCATCTTGTAATGTTGATTAGCTTACTACCAGGTAACAAAAGAGCCAAAGATAACGTACCCGAGGGCCAAACCAAACAAATTGTGATTCCTATAAGGAGAAATGCCAACCGTTAATTTACACCATCACGTTCGCCCGACCAACCACCCACCGAAAACAGATCAGGAGTTGATTCGCCACAACTGTCATAAGCATCATTTCTCCAGTCAGCCACATATTTTGAACAGATTTAAATCTTACCTTTAACAAATTATCAGCTGTTCCAAACCATTCATCTGTGGCAAACACGACTTGTCCACCAACCTGGAAAATTCACAGATGTAACTATAATAACTCTAAGGGCAATAACTCCAGCATGTGAAACACCTTTAGGTCATGACATGTGGCTGTGACTGGAGAAATAGGGCTTATGGGATTTTTGAGCATTGCAGATCCTAATCAAATAGCACACTCCTGTACCCTGATAACCATGCAGTGTGCTTGTTAGAAGCATGATGTGCATTTCATTGATGGACTAGCTAACTGTGTAGATCCTTATCAGACTGTGCGATGCATAGGCTAATCTGGATCTATATTTATCACAAAACCCACCAGCGGTAGAAGCCGACACTAATCAACCATTGAAGTAATAGAACTCTCATTGGCGAACATACAGTACAATATACAGTTAAACCTCTCTAAGCCGGACACACAGGGAGGTGGAGGTCCCCAGTGTGTCCGGCTTAGAGAGGTTCCACTGTAAATCAGGCATATGATCATTCTGAAATGTACTGGTGTGTTTTGCAATCATGAACATTCATTAACATCTGAGATAAATGTTCAAGACATCCATCAACAATAAGACAGTAGAACCTCTCTAAACTGGACACACAGGCAGTCTGTGTATCCTTAATTTTATGGTTTCATTGGTGTATATTTATGATGATAAAGCCTGTCCAAGTTTGCAAAGCACAGCCGCATACCTTGGCATAGTCATATGTCTGATTTACCATGGAACATATCTAAACCGGATACCATAGGGACCTCCCAGGGTATCCGGTTTAGAGATGTTCCACTGTATATGATTTTCGTGTTTTTTTTGCTTCTTATATTAACTTTATTGCCAATAAAGAGCATATAATCTACCTTTCAAGTTACATGTAGCTTCATGATGGTATCAACACAGTTTTTGAAAAACGTTATAATTTTGTATGCTAATGTGGATGAAAATCACTGCATTAACGTGTTCTAGAAACTGACTGGAGATGTGTGTGACTAATCTGTCACAGGAAAACAGGGCTTATTGAGTTTGTATCCACTGTAGCCTCAGATCAGCCAGCACTTTCCATGATCAGGGCATACACTGTTAGCTATTGCTTAGCGGAAACATTGCACCTGTTTATCAAAACATCCTGGTGTAGCTCCTGATCAAATAACACACATATATAGGCTGATAATGATCTATATTGATTGTTAGAAGAATGACAGGTGTTTCATTGATGGAATGGCGAACAGTGCAGATCTTGATCAGACTGTGCGGACGCTCAGGTTATCTGGATCTACAGTCTTAAGCTAACAGAAGCTTTGAGCAACCGGGCCCAGAAATTCTGCAAATAGACCCAACACCAGCAATTGATTTACCGGTACTCTGTAATTCTTGTACATAACCGCTCTTATCAAGAGCAGCCATCATTGGTATATAAAAAATACAAAAACAAAATTGGTCCAGTTGAAATTGTCTGCCGACCAAAAAAAACTGACGATTGTGATCATCATAGCCTCAGATCCGCCAATCGCATCATGCAAGGCCTACTATGTTTTCTAAACCATTCAGTTACTGAAGAATATTTACTACTAGCAACAACAAGAAAATGTGGCCTGTTGGCACATGAATGCCCCTGGTGGCAGATTGGAGAAACTGTGGCAAAGTTGATCAACCAAAAGAAATACGTATTCAGAAGCACAGTTGTGAAGATCAAAATGTCAAGGTCATATAAAGGGCAGCATTGATGTGTGATATTTGTCCACAAGTATGGTGCATTGAAATATTAAAGGGGTCCATTAAAGGACATAGAAGTTATGACAGAATTGAGGAACTCCAGCGATCTTCTTAATGTGTGAACAAAATTGTGAAGGTCAAAAGGTCAAGGTTATATTAAGGGCAGCATGGATGTGTGTCATTTGTCCACAAGTATGCTGTGTTCAAATATTTCAGTAATCCTTCAAGGGACATAGAAGTTATGACAGAATTGAGAAACTCTGACAACCTTCTTAATGTGCCAGATGGACGGACACACGGACAAACACTATATGCCTCCAGCTCTACCGAGACCGGGGGCATAGAAAGGACAGGGACCATGTTGTTCACATGTTTGATTGGTTGAGACTGTGCTAAGTCTCAGCCAATCAAACTGCTGAGTTTTGAGTACGAACTGGAGAACCTTGTCAGTAAGTAAGTTTAATTAACATGGGTCCACATCTAAATTGCTGCATGTCTGTAAAGTTTAATTAACATGGGTCCACATCTAAATTGCTGCATGTGTGTAACTGTGTATGTGTCCACGGCATGGACATCCTGATTTTTTACATTATGTAATTTATGTTGAATGGGATTTTCTTGCAAATTTAGGGATTCCTCCTGCAAAACAGGGATTCTCGGGATCACGGGACACCGAGTGTCAACCCTTGCTGTACTTTTGTACCTCACCTCATCAACAACCAGATCATTCAGCTCGGTGAACTGTGGATGTTTCTGCAGGGTGGGCATGGGAGGGTCTGCCATTGTTGTCAGCACAGGAACACATGTGGACCTGGAAAATGAATATCTGTGTATATATGGTTTCCACCAATTACAGTTTGGAGATGCTACATTTTAGTAATGCTCTTTATTGTTGAAATTTCACATCACAACAGTGAGACTCATTCAGTGCTCCAGATAAGGTGCGTATATTTGTTATATATTTTACAACTTTTGGATGATGACACCTACCCGAGAGATACCCAAATCATATCCCATACAGTGTTTTTTCACCCAAATATTCCGAGATATAAGGCCCCATTCCCCCCTCCAAAAAAGTATCTTTTTACCCCACTTCAGGAAAAAATCCCTCTTCAAATACTAGTCTTTTTTTTATTTTGCAAGCTTATCATTTTTCAATGTGATGACTAATTCATTTTTATGAAATAACAACGTTTGACTCAGTGACTATAAAAAATGAGATAAAACATAGTTCTGAGTACATAACTCTAATTACATTTCATTACAATGCATTACATACGAGTTATGAGTAGTCTTTACATTTGAAGTTTTCTTTGTTTACTGTTTGCTGCATGGAGAGTGACCAGAAAAGTTGCTCATACACGTTATTAACAAAGTTTCTGGTAATATTGTTGTGTCATATTGTAGAATTGTCTCTCAATAACAATATAACAAAAAGAAATAAAAAAGGAAATTACAAAAAAAGTGAGAAAAAATAACCACTGCCAGAGCTCCAGATAAGCTGCGTATTTGCGTAAATATCCAATTAAAATTGCCAAAAACCCAATTGAAATCAGAAGTAGCGAGTATCAAAAAGCAATAACAAATTTGTGGTACTTTTATCATGCTACAGAAAACAATAAACAGACCACAAATATAGCATATTTTTCTTATTTTCCATGAAAACACATCTTGGCATTTCATTAGAATCGTCTCCAAGGAGACAATTCTAATGAAATGCCAAGACCTGTTTTCATTTCGAAGCAAACTATTCAATAATTGCTGTCTGCTGATATTTCATTATTTTATAAAGCAAATCTCTAAACTGTGCTCTGCCCCTACAGTTTTTATGATAGCTTTGCTGTCCGGATCTGAACTAGTTTGGTACTGTGATTTCGGCTAATTCTGCGCATCGGCTAATGCGCAATTCACATCAAATTTAGCCTTGCATACGTCATAATAAAATATGTGGATTTCGGAATAAACAAGCTGATCATTTGCTACACTGTGGCACAATTTTATCACATTCTGATAGTTTAGTAAAAAAATCATTCCGAATAGTCAAAATGTGTAAAATACTCAGACCCTGCTGATGGAATAGCTGTCTTATTTACAACACGCATGTGATGTCATACATACATCACACAATTTACGTCACTTACTGACGTCAGAACGGACGGACATATTACCTCCATGGACGTCTATCTATCTATCTTCCTATACTGTCAAACCCCAGGTGGGGACTTAGACAGGCATGCGTCAATCTGACAAGGGGGTTAGCAGAGTAAAAGTTGCAGTAAAAGACACAATGTATGTAAAGGAGAGGGTTAATTAGATAAAAGTAAAAACAGAGCTGAGAACCTAGTGTGAAGGACAGTGGTCAATCTGGCAGATAGCCAGGTTGAACTGTTCTATTGAGGATAATGTTGGAACCCCTATTGGGAGAGAGTTCCATACTGATATTGTATGAGGAAAGAAGGAAAATTTATAATAGACTTTCGTGGCAGTTGTTAAGCAGTATTGAAGAGGATGAGAATTTCGCATTTGCCTGGGATTTATGGACAGATATGAATGGCTAGGTATGGTAACAAGGTCAGTTGTGATTTTGTACAGCATAGACAATCGGTTGTCTATGAGTCGGAGTACGAGAGACCGCCACTCTAGGACATTTAGCATTTCAGTAACACTAGAGGTGCGGTCATAGTTGCGCATGGTCCAGCAAGCTGCCCTCCTTTGGATGATCTCGAGCTGGTATATTGCAGTATGGTGACCAGGCGGAGGAACAGTATTCGAGCTGGGTCAGACAAGGGTTTTATAGGCTGTTGATTTTAGTTTTTTAGAGTGAACTTTTATGTTGCGTTTGAGAAATCCTAGTGTCCGGTTTGCTTGTTTGATTTGATGATTCGGGTGATGTGATTGTTCCATGACATATCTGAGAAAATTTCTACCCCAAGATATTTTGCAGAGGAGACTGATTCGAGTACAGTGTTATGTAGATTGTATGTGGTGGGAATATCGTGCTTGAGTTTTGTAATGTGGAGGACTTGACATTTGGATGGATTAAATTCCATATCCTACATGCTTTCCAAAGTTTGTATTTTATCTAGGTCGTTTTGCAATATTGTAGAATTTGACCTAGGGTGTCTAAATTGAGGTAAATTGGGGTGTTTCTGAAAATAGTCAGACAGTGGATTTAACATGTTCAGATAAGTCATTGATGTAGATTACGATGAGAACAGAGCCATGTGGGACAGCAGATGACACCAGGATTGGGTCTGATGATGCCCCATTTAAAACTACGGACGTCTTTGAACTGCGTTGAATATTCAGGAAATTTTGACTGAATATGGGGATGTTAATGACATATAAATGTGTGTGGAAAGCCTTAGGAGCGCAGAATTAGCCGACACCATAGTAGTATAGTCTATTTGAAATAGGTACGATTTAAAATTGGTACGTTTAGAAATAGTTACGTTTTGATTCTGTTACAACTTACGTTTTCATTGGGCCATTACAAGGAAATAACTCAGAGTTCATTGACAGATTCTGACTGTAAGGGTCCGACATATAATTAATTGTGTTAATGGCGTATTTGACTGAATTTAAAAGTGTCTCTATGCAGACATAATCCACAGAAAACAAAACTGATATCTTGAAAATACCTGTCTTGTCTAATGTTGTTGTTGTTGTTGTTGTGACCCTATTTGATTCCAGTTATCGTTGACTCGAGTAAGTCATAATGCGCGCAAGCGCATTT
Organism: Conchocele bisecta; assembly: GCA_029237695.1. Classification (NCBI taxonomy): domain Eukaryota; kingdom Metazoa; phylum Mollusca; class Bivalvia; order Lucinida; family Thyasiridae; genus Conchocele; species Conchocele bisecta. The sequence continues at coordinate 97,229,484 of CM055272.1, read as the reverse complement.
GGCAATAATGGAACGTGCCTGTGTGAACGTGATCGCTAAATTAATTATACTTAAATGTATACGCCATGTAATTTTGTACTTGAGACTTAAAGTTAATATAAGAACATGTGCGACATTTCATGGAAATGTATTTACAAAATTTACGATATTTTCTGAAAATTACGTGATTTCAAGCTGACGATTTTTTTTTATAATAAGCTTTCTGCAATAATACGATATGTTGAAACAATTCTGCGAAAAAACATGGAACCCACTTTTCCATCGTTTCGGCACTAGGCCTTTATCAAGTTTATCTTTATTTAGTTTTCTACTAAACTGTAAATGGATGCCACTTAACTAGCGCTTAGTATAAACTAATTCCTTGATAAAGGTCTTGTGCCGAAACGTCGGAAAAGTGAGTTTCCGTTTTTTTGCAGAATTGATTTTGTTTATATCAAATGCGAACTAAATGTCCGCATTTGCCAAAAAATCGACGTCATTTAAGAAAAATATCGTATTTCTTTGTAAATGTTATAGATTTCATGAGATATCACACATGTTGTTATATAGTGTCTTTGCTAGTACTTATATACTGCTGTACACTATATGATACACACTAGCAGAGCATTGCTCGTTTAAGTCTCATATATAGGCTTGCGTACGCTATGTGATTGTGTACATAAGAACACGTGCGATATCTCATAAAAAATATTTCCGAAATTTACGATACTTTATGTAAACGACGTCGAAAGCTGCTGCAATTTTCAATGTACATGTATTCCGCATTTGATATGAAAATTTCGTCATCGATCTTCCGACATTCATTTACAGAAAACAATACATGTTTTAAATATATTTCATAAGTCTCACATGTTCTTAGACACAAAATGGCGTGTCTCATATGATACACTGTGTCACGATCTGTTTCGTCACACGTGAACCACGCATACACTATAACAGTTTGTCCTTGATTGTATACACCACGTACTATATAACTGCTATATATAAATAATAATTAAGAAACCAAACTTGGAACAGCACAAGTAACTTCCCTTAGAACTACCCGGCCATGGGTCACCCCGCAAGAATTGGCGGAGTTTGTCAGTTTGTCGTCACGTTGCTTTGTTTAAGCTAACGACGTGACGTCAAACGGACAAATTCCGCCAATTCTATCAGACTATAATGTCGAATAGCCTCAGGAATATTTATAATGAAAGTTACTTGTGTTTTTCCAACTGTAATGACATATCCATTGCCCTTATATATAAAGCTGTGCACGGATGAAACAAAAGACCGACAAAACACTTTTGTCAGAATCTACACACACATATTACACAAAACTATATATAATCTATATAAACCCGTACTGTCAATTCTTTGAGAGGCAGTCTGAAAGAAAATGTTAGACTATACCAAATGGCGCGAAATCACCCGCGGGGTATGCATAATTAGTTATCCGGTATAGACAAAATATAGTGCGGGCGTTTTGAGGTCACAGACACAGTTTTCTTGCAAATCTTTATCCACTACTACCCAGTTTCACTTGAGGAACATTTTCGGGTGCTTTTAACACCAGTGTTCAGCATATTTGTAGCATTTAAAAGAAAACAATTAACCTGTTGGTCACGTGATGTAAACAGAGTTTCCGTGGCCAAAAGAAATGTAAAGAATATTGGGCGATATGGCGAGGTTGGATTTGTATTGCTGATGAGTAAGTGAACCTATTGTTTAATTCATACAGTACAGACTGGCTGCAGGTCATGTACAAGTAGGTCCCACAACATCCATACGAATAGTGAAAGTAGGATCGAGAGACTGCATGGCCTTATTGGTTGGCATTCGGTTAAATTATATAGTAAAACTATTTGGTGCGGTCTAACCAGAGATATATATAGGCGTACGGCTATTTATATCTCTGGTCTAACCAAAACAAATCGAATATATATACAAGAATGGTATTCGGTCTATAAGCAAACACCAAAATGCTAGTTCCGGCTAACAAATGCGCCAACAAAGTTATTATTGTTTGACGCCTACACTATGTCGATGTACTTAATAAGGAACTATAGCGAGCACTAATTAATGATTGCGTCGCTACACAGATTCATGAGGCAGATATAATAAATCATACTGCTTTCTTGAAGATACCCCTGTAATCGATAAACAAAACATGCTAGAGTGGCAGGGATGGTAAAATGGTTAAAACATTTCCTAATTTTAAACATTGCCATGCCTAGTAGTATTAGTAGCATATTAATAAACCTTTATGGGCGATTTGTGTGTGTTTAACCATTTTACCACCACTGCCACGCTTTATCCACCCGTGTAGCTACCATTTGCTGGATACAGATATAATTAAGCTTCACAATAAAGACCTGCAAAGCCCGTGTTATTACCAATTTTAGTGATTGGAAAATTTATTGGAAATTGGAGATTAATATTTCTAAATTATTAACATCAATTCTCAGTCGACAATTAAATCTCACATAAAAAAAACATTGCACTCCTATTTCTGAGAATGCTGGTGCTTATGGATAAACTTATCTCTTTGTTGAAAACAATCTCAGGGAAAATGTAAGCTATTCCATGGCATGTAACCCTTTCAAAGCATTTGTTTTACCAATACCATGGCTAGCAAGAAATGTACCGTGTGGACTTGCGACGAAGATTCAGTGTTAATCACTTGATAATATATTTATTTGATAATGCATTTTATATTTATTAGATATGGTGGCACTCTTTGCAATGTGTGGGTATTGCAATGGGGACCAACTGAGCCCTACGTATTGCAGATTTGTGTTTGTGTTGCTATGAGAGGGTCGATATTCTATGTTAGATATATCACCAGATACACAGGCATACGTTATTGGTGCTTTCAAAAACGTAACACGGTATCTCGATGAAATACGTAATTGGGATCATCGCTTCTCTCGTCAAATTCATCCTTCCGAGCTTACAATTAAGCCGAATAGCGGCCTTCCAGGAAACACCCAGTTTCTGTATGCGTTTTTCGAATCTTTTAGTGGTCCGCGGACTTGAGGGTATGCTTTCCATATCGGTCCTTTTGGGCTCAATGAGTTTACTTGGCACTGTTATTTTGTGATTTCAATTAGAAATCAGTGATGCAGTATAAGCCTTTCTGAATGGCATTCTCTATTGTATCGTTGCAGCTATGCAGTTTATTTGTCAGTACTGCGTTGAAGTTATTTTCATCCAACTCACCCCATTACGTTTTGCTGATGTCATGCTTGCGTGTTTTATTACTTATATTGTTATATATTTAGTTTGGGCTATGGGTGTTTAGTGTTGTTTTCACTAAGGTGTGTGCCGAGACATTATTTGGTGCTTTATCTATTGTTTCGTAGTGGATCACTATAACTGGGTTGTTAATGAGTATAATTTATTTGTGACTAGGATTATCACTTCTGCACTTGTTCACTACCGAGTGTTGTTACAGATCGCTGCACCAATGGATCATGTTTATTGTACGACCTCTTCGAATTCTTCTTCTTCTCCTTCTTCTTCTTTTGTGTTTCAGCACTCCTTTTTTAAGGTTGTTGTGCCCTTCTTGTGGCACCATGTAAAGTCAATGGAAATCTAATAAAAGACCATAAAAATCTCATAAACCGATAGCTACTTACACAAACAAACCATATATATGTGTTCAATAAGTCTTTATGCAGATGCTGCCAGCAAGGGAACACACCATATGCTGTACATGTAGATAGAAAATAATACGCACATTTTGGTGTTTTACATGTACACTTTGGCTTCTACACACCTGTATATATAGAGACGTAAATATACATGTGTTACATCAAAATTGGTCTGTTATCTGGATATTGCAGGTGTGTGTGTGTGTTTTTTACTGGTAGCAGTATTTGCATAAATACTTACTGATCGAATTCATATGGTTTATTTATGTAAATAGCTATTGCTTTATTAGTATTTTTTTATTAGATTTCCATAGACTTTAAATTAAAGTTAAAGTCAACTAGCTAACTAAGATGATATATTTTGAGTTAGGGTTTAAACGGCCGATTGAGAGATTGAGATGTTCGAGAGAAGTATCGTCATTTGGCTGAGGTCTGTAGAAAGAACTTATATAATAATACTTTTCTAGAGTTATATGAATGCATGCATGGTTATAGTTCGAGACCAATACTATTTCGTAGTCAATATATATATATCCAATCTTGAGCAGCCTACAAGAATTACTTCGTATGTTGACTGGTAGATCTCTAGGGTATTGCATCGAGACACTCCCTGTACTAACAAAAAATACCAGATTCAGGGTGCACCATCTACTGGTGGTATTTACAACAGAAATAATAATAAGAAGAAGATAGACCATTTCCTATGTAGCTAGGCCGGTAAGTCGACTTTTACCTCCACAGTAGAGAGCTCGACGATGTAAACATGAGGCAACTTCTGTCAAGAAGGGCATTGAGTTTATCGAATATTTTCAGTAAAAAGATGAAAGACTGTGTTGTCCACCACATTGAATTCGGTGTCAGGAATGGCGAAGAGTTTCAGAGAAGACTTGCCAAGCAATACAACTTCTCGTTAGCTGCCACAAGAGTCAAACCTTATTTAAAACAGTGGATGCTGCAGTCGGGCAAAGCAACAATTCTTGTAACTCAACCAAATGACAGCACAAACGTTATTGATTCTGACCCGTATTTCTGTAACTGGGGTTGGAATAACAGCACATCTTCACAGGGGAATGTGTATAATTTTGATTCTGTTTTTAATGTTGCATTAAAAGTTGGGGACCTCAGAGCTTGTGTTGATAAGTTGACAAAATCTGGAGTGGAAATTGTGAAAGCACCAACAGTTTTCAAGGACATCTATGGGGAGGTGAAGTTGGCAGTGGTGAGGAGTTGTATCGGCAACGTGACTCACACCTTAGTTCAGGATGAAGGGTATCAGGGTGTTTTCTTGCCGGGATTTGAGTCAGAATTCCCAGATGGGCAGGAGGATGCTGATGGACTGAGTCGACAGTCACCTTCCATCAGACCGTCCCCGACAGTTACACATTTTGATCATGTGACATTCGCCTGTGATTGTGGAGAATCGGCTCATGTTATAGACTGGTATGCTAAATGCTTTGGAATGCGACGGTTTCTCATAAATAGGTAAATCTGAGCCAGAAGGTATCAAAATCTGACTTATTTCAATTTTGACATGTGTATGTTGTGATCTGTCTGCATTCAATTATGCAGTTTGAAAATAATCTTCATTTTTCATATGATCATGATGTATAATGATTTTTTATTTGACCAAATGGCAAACAGTGTAGACTCACTGATCGTGGTCAGTTTGTGTGAAAGCGCAATTAAGCTGGTCTGCAGCTAAACTGGTTGCATTTAGGTATTAAGGCCTGTTATGTCAGATATGTGACTTACATTTTCGAGTAGATTGTTATCTTTTTCGGACCCTGTTACCAGGTCACAATATGTGTTGAACTGAGAGTTTAGTGGTTCACAACACCATATGATGACTATCCAAGCACTGAGACAACTTACTGACACTGTGAATGAAATAGGTTAATGACTGTGTTTATTGTAATGAAATCAGTAAACTTATGTAATAAATACCATATGAAATATAACGTGTAAGACCCTGTCTTTATTATACTTGTTTACTGATTTCTGAAGACATGCGACTATGAAATAAGTTGACTATCGTACTAAATCATCACTTGTGTAAGATCCTGTATTTATTTCACTCGACATATCCTGATTCTTTATGAAATCAGTGAACTTTGTTTAATATACAATATGTATACCATATTAAATCATCGCTCTTGTCAGATCCTTTGTTTATTGACCTTGTTTACAGAGAGGAGAGTGAGCATGATGGTTTTGTGATAGACACTGAGGACATTGGTCTTCGCCTTAAAGCCTTCGAGTACTGGAAATGTGCAGAAACTGGACTCGCTGCCGGTCGAAAACCAGAAAGTATCAAATTTGTTGTCGCTGAAGCATTACCTGATCAAGGTACTTGTATAAATTAGATAAATAAATTGTATGTGGCTGTTAATGAAGAAATGGGGCTTATGGGTTTTGCGATCAATGTAGATCCAGATCAGCCTGTGAATCCGCACAGTCTGATCAGGATCTGCACTGTTCGCCATATCACTAATGAAACGCTGGGCATGCATCTAACAAGCAATCTAGATCGTTATCAGGTTACTGGAGTGTGCTGTTTGATCACGAGCTATGCTGGTCACAAAACCAATAAGCCCCATGTCTCCAGTCACAGACACGTATACAGGGTGCAATATTAACACTCGCCCACTCACTAAGGCGAGTTGAAATCAAATCAGGCAAGTGTAAGCTGTAAGCTTTGTGTACTGGATGTGCTTCACAATGTGCACTCGCCTTAAGTGGTCCAGCTTGATTGATTGGGCTAGTGTTGATATTTGTTAGTTTCTAACCCTGGTTATATACAGTCAGTCATTTGTGTGCAACAGTCTCTTACCTGTCTAGGTGTTCCAAATTGTTCAACTCTAGTAGATATTCCTATATTCAACACCTGGGGCTAAGTGATTCAGTGTAGTAAGTGTGCCTGGCACTTGATCAGGACACTGTCTTTCAGTGCTGTAATCTTAGTGCTGAATGTACACCGCGTTACCGCCTGTATATGACCATGCTGAATGGACGTGGAACCTCAATCAATCAACCTGTGACCAACTTGTGTTGAATAAGCCAGGCATGCTGATAATTATGTACCAATACCCATGATCGTACAGTATGATGTGAAATACAAGTAATGTTACAATTTTTTTTTGCTAACTTGTCATCCACGACATCCAGTATGATACATGTAAATGCCTGTTACCATGCTGTACATAGAGGATCTCAAACGAGTTTCCATTTGATATGAGATTTATGAAACGAGTCACGCACAATTTAAAGTTTCAGACAAGTTTCATAAATATCATATCAAAGGGAAACGAGTTTGAGATTCTGTTTATCACATGACTTCAGCCTCCAAAGAGCAGAAAACTTGGAGATATCCAATACGTTTCAGTGAGCAGACGACATTGAATATTTTCACATCTAGTTGAAATATCCACGGAGAAAAATAGTTTTAATCTAAGCAATAAAGTTATTATAAATATGCCATATAACAGGTTCCTATTCTTTGTAAACACTTCATACTAGCGAACAGGAGCTCATTCTCATGATTCTGACACGTGCAGTAATTTTAGTGATTCACGGACGCTTCTAATGACGTTTAAAACATGATGACGTCAACGTCAAAACATCATTGCTTTGTCGCGCCAGTACGGATGTCATTTGGAACGTCTCTATTTTATTCATTTGACATAACGTTGGCGCATAGTACAAATATGTAATTAGGGTGATGCAGCCAGCCAATTAAATGCGCTCCAGGTTTTATTACACGTGTGTCCTAACAGATTTATGAAATGGGTTAAAACACGGCATAACAAGTATTTCATGCGATAAATGTACAACGCTCCAGATAAGCTGCGTATTTGTGTAAATAACCAATTAAAATTGCCAAAAACCCAATTGAAATCAGAAGTAGTGAGTATCAAAAAGCAATGATAAATATGTGGTATCTTTATCATGCTACAGAAAACAATAAACAGACCACAAATATTGCATATTTTCTTATTTGTCCATGAAAACACATCTTGGAATTTCATTAGAATTGTCTCCAAGGAGACAATTCTAATGAAATACCAAGATGTGTTTTCATTTAGAAGCGAACTATTCAATAATTGCTGTTTGTTGATGTGTAAACAGTAGTGTGATTCTATTTTACACAATTAACATTTTGAAATATCCAATTGCTTCAGAAATGATGGAGTGACAATACTCAATTACTAATTCCTTATCTGGAGCCTGAATGTAGATATGTCTTCTATGACCATCCCAAATGTGTTTCACATGTCGTAGTTCTGTTACAGGGCCTAACCAAGTGCACACATTCCTGACTGACCACGGTGGCGCGGGGATACAACACGTGGGCCTACACACCACGGACATCATCAGTGTAGTCTCTGACATGAAGGATAACGGGGTTGAGTTTGCTGAACCGCCATACACTTACTATACTGAGGTACATATGACCCTCACATACGTCTTTGGCATTTTGTATGTGACAGTTGAATCTGGTTATACCCCTTATGTGTCGGAAGAATGAGACGGTGTAAATTAACGGTATGGGTTCCTCCTTATAGGAATCACGTTTGGCCTGGTTTGGCCCTCAGGTACGTTTTTATCTTTGGCTCTTTAGTTACCTGGGAGTTGAATTGGGTTATTGCCCATTATAAAAGTAGTAAGATTATTACTGATCCTACTGCTTTTGGGAGGGACCAAGTGATTCTGGTGTGGCGAGGACCTGGCATCAGATCAGGATTATTCTGATTTCAGGGCTGAATATATAGTTTTGTTATTGTAAATATTCAGTTCTGATTTCGGGATTTTCCCCCCATTTGTACATGTACTTGAACATGTATATGTACTTGTACAGGTAATATATGGGATTTAGTACTAAACCCATTGACCCGGCCTTAAATGACTTTAGCTGTTGATAGGCCGTTAAACCCCAACAAAGAAACAAATATACCCCTTATGTGAGTATTACGATTATTCGTAATCTTATTTTAGAGGAAGGGGCCAAGTGACTTTGGTGTGGTATGGACCTGGCACCAGGTCAGGTTATTCTAATTTCAGGGCTGAATATATTTGTCTCGATGTAAATATTCCGTTCTGATTTTGGGATTTTCCCCCCAATGCAGCAGGTTAAAATGTAATCGATTGCCCAGCCTTACATGACCGTAGCTGTTGATAGGCCGGTAAACACATTGAATTTGCTGTCATCCCATCTTGCAGGGGCATTCCCATCTGTATTTTGTTGAATGTAAAACTGTGTCGGTCAATTTATTGTCAGGTCAGATGGTGTTTGAATGTGTTAACATATGTTAGTAGCTTCATATCTGTGTTACAAATACCAAGTCACCAGATGTTTAATGATACGTGACACCAGGTCAGGATGTCTATGATCACAGTTCTGGAAAAGTATTCTCATTTCCGTTATTATAACTTGTAATTTTAGCATACATGTACAGTCGAACCTCTCTAAACTGGACACAGGTTTACGTTAGTTCTGCTTAATTATTATCAGGTTCATTGCCATTTATCTCTGATGATTATGTCTGTTCGTCATTGCAAAGCACCCACGTGTGTCGTAATGTAGTCCTATGTCAGATTACAGGGTGTCCGGTGTCCTGTATATTCTCATCTATATGGCATTGTTGAAGATCCATTGCCAATGGCATGTTTCAGATTGGTAAACTGGAAGAGATCTGCGATATTGGTCAAGACGTTGACATTTTACGTGAGAACGGGATCCTGGTGGATGCAGAAGCTGACGCAGGGGATATAACTGATGATCCCAAAACAGCCATGAATCACAGGTGTGTGGCTGACAAATAGGCAGTCCCAGACTGATGTACTTGGACATGGTGCTTTTCTCTTATATAGGTGCAAGCTCCAGATAAGCTGCGTATTTGCTTAAATACCCAATTAATATTGCCAAAAACCCAATTGAAATCAGAAGTAGCGAGTATCAAAAAGCAATACAAATTGTGTGGTACATGTACCTTTATCATGCTGCAGAAAACAATAACCAGATCAAAAATATAGCATATTTTTCTTATTTTCCATGAAAACACATCTTGGTATTTCATTAGAATTGTCTCCACAATTCTCATGAAATGCCAAGATATGTTTTCATTTTGAAGCAAACTATTCAATAATTGCTGTCTGTTGATGTGTAAACAGTAGTGTGATTTTAATTTACCCAATTAAAATTTTGAAAAACCCAATTGCTTCAGAACTGATGGAGTGACAATACTCAATTATTAATTCCTTATCTGGAGCGCTGTAGGTGCATTCCCATCTGTATATGACCTTCCTCTTGAATCAACACAAAACACCACTCTATCCACGTCAAATGATCAAATGCATACATATACTTGTGTCAAGGTCACTGGTCATAAAGGCAAATTGTACATATTATCGCGCACAACCCTACAATTATCTCCATTGTTACACTTCCACTTTTCACTGAGATTAATTTCAAAGAAATATGATGATTCCACCAAAAAGTGAACAAAACTCTTTTCTATCAACATTTTACAAATCAGTATACCGGTAAACTAAAAGCCACTGTTATCGTGGAAAATAGAACATAATTACACAGCAGGGGGCCGTTTCACTAAACTTCGAACGACTAAAATGTTTGTAAGTGCAAAATTATGATAGTCTGTAAAATTCACATTAACAATGTTTTCTTCTAAACACTTATTGGATTTACATTTATTGAGCATAGGCTGCATATGCAGCCTATGCTCAATAAATGTAAATTCATCAATTGAAATTTCCAAACGATCCTAAATTTGCACTTACGAACATTTTAGTTGTACAAAGTTTAGTGAAACACCCCAGGACCCAGTTATCACTTGTCAGTAAATGTATTTTAATTTCAGATACTTAATGCAGAAGTTCACGAAGCCACTATTTGACAAGAACACATTCTTCCTGGAGATAATTCAGCGTGTTGGGGCGACGGGATTTGGTTCGGGCAACATCACGGCCCTCTGGCGATCTGTACAGGCGTACATGAATAGCAAGGCCCGGGGAGAGAACAGCTGATTTGAATAATGCTATACATGTACTTGTACTGTATTTGTAGCCTATTTCACCAAATTGCAAAGTATAAATAAATTCAGTATAATAATTCTGTATACATTTAATCATCATATATGCAGTTGTTAGTTCTATATGAAATAATGCATTTCAGGAAAAATAAATTATTACTCCCTCAAAGTATACTTAGCTGGATAAGTATGCTTTAATAGCAGTTTGGTGACATCGGCTACAGTTGCTCTTCCAACAAAATTTAGGCAGAGCTCCAGATATTAATAAACTGCATATTTGCATAAATAAGGATTATAAAAGTTAAAACCAAATTGAATAATGCTATTCAGTCGAAGATCCTAAGCCGGACACATCATAGTACTGTCCAATTCCTTATCTGGAGCTGTGCTTGGGTATACATTATTTAGTATGATCTTGCACACAGACTGACCATGTACATATTGAAACTGTTACACATTTGGTTTTAGAAACATACAAATCGTAAACGTGGCAGTATATTTGTACTGTGTCTCGGTATGTACATGTCTGGTGAAATGTTTAGGACTGATGCAGAGGTGCCAAGATTTAGCTGAATCTCGATTGACTAATTCTGTGACACTTGGTTATGTTTCTGATAATTGTGTCTACAGCTGAGAAAAACGACCTTTTAGCAGTTAACCCATTTCAGTCTTAAGGATACGATATTTTTTGTTGAAAAAATCTCCTTAATTTGTTTATTTCTCCATAAAGGTATGTGTTGTTACCACTCATTTCAACTGTCTCGTCGAGACGGTTCAAATGAGTGGTAACAACATATACTTTCCTGATGAAATAAAGAAAATAGGATTTTTGAGACGGTTCAAATGAGTGGTAACAACATATACTTTCCAGATGAAATAAAGAAAATAGGATTTTCCCCCTAAAAAGTTTCATATTTCTATAATTGTATCCCGTCTTTAATGGGTTAAAGAAAATACCATTATGTTTACCATGATCTTATCATTTTGCTGATGCAGTGTGCCAAGATTTAGCTGAATCTCGATTGACTAATTCTGTAACGTTTGCGTTATGTTTCTGTGCCCACAACTGAGAAGACACACCTTATAGCATTTAAACAAACTGATCACAATATTTATATGATCATCAAACATGTTGATCTGTGTCCGGCTGCACGAACTTGCAAGCTGACACTGGAATTACACTGGTCAACATCTAAACCCTTTCACCCCTAAATAATGTGAATGGACTGTGATATTAATTTTGTGACCAATCACAAAGTGATTTTAAAATTAGTCCATTTATGAAAATGGTGTGTTTTTGTTCAGAAAAATGTGAAAATTACTAGCAAAAATTGCATATCCTGACGAGCCGTCTCATCTGGATCTACACTGTTTGCAAAAACTGCTATAGAGGGATGTAAGCTATAGAGGGAGGCTATAGAGGGATGTAAGCTATAGAGGGAGGCTATAGAGGGATGTAAGCTTGTAAGCTATAGAGGGATGTAAGCTATAGAGGGATGTAAGCTATAGAGGGAGGCTATAGAGGGATGTAAGCTATAGAGGGATGTAAGCTATAGAGGGAGGCTATAGAGGGATGTAATGTTGAAAGTGTTTCAACCAGAATACTTTTGTAGGTGTATGTAAATATTGAACTTCATGTATTGTCTTTTCTGTTTTTCTTACTTCTCAATTTGAATCTGGTTTTATCCCTTATTTGAGTATTACGATTATTCGTATATCCTATTTAGAGGAAGGGGCCAAGTGACTTTGGTGTGGTATGGACCTGGCACCAAGTCAGGTTATTCTAATTTCAGGGCTGAATATATGTTTTCTCGATGTAAATATTCTGTTCTGATTTATCCCCCCCCCCCCCCCCCCCCCCCCCCCCCCCCCCCCCCCCCCCCCCCCCCCCCCCCCCCCCCCCGCCCCCCCCCCCCTCCCCCCCCCCCCCCCCCCCCCCCCCCCTCAATGCAGCAGGTTAAAAATTAAAACGGGATCGAACCCGTTTGCCCGGCCTTACATGACCTTAGCTGTTGATAGGCCATTAAACACCAATAAACAAACAAAATTCTCAATGAAAGTCTATGTTATGACCACTCATTTGAACCGTCTTGATGAGACAGTTCAAATGGTGGTCACAGCATATACTTCCGATGAGAGATAAAGAACATGTTTGAAAGTTTATCTGTAGAATGTGCGTCTTCCCTATAATGGGCTAATTAACTCCGGTTCACATTATCAGTCACCTCTTGTGAATCTTGCAAATACACTTTACAGATGATAATTAACCTGTTTGATGACGTTGATATGAATTGGAGGATAGTAATTGAGAATAAACCTCACAACCTACTGTCTGTTCCATGTTTTGCTGCCGACGACCTTTTGGCCATTAAACACATTAAATCTTAAAAATATTTAAAATTTCATCAATAACAAAAAAGTCACCCTCCCCCAAAAAAATTATTTGATGAAATTCCGTCAAATATTGATTTTATTCCGAAAAAACTAGATTTTTGTTAAATATTTTTTTATTTGTGGACCGATTTTCAAAATATAACTTGTTTTCTTAGTTACATCATTTCCAAGCTATCTCGACAGGTTTCGGAGTCAATTTCCAAAATTTTCGTTTTTAGCCAGGTTTTTTGAAAAAAAAATCCAGGCTATTGGATTGGCGAAAGCCGGGCGGGCGGGCGGGCGGCGGGCGCGGGCGGCGGGCGGCGTCCACAATCAATGTTAAGTTTTCGTGTTTGAGTCCATTTCTTTGTTACTGTACCACCTAGGACCACCAAACTTTCACAGCTTCATAACCAAGGGGTGCCCACCACATATCACTATCCAACATGTTACTTTTTTTTTAACTTGACCCATTTTTTCCGCGCAATCGACTTAGCCATTTTCAATGTTAAGTTTTCGCGTTTTCAATGTTAAGTTTTCGTGTTTAAGTCCATTTCTTTGGTACTGTACCACCTAGGACCAACAAACTTTCACAGCTTCATAATCAAGGGGTGCCCACCACATATCAGTATCCAACATGTTATTTTTTTTTTAACTTGTCCCATTTTTTCCGCGCAATCGACTTAGCCATTTTCAATGTTAACTTTTCGCGTTTTCAATGTAAGTTTTCTTGTTTAAGTCCATTTCTTTGGTACTGTACCACCTAGTACCACCAAACTTTCACAGCTTCATAATCAAGGGGTGCCCACCACATATCACTATCCAACATGTTACTTTTTTTTTAACTTGACCCATTTTTTCCGCGCAGTCGACTTAGCCATTTTCAATGTTAACTTTTCGCGTTTACTATGTTAAGTTTTCGTGTTTAAGTCCATTTCTTTGGTACTGTACCACCTAGGACCACCAAACTTTCACAGCTTCATAACCAAGGGGTGCCTACCACATACAACTATCCAACATGTGAGCATTTTTTTACCTTCACCTATTATTTCTACATAATTGACTTAGCCATTTTCAACGTTAACTTTTTAACGTACATCTGGTTAAATGTTTTGGTTAAACTTTTTTGTTATACTATATCTCTGCAACTGCTTCGCCCATTACCTTGAAACTTCACATGGGTGTTTATCATCGTCCATATTTTCACTCTAACCCCAACCGTGCGGCCCCTGTGCGCAATGTCAAGGTCAAATTACTTTGAATTTATTTGTTAAAGTTTTTTCGTGTACTATATCTCTGCAACTGCTTCACCCATTACCTTGATACTTCACATGGGTGTTTATCATCATTGTCGCACCCGCTTGCGAAAAGCGCGATATCGTCGGCATTTTGGCATACGTCCGTCCGTCCGTATGTCCGTGTGTCCGGTTAAAGTTTTTTCGTTAAAGTTTTTCCATCTACTATATCTATTTTTTTAGTGTCCATGCCTCGCCCCAAGGCGCTACATGCAGGCCACGGCCATCTAGTCTACAAAAAGTGGGTATAATTATGTTATCCAAGTGTCCATGCTTGGAAAAAACCTGGCCTTCGTGGCTTTGCCTCGTTTCTTGTTTGACTCCTCCCCCAGCGCTTCCTCCTCTTTTCCTCCCATGTTAAATTCCCATAGGAAAATCGTTTTTTCGCTATAAAATAAATATTTGACTTTTTTGTTATTGATGAAAAAGTACTTACAATTCAATATTTTTTAGATTTAATATGTTTAATAGCTAAAAGTTTGTCGGCAGAAAAAGGTGGAACAGACAGTAGTTTTGTTGTTGGCTATTCTGTTAAAAACTAGGGGCCCGTTTCACTAAACGTTGTACAACTAAAATGTTCGTAAGCGCAAATTTAGGACAGTCTGGAAATTTCAATTGATGGATTTACATTTATTGAGCATTTTGCAGCCTATGCTCAATAAATGTAAATCCATCAATTGTTTACAAGAAAACATTGTTAATGTGAAATTTACAGACTATAATAATTTTGCACTTACGGACATTTTAGTCGTACAAAGTTTAGTGAAACGGCCCCTAGAAGTGTGTGAAGCTCATTTATACTGAGATAAATATACGTCTGAAAATGTTTTAAATGTGTGCTTATGGGAACAGATGTTGATGCAATTGTAATGTGAATATTTTGTAAATGAACTTATACAATGTGCTATGAAGAAAGTGCTATGTTTATATAACTGTTCATCTGTCATATAGTCTAATCACATAGGTATATAGCTACATGCATTTAACATTATATTGACAATTTATCTTGGAATTATACCTTTATTTTCTCCACAACGCTAGTACAGTGAAACCTCTATAAACCAGACACCCTGGGAGGTTCCCAGAGTGTCCGGTTTACAGATGTTCCACTGTAAATCAGACATATGACTACGCCAAGGTATGTGGCTGTGTTTTGCGAACTTGAACAGGCAAACATTATACAGTGGACCCTCTCTAAACCAGACACCCTGGGAGGTCCCCAGGGTGTCCAGTCTACAGATGTTCCACTGTAAATCAGACATATGACTATGCCAAAGTATGCGGCTGTGTTTTGCGAACTTGAACAGGCATTATCATCATACATATACAACAATGAAACCCATAAAATTAAGGATACCGGTGTGTCCGGTTTAGAGAGGTTTGACTGTAGTTTAAATACCGGTAAGTCATTAACCAGTCGTCTATGGGAAAAAATCCAATCTATCTTTACAATATTTTGCTTGTAATCATGCTAACCATAAATGTATTGACAATTTTCACATTATACATACATGTACATGTGCCACTATGTTTTGAAAACTATTTCTAAATCACAAACATTGTACACAACTGCCTGCGTTAATCTTTCCCAGATTATCAACGTTTCTGAACATTTGTTGGTAATGCCAACTCGCAATCAAGCAGCGTGATTGCATGCAATCAAGCAACTCGATTGGCTGAGCCTGAGCTGTGCCACAGCTCAGGCTCAGGCAATCAAGTTGCTCGATTGCATGCACAATATTCCAGTATTTGAAATAGATAAATTGACAAATATTGGCAGGCGGGTAGTGTATCACCATATTTTGACCATGACAAATTGTGACTCGCCATGGCGATGTCTGGTTTATTGTGTCGGTGGCCAGTGTATCCCCAGATCAGACTCTACATCTACAGTCTAATCCGGGCCTCGTTGTTCATTATTATGTGGGGGAATAATTATTCATGGTACTAAGAAAACCGTAAGCATCAAATTACATACATTGGTCATTGGCTACCTTATAACATTTGCAACAACTGTAGATATTGATCATTATCATGTCATGGCACCAGTGCAGGGCAGTTTATTCCAGGCCTAGGTTGTCCTTGTAATTTCAATTCTGATTGTACTGTGTTCCCACAGAAAGGTACAGTTCTGTATGTATATGGTCTTGTTGTTGAATGGACATAAACCCCAATCAATCAATATTGTCAGCAACTCGGTAATAACCTGGTGTGGCGAGGACCTGGCATCAGATCAGGATTATTCTGATTTAGAGGCTGAATATATATTTTTATGCCACCGGGTTTCGAAGAAACGAGTGGCATATAGTGTTTGGACCGTCCATCTGTCCATCTGTCCGTCCATCTGTCCGTCTGTCTGTCTGTCCGTCCGTCACACTTTTCGGTTAACCACTTTGTCACAGTTTCTCAAATATGCTGCAGGTGGCATCCGCGTTCGACAGACGCATTTCTTGTTTTTTATTGTAAATATTCAGTTCTGTTTTGGGGATGTTCCCCCCATTTGTGCTTGTACAGGTAATATATGGGATTTAGTACTAAACCATTTGACCCGGCCTTAAATGACCTTAGATGTTGATAGGCCGTTAAACCTCAACAAACAAACAAACAGCAACTCGGTAAACCATGATTTTGTTTGGCACTTCACATATCATCATTTGTAAATACTTGAAGCTTCAAATCATTGTCATTGTAGGAGAGGATGGCACTAGTACATCATTAATTTTGCAGCCTGAAATTGGTTTCACAACTCGTTCACTACACATGTGATATATACTGCAGGCATTAGAGGGCCGTTTCACAAACTTTGAACTACTAAAATGTTGTAAGTGCAAATTTAGGATCGTCTGGAAATTTCAATTGATGGATTTACATTTATTAAGCATAGGCTGCATTTGCAGCCTATGCTCAATAAATGTAAATCCAATAATTATTTACAAGAAAACGTTTACAGACTATCATAAGTTTGCACTTACAAACATTTCAGTCGTACAAAGTTTAGTGAAACGGCCCCCAGATCTGGTGATATATATATGTGGCTATGACTGAAGAAAAGGGAGCTTATGGCATTTGCGACCAATGTAGATGCAGATCAGTCTGATCAGGATATGCACTGATCGCCATTCAGTCAGTGGAGCACGTGACCTGCTTCTGATAAACAGAATAGATCCTTATCATGCTAGTTTGATCAGGGGAGGCCAAACTAGCTATTATATTAAGGACACCTGGCACTGCATCAGGATATTGTGGCTTCAGTACCGACAGGATTTTGTAATTTCAGTGCTCCCCTCACATGGGTGTATTGCGATCTGCATATGTTATTGATGTTAAATTGGTGTACACCCCTCTTCAATCAATCAATTGATCAATCAATATGCCATTATACCATCATTGTTACTGCTTCATTAGTATGAATATTTATTAATTTGATTCATTAACCAAATTTCTTGTTTGACCCTTCATGGATTCCGCTGGGGAAAATAAAACACTTCAAAAAAAATAAAACAATTGGCTATAAAAAAATACAATTTTTCGCGAAAAAAAAATCCAAATATTTTTTTTTTTTATTTCTTTTCCGAAAATTGTAATTTTTTATCGCCAATTGTTTATTTTTATTGCCAATTGTTTATTTTTATCTCCAATTGCGAAAGTGGCGATCGCCAGCGGAATCCCTGACCCTTATATACCACTCTTTGTCTGCATCGCTTAGTCATTC
This sequence comes from Conchocele bisecta, assembly GCA_029237695.1. Lineage (NCBI taxonomy): Eukaryota > Metazoa > Mollusca > Bivalvia > Lucinida > Thyasiridae > Conchocele > Conchocele bisecta. The sequence continues at coordinate 97,211,423 of CM055272.1, read as the reverse complement.
AGTAGAACACTGCCTTATTTGATCATTGTACAACTGAATCTCTGCAAATTGGACACGTTAGAAAACCTGTCTGGGTGTCCGGTTTGGCGAGATTTGACTGTCACATTTATTTTGCCTTATCACTGCCTTGCTTAGTAATATTTATGACCATAGCTTGTCTCTGTCTTTATGTGGGTCAAATGTCAATTGATCGTGGTCACAGTGACCTATATAATATCGCTATTACAGTTACTGATCAATTACTTTACAGTTACTGATCAATTACGGGAGAACAATAGTTTGATGTATGTTTATTAGAAAATAAATAACATTAATTAGTGATAACTGATTTGTCTATTAACTGATTCTGAAGTTACTTAACTTAACTCTCACTACGGTGGAGACGGAATTTTTCGTCTGCTGTTTTTCATTTTTGCTTTAATTCATAACAAAAAAACGGTTTTGACGGCACATGAGAATAGTCTCCAGTGGTGGAGACGATTCTCATGAGCTGTCAAAACAAGTTTTTGTCGAGAAATATTGAAAATAAAACATTTCCAGCAGACGACAAAATTTAATTCAGTGTAGTAAGGATTAAGGTTTTCTATTTAATTTGTGGGAATTGGATCAAAAAACCTTCCATACCATTCTCAATTTATTGGCTGGGGACCGTTCTATACTCCATGTCACCCCGACCTTGATCTACAGGTGCTGCAATACAACCAATGTGTTTCATCTAGTGACCATGATAAAACGTATAGAAATGTTTGCAAACTATATTTTATTTTCCAATTATAAATCCATGAACAAATATGTATATAGGTGTGTAGTTAACAAAATGTACATTTGAATTCTCTCACTGGATATTAAATACACAGTATCTATCTTCAATTAAATAATTTCTGTCAGTTATTTAATCCCATATTCCTACATGTACATGTATAATCATAATGTTTATACCATACATGTGAAGAATAACAGTTGTTCTGTATTAACAAGGTGCATGATCACGTGGTAATAACAACAACAACAGTGGCTGAAAGTGTTGAAATCTTGCCCACTCCAAAGTAAGTATTATTTGATATTTTCCTTAATATGAAACGGATTTTGATGAAATATGGCGCAGCAAACGCGTCTTCATGAGCTGCATTTGCTCATCCATGGAGTTCGGCACAGACTTATGTGGTTTTTGCGAAGAGTCGATTTCCATGTCTACCGACACGGAAATCGATTCTTCGCAAAAACGACAGAAGTTTGGGCCAAAGTACAGAGACAACCAAATGCAGCTTAACAAGACGCGTTTGATGCGCCATATTTCATCAAATCCGTTAGGTAATAAGGACAATATGAAAGAATACATACTTTGAACCAGATGGATTCTGGAAGTTTCGTACTTGTTGTTGTTTTTACCACGTGATCATACAGCTTGGATTAATGAAACACCCTTCATGTTTCTAACCAGCAATACAGTGGAACCTCTCTAAACCGGACAACAAGAAACATGTGTGATCCTGCTTTTGATGGGTTTCTTGGTGATTTATCTCCTGTGTTAATGCCTGTTCGTGATCGTATAGCACGAAACTATGGCTCGGAATAATCAAATGCCTGATTTACAGTGAAACCTCGCTAAACCGGACACCCTGGGAGTGTGCTATTTGACCAGGAGCTGTTTGTACACTGGGCACAAACCTCATAAAGCCCACTGCTCCTACGACAGTCGCGTTTGAGCTTGAGGATAGAGTACATGCTTACAATCTCGCAATCACAGGTACATAATGCTTGATTTAGAGATTAACGTTCAGCTACTATCACAAAAACGCTTTCAAAGGTTAAATTCAGTTCAACCGGGGACAAAAACAACCCCTTTGGCAAGCAATGGTCCGTCCCTATACAAGTACAGAGGTGGCCAGGCTAAAATCTTCGACTTGCGACCACGCCTCTTCATGTATTTGAAATGTTCTTTATCGGTCACCAGGGTAGGGTCCTGGTCGCTAGGCAGGGCCAGGTGTAACGGCGGGTCCTGTATATGCAACAGGAAGCTGAGTTCAAAACACTTGTTGGCGTACACGGATATCTGCCGCTGGTTCCCGCTTCCTAGGGACGTGTGTAGCTGGGCCAGCTCGTGATGCGTCTGAAAATGTATCACCGTTTCGAACCGACTATTCAGCCAATATGCCATGACATAATGGCGGCAAATTAATAAACTTCTATAGCATAGTTTTGGACAAGTCGGTGAGAAAATTATAATAGAGCAATGATGTTACATCTTAAAAGGTGGGAAACTAGTTGATTCTGTCATCTGTTGTTTTGTTATGCCCCACAACGATAGTGGAGGGGGCATTTAGTGTTACCATTGTCCGTCCTGTCCGTCACAAGGTTAACGTTTATTTGTTTGAGTTGGCGGCAAATTAATAAACTTCTATAGCATAGTTTTGGACAAGTCGGTGAGAAAATTATAATAGAGCAATGATGTTACATCTTAAAAGGTGGGAAACTAGTTGATTCTGTCATCTGTTGTTTTGTTATACCCCACAACGATAGTGGAGGGGGCATTTAGTGTTACCATTGTCCGTCCTGTCCGTCACAAGGTTAACGTTTATTTGTTTGAGCTTGCACTTCAATAATGTTAGGCAGCCATAATTGCACACTACCATAAGCCAGTGATGTACACTGTGAATCAAGTATACTTTGTGTGACATTGACCAACATTTGCATTAGTTGTGAACGGTAACACTTGCAATTTACTCCCGTACCGTCCGTAGACGGTATGGGAGTAAATTGCAAGAGTTACCGTTCGCAACTACACTTGCATACACTATTTGACTATTTCCCTTGGTTAACGTTTTTGTTTGAGATTGCCAAAGCGGTAAGTGGAACATCCGTGTTCAATGAACACATTTTCTTGTTGTTTATGTCTCTTATTTATCAGCACAAACTATGTTTTAGCATGTCAGGAGAATCTTCATTTCACCGAACATAAAATAAATCGCAGGTGATACAATTTAATTGAGCCTTTTAAAGGGTTATAGATTTATGAGTAAAGTACGATTTTGTCAAATGTCCGTGATAAGACATTCTAAGCGTGATCTACATTTGACAATTCAGTACTTCATTGTGCATGGTCTAAACATCATGAGGCGGTGGAAATGCAATGTACATGTATACACGACCAGCTGCATTGATTGTACCAGTGTTTGCTCAATGCGTATACAACATTCTGAGTAAACACTCGTATTCTTCTAACCCGAAATTTCTGTCTGTAACGCAGTGCGACGTGTATGTCACCCTGCGTTACAGACATAACTTTCTGGTTAGTATTATTCATGCAACATTGATTAGTGAACACTTCGAAAGGTGTTCAGGCCACATACTCGCCGACCATGGACGGTATTACTACTCACAGTAGTTTACAATAAATACGGCAGATTATAATTGATACACACCATGGGATTTTGTACCTCGGACATCTGCGTAATTTTATTAAATACGTTTACAAAAATTACAATATCTTTCATAAATTAAGTCAAAAGTTGATAAAATGTAATTCCGCATGCACACTGAAAGTTTTGTCAACTTTTGACGTCATTTACGGAAAATATTGCAAATTTTGTAAACGTATTTCATGAAATTACGCAGATGTCCGAAGGTACAAAATCCCATGGCGTGTCTCAATTAGTACCACAAAGACAATGTTGTCCAGGAAGTCTGACGTGTGCAGCGCCCGCACTTTCCGTAGTTGTTCCTTCATACAACAGAACGACGCAGACTCGGGCGCTTCTGGCTAATGGTAGAAACAGAATATACAGTGAAACCTCGCTAAACCGGACACAATTAAATCGCACGTGATCTTATTGTTGATGAGTTTCTTATCTCAGGTGATATTGTCTGTTCGTGATCGTTTACCACACAACTATGGCTCGGAATGATCAAATACCCGATGTACAGTGAAACCTCCCTAAGCCGGACGGTGTCCGGTTTAGAGAGGTTTCACTGTACTTACTGGCTGCTACAATATAATTCACTGCACATTGACAATGTTAACACAACATGTAGTAAATACTAGATATTGTTACTACATGTACATGTTGTGCTAACATTGCCGATGTGTAGCGAATGATATCGGAACATGTACTGGAATTGTATTAACGGACATTCATATGAAACGAACGAGGATGTGTGTGGTGTTTTACAAATACATATACATGTATTATATGTAGTTACTGTTATGTATTTACTAACATACATACACTGTCTACCTATAAGCCAGTATACACTTCTAGGCTGCTGGAATACACTGTATTTAAACCTCTACAATAGCAGCTACAGGGACACCTATTCCGGCCTTACACTGAATTACATATCCGTGCTTTAGATGCTTAGTATATAAAACTATAATCAAGAATAGTCGTGTTGTGTTTATTCATACCCATACATTCAAAACGTAACATGGTGTCAGAAGTTATGTCATAATACTTTGACGGATTCAATTACCAACGCTCAAGAATAAGTGACTTTCAAAAAGTGTGCTTTAAAAATTCTCGAAATGGAAAATTTAAGTGGTTCAGTACCATATATGAACTGGGACGCTGAAGACTTGGAATTCAGTTGGAAAAATTTCAACCAGCATGTGCAGTTTATATTCACAGGACCATTGAAAGACAAATCTGAAGCTGAAAAATGCTCATATTTGATGTTATGGGTAGGTGACAAAGGCCGAAGCATCTTCTCTACATGGAATTTAACCGGTGATGACGTGAAAACCCTGCAGAAATACTATGATGGATTTGAAGGCTATGTGAAACCGAGATCGAACGTGATCTACAACCGATACAAGTTTCAAAGTCGTACTCAGCAGAGTGAAGAAACCTTTGAACAGTATGTCACACAACTTCAAATACTCGTCAAAGACTGCAACTATACAGATGCAGATGAAATGGTGAGAGACAAAATCGTGTTCGGTGTACGCAATTCCAAAGTGAGGGAAAAGTTGATTAACGTCGGATCGACATTAACATTTGCACAGTCATTGGACATTGCCAGAACGTACGAACTCTCACAGGCACAATGTAGTGTCATGAAGGGTGAAGATCCAAATGTACACGCGGTGCGGAAATCAACAGGTAAACCGGTGCAACAGAGAAAATATCCTCAGAAAAAGCAGGATAACAGCTACAAATCGAACAAATGCCGAAATTGCGGATATCAGCATGAAGGCAGACCGTGTCCAGCGGCTGGACAGCAATGCAACAAATGCAAGAAATGGAATCATTTTGCGAGTGAATGTCGTTCGCAGAAACAACGACATCGCCCCCACAAGGGTAAGAGTAAAGTACACACCCTTGACGACAGTGACAGTAATTGCAGTGACAGTAATTACGTTGGGATGCTGACAGAATGGTCAGTAAACAAAATATCAGACGATTGGACGGTAGAAACAACTGTTTACAAGAAGCCAATGCTAATGCAAATCGACACTGGTGCAAAATGTAACGTGATGTCAATGGATGCATTTCAGAAAACAGGCGTGAAAACGGCATTGAAGAAATCAAATTCTCTGCTTACGTCATACAGTGGCCATAAACTGAAATCTCTTGGGACTGTCAAATTGCCTTGCGTTATCAAAGGTAAGACTTTTGATATTGACTTTCATGTCGTCAATGTGAAAGCGCCAACAGTTTTGGGTGCGAAAGCGAGCCAAGACATTGGTTTAATCAAACGTGTTGATCAAGTTGACCGTGTCACTGAAAATCAAAGTACCAAAGTACCAAGTGACATTATGAACTCATACAAAGATGTGTTTGATGGTTTGGGTTGTCTCCCTGGAACGTACAAAATCCAAATTGATGAATCAGTCAAACCAGTGATTCATGCGCCTCGGAAATTGCCATTAGCTTTGAAAGATAAGGTTAAGAAACAACTTAAGAAAATGGAACAATCAGGCGTAATTAAGAAACAATCAGAACCAACAGACTGGGTGAATTCAATGGTGACAGTCATCAAACCAAATAACAAGGTCAGAATTTGCTTAGATCCACGTGAACTGAATAAGGCAATATTGCGTGAGCATTATCCTATGAAAACTATCGAGGACATCATATCGGACATCCCAGAGGCAAAAGTGTTTAGCAAAATGGACGCTTCAAATGGGTATTGGCAGATTCAATTATCAGAGGACAGTCAGAAACTCTGCACATTTAATTCGCCATTTGGCAGATACAGTTTCACCAGGCTACCGTTCGGAATTAAGTCCGCTTCTGAGGTATACCAGAAAACAATATCCACCATGATACAGGACATTGATGGATGTGAAGCGATCGTCGATGACATACTAGATTTGGGGAAGAGACGTTCAGAGCATGATGCGAGACTGAAAAACGTCATGGACAGAATTCGTAAGTACAATCTGAAATTGAATGCAGATAAATGCGAATTCAGAAAAAGTAGTGTTAACTACGTTGGTCATGTTCTGACAGGTCAAGGTGTCAAACCTGACCCAGAGAAAGTTCGAGCTGTACAAGAGATGCCGCGACCCACCGATGTCAAGGAACTGAGATCCTTCTTGGGTTTTGTACAGTACTTGGGAAAATTCATTCCAAACATGGCTGAGATCAACGCGCCTCTCAGACAATTACTTGAGAAAGAGTCCCAATGGACTTGGAACACGAACATGAAAACGCATTCAAGGAGCTGAAAGACAAAGTCACAAGTTGTCCTGTACTGAAGTACTTCGACATGTCCAAACCTGTGACACTATCCGTAAATGCTAGTCGTAAGGGCCTCGGTGCAGTTATCCTACAAGAAGATCAACCCGTGGCAATATGCTTCAAGAGCACTTACAACATCACAGCAGAATTACGCAGTGATAGAACTCGAGACATTGGCAATCAAATATGGATGTACCAAGTTTCACGAGTATCTCTACGGACGTGAAGTGGTCTGCGAAACGGATCATAAACCGCTACACGCGATATTTACAAAGCTGTTACATCAGGCTCCACCAAGATTGCAAAGAATGCTACTAGACTTACAGAAGTATGACATTAAGGTCGTGTACAAACCAGGAAAGTTAATGACATTAGCTGATACGCTAAGCCGCGCGTGCCTGAATGAAACACGTGAAGACCTAGGGACATCTGACATTAACGTCAACATCCTGTCATACTTGCCGATTCCACAGGAACAGTAATGTGAAATTCCAGCAAGAAACTGCTGCAGATCCAGAGCTACAGTTGTTGCAACACACTGTACTACATGGATGGCCTGAGACGAAAAACGAAATACAGGCAGAATTACGTCCATACTGGAACTTTCGCGATGAAATATCGTGCATTGATGGACTACTGTTCAAAAGCCAGAAACTGATAGTGCCGAAAACACTACGCGTTGAAATGTTGAACACTATTCATGAGTCTCACTTAGGAATAGTTAAGTGCAAAGCTCGCGCGAGAGACACACTCTTCTGGTTAGGAATGTCTTCAGACATTGAAAACAAAGTGTCACAATGCAGCACTTGTGCACAAAACCAGAACAGTAACGCAAAGGAACCATTAATCAACATGGACTTACCAGACAGACCATGGGCACAGGTATCAGCCGATGTGTTCGATTACAAGAACAATCACTACCTACTCACGGTGGATCGATATTCAAAGTGGATCGAAATTTCCAAACTCGACAATTTATCAAGTGGAAATACCATTCACTACCTGAAAAGTCAATTTTCAAAGTATGGTATTTGCGATGAACTTTACTGTGACAATGCCACCAACTTTGTCAGTCGAGAATTTCGTGACTTTGCGAAGGACTATGGGTTCAAACTCGTAACCTCGTCTCCACATTACGCCCAATCAAATGGATTAGCTGAGCGTGCAGTGCAAACTGTGAAGTCGTTACTGAGAAAATCCAAAGATCCGTACATGGCAATGTTAAATTACAGAAACACAGCTATTGATGGCATAGGACTATCACCAGCACAAATGTTTCTCGGACGCAGACAGCAGCGCCATTGCTTCAACCGCATGTGTTAGCAGACGTTAAAAGCCGCATGCAATGTCGACAACAAACGCAAAAGCTACAGTTTTGACAAGCACAGTGGTCCAGAGTTTACAACCACTACAAACAGGAGATAATGTTGTCATGAGAAACAATGGTAAAAGCCAGTGGAAACCAGCAACGGTGATCAGCATCACAAACTCGCCTCGCTCGTATGTTGTGGAAACACCAGCGGGACAGAAATACCGCCGAAATCGCAAACACCTGAGAGCCACCAGAGCTGCATTTCCAGCTGCACTGTCCGAATCCGATGATCAGGATCCATCCGGACAGGTACCGAACAACGCCGGACACAACCGGAATAATGAAGACTCTACGCAGTCTGATCTGGAGATACCAGCACCATCAACTCGTGCAGTTCCATCTCCAAATTCACCTTACAAAACCAGATATGGAAGGGCAATAATAAAAACACCACTCAGATATCAGAGTCAGTGATTACAGCAGTGTTCTGTTATTTATGAAAACAGTGTAATGCTATCGGTGATAAGTTTTTAAGCTATTTAGTGTGCATAAAAATATGTGTTCTCTAAATAAGTTCCAAATATCACAAGTGTTTATTCTGTCTAGTGGATATATTTTAATAGTGCTTAAAGCAGAGTAAAAGTGAAAATTCTCAAAATTGGAATTAATGTGATTATCTGGAGCGCTATTCATTTCTCCTACTTTCCAAGCCAACAAGCCAGCCACATTCCATACAGGTGGATTAATGTTGTATATAGGTCATGTTATGCATAGTTCGCTTGTTTTAGTTTCAGCTGACAAACAATAATTAGACATGGCACATGTTTATTGTTCTAATCTTATGGATCAGGTCAGCCAATTAACTGTTAGACGTCAACACACCTGCAGATGAAACAATACAGACTGATACTGTTTGATAACAGGACAGTTACCTCCACAAGCTGACTCTAATAGGCTGCAGTATCAAATTACATGTGTTACCCACTTTCATGATATAGCCATGGTCAGTGAAGGCTGCACACCACTAATTTTAAGAGACAGAAATCCAGAACGCTGATCCTTGCATCAAGCTGACACTGTTAAAAGTTTTCGCTATAAAACTTTAATAAAGAAAGGGGGATGTTATGTATTTACTAACATACATACACTGTCTACCTATAAGCCAGTATACACTTCTAGGCTGCTGGAATACACTGTATTTAAACCTCTACAATAGCAGCTACAGGGACACCTATTCCGGCCTTACACTGAATTACATATCCGTGCTTTAGATGCTTAGTATATAAAACTATAATCAAGAATAGTCGTGTTGTGTTTATTCATACCCATACATTCAAAACGTAACAGTTACCTTCTAAAGTTAATAGATACTTGACAACTTTTACTATGTTGGGAAAGAAACAAATACATTGTACCCATACTTCAATTGATGCGAGTATGGCCGACGATGGAGTGTGGCATTTAGACACCAGTAATGAGATTGTAACCATACATGGAGATGATACCACGAGGCCGCGACTGGATACTTTGGACTTGTGACCAGTCTAGCTTCTGGTGTGCGAGCGCAGTCTGAGTTGGGACTACATTATACACTTTTCGCAATGACAATTTCAACAGTCTCAGACTCAAACCATTAATTATATAGGATTCGGGCAACTCTTTGGCAAATACTTATTTATGAATCCATACATGTATATAGAGAATAGTAGGTTAGTGCCGTGAATGGGAAAACATATCTGGCAAGGCTCAGGAAACGGGATGGGCGAGGCTCTGCCGAGCACATCCCGTTTCTGTGCCGCGCCAGATATGTTTTCCCATTCACGGCACTAACCTACTATTCTATTTATCCCGTCAACACCTACAAATGGCTGTAAAATGCAAAAATAGTATTGACTGGATATCAAAAATGTTTCACGGCACCGTGTTTCACGGCACATACGCACTGTGTTGACGGGATAAAACTGTTTCATATGAGACACGCCATGTAAGTTTGTACCTTCGAAAATCGCCGTTTACACGTTTACAAAATTTACAATATTTTTCATAAATAAAGTCAAAAGTTAACAAAATTTTCAGAGTACATGCGGGATATAATTCCACATGTTTCACATTTTGTTAACTTTTGACGCCATTTACGGAAACTAGTGTTAATTGAGTAAACGTATTTCATGAAATTGCGCAGATGTCCGAATGTACAAACTCACATGGCGTGTCTCATATGCAATCACATCCTTTCCACGAACCTCGATGTTGTTGAAACCCCGGATGCTGTATTCCCCGAGGGTCACGTCGATTTCCGGCTGTAGCATGTGGTAGGCCACGCCCTCTAGGTGCGTCTCACAACAACATTGCGCCTGTCGGAACGCGTCCTGTAGACATATGACCACATGTATCATGGGTTCGACAGTCAATAGTGGAAATATGTAGTGTATATATATACTATATACATTTCTACAGAAATACGCTTACTGACGTTAATTGTTCTCTCACAGTTACGTGCACCAGGAGTTTTACGTCAATAATTTCCTGCGAACAGGTAGATAATGCACAGAGACATGATCATACTTGTCTAACCAATAATATGAATGAAAATAATAATGTACATGTACTATAAATATTCACGATATACCGAAGAATGCACGCTCATCAAATGGTAAACATATTCATGACGTTATGTGACCGGCGTCCGTTAATATTGTTATTATTTTTGCCACCCTGGATGGTCCGAATATTGACAGTTGTGGCCATTATGCATGCTTTGTTTTACATACGCCTGCGCTATTAGGAATATGTGTCATGAACCGTGACGATGCTACATGTACCAGCCATCTTATGACACACATAGACAAGCACATTCTGTCCACCTCGTCATCTTTTCGCGTTTAATAGTAAAAAAATAATGGCGTATTTATTTTCGATTTATGAAATGATACGAGGGTTTCCGAGTGACAAGCATACTAAAACGACACTTGCCGTGCATGTATTTCTGGTAGTCGTGTACGGCGATTGTCGTGGGGTTCTTGATTTTGTCAAATTCGTTATTTTCTTGACACCAGGGTGTCCTGTTTAGAGGGGTTTCACTGTAAATCAGGCATTTGGTCACTATTAACCATAGGTGAGTGCTATGCGATCATGAACAGATATTACCATCTGGGATAAGCGACCAAGAAACCCATCACAAATAAGATATGTGTATTGGTGTCCGGTTTAGAGATGTTCCACTGTATGTTAATCTAATTATTACAATAATATCAACCCGATAAAACATGGAACATGAAAGATGACCTTTGCATTTCATACCATGATGATAGACAACAGCACAGAAACGGTCTCATCTTTGTTTTTGGCAGTGGACTCGAGGTAGGCGCTCTTCCATTCCTTGTCGTATAGCTGATAAAACCGCTCCGCCAGGTGTTTCGGACTGTATAAGTCCACCCTGAAACGCGGGCATCAGTCGCATGTTTACAGTGACATCAAATGTAAATTAAGTATGGTATTTATTGTTTCTAATGAAATCGGTAAGCTGGTTTAATAAACAACATAACATATACCGCATGCAGGCCCGTACGCAGGATTTTCTATTGGGGGTGCGTTAGGGACGAGCCCCATGTAGTGGCGCGAGTACGGTAGGCGTACTCGCGCCACTACATGGGGCTTGCCCCTGACGCACCCCCCTTAAATTTGTCAAACCTAGATGGCCTGAAATGCACTCTCCTGCATTTTATGTCATTTAAATTCGGATTTCAACGGTGGCATTTTCATGCAAATTACCTGTATATTAATGCATTTCAAGATTTGTTGAGATTACTGTTTGAAAAATAGCGGACCTCGGCGAATTTAGGGGGGTGCGTACGCACCCGTCGCACCCCCCCCCCCCCACCCCCCTGCGTACGGGTCTGGCATGGAAGAAACTAGAAATCGCATCCCAGATCAAACAGCAGATTACACATGAAATAGGAAACATATAAAATGAATGCAAACATGCGTCATATAACACAAAGACCAAAGCCCACAATAAACAAAGGTACCAGTAGATAAAAAATGTAAACATTGAAAACGGGTGTAAATAACCATGACGACAAATGTATCGACTTGGAACAGTCAAGGGGCTGCGGGGAGGCAACAATGTTTTTTTGTACCTTAGAAGATGTACGATATATCATGACATTTATTTTCAAACTTTACAATATTGTATGTAAATGACGTCGAAAGATGACGAAATGTTCATAGTTTTTCCTATGCATTTGCCTATGAAAACTTCATCATCTTTCGAATTCCGCATATGCTATGACCATTTCCGCAACTTTCGACGTCATTTACAGAAAATACCAAAGTATCCGGAAATATGTTTCATGAAACATCACACATCATGTATGTCCTGTGTTATCTTACTCTGGTTCCCATACAAGATGGGCGTTGTTGATGGCCTGCTCCAGCGCCGCGCTATCCACCTCCAGTGTACATTCCAGGAAACAGCGTGTACGGGGACTCCGTATACATTGGCTGTGGTCAGCCTCGAGACTGCCAGATCTGAAATATCATCATATCGTCTATCAGTGTATTACCAGACACAGATACCAGACACCAGTTAAATTTATCTGAATACAGTGACACCTCTCTAAACCTGACACCCTGTGGACCTCACAGGGTTTCCGGTTTAGAGAGGTTCAATGTAAATCAGGCATTTGATCAATGTGAGCCATATTTTTGTGCTATGCGATCGTGAACAGGCATTATGACATGCAAATAAATTACCAGAACATTCAAAAGTAAGATCAGATATGTGTTCGTGATGTCCGGTTTAGAGAAGTTCCACCGTCTGTTATTCGATCATGAACAGGCATTATGGTTTGAAATAAATTGCGAGGAAACCCATCATAAGTAAGATCACAAATGTTTTCGTGATGTCCAGTTTAGAAGGTCTCCGCTGTACAAGTTTAAACAATGCTCTCAGACTGTTATAACTTGTATGTTTCCATGTACTTGCAACACCAGACTCTCTTCTATTCGTATCTATGTATACATCCATATATCATTTGGAAACGTAAGTGTTCATATTATAATATTACTATATGTAATGTGCTGTTATAAGTATGTGTGTTTGATACATAGTGTCAGTCGAACATTACCTTAGCAATTCTTCTCTGGTATCCTGCAACAGAATATGTTTACATACAATGTACAAGTATTAGAATATATGATACCAACATGTACAGCAACATATACTCGTGTATTTACATGCTATTTCATTTGCGATATTGATGTTTTAACATTCAGTGAAAAGGTTTTAAATAATGGCCAATAAGTATATTTACTAATGTTGATAATTCCAAGTCTACATAAGTAACAACATAAACAAATCGGTTTACGTTATACGTGTGCATGCATATCACTGTTGTTTACGTTATACGTGTGCATGCATATCACTGTTGTTTACGTTATACGTGTGCATGCATATCACTGTTGTTTACGTTATACGTGTGCATGCATATCACTGTTGTTTACGTAGTGTGCATGCATATCACTGTTGTTTACGTTATACGTGTGCATGCATATCACTGTTGTTTACGTTATACGTGTGCATGCATATCACTGTTGTTTACGTTATACGTGTGCATGCATATCACTGTTGTTTACGTTATACGTGTGCATGCATATCACTGTTGTTTACGTTATACGTGTGCATGCATATCACTGTTGTTTACGTTATACGTGTGCATGCATATCACTGTTGTTTACGTTATACGTGTGCATGCATATCACTGTTGTTTACGTTATACGTGTGCATGCATATCACTGTTGTTAGCAAACGTGTTTTTTTCTGATTCAATGTCTATGCCAGTTATTTAGGGGTAAAACTTTACTTTATACCTTTGCATATCACTGTTGTTTACGTTATACGTGTGCATGCATATCACTGTTGTTTACGTTATACGTGTGCATGCATATCACTGTTGTTTACGTTATACGTGTGCATGCATATCACTGTTGTTAGCAAACGTGTTTTTTTCTGATTCAATGTCTATGCCAGTTATTTAGGGGTAAAACTTTACTTTATACCTTTAACAGTACTAGTTTATCCATCTCCATTCGTTTGTCTAGAGCAGTGATCATTTCCGTTAACTGTACTTCTTTCTCTTCAATGTTTTCCAACGTGTTGGTTACCATGTCCGTTTCTTGTTGTTGTCGACACGCCAGCTCAGACAGAATGGATTCCTTGCTCTGTTTTATGAGTCCAATAAACTCATCGAATTGTACTTCTATTGCTTCAGCCTTCTTTTTACAATGCGCCTGTATAGAGAATAGTAGGTTAGTGCCGTGAATGGGAAAAAATATCTGGCAAGGCTCAGGAAACGGGATGGACGAGGCTCTGCCGAGCACATCGCGTTTCCGTGCCGCGCCAGATATTTTTTCCATTCACGGCACTAACCTACTACTCGTCAACACCTACAAATGGCTGTAAAATGCAAAAATAGTATTGACTGGATATCAAAATGTTTCACGGCACCGTGTTTCACGGCACATACGCACTGTGTTGACGGGATAAAACGGCATTTAACGTTGGATACAGTCAGAATACAATACAAATACAGTAAGTTTTAGCTTGATACGATAATACAATGTTGGTCATATGTACGTAAACCCAGGGACCATACATACTTTCATCTTCGTCCCAGGTAAAACTTACATTATAGAACAGAACGATAACGGATGTTTTTTTTATTTCATTAGAATATACACATGTTTACACGTTTACATAATCAATATACATATTAATTTAAGCATTGCGCTGTGAAAATTAATTTACTTTCACATTCAAATAGAGTGACAGCAACACACAAGTCATGTACACTGCCCAGAGTTATGAAGTTGACAAGACAAATGTGATACACATTATAGATGTAGAGGCATATATGTATCCCCAGTGCCTGACACGGCTGAATGTAAAGTAAATATTTGCATGCATTGCTGCAAGCAACTGCGTTTGGTTCGTTTATTATATTTCAACAAGCATTACCTTTATTTCTTCCAGATAATCTAGCTCTTCTGATGTTGCTGCCTCCAGATTTTTTATTTCATTTTCCAGATCAGATTTCTTTCTGCTTAAAGCTTTCTGAAATACAAAATGTGCATGTTAAACAGTATTTACAATTCTAATGTTCGACAAGGACAATAAGAACAAGCATTAATTATAAAATGTTCCCGAAATGGTTTATTCGAAAGAAATTAGCATGACAAATCCCATGTTGTATATTTACTGGTGAAATGTAAATTAGTGAGTGGTACGTTACCCGGCGTTTGAAGTAGACGTCATCTAGCGATTCGACTGCGTGTCCTCTATGGTCCGCAACTATACAGTCGATACACACGACATCCCGACATACGCCACAGTATGCTCCAAACTCTTTCTGATGTTCAGGACAATGGTTATGCTTTTGTGTGGATGATACTTCTTTCTCTTTCGCCAGTTTTGCGTTGTGGCGTTCAACCATTCGTCTAAAATATGTATTAAAACTGCCGCAATAACTCTTATCACTGATGAAACATATTGCTAAACGAAATGTGACTATGGTGACTATATACTCTACGTGTACTTGTTGCATGAAGAAACAATATACATATCTATACTTATTACATAGCTCATCGACAATTGAATGCAGTACCTGGCGAGTTATCATTCATGTTGGCTGTGGGTGATACATTTTGTTCACAAACTCTCCACATTAAGAACAATTGGTGTATGATTTTATTCATGTACGACAGTGTTCATGCATACATGCACTAGAGCACAAAATGTGAATTTGATGATACTTTTAATCAACATTGTATATAAAACTGTTAATTCGCCAACGACGTTCATTGTAAGGTACACGCCAATAACTTCAATACAACAATACATATTCAGTTGGTGCTTATGTATTATGCACACCATGGAATAGAGAGCTACGATGTGTGCTGTATGCTGGTTGCATCTTAGCTGCATGTTCTCATGTGCCGCCTTACCACTATTACCTGTACTCATGGTGATCAAGCTGCATGTGAAGCACAAGTGTCAAACAGACGAGTGGAAATGTACAACGCGGAGCATTGTAATCATACAGCTCAGAATGGTATTCACACACGGACTGTGTAGATAGACCCGATAAAGACGTATTATTTTTAAAGAACATTATGTAATACAATAACCACCAGCCTTTGTTGGATTCTGAAGATTGTTCACTCGACCGACAGGTACCAGAACAATGCTGCACGATTTAAAAGTGCAACAAGGATGTAAACATCTTATTTATTCACCCAATTATATAATTTGACACAACATTGTATTATGAGGATATATATCAATTACATATTATCCAAACAGCCCGGAATCGTTGCATTAGTCACGGATTACTCTGCTGTCACATGGATACTCACATACAGTGGTGTCAGCGTGGAAGTGTACACACGAATGAACACGATAGGTTGGAACCAACCTGTCGCGTTCGTTCGTGTGTGCACTTACACGCTGACCCCACTGTAGGGGTGTTCAATAACATGTCTGCCTTATTGTTGCGTTTTCACATCGTTTCAGTATGTACCCTGTATCCACCGAATACCATAACATACACCGGCATATGAAATACTCTATATGACCGAAAAATCACCACTTACTGTGAGCTTACATGTAAGCTCACACCACGTGATGAGTTTTCGGACATAGAGATGATATGATTGCGCTTCGTAATCTATCAATCAAATTTGCTATCGGACAAAGCATATAATTCATTCTAACACGTACCTCAGCAATCGATTACTAGGCAATCCGTCCAGCTGTTTACCACCCAGTGTGACCTCCTCCCGGCACACTGGGCAATCGAAGGCGAGATTGGTGGCCGTCCTGTTGACCAGCCCCTTCTGTATCCGCTCGGCCAGGCAGCCCCGACAGAAGGAGTGAGTGCAGGGCAACATCAGCGGCTCCTCGAACACATCGGCGCATATTGGGCAGTATAGCTCCTCCTCCAAGTCGTCCGCCATTGTCGCGATCGCTCAGGTTAGATGGTGTTTGATTCATATGCCTCTTGAAAAAAATACGCAGTTTACAGATGGTATGACCTGTTTGTCGTGTTCGCTCTGGCTAGGTGCAGTTCATATCGACTTAATGCTTAACTTTCTCAATTCAATTTAAAGTATTTGTATGTCATTTAGGCTGCTGAAGGTGCATTTAGTGAAATGAAATAAATATAGCAGTGCAGTATGGAGTCTGGCTTAACAATGAGAAATAAACATAGCAGTGCAGTATGGAGTCTGGCTTAACAATCTCATATGAGAAAGACTTATTAATTACAAATGCACGATTTGGTAAATTACGTCCAGACAGTAAGATGAACGACAACAGTCACGTGAGTGACATTTTGCGGCAGAAAATGAAACACACACGATGTGATGTCAATAAAATCCATAACGTTATCTAAGAGTGAGAGGCAATTATTTTCTGGAAACTTAACACATGATTACTGATTTCATTATCCGGTTACGAAATAGCATTACAAATATTGCATAAAAGCTTGTTATAGCTTGCCGGTTTAATTTTATTCATAAACATATTAAATACCAGTTAACACGATATTTTACACTCGTACAATACTAGCTTACATGCATCATGCATATGCACTTAATTGAACATGCATGTATATACGCACATATAAAATAGCTATATACAGTGGGGTCAGCGTGTACGTGCACACACGAACGAACACGACAGGTTGGTTCCAACGTGTAAGTGCACACACGAACGAACACGACAGGCTGGTTCCAACCTGTCGTGTTCGTTCGTGTGTGCACTTACACGCTGACTCCACTGTGCATATATATTTAATAGCCTGTGCAATATGTATCTATACATATTCTTAGATGTATATTTCTCCGATGTGACAGATACTTATTCATATAAATAATATTGAACATACCTTGTAAGTGATCCTCCATTAAACGAATAGTCAATGAAGCGTCCTTCACAACAATGAGGGATCTATCAGTATTTACCTGACACAGGTGTGTATGTGTACACAGTGTAGGGAGCGATTACTATACTTGATATAACCATATTCTATATGCATAGCATGGCGGAATCGATATTTAGTTATTGGTGATAAGAGCGGCAATGAAAATGAACTAGAAAGGCAATACATACATTGTTGCGCCCGCCGAGGCATTTGATAGCACTAAACGAGTTTTGATAGTACATGTATACCAATGTGCCCACTATATCGCGCTGTCTACAAGCGGGCGCGTCAATAAGAAATGTATTTTGACATTGTCATTGGGCACAGCGGTCGCACGTGTTGTACATAGAATGAACATATGGATAAACACGCATGTGAAGTTTCGAGTAAATTGGCAATGCGGTTTCAGATATAGTGTTGTTAAAAACTTTAATCTAAATCCAAATTTTTTAAAAATAAAATTTCAAAGTAATTTGACCTTGACATTGTGCACAGGAGCCGCACTGGTTAGGCATACATTGTAGAAATGAAATATAATGGATGATGTTAAACACACATGTGATGTTTCGAGTGAATTGGCGAAGCGGTTTCAGAGATATACATTTAGTGTTGTTAAAAACTTTAACCTAAATAAAAAATTTTTTTAAGGCGGACGCACTAACTGTATGGACGGACGGATGTACGTACGTACGTTCGTACGTTCGTACGCCAATGTGCCGACTATATTGCACTCTTTGCAAGCGGGCGCGACAAAAACTATCGTATCGTCCGTAGTTACGGACGCTTCGGGAGTTTTTGCAGAGTTACGTGTCCGCAACTACTTGTACTTTCTCTGACGTTCCATTGATTAAACGTAGACATAAACAATTCCGCGTTCTTTTCAATGCAAACAATGTTTTTTTTATTAGCATAACATGATACCTAATAATTCAACATGTAAGACCTTGCTAAAAGAAATATAAAGAATCTATACAGTTCTTGTGATCCCATCTAGGTTGCACCTTGTCTGGAACCTCTCTAAGACGAAAAACGGAGTCGCTTTGCAAGCATACTTTACTGGCACGCGATTGATCGTACATCTCAGAATCCCGGGTTGGCACCAGACTCCAGACTACCAAACGGCACCCCAAGGCGATCCGGCGTGGCTCCAACCTTACAACAAGCCAAACTGATCTCGAGTGTATAATTATCGCTAAGCGAGCAATGTGTACACTCGTTAGACAGACCTAACACACGGTCTTACATATTCCCGGGATTAATGTACCCAGCTTGTCTGGCTTCAGCCAGCTAAAACTAGTAGTATTTATCAACACGTCCGTCATACCGACGTGAACCCGAGGAACAGGTCATATCGTTACAAATCGCCTCGATTGAATTTCCGACAATATGACACGTATACTCACAATCACGTATATTATGTTGCTATACTATTTTATTAAAAGTACACTGTGCATCGAACATCAGTATTGCGTGTTGGAAGATGGCGCTCTCATCGAAGTTTAACACTCATCGGCTTGAATGGTTAACTGTATATTTTCAACAATAGTTGTCAGAAGACAACAAAGCTCGCCTGTTGGCAGCCTTCACTAATAAACATGACTATTATATAACTTGACCTTGGTTTAAGGGGTGTGCGGTGGACCTTGACATTGGGGGCAGTGATGGAAGGTGGGTCGTGGATTTGCTATAGCACGATATATCATATTAAAATGAAAGCATGTATGAAATGCGCTCCCTGAAAACAAAATTTAACCCAACGTTAAGTTCATGAACACACAAAGTTGGTGCTTTTCTACAGCATGATAGCTATTCACATGAGGAATGCATGTATGAATGTGCTAAGTTTGTGACATTGACCTTGGGGAAAAGGGTGTGGGTGGGTCATTTGCTGTAGCACAATAGAGGATCATCAGATGAATGCATGTATGAAATATCAAGGCGTTCCCTGTAAAGAAACAGAAGTTATAAAAATACATTTACTCCAACGTTAAGTTTATGATGTTGGTCTTGGGGAAAGGGGTGGGGGTGGGTCATGGATTTGCTGTAGCACAATAGAGCATCATCAGATGAATGCGTGTATGAAATATCAAAGCGTTTCCTGTAAATAAACAGAAGTTACACAACATTTACCCGAACGTTAAGTTTATGAACATGCTAAGTTTGTGACCTTGACCTTGGGGTATGGGTTGGGTGGTGGGTCGTCGATTTGCTATAGCACGATAGAGTATCATCAAATCAATGCATGTATGAAATATCAAGGCGTTCCCTGTAAAGAAACAGAAGTTATAAAAATATATTTACTCCAACGTTAAGTTTATGATGTTGATCTTGGGGAAAGGGGTGGGGGTGGGTCATGGATTTGCTGTAGCACAATAGAGGGTCATCTGAGGAATGAATGTATGAAAAATTAAGGCGTTCCATGAAATGAAACAGATGCTATAAGACATTTACACCAACGTTAAGTTTATGAATGTGCTAAGTGTGTGACATTGACCTTGGGGAAAGGGGTGGGCGTGGGCCATGGATTTTCTATAGCACGATATAGTACCATCAGATGAATGCATGTATGAAATACCAAGGAGTGTCCTGTAAAGAAACAGAAGTTACACAACATTTACCCCAACGTTAAGTTCATGAACATGCTAAGTTTGTGACCTTGACCTTGGGGTAAGGGTTGGGTGGTGGGTCGTGGCTTTGATACAGTATGATAGAGGGTCATCTGAGGAATGCATGTATGAAATATCAAGGCATTCCATGAAAGGTAACATATGTTTTAAGACATTTACCCCAACGTTAAGTTTATGAATATGCTAAGTTTGTGACATTGACCTTGGGGTGAGGGTGGATGGTGGGTCATAGATTTGCTATAGCACGATAGAGTATCATCAGATGAATACATGTATTAAATATCAAGGCGTTCCATGAAAGGAAACATATGTTATAAGACATTTACGCCCAACGTTAAGTTAATGAATGTGCCAAGTTTGTGACCTTGGGGAAAGGGGTGGGGGTGGTCATGGTTTTGCTATTGCATGATAGAGTCTCATCAGATAAATGCATGTATGAAATATGACGGTGTTCCCTGTAAATAAACAGAAACATTTACCCCAACGTTAAGTTTATGACTATGCTAAGTTTGTGACCTTGACCTTGAAAGGAAACAGATGTTATAAGACATTTATCCCAACGTTACGGTAGTAGGTCATAGATAGATACACTCAGCTTGATGATAATTGCTTCATAAGAGTGATGTGATATATGAATATAACATATATAAATATTGTCTTGTTGCTGTATACTATATGGTTCATTGAGTTGCCATCTCGGCCATCTTTGTATGTACACGCCATCGTACAGTTTCACTGCTTACTTGTCACTGGATTTGATAGCTAATAACAGAGTACAGTAGTGGGTATATATGGTACGTGTTGTGTGGTTGACCAGGTAAGAATGATACACTGTGCTCTTTTCTGTGTATGAGGCTATCTATAATGGTGGTTCATGTTGCTAAAACCACAGGCACAAACCTGTCCAGAAAACATACATATTTTACAGTTTGGTGTAATATAATGGATAGGAGCCCGTTCTCCCGCGTTTTCTACATGTCATTAGCTACATTTTATCATAAGTTTTACCTCACATTTTAAGTTCTTGTGTCAAACGGTAGAACAGGTGAAACTGGCTGATGGCTGGAACACACAAAAATGGCCGACTTGGCCACTCCATGTGCCGTATAGGATACAGTAACGAGGCAGTATTCATATATATGTTATCACATTTACGAAACAATTACCTTTGACTCAAACGATGAGCATGTATAGAACGAGTCCTTAAGTTTATGAATGTGCTAAGTTTGTGACCTTGCCCTTGGGGTAAGGGTTGGGTGGTGGGTCATGGATTTGCTACAACATGATAGAGGGTCATCTGAGGAATGCATGTATGAAATAACAAGGTGTTCCATGAAAGGAAACAGAAGTTATAAGACATTTACCCCAACGTTAAGTTTGCGGACGCCGACGCCGACACAGACGCCGACGTCGACGCCGACGACGCCGACGACGCCGGGGGTATGTTATAAGCTTTTCTGCACTTCGTGCAGGCGAGCTAATAACGAGCTGCCTCTGAGATTGAAATTCCAAACTGTCACCGTGGATTTGGAGTTGGAAGATTCTTGAATATCGAGCCAGCTTTGAAATCGATATTCGAAATTACCTTTTTATTTGACTTTGGATTTCGAGCCAGGGACGTTTTAATACCGAGCTGGCTCTGAGTTCGCTATTCGAGCAGATTGGAGGCATGTATTTGAATAATTTCGAGCTGGAGTGTTTTAAATTTCAATCTCGGAGATAGATGTGTAGACGCTGTGAATACTGCACGGATGTAAGTAAGGGAACATGATGGACGTATAAACGTCTTAATGTACCTTTCCTTAACAAGTAACAGAAATACAATCCGATACATCAACTCTTAATAGCTTAATGTACAGTGTGTGGTATATGAATGAAAATTCTCTAATTTGTATAAACGTTCGAGCTCATGCTTATATGCGATTATACTGTTCCAATATGACTAGCTCAAAGTTCATGTCATTCACACATTTGATTTATTAGCGTCCATCGCACGTTCATTGGTTGGATGACTATGTACATTTCATTGCATACATACGTGCTATCCAACTTTGTATAACGTAGAAATTGCGATTACCTCCGAGTCAATAGTCAGCGATGGCTCCATGCTCTTTCTTGATGAATGCCGCAATTTAATCGCCCTCCATATTCTTGCCTTCAGTGCGAATATCAGAAACATAAACACACCTTGTAGACATCCCACTATGATAGACACATTCCACAGCCAAACCCAGTTGGTAATCGAGGCCAAAATAGCGAGTGTACCTGTCATCCCCATCGCGACTGCAAGCTTAAAGTAAATGACACAGAACCTAAGACGATCGTTCCTTCTGGCATTCGGATTAGTCCTGCGAGATGCTATCGAATGAACAGTAATGACGAACGCAATTATGTTAAATGTCAGTGATATTATATAAGGGGTTGAATAAAAAACCATGATCGCTTTGGAACTCGCCATGAAGCAGAAACCGTATTCGCCATAATGTGTTGCTAGTACCGTGTCTGTGTTATCAAGGACGATACATATGGCCACTATTGCAACCGGGACTCCCCAGCCGATCATAGCGTAAACCAGATATCGATTACCACACGCACGTATTTTGCTACTGACTGGATTTGACGATACGAATGTTCGCGTCATGTCGAACGCTATTACACTCATCCATGAGAATGACGATAGCGCAGCTAGATGAAGAACTATTCCCACAATTTTGCACATCAAATCATTGTTCTGCGTTTGCAAAAGACTCGTCACCTGCACGACGATCAGTGTGGCCGACATGGACACCAATGTCCTGCCATGCAGGGTGTGTACCGATGCTGACTTCACATAAATCACAATGGTCAGTACGAGGGCGATGATGGACAATGATGTTGCGCAATATTGTAAGATACGGGATGTGCGATCATAGATGAAGGCTACATTAATTGGGCCACCTGTTAATGGGATTTCTCTTAGACAAACAACTATTTTGTTATTTCTGATTTCATATTCCTCTCGCGGAAGAACCTGTCCAGTAGTATTGATCACAAGTGATCCATTTCTGATCCAGTACTCATTCGCTTCTAACGGAACCATGTCGCATTTTAGGTAACTGCAAATAATTATATCCGATGCGATGAACTTACTTGAGTTTGCGTCAGTACGCAGTATAAATCTAGAGTTATTCAGGTTAAACGCATATTCCGTTTCGTTCATAACATACACAGTGGTGTTTACCACCACCACCTCCATATTGTGGTAAGCAACTGTTGTATGTTCATCAGAGCAATGCAAGTCTATGTCCGGAAAAATATTAGAAATCGTCATAGCAAGAATTTGTAATGGTTGATAATGATCCGTACCAAGCAACGTGTTGAGTTTTTCTATGACTATAACACTATCTGCTAAGTGAACCTTGTTAAAGACATACGTAAGTTCTAGTTCTGAATCTGTTGAATTTTCAGTCACATTATTAAATGGCAAAGTTATTTCACCTGAACCAGATTTGATAATGTCTTCTACAAATTCTGCAATGATCTCACGAATGTCGGATGTATTCATTGCTGGATCTAAGATATTAACCAGTATGTTAATAGTAACTAATTCATCCAACTCATTGTTGAATACGGGTAAAAATTCTGGGCTATTTACAACGTACATTGACGCATCGTGCACACATTCATTACCGACAAGCACCTCTCCTAGAGGACATATATGTTGCTTACAGGACAATGTGATAAAATCAAAACAAAATCCTTCTTGACAACTACTATCCTCCAATTGATGGACAAGTCCACTTTCAGAAAATAGAGAGAATCCAATTATAGCACTGAAACCAATATGTAGTACAACTGATGCAGTGTGAGTTGGAAACACACTCGGTGGTGCGAACTCTGGCCACGCACCACCGTGAGCCTGGCCAGGTAATGTATGCATCGATGACTGACTAAATGCTCCGCCAGTGGACGGATAACGGTCATAAATATGGTGCACAACCTGAATATGTTCATGCCTCACCGACACATTACGATCTTTGCAGAAGAGGCAGTGAATATTACGGTACGTGATGCGCTGATGTATAACTGGAGCGATATACAGATGACAAAGGAATGCATCATTAATTACACCCGACTTATGTGTATCAGCATCACATACATCGTTCACCTGCATAGATGTACACTTGCGTAGTTTACCGTAATGCTGCCCAGGTTCAGTAACGGATGTTCTGCACCGATTGACAAGTGTACGATTTAGAGTCTTCTGATGGAGAACAGATTCGTCTACATCAGCTGGACACACTGCTGATGCGTCCCATAGTCGTATATCCTTCTGTTCCATACCGTGACAGATTGCACAGAATGGATTTCTAAAAACAATTTGCAATGGTGATACTAGTTTGTATGAAGCTGGAATCTGTTCAAAGATACTGGTTGAATGTTCACACTGACGTATCAAATTCTCACTGCTCCCTGGTGGACACCTGCTAATCATATAATACGCTTGTCGTCCGATTTGTGTATTGATGTTGATACACGTACTATACTCAGCCATTAAGGAAATAAATTTGGTTTGCATGTTGAATTTCTTAGATTGAATATACCACTGATGCGCCGCCATCAGGTTGGCTTTGGTAACTTCCTCATTGTCGGTTTCGAACACGATTTTAAAGGCATCTACGCAACAGTCATGGAAAATAATGCATTCCTTGTCACAATAGCATTCTCGTTCAGTATGCACCATGGTAACAATTGGCCGAATACCATCACAACGGAATTCGTTAGCAACAGGTACTTCCTTTCCTAAAAACTTAACGCGTATAAACTTAGGTTGAGGATAAACGTATTTCAGC
Organism: Conchocele bisecta; assembly: GCA_029237695.1. Taxonomy (NCBI): domain Eukaryota; kingdom Metazoa; phylum Mollusca; class Bivalvia; order Lucinida; family Thyasiridae; genus Conchocele; species Conchocele bisecta. Next base: position 97,185,986 of record CM055272.1, on the reverse strand, counting down.
TTCTCAAAATTGCCGAACTGAAGTGACGGTCGCTTGTTTCTACTGTCACCTTGTATGTCGGGTACAACCGTGTAGTGTTTGGTGTCGGAATCGTTCCATGTCTGAAGGGCAGATTCGATGTAACCGGCGTAAGCCTTCTGATCCCACGTCGTAGTAAATTCGGCGAGACCAAGCCATATGATCAGTGCTGCAAGATAAAGTATTGTCAATTTAATAATAATGTTTTGATAACTTGTAATACATATTAAAGTATCATCGAAAACGAATATACATACACGATGATTGTGAGGTATAATAAAGAAATTACAAGGGCTGGGATTACAAGTTTGGATTAATCTGCCATCATATCAATAAACAATGCAAACAGTACAATCTACCACATTATATATACAGTATTTAGTACTGATGAAAAAGGTTTCGTAAATAAACTCCAGCTTTATTATATTCCAAGATAGCACACATGTTTCATTATGAACTTAACCCTTTCAACCCTATGGAACTGGAATGGACTGTGATATGCTAATGTTCCGACCAATCCAATCCAATGGTCACAAAATGATTTTCAGATTCGTCCATTTATGAAAAGGGGGTGTTTTTGTTCTAAGAAATATGAAAATTACTTGCAAAAAGTGCAGATCCTGATGAGACGGCTCGTTACGAGCCGGCTCATCTGGATCTGCACTGTTTGTATAAACCGCTATAGCGGGCTTTCGGGTTCAAAGGGTTAAGGTTACAGCGATTACATGTGCATGTACATATAAATACCTAGATAATACAAATACACGTTTTTCCGGTGCTATGGAATTATTATGTGCGTAAATATTGATTCGGATAATCAGGATCTGGAGTTTAAAAATTAATATTACAATAAATAGCAAGTATGTGTAATGAATGCATCGTAGGATTATATAGCATTTACATAAATCTGACATCAACTGTAATTTAATAAAACCAAGTATATATACATGTACATGTATGTTCAATGAAACTATTGAAAAGCTAGCAGCATATTTTTATACTTACATATTGTGTTGAAGATACTTAAATATGTTGCCATCTTTCCAAATTAGAAATGTACAGACTGATAATCGAACTGTCTTCTAAACGATGTGCATTCATATCCGGCCGCTTGTATCATACAGACGATGTACGTGCACATCTAGACCATAGTAGCAGCAGTTACATTTTGAATTGTTTAAAATGTTGATGCCAGCTATCAGTTGATTGAAACCACGTGTATGCATGGACTCACGAGTCCCATGATGCTTATCAGTTTTCGGTAATCAACGTAAGAAGAGCAAAGCTAACGATACGCAAGTATGTGCCTTTATTTTAATGGTTATAATGTACCAAGGACAGCGTGAAGCTATCAAAACAATCGCGCGTAACCGGTCACATTACGATTGTATGACCCATGATGATTGCATTGCGATTGTGACCAGTGTAAACACCGACCATGCTATTCGACCAGTGTAGATCCTGGTCAGCCTGTGCATCCGCACAGTCTGATCAGGATCTGCACTGTTCGCCATTTCGTCGTCTTGTCAGGTTTTACACCATGCATGGATATTCACGGTTCAGTACTCGCGAAATAAGTCATACAATGTGCTCGTCTCTGCTGTTGATTCGGCGTCTCTGGTTGTAAATTTGCCACGGGTTTGCAAAGGGCCCAAGCTTTGTATACTAGTGACCAGAATATATCGTGATCAAGATATGTGTGCTCTTATGAGATGGATCAAATTGTTATTCAGTTGAATAAATAATAACAAACGAATAATAATGAAAAAACGAATGTGGACTAGCGTAGGCCCTGATCAGGGACTACGCTGGTCACAAACGTGATACGGTACATTTTATCAACCTTCGAACATGCTGTGCAATTATTTCACAACATCCTTTATAAATAGGTCAACCATCATATCTGTAACGTTTAATATGGTTCTAAAGTGCTCTGTTCACAAAGTAAAACCTTCCCATTAATGCATGTAACTATGGTTAACGTCTAAAATGGTGACTTGATAAATTCACTACGTGTTTAAAAGCACTGTATCTCAAATGAGACACGCCCTTCATAAATAAAGTCAAAAGTGGACGCAATGCGGCATGTACTCTGAAAATATTGTCAACAGTTGACGCTATTTACGGAAAATGTTGTAAATTTTGTAAACGCGTTTCATTGAAATTACTCAGATATAATTCCAGCACACAAATATTTACACAATTCCCTAACATTTGATTGGTCCGTAGCAAGTCTCCGTCCAAAATTTATATCCCAGTAAACTCCAATGCCGAGCTACTTTCCGTAACCGTGAGGCGCAGTTAAAATAATTCTTAAGAAAATTATAAGGAATGAATGGCCTTTTTGTTGAATTTATCGGGGATATAAACTTGGAAAAGTCGCGGGAATACTGGACGAAGGCCGGACGATTCCCGCGACTTTTCCAAGTTTATACCCCGATAAATTCCACAAAAAGGCCATTCATTCCTATAATACAAAATCGCAGGGCGTGTCTCAAATGTGGTTTGTTTCACCCTATGGGCTGCAAGTGGCGTAAATCAACAAAGCGTACCATTTTACCATTTTATTCTGTGTGTTATTCAATTTATCAGGTAACGAGCTTTGTATTGGCCGAATAGGTACTGACTGATAACATATTGCTGTATCACGCATTGACCTGATGCGAATATGTGTGTTACGATAAATTGAGAACTGGCGTTTTACTGGTCGAACGGCGTCACATTGCATTACCGAATTACGTCAATGGAATGACGTCACGGAAACAAGTCCTCGTTATTTTCACCGAAAACAACGTCATACTTGTTCATTATGTAGTCAAAAACGATTACCTGCTACATATAATACCATGCTAGTGTATTTTGATATCAAGTTGATCAAGCTCGACTTCGGAAACGGTAGGAATTCCTCGGCGAGCCTCGGAATTCCTACGCGTTTCCTACCCTTGCCTGCTAAACTTGATATCAAAAGACACTAGCCTGGTGTTCTCCATATATGAAGGTAAATGTACTACCGTAATAACTATAACAAACAAGGGAGATAATTTAATTATGTATTTCCCCTATTACTATACCAGGAAGCACAATTTGTGCAAACTAATTCACAGAGAACGGACTGCAATAAAATGACCGCTGGACTGCAGTCTTTGCGAGATAATCGCAACCGGGAGTGTAGCAGACTCAAGTAGACTGATTACAATCTATGCTGCTTGTTAGAAGCATGGCGGTTGTTTCATTGATGGAATCGCAGACAATGCAGATCCTGATCAGACTGTGCGGATGTTTAGGCTAATATGGATCTACACTAGCCGCAAAACCTTTAAGTCCCATTGTCTCGTCACAGCCACATTTAATATAATAAAACAGCACTGCAATATACAGTTGAAGTCGTGTTTGGCGATGGTTATGGATCTCTTGACAATGTCTTGTAGTTTCACTAGTTTGTTTACTAGTTCTGAACGGTAACTCTTGCAATCTACTCCCGTACGGGAGTAGATTGCAAGAGTTGCCGTTCGCAACTAATTGTTTACTTAATAACGATCAACATCCATATTGTCCTTTGAACACATTGTAGCAAGGAAACTGGAAACGAACTATACTACCGCCTGTGCTAATCTTGCCAATATTTGTTGTTTATTTTTTCAAAATACTTGAGTATTGTTCTTGAAAGCAAGCGGCATGGTTAATTGAGCCTAAGTTGTGCTCATATAATCAAATCGCTTGATTGCGAGTTTGCATTGCCAATACATGTTCAGAAACGTTGATACACGGTGCAAGATTAACCCTTTGAAACCGAAAGCCCGCTATTATATAGCGGTTTATGAAAACAGTGCAGATCCAGATGAGCCGGCTCGTAACGAGCCGTCTCATCAGGATCTGCACTTTTTCAATGTAATTTTCTAGAACATAAAACACCCCCTTTTCATAAATGGAAATGGAGTCCGAAAATAATTTTGTGACGATTGGATTGGTTGCAAAATTAACATATCAAAATCCATTCCAGTTACTTAGGTGTGAACGAGTTAACACAGGCGGATGTGTAGTAGGACCAATTCGGACGAACATAGAACACTGGATATCGCACCGTCGTTTCTCCGCCGCGTACGGACGAAAATTGAACGCCTTACTTCTCGTATATATGCTGTATAGAAACGAAGGGACGAGCTCCAATGATGTTGATTTTCATCTCTACATGACGTGGAAACGAAAACAAACTAAGAGACGAGACGTCCTGAATAAGGCACCATACAGGAGAGTGTGGATATAGTGACAGCCTACGAACGGGAAAAACATGTACACATGTGAATACGTGCACAAAATAATGCAACTTGAAATAAAAACATTTCTGTCACCGTTGTATGTATGTATTCAAGAATAAAGGTAACAACATATGTCGGGGTTGTCCTTATTCTTGCGTGTACAGCGGTCGTTAACTCAACGACAGACTGAAATGGAAAGAAACACAGATTCATGATGCACATGTGTGGCTGTGACTGGAGAATGGGGCTTATGGTTTTGCGACCAGTGTAGATCCAGATCAGCCTGTGCATCCACACAGACTGATCAGGATATGCACTGTTCGGCATTCCATCAACGAAACACCGGTCAAGCTTGTCATAAGAAATATAGATCGTTATTAGGCTACAGGAGTGTTTCATTGGATCTCGTGCTGCATTGGTCACAAATCACATAAGCCCCATTTCTCCAGCCACATATCCAGTGTCGTCCACTATGCATGTGGGGATTGGTGGGTGGCATACACGAGGCATTACATATAAAACAATAAATGCCTAGATACTTTTTTACCGATATCAGTGAAAATTGAAACAACCCAGCAGCCCTAGTATCGTCATATATATTCAATGAAACCACTTTGCACAGGGCCATGATGAAAACACATTTTCATTTTTTTACATTAATTTTTTCAAAAAAATCCTGATTTCTTTGTTCAGTGTCATATACATGCATTTTCAATTAAACCACTATATACAGGGCCATGATGAAAACACGCTTTTGTTTTTTATAGTATTTTTCAACAAATCCTGATACGCCCGTTTAACTCTGTTCCAAAATGTTGGTATTACACACTAATTAAAGGTGTTATACCTATGACCTGGCATATATGCATCAGTTGTTGTTCCAAAATACATCATATCATATTTATAAATACGAGCAGCCATACATAATTTTGTATTAGCCGCCATTCAATTAATGCCGAAATTTTCGTTTTGGTAGCATGATGTTTGTATCACAACAATTTTACCGAGTTGACACTGTTATAGCTTATAGTCGATATCACGTAGTGATGATATGACAATTATATGTAATGGAGAGAGAGAGAGAGAGACAGATGCATGTACCTTGTTTCACCCGTTAGACTAAAAGCGAGAACAAATGCAACGTAGGTCCACACAGTGGGCATTAGGTGCACGCGGATGGCTGGTACACGGGTGATTCATGACGCAGTCGTCCTTGGTCGTGCAGTTTGCTGAAACTGTAGGCATACATTTACATAATCAGTAGCCGATTTCACCAAAATTGCAAAGTATGTATACATGTACTTATATTGCTAAGTACACTTTGAAGGATAAATTTTCAATTTAAGGATAACTTTATTATTTTTTATTTAATGAAATTAAATGTATTCTGACCAAATTATTATACTGAATGTATTACATTATCACAGCCATTTTGGCTGTGATAATGTAATACATTCAGTATAATAATTTTTCATATTTTTAATTATCAAATGTATAGATGTATATTTATAATGCATATAATAAATAAATAATGCATATATGTATACTTAACCGTTTCAACCACACAGGCCATACAGCCAACATTTGCAAACACTGTCGATTCGGATGAGCGTGCACGCCTTTATTTTTCCCATGTTTAAACAATACAATTGTTTTTATTAATGGAATCGTCTAAAATTATAATGGAACTGTTACAAGTGTATACTTATGGGTGAAACGAGTAATGTTGACATATTTAAAGCACACGTTTTGACAACATTGCAACTACGAGGGGTGTTCCAATAATACTGACATAAAAGGACGATTTATGTGAGATTTATGGGGAAGGTCAAATGTCCCTCAGAACATGTTTAGGTGGGTTACTAAATTTCAGTCTGGACAGCAGCAGTTGAAAGATGCTGCTCGTCCGGGTCGTCCTAGGACATCTACCACTAAAAGTAATGTAGAGAACATTCGGGTTATTCTCAAAAACAACGCTAGGTTGACTGTAAGGCAGATAGCGCGAATGACGAAGTTGTCTTTAGCACGTGTTTATGGAATTTTGAAGAAACACCTAAAAGTTAGGAAGATAAATGCGAGATGGATACCCCATTTGTTCACAACTGAGCAAAATAACGCCTGGTTAACAATGAAAAAAAAACTTCTTAAAATATATCCATCATACAATAAAAAGGCTTTTGCAAACGTAGTTACTGGTGATGAGACCTGGGTTCATTATTTTGAACCAAAAATTTGGGCCACGAAAAACGCAAGACGCCCAAGCATTGCCAAAAGAACTAGAACAGTTAAGAAGGTGTTGTATGCAATATTTGTTCGCAAATAATGGTCCAGCCATACAAACCACGGTCCCAAAGGGAAGAACAGTCACAGGACTGTTCTATAAAAATGTCGTACTGAAAGACTTGAAGAATTACTACAAGCGCCGTCGTCCTACAACAGGTCTAAAATACGTACGCCTTCTCCACGACCATGCTCCAGCTCACAAGGCACGTATTGTGACAGCTTTTTGGCAGAAATAAAAGGTCACAGTTCTTCCCCACCACCTTACTCTCCAGACCTGTCTCCCTGTGACTATTTCCTCTTTCGAAGACTGAAATATCACTTATCTGGAAAGAGATACAACTTATGTCTGCCCTTGGGTCAGCCATTTATCAGTGTCTGGTGGGTTTACCTCTTCAGGACTATGAAAACTGTTTTCAGAACTGGATCGAGAGACTCCAAATGTGTGCTTTGTCCGAGGGGGAGCATTTTGAAGGGACTCGTAAGATAAAATAATCGCAAATACTTTCAGTTTGGTTACACAACATCTAATGACAGTATTTTTGGAACACACCTCGTAATAGTAATAATACATTTTGAAAAGAAACCTTGCCATCGTCCATTGGCTTAAAAAGTTTTCTGGGCTCTTATGTCAGGGTATGGAACTTGTAAATGTCAATACCAGTCTTAAAGGTACATGTCCACTCAATAGGCACAAACATTCTTTATATCAGAGACATCATCTGGGACTTTCTCTGGCAACATAAACATTCACTGACCATTACCCCATGTATTGATTGGCCTTATTATACATTTTATACCAAACGTATATTTCCACACTGATATCAGGGGCGATAACCGTGTTTCCTCAAAATGTTAATAGACATTGCTATTTATTCTCTGTATTTATTTTTTGATGTGCAATGATCATACCTTATAATCTGTCGAAAATATTAGTTTTTCAGGTGACGCATTTAATTGGTATAAATAATTAAAAAATACCATGCCTCATTTGCGTATGAAAATAGCCTGATACCACCGCGCGTCACTGTCAGTAAAATAAATATTTCTAAATGATTATATCTGTATAGCGGGCACTCGTAATTTTTAGAACTGGTGGAATAGTGACACAATTATACACTTATTTAATTCCTATAAAGAACATTCTGTGCCTACTGAGTGGGCATGTACCTTTACATATAAGATAACTAAGTATTTCTCTGTAAATTAAAGGCATCAGTGGAATATGGCGCTAGCTCATACTTCTACAAACGAAGGAAGCCATTGATACTACTACGGTGAAACCTCTCTAAACCGGACACCTTGGGAGGTCCCCAGGGTGTTCGGTTTAGAGAGGTTCCACTTTCAATCAGGCATATGACCATTCTGAAATGTATTGGCGTACTTTGCAATCATGAACGTACATTAATATATGAGATCAATGATGAAGTAGATCGCAGAGGTTTCCTTGGTGTCTGGTTTAGAGAGGTTCCGTATATACATCAGTCCCTTTCAAATCCGAAACATATGTGATTATTCCTCTACTTCTGGCACTCGAAAATGGATGGTGGCTACTATGGACATTTTGTTTCTGTTTTTATTCGCCACGTATGGAGCCACCTCAGAAAAAAATAATGTATTTTTCACGAAACCTGTCCCAATTCTATGGCCATATCCACAATGTAAAAGCAATACTTTCTTCAATAAGGCCATAAATAGTACTTTGGTTCTCAGATATCGCCGCGTTAGAAAAGTCCCTGCGCGTCGAGCATTTTATCGTCATGGAGAAATAAAATCATACTGTAAATTCGCCACATGATCAATAAAAACAATGCAAAAATAGGTTAAATCCAATCATGACGGACGAAAATGTCGGACTAATTTGCTTCTCACATTAACGTGTTTCTCTAATTCTACCAGTTTGTACCTACGAGTTCATGTGATTAACTGTAGCATACCCATGAAAGATTTTCTCAACTCGGCTGCCAGAACAAATGTTATTGTGAATTTAAATTTTACACTTACGAACTTCTTAGTCATACGAAGTTTAGTGAAACGGGCCCTTGGTGATTTTCAACGTCTAAAGAAGTTATAGTAACTGTATAGAATGTGTACGCATCATGAAAAAAATCAGAGACGAACATCTCAAACAGAAAAATATATTTAAAAAATCCGCCCTCCCACATCACATTCCACAAACCCCGTGTCTGAGAACCAAAGTACATTTGTATGGCCTACTATTCAATTTTAACACAGTTTAAGAATGTTTACTGTAATATGAAACACATTTGGTCTGTTTAAAGTTTGCGAGGAGTATTTCGGACTGCACGCACTTTAAACAGACCAAATGTTTTTCGAACTACAGTAAACGAAACAGCCCACGGTTGTATCGGACTCCACGCACTTGAAACAAGAGGGCCATGATGGCCCTATATCGCTCACATGTGCAATGTCACAACAATCAAGTAAATACTGGTATGTAAAGTAGTCACTACCTATACATCACAATAAGCCCATGACAGGCACAACATGTCAATGCGACAAACTTGAGAAGTCACCAGGGTAGGAGTTGTCTCGCGATATGTACAGTTATATCTTACACAACTTTGAAAGGTTTGGAGACCACAACAGGATGCTTCCAGCCTACTTTTTATTGCAATCCTTAGATTTGATGTATTATATAACCATATTCCGTAAAAACGTTGACCCCTATTTGACCACCCGGGCCATGCCCATTTTTGACCCAGAGGTCACCATTTTAACAGCTTTGAAAAAGCATTGTACATCGATCATTTCTGTCAAGTTTCGTCGAAATCTGTCTGGTGGTTCGTGAGAAGATTTTTTAAGAATTTATGCTAATTTTTGACGGCGGCCATCTTGGATTAACGACGACCGCCATTTTAACAAAACTGAAAAGGCTTTACCAATGAACCAACCTGCGAAGTTTGGCCACCAATGGCCAAGCGGTTTGTATGAAGAAAACATTTGAAATCTCTAATAAAAGAACGACCTTTTGACCTTTTGGCGGCCATCTTGGAGAACCCTATTTGACCCCATTTTTGACCCAGGGGTCACCATTTTAGCAAATTTGAAAAAGCATTGTACATCGATTATTTCTGCCAAGTTTCGTAGAAATCGGTCTGGTGGTTCGTGAGAAGAAGATTTTTTAAAATGTTGTGCTATTTTTAGACGGCCGCCATCTTGGATTAACGATAACCGCCATTTTAACAAAACTGAAAAGGCTTTACCAATGGACAATAAATGCGAAGTTTGCTACCAATGGCCAAGCGGTTTGTATGAAGAAAAGCTTTGAAATCTCTAATAAAAGAACGACTTTTTGACCTTTCGATGTAATCATCTTATTTCGACATAAAATGCTCCTAAGTGATCGTTTCGTCCATACCTTCGAATTGATATATGACATGACCATATTCGGTCAAATGTGAAATTTGACCCCTGCTTGACCTCCTGCCTCACCCATTTTTGACCCGGGGGCCACCATTTGAAGGAATCTAAAACATCGTTAACAATTGATCATTCTTATCAAGCTTCGTCGAAAACGGCCTGGCGGTTCGTGAGAAGTAGATTTTTTTGAGAATTTGACCTACTTTTCAACGGCGGCCATCTTGGATTTCGCGATGACCCTCATTTTAACAAAAATGAATAAGCTTGACCCACTGACCATTACTGTGAAGCTTGGCCAATATTGGCCAAGTGGTTCACGAGAAGAAGACGTTTGTAATATATATTGAAAGAACGACCTTTTGACCTTTCGGCGGCCATCTCGGATTACGTAATTACCTGATTTTCGACAAAAAAAAGCTTCGGAATGACCGTCTCGTCGATACCTTCGATTTGATATATGACATGACCATATTCGGTCAAATGTGACTACTTGACCCCTCTTGCCCCGCCCATTTTTGACCCGGGGTCCACCATTTGAAGGAATCTGAACCAGCGTTAACTATCGATCATTCATACCAAGTTTCGTAAATCTTTGATTTCGCGATGACCACCATTTAAACAAAAATGAAAAGGCTTGATCCAATAACAATTACCGTGAAGTTTGGCCAATATTGGCCAAGCGGTTCACGAGAACAAGACGTTTGAAATCTTTATTAAAAGAACGACCTATTGACCTTTCGGCGGCCATTTTGGATGACATGACAATCCAATTTCGACAAAAAAATGTACCAAAGCGATCGCCTCTTTGGTTTTAACCCCGGTGTCAACATTTTAACAACTTTGAACGAGCATTGTACATCGGTCATTCCTACCAAGTTTCGTCGAAATACGGCTAGCGGTTCATGAGAAGATTTTTTAAGAATTTATGCTGTTTTTAGACGGCGGCCATCTTGGATTAACGATTACCTCCATTTTAACAAATCTGAAAAGGCTTCACCCATGGACCATAACTTTTAAATTTGGCTACCATGGGCCAAGCGGTTCATGTGAAGAATAATTTTGAAATCTCTAATAAAAGAACGACCTTTTGACCTTTCGGCGGCCATCTTGGATGACATAACCATCCGATTTCGATGATACCTTCGATTTGATAGATGACATGACCATATTCGGTCAAAAATAAAATTTGACCCCAATTTGACCCCACGGGCCACGCCCATTTTTGATCCCGGGGTAACCATTTTAACAATTTTGAAAGAGCATTGTACATCGATCATTCCTACCAAGTTTTGTCGAAATCCGGTTGGCGGTTCTTGAGAAGAAGATTTTTGAAGAATTTGTGCTATTTTTAGACGGCGGCCATATTGGATTACATAATGACGTCATTTTAACAATTGTGTAATCCCCCTACCTAAGGACCATGACCATGAAGTTTGGTGACTATAGGCCCAATGGTTGTCGAAGACACATAGCGGTAACAATAGCTCACATCAGCTTCGCTCAGGTGAGCTAAAAAAGTGAAAGTGAATGGGTTTAACGTCGCAGCAACAGGGTCATATAGAGACGGGACCACAGTTTAAAGTCTCATCTGACAGACCAGTGGGATAAAAGTAGTTGTCAATGCCCAAAGCGAGGTTTGAACCCACAACCAACGGATTGGAAGTCAGGTGTTCTAACCCCTAGGCCACAACCCATCCACACGCACATGAAACAGACCAGATATTTTTTCTACGACAGTAAACGCAACAGCCCATGGTTTTATTCCTTAAGTACCATACCGTGCGTAGGCGGGTCGCAGGTACACATGTTGTTATGGCAACCGTACACATAGCCACCAGTGCAACTTGTCAGGTGACATGAGCCCGTGTATGTGTCGGTGCAGTGCTCGGTTGCCGCATACACTATATTAAAACAAGACAAAGAAAACATCAAGGTGCATGATCACGTGGTTACAACAACAACAATAATGGCTGAAAGTGTTGAAAGCTCGCCCACTCCAAAGTAAGTATTATTTTCCTTAATATGCAACGGATTTTGATGACATATGGCTCAGCAAACGCGTCTTCATGAGCTGCATTTGGTGGTCCCGGGAGCTCGGCACAGACTTGTGTCGTTTTTGCGAATAATCTCTGTGCGTGTCGGTAGACATGGAAACGATTCTTCGCAAAAACGACAGAAGTTTGGGCCAAAGTACAAATACCACCAAATGCAGCTTAACAAGACGCGTTTGATGCGCCATATTTCATCAAAATCCGTTACGTAATAAGGACAAAATAAAATACTTTGAATCGGAGGGCTTCTGGAAGTTTCACTATTTGTTGTTGTTGTTGTAACCATGTGATCATACATATTGAACATGACATATTGGCGAACTTTCCAAACCTCATAGACGCGTGGTTCGTCCTACTGCCTGTATCATGCCTATTGTCTGTTGCATGTACAATGGGTTCATGGGTTTTTGATATTTAAGGACACGTGGGGCCTCTGATCATCTAATGATTCATGCATAATTTCTTCGTAAATGTGATGGGATATAAGCATAACATACATGTGAACATTCTCTTCTTACTATATCCTACAGTAACAGTGCATGGAGTTTCCATGTCAGCCACCTTAGCGTGTACAAGCCATCAGCCAGTTTGACCTCTTATTACGTTTTACACATACCACTAATATTAATAATATGACAGACACTTGAATAAAAGTTGGTGCAACATGATGGGGTGACATCTGACTACAGCAAGCTATGCCTTGTTTTCATCAAATTTATATACAAAGTCTGATATCTGAAGGGTTTGTTGACCCTTTGTTAACAGGTTTAAGAATTCAGTAAAGAACAATACACAGTGCTGTAGATATATACCTGTATTACCATAAATACTGTATCGAATCCAGTGACGTGTAAGCAGCTATCTGAGTGTATTGTCACTACCACAGGCATTCGGCGTGTTTCGGCTTTCATCGGTATAACTCTATATCTATGAACATACATGATTGTATATATAGAGTTATATCGATGAAAGCCGAAACACGCCGAATGCCTGTGGTCACTACTGTCTGCTTGCCTGATATGCGAATAAATACGGTTGTTACCTGCTAATAATAGACACTGCATCAGTTTTACAATTTACACATTGACAACGTGTCCATTGTATATTGTGTGAGGGATGGTATAAATGCTCAGATATCTAGCTTTGTGTGTAGTCTGCTGGAATAATATTTATAGGAAGTTGTCGTCCTATATATGTGGGACGTATTGCACCAAATTGTATTAGATTTTCTGCCATATTATTTGCTGTAGGTGTCAAACATTCAAAGTGGTGAAACTGTCCGATAACATGTACAAACTTAAATGGCGGAGATGGAAACTCAATGCTCTGTATAATATAAGAAGAACAGGGTCAGATATACTTTATATAGATATTCAGTCACATGTATGATTCCACTAGATTTGAAGCAAACGGTCATATTCTATATAGTCAGTCCTTAAACTATCCATCTCTTCATACCGCTTCACACACTCACGGGTAATTTCGAGCATATTAAACATAAGTATTGTTATTGCGACGTTAATTGTACATACCCAATCACATTTGCAGAACGTGTTCGATGCGTGCACGACATATCGAGAAATAGCAAGTGGGTTTAAGACTGGGCATAGTGTTATTGGTCTCACGGCTCTTGAAGAACGGTTAATATTTCAGTGTTTTATGGGTTATTTCGTATATCTGGTGGTTTGGGTGCGTTGTTACCAACAACCAATTTACGTCACCTCACGCGAGTTACACGTATAAGTACGGTAATTTGTGGGTAATTTGTGGGTAATTTGTTCCTTTGTTGGTATTTTAACAGTATAAAAGGGGTGGGAAAGTTCTGAACGGTGAATGTGTAGATAAGTAACGAATCCTGTCATGTGTAATGATTAAGCATTACTAGTTGCACAAAACTATGTAAATTACCCGAAACCAACGGAATCCACCCATCTCTACCCGAAATTCACCAACATATCCATATGACACCAACATACTGACCATCAACATGTGAGGCACAAGCTGATCTGGATCTACACTGGTCACCCATAAGCCCCATTCGTCCAGTCACAACAACATCAAAGCAGCGATGACGGACAGATTGACTATATATGTAATAAGCCACACCTCTATAATCCGGGTATGGAAGGTGTTCGAGCCAATTCCCACCCTTAAATATAAATCGAATCGAATCGAACCTATAAACTACGGTGTTCCGTTTATGTCATCGTACTATCGTTACCATAGCAGCGTGATATCGTACCGTCGTTATCGTAGGATCGTGATATCGTAATATCGTCATCGTAGCATCGTACTATCGTCACCGCAGTGTCGTAGTGTCGTCATAGTAGTATCTGACTATCGTAATCGTAGTATCGTACTATCGTAATCGTAGCATCGTACTATCGTCACCGCAGTGTCGTAGTGTCGTCATAGTAGTATCTGACTATCGTAATCGTAGTATCGTACTATCGTAATCGTAGTATCGTACTATCGTCGTTGTAGCATCGTACTATCGTCATCGTAGTATCATACTATCGTTGTCGTAGCATCGTACTATCGTCATCGTAGTATCATAAAATCGTCATCGTAGTATCGTACTAGCATTATCGTAGCGTCGTGATATCGTATTATTGTCATTGTAGCATCGTAATATCGTCATCGTAGTATCGTACTATCGATATGTATCATTGTACTATCGTCATCGTAGTATCGACGATGACGATAGTCGGATACTACGATGACGATAGTACGATACTACATGCACGATGAAACAACGGAACACCGTAAAAACACAGCCACGTAATTATGGACCGCTGGAAACAACTCCTTATATAGTCGAAGAAAGTCTATTTTCCAATCAGATATATAACGTCAGTTATTATACGGGTTATATACTCATCAAATAACTGTTTTATTTTATGGAACAAAAGATAAAAAAGCTGTAAATAACTTATTGTAATTGTAATATACTTACACGTGCCGACAAATAATGTCAAACAGATGAAAACTTTCATTGTTCCAAATTTCTACTAAACTAGTACCACAATGGTGACTGCTCGACTGATTTGATCACAGATTGAACTACATATATGTACCTGTGACTGGAGAAATGGGGCTTATGGGTTTTGCGACCAGTGTAGATACAGATCAGCCTGTGCATCCGCACAGTCTGATCAGGATCTGCACTGTTCGCCATACATCAATGAACCGCCAGGCATGCTTCTAACAAGCAGTATAGATGGTTATCAGGAGTGTGTCATTTCACCTGAAGCTGCATTGTTCACACATCCCATAAGCCCCATTTCTCCAGCCAAAGCCACATATAATGCGACATGAAATAGCTGGTCACGATAGTAGTGTATATAGTGATACATGTAAACTAACAAACTCCTGCTCCATCACTATGATGCCATCTGTTTGTCAAAAACACCGGAGATTAATGTACATGGTGGACAGTGCTCACGCGGACAGAACGGCATGAGCACGCGTTATGATCTTTGTGCTAAGCTGGGGGCCGTTTCACTAAACTTCTTACGACTAAAATGTTCGTAAGTGCAAAATTATGAAAGTCCGTGAATTTCACATTAACATTTTTTTCTTGTGAAAAATTATTGGATTTACATATGCAGCCTATGCTCAATAAATGTAAATCCATCAATATAAATTTCCAGACGATCCTAAATTTGCAAATTTTAACAATTTAGTCGTACGAAGTTTAGTGAAACGGGCCCCTGGTCATAAAGGCACGTGTCATTTTCTTAGTCCCATATATGGCACCATGAGATAGCTAAAGTCGTGGAAATAGAAAGTTTGGCAGCACGAGTTAGCTGCCAGGTGTTAGATTCACGTCATTGCGTCAAAATGGATAACGTTTAAGGTTTCATGCTAATGCATTTGTATTGTTTTATTCTTCCTTTTAAAAATAAAAAGTGTCCGTAGATGTACATACTGTATTTATGCTGCATGCGTATGTGTCAAGTGCCATGGAACACATATGTAGCTATGACTAGAACATTAGCTTCCTTTTTGTGACCAGTGTAGCTCCTGATCAAATAGCACACATATGTAGTGATAACGATAACGATCTATATTGCGGGTTAGAAGCATGGCGGGTGTTTCATTGAGGCAATGGCGAACAGTACAGATCCCGATCAAACTCATGTGAATACACACTGTACAATAATGTGTTATTTTATCTATGTCGCGGTACGTAACTCATTGAGGGGAGGAAGTGTGTATTCGTGCCCGGCTAGCTCAGTCGGTTAGAGCGATGGTACGTAGTCCAGGCATTAAACAGTTGAGGTTGGACAAAATTGTTGACAAAGGTTTCTCAACTGATATCACATCATTGATAACTATAGGTTAAGAAAAAAAATAGTTTACCATAATTTTCTCTGGGCAACTGTCTGAAAGTAGGTCAAATCCAAGATGGCCGCCGTCAAAATTGCCGAATATAGGAAATTGTTGTACGTATGGAACACATGATGGAAACTACACATATAATATGTCGATTTACATTAGCTCAAAGAGTGGAATTCAATAGACTACAAATACAACCAAATAGTGTCACCTAAAATTCAAAATGGGGGCCAAAAAGAGCTAAAATGAACAAAATTATGACATTTATGTCCCATTAAGGTCACTAATGAAAATAAATATTGCTAAATGATTGTATAATGACAATGGGCTGGCAGATGTCATATACTAAGCATCAGTAATACACTTAGTGTGTCTCTAACTACTATTTTCTAGGAATATAGTGACATGTAAGAACTTAATGCAGGTATACAAATGGCGGCTGTGTTTCAAAACTTAACAATTAAGCACATGTTATGTATGCTCTTACTATACTTAAATGATAGTGCACATACAAATCACGATATATGTCACGGTCAATCTTAGTTTGATCAAACGGTTTCACGAAACCAAGATTGGAACCAAGTTGACCTGAAAACATTTTGTCAAAGTAGACCATCAATCTGTCAGATTTTTGTCTGTTTGTAACAAGACTGACTGTGACAACCACATTCAATCTGACTTACATATCTGTTTGATCAAACTAAGACTGACCGTGGCAACATGCCCCATGTCTAGGTCACCAACAATGTGTCAGTCATCACAATACACATGTATGTATGTCTACATGGAGAATATAAATGAGAATACCAGGCATAATTAATCATTTGTGTCATTTAAAACATGACTTTCTCCATTTGTACACGCTATTCCCTTACAGTGGCCACAAGCCAAAGAACACAAAAGTCCATTTTTCCTACACGAACATGAGTTTTTGTCACACAATTACATCTAATAATCTGAAGTCGAGATGTAGGAGCGGCAACTTGGTCCATTATATGTGGCTTCAAACTTGGCCCATGTGGTGTTGTACGGAGGTCCCAACCCCATTCATTCGGTTGCCTCCATGGTGTTACCCTGCCAGACCTGTACCTGGTGATAAACCCGTTGGCTGTGGAACCTAGCAGCATATGAGGTCGGTGGAAGTCGTTCAGGGGGCAAATAGCTGGCACTTGAAACAACCTTCTCCGAGAATTTAGATACACGTTCATGATTCAAGTCCGAATCAGGCTTACTGCTATAGAGTGTCAGAAGGGCCTGATTCCCAGCTCTCTCAATGTCTTTGTGACTAACTGCTGCCACCGAGAATGATTTTGCGAATTCGTGCAGACCACGGTACCTGCCCATAGCCGAGAGTTTTCCTATGCCATAGGGTCTTGATGTAGTGTCACATCCCGACAATGCATGGATAAAGAGTAGGGAGTGGCTAAGTTCAGGATCTAAAGTCTCTTGCAAGACGGGTACATCAATTAGCTTTGTGCTAGTCTGAAGATAGATTGGTTCGTGTACAGTTGGCTTGAAGTGATGTTGCAACAGAATCAGAAGGTCAGTATCATCCCCTACAACAACCACCGGTTTTGTCCGAGCGAGCTCACAGGCAGACATTGCAATGTCATAGTCAGCATCACCAGGTGAGTTGTTGACTTGAATTCCCTCCTTCTCCATCTCAGATCCCAGCAAATCAATGAACTTCTGCTTGTTTCTTGTATTTGCCAGGAACGGTTGTTTCTTCATCTTTAGCAGCATATCTGGTGTGAAATCCACATTCACACCCATATCATTGCCGGTACACCTCTGATGGGTTTCATCTTTCGTAGAAGGACCAGACTCATAGCCATCAAATACAACAAGAGCATTGCGGAAGTGGCTGCGTACAAACTGTATATAAAGTTGACAAATGTTTACATATGATGTGGACTTCGACCATGGAAGGGGCTGAAACATCGCCCCTTCATCAATGACGTAGGCAACGCCAAAAGGACACTCACTGATAACACACAATGAGACCTGTTCGACTAACCCATTCAGGAGATCGGCCTTGTCCACAAGTCGCATAAGGAGTTCTTATCGAATAATGATGTCGGATATGAGCACAGTTCATACAGGAACAGTGTTTTCGTATCAATGCTGCCGATGCCGGCGACAAGTAGGCGCTGGTATAATTGCTGAGGATCGATCTCAATTATATCGCCATCCACTGACACATACACTGATGATGCTAGAGTATTTACCTGTTTGGTTTTGGAAAATTTATATTTCGAAACGACATTCCTTCCATTGATGTTAGGATTGCAGTACCGACAGTTTCAGTTGAATCCACATTTACCGAACCTTCAGATATGACTCCTGATGACAGGCTGCGCAGTTCCTTGGATTCCGTTGTGAACGGCTTTCTCTCTTCGAGATAATCCATGACAGACTGAAAATCTTTGGCGTCATGTTTGAATTTTGACTGTTTCAGATCTTTGTGTGTCTCCATTGCACTGGTGGTCGAGAGGCCCGCCACTTCATGCATAGCCTTGTGTACTTCACCGCATACAGGCATTGATAGTAGCCAGACCAGACTGGTTGACTCATTAAAACCACGATCTCTAGTTAGCCCACCAACCGACTTCAAACTGCTCATCAGGTCTTGTTCAATGTACAGGTCACTTAAATATTCATGTCCAATAATTATCACTACGGCGGAGAACAAATAGTCTACATACAATAGTTGGTGAGTGATACGCCAACAGACATAGGGATGCTTTCCAAATGAGTGGAATTTTCAGCTAAATTTGAGTAAAAAATGTCCGTATTGAACATTAAATCAATGATTAAAGTATTAAATCATGTTAAAAGAATATCAGTAACATCTAAATAATCATAACAAATACAAATTAACAATATATGGGTACCTAATAATAGTTTACACTGTGAAACTACAATATCGTAAATTTAGCCATTTGGCACCCAGGCTAAAATCCAAAATGGCCGCTGCCGAGAAAACGTACTTGATTTGGAAATCCTACCCAAACTGTTTTGAGGTCTTGGCATACAGAACATAAAAATGCAAAGTTTTGCTCTAAAAGAAAAAAATGTACACAAACTCCTCCCAGAGCCTACACTAGTGAGTATCACTGATATGATTACACAGGCATAATTCCAGCTATGTAGTGCTGACAGGTAGAGTCTATTTAAAAATAGCAGCCACTGCAGTGAAAGTACCTACCAGATTCAGCTTCCAAATCACAACAAGCAGAATGAGTGATGATTAGAATAGGGAATATCTAAACATAGACCTGATAGAGTGGAACAATTATGTTATGGGCTGATTTTGAAAAACAAACATATGTAAATTGCACCACGAACTGAGTTCAGTGGTATCTCATTATATTCAAGTGAAAATATTAGTTTAACGGTAAACCAGAGGTCCCGGGTTCGAGCCCCGGGCCGGAGCACATTTACACACTTCCTCCCCTCAGTGAGTTACGTATATGTCCTACCCTGTGACATTCGGCGCCCAACGAGGGACCGTGACTGATATATATACTACCCAAAATGTACCAAATATATGGAATTCAGAGAAGAATTAAATATAGAATTCGGGGACGAATTCCAATTTGGTGGGGAAGTATGTCGCGGTACGTAACTCACTGAGGGGAGGAAGTGTGTATTCGTGCCCGGCTAGCTCAGTTGGTAAGAGCTATGGTACGGTAAACCAGCCCCGGGCCGGAGCACATTTGTCTCACCCTGTGACATCTACATCTCGCGGTGTGAAAGATTGAACATACTTTATTTTCATACATGCCGCACTAGGAAATGTAGAAATGTGATATGCGCTAATAAAAACAAGTTAAAATGTGCCCACGTATTAGGGAAATAGCCTATAGATCAACAAGGCCACCACGCGGTAACAGCCATGATATATGACCATGGTACCGGATCCTTAACCAGCGAGTGGTATGTACTCCACAATAGTATGTGTACTCTTAAAACAAACGAGGTCACAGACGAGTAAAATCTGTCTTCTCATTCCAAGAGACGGGAAATAAAAGGTCATTATTCGAGCGCTAGCTAAGGATTATACAACCAACATCCAAATTTGAGGTCTTACAGCTTTTATGCAAATGAGCTCATGTCGGTCGCAGCACATATTTTGCGGGTTGAACTGTTTAAAAACACGGGAATTACGCCATAAAAAAATAGTTCTAACAACTTAACAAGATCGCCTTTTCAGTGTGTTACATGTTTTGTTTGCTTTTTTTGTGCGAAATTTATGTTACTGCACATGTTTCCGTAGTCTAAGGGTGCGACGATTAAACGCCATACTCGATTATTCGTGATTCGTAACTCCAATGTTCGGTGCACAAATACAAGCTTCGATATCGGTTCAGAATACGTCTCAGAATAGAAATCTATCATTTTTGGTTTTCCAAAAATCTATTTTTAACTCTTTGTTGTTGTTGTTGTTGTTGTTGTTGTTGTTGCTGCTGCTGCTGCTGCTGCTGCTGCTGCTGCTGCTGCTGCTGCTGTGACATTCCGCGCTTATTTTTGGCGAAACGCTTTCCACTCTAGAATAATTATTAGTATATGTGTCATCCACACACACATACTGCGAATAATTTCAGGACGTTCAGTCCTTTGATTTTTATAATGTGTGCATATGTTCCACGGGAGTGAGAAAGATGTCGAGTTATAGTAACAAAACGGTTACAGTTAGTGCAAAAAAAAGTATGATATCAGTAAACCTCTCTAAACTAGACACCCAAACAACACATGCATAACCATTTCAACACTACAAACCATAAAGCCAACATTGGCAAACAATGTAGATCAAGTTGAGCCTGTTTGCACGGAACAAAAAAAACCTGGACAGCATGGACAGTGCAACTACAAGTACAACTACAAGTGCAAAGACGAGATATTGGTCCAGCTGATCGGACATTGAATACCCACAACAGACAAGCCGCCCACTGGTAGAATGTATGGAAGCCCTGGATACTTCTAACTTCAATACGGCTAACGTCATTGCTTCTTACTTCTAACGTCCTTACTTCTAACTGCATTACTTCTAACTTCAATACGTCTAACTTCATTGCTTCTTAATTCTAACTTCCTTACTTCTAAGCAAGGAAGTTAGAAGTAAGGAAGTTAGACGTAAGAAGTGATTAAGTCGGAAGTTCGAAGTAAAAAAGTAAAGAAGTTAGAAGCAAGAAGTAATGAAGTTCGAAGTAGGAAGTAATGCAGTTGAAAGTTAGAAGTAAGGAAGTAGAAAGTAAGGAAGCTATAATTATTGCAGTCAGAAGTCCCTCCAGGGCTTCCATAAGAATCGATGCACCAAATCATTGACAATCCAGCTGCATCGTCGAGTGGGGTGCAGCAATTCTAAGAATACGGCAAGCCATAAGAGACGAGGCAAAGCCACGAAGATCTGGTTTTCTTCAAGGCATGGACAATTGGATAACATAATTGGCATTTAATGCTATTATGACCACGTCATTGTCCTAAGATGGCAAAAGAAGACAGTGCGTGAGAAAGTATATATGTAGTTGCAGTCTGGCATACATGTATTAGTACAAGATACGAGTGAACATCTGTGCTGTCTGATGAATGTTGTCCAATTTAACATTGAAAGTGGCTAGGTCGATTACGTGGAAAAAATAGTTAAACGTAAACAAGGTCACATGATGGATAGTGGTTTGTTGTGGGCACCCGTTGGTTATGAAACTGTGCAAATATGGTGGTAAAAGGCGGTACAGAAGGTGAGAAACGGATCTAAACGTGAACAACTAATGTTGAAAATTATTTATAAGTCAATTAATTACGTGAACAAAATAGATCAAAGTAAAAAATATGTCGCATGTTGGATAGTGGTATGTGGTGGCCACCCGTTGGATATGAAGCTGTTCAAGAATGGGGGTGTTATGTTGTATAGTAAGTAAGACACAGATGTAAACGCAAAAACATATTAAACTCGATTATGCGGCAAAAATAGGCGAAGGTAAAGAAATTAGTCATATGTTGGATAGTGGTATGTGGTGGTCACCCGTTGGATAGTAAGTTGTGCAAGTATGGTGGTTCTAGGCGGTACAGTAACAGAGAAATGGACCTAAGCACGAAAACTAAACATTGGAAATGGCAACCGTCGGTTATGAAGTTGTGCAAGTATGGTAGTTCTATATGGTATAGTAAGTGCAGGCCCGTACGCAGGAATTAGTGCGCACCGTCACACCCTCTCTGCGTACGGGCCTGAAGTGAGAAACAGATTTAAACACGAACACTTAACATTGAAAATGACTAAGTCGAGTACGCGGAAAAAAAGGTCAAGGTTATAAACATGCTGGATAGTGGTATATGGTGGGCACCCGTTGGCTATGACGTTGTGCAATATGGTGCTCCTATGTGGTACGGTGACAATGGACCGATTACGCTACAAAGGTGTACTATGTCATAATATAACCCCTACAATAAACACGAGTGTATTGCATTAAAGCCATAAACAATAAATTGTACTCTGTGAATTTGCCAGGAGGCATGGACGGACTCGATACTACCAAACGTGACCCACCTCATATACACGTCACCCGCAACACAACACGTCACCCGCAAATGAACATGCCCACTTCTATATTCTTTGAACATATGAGTTCATATTATAAATGTGTTTAATTCTATGAGTATGCAAACAAGAAACCGACGTACACTTGATAATGGGTGGTCATTAAAGGTACATGCCCACTCAGTAGGCACACAATGTTCTTTACATGAATTAAATAAGTGCATCATTGTGTCACTATTCCACCAGTTCTAAAAATATCAAGTGCCGCTATACAGATATAATCATTTAGTAATAGTTATTTTACTGTTAGTGACGCGCGGTGGTATCAGGCTAGTTTCATATGCAAATGAGGCATGATATTTTGTAATTATTTATCCTAATCACCTGAAAAAATATTTTCGACAGATTATAAAGTATGATCATTGCACATCAAAAAATAAATACAGAGAATAAATAGTAATTTCCGTTAACATTTTAAGGAAACACGGTTATCGCCCCTGATATCGGTATGGAATTTTACATCTGATATAAAAGGTATAATAATGCCAATCAATACGTGGGGTAATTGTGAATTAATGTTTATTTTGCCAGAATATGTCTCAGAAGATGTCTCTGATATAAATAACACTTTGTGCCTACTGTGTGGGCATGTACCTTTAACATTTGTGGTTGTGATTGGAGAAATAGGGATTATATGTTTTGCGACCAGTGTAGATCCAGATTAGCCTGTGCATCCGCACAGTCTGATCTGGAGCTGCACTGTTCGCCATTCTATCAATGAAACAACCGTCGTGCTCATAACCAACAATATAGATTATTATATGACTAAGTATTTCAATTATTTTCATTGGCCGAAACACGACCACGTGATTATATACAAATTTAATGCAGACCTCTGAACGGTTTGTTTTCACGAATAAGCACCATCGGACCGCGAGACCGGTCCGAGATGTGTTTATTCATGTAAACAAACATATTGTTCACCTCCTTAGAGCGTATGCGTAAATCTTACACATTTTGATAAAAATATTTTAAAATTTAAAAAAAAATATTTTTTAAATAATTATTGAAACTTGTGTGAAACCAAAAAAACCTGAACACATTTTTTTTCGGCCGCATATTTTGAAAAAAATATTGGCCAGAAATATAATAAAACAATTATTGTCTTTTGAGTCGGTGTACATGAGATTTACGGACCTTTGGAAAGTGATGTTCACCTCCGCCTTCGGCGTCGGTGGTGAACATCACTTTTCTCAGGTCCGTAAATCTCATGTACACCTCCTCAAAAGACAATACTTGTATATTGTTATCGGCTACCGGAGTGTGCTATTTGATCCGCGGTCTACACTGGTCACAAATCCCATAAGCTACATTTCTCCAGTAACAGCCAAATTTAAATTACAATGGAAATGTAAGCAATGTTTTTGGAGCCGAGAATAATACTCACTCGATATAGATCATACTCTTGGAGCAAACAGAACAAATGCGGCTCGCTCGAAAAATCGGACAAAGGAATCTACAATACAATAGTATACAATATAAAATGATCGAACATTAGCATACAATGCACCCTGTGATGCGCCTGTGAAAGAATTACAGCTGACGCATCGTTGTATTTAGCAATACACAGGTAAGTACCCCGCACCGCGCCCCTTAGTTAATAACAAAAGCCAATTACGGTTGTATTGGATTTGTCGTCTCTGCACTTCTACGTTTGTTTATGATTCATTTTCATTCAATACAAGATGGTGTTGGCTCATGAGGGATCGCCTGTAAATCTACTTATAAAATATGTTCTTTTCTTCTTCAATTTCGCCGTATTTGTAAGTATAGTTTTCATTATTATGTACATACATGCGTGTATTAACATTTGTATAATGTAAATGCATACAGTGTATATGAGCCGGTTCTGTATGCAAACATCACGCTGTTGTTTTATTGATCCAATACCTTTACGATGTTGCTGTTTAAACCTCACCTTTCAATGTGCCTCATATGTTATCTCAGATATCCTATGAGGGGATGGGTTGTGGCCTATGAGTTGTGGGTTCAAACCTCACCTAGGGCATCGAAAAATACTTTCATAACATTTCCACCCCACTGATATGTCGGGTGAGACTTTAAACGGTGGTCCCGTCTCTTAGAACCTTATATGTTGCTGTGACGTTAAACCATTTCACTTTCGCTTTTGTCAGATATCCTATGTGTGGTTTTTCAGTAAATGACATCACCATTTTATTTCATCACATTCTCAGAAACTTGCGTTATATTCAAGCGTATGTTATCAGAAACTGTGATTAACAGGGGAGATACATTGACTGGCATAATTTGGCATTTCACCTGACATGTACCAGTAAGAAAAACATGTACATGTCTGTATGTTTCGTTGTAAAATGTACATGTCTGTATGTTTCGTTGTAAAATGTACTGTCTGTATGTTTCGTTGTAAAATGTACATGTCTGTATGTTTCGTTGTAAAATGTACATGTCTGTATGTTTCGTTGTAAAATGTTTCGTTGTAAAATGCTGATATCCTGCCAAATTTAGTAGGAAGTGTTCCCATTATAGACGTTTTTTGTCGTCTGCTGTTTATTTTCTATATTCCATTTTTATCATCAAAAACATGCTTTGACAGCACTTAAGAATAATGTTCAACATGCTTTGACAGCACTTCAGAATCATTTCCATTGGAAATGATTCTGAAGTGCTGTCAAACCATGTTTTTATTGAGAAATAAGGAAGATATGAAAGCAACAGCAGACGAAAATTGTTGTGAGTAGCGGTCTAAGGGTTAAGAGTTTGTGCGATTTTTCATGAAAAACCATTTACATAAACCGTGATATTTCCATAAATGACGTCGAAAGTTTATTCTATTCCGCATTTGCTATGAAAGTTTCGTTAACCTTCAACAGCATTCCGTATCTGCTATGAAAACGTCTGTAACGTTCGACGTCATTTACGGAATAGATGGTAAACTTTGTATATATATTTCATGAGATATCGCACATCTCGAGTACAAAATCACATGTCCCGTCTTATATTATCTATGTAGTAGCCGTGAATCAGAACCCCAGATAAGGCGTGTATTGGTCTATTTTCCGCATTTATAGCTTAATACACATTGATTTTCAAAATACTCACAGAAATCGATATTCAAATTGAGGAGTAAAATGATCTAATAGTGTTGAAAATTAAAAAAAGTTGAAAATTAGATGAGTCCTCCGTTTTAGAATGTGTCTAATTCTCATATTCTTGCGTGCCGCTCCCACGTAAGGGGACTACATTACTAGATACATTTATTATTATACATTGTATAGTCCGTGAAATTCATTGTCACGAAGGCGGATATGGTGTACTGCACACCTTTATATTTGTTATAGCTGCACCTGTAAGTTTAGTTTTGATCCAGTTCGTACACCATAGGCGGATGTACAGGTAACACAGGTAACACGCCCGACTATCGATTTACATAATTATACAAGCGCCTCAGGCCCCGGTTGAACATGTTCACCTTGTGGCGTTTGTGACCAGAACCCCAGATCAGTATGTG
The DNA here is from genome assembly GCA_029237695.1 of Conchocele bisecta. NCBI lineage: Eukaryota > Metazoa > Mollusca > Bivalvia > Lucinida > Thyasiridae > Conchocele > Conchocele bisecta. Next base: position 97,159,568 of record CM055272.1, on the reverse strand, counting down.
CAATCTGATCAGGGCCTGTACTGCTAGTCGCACTTGCCGTCGTAGCCCTCTACACTGTCGCTGCACTCCGCGCCGGCGTAAAATGTTTCACGTCGAAATACGCGCCAGATTCCTAACGAATTCCCATTCAGCTACGTGTATACTGATATGGCATAAACACATTTTCATCCAGTAACCGGCGCAACAAATTTGCACCGGTTACTAGACGAACTGTGCGTTTATGCAATGGCTCTAAGATGAACTGAGCGGCATCCCGTCAGGAAACCGGAGCATTTTCCGACGTGGTACAATTTGCGCCGGCGCGGACTACGGACACAATGGGTGATCTAATCAGGCTCTGAAACTCCTTATTGTCTTGTTATCGCTTCCGCAGATTGTGCCAATTGTTATTATTTATTACAAATCCTATTATTTCTGGGCAGTGAGGTTACATTGTAAGTGAATCTGGTGTGACGAGGACCTGGCACCAGATCAGATCATTCTAATTTCCGGGATGATTTTTTTCCCTGTAAATATTCAGTTCTGAATATTGGATTTACCGCACCCCAACCCCCCCCCCCCTCCCCCTCCCCCTCCCTCCCTTCCCGCTCCCAAACATACATGCAGGTGAAATGTGAAATATGGGATTCGACCCGATTCACCCGGACTATAATGAGCTTAGCGGTTGACAGACCGTAAAACACCATTAAACAAAGAATGAAATAAAACATACAAGAGCTATTTAACTTTTATTTTTATGCCCCCGCTACCGAAAGGTACGGGGGCATATAGTGTTACCGGCGTCCGTCCGTACGTCCGTCCCGTCCGTCCGTCCGTACGTCCGTCCGTCCCGTCCGTCCGTCCGTCCGTACGTCCGTCCGTCCCGTCCGTCCGTACGTCCCGATATTACCATATTCTTTAGTAACTTCTACATGGCTTCACATATTATGTCAATATTTATACACGTGATACATATGAACATGCCTTACACACTCCACCCCCAGTACTTCGACCTTGACCTTTGGCCTTGACCTTTTCCGCTTTAAATGTTTGCTTGACACTTTGGGACAAATCTACGTGCACGTTTCTCAATCCTACACTAACTTCTCAATACTTTTGCCAATCGCTTAAATATTTATACACATGATACATATGAACATGCCATACACACTCCACCACCCAGTACTTCGACCTTGATCTTTGGCCTTGACCTTTTCCACTTTAAATGTTTGCTTGGCACTTTGGGACAAATCTACGTGCATGTTTCTCAATCCTACACTATCTTCTCAATACTTTTGCCAATCGCTTAAATATTTACACACATGATACATATGAACATGCCCTACATACTCCACCACCCAGTACTTCGACCTTGACCTTTGGCCTTGACCTTTTCCACTTTAAATGTTTGCTTGGCACTTTGGGACAAATCTACGTGCACGTTTCTCAATCCTACACTAACTTCTCAATACTTTTGCCAATCGCTTAAATATTTACACACATGATACATATGAACATGCCCAACACATTCCACCACCCAGTACTTCGACCTTGACCTTTGGCCTTGACATTTCCCACTTTAAATGTTTGCTTGGCACTTTGGGACAAATCTACGTGCACGTTTCTCAATCCTACACTAATTCTCAATACTTTGCCAATCGCTTAAATATTTATACACATGATACATATGAACATGCCCTACACACTCCACCACCCAGTACTTCGACATTGACCTTTGGCCCTGACCTTTTCCACTTTAAATGTTTGCTTGGCACTTTGGGACAAATCTACGTGCACGTTTCTCAATCTTACACTAACTTCTCAATACGTTTGCCAATCGCTTAAATATTTATACACATGATACATATGAACATGCCCTACACACTCCACAACCCAGTACTTCGACCTTGACCTTTGGCCTTGACCTTTTCCACTTTAAATGTTTGCTTGGCACTTTGGAACAAATCTACGTGCACGTTTCTCAATCCTACACTAACTTCTCTATACTTTTGCCAATCGCTTAAATATTTATACACATGATACATATGAACATGCCCTACACACTCCACCACCCAGTACTTCGACCATGACCTTTGACCTTCACCATTTCTTCTTTAAATGTTTGCTTGGCACTTTGGGATAAATCTAGGTGCACGTTTCTCAATCCTACAATAACTTCTCAATACTTTTGCCAATCGCTTAAATATTTATACACATGATACATATGAACATGCCTTACACACTCCACCACCCATTACTTCTACCTTCACCTTTGACCTTCACCTTTTCCACTTTAATTGTTTACTTGCCACTTTGGGACAAATCTACGTGCGCGTTTCTCAATCCTACACTAACTTTCACACACGCATTGCTCCAATGGTCCTTTACCGCCCTGTGACAAATCCACATTCGTCCTGCCCCCGCTAAGCACAGGGTCAAGGTCACAGACGTGGTGCGTTTGAATGTTAAATGGCTTATAATTTGTGTTTCCTTGCTCGGATCTGCTTCACATTTCACACACGCATTGCTACAATGGTCCTCTACAGCCCTGTGACAAATCCACATTCCTCCCGCCCCCACTAAGCACAGGGTCAAGGTGCGTTCAAAACCTTAACGCTCGGGTAAATGGCTTATAATCAAATATGCCTCGTTTTCTTTGGCTGCCAGCGGGGGCATTCGTGTGCCGACAGGCCACATTTCTAGTTAATATGTACATGACTCGTGTCATGTAATTGTTTATAACCGAGCAACTCGACTAAGTTGGTGCTTTTTATAGTCGTATGTCTCATACCATCTGCTGTTGTCATATATTATTTTAATCAGTCTAAGCGCACAGACAACGGCACGTGCATGGGAGATAGTAGACTGGAGATACCCGCTGCAATATTCAGCAGTGACTGACTACAGTTGCCTTACAAATCCATACTGTTTTGAAATGCAGTGTGTGTGGTTTTATTTGTACACATATGCATATATCGACTCTCGTAATTCTTCATAGAATGGAAATTGCAATATTTATTTACGTCTCACCAATTGTACAAAACAGCATACTGTATGCTGTTTTTGGTGTGTACAATTGGAGAGACGTTTGAACATGATCCTGCCAGCTTACTTATCTGATTATTTAATTAGATGCATCGTTGTAATTTTCGTATGAATGTATTCGCCTTTATCCCGTCGACACAGTGCGTATGTGCCGTGAAACACGGTGCCGTGAAACATTTGTATATCCTGTCAATACGACCTAATCACTGCGTATGAATATGTGCGGTCGCTGGGGTTATCTTTTTGCATTTTAAAGCCATTTGTATGTGTTGACGGGATAAATAGAATAATAGGTTAGTGCCGTGAATGGGAAAACTATCTGGCGCGGCACGAAAACGGGATGTGCTCGGTAGAGCCTCGCCCATCCCGTTTCCTAAGCCTTGCCAGATATTTTTCCCATTCACGACACTAACCTACTATTCTCTATGAGTAGCATGCATCCACTGGTGTTTCGACATTTTGACTCTGAAACATCCTCTATAAAATGAGTGTTGTCCCAGATCATCATGCTCATTCATGCACTCTGATCAGTGTTAACATGGTTCTCCAGTTGTTTTCCATTAAACATACGCCAGGTCTCTATGAAAACAGAATACATCATTATATGTGACTGATGCTGCACCAGTTGCGGGCAGTAACTACATGTACATGTATAGTTTATACTATACTTTTGTAAAACAATACATTGCATTTGCTTCCCATATACAGTTGCCAATTCTATCGATAAAGCATGAGTTTCTTTATAGGATTTACAAACATTAACGGAAATAAATAAATGACATACAAATGTATATCAACATTATAGTTGAAAAAACGAACTCCTTCCTCATGAAATCAGTAAACGAGTTTAATAAATGATGTCAGATTATAAGATATTCTATGTAATAGTCAACAGTGAAGTAGACAGGCTATTCCGACCCTACCGGTATTTACATGTACTCGAGTTATCATGGTGGATGAAACCGGAGTACACAGTAAATACAGTCTATATACGATATAAGTATATATATATATATGGTATATAGACTGGATTTACTGTGTACTCCACTGTTGACTAGTACATAGAATATCTTATAATATATATATATATATAAATGGTATTCAATTCCGTATCGTATTATTAACTAATGTCGGCAACATAATTATGCAAGTAATTGCGATAGGTTACATCTGGCCAGAACCGTGCTATCATAATATATCGACTAATGTTCCCCTCGGGCTACACTATTGTTGATATTTACCAGTCCACCCCGGCCATCCATGTGGTAATATGTCTTATCACATTGTATTGTATGCAATGACAATCGTGTATTAACAAAGTGTAATAAAATCTTAAACTACGAGAACATGTTATATAATAATATTAGTTGCGGGTAGACACTCAGAAACTATCCCGTACCAATATAACGTTCTTGTTGATTTAGTAGTACATTGTATGTTTATTAACCCTTTCAACCCCAAGTAACTGGAATGGATTTTGACATGTTAATTTTGCAACCAATCCAATTGTCACAAACTAATTTTCAGACTAGTCTATTTATGAAAACGGGGTGTTTTTTGTTTTCAAAAATATGAACATTACTTTCAAAAAGTGCAGATCCTGATGAGACGGCTCGGGCTTTCGGGTTCAAAGGGTTACACGCGCTGACTGATTTGATATGAAACGAGGCATAGCAGTAAACTCGTTTAATAAATATCAAATTAACGTATCAGTCATTTAAGATTTTCTAACGACATTTTTGTTCTAGTCGTACTGTGTGAATGTAGTATTGTATAGCGTAGTTCCGCATTGTGGCCCAAGCCCATTATAATTATTTGGCAATAAACTATGTTTAAACTATACCAATACAATTGCATATGCACAATAACAGTTCCTATTTGTCTTGTACATGTAAGTCGCCGAACAAAGCGATCGCGCACGTGTGTCCGCGTGTCCTCCGTTCGGAACACTTGTTACTTTGTTTTGGTTAACAAATGGCACTCAACAAGAGAACCGCGGCAACCACGTCCTGGAATTTATCCCGTCAACACAGTGCGTATGTGCCGTGAAACACGGTGCCGTGGAACATTTTTGATATCCAGTCAATACTATTTTTGCATTTTACAGCCATTTGTAGGTGCTGACAGGATAAATAGAATAGTAGGTTAGTGCCGTGAATGGGAAAAAATATTCTCGAGTTTACGAAGCCCCGCAGGGGACGTAGAATTTTTTTTTTTATTATTTCGTTCCCACGAAATAACAATTCGTTCCCACGAAATAACAATTCGTTACCACGAAATAACAATTCGTTCCCACTCAATTTAACAATTCCTTCCCACGAAATAACAATTAGTTCCCACGAAATAACAATTCGTTCCCACGAATTAACAATTCGTTCCCTCAATTCAACAATTCGTTCCCACAAAATAACAATTCGTTCCCACAAAATACGCACTGTCCAACATGAAAAATGTGCTATCACTGAGCTTTCTATTCGGTGATAAACAATTCATGTTCTGCGAGTTGAGGACCTGTGTAACCCTCATACATCAGTTATTTGCTTCGTAAATGTGATGGGAGATATAGAGAATAGTAGGTTAGTGCCGTGAATGAAAAAATATATGGCAAGGCTCAGGAAACGGGATGGGCGAGGCTCTGCCGAGCACATCCCGTTTCCGTGCTGCGCCAGATATGTTTTCCCATTCACGGCACTAACCTACTATTCTATTTATCCCGTCAACACCTACAAATGGCTGTAAAATGCAAAAATAGTATTGACTGGATATCCAAAATGTTCCACGGCACCGTGTTTCACGGCACATACGCACTGTGTTGACGGGATAAATTCCAGGATGTGGTTGCCGCGGTTCTCTTGTTGAGTGCCATTTGTTACTGCTAGTACTACAATGTAATGCCATCATGACACTTTTGATAGAAATAATAAAGAAACTGAAACTTGTATCTAGTTTAGTCCACTCTAAACTGCCAACCAGGGTTTAGCTGCTAGCCTAACATTACCTTGGCAGATCTTCTTCTACTAATAATAGACTGTGCATCAGTTTCACAGTTGTATTCACATTTATTTGTAGCTGTATAATTTATAAACTGTGATAGATGGATCTTACTACTTGGTATATATTTGTCTTATAACGTAAGGTAGCTACTGGAAATGAATTTCAATTTTAAATCCGACCCATGGGACATGGATTATCTCCCATTTTGGACATAAATTTTCCGTATGTCCGTCTGTCTCATTTCTTGCAAGAATAAAAACTTTATAACTGTAATAGGTAGGAACTTGGTGTATGCCTTCATTATGGTGTGTAGATGCACAAAGTGAATTTAGATTTATGATTCGACACCCGATCATGGATTATCTCCCCATTTTCGACTCAGAATTTCCCAATGTTGCCTTGTAAGAAGTATTTATTTTAACTGTAATTGGTAGAGCATTGAAACTTGGTGTATGCCTTCCGTATGGTGTGTGAATGCGCAAAGTGATTTCGATTTTTGATTCGACCCCAGGTCTCCCCATTTTCGACCTAGAATTACAAAATTTGCTTTGTAAGAACTAAAACGTTTTAACCGTAGTAAATAGGGACTTGAAACTGTATGTGTGTCTTCCTCATGGTGTGTAGATGCGCAAAGTGAATTTAGATTTTTGATTCGACCCCGGTCAAGGATTATCTCCCCCTTTTCGATTTAGAATTTCCCAATTTTGCTTTGTAAGAAGTACACATATTTTACTATAATATGTAGGGACTTGAAACGTGGTGTGTGCCTTCCTTATGGTGTGTAGATTCGTTTTTTGATTCCACCTCCGGTCATGGATTAACTCCCCTTTTTCGGTTGAGCATTGAGGAAAAGTGGGTATATTGCGATGTTTCGCCATCGACTCTGCTCTAGTATGCATTGAAAATGTGTTCATTGCATTTTATGAATGATGGTAGAAACTTCGGATATTCAGATATCTAGCTATCTGTGTAGTCTGCTGGACTAATAGGACGGTGTCGCCATATATATCTGGGACGTATTGCACCAAATTGTATTAGATTGTCTGCCATATTATTTGCTGTAAAGTGTCATATGCTCCAAGTGGTGGTGAAACAGTTCGATAAAATGTGCAAACTAAAATGACGCAGTTGGCAACTCAATGCTCTGAAAATATACACTAACTTAGTAAGAAGAACAGGTTCAGATATACGTTATATATATTCAATCACGTATGAAGCTATTACATTTGAAGCAAATACTCATATTATATAAAGTCAGTCCTTAAACTGTCATAATCTGGGGGCCGTTTCACTAAACTTCGTACGACTAAAATATTCATTAGTGCAAAATTATGATAGTCTGCAAATTTTACATTAACCATTGTTTTCTTGTAAATAATTATTGGATTTACATTTATTGAGCATAGGCTGCATATGCAGCCTATGCTCAATACATGTAAATCCATAAATTGAAATTTACAGACGATCTTAATTTTGCACTTAAGAACATTTTAGTCGTAAAAAGTTTAGTGAAACGGGCCCCAGGTCCTGGAAACGGATTCAGGTTTTTCAGTATTTGAGTTCGGCGATGATCGGAGAATAAAGTGTTACACTAAACTAGCTTTACGGTCCATGCATTATGTGGCGGCGATCTTGAGCTATAATCTTGCATACAACTAGGTAACGTAAAGACATGGGGCTGTTTCACTAAACTTCATATGACTAAAATATTCGTAAGTGCACTTATGTACATTTCACATTAACACTGTTGTCTTGTAAACACTTACTAGATTTACATGTATTGAGAATACGCTGCATATGTAGCCTATGTTCAATAAATGTAAATCCATTAATTATATGCATGTACTACTGAGGCATTCGATTGCGTTCCCCAGGGTGTCCGGTTTATAGATGTTTCACTGTAAATAAAGTTAGTCGTCACTCTGCGACACAGTTTAGTGTTTTGAAATCACGAACACACGTTATAATTACAGCGACATTCCACTGAAAACCATTCAAATTAGATACATGTCCTCAGATGTGTCTAAGTGTCCGATTTAGAGAGGGTTCACTGTATTCAACAATCGGCCTCACCGCAACCGGGGATCGAACCACGGGCCTCTTGAATTACCGGTCTATATAGAGACAGGCCGTTAACCTTTACTACGCTGAGTTAAATTTTGTCGTCTGCTGGAAATGTTTTATTTTCAATATGTCTCGAGAAAAACCTGTTTTGACAGGGCATGAGAATCGTCTCCAGTGGAGACGATTTTCATGCGCTGTCAAAACTGGTGTTGTTTTTTGTTAAGAATTAAGGCAAAAATGAAAAACAGCAGACGACAATTTCCATCTACAGCGTGGTGAGGGCTAAATACCATTACATAAATGCATGAATTCCCGGACATTGCCTCTGCCTCGCCTTCCAGTTGGTGTTGGGCGCGGTCACGGCCCTCATGACGTGGCTCCTGATTGAGAAGGACAAGACGGTGAACAACTCCTTCGACTTCTTCCTCGACCCCGCCTGCGTCCTCTGTCTTGCCGGCTCCGTCGGCTTCGTCGTCTCGCTCGCCGGCTGGTTCGGGGCACTCCGGGAGAACATCAAAGCCTTGCAGATTGTGAGTATAGCCCCGCCCCCACCCGCCTCATCACCGCCCTACATATATTGAGTAAACCCCCAGCCCACCCCACCCCCCTACATGTACATGTGGTGAGTGTATTCCTACGGAGGCCCGCAGGGGACATGGAATTATTTTTATTAATTCGTTCCCACGAAATAACAATTCGTTCCCTCGAATTAACAATTCGTTCCCACGAAATGACAATTCGTTCCCTTAATTTAACAATTCGTTCCCTCGAATTAACAATTCGTTCCCTCGAATTAACAATTCGTTCCCACGATATAACAATTCGGTCCCACGAATTAACAATTCTTTAACATGGGAACGAATTGTTATTTCGTGGGAACGAATTGTTAAATTGAGGGAACGAATTGTTAATTCGTGTGCACGAATTGTTAATTCATGAGAACGAATTGCTAAATTGAGGGAACGAATTATTATTTCGTGGGAACGAGTTAATACCAAAAATAATTCTACGTCCCCTGAGAGGCTCCGTATATTCCCGCTCTTTATAGGTGACTACGATTGGAGAACTATACAACTTATATGTTCAATTTTCATGCTGAGGATACGCCATTTTGGTTGCGGAAATCCTAAATATGTTCCTTCTATGCGCTCAGAAGTACATGTCGCGAACACCATTTGAACCGTCTCGTCGAGACGATTAAAATGAGTGGTCACAACATATACTTTCATTGAGAAATAACACAAATAAAAATTAAATATTTAATAAACTTCATACCCGTAATGGTGTATTCCGAAAGGAATGTGTTAACAGAGCATTTTTCTGCCATACGAGACGGCATCATAGTATGGACTAGTGCATAAGGCATACCGGAGATAGTGGGTTTAATCTCGCATCAGCCATGAACAAAGTGCAGTGAAACCTCTCTAAACCGGACACATTGGGAGGTCCCAAGGGTGTCCGGTTTAGCGAGGTTAAACTGTAAATCAGACATTTGATTATTGCGAGCTATAGTTGAGTGTTATGTGATCACGAACAGACATTATCACCTGAGTTAAATGACCAAGAAACCCATCAAAATTACGATCACAAATGTTTCTTGTTGTTCAGTGTAGAGAGGTTCCACTGTATTTCCATCCAACTGATATTTCAGATGAGGCATGAAACCGAGGCCCCGTCTCTATATGACCTTATCTGTTGCTGGGACGTTAGACCCTTTCACTTTCTGTAATACAACGCATTGTGGACATTGACATACATATTATAGACGGGGTCCTTTTAAATGGCCCATACTTCCGTATATGTGACTGACTGGAGAAATGGAGCTAATAGGATTTGTGACCCATGTAGTTCCTGATCAAATAACAAACTCTAGTAGCCTGATAACGATCTTTATTGGTTGTTAGAAGCATGGCGGGTGTTTAATTGATGGGGAACAGTACATATGCTGATAAGACTGTGCGGATGCCGATGCACAGATCTGGATCTACACTGGTCGCAAAACTCGATAAACCCAATTTATCGCGTCACAACCACAAATAACGTGGAAGATTGATATCTACTTTAGTGCTCTTGCGGAATTCAACAATTGCTTTAATTGTCCACAACATACGACGACTTCAGTTACTGAATGGCAGATCGTGTTACGCTGACCACATACATCATAGGATCTATTTTCCCAGCCTGTGGAGCGGGAAGGTAATGCATATTTAAGTGGGAGAAAATCGACATGACACGGTGACAGCCGTTGTACATGTTTGCGCACGCATGTACTAAACGCACAGTTGTCTTCTACGGCAGAGGTCGCACCGCACGCACAGGTGGCAAACTCGGGCCTAGGACCCGGTAAATTGCTCATTTTGAAGAAAAAACACAAATGTTACCCCACCCATTTATTTTCGTCCACTTCAAAGTCTATTCGTATGAGACACGTCATGTGATTTTGTACCCAAGAACAAGTGCGATTATCCATGAAAAATATTTACAAAATTTACGATAAGTTCCGTAAATAAATTCGAAAGATGACGACATTTTCATAGCAAAATTTAAGGCGGAATTCTATTCCACATTTGCTATGAAAATTTCGTCATCTTTCGAGGTCAATTACAGAACGTATCACAGTTTCTGTAAATATATTTCATGAACAATCGCACATCTTCTTAGGTATAACATTACATGTCGTGACATTTAGTCTAACATCAGTGTGTGGGTGGTGTAATGTTTCTATGAATGGGACATTTTCTGGGACCTAGGTCCGGGTCTTTCACATGGGGTTGCGCATGATTGTGTCACGGTGGCCACATATCACGCACATTATGTACATGTAGGCTGCTCGGGTGTATTGTAATTATGTAGTGTCCTTTCCAGTGCGGACTATAAACTGTAATTTGAGTGCCGAATGTGAAATCATATCCGCATACAGGAGTAATCCCCTGTGTTTATAGCTTCGTTTTTGGCATGGAATGGATTTTGATATGCTAATTTTCCGACCGAAAAAGTGCAGATCCTGATGAGACGGCTCGTTACGAGCAGCCTGGATCTGCACTGTTTGCATAAACCGCTATTATAGCGGGATTTCGTGTTCAATGAGTTAAATATAGGGTTCATCCTATCCGGACTCTCAATATCCCTGGTTTGGCGCTCAGGTGTATTTGACCTTTTTGTATGTGCGAGTCGAATCAGATTACTAATCCTATTACTTTTATGGAGTGGGTCTAAGTAACTAGTGTGGTGATGACCTGGCACCAGGTCAGGTTATTCTAATTGCAGGGGTAAACATACATTTGTTTTGTAAATATTCAGTTCGGATTTGTTGGAATTTTCCCCCATACGTACAGGTGAAAAAGGGGTTGCGACCCCGTAACCCGGCCTAAAATTACAGTGTCTGTTGAAAGGCCATTTAACACCATTAAATACATAAATATATTTGTTCGAAATTAAACCAAACATCATGTGTAGACTGTGACTCAAACGTTTCAGTATCGGTACTGCCTGATGGGTCTATTCTTCGTGGAGCTTACGTTCATCGTGCTGATATTTGTTATCGTCTACGTGCCCGACGCACGGGAAAAGACGGGCATATACCCGGAGGAGAGCCTGAAGGAGGCGATTATCAAATACAGGGACGATGAAGATATGCAGAACCTCATCGACGGTATACAGGAGGAGGTAACGGGCAATTGTGACCCGCCATGTGAAAATGGGGCTTATATGGTTACTAGCACACCTGCAAAAGCCTGAAGCGTATGGAACGCCGACTACACATGTGTAGACTCAAAGAATTATTGATAGCTCTAAATAATTAAAGCTATCATTAAATACTAAATACTATATCAGAGCTCCAGATAAGCTGCGTATTTGCTTAAATACCCAATTAAAATTGCCAATAACTCAATTGAAATCAGAAGTAGCGAGTATCAAAAAGTAATAAATAAGTTATGGTACCTTTATCATGATGCAGAAAACAATTATGCCACTTATGCTCTTTCAGATGTTTAAACATTATGTCATTCAAGATGGCCGCACAAATGTCATTCTTTCATTAATCAAATGCATATACGCTACTCCGGAATTCAGGTGAGCGATTCAGACCCATTCATTTGAGCCTCTTGTTTCTTTACCTGTTTAGCTCCCACTTATGGGTTCTTATTACCATATCCTGTAGTATTTGCTCTGAACAGACTGCGCTGATGCCCAGGCGGATTAGGGGCTACACTGATCGGCAAGTAATAAGCCCCTTGCTCATAGCGTTTCGCAAATGATTCGCACGCATGATACTGTCCGTACGGTTAAGCATAAACTATATTCAAGGTGCATGATCACGTGGTTACAACAGCAACAACAGTGGCTGAAAGTGTTGAAATCTTGCCCACTCCAAAGAAGTATTGTTTGATATTTTCCTTAATGTGCAACGGATTTTGATGCAGTATGGCGCAGGAAACGTGTCTTCTTGAGCTTCATTTGGTGGTCCCGGGAGTTCGGCACAAACTTATGATGTTTTTGCGAAGAATCGATTTCCGTGTCGGAAATCGATTCTTCGCAAAAACGACATAAGTGTGGTCCAAAGTACAGAGACCACCAAATTATTTGATGCGCCTTATTTCATCAAAATCCGTTACATAGCAAGGACAAAATTAAAGAATATGTACTTTGAATCGGATGGCTTCTGGAAGTTTCAGTACTTGTTGTTGTTGCTGTAACCACGTGACAATACACCTTGATATTACTACAAACGTACCACTACTATCTGATCAAGGCATACACTATTAGCAATTAAAACATGCAAGTTTTCGCTTATATATAAGGGAAGAAGGGAGGCAACTGAAGGAATACTCCCATTTTAACTGCTCTCACTCTAACTGGTCATATCGCGTCCGATTTCCAACTGTTCTCTGACGTCCTCTGTTGTTCTATGTTTAAGATACATGTACATGTAGAGCCTGGCCACTTTCATTTAAACTGTTAATATATTCACAGCGAATATAAAGTTAGTATGCCCCCTATGCGATAGCTAGGGGGCATATTGCGTTGCTCTTGATGCTCAGTCCGTCCGTCCGTATACATTTACGTCGAAAAGTAAATAAAAGTCGAGTTTCTCCATCATGTAATATCTTCAATAATACTTGAAGGATTGCTTTAATATTTGGACATTTCATTCACCTGAACATGTGTGACGCACTCGCACCACCAATGATATGACATTGACCATCGAAACTGTGCTGAAACACTTACCCATTTTCTTACGCCGAAATGTTTGTAAGAGTTTCTCCATCATGTAATATCTACAATAGTACTTGAAGGATTGCTTTGATATTTGGACAGTTCATTATGCCCCCAAATAACTGAGATGGAATCTTCAATGTCATATTTCAGACTATTCCATTAGCCATGAGATGTTGATTATAAAATTAAAACATTTTACATTTTGTTGTCAGATATTGGCGGTAAAAATAGAAATGTTGTCACAAAAAGTGCAGATCCTGATGAGACTCGTTACGAGCCGGCTCATCTGGATCTACACTGTTTGTAAACTCCAGTATATAGGTATATAGGTATGTGGTGTTGAATGGGTTAAATGAATATTATACAGTTGACGTAACAATTTGTTAAACGTTTTTATTGCGTTGCTGTTGATGTTCCGTACGTCCGTCTGTACGTCCGTCCGTCCGTCCGTCCGTGTACATTTACGTCGATAAGTCGAAAAGTTTGTAAGAATTTCTTCAGTTAGAGTCCAGTATGCCACAGGGGCATATCCATGTTTTACAAACATCATGTCTACTTCACCTGAACATGTTTGACGCAGTCGCACCACCCATGGCATCACATTGACCTTTGCGACCTTTAAAATGTTGCTGAAACACTTTTTCTTACGTCAACACGTTTGTAACACTTTCTCAAATTACTTTTTTGTTAATTTAAAGTTTTCTCTTTTTTATACGCAGTCTCTAGTTATAGTCTGGCAGCGGGAGGGGGTAACCCCTTTTTGTCTGGTATATACTTTTTTATTGTTTATTATTCAGCAGTGGGCATTTGGTGAATCAAATGGCCGCCATTCAAAATAGCTTTTGTCAATATCTCGGTTTGGGGGGCTCGTAGAGGCATAATTTTGGTGTCTATACCTAGGTTTCTTGAATTTCAAAATGGCCGCCATTCAAACTTGTTTTTGTCAATATATTGGTCTGGGGGACTCATAGAGGCATAATTTTGGTGTTTTCGGGGGTCAGTGAACATGATAAGAGCATCGATAATAACATTGGGTGATGTAGTTAAGGCAGCCATCATGAATTTCAAAATGGCCGCCATCCAAACTGTTTTTGTCAATTTCTCGGTCTGGGGGAATCGTGGAGGCATAATGACTAGTAACCATTCAATACTTCTCAATAGTGGCTGATTATTACACAATGCACAAAATATATGACTAGAAATCACTCAATACAGCTCAATGGTGGCTGATTATTATACAATGCACATATTTATATGACTAGAAATCATCCAGTACATATCAATGGTGGCTAATTATTACACAATATACATATATATGACCAGAAATCACTCAATACATATGAATGGTGGCTGATTATTACACAACACACATATATATGACAATAAATCACTCAATACATATCAATGGTGGCTGATTATTACACAATGCACATATGACTAGAAATCACGCAATACATCTCAATGGTGGCTGATTATTACACAACACACATATATATGACCAGAAATCACTCAATACATCTCAATGGTGGCTGATTATTACACACTGCACATATATATGACCAGAAATCACTCAATACATATTAATGGTGGCTGATTATTACACAACTCACATATATATGACCAGAAATCATTCAATAATCATTCAATAAACTGCTCAATGGTGGCCTGATTTTATTTACACAAATGCACCCATATGACCTAGAAAAATCACGCAATTACAACTCCAATGGTGGCGATTGATTACACAACTTCAAACCACCAATTAAGCAACTGCAAACAGATAATCTGACCAGAAATCACTCAAATACATCTCAATGGTGGCTCATTATTGCTCAATGCATACACATATATGACAGTCTCTATAAATCACTCGATACATCTAAAAGTGGCTGATTATTACACAATACACATATATAATATATGACCAGAAATCACTCAATCCATCTCAATGGTGGCTGATTATTACACACATGTATGACTAGTAACTAATCAATACATTTCAATGGTACAATATTATTACACAATGCACATTATATATGACTAATAATCAAGGCCAAGTGATTCATGTTGTATTACACAGTGTCAAAGTAAATAGGCACGTAACTCAGATAATGTAGAACATTGTATGTTCAGTTATATTGGAACGTATACAGATGGCTAACTATGACATACAAGACACAATGGGATATCCGAAAACATGACTCATGATGGTGGTAATAACCACAGTATCAACTCGTTCAACTTAGAACTTAATGTACTTAATGTACTTAATAGTTAGTCAGTCCTCATCATCATCTGCATCTTGGACCTGTTTTGTTCTCTCATTTAAACACATCTGTCCCCCTTGGCAAGCACAGAAAACAGTGCACGACAAGTTCGAATTTTGGCATCCACAGTTTTGAGTTTTGCATGGCATGTGCTTCCGTCAAGGATTACATCGAGTCTGACCATAGCAGGCCAACATAAATGGCGTGGCTTGAGCTATTGCGTCTGATAGACGTATATCAGTGTCACCAATATGGCTAAGTGAATACGACCTGGATTTTGAGACTTTCAGAGCCACGCCTTTGCCAATCCCATAGTACGAGGCCACTGTGTCACATCCAGTGAGACCATGAGCAGCTAATATATATGGAATAATGTTTCTGTGCTTTTCCACTGTTTCATTAATGTCAATAACTGCTCGACCGTGCGACGGAGAAACCATCTTTACTTGGCATGGCAGGTCACCTTTGTAGCAGCAATGTAACAACAATACAAATATGTCAGTGTCATCAGCAATTACTAAAGTTGCTTTGGACCCCACACTGGACACTTGTTGTACTACAATGGTATCAGCTTCTTCGTGTGTAGTGATCATATCGTTTCGTTTGATAACTAGTCCATTGTTTATCTCGACTGGCACTGGGTCGCTGCTGGTTACAACTAACGTATGTAGTGTGAAGTCATCCTTGTGTGCTATCAATTAGTTGGGATTTGTTGGTAGTGGCAGTCAATATCACTTTCTGTGCGGGCAGACGAGAACTAGTGCGCAATGCGTTGACCCTGCTAGCCCATTTGTCCCTTCTGATTCTGGTCGATTCCTTGGTACTGCCTTCTCTATACCTTGATATACATGTATATGGCGGACTAATCATAAGATCAGAAAAAACAGGACGACAAACCTTACCTTCAGACGGGCAATATTACACCATATAGCCTGTGTAGAATCACAATAACGTATTTGTCATACCGCAGATCCGGTATTTGGCCGCATAAACATATTTATTCTTTTTATCTTTGCGTTTTTTTTTCAGGAAGAAAAATAATCCGAGATTCGCTTTTCTACCGTCAGTCTTAATATAAAGGCGTAAATGAACATTTTGTTTTTTTATTAAACGAAAACAAACTAAATATGGAGTAAGAAATCCATCGAAAACGACTTTATTACAGTTTTTTTATATCGTGTAATTTAATTTATATTCCACTGCTCTATCGATCTGCTCTCCCTTTGGCGCCTCTAGAATAATGCGACTGGTTCCCAAACAATCGCTGTCATTGCTACGCCGCGGTTTCTTACGTGGAACCCATCATTTTTTACCTAAATATAGCCGTGTCACGAAGACAAGCGCGTTGAGATTTGAAAAGCAATTTTCGTTATTTTGGCTAATTTTTCGCTCATATTTTGATGAGCGAAGAATATTTATGGAAGAATAAACAATAAGACTGGTTTTGAGTGTACAATTTGTTACTTGTATTGATCAATTCGGAGTTTTATTGTGTTTAGTGAGGAATACAATTCGCAATCTCTAGACGCTTTCAAAATGTGTCTTCATTGGACGCGAGGCGCCGGAGGGGAATCGCAATTTCTCTATGTTCGACGGCCTTGGCAGGTCATATAATATATATGACCAGGCAAGCTAGCCAATCAAAAGCCGAGAAACTTATCTGTGGTATGACAAGTACTCATATTATATGCTGGCATTCGAAATAAATATTCACCACTGTACTGTTTTCATTTGGCAGTGTAGTTAAATAAGTGTTATATACCAAGATGCAGGGTATTTGTGAATACTGATAACTGCAATAGGTTTATTTACTGGCCATGTATGTGACACAAATTAACAGCTCGGCGCAATATCTTCTTCATGGGTGTGGTATTCAGCGACTCCCAGGAGTGAATATATTGTGCCCGTATAAAATTATTCCTCTGTGTTATACATACCGATCGAAAACGAGGTAGATATCACTGATTTTCAAGCGAGTGTGGATGTGCCCTCGGAACAGATCCAGGCAATATTGTACTGTCCCCGTTGCCGGCCATGGTACCACCCAGAACACATAGCTTGAACCTGCTCTATGAGTCCCCCAGACCGAGATATTGACAAAAGCAATTTTGAAATTTTGAAATTCAAGATGGCTGACTTAACTACATCACCCAATATTATTATTGATGTTCTTATCATGTTCACTGACCCTGAACACCTAGATACAGACACCAACATTATCACTACGAGTCCCCCAGACCGAGATATTGACAACATTTTTAAAAATGCTCAAGGGTGAGAATCCATATCGCAGTGAATTGGATTCACCAAATGCCCAGTGATGAATAATCAACAATACAAAAAACTATACCAGAGCATTTTGGGTTAGGCCAAAAATCGGCCTCCCGCTACCAGGCTATTAGAGTCCAGTATGCCATGGTGGCATATCCATATTTTACAAACATAATGTCTAGTTCTCATTTTCGCTTCAGAATTAAACTTATATACAGTGAAACCTCTCTAAACCGGACACCCTGGTAGGTCCCCAGGGTGTCAGGTTTAGAGAGGTTCCACTGTAAATCAGACATACAGCCATCCTGAAATGTATGGGCGTGCTTTGCAAGCATGAACATACATTAATATATGAGATAAATGATGAAGTAGATCACAGAGGTTGTCTTGGTGTCCGGTTCCACTGTACTTTATTGACTTTATTGTTCGTATACGTCCATTATGGCGGTGGTACAATAATATCGTCAAATCTCACTCCATACAGAACGTGTCCACTTATAAACCTTAATCAGCAATATCTAAAATGTGTTCGTGTACATTTTTGTATTTCATACGACTTGTGTTTCAGCTTGAGTGTTGCGGCACCAGTAACGATGACATTGGGTACAAAGACTGGAGCCGGAACGCATACTTCAACTGTAGTTCGGGAAAAAATTCCATCAACTTTGGCGAGTACTGTTCCGTCCCGTTTTCCTGTTGCCTGAAACCAACGGTAGGTGGCTGTGAGAAACAAAATGTCTACCTCGCTACGATAGATCTCGTAGATACACATATCAGAAGCACATGATTGTAGCTAGTGGCTGTCCCGTGAGATAGCAATGGTGCATAAATAGCGAATAGTAGGTTAGTGCCGCGAATGGGAAACAATATATGGCGAGGCTTAGGAAACTGGATGGGCGAGGCTCTGCCGAGGCTCTGTCGAGGCTCTGCCGAGCCCATGCCGTTTCCGTGCCGCGCCAGATATTTTTTCCGATTCACAGGCACTAACCTACTATTCTATTTATCCCATCAACACCTACAAACATATTTCAAATGAAAAAAAAATAACCCCAGCCGTATCCTCAAAATCGGAGAATCGACTAGTATGACATCCGCACATATCCATACGCAGTGATTATGTCGTATTGACAGGATATCAAAAATGTTTCACGGCACCGTGTTTCACGGCACATACGCGTATGTTGATGGGATAAAACGTGAAGTATGGCATTTGCGATCAGCGCAGACCCGGATAAGATTGTTACATGTGCATGTACCCAGTTCATTGATTTAAATATAAATTACATCTTTCCTATCCCATTGGGATATTACACCGATTCACGTTAATGCAAGGCGATTGAAATATTAGCTTGTAATACTATGTAGAAATCGGGCATTTAAAGGTTTTACCTGGTGGAATTGTGTTCTACTATGTTTCGTAAGAACATGTTGCGAACCCACCTCTATTGAATAGCATTGGCTTTCACAGTGCAATGACACAGCTTATTAAAAGCATAAGACACTAGCCATACTATGTGTAATACCAGGGGCGGATCTGGAGGTGGGGGGGGGGGTCCGGAATTTCAACCCCCCCCCTTTCAGCCACGGAGTTTACGGAGTTTACATATATCACAGTTTACCACCAGTTGGAGTCTGAATTTAAATGCCGTACAACACAGGAAAGTGCATTTCGAAGAGCTCTAAAAAAGGACAACCACCTAGTTGCGAACGGTACCTATTGCAATTACTCACGTACCGTCCGTAGCTAGCTACGGACGATACGGGAGTAGATTGCAAGAGTTACCTTCGCTACTAGTCAACCCCCCCCCCCCCCCCACCGTTCCCCAAATGCTGGATCCGCCCCTGAAAACATAATGTAAATGAGAAGGGAGAGGACACGTCGGTCGTCAGCGTATGCAACAATCATGATCTAACAGTTGTGGTAATGTAATATGCTATTTATTAAACGTGTTGATTGATCTCATCAAAAACTCAACATAGCCTCGCTTCCTTTTAAATCAATAATCTCATTTAATAAAATTAATATCATATTAAATCATCAATATCTGATGATCCTTCATTTAAAGGAATCTGAAAGTCTCGGAACCGTGACATAAAAACCATCCATTGAATATAGAATATTACCGTCTTATCGTACGTTACGACATAATAATTCCAGCACAAAAATATTTAAACAATTCCCTAACATTTGATTGGCCCGTAGGAAGTCTCTGTCCAAGATTTATATTCCAGTAAGCTCCCACGCCGAACTACTTTCCGTAACCGTTAGGCGCAGTTAAAATAATTCTTAAGAAAATGGAAAATAAACACATTTTCTTGATGAATTTATTTCAAATGCTGGAATGATAAGGAATGAATGGCCTTTTTGTGGAATTTATCGGGGATATAAACTTGGAAAAGTCGCGGGAATACTGGACGAGGCCTTCCGGCCTTCGTCCAGTATTCCCGCGACTTTTCCAAGTTTATACCCCGATAAATTCCACAAAAAGGCCATTCATTCCTATATTTTACTATCACAGGTCACATAGTCTTTCATACGGAAATCGATACCTGTCACGTGGAATATCTATGCCGCTATTTCCACATACAGTGATACTTCTCTAACCGTACACCCTGGGAGGTACTTTGTATTTGATCATTCTAAGTCATAGCTGTGTGCTATGCGATCACGAACATACATTATCCCCTGAGACAAATGACCAAGACACTCATCAAACATACGATCACATGTGTTGTATTGATGTCCGGTTTAGAGAGGTTTCACTGTGTAATTCAATTATAGGTGACACGTATCGGCGTCCGTAATTTCAACTGTTATACAATGTACTTATCGATGTTCCAGGACGGCCTAATGAACATGAAGTGTGGCATCAATATGCAGTCCACGGAGGTGGTGAGTATACGAGGGTACACCACGATACAACGGGCATTGTTATGCCGTCCCATTGTGCTACATTTGTCCCCATTACGTCCGTATGTCTGTGTGTCTGCCCAGCCACCCGTCCGTCAATTCGTCCGTCTACATGTAGGAGTTAGCAATTGTATAACGATACTTCGATAAATGACGAGATGTAAGGGTAGCTTAATTGTATTTATTGCATAAAATGGGGGTTTACACTGCAATAACACTGTATTAAAATCATAATACACTAGTGTAATAAGTATGCAAATGAGACGGCTATAGAAATCACAACCCGGTCGGTGTTCAGTACAGCGTCAATGGGTGATGCTTATTCGTATGCAATAAATATGAAGATTTGTGATGATGTAATATGGTATTTTTCTAAACTCGTTGACTGTTTTAATAGAAACTCGGCATAGCCTCGTTTCTTATGAAATCAGTAAATTCGTTTAACCCTTTGAACCCGAAATCCCGCTATAGCGGTTTATGCAAAAAGTGCAGATCCAGATGAGCCAGCTCGTAACGAGCCGTCTCATCAGGATCTGCATTTTTTTAAAGTAATTTTAATATTTTTGAGAACAAAAACATCCCCTTTTCATAAATGGACTAGTCTGAAAACCATTTTGCGACGGTTGGGTTGGTTGCAAAATGAACATATCAAAATCCATTCCAGTTACGTAGGGGTGAAAGGGTTTATAACTATAAGCACTGGTAAGGTGTAAAGTATATTTGTGTCCAATACACAGCCGCCTTCGTAAAACTTGCCAATATGCCAACGTTTCTGAACATCTATTGTCAATCTCAAATCGGAATTAAGCAGATTGGTTGACTGAGCCTGAGTTGTAGCACACAGTCAATCAATCTGCTTGATTTCAAGCACAATATTCAAGCATTTTGAAGAAAACAATTGACACATATTGGCAAGATTAGTGCAGGCGGTGGTGTATATTATAGGAATGAATGGCCTTTTTGTGAAATTTATCGGTGTATAAACTTTTCTCTTTTTTTTCCAAAATTGTAATTTTTTAAGGCCTCGTCCAGTATTCCCGCGACTTTTCCCAGTTTATATCCCCGATAAATTCAACAAAAATGCCATTCATTCCTTATAATTCCAGCATTTGAAATAAATTCATCAAGAAAATGTGTTTATTTTCCGTTTTCTTAAGAATTATTTTAACTGTGCCTCACGGTTACGGAAAGTAGTTCGGCGTGGGAGTTTACTGGGATATACATTTTGGACAGAGACTTGCTACGGGCCAATCAAATGTTAGGGAATTGTGTAAATATTTTTCTGCTGGAATTATGTGATAATAAAGGCTGTATCTCGGAACTACATGTACTCGGAATGTATCACCCTTTTATTATATATTATGGGGTTACACAGTGTAATAAGACAGTGTAATAATAAGCATAATACACTAGTGTCATAAATATGCAAATGACCTACAGAAAATGTGGTAGGTGGTCACTACAGATTCAATGCATGTTGTTATGTTTATGCAATAAAGATAATACATGCATGACATTTGTGAGATTTAATATGGTATTTAAACTCGTTGACTCATTTCATAAGAAACTCGGTATAGATACTTACGACATGAGTAAATTAAACTCGTTTTATGAATATGATAAAAAATATTAAATCAGCTCTATTGTAAGGGTCTTTACTTCAAGCATACCTTGTCAACGTACACGAGATGATATTTACGCCTTCTATAACTTCATAATGCAAACGCCATTCGACGTTTTGCGTTTACATCCCAATACAATATGTTAGACCCACGTGACGTCGCGCGATGTTGTTGATTGGTTAAATTCGTTTGGCGTCATTCATTTCCACTAGGTTGTCAATAACTGCACGCTGTTGACCGACAACGTCGCTGTTCCAGGAAATGCGACAAAATGACGTAAAACGTATTCCTTAAATAAACCAGAAACGGTTCTATATCGGAGCTATACATTATTTACATGTATCACCCATGTCTAGGATGACGTGACGCGGGGCCAGACCATTTACACCCGCGGTTGTTTCAAGGCGATGTCGGCGCTGCTGGAGGACAACGCATTGGGGGTAGGGGGCGCTATCATCGGCATTCTCGTGCCGCAGGTGCGTACGATATACTATAGCCTATCATCAGCATTCCCGTGCGCTAAAAGTTCGTAGGTCACATCGTAATTGAGCCTATAATGTCCCTCTACTTCTTACCTGTTTCCTGAAAGGTACACTATCTAACTGATGTCTCAGATATTCAATATCGTTGCAATTTGATACAATAAAATACAACGGGTGTCGTTTGAGATTTTCAGTCCAACAAAGCGAAAATCTGCAAGTACATACACACCCAACTTGGAGGTGTCGTGGCGTGTTGTTTCCATTTTAACCTTTATATGTGATCGTGACTGGAGTTATTCGCCCTGTATAGAAGATCATGATCAGCCTGTGCATCCACGTAGTCTGATTAGGAGCTGCACTGTTCGCCATTCGATCAATGAAACACACCGTCATGCTTGTAATACGGCTACAGGAGTGTGTTATTTGATCAGGTGCTACACTGATCACAAACTCCATGCTCCCCACCATTTCTCCTATGACGGACCCCTTGTGCTTACTTTAGAGTGGGTTTCTATGTGATTTATTTCATTGTACTGTCTGTTTATGACTGAAAATGAAACAAATTGGTCATCGAGGGCGTATAACAGTGGAACCCCTCTAAACCAGGGGCCGTTTCACTAAACTTCGTACGACTAAAATGTTCGTAATTGCAAAATTTCACATTAACACTTGTTTTCTTGTAAACAACTATTGGATTTACATTTATTGAACATAGGCTACATATGCAGCCTATGTTCAATAAATGTAAATCCATTATTTGAATTTTCCAGACGATCCTAAATTTGCACTTACGAACATTTTAGTCGTGCGAAGTTTAGTGAAACGGCCCCGGATACACTGGGGAGCTCCCAGGGTGTCCGGTTTAGAGAGGTTTCACTGTATGTATTTTAAAAGTATTAGTTTCCCCTGATTTGCTCCAGATGTTTCTAATGTGTATTGCCGGCAACCTGCTAGACCAGATCAAAATGCAGATGGACAAATGGAGTCGTATCGCACACTAGTATCGGGTAGACCAGATTCTGAATATTACAGCTCGTCATCGCAACTGCGCGCATAGTGGGAACTACACGAATTTCGTCAATTACTTCGCACAACGAAACGCCAAAATGAGCTTATTCATTTGATGGTACACATAGACATATAAGCAACTATTCAGAAAATATTAATATATTTCTTCTTGTGAATTTAATTTGTGTCTAAATATGTGGGAACGTCCTCGGAACATGGGCGGAAGTATGCTGTCTGGCTGTGCCTGTGAGAAATGTGGCTTGTGGGTTTTGCAATCAGTGTAGATCCAGATCCGCGCAGTCTAATCTGGATCTGCACTATTCGCCATCCATTAAGCACCCGGCATGTTTTTAGCAAGCCATATAAATCGTTATCAGGCTATATCCCCTCGCCGATGCACTGTTTGATCGGGGGGCTACACTGGTCGCAAATCCCATAAGCTCCATGTATCCAGTCGCAGCCACAGTGTATCCTTTCTCCCTATAGTTCAGAGGTAGAGACTTTTTTCATTATTTTTAAAATATTTTCTGAATCGTCTTCGAGACGATTCAGCAAATATTTTAAAAATAATGAAAAAAGTTCTTTGCTCACAACTGAAATGATGGCATTCGGTGTTCGTGAAAAGTTCGTGTATTTTCTCCTCGTACATGGGATGACATGGGATAGTAGTGTCTGGTAATTCCTAAGTGATTGCATACATGAAATATGATTCTATTGTCTGTACTGATATGTCTTAACCCTTTCACCCCTAAGTAACTGAATGGGCTGCGATATGTTAATTTTGCAACCAGTCTAATCATCGCAAAATGATTTTCAGACTATTCCATTTATAAAAAGGGGGTATTTGTTGTTCTCAAAAATATGAAAATTACTTTCAAACAGTGCAGATCCTGATGAGACGGCTCGTTACGAGCCGGCTCATCTGGATCTGCACTGTTTGCATAAACTGATATAGCGGGCTTTCGGGTTCAAAGGGTTAATATGTCATTATCGTGTATTGCAGTTATATGATTCGAACGATACATATTTTAGATACATGTACAGGGTGTCCCAAAAAAACGGGGACCTAATTCAAATAGTTGTACTTTTTTATTCCAATACATTGAACCGTTTCCTTTTCGGGGACTATTAAGCTGTGGACTGTATTTTCTATTCTACATTAAGTTTAAGAGTTTAAGAGATAGCCTCAACACAACAAGTGACGTCGTTCTTTGCATTCGGCTGAATTTCATAACATAAACAAAAGTGTCCAACATCAATAATTCATCGACATAGTGTTTTCAGGCAAATTTTGGATGGATGACTATAAAGTGTCAGAAAACATGAATATTATTATAAATCATTGAAATGTGTTATAGAATGGATACCAATAGTGGACACTTGCACTTGAAATCAGAAAAGTCAAATCTGAGCAGAATCAGATATTACTTCATATTCTGAAAGTCTTGAATGTAGTAGAAGAGAGGTGTATCAACCATAAACTGGAATAAATGTCATTAGGAGACCGGGCAGGATATGTCTATCTCATGTGTGCACATTGTTGTAAAACATGCTCAGTCTGAATGCATTTAACCATTAGACATTCAAATTTATCGGAATACCGATAGCACCAAGATCAATCAGCATTGTGGAGCCTGACTTTACCAAATTCCAGTAAAGTAGAAGAATGCCTGGTATTCTACCCATAGTCCAAACATATTTAAATATATTCGGCATAGCAGATGCTAAACTATGCTACTATACAAACTCAATGAGTAATTACCAATTCAGAAGGTATGTGATGCCCTTGTGACCATCGTTCACACAGAACACTCTCTAACCTCATGTGGATAAAATGTCAAAATGGCGGAAATGTCTAAAATTCAACAAGGGAGGTAATTATGGATAACATGGAACATTGGTGATATATCCGTTATTATTCTTTGAATATTCGAAACTGTGTTCAAGGATACATACACAGTGAATTAAACACATTTCAGCTATTTGAATTAGGTCCCCGTTTTCTTTTGGGACACCCAGTGCATGCACCATAAACCATTTGTATGTGTAAATGTGTGTGTGCGTGAGTATGTGTGTGTGCTTAAATGTTGTACTATACTGAGCAAAAAAATAAACGTCCCTCCCTGTTTAAGTGAAGATTGCCAGATACCCAAAAGAGTTTCAGTAATACATCCCAGATAAAGATTAAGCTCATTCAATTATTGATCGAAACCAGTTAATTAGGTGTTGCTAGCCTGGACGGTTTCGGAGCAATACGTCGGCGACGTCGATAAGGGTCAAAATAAAAAATCCTGAACGTATTGACATGCTTGTAATAATGATTTAAAATGATACATAATCGTTTGAAAATACCTTTTACATTATTCGTCTTGCGTGACCTCAATTTCTGTGCATCTATACTGTAATTCATGAATAAATGACGTAACGTAACGTAGACGTGTGGCGTTAGACAAATTCCTCTATCAACTGGGTAAATTGGGTGCATTATTGGGTGCTTTGTTTGCGCCGTTCAATAATTGTTTAGGCATAGCGTCTCAGAAGTTTGTGCATCGGCTATCTATACGCCATACAGAGTTCATGACAATCGACGTTGACGTAAGTTAACGTGATGTAATGTTCTCGTCTTCTGTTCGTCACAGCAGATTTAAAAGCACACAGATTGTCACAAACATCACATGTATACCAGAGTTATGTGACATATCACTGAATGTTCTTTTAAAAAACGTTCAAAGTCAGTGCTGTTTGTCTTAACCTCCGTCGCAGGCGTTAACGTTCCAATAAACTGACTTTTCTGGTTTTTGGGCAGTCGTCACGCCATGGAAATGGTGAAAAATTAAAACTTTATTCAAGTTTTCAATATTCCGATATCACATGAATGGTTTAACGTGAGCTGAAGAAATTTAGTTTCCATGTGTATAGCTCGCACGAGCTAAATGTGTAAATTAGCATCCTGGTTGCTAAGTAACGTTTACACCGCAAACATGGAATAAACTGTGCATGATCGTATGCCCACCGTTCTCTGTGTATCAGATATATGCACATTGCACATATTATACATACATGGGTTAAGTTACATGAGCTTTAAAAGAGGGACGTTTCTTTTTTTGCTGAGTATAGTATGTAAAATATAGATCAACTTGCCGTACAAGTTGTATATACATGTACGTTGTGCGTCTCTAAATAATTTTAATGTAACATAAATGTTGGTGCCACACCAAATGCAGTCCGATACGATGAACACGAATATGTGTGATTCTTGTATTCGGTTCCATGGGGGAACCCATGCTAGTCATGTTGCCACTGATTGTTCTGGCTACACTATTTAAGTGTATCCGTTAACCTTATGCAACGGTACTAGAATGTCCCTTTTACATGTATCACCATGTGACCCAATTGTACTATCGCAGAATATGAGCACGATGTCACGACTAGTTCGGTATAGATATGTCAGAGCCGGAGTCATTATCTTAAAATCATAGACTAGCATTTGATCCACGTTCATCAAATCTTGGCAGGTCTCCAAGGTGAACAGCCTCTAGTCGATAGAACAATGTAGGTAATGCAGGCGTGGACACTGGCAATGCAGGCGTGGACACTGGCAGCGTTGTCCTATTGTTCATCAACGTTTAGTGTCCACGTGTAAGAAGAAGCCGGCAATGTACTGGTACTAAAACGTCTTCGTCGTTGCTTATACAGACTGTGCCACCACGTGACAGGCATTGCAACAATGAGTAGGATGCCTTCTACGTTTAAACTGATCAGTACTGACATATTGCTCATGTTCTTATGTAGTTGCGGGCAGTAACTCTGCAAAACTCAGCAAAGACGATGCGGGAGTTTTGTAAAGTTACTTCCCGCAATTAGTCCTTATGCAAAACACATGCAAATTATGTTTTTTACATTAATTAAACATTATTCAAATATCAAGACTATTCTTTATTATTTTGTGGGTGGCAGGTGGGAGCATGCGATGGGTAATTTAACTATCGGGATTCATCATTATCGGTATCCCGAACTGAGACCTGGTTTGTCCCTCATGTACGTCTTTGGTATAATGTGAGGATGCAATCTGGTTATACCTCTTATATGAGTAATACGATTACTCCTAATCCTATTAGGTCTCACGGGACAGTGGGCAGCTAGCTTTAAAAAGGGGGTGGACGATTTTCAATATACTTCACTACCGACCCTGCAAGTTACACCAGTGTGTCTAGAAAAATAGGTTTATTAATATTTCTTGACTTTGGGAGGCTTGACTATGTTTATTTCTGTTTTGAGTATTTCATAATTCTACGAAACTGAATGTTAGCTCCGGTTGATTTTGACATCTTATAAAGTGGTGCATGCTATGCTATCTAGCCGGTACGGTTTCGCGTCAGAATTTAAGGTATTTTTCGGGCATTTGTAGCGAAAATTTGAGGTGGTTATGACCCCGCTTTGGAATCATTTTCAGGAAATTGTGTGGTGTTACAAGTGATAGAACAAGACATATCAAAGTATCTGTGCCTCATGTTTTCATGAAAACAATTCCGACAAATTGAGTCGTGTTGAAATTTCTGGCCAAAAATAGGTGGGTGGGGTAACTTTGTAAAAAATGATTGAACACATCTGATGCGGTTACTGAATTTTTATTGTGGCGCGCGATTTGTACTTCATTTGCGAGTATTTTTCAATATTTGTCGCAAGAGCCTCCTTAACTGATTGTGAGAGGCGGTGATTTTTATAAGTCGCCCGCCGCCCT
The DNA here is from genome assembly GCA_029237695.1 of Conchocele bisecta. Taxonomy (NCBI): domain Eukaryota; kingdom Metazoa; phylum Mollusca; class Bivalvia; order Lucinida; family Thyasiridae; genus Conchocele; species Conchocele bisecta. The sequence goes on along the minus strand of CM055272.1, from coordinate 97,130,964 downwards.
CAGAAAAGCAGTCAATTTTGGTTATTTTCAACAGACACGTGATGCCTTACTTTTAGGAAAGGGGCCAAGTGACTGTGGTGTGGTATGGACCTGACACCAGGCCAGTTTATTCTAAATTCACGGTTGAATATATATTTATTTCTATGTAAATATTTCTTTCTCATTTTGGGATTTTCTCGCCAATGCAGCAGGTTACATGTGGGATTTAACCCGCTGGCCCGGCTATAAATGACCTTAGCTTTTGATAGGCCGTTAAACACCAATACATCTAATTAAATAAATCTTTGAATATATTCGAATCGTATTTGTAAATATCTTTATTTGCCTCTATTGATTTCGAAAATCCACCATATATCCCGGAAATAACAGTGAAAAATTGGCAATGAATATATTCATCCTGAGCCCTAAACCTTCGGTGCAGCATCGTCATCATTTACGGAAATTCGGCCAACATGAGACGCAATAAGGGCGATAATACCAGAGTCATGTTCATATATAATCTGACGCCAGTCGGCTTATGTGTATAACATTGTAGCTGTATTTGGGTAAGCATGAGTCAAACACAATCACCAGTGCCATGCTTGTGGAATGGTTAATAAGTCAACAGTACAGCAGTTATATTTTCGGTTTTGTGTTGGCTTGGTGTTCTCAGAATACCGAATCAGCGCACAAACCGAATATATAATGCCTATCAACATGTGCACAGTCTTGGAACGGTCAGTTGGAAATCACTACAATAGAACCCCTCTAAACCGGACACAGAGAAATATTGGTGTTCTTAATTATGGTGGGTATAGTTTAGATTTATCTATTATGTTAATATATACTCAACAAAACTAGAAAAGTCCCTGTTTTATAGCCGGTGTAGCTCTGTCTATGTATGTACCACATGTTCAAAGTACATGTATTTTAAACCGTGGCGATGTTCAGAATACGATCGTGTAGAGTTTAGCCGATACACACGGTTTACATAGCGGCCAGTGACCGGAACGTTCATTTCCACTTTTTGCACGTGCACGCTATACTTGTCATCGATAAGGTGATTCAGTTCATGTCGTACCATTCATGCGATAGGGGCTATTCGGAAAATTAAAAAACTTTTTTAATTTTTCACTGTTTTCGATATGCCACGGCTTTCCGAAAACGAGCGAAATCAGGCAATTGGGATGCTTGCGGGTGGGATGGCCGCCAGGGCGGTCGCGCCTCGGTTTGATTGCTGTCGGAAGACGATTGATCGTCTTGCAGCCCGGTACCAGCAGACTGGGGCTGTTCACGACCGGCAGCGACCTGGTAGGCCTCGTGTAACGACGGCTAGAGCCGATCATTACATTACGTTGACGCACTTACGTCAACGTCGATTGCCAGCCACAGTCACTGCTAGGCGATACGGTGTCTCAGGGCAGACCATTCGCAACCGGTTACGTCGTAACGCCCAACCAATCCGGGCACGCCGCCCGTACACTGGTCAGATAATGACCCAACGTCACGTGCTGCCAGACTGTTATGGGCGCGACGTCATCTGAACTGGAGAAGGGCTGACTGGAACCGAGTTTTTTGTTCACCGATGAATCTCGGTTCACAGTTAGTCATGCTGACGGAAGATTACGGGTATACAGGCGTAAAAATGAAAGATTCACCGATTGTTGCATTGTTGAGAAGAACAGGTTTGGGGGAGGGAGCGTAATGGTCTGGGGTGGGATCATGGGAAACCGGAAAGACAGATTTGGTTGTTGTACAGGGCAACATCAATGCACAACGTTATGTTGCAGATGTGCTAAATGCACATGCCTTACCATTTATCCGTCAGCATGGTCCTGGTGTGACATTGATGCACGACAATGCCCGCCCTCACGTAGCCAGGGTCACCACTCAATACTTACAGCAAAACAACGTCGACGTCATTCCATGGCCCGCGGTCTCCCCGGATCTCAATCCCATTGAGCACATATGGGATGAGCTGGGCCGCAAAGCACGAGCTAACCATCAGATTGACAATGTTCGCGATCTTACACGGGCGTTACAACGGGAATGGAGGAATTTGCCCAACGCACTGGTATTGCGTTACGTCACGTCGATGCGGCGTAGGATCATTGCATGCATTCATGCAAATGGTGGCCACACTCGGTACTAACGAGATTTACTGAATTTGCCACATTACTTATTGAAATTCCATCTCTAAACATTAAGTAACACATTTCTGAGTTTTTGTGATTTTTGATTTTGACCCCTACCGCCCTTGGCCGGTTATCTCTCGAATATTTAACAAGATATCCAAATGCAATTTATTGGCTTTGATACAGAAATGAATGAACTTGTTTTTCCATTTTGATTTTTAAAAGTAACCCTTTTGGTTTTTGATGAATCTTTCCTTAAACATGGAGGGACGTTTCTAGTTTTGCTCAGTAATATGTTCCTGTTCGCAAAGCACATACTCACTTCAGTATTGGAGTTATTTGTCTGTTTTACTTTGAATATGTTTAAGTATGAACATTAAAGTACATATACATAGTGTTAAAGTACATATACAGGTATGACACGTGACCCAATCTCCAGAGAACCGTCGTCATGTTGGGTAGCAAAGTCGGTTAGATGGCGCTATGGTAGAACGTCCACTTTTCATTAAACTGTCACGTGATTGTGAGAGCTCGTGCCGCAGTGAGTCACGTGACGTTGCCATTTCCACCCAATACTCGGTCTGGCTAGTACCCGTCAGGCTTGTGACGGACCTAGTTCAAGTAAATAAAAATAGTTGATGACGTGGTTTATAATCAAACATGGATAAACGTAGTTGAGACAAGGCATGCGATATTCTACTCTGACAACTGCGATATTTCATGAAAAACAATCAAGCAGTTTGATTGGCTGAGCCTGAGCTGTGTTACAGTTCAGGCTCAGCCAATCAAATTGCTTGATTGCGAATGTACAAACATTTTTATAAATGAAGTCAAAAGTTGACAAAAACCTCCGAGTACATGTACTCTGAAATTTGTGTCAACTTCTGAAGTTATTTACTGAAAATATACCATTTTCTATAAATATATTTCATGAAATATCGCAGATGTCCGTAGGTACGGTGTGTGTCAATTATCAGGGGGTCTTGTCATTTGTTACATCTGTACGATGTGGTATCACGCGCCGCCATTACGCAAAATCAAAACAATATGCCATTTGATCCCAGTCATGCATTTGTAGAAACTAGAATATGCTACATGTACACTCTACTGTTTATAAGCTGTACAACTCGGTAGGTAGGTGGGGGCATCCGTTGATATAAAGACCCTGATCGACATACACAGGTAAATCTATTATAGTAAAATGAATATATGTCGTTAGTAAGTTACATGCGTGTAGACTAAAACTATAATGTAGTATCATTTATATTTAGCCAAAACGTTTGCGCAAGTCTGATCGTTTGGAATTAAATAACCATCCACTGCAAACATACAAGTAAATGCAACATTTATCAAAATTCGGAAATATAAACCAGACCGACGACCATCGGCCTGCTTCTTTACTGGGCTATATATCCCGGGTATGGAAGGTGTTCGAGCCAATTCCCACCCTTAAATATAAGCCGAAGAGAAAAAAAAACAAGAAAAAAACAACTTACAAGTAAATACATGTCTGTAGGGCTGCGATTTTAAAGGTCATTGTCATGGTCACATATTGTTAAACATAAGGAATTAACCAAAATTAAGTGTTGAATTAAGCCCAGAGATGAGATATAAAATTCGAAATCGCCGCTGAAAATTGTGAATAATTTAATATACTGCAGTACCTATCATATATGAAAGGATGGAACTAAAGGTAAGTTTACAGTGGAACCGCTCTAAACCGAACACCCTGGGGACCCCATTGTGCTTAACTGAGATGGATTTCAATGTACTTTATTTCATTGTCCTGTCTGTCGTTGACTGAAAATGACAAAGGTTGATCATCGAGTGCTTAATTACAGTGTAACCCCTCTAAACTGGACACCATGTGGACCTCCCAGGGTGTCCGGTAAATAGAGGTTCCGCTGTATCAGCCGGCGACTGCAATATAACGGTACGTACCACTCATCTATTCATATTTCCAAGTTTGTATACATATTATTAAGATAACCAATCACGGAGTGAAATCAATAATTTATAACACTGCTGTTTATGGAACGCCAATTAAATATTTAGAGCTACCATTAATTATTTGAGTTTATGTAGATTTGGCGTTCCTGGAACGCCAACTCTACATAAACTTAAATAATTATTGATAGCTCTAAATAAGTAGAGCTAGCCTTACATATACGTAAGGCCAAAAGAAACTTTACAGTATATAAATGGTTCGATCTTTCGTGAACAGGTATATTTAGAGCTAGCTCCAAATGATTTAGAGAGTTCTTCAAATGATTTGGAGCTCGCTCTAAATATTTAATGTCAGCTCTAATTATTTAGAGCGAGCATTAATTATTATGCCTCCTATGCGATAGCAATAGAGGCATACTGCGTTGCTTTGAGGTTCCGTACGTTCGTCCGTCCGTCCGTCTACATTTACGTCGAAAAGTCAAAAAGTGTGTAAGAGTTTCTCCAGTTAGAGTCCAGTATGCCACGGGGGCATATCCACGTTTTACAAACATACTGTCTAGTTTTGATGTGTGTAGATTTGGCATTCCATAGTAGTCTGCCTGTACGATGCGATAACCCGCTAGCTTATGCGCGCAATTATCTCGTCGAACATTCGGACGAACTGTGCTGTAAGTACCTCGGTGGACACTCTTTAAACCGGACCCCATGAATGTATCAGTGGCATTGAGGGTGTCGATATAATGTACCGCTAACGAGACACGCCATGCGATTTTGTACCTAAGAACATATGCGATTTGTCATTAAATATATTTACAATAAATGTAATATTTTCTGTAAATGACGTCGAAAGATGACGAAATTTTCATAGCAAATGCGGAATAGTATTCCGCATTTGCTATGAACAGTTTGTCATCTTTCGACATTATTTACGGAAAATATCGTAAATATTGTAAATATTTTTCATAAAATATCGCACAGTCATATGTTCTTAGGTACAAACTCGCATGACGTGTCTCTACTAAATGATAATTCATGTATTCTTGCAAATCGCATGCATACATGTCGTGGAACACTCATACTGTCGGACTTTCGTGAAACCTCTCTAATCGGGACACTCTGGGAACCTCCCAGGGTGTCCGGTTTAGAGAAGTTCCACTGTATATAATGTTACATGCTGCACGTACCTGCCATGGTCCACACTGCGCCTGTGTTCCCGGGGAACCTGTTTGCCCATCCGGTGTAGGACAACGGTGAGCAGGGAGAGTAGGGAGACACAGGCGACCCCCAGTATGGCCAGGGACACGATGTAGGGCAACACGCCATAGATGCCATAGTCGTCGGTCTCCATGGGGATGCCTGTAACACAGGGGTGGATCTAGGGGGTGTGTGCGGGTGGTGGGGTGGGGTATGGCGAAGCGACCCCTAGTATGGCCAGGGACACGATGTAAGGCAACATGCCATAGTCGCCGGTGTCCATGGGGATACCTGTAACACAATGGGTGGATCTAGGGTGTGTGTGGGGTGTGGGTAGGTATGGCTAGGCGGTCCACAGTATGGCCAGGGACACGATATAGGGCAACACGCCGTAGACGTCGCATGTATCAATTGGGATACCTGTAACACGGGGGGGGGGGTGGATCTAGGGTGTGTGTGGGGTGTGGGGGTGGCGGTCGGGTATGGCCAGGCGACCCAAGTATGACCAAGGGCACGATGTAGGGCAACAAGCCATAGAAATCGCCAGTATCTATTGGGATACTTGTAACATGGGGCTGATCTAGGGTGCTTGTGGGGTAGGGTTGCGGTAAGGCTGGGCGACCCCGAACATGGCCAGGTACACGACTTAGATAAACACGCCGTAGTCATAGGCGGTATCCATGGGAATATATGTAACATAGGGGGTTGCCCCAGGAAGTGGGTGGAGATGGAGGGTGGGGGGAGGTCCAAAGATAAGTATGGATTTGTCTATGCTACTTACAGTATTTGGTTTCTTTTTCAATTCAGTGAAGTCATAATCACAATGCATACAGTCGCACATATTTAACATTGAAAGAAGTGTAAAGGTCCATATGACATATGTAATAACCAATATGTAATAGGGTAGTTCATATATTGAAGTTTTAATAACTTAGTTATAGCTCGCATATTGAATTTTCATTAAACTATCTTAGTGTATGTCCCACCCCTTCGCCTGCACACGTCTTTTGAATGCAGCCCGGCCCCTAAACGTGCTTTTAAATTGCGATTATAAGGTTCGACAATATCCAGCCGTAGGTAAACGTTTGCCGTGGCACGAGGGAACAGTTTGAACCCCAAGGCCGTAGGCCACCGTTTACCAACGGCTGGACATGGTCGAACTTTACTGTTACATTTCCGTCGGAAGTATCGTGTAATTTGAGCATATATGCGGTACTTTCGGTACATTGATAACATGTTCCATTCAAACAGCTGATGTATGTCTACATATTCCAGGTCCACAGTACACGTCGCGTGATGTAGGTGCCCCATCTTCCGTATCAATTTCAAAAATTCAGTGCGACCGTTGTGAAGTGGTCTGGTGACGTAATGGCGCGTTTAAGTAACGCTATGAGACACCTGCATTACGTAGCTGTTTACTTGGCCCCGAAATGAGCGTTGTCTACAGCCATGGCCAAACAGCAAGCGCTGTACGTTTAAACACAGCTGTCACGGAACAGTGGCGGTTGGTTTGATACTGTTGCGCATACGTACACGTCTGAACGGGATGCGCGTAACGTGAATTTCTGTTGTGTGGACCCCCTGTACATGCATACCTGCAGTGTGACTGTCATCGAACACCACGCCCGCAGTGTCTACTTCATCGGAACTGTACACACATATTGGTATAGGCTTGTCCCATTGGCCAGTGTCCTGGCACGTGATTGTGTCTGGACCAATCAGTGAGTGTGTCCTGCGTGCTAAACACGTGACCTTGACAACGGTTCCCGGTAACCTTGCGTAGTTGCTAAGCGATAGAGCTCTTACCGTGTCCTCTGTTATGATTGTGTGTTTGGTTGCTAATTGTGGACATAAGGCTGAAAATAAAAAGAAACTATTACATGTACAGTGGAACCTCTCTAATTGTGTTTGTTTGTTGTGGTTTAACGGCCTATCAACAGCTAAGATAATTTAAGGCCGGGTCAATGGGTTTAGTACTAAATGGCATATATTACATGTTCAAGTACATGTACAAATGGGGAACATTTCTACACCGCACACAGAGAAAGGCGAGTTGTACTACTTTTGATATGTTTCATTGACATTTAATGATAATGTCTGTTAATGATCACAAAGCACCCATGCGTGTCTTGGAGTAGTCATGTGCCTGTTTTACAGTGGTACCTCTCTAAACCGTACACCCTGGGGACCTCCCAGGGTGTCCGGTCTGGAGAGGTTCCACTGTAAATTATATACCTCAGTTGTAATTATAGCATAAATATGGGATCTCAAACGAGTTTACATTTGATATGAGATTTATGAAGCTCGTCAACAAATGTATGCAACTCGCCAGAGGCTCCGTGCATACATTTGCTGACGAGCTTCATAACTCTCATCAAATGGAAACGAGGTTAAAGGAACATGCCCACTCCGTAGGCACGACATGTTCTGTATATCGGAGACATCATCTGAGACATTTTCTAGCAATATAAACATTCATTCACCACTACCCCACATATTGATTGGCATTATTATACATTTTATATCAGACGTAAAATTTCCGCACAGATATCAAGGGCGATAACCGTGTTTCCTTAAAATGATAACGGACATTACCATTTATTCTCTGTATTAATTTTTGATGTGCAATGATCATACTTTATAATCGGTCTATAGTTTTATTTGTTCAGGTGACACATTTAATTAGCATAAATAACTAAAAAATAGCATGCCTCATTTGCATATGAAAATAGCCGGATACTAACGCGCGTCACTATCAGTAAAATAAATATTACTCAATGATTATTTCTGTACGGCTGGCACCCGTAAGTTTTAGAACCGGTGGAATAGTGACACAATTATACACTGAAAATTTAATTCCTACAAAGAACATGTTGTGCCTACTGAGTGGACATGTACCTTTAAGTATGCTTATCACATGACTGCACACAAATAACAGAACATTTGAACATATTCAATACGTTTCTGTGAACAGACGCCATTGACCAATTTCGCATCTAGTTGAAAATCTCCACGGAGAAAAGTAGTTTTACTTCTAGCAATGCACCTGCTATTATTCCATAATATAGGTCCCTGGTATCTGTAAAGTATTTCACAGTACCATGGAGGCGTGTTGTAACAACTGCAGCACTTTTACTGAGTCAATGACGCTTCTAACGACGTTTACAACATGATTGCAGGATTGATTTGTCGCACCATTAGGAACGCCACTTGCAACGTCTTCATTTGTTCGTTTCGTGTAACGTTAGCGCATAATACGAATACATAATTACAGTGATGGGGCCAGCCAATCAAATTCGTTCCAGGTGTTTATTACACGTGCGTTATGAAAGGGTTTTCATGTGATAAGCTGGCTTATTGCTTGTAAATTATGCTTAAAAACAGTATAGTGTGCAATGTGCATGATCACGTGGTTATAACAACAACAGTGGCTGAAAGTGTTGAAATCTTGCTCACTCCAAAGTAAGTATTATTTGATATTTTCCTTAATATGAAACGGATTTTGATGAAATATGACGCAGAAAACTCATCTTCATGAGCTGTATTTGGTCGTCGAAGGAGTTAGGCACAGACTTATGTAGTTTTTGCGAAGAATCGATTTCCGTGTCGGTAGACATATGTCGTTTTATGTATATGCTTCGCAAAAACGACATAAGTTTGGGCCAACGTACAGAGACCACCAAATGCAGCTTAAAAAGACGCGTTTGATGCGCCATATTTCATCAAAATCCGTAATAAGGACACTATAAAAGAATACGTACTTTGAATCGGATGGATTCTGGAAGTTTCAGTACTTGTTGTTGTTGTTAGTACCACGTGATCATACACCTTGGCACTATGTCACGATTCTTTAGTGGGTTTTCACCGAGTTTCATAAGTAACCGGCTCCCATTGATGATTAGTTCGTCACGTGTCATGTTACCGATTCTGCCTAATTTTCTTTAAATAGGCATGTCAAGTACACCTTAGAGATGCATCTAGATGTTGTACATCTCCTCAATAGTTAGTCGGCTCGGTACAAAACCAGTAATTATCACATATTTGATGGGCAATGTATGGACATGATGATGTGATAACACTGTTAGATCACGTTATCCGCATGTACGATCGATAGTCCACTCGCTAAGGCTCGTGGATTATCTCTTCGTATATGCGGACGAACCGTGATCTAACTGTGACATATTCAACTCGAATGCTTTATCTAACTTATAATAACTTTCCACACTTGATGGATCTGTCATCCTAATTGTTCGTTGGTGAAAGACTATCTGGTGTTGACCTTTGTCGTGTTACTGTATTCACAGGTTGAAATAACTGATCAAAGTCAACATTGAATATACCTAAGAGTATAGTAAGGCCTATCAAAAAAAAAATTGTTTAGGGGCACCCGACCCTACCTGCTATTTTATTAACAAAATGTGCCGACCCTATTTTTTTTCCACATTTCACAAAAGTTTTTGTCTATTTTGTTAATTTTGTTAATTTGTATTGTTTACTTTTGTCTCGCACACATTCTATGTTTCATGCAACTGTGTTGGTAAATTTACATTTTAATACCCGATATATTAAACAACCCATCTTTGTTTACACTCGCGATCGTCTTACGACTCTAGGTGCGGCGAAAACGAAGCGCCGGGACAGGCATTGCGGTAACTGCAGAGGTTATCCGAATATACAACTGTGTCCGGTGATTTCGCGCGTCCGGTGATTTCGCGCACCTCTTTAAGTCGCATTGTCAACCTCTCGCTACCTGGTGTCGGTATATTAGAAGTCAACCTTTTCATAAACTATACAACTTCTGACGATATTTGGCCAGTCTAAGTATATTTGGTGAGTACAAGTTGTTTTTTGTGTCAGTTTTACTCTTCGTATCCTAATACATGCATACGTTTGTTTTATTTCTCAAAAAAAAAAGATCACATTTTGCAGAAGACATAGTCTGTCAAAACCATGTTTACTTCTGTTTTGTGAATGAAATAGTTGGCCCCGGATCGAGGATATTAAAACATACAAATGACGTCATTACGGAAACTACTACACAATGTTCAATGTATGGAAGCCGAAATTTGTTACAATGTTGTTTTTGTAGTATTTTGAGTACTTGCATTAATCTTGGTATTAATCTACGCTGGATGCGTTATACTGTCATTAATTTGTTCCTTGACTGTAATTTATCACATGTTGACTTTATGACCCCCTTCCCTGAACGTAGAAATGACAGTCATGTTGGCGTGTATTGGCCACAATAGACAACTAAAATTAACTGACGTCACTAAAATCGCACTGCGCAAGTACACCGGACATCCAGATTTTCGGGGAATACCCAACGGGAGTTCACAAATGGCGGCCGTTTACATTGATGCACTTTGTTTTATTGCATGATATTTCGTAGAAATACGGCGAAATGGCGAGTTATTATGCATATAAAGTTGTATGGATGAATATGCGATATTATCGGTTACGTTATTGTTTCCTTAGCTGCGCGAAATCACCTGACAGCACCGTAATCAACAACAACAACAACAACAGAAATTGCCAATTGGCACGATGACTGGGGTTTCGTCTAGTGGGACTCGCATCTTGTTACGTATAAACATAGATGTATGCCTACATTCTCCAGAAAGACGAACATTTGACATTTACCCTAGTTCATCAGTGTTTGCGGACATGATACCATTGCTCACGTGTAGAAATGAGGCATCAGCTCAGGATTATTCTGATTTCAGGGCTGAATATATAGTTGTCTTATTGTAAATATTCAGTTCTGATTTTTGGATTTTCCCCCATTTGTACAGGCAATATATGGGAATTAGTACTAAACCCATTGACCCGGCCTTAAATGACATTAGCTGTTGAAAGGCCGTTAAACCAAAAATTATGTTTTGGGTCAAGTCTTATTTATTCTCAACACTAGTTCATGTGCATTTACCATGTTTACAGATGGACTCTGGGTTTGAATTAAACACTACAATTGATAATTTTTTACATAATATATTATATTCCATACAGGATGTACAGTTTCATGTGCATTCTGTGTGTTCTTTTGATCCAAAATATCAACCAGAATATACAATGAATTATGAGCTTAATTAATATTCATACTACAACGAATGACATGTAAAGTAAACAAGGTACATGTTGTATTTAACGATTTACAGCTTCATTTATAAAATAAAATAAAAATTAATAAAAACAAAAATCCCTACATACCCTACCTACTGATGTTGAGTCCATTCCCCTAAACAAACTATTGTTTTTGATAGGCCTAAGTGAAAAATAGGATGGTTCTTTTTACTGCCTGCTATACGACTATATTCGTACAACAGGCAGTAAAAGAACATTCCTTGAACATGTCCTATACGTTTCTGTGAACGCCATTGACTAATTCGCAGTTAATTAAAAACCACCACAGTGAAAAGTAGTTTTATTTCTAGCAATACACCTATTACAGATATGCCATATTTTGGCTTCCTGTTATTGGTAAGTACTTCACTTAATATTTAATGTATTTACAGACCTTGCTCCGTTACGTCGCCACGTGACTGTATTCGCTAACGTATGAGAAATACTATAAGTACTATAAGTCTTTCTCATACGTTAGCGAATACAGTCAACACATTGTGTTCTACAATGTAGATTACACGTACATCTTGTATTACCGGGAACCTATAGTATGTAGTTGGCGCACGCGCTAACCTATGCCTGTCTGTGTTTATTTACATTCGTTATACGTTTATTATGATATGACTGTGTCTGTATCTCGTTGTTATTGTTGTGCTTGTGTCCGCGTTGTATTGGAACATGACCGAGTATTCTTACCGTGACATTTCACAGGGAATACGTGTGCCAGACTCGTGTCTTTTGATATCAAGTCGATCAGACAAGGCTATGGGACGCGTTTTCCAAGCCAAGCCTGATAAACTGGATATCAGCAGAAACTAGAAACAAAATTGCTACCCCGCTCCATACCTCTCGTGTAGATAACATACCGGAGGCGAATTATTGTACCTAGCAGAAACTAGCAGAGTATTCGTGTTTTGGGTAACGCGACAGAATGAGCAAATATAGGGAACGCCAAATCTACATAAACTCAAATAAGTATTGCTAGCTGTAAATAATTAGAGCTAGCATTAAATATTTAGAGCCAGCTCCAATTGATTTAGAGAACTAGTCAAATGAGTTGGAGCTAGCTCTAAATACAATACAATATTTTTTACCCGATACATATATGAATTGTGCATTCTAGAATAAAAAGGTAGATGCAAATCAAATAAAATTACCTTCAGTATCCATGGCAACTTCGAACGCCTTAAAGTATTTCAAGCGTCACAGTTTGTTACATATTGCCGTATAATAAACACAACACAGAATTAATTAAATTACTCCATATCACATCAGATATGCATAGCTAAATGAAATATATAATAGTTGAAATGTAATTTCAATCTGCAAAAGGAATTTCCACTGGCTTCCAACATATTTTAATTAGTAAACATGGTAATTGTTAGACATCCATTATAACAAGCGGCAACAATTTCAGTTGCTCTATATACTATTTCTGTACATTTTTTTGTCGGTTATGAAACCTGTTTTATATTTTAGTCCTCTGTGTTTATGTTTTGCCTCCTAACTGTGTGTTCACGGGGTTGGGCCATCCATCACACACAATGCCGTGCGACATATTAAAACAAAAATATAATGACATCATGGGAAATCAACCTTCTTGCATGTCCTCATTATTTGCCTGAACATGTTCCATGTTCAGGCAAATAATGACGACATACAAGAACACTCTCTCTTGCGACATACATTCCCACAACATAAGTAACGTGCATCCGTATAACAATTACGAAACAAAACAACTCATAAACTAGTTTTAAACATCTACGCTTGCGCAAATTCAGAGACGTGAAACGTTATGATACGCGCGCTAACATATTAAACAATTCGTTCCACGAGAGATCGCCCTTGGCTCAGTACTTCCGTCCGTCTGTGAGATAGGTAACTAATGCATATTGCATGTCTATCAACCACAATGGTACAAGTGGGAAATTTTGTTGAAAATACGGAAGGAATCTTTGAATGTTTGACGCACGTTAATTCGGTGACAAGTGACGTTGACTGCTCTATATGCACTACACGTGGAATGTTGAAAAAGAGACATTTCCACATTCATCACGAGCAATAATTGTCAAAGTCAAAGGGCGTATCCACGTAATGTATGAATATACGTGACATGGCATGACACAATATTGTTTATTGGATTTACGACCAGTGTAGCGCCGCATAGTCGTGCACGTCCACGCAGTCTGATCAGCGTCTACACGTGTCAAATTTACACTGCCTGAGTAATATATTGAACACGGTGTACATTCATGCGTTCGGGTTGAATGAATATAATCGCTGATCCGGTGCTACGATTGTCAACAACTCAACACGACCTGTTCATTTTGATTATTTACAGCTGCCATTACATGTAATCTCTGACGATTTAATAGGATATTCACTAGGGTTTAATGTTGCATACGAAACAATGCTATGTCGAGTTTCTTATCACATCCGTCACTGGATTTACTAACTATGGGATCTTACACGGGTGGTGATATACTGTGATGTTTATTACACGGGTGGTGATATACTGATATACTGTGATGTTTATTACACGGGTGGTGATATACTGTGATGTTTATTACACGGGTGGTGATATACTGTGATGTTTATTAAACGAGTTTTCTGCTTTCTTGTAAAAACGATAATGTGTCCACTTTCTATTCAATCAGTCAACACGTTTAACAAATAGAGGATCTTACATGAGTGATGATTTAATATGATATTTATTGAACGAGTGATTTCATACGAAACGAAGCTATGCACAGTTTCTTCTGAAGTCAGTCAACGAGTTTATACATTTCATATTAAATCAACAGAAATGTATTGCATTATATTGCATTATATTGCATGCGCACTACATACGTTGCATAAGCACATCACCATGCATTGAAGCTGTACTGATCAGCAAACTTGTTTTCTGTAACAAGCTACTTTGAATATGTATTACACTAGTGCATTTTATTACACTGTGTCAATTCACTGCCACCATTTTATGCAATACAATAGTATATTATAGTCATGACTATGTATTAACCCTTAGACAGCTACTCACAACAATTGTCATCTGCTGTTGCTTTTATACCTTGCCTTATTTCGCAATAAAAACATGGTTTGACAGCACTTCAGAATCATTTCCAATGGAAATGATTCTAAAGTGATGTCAAAGCATGTTGTAAAGTATTCTAAAGTGCTGTCAAAGCATGTTTTTGATGATAAAAATGGAAAATAGAAAATAAACGGCAAGACGACAAAGAAAATAGCAGTGTAAGGGTTAAAATATTCTGTTTAGTAGTATGGCGAAAATTAAAAGTCATATGGAGGCAATTGCCCGGATTTCTGAAAGTATAAATATAGCAAAAGCTATGTATGTATGTTAGAAATACGAACCTAGTATGTGCTTCTACATGCTTACAGATATATACTGAGCAAAAAAAGAAACGTCCCTCCCTATTTAAGTGACGATTGCCAGAAGTCACAGGGCCAAAACCAGTACCAAAATAAACTGCATTAATTTCCGGATCGACTTCAGTTTTTGACATTTTGATCGCATGCGTAGTTGTTAAATAAATCATCTGCGAAGTTGGTAGGGGTTGAAATAAAAAATAACAAAATCGTTTGTCACGCGTTTGTTAAATTTCAGAGGATACAGTTGGATTTAAAGTGTACAGTCTGTGCGAAATTCCTTAATAGCGAGTGTGCCCACCCTGCGCCGTAATGGTTGACGTAATTCTCCGACGCATTGACCAGATTACGCCATTCGCGCTGCAATGCCAGCGTAAGCTGACGAGCATTGTTAATCTGGTGGTTTGCCTTAGCGTTCCGACCGAGCAGATGTGCTTCGATAGGGTTGAGATCGGGGGTAACCGCAGGCCATTGCATGAGGTCCACGTTGTTCATTGCCAAGAACTGTGTGGTGGAACCTGGCAGCGTGCGGGCGTGCATTATCTTGTTGTAGCGTTTCGCCAGGACCATGATTACGAATAAATGGCAAGACACGTGGCCTTAAAACGTCTTCAATATAACGGTTGGCAGTGATGTTGCCCTGTATAATTACCAGCTCTGTCTTGCGGTTTCCCATGATCCCGCCCCAGACCATTACGCTTCCTCCTCCAAACCTATCCCTCTCCACCACACAGCAGTCCGCGAATATTTCATTCTTGCGTCTGTATACACGCAATCTGCCATCTGTGTGGCTGATGGTGAACCGAGATTCGTCTGTAAACAGAACTCTGTCCCAGTCAGCCCGCCTCCAATTAAGATGGCATCGACACCACAACAGCCTGGAGGCACGGTGACGCCTGGTCATCACCTTACCAGTGTACTGGCGTCCAGCTCTGATTGGTTGTCCGTTACGACGTAACCTCTGCCCAGAGACCCCGTAACGCCGAGCCGTGACGGTGGCTGACAACAGGCATTGGCGCAAGTACGTCAACGTAATGTAACGGTCCATTCTTGCCGTCGGCACATGAGGCCTACCAGCTCGAGGACGGTCACGAACGTCTCCATGGTCCCTATAGCATGCCACAAGTCGCTCAATCGTTTTTGTGCAGCACCCAAACAGACGTGTAACGGCTCGTGCCGTCACACCAACCTCCAACATCCCAATTGCCTGATTTCTGTCCTTTTCACAAAGCCGTGGCATAATCAAAACAGAGGATCAATGAGAAGCTTGTTTAATGTTTGGATAAAATGATCTCAAACGAATCGTATGATTTGTACTCACCACATGTATTTACCTTGTGTTCACCTTGCACGTGGAAAAGGTGGTAAACAGCGTTCCACTTCCAGAGCGAAATATACACGGCGGACACGTGGTAAACTGTACACAGTCGTATTCTCAACATCACCAGGATCTCACACATATATATGTGCTTTGCCCATAGTACGTAGACACGAATAATTTCGCATTTTATTAAAAGAGGGACGTTTCTTGTTTTGCTAAGTATAGCAAATATTGTGACAGATATATTCAGCAGGTTTGATCTTAAATTGAAAGCAAACAATCCAAGGGCTTTGTTGTAGCCTTTATGCTTTGACATCCACATCACTATCGTCTCCAACATCACTCGCATTAGAATCATCACCATCCTATTCACCAGCAACATCATCACCATCATCATGAACAGCACCATCATCACGATCATCATCACCAGCACCATCATCACCATCATCTTCACCAACACCATCATCACCATCATATTCGCCAGCACCATGATCACCAGCACCATCATCACCATCATTTTCACCAGTACCATCATCACCATCATATTCACAAGCACCATCATCAACATCATCATCACTAGCACCATCATCACCATCATCATCAACAGCACCATCAGCACGATACTCATCACCAGCCCCATCATCACCATCATTATCGCCAGCACCATCATCACCATCATCATCACCAGCACCATCATCACCATCATCATCACCAGCACAATCAGCACCATCATCACCATTATCATCAACAGCACCATCATCCAGCACCATCATCACCATAATCATCACCAGCACTATCATCACCATCATCTTCACCAGCACCACAATCACCATCATCATCACCAGCACCATCATTACCATCATCATCATCATCATCATCAACAGTACCATCATCACCATAATCATCCCCAGCACCATCATCACCATCATTGTCACCAGCACCATCAACACCATAATCATCACCAGCACCATCATCGCCATTATCATCACCAGCACCATCATCACCGTAATAATCATCAGCACCATCATCATCACCAGCACCATCATCACCATAATCTTCACCAGCACCATCATCACCATCATCATCACCAGCACATCATCATCACCAGCACCATCATCACCATCATCATTCCACATCCAGGCACCAATTCATCAACCAGCATCATCACATGCACCATCATCTACCATAATCATCACCAGCACCATCATCTCCATCATCTCACCATCATCACCGTAATCATCACCAGCACCTCATCTCACCAGCACCTCATAACCATTATCTTCCCAGCACCTATCACATCATCACATCTCAAACACCAGCACCTTCGTCATCACCAGAACCATCATCACCTATCTCTCACCATACATCATCACCATCATCATCACCAGCACCATCATCATCACCAGCACCATCATCACCATCATATTCACCAGCACCATCATCACCATCATATTCACAAGCACCATCATCACCGTCATCATCACCAGCACCATCATCACCATCATCATCAACAGCACCATCAGCACTATAATCATCACCAGCCCCATCATCACCATCATTATCGCCAGCACCATCATCACCATCATCATCACCAGCACCATCAGCACCATCATCATCACCAGCACCACCATCATCCATCACCATCATCATCAACAGCACCATCATCACCATCATTATCACCAGCAGCACCATCATCACCATAATCATCACCAGCACCATCATCACCATCATCATCACCAGCACCATCATCACCGTAATCATCACCAGCACCATCATCATCACCAGCACCATCATCACCATAATCTTCACCAGCACCATCATCACCATCATATTCACAAGCACCAACATCACCATCATCATCACCAGCACCATCATCACCATCATCATCAACAGCACCATCAGCACTATAATCATCACCAGCACCATCATCACCATCATTATCACCAGCACCATAATCACCATCATCATCACCAACACCATCATCACCATCATCATCACCAGCACCATCATCACCATCATCATCACCAGCACCATCATCACCATCCTCATCAACAGCACCATCATCACCATCATCATCACCAGCTCCATCATCACCATCATCATCAACAGCACCATCATCACCATCATCATTAACAGCACCATAATCACCATAATCTTCACCAGTACCATCATCGCCATCATTATCACCATCATCACCAGCATCACTGTCATCACCATCATCATCACCAGCACCATCATCACCGTAATCATCACCAGTACCATCATCACCATCATCATCACCAGAACCATCATCACCATAATCATCACCAGCACCATCATCATCACCAGCACCTCATCCATTATATCACCAGCATCATCTCCATCTATTCACAGCACCATCATCACCATCATCATCACCAGCACCATATCACATCCTCATCACAGACCTCTCACCATCTCATCACCAGCTATCATCACCATCATCATAACAGCACCATCATCTCACTGACCATATCTCCGACCATCATCGCCTCATCACCATCTCTCATCACCATCTCATCACCAGCCACATCCGTATCCACCATCATCATCATGATCAGCACCAATATCACCATATCTCACAGTACATCATCGCCATCTATCACAGCACCATCATCACCATCATTCTCACCAGCTCCCATCTTCACCCTCATCATCAAACAGCACCATCATCACCATCATCATTAACAGCACCATAAAATCACCATAATCTTCACCTGTACCATCATCGCCATCATCACCATCATCACCAGCATCACGTCATCACCATCATCATCACCAGCACCATCATCACCGTAATCATCACAGTACCATCATCACCATCATCATCACCAGAACCATCATCACCATATCATCACAGCCATCATCATCACAGCACCATCATCACCATTATATTCACCAAGCACCATCTCACCATCACTATTCACAAGCACCATTCATCACCATCATCATCACCAGCACATCATCACCATCCTCATCACCAGCACCATCATCACCATCATCATCACCAGCTCCATCATCACCATCATCATCAAACAGCACCATCCATCACCATCATCATAACAGCACCCAATCACCATATTCTTCACCAGTACCTTCATCGCATCATTATCACCATCATCACCAGCATCACTGTCATCACCATCATCATCACCAGCACCATCATCACCGTAATCATCACCAGTACCATCATCACCATCATCATCACCAGAACCATCATCACCATAATCATCACCAGCACCATCATCATCACCAGCACCATCATCACCATCATATTCACCAGCACCATCATCACCATCATATTCACAAGCACCATCATCACCATCATCATCACCAGCACCGTCATCACCATCATATTCAGCAGCACCATCATCACCATCATATTCACCAGCACCATCATCACCATCATCATCACCAGCACCATCATCACCATCATCATCACCAGCACCATCATCACCATCATCTTCACCAGCACCATGATCACCATCATATTAACCAGCACCATAATCACCATCATCATCACCAGCACCATCATCACCATCCTCATTACCAGCACCATCATCACCATCATATCATCATCACATCATCATCATTATCATCATATCTATAATCATCATATTCATCATCCTCAACAACAACACCATCATCATCATCATTGCGTTGTACGCATCCGCGTCCTAACTTCAGTTAACTTTTGTATTCAAATCATTTGCTCAACAACCCCTTGGCCTATGTTCATGAAACTTGGTCACAACTTCCTTCTTGTTTCACTCACCACAACAACTCACAATCCACCCGCCCATCCATGTCCTACTTTTTTCCGCTTACATTCACGTCAATCGCTTAGCCTATATTCATGTACTTGGACACAACTTCATTCTTGCATCACTCACCACAACCCACCCACAATCCGCCCGCCCATCCATCCATGTCATTGACCACCATTTTCCAGTTGAATTACTTAAAACTTGTATGCGTTTAAATATTGGTTAATCTTTACATTCAAGTCATTTTCACAACAACCCATTGGCATATGCTCATGAAATGTGGACACAACATCACTCTTTACAATCCACATGACCATACATGTCCTTCACCTACATGTTCCCCTTGAATTACTAAGCAATGTTATGCTTTTAACTCTAAGTTAAACTTTTTCTTTTACTTTACTTTTTCCATTTGAATTATTTACCAATTTCATGTTCTTAAATATTGGTAATCTTTACATTCACGTCATTTTCTCAGCAACCCATTGGTCTATCTTTACGAAACTTGGACACAACTTCTTCCTTCATCAGTCATCACAAGCAACCCACAACCAATGCACCCACCATGTCGTTGGACTACTTTTCCCTCTTCATTTACTTACCAATTGTATGATCTTATATTTTGGTTAACCTTTACATTCGACTCAGTTTCGCGCCGACCCATTGGTCTATGTTTTCTGTCATTGTCCGTGTCCTGTACATTGCTGATCATTTCGTGGCTCACATTTCAGGCTGTGTTTCTTGTTCCAGACGCCTGTAAATGTAAATGCCTTGATTCAACTACTGCACTGGATCGATGACCTTGCGTGTCGGGACTAGGGTAGTAGTACGCTGCCTTAGGGTCGATATAGGGACATAATGTGCACCTTTGGCAGAAATCACCAAAATTGGCACAGATGATCTTTGATAGGTACAGATCAAATCCTGATATAGGGATCACAGTTTGCGACTCGGTAACGCCCCCTAATTAGCATAAATTCAAGATGGCCGCCAAAAATATATACTTTGTTATACTGTTGCTCTCTGGTGACATATTTAAGTAGTTTAAAATTCTACAAGTGGGTTATAGGACACAACACATATTTTGGGAACATTTAATATGTAATTGGATAATTAAATCATTTGAATAAATCCAAAATGGCCGCCAAGATGGCCGCCAAAATGATAGAAATTACATAACTTCTGAACGAATTGACTTAGGAAGGTGATCTTGGTGCCTAGACATAGGTTTTTGGGGTCAGTGATTATGTTTCTGATATGAAATGGATAGATAGACTTCGCCCTTTGCTTACAAATCCAAGATGGCCACCAAGATGGCCGCCAAATGTCAATGTTTTGCTACAGATTTAGACATACATATTGTTTCATATCTTTGCTTAGTTTAACTACTTAACTCATATAAAATGCTATAATCAGGTGTTTGGATACACACTATCGTTTTAGTTAAGTGTACTTGGTACTTGGTCACTTGCCTCATTTGCATACATTCAAGATGGCCGCCATGAAAATGTATGTTGCTCACATCTCGGACTGCGACAAATATGGGCATATGTCTAACATTGGTGTATTTACCAGTTTTTAGGGCCAATATACACGACAAGAACATCAATAGGAGGATTAAATAATTTGATTGAGACCGCCATCTTGAATTTCAAAATGGTCGCTAATTAAAATCATGTTTTTTTCCTTCATATCACGGCATTTGAGACACCTATATGATTGATGTTGGTACCTATATCCATGTTTGGGATGCAAACATGTCTCAAGTCATCCAAATTCAAGCTGATATCCCAGATGGAAACCGGTACCATAGCTGTGGAGTGTAAAACTAAAAAATGTGTTCATAGAACACGGATGCCCCACATATCGCTTTGATAATAAATGAGGCCAAATTCCAAGTCAAATTTTTATTTTACCTGAGCGTTAACGTTTTTGAAGCACCAAGTATGTGACCTTGACCCTGGGCTTGGCGGGAGCAGGTCGAACGTGGATTTGGCACAGCGCAGTAGAGGACCATTAAAGCAATGCGTATGAAGTGAAAGGGACCAGAAATTATAAGATTTTTACCCGAGCGTTAAAGTTTTTATAGCACCAAGTATGTGACCTTGACACTGCGTGATATTCTGAACCTACGGATCAAACACCCAGATCTCTACAATCAGTTTTCAGAGGGCTTCTTCACCATTGCCAAGACGCAAAATCCATTCTCCCTGATTGGTTTTTACCAAAACCATGAACAACAGAATAAGGAATTGAAGATGCAGGGCGGTGCTCTCAATCTGAATGATGAGTACGTATTCGCTGAATGGTCTGTCGCAGGGCCAGAAGTTACACGGATCATCACGGAGTTTGAGGCTGGTATGCAGTCTCGCAAGGGCCGTGTTCCCAAACACCATGATCAGAGTCCAAGCGTCCAGCTGAGGTTTACAGCAGACACCAAGGAACTCGTCGCAGCATTCCAAAAGGCGGGGAATCCCTTCGATGAAGACAGCGACGAACTCATCATTCTCGACACCAAAGAAGTCATGTCAGTGGATGTCGCCCAAAGTATCATGTGTGCTCATGAAGAGGGAAAGAAACAACATTCAGCATTCGTAAAGGAACGCCTGGAATCTCAAGCAGTCGCCTTCCATGAGCCAATCAAGATGAACAAAATCCCTCTTCCGTGCAATCGTCACAAAAAAAACAAAAGCAAACGTATCGACAGCACAAAAGAAGACATGCACCTACTAGGCCAACTATACATCGCGCTGCAAGGGAAGGCAATACCGACCGCCTGTTTGAAGTCGAGAATGCTGATGCCCCACCATCCTTATCAAAACACGGCCATATGCGAAGTGGGCAAAAGTCCGATCTAGTGCCTCGTTTAGAATGAGACTCGCCATCCGACTTTGATGAGGCTGATGTGAAGCTAATTGATGGTGCCTATATGGTGCATATCCTGAGACCGGACACAAGCATCAAAACATTCCGTGATTATGCTGAGCAGAAGGTAATTCCCTTCATTGAAAAGCACCTGACCACGGCTAAACGTGTTGACGTCATCTGGGACCGGTATCTACCAGACAGCCTGAAAGCGACAGCCAGAGAGACAAGGGGAGCAGGAGTTCGGCAGCGATTACCAAATGATGGGAATGGGAAGATGCCGAAGAACTGGAAAAGCTATCTGCGCAACGAAACCAACAAGGTGGAACTGTTTCAGTATCTATCAGGTGTGATTGCACAGTTCATCTTCAACGAGGGGAGTGTCGTTATTACAACTTGGGAAGAGAACGTCTGCCAGAATCCTGCACCATCTGATTATGACCCGGTAATTCGAACGGAGTATCCTCTCAGTCCATGCAACCACGAAGAGTATGACACCAGAGTTATGTTGCATGCAGCAAATGCAGTAACACAGTGATACAAGCGCATACTGATAATTGCAAACGACACTGACGTTGTTGTCCTGGGGATCTCCTTATTCACCGAGATTGGTGCGGAGAAACTATGGGTGTCGTTTGGTATGGGCAAGAAGTTGAGATACATTTCCATCTATGACATCTGCAACACCATGTCTCCCGCTAAGGCACACGCTCTCCCGCATTCCATGCTATGACCGGGTCCGACAACACATCATTCTTTTCCTGCACGGGCAAGAAATCGGCGTATGGGAAGTGGAGCACACGACCAGAGCTCACAACCGCGTTATGCCACCTGATGGAAAGACCTCTCACACTGTCTTCAGAGGATATCAATGTCATTGAGAATTTCATCGTCTCACTATACTCGGTCTCTTGCACTCAGACGGATATCAACCAAGCTCGCCAGCAGATATTCACACAGTCATCTCGCACGTTCGAGTACCTACCCCAACCAAGGCAGCTCTGATAGAGCACATCAAGAGAACAACCTACCAAGCTGGATACGTATGGGGACAGTCGCTTGTTGCAGAACAAGTCTTGCCGTGCCCAGGTTCCTGGGGATGGGTTGGTTCTGTGTCAGGTTGGTTGTCTTTATGGACTCCCCTCCCTCGAGCAGCTAAAGCCTTAGAAGAGCTGGTCACGTGTGGATGCATTTCAAGCTGCACAGGAAGGTGTTCCTGCTACAAGAAGGGCCTTGTGTGCACAGCTAGATGCAAATGTGGAGGAAGTTGTTATAGTCACCCTGGTCCCCCTCCGAAACCAACTCCCAACTAACACCATGTACTGACTGTGTCATGTCGTATCTACCGTTGGCCCACGCCTGGCATAATTGACATATCGATATATATCACTAACGCTTGAGCAACATGTGGTACATGTATTCGATATAGAGTTTGATAATTATAGAGAAATAAATATGAACATTGCGACGATGGTGTTGCGGTACTGATCATACTAATATAAGTATACCAGCAGATGGGAGTCATGCCCCGTAGAGACATTTGTATCTGCTTTAACCCTTTGCACCCGAAAGCCCGCTATAGCGGGGTAGCGATCCGTGTCATCATGATCTGCACTTTTTGCAAGTAATTTTCATATTTTTTAGAACAAAAGTACACCCTTTTCATAAATGGACTCGTCTCAATATCATTTTCTGATGATTGGATTGGTCGAAAAGTTAACATATCACATTCAATTTCAGTTAATTAGGGTTGAAAGGGTTAACCTCAAGTTAATGGATGTATAACCCATTTCAGTCTGACAAAGTCAGGCTTATTATGTTTGTGACCAGCGTAGCTCATGCTCTGCTTGCACACTTGTAAAATCTGAGCAAGATATAAGTTCTTCACTAGAGGCATTCTGACTATACGGCAAACAGTGACCTTGTTTTAAACTGATCACAAATATAATAATACTGTGTTTGTTACAAAATGTATAGTAGGTCTCATTTTATTGGGGATACATTTGAACTTATGAATCTTGTTCAATATAGAACTTAAACATTTCAAAATTACATGTCTGTTTTCAGTTTGTATCATCTAATATTAATGCTGATTCACCAGTTGATGAATACTGTAATAAACATTGCAGCATTTTGTTATTATTACGTCATATTTCTTTGCTCAATTCTCTCTGTATGTCAATCAGTATTCCGTGCATGTTTTTATTCCGCATTAGGCTACATGATCCTATTTTGATCAAACTTGGTGGGTGCATTCTCCATGATTATTGGAAAATGTGTATTGACCTTGACACCATGCAGACAAATCGAGTTATTTTCTAGTACACCATGATCTACTAGATTGGTATCTATCTTACAAAATAAATATCTCCAATTTCCGTTTTTTCCAATTAAAGCTATTTTATACCAAAAATAAATTGACCTTCACCTTTATCGCGTGACGTTGAAAATGGATGATGAAGTAAACCTCGCGAATCGATCGGGAACACCCCAAACTATTATAATACACACCAAACTAGCTACAGAGCCAGTTTCATTGGCAACTTATAGCCATTTTATGCTGAAAATTCATTAACCTTGACCTATATCTTGTGACCTTGACCTTCAATGACAACGTAAACATCACAAGTCGATCGGGCATACCAAGTACTATCATAATGTATTCCAGAATCATCGAAATCGGCCTATCATTTGCTGAGATATGACCATAGTTAGTTTTAACCATTTCGACGGCGGCCATTTTGAATTTATGCTAATTAGGGGGCGTTACCGAATGCCAAAATGTGATCCCTATATCAGGATTTGATTAGTACCTATCAAAGGTCATATATGCCAAGTTTGGTGATTTCTGCCAAAGGTGCACATCCAAACCCCTTAGACAGCGTACTATAGCACGAAGTTGTCTCGCCAAAGGACACACCGAATCAGCCATTCACAGCGGTCGAGCTGGGAATCGAACTCGGCGTCTCCCGATTCGCAGTCCGATGCTCTACCTACTGAGCTAATCCGGCCACCTTAGTCAGACTATGTATACTATGTAGAAGTTGATCATGATCGGATCTAATCAGATATGACATAAAATGCCGTTATTTGTGGCTGTGACTGGAGAACTGGGGCTTATGGGTTTTCCGATCACTGTAGATCCAGATCAGCCTGTGCATCCTGATTAGAATGTTCGCCATTCTATCAATGAAACACCTGGCGTACGTCTAACAAGGAATATGTATCGTTATCAGGCGGCTACAAGAGAGTTCTATTTGATGTGGAGCTACACTGATCACAACTTTTATACGCGCCGTTTCTCCGGTCACATTCATATATTAGATCTGATGCGAGGATCAACCTACTACTTATTGGGAACAATGGTACTTACAGAATTGCAAATGAGTTACATGGTCTAATTGACAAAATGGACCTTACGGAACCGTCCGTCAGACTTTGACGGATCTGTAATTTCTTAATCATCTAATAATGTACAAACATTTTGTACTCATAGTTATATAACGCTCAATGTATAATTAAAATATAGACTGTGTATTGAGGCACATTAAAGGTTGACAGTACAAACCCGAACAGACTGTGGCGCTAGACGTACACTGGACGGAAAACTAATACTGGTCCATTCTGTTCTGTCTGGGACAAATGTCACCCAGATGATGGTAATGTTATTCTCGGATTACCGGTGATATTGGAATAGGGTCGGTTACATTGTACACAGTTGTGTCTGGCTTAATATTGGATAAACAAAGTTGTGACTGTGACTGGAGAAATGGGGCTCGTGGGAATTGTGAGCATTGTAGCCTCTGGTTAAATAGCGCACTCCTATAGTCTGATAACAATCTGTTTATTACAAGCACGATTGGCGTTTCATAGTTGGAATTGCGAACAGTGCATATTCTTATCAGACTTTGCGGATGCATCAACATTATTCTAGTTGTTGCTGCGATATTTAGGAAACATAATGTCGAAATGGGAAGAAATAGCAGGTGCCTGTGGTGTACATTGGCCACCGTGGGAAAGTGCAATTATATGGCAAGCCAAGTGCATACTAATTCACTAAACCATGGTTTGGAGTTTAAACCATAGATTAGGCTCCTCAAGCACTCACCAATTTCCACGTATATACACGCTGTGCACGCGCACCTGGGGTCCGTTTCACTAAACTTCGTACGACTAAAATGTTCGTAAGTGTAAAATTATGATAGTCTGTACATTTCACATTAACATTCTTTTCTTGTAAATAATTATTGGATTTACATTTATTGAGCATAGGCTGCATATGCAGCCTATGCTCAATACATGTAAATCCATCAATTGAAATTTCCAGATGATCCTAAAGTTGCACTTACGAACATTTTAGTCGTACGAAGTTTAGTGACAAGATATTCTGTTTATAACGCTTCGACGTACAGTTCACTTTCATATGTATCTCCGTAGTTCCGGACAAGTAATCCTGCAAAAAGTCCCGTACCGTCCGTAACAGCGCTAGCGCTACTGACGGTACGGGTGTTTGTGCAGAGCTACCGGTCCAAAACGAGTATCTCTGTAATAACCTGATGAATGTTGAAGTTGAAGCGCAAAGGTTCCCGGGAAACTACCGCCAGGATGAGCGATTGCCTATCGTTCACACATCGTTTTCACATCGTGTATTGTATTTCTAATTTTCGTTGGTTTAAATGTGTAACATGTCGTGTTCTAATTTCTAAAAGCGACAACGATGTGAAAACGGTGTGTAAACGACATGACATGCTTTGAACAAATCTAAACGATATGGGATGAATGAAACAACAGGCGTTCAAATAGTTTGGAGTCGTGTATTTATATCGTTTTCGCGTACAAACACTCAAACTTAAAACGATATTAGTTTCTATGCAGATCGCTACATACAAAATGATCGTTTTCACTTCGTTCTCAATTTGTTGTCGTCCGTTCCGTTTGGCAACATTCAGCACATCTTCGCTGTAGTATACATGTACAATATTGCCTGCAGGTGACGGCGTCCTCACAAATGTAACAGTTTCGGACTTGTTCCGAGACGATAATGTTATATGTTTCTCGAATTGACTCAGAAACTGCTACAGCATGACGATGTCCACATTGGATTATAATGTGAAGTATCCGCATTTAATTGAATCCGATTTGTTCAAGTACACCACTGCCTGCGTTAATTTTGCCCAAATGCCAACATCTATTCACAATATAAACTCGACATCAAGCAGGTTGATTGGCTGTGCCTGAGCTGTAGCACAGCTCAGGCACAGCCAATCAAGCTGCTTGCATTCAAGCACAATATTCAAGTATTTTGAAATGAAGAAATTTACAAATATTGGCAAGATTAGCGCAGGCGGTGGTTTAGTTGCTGCGAAATGTAGGAATATATCGGTCGATGTCGCCCTTTGAAAGCAGATAAATGTGACTACATCACACCGGAGAGAATGTTTGTTTGTTTGTTGGTGCCAAACAGCTAAGGTCATTTAAGGACGGGCCAACGGGTTCGATCCCGTATTCAACCTGCTGCATTGGGGTGGGGGTGGGGGTGGGGGTGGGGTGTGGTCCCAACATTAGAACGAAATATTTACATCGAAAAAAAGTCAACCCTGAAATTAGAATAACCTGACCTGGTGCCAGGTTCATACCACATCAAAGCACTAGTCCCTTTCCCCCAGAAGTAATAGGATTACGAATAACTAAGAGAAAGTGTCCCCGAGAGACGACATTGTATACGGCATTTCATATGCAGACTTGTTTCATACTGCACTTATTGTTTAATCAATAAACGTCATGGTATAATGTTGCATTTAAATATTCCCTTTGATGTGGCAAATTGTTTTACATGATTAAAATGACTTTAGCAGCTGATACAATGGGTATGACGTCGTTTGTGACCAGCGTATCGCCATAACAACTACGGCGTCCGTGCAGTCTGATTCCGATCCGGACCTACATTCACATGTGCATCTAGATATATTCGCCATTCAGCCAATTAGACATCCTGGGCCGTCTCACTAAACTTCGTACGACTAAAATGTTCGTAAGTGCAAAATTTGTGATAGTCTGTAAATTTCGCATTAACAGTGGTTTCTTGTAAACAATTATTGTATTTACATGTATTGAGCATAGGCTGCATATGCTCAACAAATGTAAATCCATCAATTGAAATTTCCAGACAATCCTAAATTTCCACTTCCGAACATTTTAGTCGTACACAGTTTGGTGAAACGTCCCCCAGGGTCCCGTTTCATTAAATATCGTACGATAAAAATGTTCAGCTTTCTATGAATTTACTTCCCTCTCACTTTAAAACGTGTTTCTCTAATGGTACCAGTTTGTACCTACGGGTTCATGTCATTAAATGTAGCACATCCAAGAGTTTCCAAAATCGGCTGTCGGAACAAATGTTATTATGGATTTCGATGTTGCACTTACGAACCTCTTAATCGTACGAATTTTAGTGAAACGGGTCCCAGTACTATAGCCAGTACTATAGCCAGAGTACTATAGCCAGTAATATAGCCAGTATTATAGCCAGTACTATATAGCCAGTATTATAGCCAGTACTATAGCCAGTATCATAGCCAGTACTATAGCCAGAGTACTATAGCCAATACTATAGCCAGTATTATAGCCAGTACTATATAGCCAGTATTATAGCCAGTACTATAGACAGTACTATAGCCAGTACTATAGCCAGTATTATAGCCAGTACTATAGCCAGTAATATAGCCAGTACTATAGCCAGAGTACTATAGCCAGTACTATAGCCAGTATTATAGCCAGTACTATAGACAGTACTATAGCCAGTACTATATCCAGTATTATAGCCAGTACTATAGCCAGTAATATAGCCAGTACTATAGCCAGAGTACTATAGCCAGTACTATAGCCAGTATTATAGCCAGTACTATATAGCCAGTATTATAGCCAGAGTACTATAGCCAGTACTATAGCCAGTACTATATAGCCAGTATTATAGCCAGTACTATAGCCAGTATTATAGCCAGTACTATAGCCAGTAATATAGCCAGAGTACTATAGCCAGTACTATAGCCAGTATTATAGCCAGTACTATATAGCCAGTATTATAGCCAGTACTATAGCCAGTACTATAGCCAGAGTACTATAGCCAGTACTATAGCCAGTACTATAGCCAGTACTATATAGCCAGTATTATAGCCAGTACTATAGCCAGTATTATAGCCAGTACTATAGCCAGTACTATATAGCCAGTATTTTAGCCAGTACTATTGCCAGTACTATAGCCAGTATTATAGCCAGTACTATAGCCAGTATTATAGCCAGGCTATAGTGACCAGTACTATAGCCAGTACTATAGCCAGTTGCACCCGTGTTGGTACATATACCATTACGGTTAACGTATCGCCGAATTTTTTTTCCGAAAATAAAAAGTAATATTTTCTGTAAATGGCACAAGTTGACAAAAAAAATCGGAGATCACGCGGAATTGCTTCTGCGTGATCTCCGACTTTGTTTGTCAACTTTGGAGGTCATTTTCGAAATCAATACCGGCCACATACGGGAGACAGTAAACTAAGTACTTCCAGAGCCTGGACACATTTGTGACGGTGCAACAGTTACAATATAAATAATGCAGTGCAGTATATGTGTACATTCACCAGGATTTGCATGTGTCACAGACTTACATATGTGGCTGTGACTGGAGAAATATGAATTATCGAATGTGTCACCAATGTAGCTCCAGCTCAATTAGTACACACATGTAGACTGTATATTGCTTGTTACGATCAAGACGGGTGTTTCATTTATGTAATGACGAACCGTACATATCGTTTATCAGAATGTGCAGATGCACAAGCTGGATTTACACTGACCGCAAAACCCATAAGCCCCATTTCTCCAGTGACAGCCACAAACACGTACATGTAGTCGGACAGTTGACTTTGTGAATAAACCAGATGATGTTATCATTGAAACAAAAACGTGTTTATGTTTCATCACTGCATATAAATCATTGCATATTGGTGTCTCTGATGCGAGTGAACGTATCGTTATCTGTTTAAAAGCCATGCTGATCTGTAAAGATACACTGGAAATAATGTCCTTTGTCGATAGTAACCCGAATTTTCCGTATGTTACAGACAGATAATTCGGGTTATAATGCGGATAAATTGCAATGCCTGTCACACAGGTCGACCATTCGCCGTGCGCGCAGTCCGGATATGCTGTGGCGTGTGCACGACCTCGTCTGGCTCGGCCCGCGGTACATCGGACCTGCAGCAGAGACGCCCCGTTACGATACGGACCAGCTCCGATCGGAAACTCGCACTCATGAAACTGTAGAGGACGAAGATGCATGGGTACGTAACGTACCGCGACAGCATGACGAATATAGTCACGGATCCGAAGAAGTTCTGCGGAAGAGGGCAGTCATTTCGGCTTATTCGCTCAATCAGTAAAACTGCGTATGGGATCTCCACCAGCCAGACGACTGTAATTATAAAACAAATGATCCAAGATGTGCGGACGTTTTCCCGGTGTAGTCTCTCAATGGTGGCATCGTATACTTTGCTGCCATGGCCCGATTTCTGTTTCACAATCCTTTGCTCGATCCTGCCATGGTGAGTTCGACTTTCCACCAGGCACTGGCTTTGTTCCTCCGCCGCACAAAATAGTTCCGATTGCCTGTGGTCGAGGGCACGTAGTTTACGTAGTATAATGATGTCAAGGATAAATAACATGGTACAAGGAACAAACGAGGAAAACAGTCTTTGAAACCAGGTGTGGATTTTCCGAAATATGTCATTATAAACAATTAGCGATTTTCGTACTCCAATCGCACAGGCAGAGACGAATGTGGTGTCAGAAACCAATGACTTTGCAGTGAATGGTTGATAGTCATACATCACATATGACGGTGTGTATAGTATTACAGCAAACGTTATTATGGCAACCATCCAAAATGATGTTCTACGTGTTGTGAAAAATTGAGCAGCGTTTAGCGGCCGCTTGAAACAGTAGCAACGTACGAAGGCCAGCACGACTGTCAGCCATATTGACACAAAGCTCGTTATTGCCGGTACTATGTGAACACTGATGTAGAACACTTGACACCACGGGTAAGGCAGGTATTCCTTGTAGTGACCAAATGTGTAGAAATACACGAACTGTACGGACGGACACACAATACTGGCCGTGTCCACGACAGCCAGTCCGATCAGTAGCAGTGTTGTCGCAGACCGCATACGCTTCTTGGAGAATATAAACACGATAACTGAGTTGAGAATTGTCACGAGTAGCGCCAGGGCCGGAACTACATATCCAAACACCGGACGTGCGTAGTCATTCGGAAACACTCGGTTTATGTCGGAGAGCCGTGTGCCGTTGACGTAACACAGATGGTCCTGGCAGCAGGAGGAAACGTTATACATCGTGATCAATGCAGCTACATGTATCCCATCTTACTGTAGATGACAACATATGAGACACGCCATGTGATTTTGCACCTTCGGACATTTGCGTAATTTCATTAAATACATTTACAACATTTACAATATTTTTCATAAATAAAGTCAAAAGTTGACAAAATGTTCCGAGTACATGCGCATGTACTGTGAAAATTTTGTCAACTTTTGACTTTATTTATGAAAAATATTGTACATTTTGTAAACGTATTTAATGAAATTACGCAGATGTCCGAAGGTACAAACACCACATAGTTGTGTCTCAAATTATAGTGTTACAATGTACTTCCAATTTGTGTACTTACTTACTATAACTGGTTATGAAATACGTTTTCATTACCATTTTATGACGGATACATGAACTACATATTGCTTAAGCTAACCGGTTCGATTCGTGATACACCATGGTGTTTTCAACAGAGAATCCAGGTTCATATACGAGCACACACATGCACTAGCTCCTGAACACATCGTGCACTAGCAGTTTCCATGACGTGTTACCCCTTCCGTGTCATTGTTCAATAACTCCAGCACAAACATATTTACACAATTCCCTAACATTTGATTGGTCCGTAGCAAGTCTCTGTCCAAAATTTATATCCCAATAAACTCCCATGCCGAACTACTTTCCGTAACCGTGAGGCGCAGTTAAAATAATTCTTAAGAAAACGGAAAATAAACACATTTTCTTGATGAATTTATTTCAAATGCTGGAATTATAAGGAATGAATGGCCTTTTTGTGGAATTTGTCGGGGATATAAACTTGGAAAAGTTGCGGGAATACTGGACGAGGCCTTCTGGCCTTCGTCCAGTATTCCCGTGACTTTTCCAAGTTTATACCCCGATAAATTCCACAAAAAGGCCATTCATTCCTATAATAAATTACAAACACATTTAACTAATATAGCAATGTAGCAGATAAAGCGCGTGTGTATCCAGTGTACATGTCTCAATCTGCCGGAGAATTCCAATAACGAACCACACAGATATAGCAGATACCGTGTCGTATCGCGGTCCGCACACTTTGTCTGCAATGCGAGTTTCTGTAAATTATCACTTAAAGGTACATGCCCACTCAGTAAGGACAACATGTTCTTTATAGGAATTAAATAAGTGTGTGATTGTGTCACTATTCCACCAGTTCTAAAAATTATAAGTGCCCACTATACCGACATAATCATTAAGACATATGTGTTTTACTGATAGTGACTCACGGTGGTATCAGGCTATTTACATATGCAAATAAGGCATGCACTTTTTTATTTATTTACTAATTAAATGCGTCAAATGAAAAAAATAAAATATTTTCGACATATTATAAAGTATGCTCATTGCACGTCAAAACATAAATACAGATAATAGATAGTAATGTCCGTTAACATTTTAAGGAAACACGGTTATCGCCCCTGCAATCTGTGTAGAAATTTACGTCTGAAATAAAATGTATAATAATGTCAATCGATACGTGGGGTAATGGTGTGTAGCGGGCACTTTTAATTTTTAGAACTGATGGAATAGTGACACAATTATAAACTTATTTAGTTCCTATAATGAACATGTTGTGCGACTGAGTGGGCATGTACCTTTAAAGGCATTGGGTCTGAGATGCTGTCTCGAATTTTAAATATGTGGGGATTTCCTTGTGGGTTACAGAATGCAAAGTACATATATGTACTAGTATATCAGTCAAACGCACCATGATAGTTGATCAAATTCCAAGGAGTTTGTGTTTTATTTTGAGAAATGCCATCATAGACTATGATAAACAGGGGAGATAATTTGGTAATGCATTTCAGATAATATTGTACTAGAAAGCACACTTTGTGAAACACAATGTTTTTTTATTTATGACATGATAATATTATACCATCTAGAGAACTTTAGAATATTTTCTATTCTATATAATAGTTGAGATTAATGTAAATTAATGAATTTAACAATCATTGATGGTGGCAAAGGAGCTTTCACAACTCTACCGTCTGTTCCACGTTTTTCTGCCGACGAACTTTTGGCTATAAAACACATTAAATCTAAAAAATATTTAAAAGTAGTACTTTTTCATCAATAGCAAAAAAGACACCCTCCTTAAAAAAAATTGTTTGATGAAACTCCATCAAATATTTATTTTGCTGCGAAAAAACGATTTTCCTATGGGAATTTAACATGGGGAGTCAATTTCAAATTTTTTTCGTTTTGTGATCCTTCAGGAAATTGACTCCGAAACCTGGTGATATAGCTTGAAAATGATGTAACTAAGAAAACTAAAGTTACATTTTGAAAAGCGGTCCACAAAAAAAAAGAAATTAAAAAATCTATATTTAGCCCCCATGTTAAATTTTTTTTTTCGCAATAAAATCAATATTTGATGGAATTTCATAACATAATTTGTTTTAGGGAGGGTGAATATTTCGTTATTGATAAAAAAGTACTTACTTTTAAATATTTTTTAGATTTAATGTGTTTAATAGCCAAAAGTTCGTCGGCAGCAAAACGTGGAACAGACAGTAGTTATTGTTATTTTGCCATTATATACATTTTGATATACACATATTCGCTTATTTTGAGATGTAGTTGTGTTCAGAAATACGAAGAACGTTTCTGAACCCAATTCATTGTGAAAATAAGCGGAGATTGGTAAAGAAAATGCATATAATACTGATAAGATTATTTGTACTAACCTGTTTCACCATTTCCTGTAATTATCTGAGACCCAGTGACTTTAACATACTACATACCTAAAGACCCGACCTACGTTTTCACTAACCTTTAGAACAAACGAAATCACAATGCTCCATTAAACACAATCGCCTATAATGGACGTCGGCGACTGTTGCTATAGTTTCCAATACAAACAGACCCGATATAATATCATTAATCAAGCAGCAAACACCAAAGTCGTCGATTATTCCGCTGAATGCTTCTGATTAGATGGAACCGAATTGCTATTTGGGACCTGATTTAGGAAATGGCAGCTAACTGGTTTCACCGGCAGTGTAGCCCCAACGCAGTCTAATCAGGACCCGCACGGACCGTCGTTGAATCTTTGAAGTACAATTGGTATCGAAAATGGAAATATTACAGTGAAACCTCTCTAAACAGGTCCCCAGGGTGTCCGGCTTAGTGAGGTTTCACTGTAAATCAGACATTTGATCATTCTGAGACATAGTTATGTCCTATGCGAACACGACCAGACATTATCACATGAGATAAATGACAAAGAAACAAGAAAATAGATCACATGTGTGGTCTTGGTGTCCGGAATAGAGAGGTTCCACTGTACATAAATTCAACAATCGGAGTGTACTCACTGAATATGATGGATGATCAGGACATATGCTGGTTAGAAATGCACTAATATCTCATTATAGCTAGCATCGGGTGATTCTGCTATATGTATTCTGTAACGTAGTTAAGTGGTAGAATACATATTGTAAAACCATTACGGCGGAATGCTGACGTATTGATCTGCTAACCAGCATGTACCGGTGTGGCGCCTGATCAGTCTGCATTGGTGGTGAGAGGACGGGGAATGTATCACAGGTTACTGGCTACCAATCCAGATCCTGCTGAAAACGTACGTATTATCATCTTAAATGTACTGTACAGTGTAACCTCTCTAAACCGGACACCATGGGATCAGACCACTCCAAAACTTGATTCAGTACTTTGCGATCATGAAGAGACAGTGCAATATGCTTCGAACACCAGTGAAACCCATCAAAATTACCCACACATGGTGCAAATGATGTCTGGTTTGATTCCATTGTATTCCTGAGGATATAATTGTAAAGAACCAGGACCCGGTTGCTCAAAACCTCTGTTAGCTTAACAGACTGTTAAATCCTTAACAAAGTTAAGGATTTAACAGTCTGTTAAGCTAACAGAAGCTTTGAGCAACCGGGTCCTGGAAATATCACATGTATCACACACATTTGTAAGCCGATAAATTATACAGCATTTTACGTAAATGGTGTAGAAAGTTGGTAAACGTCTTACGTGCTGTAAGACTTTTGCTGGCGCATGTGGCATCTCACTTTAAGTGTATTGTACTTTAAGTATACTGTGGCGGGATTCACTATTATTTGTGACCCGACATGAGGCTTGTTGGGCTTTCGACACGTGTAGTATACGCATAAGGGGCACATTTCAACAAACTTCGTACGACTAAAATGTTCGTAAGTGCACAATTATGAACATTTTAGTCGTACGAAGTTTAGTGAAACGGGCCCTGTTGTCCGTGTCTACATGCATACATTGTTTGTTATTGTGTTAAAAATGCTCGAAAATAGGACAACCCCCTAGTTGCGAACGGTATCTTGCAATTACTCCCGTACCGTCCGTAGCTAAGAGTTACTTTCGCAACTAGACACCCCCCGTTCCCCAAATGCTGGATCCGCGCCTGGTTATCACGAACAAAAAATCTTAGTATATTAGCTCCTTCTTGTCGTGGCTCTAGAATTAATCCCCTTATCGCATCCTGCTTTTCGCGGAGACGGAGAATGATTTCGATGAAACATATTTTCCGTAGGCGATGTCGGAAGTTGACAAACAATTCTGAGAATTGAATGATCACTGCACTGTATATCAATTGTTGTCTTCAATTACAGAATATATGACTGCTTTTCGGAATCAGTATTGGCGAGAAACGGTGACGCGATAAGGGAGGTGCTATCAGAGCCGCCGGGTTCATATATTGATTCTTACTGGGTATATTATTCTACTCAGTATATTGTATGCCGCTATAACGTTCAGCGGGCACGCAATTCTCCACTAATATGTAGACAAATCGTATGTAATAATTGGCTCCAGTATGGTGGAATTTTGCGTATAATTTCGCTAGGAGTTCCCGTATCATTCACGAATCATTCGTGATGCGAGAATGTAAAGAGGTCCTATCAAGACACCATAATAAGGAGACCCCTGCCTTAAACTAACGGTTTCACACATACATGTAGTACTATGAGTCTACGTGTTCTTTATTTCACATAAGTATGGCATCATAACGTAAAGCTAAC
Organism: Conchocele bisecta; assembly: GCA_029237695.1. Classification (NCBI taxonomy): domain Eukaryota; kingdom Metazoa; phylum Mollusca; class Bivalvia; order Lucinida; family Thyasiridae; genus Conchocele; species Conchocele bisecta. The sequence goes on along the minus strand of CM055272.1, from coordinate 97,093,769 downwards.
ACAAACAACAATGTTCCATGACGCCGGATCAGAAAGTCGTCACATTGTCCGGGGATAGCCTACAAGATCACGTGGTACTAACAACAACAACAAGTACAGATTCAAAGTACGTATTCTTTTATATTGTCCTTATTACGTAACGGATTGTGATGCAATATGGCGCATCAACCGCGTCTTGTTAAGCTGCATTTGGTGGTCTCTTTATGTTCGCCCAAACTTCTGTCGTTTTTGCGAAGAATCGTTTCCGTGTCTCCGACACGGAAATCGATTCTTCGCAAAAACGACATAAGTCTGTGCCAAACTCCCTAGATCACCAAATGCAGCATATTTCATCAAAATCCGTTGCATATTAAGGAAAATATCAAATAATACTTACTTTGGAGTGGGCGACGTTGTTGTTGTTGTAACCACGTGATCATGCACCTTGGCCTATATCCGTCCTATTTGCCCAGCGTTCCTAGGTTTCCAATGTGGTCATACCTAAAATAGAAGCAAGAATATACTATTATAAGTCACGACTATGCGATTCCATAGAAAGCAATAAATGGCAGTGAGACACTAAGTACTTACACTACTTCACGTGGATATAGAACTACCAGACTGGTGTGTATGTAAATACAGTGAAATCTCCCTAAACCGGACACCCTGGGAGGTACCCAGAGTGTCCGGCGTAGAGATGTTTCACTGTAAATCAAACATTTGATAATTCTGAGACATAGTTGTGTGCTATGCGATCACAAACAGACATTATCACCTGAGATAAATGACCAAGAAACTAAGATATAAGTTCGCAGGTGTTTTCTTGGTGTCCAGTTTAGAGCGGTTCCGCTGTATTCCGTTTAGAACACATCCACTTTGTAGTATGAACGACAAAACGCTCTTTAAATCATACCGAATTTACGCTCATAGTAAATATCTATAAGATAGGACACTCGACATCTTTTCGGCCAGCGGAAGTGGATTACAGTGGAACCTCTCCAAACCGGACACCCTGCGAGGTCCACATGGTGTGCGGTTTGGAGATTCTCCACTGTAAATCAGACATATGAGCATTCTGGGACAGACTTGTGTCCGTGTCAATCATGAACACGTATCATTATCTGAGATGCGTTACCAGTGCAAGTGTATTTTCTTGGCGTCCGGTTTAGAGATATTCCACTGTATTTACTTTGGGCCCGGCTCGCTAATTCAGTAATTGTAACGCGCGCGATAGGTCCCGGGTCCCGGCCTTCTCGCGTATTACAATCACTGAATTAGCTAGCCGGGCCCAAGGTACACTAGTACCACTTCCGTTGGCTAAAAAGATGGCGAGTGTCCTACCTTGTAGATATTTAAAATAAGAGTAAAATTGGGTATGACATAAAGAGCGTTTTGTCGTTCATACCATACACTGCCTGTGGTTTAGCATCCAATAAACAATATGTACAATGCTCGGAAACGAGGGTGTATTCTGAGGAATTCCTACCGTACCCGAGGCGAACTTGGTGAACTAGATATCAAAATACACTAGAATCTTATTATCCCCTCGCTGATAGGCAATATGGGATATGTCATTAGTCCATTTACGTCGTCCATTAGTCCATTTAGATGCGTACGTCGGTGCTAACACATTTAATTATACATACATGTATTTAGGTGCGTACGTCGGTGCTAACAACATTTAAATTATATACATGTTTTTAGGTGCGTCGCGGTGTAAACACATTTAATTATCATACATGTATTTAGGTGCGTACGTCGGTGTAACATTTTAATTATACTACTGTATTTAGGTGCTACGTCGGTGTAACACATTTTAATTATACATATGTATTTAGGTGTACGTCGGTGCTAACACATTTAAATTATACATGTATTTAGATGTACGGTCGGTGCTAAACACTTTAATTATACATAAGTATGTTTAGGGCTTACGTCGGTGCTAACACATTTAATTACATATGTATTTAGTGCGTACGTCATTTAATTATATACATGTATTTAGGGTGCGTAGTCGGTGCCCACATTTAATTATACATACTGTATTTAGATGCGTACGTCGGTTTGCTAAACATTTAATTATACATACATGTATTTGGTGCGTACGTCGGTGTAACACATTTAATTATACTCAGTATTTAGATTGCGACGTCGGTGTAACACATTAATACATACATGTATTTAGGTTGCGTACGTCGGTGTAACACATTTAATTTATACATACATGTATTTGGTGCGTACGTCGGTGTAACAATTATACATACTGTAATTTAGATGAAGTACGTCGGTGCACATTTAATATACATACATGTATTTAGGTGCGTACGTCGGTGTAAAAACACATTTAATTATACATACATGTATTTAGGTGCGTACGTCGGTGTAACAACATTTAATTATCATACATGTATTTAGGTGCGTACGTCGGTGCTACATTTATTATATACTGTATTTAGAGTAGTCGGTGCTAACACATTTAATTATCATACGTATTTAGGTGCGTAGTAGGTGCTAACACATTTAATTATACATACATGTATTTAGTTTTGCGTACTGGTGTATTTAATTATACATACGTATTTAGTGCGTACGTCGGTGTAACACATTTAATTACATACATGTATTTAGGTTGCGTAGTCGGTGTAACACATTTAATTATACATACATGTATTTAGATGCGTTACGTCGAGGTGCTTTAATTATACATACTGTATTTAGGTGTACGTCTGTTATAACACATAATTTATACATGTATTTAGACGTGGTGTACTTTTATTATACATACACTGTATTTAGGTGCGTCTCGGTGTAACATTTATTATACATACATGTATTTAGGTGCGTCGTCGGTGCTATACCACATTTTTATGTATACATACATGTATTTAGCTGAGCTACGTCGGATGCTAACACAATTTATATACATACATGTGTATTTAGCCTTGCGTACGTTCGGTGTAACACATTTTATTATACATACACTGTATTTAGATGCGTACGTCGGTGTAAACATTGTACTTTACATGTATTTAGAATTTGCGGTTACGTCGGTTGTAACACTTTAATTTATACATTTACTGTATATTTAGATGGCGAATACGTCGAGGTGTACACATTTAGGAATTATACATACATGTATTTTAGGTTAGGTGCATACGTCGGTGTAACACATTTAATTATACATACATGTATTTAGGTTAGGTGCGTACGTCGGTGTAACACATTTAATTATACATACATGTATTTAGGTTAGGTGCGTACGTCGGTGTAACACCTTTAATTATACATACATGTATTTAGATGCGTACGTCGGTGTAACACATTTAATTATACATACATGTATTTAGGTTAGGTGGTAACGTCGTGTAACACATTTAATTATACATACATGTATTTAGGTGCGTACGTCGGTGTAACACATCATTTAATTATGCATACATGTATTTAGTGCGTACGTCGGTGTAAACACATTTAATTATACATACATGTATTTAGGTGCGTACGTCGGTGTAACACATTTAATATACATACAGTATTTAGATGCGTACGTCGGTGTAACACATTTAATTATGCATACATGTATTTAGGTGCGTACGTCGGTGTAACACATTTAATTATACATACATGTATTTAGATGCGTACGTCGGTGCTAACACATTTAATTATACATACATGTATTTAGGTGCGTACGTCGGTGTAACACATTTAATTATACATACATGTATTTAGATGCGTACGTCGGTGTAACACATTTAATTATACATACATGTATTTAGGTGCGTACGTCGGTGTAACTCATTTAATTATGCATACATGTATTTAGGTGCGTACGTCGGTGTAACACATTTAATTATACATACATGTATTTAGATGCGTACGTCGGTGCTAACACATTTAATTATACATACATGTATTTAGGTGCGTAACGTCGGTGTAACACATTTAATTAGCATACATGTATTTAGGTGCGTACGTCGGTGTAACACATTTAATTATACATACATGTATTTAGGTGCGTACGTCGGTGTAACACATTTAATTATACATACATGTATTTAGATGCGTACGTCGGTGTAACACATTTAATTATGCATACATGTATTTAGGTGCGTACGTCGGTGTAACACATTTAATTATACATACATGTATTTAGGTGCGTACGTCGGTGCTAACACATTTAATTATACATACATGTATTTAGGTGCGTACGTCGGTGCTAACACATTTAATTATACATACATGCATTTATCAGGTAACGATCTGTAATTTGTAATATAAAGTGTAATGTTTTAGTTGACATGAACGCGGGTTCGTTCACGCTGCGTCAATGCACTGATATAATTCGGCAACGTCATGTACCGCCACACGTCCACGAATAAAACGTCAACGAAAATATACATTATATCATCATCAATGTCATATCCAGGCTTTTGTTATATCTATACAACCGCTTGCGTTAATCTTGCCCAGATGATCCACCTTTCTGAACATGTATTGGCAATGCCATTTCGCAATCAAGCAATTTGATTGACTGAGCCTGAGATGTAGCACAGCTCAGGTTCGGTCAATGCGAAATCGGGTCAACTCGTTCGCTAACCAATTCGTCCGCTCGCCAAATAAAATAGAGAACACAGGGAGACCCATGAACCCTTGTACATACGTGCATCTTGATAAACAGATGACACGCGAACATCGGCTGTCGAGGATCAGTAGCAGTAGTAGTAAGGGAGTCAAAATGATACCACCTACCGTGATATCATTTATAACCCTCTATAATACCCCCACCACCCCCGAAAATCAAAAAATTGGTTAACGAGGAAAATTGGGTCTCCCGACAGCAAATTTATGAATTTTTGGAGAAAATAATTTTGAAAAGAGGGAGTCCCAATTATATTGGTAATTGACTTTTGAAAAAAGTCGAAATCATTCATGCAAGTACAATAGTTTATATTCCTCATTTTTCTTCTCCGATATAGCTAATTTATTTCGCAGATCAGCAACTAATTCTACCAGCTCTAGTCTACCACGTTCACCTTTAGCCACCTGACAGCGTAGTTGTTTATGTCTACAAAGAGTTTGGGCACTAACGATTTACAAGGGCATCTAGGGCATTGAAATTGTGGGGGGACACAAGGAAACTTTCTACGTCTCGCTAGATGCCTTCGTAGATAGTCTTTACACGTAAACGTCTTACAACAAGTCTCACACTCCATTATATATGTATATAACCTATGAAATTTATCTGTTCAATTGGACGTGAAAAAAACATTATGTAAATTTTTGACGTCCAATTGAACAGATAAATTTCATAGGTTATACAAAAGTATATATACAAAAGTATAATACAGAAAATATCATAACACCAGAAACTAGAGCAGAAATAGAAAGTTTGAGAAGAGAAGCCGAATCTCTAGGGATTACTTATAGTACACGGTTGAGAGTTAGGGGGTTGACAAAGCTGATAAATGCCACAAAGAATGAGGCGTTTATGAAGCGGTTTACCCGCGCCTATAAAAGAGGGGCATTTACAAACCTCTCACTAGCGGAGGAAGTTGGTAACAGAATTCAAAAAGAAAGTATTGCGGAGTTAAGGGCTAGTGTAATAAAACCTTCAAGCACCAATAATTTGTCCCAAATTAGACACACAGGTGGCCCAATACAAAATAAGAAAAAATCTCTCGTTCACGCGATAGTGGAAAAACGTGAAGAAATATTGGGGGATCACGATGAAACATTGGAAAAGGTAGAAAATGGAAAATGGACGGGTAGTTACATTATCCTTTCGTAAAAAACATTAACATTAACGAGTCTGAAACGCATGTCCGAGAAACTCGCTCCGTATCTAACAACCATTTTTTATTTGAGATATTCATATTCTTACAAGCTAGAACATATGGAGGAAATTAAAAATGGAAAACCTGTAACTATAATAATGCACAAAAATCTCGGTGGTAGCGAACCACTATCATCAATGAAAACCGTTAAAAAATGGCTGTCAGATAAGGAGCAAACACGAATAATGTCCGATAAAATAGACAGACCGAATACAAAGTGGAAGTTTGTAAGATGGGTAGAGGTTTTTCGTAAAGCTAATACAGGGTAGTAGGGGAAAAGATTTGGACTACAATCCAAGAGCAGGAGGAGAAGTTCCAGAAATTAATGGCTGAAGAATAAAAAAGGTATGTATTCTTTAGATAAGTATAATGACAACCTTTGTCTGTTCAGGTGTCTAGCTATGCATATGACAGATAAAAGACCCGACAGATGTACAGAAAAGGCGAAAGAACTTAGTAAGCAATATTTTGGTAGTAATGTGGTTTCACCAATTCCTTTTTCAGATCTGAAAAAGGTTGAAGAGTTTTTTAAAATCGGTATAGAAGTATATCAACCCACCGAATGTAACGTATGGTGGTTGAAAAAGGTACCAGCACACTATAAGGCAATAGGTAATAAACCAATGACAATAGGACTGTTTAATAATCACGCATTTCTAATAAAAAACCTTAAAAACCTATCTAAAATTTACGCCTGCGATAATTGCAAGCAGAAATTCACGAAAGCGAGTAATATGAAGAGACACGGACCAAAATGTATGAAAGGTGAGACAAAAGTAGTATGTGATGGTAATTATTTAGAGCGCCCGCGTCCGTCGTTCGAGAAAGCGTTCTACCCAAAAAGTTCTAACAGTTATGGGGCGATCGATTGGATGTACTCTGTGGAAAAGCGCGAGGGAATTCACATTCACCACGAACAGTGTGGACACGGGGGTGAAAGATGGATTTTAGGAGCTCCAGTAGATGGATACTGTCCAGAAACCAATACCGTATATCAATATCACGGCTGTTACTGGCACGGGTGTGAGATTCATGCAAAGCATAGAAAAGAAGAACGCGCATCCACTATGAGAAGAGATACACTTATTAGAAGAAGCAAAGAATTCAACCTAGTAGTTATGTGGGAATGCGAATTTCAAAGAACTGGTAAAGACATAAAGATCGGTTGCGACACTACTCTTTATCCATATCAGATAGTATACGATTTTGAGGCATATCTCAACCCAGAATTTGAAACTCTCGGTAATAATCTAGAGTACGAAGCCGAGCACGTTCCGGTAAGCGTTAGTATAGGAGATAATTTCTCAGGAACAGTAACTCATATTTGTGATAAAGATACCGCAATAATTATAGAAAAATTCGTAGAAGATTTGAAAGTCAGGGGAAAAGCTATAAGAGAAGAAGTGTGGTCAAGATATGGGTTTAATAAAGAACATTTACGTAAAAACCAAATCGCCAAGATCGAACAGTGGATAGAGCAAGTACCGGTTATAGGTTTTAACAGCAGTAAGTACGATATAAACTTAATAAAGAAATACCTAGTAGGCGAACTGGCATCAACAACAAAGAAATTAATGGTCGGAAAACGTGCAAACGCAACAATATTTCTATTTACTCCAGAGTTTAGATTTCTTGATGTAATACTTTATCTAGGACCCGGTGTAAGTTACGATAGTTGGATAAAAGCCTACGAATGCAAAGGACAGAAATCTTTCTTTCCTTATGAGTGGTTCGATTCTCCAGACAAACTGGATTACCCAGGACTACCGGATATAGAGAATTGGTATTCCAAACTATCTGGGAAAATGTTAATAGATGAAACAGAATTAAGTAAATGTCGTAGAATTTTCGAAGAAAATAATATGAAAACTTTCAGAGATTGGTTGAAATATTATAGCGATTTAGATGTACGCACCGTTCCTAGAAGCGGTGGAAAAAATGTGTGAATTTTATAAACACAGAGGTGTGGATATTTTCAAAGATGCGGTAACACTACCTGGAGTAGCTATACAATATTTATTGAGAGGAACCATTAAAGAACAAAAATCTTCAAAGACGATTATACCGGAGGATGCTCTATATGCACCAAAAGAAGAAACATACGAAATGATGAAGGACGCTCTAGTTGGCGGTCCATCAATAGTATTTACACGATATGCAGAAGCTGGTGTTTCAAATATTAGAGTGGGTTCCAAACCGTGCAAGGCTGTTTTGGGGTACGACGCAAACGCGTTATATTTATCTACGTTAAATAAAGAGATGCCGTGTGGGAGAGAAACTATACACCATATAGATACCCCACATAACCCTAAATTTATTAAAAAGTTTTGTAAAAAGTTTTATCTGGAGACTGGTTTGGGTTTGCGGAGGTGGATATAGAAGTTCCATTAAACTTAAAAGATAAGTTTTCTGAAATGTCCCCAATATTTATAAACAGAGAAGTAGAGGTTGATGAAGTTCCCACACACATGTTAAAATATTTAAAAGATACTGGTCCGACATAGAGGAGATGGAAAAAATTGGTGGGATCTATGACAGCCACTAAAGTATTGCTGTACGCGCCACTGTTGAAATGGTATTTAAAACACGGCCTAGAAATAACTGGAGTTCATCGTGTTATAGATTATATTAGCGGAAAACCATTCGAATGGTTCGCAAAAGAAGTTACAGCCGCAATACGAACGGGTGATGTAGAACCAAATAAGAAACCAGTAGCCGACATAATGAAATTATTAGGAAACTCGTGTTGTGGAAAAATGATAGAGGCAACGGAGTGACATTTAAATACGACATATACACAAAACGAAACCTGTGTTGACAAAGCATTAAGATCTGCATTCTTTGACGATTTGGAAGAGATAGGAGATGCGTACGAAATATCTTCAAGAAAACCCAGGTGTACGGTAAAGAGACCATTCCATTGTGGAATAGCGGTTTATCAACTAGCTAAATTGAGAATGTTGGAATTTTACTACGAATTCTTGACAAATACGTAAAAAGAGAAGACTTTGAATTAATACAGATGGATACGGATAGTATGTATAGGAGATTAGTGGAAAAACGATAGAGGAATTGATTAGACCTAACTTACTAGACGGGTTTGAAAAAGAAAAAAAGAAATGGTTGGCTTGGGATAAATGGAGCGAAAGAGAGCCCGGACTTTTCAAAATGGAATTTAGCGGAGATAGGGCGATAGCGTTATCTAGTAAGTGTTATTTTGTAGAAAAATTTAATTCTATTAATAAAAACTCTGCGAAAGGAATGTGCAAGAGAACTAACAATTTAAATTGGGATAGATATAAACGAGTACTAAGTGAAACTACAGAAGATGGAAAACACATTATAGATGTAGCACAAAATAGGGGATTTAAAATGAAAGACGGTGTTATGAAAACGTACTGTCAACAAAAATTAGGACTCTCGGCATACTACGTAAAAGACGTGTGTTACCAGACGGAATACATACAGAACCTCTCTAATGATTTATTTAATAATTTTGAAAAAAATTAAGAAAATTAGCAATCTAAAGACTCTGACGATCCGGGGGTAGCTGGGTGTCAGAAGGCACCGCGAGAAGTTCTTCGCGAACAAACCCTCGAGATGGCCCATCATCCAAATAGTAGAGCACGGGCTCATCGGGCTTGGTAATAGATCGATCTAGATGATATACATTGAGAGACCACACGGGATCAGTCGCGCGGCGGCTGCCACCTTCGAGCTCTCCCGGTTGATAGAGGTACCGGACGTCAATATCCGATGGAAGCCGTTGCTCCTCTAAACCAACGGGTCGCCCCGTGCGAGACGGCAGAGGGCTCGCTCGTCACCCTTTAAACTTGATAGCATCTACGGGCTTCTTACCTATCAATCTGGTCACCTCTCCGTTCAGTGCGGAGACCACGGCGGGCAGTCTGGCCACCCACTCGGTCGATCGCGAATGAGGGTCTACAAGTTCTTTAGCGTATTGGTGTCCGAACAGTCTCTCAGTCAGGGTTCGATTGAAGCGTTCCACGATCCCCTGGTCCCGGTGGATGTTGACGCGGCCGCGTCTGACAGAAACTTCGTGCTTAGACAATAGATGAGAGACCGCGCCCATGAACTCGCGGCCGGGATCGACCTGGAGAAGATTCGGCCATTTGAGAGGACTCCTCTTATATATTCGGGAGAGAGCCTCGGCCAAATCCTTAGATTCTTTAGTGGCCAACGGCTCAGCCCCCTTATAACGACTCGCTACGTCAACGTCAGCGGGTACTTGTACGTCTTACGACCGACGCGATCGTGAGGGAGAAACAGGAGATCCGCTTGGTGAACTTGGTTCGGTACCGGCACGTCGAATTTCGGGCGCGGAATATTGTGAGGCGCGGGTAAATAGATCTGCCAGATGGCCTGCTTCTTGAGCCATTCCTTGACAGCGTTTCCTGAAACCTTGGTCGCCGCCGCGAGGTTCTTGATGGCAGCGAGTCCCTTCCAGTAGCCGCGGGGGCTATAGTACGCGTTCGCTAGCTTGCGCGTTAGGCGAACCGATAGTTTGGTATTAAGTTTGCGCGTGTTCATCGTATGCGATGTATTCTAATATATCGGACAATCTCCAACATGCCCTCGCCAGATCGTCCGGTAACTGCGTCGATAATAATAAACCTTTGTTGGAAGCACAATCGCGATTGGGGGTTAAGTTCTGAAGGAACTTGGGAAAATCTAATCCCCCAGGATTGGTGGAGGAATCTAACATCCGCTTTGCGAAAAGGGTGGCCGCTTTTTCGTCCTCCCTCCACGTCTCGAGAGAATCTCGGGCCAGACGAATCATACCCTTTGCACCAACCATGCGGTGTTTAAGGGCAGTGTAGCCTACATCAATCATAGCAAAAATAAAGTTCGTCAACTGACATCGTTCTATATATATATATTTATAAAAAAAAGTTATTTAAAATAATTAATTTAAAATCTCGATTGAATATAGTAGCCGACGAGCCCCACCACACCCATTCCCACGACGATGAACGCGATCTCTCGGTCTTTTTGGGGGCTCTGACGGTACATAGAAATCTGAAAGTTGGGGCTCACGATCCAGCGGCACGAGACTTTTGTGCGGATATGCCAGCGCGTACTCGCGGTTGGCTTCTTCAACGTTCTGAAAAGTTTGTGCGGCGTGATTTTCGCGGCGAAGCTCTTCATTGACCCAGTCAAGATGGGCGGTTCGTTTTTTCGACCACGCATCCTTTGCGCTATTGAGTTGTTCTACAGCTAAATCGTGACGCTTACGCTCCTCATCCACGTTCGAGCTTTTCATTTTAGAGAATATAAAGTTGCTACCGCTGAACGCCAATGCGTTTACAAGCGCACCACCTACTATTACTGCGATTGAAGCCATTTATTTCCATATATTAACTGGTAGAATTCCAGCTTTAACTAGATAATCTCGGGTCCAAACTGCGGCCGCTACATCTAAGGTCGCGAGCCCTACGTCTCTCGCAGTAAAGTCCAATTTGGGAGCGGATCCTCCTAGGGCCATCTTTGATAGTCGAGCATACCCGATACTGAAACCCGATATCACCACGGCGTGATAAAGCGCATTCACTAACATTTTACCGTCTTGTTTAGCCATTATCATTATTGCATATAAAAGGGGTCGCGATCAATGTTTAAATGGGGTGCATCCAATCGCGATTGGTGTTTCGTAACTTTCTTCTGAACACTGGCTGGTTGTTTTTTCGATAATATGGGGGTATTTCCACACGCACAGGGCACCAACAACTGCCAGACCACCACCAACAACCCAACTCCAATTCACGAATTTGGGTTCAATCGGATTCGCCCAACCTCGATTGGGTGTTGAGTGTGCTTCCAATTCGTGGTTCCAACTCAACTCTGTCTTCAGATGTTTTGCTGTCTCCGTCCCCGATTGCAACGACTGTTTAGCCTCTCGAAGCCGCCGCCCGCCCAGCTGCCTGTCTTTTGGGATTTTTTATATGCGGTATGTCATCCAGTGGCGGAGTAACACTCGGGTTCGATTGGGTTGGAGCAATCGGGTTCAACTCCGTCACTCTCGCGGGTGTGTCTTGTGTCATCATTTATAATATTAGGGCTTATAGTTCGTGGGCATATATGTCCAAATTGACAGTGTTTACCCGTGGTCAACGCGGTTGTCAGCGGAGCTAAGTACATTCCATACTTGTGATAAATCGAGCAGCAGGCTGTTCTAAGAGTGTGACCTATAAAAGGGTCAGTCTCTAGATCGTCAATCAATCCCGCGGTGTTTGGTATAGGGAGAAGTATACTAACGTCGGTTGCGTACAAATGAATAGCCGCCGATCCGAGAGTTTTTGTCATCTCCGCTCCCAAGTTGGATTCGTATAGCGCATACATTTTATCGATCTCCGCATCTGACATCTTATCCACCTGAAAAACTGAGAGACGCCTACCGAGATAATGCTCCGATTGTCCCCCAGCAACCAGCGCAGCTAGCCGCTCTCGTCGCGCCGCATTTTCATTTTCATTCGGAGTCGTTGCACTCAACCCAATACCAACCGCCGTTGGAGTTGATTCCGATTGCTCTGTCGAATCATTATCTATGTTGGCAGTCGGAGTTGAGGCTTCTTCTATTAGCTGATCGAGAAGTTCGTCGCAGTTCATTTTTCTTAAAATTAATTTAACTATTCTAACAAGTCTCATCACTTTAACATATTGCAAAGCACACCACCCGATACTTATGATCACCATTATGCTCGCAACAAAGCTCGCAGCGGAGCACCAAATTGTTAACATTGTTAACCATTGTTCAGCATTTGTTCAACATTTGTTAAGCATTTGTTCAGCATTGTTCAGCAATTGCTAAGCATTGTTCAGCATTGTTCAGCATTTGTTCAGTAATTGCTAATTAATTATAAAATTAATTGATAACTTCGTAAGTAGTTGGTTGATCAGTCTTTAGCAAAAGCTTGGCGTGCTTAGTTTCCGAAAGCATCTGTCGAACCTCAGGCGCTCCTCGCGCGTTGGGATAACGTCATTCTCTCGAAGACAGTCATCGAATGAGTCTCGGTTCTTGCAGTGAAAGAGGGCGACCCATTTCGTTTGCTCGCGCAGTTCCTTGAGGACGGCGTTGTACTTTTGAGTGGATATCCATACGCTTTGCCTAGCATGGCGGCCAGAAAATGCGAGCTCGGAGAGCATGTCCTTCTTTTTGGTCATCGCCGCCTTGGCCGAGCAATCGTCAATCACGTATAGGGTGGGCTCACCCTGGAATTTTTTGTTTTTGGTATCAACCACGCAACCAATCGTGAAGCCTATCACCGGGGTCAATAACGTTTACCTCTGGGTCGGTCCATATCCACGGGCGCCGCTGATAAGTATCGTTGTGCCACACAGTGGGACACAGGATCAACAATATGACGAAAGGCATCGCGGAAGGTAGGAGCCCTCGAAGCAAGTCTAGGATGAAAACCGTTTTCCGCATCCTGTCTGCCCACATATTATGGCAGAGTGGGCATCTCCAATCGTGAATTGGTATTGATTGTTAATTTTCTTAATTAATTCTTTAGAATTATCAAATTTATTAATTAATAAATCGTTAGATGATTTTTTTATTAAATCAATAGAGTTACGAAGTATCGGCCATCTTCGATGTTGAGTTGTGCGTCTGTAATTATATATAAGTACACGTTCAATGGCCCGGCTCCGTCCGCCTCTTTGGTTATCTGGATCGTCACACCCTCGCTAGCGTTCTCAACTTGGCGTCCGCTGCCGTGTATTTGGTCGTCGTCGCTGGCTCGCATGTCAGCCATAACGCGTATTTGGTATTCAGGAAATCCGCGAGGGAGACGGCCGAGAGATGCAGGTCTTTGGCAACTGCCGCAACCTCCGGAGAGCGCTTAGAGCCGGCAGCAAACTGCTTTCTTACTTCGTCCCACTGCTGGTGCGCGCGAAGACCCGTGCTGTAGAGTTGATTGGGTACTCCCTCGATCGTCACCTCTACCTTCGTGATTTTGGGGTTATATAATTTGTCGGTTTTTCTAGCACCGAACGCGAACCGAGCATCCTCGAACAACATCAGTATACCTTTCATCGAGCGGGCGGGTACGTTGACATTAATATTCCACAATGTGTCACCTTTGTCTTTCGTCATCTTGCGATGGCGAAGAACTCGGTCGTAAAGTATGGCAACGCGCCCGGCGTACTGGGTTCTGATCAATCGCGCGAGTTCGGGCATCGTGACCATGTCGTACTCGTATACGTCGATAACATGTCGCTGGCTATGAGAACTCGGCCGTTGTCGTTGAACGTTAGTTAATATTCGAGGCGGTCAGCCAAAGCGCTCTGATAGTAGGGCATGTGACTCTCCAGCAACTCAAAGTCGAGCGGGATGTAGAAGCGGTTGCCGTAAGCGCCCGCGACCGCGTTGTCGCTCGCGTTGTTTTCTGCCTTGTTAGCAGTCCCGATTCTAAGTCTGGTTACGTTCTTACTTTTGCTGGTGTCAATACCCTGATAGACGGCGTTTTCGCGCTCTTGCGCCGTCTTCCATAGGTCCTGATAACAATGGTAGACGTCGCTGTCATCGATCGACATCACCTCGTTACCAGAAATGTTTATCATGGTCTTCTTGACGATGGCGCGACCAAGGTTCTGAACGACGGTTCGGTCCGCGTCCGTCGATGTAAGCGAAATAGTGAAAGCGAGGCGAACAGTACCCGGCACAATGACGTCGTTAGCTCCGAGGTTGGGGAAGCGGACCAAGAGCTGCTGGTTCTGGTCGATCGTCGATGGGTTGTTCGTAATAACGACACTCTGTCTCACGCCTTTTGCCCCGAGGGGCTCACGCAGTCTGCGGTATGGATTGAGTTTGCGACCGTATTGACTCGAAGACATAATTTAGTGAATCTATATTAAACCCGTATGGTTTTGTCTTTAATACATAATTAATTTTAAGAAATTATAAATATGGCTGATTACGATAATGACATGTATGAAATCGGCAGAGACGATTACGTCGATGCGGATGATGATGACATAGATGATTATAATGACGAAACGCCCTTGATACAGCCTCCAGTTCCAATCCAATCGGGGGAATTAGGTGGCGCTACTACTAGTCAAAGTCGGGAATTACTCGAGGGAGCTGTAAACGACTACTACAACAGTTTGGCAGAAAAAGGTCTGGTCCCATCTGTCTGTCGCGACTACTCCAAGTTCAAATTTCATCTGAACGGTAGATTGCGACTAAAAGCAGCATCAAATATCCCAATCATCAACACGAGGACCGGTAAACCCCTAGCGCTGGGTACCATTGCCGGAAACCCGGGCGGTGGCCAACTCGCAAGGAGCGAACTAGGATTCGTAGATTGGAAGAAGAATACGAATATTGTTTTGAGGGCCGCAGCTGTAAGGGCCGTAAACAACCTAAAAGATAAGATGGACGACTCGACAGTTTCTATCGAGCTCAGCGAGCTCAGCGAGGTCCCTCAAGTGGCCACCGACGTTATTAACGCGGTGGAGACCACGTTCAGCGAAAACGAAATACTCAACCTCGAACAAGGGTCTAACGATGACCCACCGTTACCTCTTCGCGAACTCCGGGGCCTCGATAAGGTTATGCAAACCGTCCGGGGCGAACTGGTCCTTAACCTCGCCAAACTCTCGTCGCTGGATGAACATATCGCGCTAGAAGAAAGAAAACTGGAGGAAGCTGGTGACGATAGAGAATCTACCGAGCGGATCACCGAACGCCTGCGGTCGTTGCGGGACGAAAGAGAAGCTCGCTTGCAGGCTGCATCGACTAACCGTGAGGCTCTCCGCACCCAAATAAGTCGGATCCGCGAAACAATCTCGAGGGTCCTGCACGAGGAGACGACACTCGGTGAGCGTCTTCGCACTCTGTTCAGAGAACAGGGCATCACGATAGCAAGCATCCTCGTTGCTATCAGCATGACTATATCGACCATAGTTCTAGCTTTCACTGGTGGTGCCGCACCAGCACCCGCACCAGCACCCACACCACCACAGCCCGCGCCATCAGGCGGAGCCAAGGAGTGGGTAAAAAAAAACAACTAAAGGCCCTCGCCAGTCTCCTGGCTAAATTAGCCGAAAAGGCGGCTGCCGCACTACCTGGACTGATCTGAAGTATTGTTTCTTACTTGCTATCTATATTATCAAAAACGGCCGGATGGCTAGCCAAAAATACTTGGGCTTTAATCGTGGCAATCGCCGGTCTCCTACTATTCTTCGCCAGAGAGTTCCTAAAACCAAAGCGTAAATAATCCGATCGCCACGAGGGCGACGACGAGCCCTAATTTCTCCTCCTCGTGTGTTGTGCTTCCAATCTCGATTGGTGTTTCAACATTGTTGATGGAACTTGATGGTGCATCCAATTTACTAATTGGGGGTACTGGGTTCGATTGTGTTGAGGGAGGTGTATCCATTTTGTTTTGTTTTGGGGTTTTATGAAATCTTTTAAATCTTCAAATTGATTTGAATTTACAACTCCGCGCCCGATCATTTTGGGGGTGCGCTTGATGATATCCGTGTTCACGTTACCATTGTGACCGATTTTTTGATTGGCGGTGGCGATTACGATTTGATTATTGTAACCATCAACCGGGTCGTCTCGTAGTATCATATTGCTCGGCGCCATATAAAGACCTATTCCAAATACATAGTCCACTGGGGTGCTGGCAGTCTGCAAAACGTCTTGATAATTCTTGATCGCCTTCTCCAGGTCCACCTTAGCTGAGATGGCGTCCTCTACAAGTGCCAAGAATTGTTTTTGTGCATCAAACGCTGTTCCTGTGCCCAGTATAGAACTGCGAGTTTGCTTCTGTGCGCCGAGGATGGCCCAGACGTACGTGCGAATAGATTCGTTGACGCGAGTAACCCCGGCCTGCGTGAACCCTAGACCCTTATCTAACATAAATGTGGTCCACGCGTTCTGAACCTCAGCAGCCTGCTGTATGTAATCGACGTGAGCCCGTTTCGGAGGTAACATTTTACAAGAAAACACGCCACAATGCCGACCTCCAGACACTTCTGGCCCGAAAGTCATAGTCGCGGGGTCAAAATTCCCGGCGTTCCGACTGACGATGTGGTCACCGGAGTAATCGTGTCTAAAATCAGTCTGCGTCCAATTCCCGGACTGGCCCCGAATGAGAACGTCCCCGAGGCCGGTGGTGGTAAGAAATGCTTTCTGCCTCCAGTCCGCGTCTTTTCAAACGTTAAATTCGTTACACAGTCTTTCAAACGCCATACGGTCGTATGCGTTGGAAATGGGATCCCAGGCGTAGTCTTGAGATAGAGAAATGCCTAGTTCTTTGAGAATCCTCCTAATAGTATAATACGTGCGAAAGTTGTAGACACTTCAGAGCATGATATTCTTGGATGTTATATGGTCTTTATGTGAAACTCCACACCCGGCTGTTGCGCACCATACAGCAAACTTTAGCTGGTTCTGCGAAAACTGCATCGGTGTGGCTTTCCACCCGTTTACCGCCTCCATCGTAGTAATCTTGGGCAGCCTATATTTCTCAAACGTGTTAGGGAAATTGGTGGCAAAGCCACTGTCCGGTCTAACCGTTACGGTTGGGTGTACAAGGCGGTTAACAACGTCTTTTTGCGTGTATTTACCACCGACCGCGTACTTTGCATTAGAGTTAAAGATAAATGCTTTTGTATCCATTGAAAGATATTATTATGTTTGCTACTATCACTAATGTTCAAAAAAGGAGTTGTGAACTTCAAAAATTAATAGACAACTGCTGCGGACAACGCCGGGTAGGCCTTAGATCAATCACGTTCACGGTCGGGTGGAAAAACGTTGAAACGCTCGAGTTTTTCACATCAGAAGTCGAGGGTGTAAGCCCTGTGGCTTTCGGAAACTACCTCATAACTGAACCAGTGACCTCAGGATTTCGTAGAACTCCAGATGCTATAGTACCTCACGGTCTTTGGAGTTTCGGAGATCTCCAAGCTTTTGTCGCGGAGAAGATTCCTGGTGTAGTCACTCTCGCAATCTCGAAAGCCACGGGGCTCACGACATTGACCGTTGATAGGCGTTTAAGGATCTCACTCGGGTTGGGCTCACTGTTAGGATTTAAAATAACATACCCTTACAACGATGACGGAGTGTTTGATCCTGGCGAGCACGTCGGCACGACCCCTGTGAACTTCGCCGTCACGAAAACTCTCGGGGTGCACCTGGATCGGGTGAACACATCGTACAACACGGTAGACGGCACTCCCACCACATTACTGAAAACCGTGCCCGCCAGCGACTGTTTCTATGGTGAGACCCTGACCTTAGACTTCCCACACCCCGAGATGAAAGTTTTGGAATCGGGACACATCCACGAGTTGAAGTTTCTATTCTCGATGATAAAGGGCGAGAGTTGAAGAACGATTACCCGATTTCGGTCGTCCTAGAAATTTCAAATTAATTAATTTTAAGAAAATTATTTAGAATTAAACGCATGTTCGTTAATATATATATTATCAACATTATTGAAAATGAGTATATAGGACCAGGTAGTTCTTCCGATTGGGTGACAAATTCAAAGAATTTGGAACCGACAGAAGGGGGATTCATCCCGACAGAGGGCGACTTTTTTAACTACCCAAAAAAACAAAGGCCTTGATCAATAGAACTATATCGAGGGCCACGGACGAGATTCACAAGAGTCTACTGTCACAACTTAGAGAATATGCCCTGGCTGTGAATACACAAAGTCGTGAAGAAACGCATACGGAACTAAACGAACTAGACAAAAAAATAACCAAATTTCGAAAAGAGGCCCGGTCGGGTATTGAGAAAGTCCGAGAAGACCACCAGGCGGACCTTACGGAGGCTTATGATGCGTTGCTCTTAAAGGACACTCTCATCAGTGAAGCGACACTTACCGAACTAGACGGGAAAATAACAAAATTTCGAAAAGAGACCCGGTTGGATATTGATAAAGTCCGAGAAGACCGCCAGACGGCCCTTACGGAGGGTTATGATACGTTGCGCTTAGAGGACTCTCTCATCAGAGAAGCGGCACTTACAGAACTAGACAAAAAAATAACCAAATTTCGAAAAGAGGCCACGTCGGGTATTGAGAAAACCCGAGAAGACCACCAGGCGGACCTTATGGAGGCTTATAGGGTGTTGCGCTTAGAGGACTCTCTCAGCAAAGAAGCGGCGGTTGTTGAACTAGACGGAAAAATAACCGAATTTCGAAAAGAGACCCGGTCGGGTATCGATAAAGTCCGAGAAGACCACCAGTCGAACCTTGCGGAGGCCCTTGCGGAGGCTTATGATGCGTTGCGCTTAGAGGACTCTCTCAGCAAAGAAGCTACACTTACTGAACTAGACGGGACAATAGCCGAATTTCTGAAAGAGACCAGGTCGGGGGTTCAGGGGGTCCGAGAAGACCACAAGGAGGCCATTGCGGAGGCTTATGCGGCGTTGCGCTCAGAGGACTCTCTCAACAGAGAAGCGGCACTTACTGAACTAGACGAAAAAATAACAAAATTTCGAAAAGAGGCCCGGTTGGGGGTTGAGGGGGTCCGAACGGGTATTGAGAAAGCCCGAGAAGACCACCAGGCGGACCTTACGGAGGCTTATAGGGTGTTGCGCTCAGAGGACTCTCTCAGAGAAGCGGCGGTTGGTGAACTAGACGGGAAAATAACCGAATTTCGAAAAGAGGCCCGGTCGGGTATTGAGAAAGCCCGAGAAGACCACCAGGCAGCCCTTGCGAAGGCTTATGAAGCGTTGCGCTCAGAGGACTCTCTCATCAGAAGCGGCGGTTGCTGAACTAGACGGGAAAATAACCGAATTTCAAAAAGAAGCCCGGTCGGGTGTTCAGAAAGCCCTAAAAGGCCACCAGGCGACCATTACGGAGGCTTATGATGCGTTGCGCTTAGAGGACTCTCTCAGTAGAGAAGCGGCACTTACCGAACTAGACGGAAAGATAACCGAAGTTTCCGATAAACTGAAACATGATCGTATAGCCGCGACCAAAGCTCTTGAGGAGGCCTCTTATAATATTCGTACTGAGGCATATAACGCAAACAGTGCGCTTGCCGGAATAGTGCGAACAATGAAAACGCTAAAACGTGCCATCACAGTTTGGGCTGAGAAGCGGGGCCCATTGGTTGAGGGGCACTATGAATATTCTTTGTTCGGTGCCAAAGCGAGTAATAAATGTGGGGGATACACTATGACAGCCGCTGGTGAAGTTATCCAAATGGCGGTCTGCTCGGTTAATGGTAGTGGTAAACCTGTGGGCGCGGTCGCGATAAATATTGTAGTAGATGGGGAAGAACGGGGGATTGGAGTCACTAAAATCTCTGGAGATAGTTCGACGGTGGTTTCGTTCTCCTGTTATGATCGAATTAGACTTTCCAAAGGTAGTGTTATTAACTTTGTTACGAAAATCGGTGACACAGAGAGTTCTTCCACTATTGTCTCGTTGTTAATGAACTTATTTTGTAAATACTAATATATTGAAATAAATTTGTAAAAATTTAAAATTTAAATATGAACGAATCAACGCTTCCAATTGTCAATACCACTCCATCAACACTGTGTACAATTAACGAAAGAAGTTCAGATTTTAGGTTGAATAATATCGTCGCTATGCAGGATATTTTAGTTAGAGAATATACAAATAGAAAAAGAAACGCTAAAAAATATAGGCGCGCGGTGAACATGGCTGAAGTATCTAGCACGGCTCTGGCGAGTGTTTCTGTGTTGTGTGGGGCGGGGACAGCTGCAACTATATCCACCATTATAACGGTTCCCGTACGGGGATTTTATGTGCGGTGTCGGCCGTTTCTGGGTTGTTGTGTATGGTAATTAGGGCGTCGGGTGGAAAACTCGAGAAAAAATGTAGAAAACATGATAGAATATCCGTTCTCGCCAGGTCGAAGAAAAATACCATCGACGTTATGGTGTCCAAAGCGTTGGCCGATAAGAAAATACCAAATTTAGAGTTTGAATCCGTGGTGGAAGAAATGGGGAGATATGAACAATTAAAAAATGATATAAGAATCAAGGCACGCGCCACCATGCCCAAAATTGAGTGTACTGATTGGGATAAATTTAGGGAAAAACTTGGAGATAAAGTCGGAAGAAATTAATATTTTTATTAAATAATTATATTGGTGCAGTAAACAATTTATTAATTAATTTTAGGAAAATTATAAACAAAAAAAAATGTTGGGTCACACCGAGGCTCGAACCCACGCCAGCAAAACCCTTCTGGGTCCACCTCGCTAAGCCACTCTCTTTCATTCATTCATTCATTCATTCATTCTTTTCTGTTTGGCTTAGCGAGGTGTAGCTACCCGTACTGCACACCCCCATCTCTCGGCTGATCTAGTAATTAGTGTCGAAAGTCTAGGCAACCTTGGAAGTGTCAGCACGGGTGCACTGAGCGCTCATTTTTCGTCAAGGGGCGTCCCCCAAGACAAAGTGTTGTTGTTAATTTTACATATATTAAGCTAAAACCGTGTTGTGCAATACCGATATTTTCTCCTTTTTTTTATTTGTTTTTTATATAATAAGTTCGTTTTTTATTTAATAATATAGGTTATAACGTTCTAAATTATTAAAAGTAAAATTAAAAAAATTAAAAACATGCCAACCAATCACAATGCAAGAAATACTTCCGGAATATCGATAGCGGGTTGTGTAATACACACCCACGTGTGTGTAATATATATTACAGTGTGTTTATGTTTCATCCCGGAAGACGTAATCGTGTAATCTCTCTATAAAATGGACACTTAATATACGTGTAAGGTAGGACACATAATTTGCATGTTTATAACACGTGTAAGTGAAACATTGTCGTCTGCTTGGTGTTGTGACTACAATATAAATTTATAAGCGATATCGTAGAAATGTACGTTCGTAAACGAATCGTTGGGTTTTAATTTTTTTGTATAATACGCCTTAGTTTCATATCCGATACGCATTATCTGTCTTAATGTTCGTATTTGCCTCTTGTATAGTTGACATAATTGCCGGTATAATATTGTAAATGTAACGTTTTTATCGGAGCGTAATAAATTACGCTGGTATTTCATATATTCGATATCGCCTAGTGTTCTCATTTTATAGAATTTATATACAGGATTATAACCCCCGTAAGCTTCGTAAACTTCTTCAACACAGTCATTAAAAATTTTCAATTCAAATTGTATTGTATTATCCATTTTCTCTAATAATATTGGTACTTGTTTTTTCTGTTCAATTGGACGTGAAAAAAACATGATGTATTTATGACACCAATATATACTTTCAAAAGTCAATTACCAATATAATTGGGACTCCCTCTTTTCAAAATTATTTTCTCCAAAAATTCATAAATTTGCTGTCGGGAGACCCAATTTTCCTCGTTAACCAATTTTTTGATTTTCGGGGGTGGTGGGGGTATTATAGAGGGTTATAAATGATATCACGGTAGGTGGTATCATTTTGACTCCCTTACTACTACTGTAGCCTATTTCGCCAACATTGCAAAGTATACTTATCTAGCAAAGTAAACTTTGAGGGAGAAATTTTTAATTTAAGGATAAATTTATTAATTTTTATTATACTGCATTTATTACATTATTACAGCCATTTTGGCAATATACATATTCAGCGCTGAAATTAGAATAACCTGATCAGTAGCCTATTTCACCAACATTGGAAAGTATACTTATCTAGCAAAGTACACTTTCAGGGAGTAATTTTCAATTTAGGGATAAATTTATTAATTTTTATTATACTGAATTTATTACATTATCACAGCGATTTTGGCTGTGATAATGTAATACATTCAGTATACTAATTCTGCATACTTTTAATCATCAAACATATGCAGTCGTTAGTTCTATATGAAATAGTGCATTTCGGGGAGGGGGGGGGTGGAAATGATTACTCCCTCAAAGTATACTTTGCTAGATAAGTATACTTTGCAATTTTGATGAAGAAATATGCTACAGATTCATATATACATGCATCATTACCAGTGCTTATGTTTGCTCGAAATATAACTGAGTTTGTCATCGTCGCTGTATCTGTGTATGTCCCTGTAGCTATGCACCAAGACTGCCATGGACAGTGTTTGTTGATGTATTTAACAAAACCTAGGTAGATGGGCGAAAATAGCAGGTGGGACACGAGCTACAGTACGTTACACAGCGTATATAACGGCTGTTTACATGGCTGATGGTTTAATTTAATGAAATCAATAAACTCGTTTAATAAATACCATCATCAAATATGTTAGATTATATCTATGACATAAGTACAGCACCATGCCGCATTGAAGCTGTACTGATCACCTCGGGTTTGTTATGATGTATTAATACACCATAATTGTGGATTCAGAGAGGGGGCCCGGGCCCCCATTTCACGATTCCAGGTTATGTTTGCAATTGAGAAGCTGTCTGGTTCTGTAAGTGTAAAAACAATAGCAAGCACTGTCAAATATGAGTGATTGTATCAGATAAATGTCCAGATATTATAGTGAGCCCATTCAGAGACATTGCCACAACGTGCCTTCTCACATGAGCATCATAGTATGTACTGGAAATTAGTCGTTCCAATTTCAACTCGGCCTTCTGCGAAATCCTGGGGACGTGTCACTAAGCTTCGTACGACTAAAATATTCGTAAGTTCAAATTTAGGATCATCTGTAAATTTCAATTAATGAATTCACCTTTATTGAGCATAGGCTGCTGCAGCCTATGCTCAATAAATGTAAATACAATAATTGTTTACAAGAACACATTGCTAATTTGAAATGTACAGACTATCATAATTTTGGATCCACCACTGCACCGTGTTACATGTATTAGACTGCGAAAACCCATTGTATGAAACAGTTAAACTTATGTGCTCGCTCTACTTACGCGTGATGCCGGCAATATTCAAAAATTGCCTTCATCTGTTCGTCCGTCATTGTGGATGACGTGAGGCCCTGTAACTTCATTTGCTGCATTTGACAGATCTGGGAGGGCAGTACTAGCTGGGCATCGCTGAAGGTCAGACCTGCAAATATACAGTAGAACCTCCCTCACCTGGAAACATGGTAAAGCCCAGCGTTCAGTGTTTATGGTGATATTTACCTCTCGTGATACTGTCTGTTGGATTGGAAAGAAATGTATCCAGTCAACACAGTGCGTATGTGCCGTGAAACACGGTGCCGTGAAACATTTTTGATATCCGGTCAATACTATTTTTGCATTTTACAGCCATTTGTAGGTGTTGACGGGATAAATAGAATAATAGGTTAGTGCCGTGAATGGGAAAAAATATCTGGCGCGGCACGGAAACGGGATGTGCTCGGCAGAGCCTCGCCCATCCCGTTTCCTGAGCCTTGCCAGATATGTTTTTCCCATTCACGGCACTAACCTACTATTCTCTATATATATGTTTTGATATCGGAGCTCCTGATAAGGTGCAAATTGGCGTATTTTACGCACTTATTTTAGCAGAATACACATTGATTATCAAAAGTGGGAGTACAAAATACTGACAGCAATGTGAAAAGTATACCATTGATTTTAAATCGAGTAGTGAAAGTACTGTAATAAAGTTGAATTTACTTAGTTGAGCTGCAAAAAGCAAACATTGATTGCTATTTGCAGCTGAAATAAGTATTTTTTAAATTTGTTTTATCATTTGTTCCCTTATTAAGAAAATGAATAATACATTTGTAAAAGTAACATACGCATTGAATTTAAAATATGGGGGCATAACAGGGTTGGCCGGGAAATACCGGGGACGGGAAATACAGCCGGGAAATACCGGTATTTCTCGCCCCGGGAAATAAGCTCAGAAGTGGGAAATACCGGGAAATACCGGGAAATACCGGGAAATAAGTTGTGTGTGTTCAAAACGCTTTGTTTCATGTGCTAAAAATGTTTTTGTTCGCATTGCTACCACTATATCAGTGCTTAAACTGTTTCGTCCCTGCAGTCTTTGCCTTCATAGTTAAATTAGGATAGTTGAAACGTGTATGTATGTGCAGTGGCAGACTTTTACTGGAACATAACTGAATGAGGATTTGGTTCGCCTTACATGATGCATGGTTGAGTAACACTGTTTGTTTAGGCTACACAGACACCTGGTTGTCTGTTAGACAGAAGCCACTATCCACTAACCACTCTGACAGTGTATTCCACTGAGATTAGGATTATGGACACATTTGTCTAATTGGCTGGCATCTCTCACACCTATCTCTGAAATTGAAGGATTACAAATGCCCCACACGACAAACCGTCACACCTGATTGTGGGCATTGCTAATTGAAATTGTGTTGAGTACAAACATTGTGGGTCATCTTAAATTATGATGCTGACATCTGAAATAAATACTTAATTATTTTAATAATACAGCTAGATTATGAACAAATTTCAGGGATAATCCCAAAAACATTTGAATTTTGCCTACTACATTAAAATTTCTTCATTAAATGTATGCGTAAACTGTGTTTGTATATATAGCAAGTGGAATGGACAATATCATTAATGTTAGATCTGTAACAGTTATATAAAGATGATGGACAATGCCACTATCAAATGCCTGTATGTTTTGCCACACTCTTCAGAAACAGTTCATTTCCATCCTAGACTACTTTGAATAAAATGCTACTACAATCAGTACACATGCAAATAGAAATTGTATGGTATATTGACCGGTATTTACCACCAAATCATCCAAATTCTTATTTCCCGGTATTTCCCACTATTTACCGGTATTTCCCAGTATTGCCCGGTATTTCCCGCCGTCCCCGGGTCCCGGGAAATAAGAGGAAATTGCCAACCCTGGGGCATAATATTCTTTAGATGCAAAACATATTTGAGGCCCGTTTCACTAAACTTCGTAAGACTAAAATGTTCGTAAGTACAAATTTAGGATCGTCTGAAAATTTCAATTGATGGATTTACATTTATTGAGCATAGGCTGCATATGCAGCCTATGCTCAATAAATGTAAATTCAATAATTGTTTACAAGACAACATTGTTAATGTGAAATTTACAGACTATCATAATTTTACACTTAAGAACATTTTAATCTTACGAAGTTAAGTGAAACGGCCCGCAGGATGTAGCTGAATTAGAGCTGATTCTCTCTAAACCGGACACACGGGTTACCATCCAGGCTGGCTGGTATTGGGAGGTTGCCATTTGTCACAATGTTAGAACAATGTTCACAACATGGCATTTGAGTCAACTTTCAATGAAACTCATATATGGCTGTGACTGGGTTTATGGGTTTTACAACCAGTGTAGATGGAAATGCACAGGCTGATCTGGATATGCACTGTTCGTCATTCCATCAATGAAACACCCGTCATGTTTCTAACAAAGAATATAGATTGTTATCAGGCTACATGAGTGTGCTATGTGATCAGGATCTACACTTCACAAATCCCATAAGCACCATTTATTCCGTCAGTCACAGCCACATATTATATATATCCTTTTTCGAATTATATAATAACCAAGTTAAGGGATGGGCTAAGGGAAATAACTCCACAAGTGGGTGCAAATAATTTTATGTTTCTAATTGCCTCCCCTATTATTGGACAGGTAACATAGCAGGACACAAGTTAATGCCATATTGTAGTCAATATAGCGTCATCTTCAATAATTGTAATTCCTATAATATGCAAATAAAATAATTGTATGAAATGAAATAGTGTAACGTAGCAGCAGACAGAAGGTGCAATAATGTGTGACTGTGTACCGTTATGAAACTATATAATACATGAATGTTGAACAATACTTCAGTAACCAGGAACCCACTCTTCCAATGTTTCAACACAATGCCCATATTGTATTCATACGGCAGCTTAAAAGGGACGTCCACATTTCTTGTTCTATCTCGTTCCCACGACATAGCATCATAGCCACAGGGTATCGTTAGCTATCGCGTTCCCACGACATAATCAGCCAATCAGCACCATTACAGGGGCGGATCTGGAGGGGGTGGGGGTCAGGGGTTGCACCCCCCCCCCCACGTTCAGCCACGGTGTTTACATAGATCACAGTTTACCACCAGTTGGAGTCTGAATTTAAATGCCGTAAAACACAGGAAAGTGCATTTCGAAGAGCTCGAAAATAGGACAACCCCCTAGTTGCGAACGGTATCTCTTGCAATTACTCCCGTACCGTCAAGAGTTACCTTCGCAACTAGACACCCCCACACCCCGCGTTCCCCAAATGCTGGATCCGCCCCTGCATTGTCATCCAAGATGGTAGAGTAATAGCTGCTATCCTATTGACTGATTATTTCGTGGGAACGAGATGCTATCTTGATGGAACGAGATGCTATGTCGTGGGAATGAGATAGCTAACTAGTGGTAACGAGATGCTATCTCGTGGGAACGTCATAGCTAACTCGTAGATCCTATCTCATGGGAACGAGATGCTATCTCGAGGGAACGAGATGTTATCTCGAGGGAACGAGATGCTATGCCGTGGGAACGACATAGCTAACTCGTGGTAACGAGATGATATGTCATAGGAATGAGGTAGACAAACAATTGCGGATGTCCCTTCTAAGCTGCCGTATATTCATGCGATAGGCTTGTATATATGAAAGGAAATAGGATGGCCGAACTTTTGGCAGAAATACAGAAAATGGGCGTAGGTTATACGTGTTACCTCAACGATTCAAGTCTAAATAAGTTATGATAGCTATGCATATTTGACAACGTGTAAGTAGAGAATAGTAGGTTTGTGTCGTGAATGGGTAAAAATATCTGGCAAGGCTCAGGAAACGGGATGGGCGAGGCTCTGTCGAGCACATCCTGTTTCCGCGCCGCGCCAGATAGTTTTCCCATTCACGACACTAACCTACTATTCTATTTATCCCGTCAACACCTACAAATGACGTTTAAATGCAAAACAATAACCCCAGTCACCGCACATATTCATACGCAGTGATTAGGTCGTATTAACATGATATCAAACATGTTTCACGGCACATACGCACTGTGTTGACTGGATAATAATTTATATGTACCTATGACAATCACTAAAATTCCAACTAGGAACAATTTGGGAGACATTGTCGATGATGTGTCAGTCTTCTTCAAGTTCAATGGCAGAAAGGACAAGATTTTGATAATCGCCAGTGTGTCCTACATACAGGATAACCAATGATAAGATACAACCGTGCCTGTGAATGGGAGCTTCGGACATGTTTGGCCAGTCTAACTCCGGATCTGTTGGCGATCTCCTGTAATGACATAATGACATATTTATCAGTTGCGTTCATGTGTTTCACTGACTGAATAGCGAAAGTGCAGACCCTGGGCAGACTGCGGAGATGCGCAGGCTGGTCCTGGTCTACACTAATTGTTCATGTCATATGCCATTTCTTCAGTGTCAGCTAAATATTGTATACACTATGGAATATTTGCCCAAGTGTGTATGCCGTCAAGATTCGTATGTCTGATCAAGGCCTACGGATGTTCCATTGATCAGTCTTGTTCTTAAATGAGATATAAAAAGCTTTTGTTTTCGCGATACGCTAATGTATTATTCATTTATATATCAAATAAAACAAATTGTACAGTAATCCGACCAGTATGTGCCGTTCTTTTACGGATTTCATATTCCGGACAGCCAGTTTTTCCAGCCGTCACTGCATGACTAACTTCCCCTTATTTTGCTTACCACAGGTATTTCCCTTTGCGGTCACGTGGGTATATGACGTATCAGTAGTACTTCCGAAATGTATGCATAATACGATTATTACACATAATAGTTCAACAGACTACTTAGAACTCCATTTTATTATACCGCTGATATAAATATATGGGACTGTACTGTACTGTTTACATATAAGAATGACCTAGTTACAAACTACATACTGAAATGCGACAGTGGGTGACAAAATGGACATACTGTGCAATTTTCAACAGCTGTAGGATACCAGCCTGTATATACATGTATTTATATTTACATTGTCAGGTTACAATCTATGTTTTCCCCGATAGTACTTATATATCATGCTAAATCAGACGGGCAACAGAGTAGACACTTATCAGAGCTGTCAGGTGCATAGATGGATCTTGTGCTATGCTGATCATACTGTCATAACGTCATTATTGTAGGCCATTGTCCACTTACAATGAAACAATGCTGTACATGGGGTCAATTAAGGAAAGCCCGGGATGACAGCAGTAGGAAAATTAGTCGCTCTAATTGCCACGGGGGTGGGGTGTCGTTTG
The DNA here is from genome assembly GCA_029237695.1 of Conchocele bisecta. Lineage (NCBI taxonomy): Eukaryota > Metazoa > Mollusca > Bivalvia > Lucinida > Thyasiridae > Conchocele > Conchocele bisecta. Next base: position 97,064,757 of record CM055272.1, on the reverse strand, counting down.
ATATTTGTGTCAAAATCCGCTGTACACTGCGACTGAGAAGGTGCAATAAGCCAAACACAACACGGGGCTTATAGGGCGTTTGCGACCAGTGTAGATCCAGTTCAGCCTGTACATAGGCACAGTTTGAACAGGATCTGCCCTTTTCGGCATTCCTTCAATAAAACACACTAACATGCAATCTAGATCGTATTTAGACTACAGGAGTGTTATATTTCATTAGGACCTACACTAGTCACAAATCACAGAAACCCCATTTCTCCAGTCACAGCCACATATAGGACCAAGCTTCGACGTAACCCCCATTTGACAAAACAACGATTTTCTTCTGGAAAACATCTTTAGTTTTTGACATCGAGTCCAAACATTTTCTATTTATTTGAAACAAGTCAGTAGGAAAATAGATTAGAAATAGTAAATAATGTACTGTACATGTGAACATTGAATATATACTTTTAATTCTTTTTATCTTTCAACGAACAAAATATGTGATTTAGTTATATTGTGGTATTCGAAAACCAGTATTTACGGGAAAATAAGCGAGTGGACATTCAAGTTACACAATTTTAGTCCTGCAATATAACTGTCACGAATTGCAGCCGACTATTTTGTCCGAAAGTTGTGCGCTAGAGTTGCCATATATATATTATCTCAAACCATATCATAGCAGTCGGACACTCAATACATTCTTGTGAACACATTGGATCGCAAGCAATCACTGGGAATTGGTGAGTACATATGTTTTTAGTTGCTTTCTAATGCTGCCATTTAAGTCTGAATCCTGCCAAGACCAGCAATTCTCCGCATTGTTATCGTATCCTCAATAACACTGCACTATTTCATTTACCTGAGTTATTTGGACCCATTTCGACCAAATGCTTGGTCAATAAAAGCCGTATGGCATGTATCCGCTGATGTAGATTATCTCCCTTAATCAAATCGAACTGATTCATTAATACGTCGTGTTTACGTGTAAATGATAACGATTACAGGTCTGGCATGTGGGAACATTCCGTGAGTATTGTAATGGCATATTATTCTCATGTGGGTTTTTTGCATGTCACTCCGACTAATTGCAGTAGCAATTTATTCTATTTGTAAACGAAGGGCGAACACGATTGAAATGTTTACTAAAATTAGCTATGCATTTTATATTACGATTCAGTCCAATAATAGTTCTGCGCCCTGTACAATACATGAGAATATTGCCAATTTTAACATGTCACAATTGTAACGTGAATTTTCTGGACGACTTTCATTTACTCTATGGTGGACACATGTAAACTCCTAACCCAGTCGTCTGTACATTCATTTTATTAAGTCATATACGTTCACAGTGTATTTAACTATTGTAAATGCTATTGCGACCAGGATAGACCAGTACTGTAGCCTATTTCACGAACCTCCGTTAGTCGACTAAACTTTTAGCAGACTAAACTAAGTTTAGTCGACTAACCATAGTCTGCTAAACTTTTTGACATGTTTGCATTTCACGAACGATTTTGTTAGCAGACTATGGTTAGTCGACTAAACTTAGAAGACTAACATCATTCGAAGGTCAAGGTCGGGGAATCCTCGGGGAAATCCTTTCTGCTTCCGTATATTCGGATGAGGCGAACGGAAAGCGGGAAAATCAAACAGCTACAAGCGCAATGGCCGACATCTTGGAATTCCTATGGAACGCCAAATCTACATAAACTGAAATATATATTGCTAGCTCTAACAGCTAGCAACAAATATTTGGAGCTAGCAATACATATTTGGAGAGCTCTCTAAATCATTTGGAGAGCTCTCGAAATCAATTAATGATATCTCGAAATCATTAATCGTTTTCCCGCAGAAATATGTGCTTTATTCTTCCTATGTTTCGGTCAAAATGTGGTTATTATATAATATACTAATGATATATTGTAGGAAAAGTATATACTATAATCATAAATGTTATTTTTTATGAAGATTTGGGTATATTTGGGTAAATCGTGCTGCGTAATTCAATGCGTAATTCAATAATTCAGGGAGACATCGTTTTCATAGTTTCAAGCGATTTAATGCTAGCTCCAAATAAGATATATATTGCTAGCTCGAAATGAATTAGAGATAGATCGAAATGATTTCAAGAGCTCTCCAAATGATTTCGAGAGCTCTCAAAATGATTTCGAAATAGCTCCAAATGATTTAGAGAGCTCTCCAAATCAAAGTTATAAATGCTCGCTACAAATCAATTTGAGATATCATTAATTGATTTAGAGCTAGCTCCAAATGAATTAGAGACCTCTTCAAATGAATTGGAGATAGCTCGAAATGTTTTATTGCTAGCTCGAAATATTTAGAGCTAGCAATATATATTTGAGTTTATGTAGATTAAGCTATTTTGCTTAGTAGACTAACCGAAAGTTTAGCCGACTAACGAGGAGGCTAAGCAAAGTAGACTTTGCTTAGTCGACTAACCGAGTGTAGTCGACTAACGGAGGTTAGTGAAACAGGCTACAGATCAGACAGTTCTGCTCTAAATGCACTGATTTATACGTCAGTAAGCTGCAATAAGGACATTTCACGAACCTCCGTTAGTCGACTAAACTCGGTTAGTCTGCTAAACTTCAGGCCGTTAGTCGACTAACGGGAGAAAACGCATTTCACGAACACGTTAGTCGACTAAGCAAAGTCTACTTTGCTTAGCCTCATCGTTAGTCGGCTAAACTTTCGGTTAGTCTACTAAGCAAAATAGCTTAATCTACATAAACTCAAATATATATTGCTAGCTCTAAATATTTCGAGCTAGCAATATATATTTCGAGCTAGCAATAAAACATTTCGAGCTATCTCCAATTCATTTGAAGAGGTCTCTAAATAATTCATTTGGAGCTAGCTCTAAATCAATTAATGATATCTCAAATTGATTTGCAGCGAGCATTTATAACTTTGATTTGGAGATCTCTCTAAATCATTTGGAGCTATTTCGAAATCATTTGGAGAGCTCTCGAAATCATTTGGAGAGCTCTCGAAATCATTTCGAGCTAGCTCTAAACCATTTCGAGCTAGCTCTAAATCAATTAATGATAGCTCAAATTGATTTGTAGCGAGCATTATATAACTTTGATTTGGAGAGCTCTCTAAATCATTTGGAGCTACATGTATCTCTAAATCATTTGGAGAGCTCTCGAAATCATTTGGAAAGCTCTCGAAATCAATTAATGATATCTCGAAATCATTTAGAGAGCTCTCGAATTGATGTCTAGCGAGCATTATATAACTTGATTTGGAGAGCTCGCTAAATCATTTGGAGCTATCTCTAAATCATTTGGAGAGCTCTGGAAATCATTTGGAGAGCTATCGAAATCAATTAATGATATCTCGAAATCATTTAGAGAGGTCTCGAAATCATTTGTAGCGAGCATTATATAACTTTGATTTGGAGAGCTCTCTAAATCATTGGGAGCTATCTCTAAATCATTTTGAGAGCTCTCGAAATCATTTGGAGAGCTCTCGAAATCATTTCGAGCTATCTCTAATTAATTTCGAGCTAGCAATATATATCTTATTTGGAGCTAGCATTAAATCGCTTGAAACTATGAAAACGATGTCTCCCTGAATTATTGAATTACGCATTGAATTACGCAGCACGATTTACCCAAATATACCAAAATCTTCATGAAAAATAACATTTATGATTATATTATATACTTTTTCTACAATATATCATTATTATATTATATAATAACCACATTTTGACCGAAACATAGGAAGAATAAAGCACATATTTCTGCGGGAAAACGATTAATGATTTCGAGATATCATTAATTGATTTCGAGAGCTCTCCAAATTATTTCGACAGCTCTCCAAATGATTTACAGATAGCTCCAAATCAAATGTTATATAATGCTGCCTCCAAATGATTTTGAGAGCTCTCCAAATGATTTCGAGATATCATTAATTGATTTCGAGAGCTCTCCAAATGATTTAGAGAGCTCTCCAAATATTTATTGCTAGCTCCAAATATTTGTTGCTAGCTGTTAGAGCTAGCAATATATATTTCAGTTTATGTAGATTTGGCGTTCCATAGGAATTCCAAGATGTCGTCCATTGCGCTTGTAGCTGTTTGATTTTTCCGCTTTCCGTTCGCATCATCCGAATATACCGGAAGCAGAAGGGATTTCCCCGAGGATTCCCCGACCTTGACCTTCGAATGATGTTAGTCTTCTAAGTTTAGTCGACTAACCATAGTCTGCTAACAAAATTGTTCGTGAAATGCAAACATGTCAAAAAGTTTAGCAGACTATGGTTAGTCGACTAAACTTAGTTTAGTCTGCTAAAAGTTTAGTCGACTAACGGAGGTTCGTGAAATAGGCTAATGATGTGAAGTATAATTTATTTCAATCACTGATGCTATGGGTCAGCCTGTGGAATCCTACAATCTGATTAGAGTCTACAGTGTTTATAATTAGTAATGTAATACTGCACAGGAAAATACGTGACACAATAATGGTAAATAACTGTGAATGACGTCTGTATTGACATGTACGGCTGTGAAGATATATATCGTTAGGTACACTAGATATAGTGGCTGTTCATTAATGTGTTACATCACATTCTCCGACATATGAATTATATCAACCCCCTTCTTCCAATTAGTGAAAATATAGTTGTGTACATTGTAATTTATCATGTTTCATCATTGTAATATATGATGTTGTTTAGTATTGCCATGCAATCATAATATTGATTTAATGTGCACTACTGTGACTATTATTGAGACTATAACACGTTACATTCTGGTAACAACACCGTTGGTGCTTTGTAGTCCCAGCCAGTAAGCCAGCCAAGCCAGGCAGTCAGCCAGCCAGTCAGCAACCAGCGACGACACGTCCATCTGGTGTATACGCGTAGAACCAGTACGCAACACCTATTTATTCTGGAGTCCACAACACGACAACGTGTACCAGCGGGTACTCTGCTCCGCGTGAACCAAGGGCGTATCGAGTGGGGCATCATTCCGGTGACGTCATTCCGTCCAAGGACGAGATGAATCTCGAAGGACGTTCACCCATGTGATATTGGCCCCATCCGCCCAAGTAGGCTGTATATTCTAGTTCCAAGTAACTTTACGATGTCATAAGAACGTCACTATCATCATGGCGGAAACCGGAGTTGATTAACGGAACTCTAAAATCGGATCTTGAACCTGACGCATAATGTTGAACTATACCTACCTGTTCCAGAGTAGTGACGGTGCCTTGGTTGTGCGATTGTATCTGAGGGTTTCATCCAGGGGACGTTGTCCGTACTGACCATCCATTGTTTGTGCGTTTTATTATATGTAAATGCATCATCATTGTAAATATATACCTTGTTGTCTCTGTCCACAACGTGCTTGGTGTTCCATCCCTTCAGTAAACTATCCCGGTGTCACCCTGGCGTGACAATAACATTCATCCATGTGTAAAAACAAACACATCAAGATTGGATTTTCGACACTGTAGAAAGCACACTTATGTGCACAGTGTATCTATTCTACCATGTCTGTCAAATTTAACTCAAGCAATCAGCTTGGCATAGGTGTGGCCTCACGGATTCAATATACACCTGCCGCATTACTGTTGACATCCGTTTGAACGTAGCTTCACACGCCTGTCACTGACAAGGACAGATAAAAAAAATGGATTCAACCAATCAGCATATAATAGGTGTGGCTTCATTGAATTCAGAATACACCTGTCCCAATATCCACTTCCCTATTTGCCTGCGGTCAAATCATCGGATAAGTTGTTTGCTATGCCGAACTATTAATGACATCCGGCGGCATCCGTTTGAACATAGCTACACACGCGGGTCACTGATTATTTCAACTCGAAATTGTCAAAGCACAAACATTTAATTTCACATTTTTTTCTGATTCTGGTTCTGCTGTCTGTTTGACAGTGAATTATAACCGACTTCCGCACAGATAGTCGTCGCCGACGAGTGCAACCAACGTATAAAAAGTCAAAGTATAACTAGGCGAAGGAAAACATAACGATTAACGTATATATTAAACGACAAAAACGAAGAAATTATGCCAATCAGTTAAGTTGTTCTACTTCTACGTCTTAGCGGTTATTTTTACAGCGCCACCTCGCGCCAGTAGGTCGCAGTAACAGGAGAGATAAGTGATGACCAATTAATTGCATGGCTCTGTATATGTGTCAGATAAGGTGCGATATGAGAAATCTCAATGTCACGTATACAAACGAACCGGAAATCGGTTATTAGGGTCGTCGTTGTTGTGTTTAGAGCATTTTGAAGAAAATAAGTGATGGTTTGTAATGTGACCTTTAAGACACTACAGTGGAACCTCCGCAACCCAGACACACATAACATCAAGGTGTTTAATCTTTCCATGGTTATGATATGTCTTCATTATTTGAACACACGCGCGCGCACGTGGCTTAGAGTCTTCAGCTTTCTGGATGTCAATGGCATCTAATTCGAACACCGTGGCCACCCCCCCCCCACCCCACCTCCACCCCACCCCATATAGGCCATGGGCCAAATATGGAAACCCTCTCCCCCTGTGGTACATAAGCAGACATATTTTTCTGATAACTACAATCAATTACGAGTTTAATGCAACTTGTCTGCGCTCTGTAACCCGCTGGATGAATGTATGGCACCATTTTGAAGTATACCACCCAGCAACTTTTTGCCATATTAAAAAATCACACTTTTTGTAAAAATGTGACAAAATTATATTGTTAAACACGGAAACTGCTGTTGTTTTGCAGGTTTTGAGAGATGTTTATAGCAATACTTTGCATTTAAGTAGAATTTAGGACCGTCCGGCCCTTTCAAGCAAATATTTTGCATATTTAATTACCCCACCCACTCCATTTCAATGGTAACACATGTATTGCCACACATCTCTTCCCATACGGTATTTATAAATTTTAACTATGGAAAATATACATGCATGTGCTCATGAAACATGTGCAAACTATAGTTTCTGTTTTTCTTATGCTTACTGCACATGATACTAAGTTAACCACAACTGAATTTGAATCCGTTACCCCGCACACTAAATCTACAATGTACATTTTACACATATTGAGTTTCATTAGCTGTCTCCACTTACATTTACTTTTAACTGGTACATATGAATAGTCAAGTACTTCAACATGACACTGGCGTCATTGCATTCACAAAAATATCGTGAGTTGTCATGATGAAAGTGCATGGAGTGAAGTATGTATAGCAGCAAGTGTGAAGAGAAAAGAGAATTTCCCCACATTATCGGGCAAGAAATGATTCGATATTTACAACAAGATCAATGCTATATTGTGAAATAGAACATGTTAAATGTGAGCATCGATATAATGCACCACAACAGTTATAGACATGCGTATACTGATTTGCGTATGCTTATACAACAAGGTAATTAATTTTCAATCAAGGTTTGAAGCATCGCGCCTGTGGCGGGGACAATCCCCACAACATCAGGTAAGAAACTATTCATTATTTGCATCGTCACATCAAATATGGTTCATGAAATCATTAACATATACATAGCATCACATACATATAGACATACATATACATACATACATACATACAGTTACATAATGTGTCCAGGCCTTTCATTGTTCTTGATTTGTGCATGATTATACAACAAGGTAATTAATTTTGAATCAAAGTTTGAAGCATCGCGCCTATGGCGGTGACAATCCTCACAACATCAGGTAAGAAACTATTCATTATTTGCATCGTCACATTAAATATGGTTCATGAAATCATTAACATATACATAGCATCAGACACATACATACATACATACATACATACATACATACATACATACATACATACATACATACACACACACACAAACACACACACACACACACACACACACACACACGTACATACAGTTACATAATGTGTCCAGGTTTGTGATTTGATTTGTTCTTGATTTGTGCATGATTATACAACAAGATAATTAATTTTGAATCAAAGTTTGAAGCATCGCGCCTGTGGCGGGGACAATCCCCACAACATCAGGTAAGAAACTATTCATTATTTGCATCGTCATATCAAATATGGTTCATGAAATCATTTACATATACATAGCATCACATATATATAGACATACATACATACAGTTACATAATGTGTCCAGGCCTTTCATTGTTCTTGATTTTTGCATGATTATACAACAAGGTAATTAATTTTCACTCAGGATTGAAAGCCTCGATACCAGGTAAGACATATTTCGATATTTACAATAACAGATGAAATAAAATATGGTACACACTATCAGTCATATCAGCATATTCATATCAGCATATATAGACATACATGCAGTTACATAATGTGTCCGGTGCATTCGTTGTTCTTGATTCACGTATGGTTGGTTACAACAAAGTAATTCATTTTCAATCAGGTTCGGAAGCATCGCACCTGTGGCGGAGTCAATACCCATGGCATCAGGTACGAAACTCTTCGATATTTTCTGACATCAACAGCGCTCAGGTATTTATCCTAACATGCTGTACAAATCGTAGATACATATCTAGTGAATCCGGCTTAAGAGAAGCAACATAGTCATATGCTTCATCCGCATCAAACATGCTATCTAGTAAGCTGTCAGGCTCATGGGCATTTGTTTCATCAACATCCACCGTATCCACTTCTTCCTCTTCTTCTTCTATCATTTCAGTTGGCAGGTAATCCACCTCTGTCCATTTGCACTCTAGTGTTCCGTTTATGACCTCCCACCCACGGCCATTTGGTGGTGGTATGCATGCATTCGATTGGTCAGTGCTGCACCAAATGAGGGTTTGGTGATTAGCTCTCATTATATACATTCTCAACGATGCAGAATGCTAAGATCAGCGCCATTGTAACTTGACAGCAGCTCTCCTGACTTGGGACTGAACTTTTGCAGGAATAGCTCCATGCGCAGTTTGTTTATGTCTGTAATACTAGTACTAGTACTCCTGTACATCAGACACACAAAGTGTTCAAGGTCTTCGAAGAGTTGTGGTTCTACAGAAGGGGACAAACCCAACTGCATGAATGTATCAGTGAATTCTGGGTGCTTCTGAAGTAGTTTTAGCGGTGTCACCTTTCCACGACGAACGAAAGCACTTGTGCTGTCACAGCCGGTGAATGCATGAAGTGCTGGCAATGCCAAACACAGCTGCGTACCAACCTCAGCAATGATACCGTGTATGTCAAACAGTCGTCGTTTGTTGCCGACACCGGTGTCAAACAGCACATGCTGTTTCACCTGCTGTGTAAACCTGAGTAACAGTACAAACACGTTGGTATCTGGAGATCAGACAACAATTGTACTGTTCTCCGATAAATGCGATGCATGGTGCAAACAATGTAATACCAGTCGTGTGTCTGCTTCCTCTTGTGACAAATTCAGTTCTTCTATTTCGTCAGTGTGTGTTGATATGCCATACATACTAGTAATTTGACGCATTTGGTTTCACACACAAACACAATTGTTCTTCCCTTCACCTTGTGTGTGTATTTATCTTGCATCAATTCATTAAGTAGGAGTTTTCACAATTGTGTCTTGTTGACATCGTTCGAGAGGAACTGCTTCCAGTCACGTAGAACATTTGTCAGCGGTCCCTTGATCAAGTAGGTATTTGTGGTACCTCTTCGTTGTCGTTCATTGGTTTTAATTGACAGAGGATGGTACGTGTTTGTTACAAAAACTACGCGTTCTGCTTTCGGCATTTGGTGATATAGACTCTCCGCCAGATCTGCAAATGTGTTGGGCAAAGCAGTTTGCATATGTAGAATTGCATTTCCGTCAATGATGTAGCTCACCTGTTCTAGCGGAGGCCTGTAAACCATATGCGTCTGCCCTTCCAGTTGGTGCATCAATTTCGCTTTGTCAGTCCTTGCCGGTGATCCATCAGCTGTTGCAAGCGACCATGGAACTGGACCTAACGGGTAACTGAATACCTTAGCCATGTCAATGTTGTTCCTGAGTGCAATGGAAACGAGCTGTCCAAATAAATTCCGTTCTGCTACTAGTTCCTTTGACATTCGCTGTGGACTCGTAAGTGTCACCGATTTTGCAAGCGTTGCAAATGTCTTGAGTTATTGTTGCTTTATTGGCGCATGGAAGCTGACATATCTTTCTACAAACAGACTTCAGTCTGCACCTGGCAGCTAATTTGTGACGTTGACTGACAAAATGTACCGAAATACATTTGAGACCAGCGTAACGCCAGATGTGACAGTATGATAATGGCACATGCTGTTCGCTATTCAATCTATATTATGAAGTGTCATTTCTATTGAATATTTTAGATCCAGAACAGACTGCATTTCAATACATGTGTAAGTCAAGACATCCATAGGTCGCATATGTCATAAGATTAGGCCATGGGCCAAATATGGAAAACCTACCCCTGCGTAAAACACACATTATATTACGCAATTGTCATGTATATTCATATCCATCACATGGCATTAATTTGCGGTGTAAAAAGTGGTTCAAATGCCACATATCATCAGTTAACATGGATATTGTTAACATAGAAAATTATTGAAAAAACGCCATTTTTGGCAGCCATTTTTAAAATCTCCACCATTTATATCATGCTGTCAAGTCAATATGTATTACATAATTGATATGCATATTGATATGCATTACAAGGTATAAGTTACAATGTTAATAGCTGTTCCAATAACACTTAACAGCAGTTACAGTGCAAACTTTTCGCAAAAACACACTTTTTGGCGGCAATTTTGAAAATGGCGGCCATTTGGTAAAATAAATTGATTTTTAATGTATCACACACTGTTTTATATTCAATTAGGGAGTAGATAAGAACGATTTAGAAAATTTAAATCGGTCCTAATATGTACCAGTTAACAGGCGATAAAGCTAGTCCTCTAAACCAAAACAATTGTTTTTGACGGCCATCTTGGAAAATGGCCGCCATTTGTTCATCCAGCGGCTTTTTAATGGCAGACCTTCTTGAATGACAGACAAATGACTACTGAATTTGAAAATCATAGTGGCGTTATGTACCACAGGGGGGGGGGGGGGGAGGGGGGTTATTGGTGGCCCAAAGACTAATAGTGTTCCGTGATCACTGGATAGTTTTATTTCATGGCGGGTCGCAATTATGACAAACATTGCAATTATAAGTAGTTACGCTAACAGAATGACGAACGGTGTAGACGCTGGTTTATGTGCATGTGTAGGTGACTGGTTATATAAAGTACCATTTCCTAACATACACATGTCAATGGACGCTCTTTGAGAAATGGAACTGCTGACATTTGCGACCAGCGTAGTCCCAGATCAGTCTGCGCAATCTGATCAGGGGCTACACATGTCGCCATGCATTCGAGTTAGTAGTGTTTATATCACAGAACTGCCGTTTTTTATCCGTCTATTGCTTGTATAAATACATGTACCATACACATGTCATAAGGCGTTTTATCGACCGCTGGCCTATCAATTAAGTTATTAATGAATCACAATATATCGTGCCCTGTTAAGTACAATATAGATAGCAGTATTAACAACCACAATTAATATACGGTAAAAGTAACGATGACCCAGACACTAGTACATTTGCACAGTAATTTAATAATTTCAATTTATGGAAAGATACCGATTATATGTACGTGATTCTACTGTGGAAAATGGTCTGTATTAAGTGGACTACGCGTGTAGCCCCAATTCAGCTGTGCATCGGCACATTCTGACCAGCACCTATACTATTCCATGTTGAGTTGGAGAGACATGTATGGTGATCCATATTAATGTGCCACATGTAACCGATCCAACGTTACACTGGCCGACAATAATATGACCCTCTTTTGTCGTGGCGTGTCGCATATCTGTTGATCTGTTTGTTTACTTGTGTGACGCCGATTCCATTTTGTTAGGCCACAATCTGACAAAACGCAGGTTAATTGCAATTGCGGCTAGCGTAGAACCTGATATTGTAGCCCACATACTATTCGCTCCATGCACATGTACACTTTTATCTGACTGAATTATGTTTTTGTTGCTGTAACTGGAGAAATGTGGCTTGTGGGATCTATGACCAGTGTAGCTCCAAATCAATAACACTCTTTTGTAGCCTGATAGCAATCTATACTCCTTGTTAGAAGCATGACGGATGTTTTCATTGATTGAATGATGAACAGTGCAAATCCTGATCAGACTAAGCGGATGCACAGGCTGATCTGGATTTACACTGGTTGCAAGACGTACAAACTCCATTTCTCCAGTCACAGCCACAAATAACCCACTCTTTTTACTTTGAATGCGAGAGTACGCATACTGGTCTCTTTTTCACTGTCTACATACATGCACACTAATACTATCAATACGCCTCTGGTGACATTATGGGTCAATGCGCCTGGACTATTACGTCAACTGGACATACCGCCTACATTCGATGCTCCAGGACTATTCAAGGTTCATATACATGTATATCTAATTAAGTATATTAATAAAGCTCCATGTATAAATACACTTAGAGATTGTTCAATAGTGTAGTCTATACATTAACCCGAATGTTCTGTCTGTAACGCAGGACGACTTGTAAGTAGCCCCACGTTACAGACAGCAAATGCTGGCTATCTCTACATATACCGACCTTTACAATCAGCATTACATAAGACCATGGTGATACCCATATACTAGACTATACTACTCTTGTTCATGAATTTGCATTATACATGTACGTGCATTACATCATATGCATGTATATACGCTCATGAGGCAGTTGCCTCGATGCAGTAAACCATTATATTATATACTGGAACCTTACGACACGTACATATTCACTGACTGAACGGCGATTAGTGAATACCCTGATCTGACCGTGTGGACGCGTATGCTGGCCTGGGTCTGTACTTGTCAAATATGGCTATGTGTATTTGCCAAGACCGTTGGTCAGTTTTGGCTGGACTGTTTGCGTCAATTGAATATACGTGCATCAACTGTAATTAACTCAACGAATATTTATCTTTCAAGTTATTAGTATATTAATAGTTACAAACAAATATTAACTTAGAGAATGATGAATAGTGTCGCCTACACTTGGTTCCCGGGTGTGACAAGGTACGATACGACATATGTGACCATCATAGACGCTGATCGCATCCGCGTAGTCTGACGTTGTTCACCCGTCGGTTATGGAAGTAAGTGTAAGAACTTGGCATCAGCAAAATGATTGAATTCTAATTCTACTGATTGATTGTGTACGAGGACCAGATCATTCAAATAAAATTGATGCATATTTATCAGTTGCGTTTTCACAAGCCATTAGTTACGGGGACGACATTTTGTACCCCTTCCCCCATAGGAATTGGTTGTGGATTAGGGGTCAGAACACCTGACTTTCAATCCGGAGGCTATATGTTCAACCTCGCATTAGGCATCAAAAATACTTTCATACTACATGTATTTCCATCCCTGGATGAGACTTTAAACTGTGGTCCCGTCTCTATATGATCTTAGCTGTTAAACCCATTCAGATTCATTTTCACTCCCCCACCCCCCCCCCCCCTCCCCATCCCCGTACTGTCAACTACGGACGGGACCCGGGATGTTTGACACAGTTATTGTGTCCGCGTCTAACGGCCTGTATACATTGTACAGTGACCGATGCCAGGGCCTAGCCGGGCCTGTTTCATTATGACCACTGTATAGCCTCGTCACTTACTTCCCTGCATTCAATTAAATTATCCGTTGACTGAATGGCTAAAAGAGTAGACCATGTCTGTCGAACGCGCAGTCTGATCTGGGTCAACATTGGTCGTGCATGAAATACACCTGGTTTTGACTTATTTCAATTCCGATCTGTTTACATCTGTGTATTTACGAACAGTAACTCTTGCAATCTACTCCCGTACATTCCGTGGCTACGGACGGTACGGGAGTAGATTGCAAGAGTTACGGTTCGAGTAGTATATAGGGAGTCAAAATGATACCACCTACTGTGATATCATTTACAACCCTCTATAATACCCTCACCACTCCCGAAAAATCAAAAATTGGTTAACGAGGAAATTGTCTCCCGACAGCAAATTTATGAATTTTGGAGAAAATAATTAATGCAATTTCAATGTGCCCACGAGTGATAGTTTATATTCCAACACCCCATTTTTCTCCTCCAATATAGCTAATTTATTTCGCAGATCAGCAACTAATTCTACCAGCTCTAGTTGCTTATGTCTACAAAGAGTTTGGGCACTAACGAATTTACAAGGGCATCTGGGGCATTGAAATTGCGGGGGGACACAAGGAATTTTTCTACGTCTCGCTAGATGCCTTCGTAGATAGTCTTTACGCGTAAACGTCTTACAACAAGTCTCACACTCCATTATATATGGGCCGCGCTCTGTGAAAACCGGCCTTAATGACAACGTCATGAAAGCCTGAAAATGACGTCGCAAAGTTACGCTTGAAACCAACGTCACGTCGGATTTTGACACTTGAAATAGTTGCGTCATATTTGCAATAAGTTGACGTTGTCCTATATATAACCGTACTGTACGTTTTACTATTTGTGGCTCACAAACATTATAATGCTGGATACGCGTAGCAGAATTTTACAGTTATTTACATAGTGGTTCAGACAGTTGTCTGTTTTTTCTGTTTCCTTCAAGGAAACACGTAGTGATTTTGTCGAAATTTTGTTCATATATGGACGACATTTGAAACTAAATAACCATACAACCGGTAATTTTTAGATAACACCATAACAGAATCAGTATTATGTAACAAATATAACTGGGCACAGGGCTTAATTCGTTTAATTTACTGTTTCGCCTGTCGAATGTTTCAAAAGTCAACATGAAAATACGATTTGGAAATTTTCAGAAAAATAAGCGTATGACAGATTTATAATTATGGTAGTGCCAAAATATACGCCGTTCCTGGCATATCGCATCATGGTGACACCGGGCCAAACATGTTTTAGTATTTAGTGTGTTGGTATTGTGTCACATGCATATTTACTGCGACACAATAATCATGGTTATATCAGATTATTGTAATACAAAATTGTAGCCACCAAGGACGTAGCCTACTGATTTATATATGTATAAACTACCACTTACTTGTTCGGTGTCACTTAATATTTAGCGACTTTCAAAAATATCGCATTGAATCAGCCGTATGATTGCCGTTTGATAACAATGTAAATATTCTTTAAAATGACCACTTGTAAATATGGTTATATGAATGTATAGTAATTTGACTAGTATATTTGCAATCATTGCAGACACTGATCAGACTGAACAGATGCACAGGCCTCCAACATTTACACATTTAAGAAGTCCGACTTTGCCAGATTGTTGTTAATTTTCTTTCATTGATTTATACTACATTGTACTAAATAATGCACGTCTGCGTGCTTTGTTTGTTATGAAAGGGCCGTTCTAGTCGGAGGCGTGTAAATAATATAAACAAAAGCACATGCACACCTTAAACGCGTCTAAATTCAAATGAGCCGCTTCGAACAATAGTCGCAGGGTGTGGAGCGTCATTTCAACAAAATCAATGTTGTGATCGGGACAAATTTAGTGTGTTTGTTTGTTTGTTTGTTTGTTTGTTTGTTTGTTTGTTTGTTTGTTTGTTTGTTTGTTTGTTTGTTTGTTTATTGGTGTTTAACGGCCTATCAACAGCTAAGGTCATGTATTATGTATATGTATATGTTTATATTCAATTTGACGTAAAAAAAACATAATGTTTTCAAGACCAATTGAACAGATAAATTTCATAGGTTATAACAATAGAAAATATGATAATGCCAGAAATCGAAAGTTTGAGAAGAGAAGCCAAATCTCTAGGGATTACTTATAGTAAACGGTTGAGAGTTAGGGGGTTGACAAATCTGATAAACGCCACAAAGAATGAGGCGTTTATGAAGCGGTTTACCCGCGCCCACAAACGAGGAGCCTTTAAAGACCTCTCACTAGCAGAGGAAGTTGGTAACAGAATTCAAAAAGAAAGTATTGCGGGGTTAAGGGCTAGTGTAATAAAACCTTCAAGCACCAATAATTTGTCCCAAATTAGACGCACAGGTGGCCCAATGCAAAATAATAAGAAAAAATCTATCGTTCGCGCGATAGTGGTAGAAGGTGAAGAAATATTGTGGGCTCGTGATGAAACATTGGAAAAGGTAGAAAATGGAAGACGGGTAGTTACATTATCCTTTCTTAAAAACATTGACATCAACGAGTCTCAACGCATGTCCGATAAACTCGCTCCGTATCTAAGAACAAATTTTTATTTGAGATATTCATATTCTTACAAGCTAGAACCATATGGAGGAAACTAAAAATGGAAAACCTATAACTCTAATATTTCACAAATATCTCGGTGGTAGCGAACCACTATCATCAATGAAAACCGTTACAAAATGGCTGTCAGATAAGGAGCAAACACGAATAATGTCCGATAAAATAGACAGACCGAATACAAAGTGGAAGTTTGTAAGATGGGTAGAGGTTTTCGTAAAGCTAATACAGGGCAGTATGGGAATAGATTTGGGACTACAATCCAAAGAAGCAGCAGGAGGAGAACTTCCAGAATGGTTGAAGAATAAAATAGGTATGTATTCTTTAGATAAGTATAATGACGACCTTTGTCTGTTCAGATGTTTAGCGATGCATATGACAGGTAACAGACCCGACAGATGTACGGACAAAGCGAGAGAATTTAGTAAGCAATATTTCGGTAGTAATGTGGTTTCACCAATTCCTTCCTTTTTCAGACCTGAAAAAGGTTGAAGAGTTTTTTAAAATCGGTATAGAAGTATATCAACTGACCGAATGTGACGTATGGTGGTTGAAAAAGGTATCAGCACACTACAAGGAAATAGGTAATAAACCAATGACAATAGGACTAGTTTAATAATCACGCATTTCTGATAAAAAAACTTAAAAACCTATCTAAAATTTACGCCTGCGATAATTGCAAACAGAAATTCACGAAAGCGAGTAATATGAAGAGACACGGACCAAAAATGTATGAAAGGTGAGACAAAAATAGTATGATGGGGTAATTATTTAGAGCGCCCCCGCGTTCGTCGTTCGAGAAAGCGTTTTACCCAAAATGTTCTAACAGTTATGGGGCGATCGATTGGATGTATTCTGTGGAAAAGCGGGAGGGAATTCACATTCACCACGAACAGTGCGGACACGGGGGTGAAAGATGGATTTTAGGAGCTCCAGTAGATGGATACTGCCAAGAAAACAATACCGTATATCAATATCACGGCTGTTACTGGCACGGGTGCGAGATTCATGCAAAGCATAGAAAAAAAGAACGCGCATCCACTATGAGAAGAGATACATTTATTAGAAGAAGCAAAGAATTCAACCTAGTAGTGTGGGAATGCGAATTCCAAAGAACGGGTAAAGATATAAAGATCAGTTGCGACACTACTCTTTATCCATATCAGATAGTATATGATTTTGAGGCGTATTTCAACCCAGAATTGAAAACGCTAGGTAATAGTTTAGTGTACGAAGCTGAGCACGTTCCGGTAAGTGTTAGTATAGGAGTTAATTTCTCAAGAACAGTAACTCATATTTGTGATAAAGATCCTGCAAAACTTATAGAAAAATTCGTAGAAGATTTGAAAGTCAGGGGAAAAGCTATAAGAGAAGAAGTGTGGTTAAGATATGGGTTTAATACAGAACATTTACGTAAAAACCAAGTACCGGTTATAGGTTTTAACAGCAGTAAGTACGATATAAACTTAATAAAGAAATATTTAGTAGGCGAATTGGCATCAACAACAAAGAAAGTAATGGTCGGAAAACGGGCAAACGCAACAATATTTCTATTTACTCCGGAGTTTAGATTTATTGATGTAATACTTTACCTAGGACCGGGTGTAAGTTACGATAGTTGGATAAAAGCCTACGACTGTAAAGGACAGAAATCTTTCTTTCCTTACGAGTGGTTCGATTCTCCAGACAAACTTGATAACCCAGGACTGCCTGATGATAGAGAATTGGTATTCCAAACTATCGGGAAAATGTTACTAGATGAAACAGAATTAAGTAAATGTCGTAGAATTTTCGAAGAATAGATGAAAACTTTCAGAGATTGGTTGAAATATTATAACGATTTAGATGTAGCACCGTTCCTAGAAGCGGTGGAAAAAATGTGTGATTTTTATAAACACAGAGGTGTGGATATTTTCAAAGATGCGGTAACACTACCGGGTGTGGCTATACAATATTTATTGAGAGGAACCATTAAAGAACAAAAATCTATAAAGGTGGTTATACCGGAGGGGGCTCTATATGCACCAAAAGAAGAAACATACGAAATGATGAAAGACGCTCTAGTCGGGGTCCATCAATCGTATTTACACGATATGCAGAAGCCGGTGTTTCAAATATTAGATCTAATTCCACAGGAATTAACAAACCTTGCAAGGCTATTTTGGGGTATGATGCAAACGCGTTATATTTATCTACGTTAAATAAAGATATGCAGTGTGGGAGAGAAACTATACACCATATAGATACGCCACATAATCCTAAATTTATTAAAAGGTTTTGTAAAAGAGTTTTATCTGGAGACTGGTTTGGGTTTTTGGTTTGCGGGAGGTGGATATAGAAGTTTCCACACACTTAAAAAGATAAATTTTCTGAAATGTCTCCACTTTTTATAAACAGAGAAGTAGATGTTGATGAGGTTCCAGAACACATGATAAAATATTTGGAAGATACTGGAAGAACTAGAGGAAATGGAAGACAATTGGTGGGATCTATGTCGGCCACCAAAGTACTGCTGTACGCGCCACTATTGAAATGGTATTTAAAACACGGCCTAGAAAGAACGACGGGAGTTCATCGTGTTATAGATTATATTAGTGGTAAACCCTTCGAATGGTTCGCAAAAGAAGTTACAGCCGCAAGACGAACAGGCGATGTAGAACCAAATAAGAAACCAGTAGCGGATATAATGAAATTATTAGGCAATTCGTGTTGCGGAAAAATGATAGAGGCAAAAGAGAGACATTTAAATACGACATATACACAAGACGAAATCTGTGTTGACAAAGCGTTAAGATCTGCATTCTTTGACGATTTGGAAGAGATAGGAGATGCGTACGAAATATCTTCCCGAAAACCCCGGTGTGCAGTAAAGAGCCCCTTCCACTGTGGAATAGCGGTTTATCAACTAGCTAAATTGAGAATGTTGGAATTTTGCTACGAATTTCTAGACAAATACGTAAAAAGAGAAGACTTTGAATTAATACAAAGATGGACACGGATAGTATGTATATAGGAGTTAGTGGAAAAACGATAGAGGAATAGATTAGACCTAACTTACTAGACGAGTTTGAAAAAGAAAAAAAAGAAATGGTTGGCTTGGGATAAATGGAGCGAAAGAGAGCCAGGACTTTTCAAAATGGAATTCAGCGGAGATAGGGCGATAGCGTTATCTAGTAAGTGTTATTTCGTAGAAAAATTTAATTGAATTAATAAAAACTCTGCGAAAGGAATGTCCAAGAGAACTAACAATTTAAATTGGGATAGATATAAACGAGTACTAAGTGAAACTACAGAAGATGGAAAACACATTATAGATGTAACACAAAATAGGGGATTTATAATGAAAGACGGCGTTATGAAAACGTACAGTCAACAAAAATTAGGACTCTCGGCGTACTACGATAAAAGACGCGTGTTACCAGACGGAATACATACATAACCTCTCTTGATTTAAGCAATCGGGGGTAGGTGGGTGCCAGAGGGTACCATAAGAAGTTCTTCGCGAACAAAACCGCGAGATGGACCATCAGCCAAATAATAGAGCACGGGCTTATCGGGTTTGGTAAAAGAGCGATCCAGATGATATACATTCAGAGACCACACGGGATCAGTCGCGCGGCGGCTGCCACCTTCGAGCTCTCCCGGTTGATAGAGGTACCGGACGTCAACATCCGATGGAAGTCGTTGCTCCTCTAAACCAACGGGTCGCCCACGCGAGACGTCAGAGGGCTTGCTCGTCTCCTTTTTAGACTTGATGGCATCTACGGGCTTCTTACCTATCAATCTGGTCACCTCTCCGTTCAGTGCGGAGACCACGGCGGGCAGTCTGGCCACCCACTCGGTCGATCGCGAATGAGGGTCTACAAGTTCTTTGGCATATTGGTGTCCGAACAGCCTCTCAGCCAGGGTTCGATTGAACCGCTCCACGATCCCCTGGTCTCGGTGGATGTTGACGCGGCCGCGTCTGATAGAAACTTTGTGTTTAGCCAATAGATGAGAGACCGCGCCCATGAACTCGCGGCCGGGATCGACCTGGAGAAGATTCGGCCATTTGAGAGGACTCCTTTTATATATTCGGGAAAGAGCCTCGGCCACCTCCTTAGACTCTTTAGTGGCCAACGGCTCAGCCCCCTTATAACGACTCGCTACGTCAACGATTGTCAGTGCGTACTTGTACGTTTTGCGACCGACGCGATCGTGAGGGAGAAACAGGAGATCCGCTTGGTGAACTTGGTTCGGCACTGGCACGTCGAATTTCGGGCGCGGAATATTGTGAGGCGCGGGTAAATAGATCTGCCAGATGGCCTGCTTCTTGAGCCATTCCTTGACAGCGTTTTCTGAAACCTTGGTCGCCGCCGCGAGGTTCTTGATGGCCGCGAGTCCCTTCCAGTAGCCGCGGGGGCTATAGTAAGTATTCGCTAGCTTGCGCACTAAGCGAACCGATGGTTTGGTATCAAGTTTGCGCGTGTTCATCGTATGCGAAGTATTCTAATATATCGGACAATCTCCAACATGCCCTCGCCAGTTCGTCCGGTAACTGCGTCGTTAATAATAAACCTTTGTTGGAAGTACAATCACATTTGGAGGTTAAGTTCTGAAGGAACTCGGAGGAATCTAATTCATCGATTGGGGAATCTAACATCCGCTTTGCGAAAAGGGTGGCCGCTTTTTCGTCCTCGCGCCACGTCTCGAGAGAATCTCGGGCCAGACGAATCATAACCCTTTGCGCCAGCTATACGGTGCTTAAGGGAAGTGTAGCCTACATCGATCATAGCAAAATAAAGATAGTCAACTAACATCGTTCTATATATATATATTTATATTTATAAAAAAAAAAGTTTTAAAATAATTATTGCTTATTTCAATCTCGATTGGATATAGTAGGTGAGATACCCACCACACCCACCCATCCACGGACCATGAACCGATCTCGCGGTCTTTTTGATTTGGGCCTCTGACGGTACATGGAAATCTGAAAGTTTGGGCTCGGGATCCATTGGATCGACACTTTTCTGCGGATATGCCAGCGCGTACTCGCGGTTGGCTTCTTCAACGTTCTGGAAAGTTTGCGCGGCGTGATTCTCGCTGCGAAGCTCTTCGTTGACCCAGTCTAGATGGGCGGTTCGTTTTTTCGACCATGCTTCCTTTGCGCTATTGAGTTGTTCTACAACTAAATCGTGACGCTTCCGCTCCTCATCCACGTCCGATTTTCCTATTTTCGAGAACATAAAGTTGCTATCGCCGAACGCCAATGCGTTTAAAAGCGCACCACCTATCATTATTCCGATCGAAGCCATTTTATTTCCATATATTAACGGGTAGAATTCCAGCTTTAATTAGATAATCTCGGGTAAAAACTGAGGCCGCTACATCTAAGGTCGCGATCCCTACGTCTCTCACAGTAAAGTCCAATTTGGGAGCGGACCCTCCTAGGGCCATCTTTGATAGTCGAGCATACCCGATACTGAAACCCGATATCACCACGGCGTGATAAAGCGCATTCACTATCATTTTACCATCTTGTTCAGCCATTGTTATAATTATTGCATATAAAAAGGATCGCGATCAATGTTTAAATGGGGTGCATCCAATCGTTTCGTAACTTTTTTACGAACCGCCGTTGGAGTTGGGGTTCTGTTGTTGAAATGGTAAAGCACACACAGGGTGCCCACAACTGTCAGACCACCACCAACAACAACCCACGGGATGCAATCAGTATTGGGAGTTGGAGCAATCGGATTCCAATCTCGATTGGGTGTTGAGTGCGCTTCCAATTCAATCGGGATTGAAGTTGAACCCGATTGCTCTGTCTTCAGATGTTTTGCTGTCTCCGTCCCCAATCTCGATTGGAGTTTGACCTCCCGAAGCTCGGCGAGTATTTTACCTTGTTTAACTTTTCGGGTGGCAGCCGCCGCCCGCCCAGCTGCCTGTCTTTTTGGGTTTTTATGTCGTGCAACCCCCAACTCCAATCGCGATTGGGTTGGAGTTGGAAGTGCTGCAATCGGGTTCGAAATTGGAGTTGGAGCAATCCCCAACGCCGTTGGAGATTGTGGTTCCGTCACTCTCGCGGGTGTGTCTTGTGTCATCATTTATAATATTAATATTAGAGCTTATAGTTCGTTGGCATATATGTCCAAATTGACAGTGTTTACCCGTGGTCAACGCGGTTGTCAGCGGAGCTAAGTACATTCCAAACTTGTGATAAATTGAGCAGCAGGCTGTTCTAAGAGTGTGTCCTATAAAAGGGTCAGTCTCTAGATCGCGAATCAACCCCTCGGTGTTTGGTATAGGGAGAAGTATACTAACGGCGGTTGCGTACAAATGAATAGCCGCTGATCCGAGAGTTTTGTCATCTCTGCACCTAACCTAGATTCGTATCGCGCATACATTTTATCAATCTCCGCATCTGACATCTTATCCACCTGACAAACTGAGACGCCTACCGAGATAATGCTCCGATTGTCCCCCAGCAACCAGAGCAGCTAGCCGCTCTCGTCGCGCCGCATTTTCATTCGTATCGGCCCCAATCGCGATTGGAGTTGCACTCTACACCGATTGCTCCAACTCCGATTGGGTTGAGGTTTCAGTTCCTCTCAATTCGCGATTGGGCACGAGTGTTTCTTCCATTAGCTGATCGAGAAGTTCGTCGCAGTTCATTATTCTTTTAACTATTCTAACAAGTCTCATCACTTTAACATATTGCCAAGCGCACCACCCGATACTTATGATCACCGTTATGCTCGCAACAAAGCTCGCAGCGGAGCACCAAATTGTTAACATTGTTAACCATTGTTCAGCATTTGTTCAACATTTGTTAAGCATTTCTTCAGCATTGTTCAGCAATTGCTAAGCATTGTTAAGCATTTACTCAGCAGTTACTAACGAGAATTGATAACTTTATAAGCAGATGGTTGATCAGTCTTTAGCAGAAGCTTGGCGTGCTTAGTTTCGGAAAGCATCTGTCGAACCTCCAGGCGTTCCTTGCGCGTTGGGATAACGTTATTCTCTCGAAGACAGTCATCGAATGAGAATCTCGGTCCTTGCAGTGAAAGAGGGCGACCCATTTCGTTTGCTCGCGCAGATCCTTGAGGACGGCGTTGTATTTTTGAGTGGAGATCCATACGCTTTGCCTCGCATGGCGGCCAGAAAATGCGAGCTCGGAGAGCATGTCCTTCTTTTTGGTCATCGCCGCCTTGGCCGAGCAATCGTCAATCACGTATAAGGGTGGGCTCACCCTGGAACTTTGATATATAAACCACGCATCCAATCGTGAAGCCTGTCACCGGGGTCAATAACGTATACCTCAGGGTCGGTCTATACCCACGGGCGCCGCTGATAAGTATCGTTGTGCCGCACAGTGCGACATAGGATCACACTGTGACGAAAGGCATCGCGGTAGGAGCCCTCGAGCAAGTCGAGGATGAAAACCGTTTTTCCACATCCTGTCTGCCCACATATTATGGCAGAGTGGGCATCTCCAATCGTGAATTGGTATTGATTGCTAATTTTCTTAAAATCAGTAGATCGCTGATACGTATCGGCCATCTTCGATGTTCAGTTGTGCGTCTGTAATTATATATAAGTACACGTTCTATGCGCCCATTTCCCATCCATCCGCCTCTTTGGTTATCTGGATCGTCACACCCTCGCTAGCGTTCTCAACTTGACGTCCGCTACCGTGCATTTGGTCGTCGTCGCTGGCTCGCATGTCTAGCCATAATGCATATTTGGTAGTCAGGAACTCCGCGAGGGAGACGGCCGATAGCTGCAGGTCTTTGGCAACCGCGGCAACCTCCGGGGAACGCTTAGAGCCGGAAGCAAACTGTTTTCTGACTTCGTCCCACTGCTGGTGCGCGCGAAGACCCGCGCTGTAGAGTTGATTGGGTACTCCCTCGATCGTCACCTCTACCTTCGTGATTTTGGGGTTATAGAATTTGTCGGTTTTTCTAGCACCGAACGCGAACCGAGCATCCTCGAACAGCACCAGTATACCTTTCATCGAGCGGGCGGGTACGTTGACGTTAATATTCCACAATGTGTCGCCTTTGTCTTTCGTCATTTTGCGATGGCGAAGAACTCGGTCGTAAAGTATGGCAACGCGCCCGGCATACTGGGTTCTGATCAATCGCGCGAGTTCGGGCATCGTGACCATGTCGTACTCCAGCGAAACATTGTCGATCGTATACGTCGATGTTATGTCGGTGGCTATGAGAGCTCGGCCGTAGTCGTTGAACGTTAGTTCGTATTCGAGGCGGTCAGCCAAAGCACTCTGATAGTAGGGCATGTGACTCTCCAGCAACTCAAAGTCGAGCGGGATGTAGAAGCGGTTGCCGTAAGCGGCCGCGATCGCGTTGTCGCTCGCGACGTTTTCTGCCTTGTTACCAGCTCCGATTCTAAGTTTGGTTACGTTCTTATTTCGGCTGGTGTCAATACCCTGATAGGCCGCGTTTACGCGCTCTTGCGCCGTCTTCCACAGGTCCTGATAGCAATGATAGACGTCGCTGTCATCGATCGACATCACCTCATTACCAGAAATCTTTATCATGGTCTTCTTGACTATGGCCCGACCCAGGTTCTGAACGACGGTTCGGTCCGCGTCCGTCGACGTTAGCGAAATAGTGAAAGCGTGGCGAACAGTATCCGGAACAATGACGTCGTGAGTTCCGAGGTTGGGGAAGCGGACTAAGAGCTGCTGGTTCTGGTCGATCGTCGATGGGTTGTTCGTAATAACGACACTCTGTCTCACGCCTTTTGCCCCGAGGGGCTCAGGCAGTCTGCGGTATTGATTGAGTTTGCGACCGTATTGACTCGAAGACATAATTTAGTTAAACTATTAAACTCGTATGGTTTTGTCTTTAATACATAATTAATTTTACGAAAATTATAAAGATGACTGATTACGATGTTAACATGGATGAAATTGGTAGAGACGATTACGTCGATGATTATGATGATGATAATGATAACGAAACGCCCTTCATAGAGACTCCAGTTCCAATCCAATCGCAATTGGGGGAAATACGGTGGCGCTACCAGCAGCGTTGGTCAAAGTCGGGAATTGCTCGAGGGAGCTGTAAACGACTACTACAACAATTTGTCAGAAATCGGTCTGGTCCCATCTGTCGGTCGCGACTACTCCAAGTTCGAATTGGATATGCGTGGTAGGTTGCGACAAAAATCATCAAATAGCCCGATCATCAACATGAATACCGGTAAACCCCTATCGCTAAACACCATTGCCGGAAACCGGGGCGGTGGCGAAATCATAAAGAACGAACTAGGATTTCCAGACTGGGCGCGTGGTAAAACAATTATGCCGACCCGCGCTGTAGAGGCCCTACAGTCTACCGACGAAACTATGGTGAAGACGGCCGCCGCGATAGAAACGGTAGTGCTCAGTGAGGTCCCTCAAATAGCCACCGCCGCTATTAACACGATGGAGACCATGTTCAGCGAAAACGAAATACTTAACGATGACCCACCGTTACCTCTTCGCGAACTCCGTGGACTCGATAAGGCTCTGCAAACGGTCCGGGGCGAACTGGTCCTTAACCTCTCCAAACTCTCTTCGCTGGATGAACATATCGCGCTAGAAGAAAGAAAACTGGAGGAAGCCGGTGACGATAGAGAATCTACCGAGCGGATCACCGAACGCCTGCGGTCGTTGCGGGATGAAAGAGAAGCTCGCTTGCAGACTGCATCGGCTTGCCGTGAGGCTCTCCGCACACAAATAAGTCGGATCCGCGAAACAATCTCGAGGGTCCTGCACGAGGAGACGACACTCGGTGAGCGTCTTCGCATTCTGTTCAGAGAGCAGGGTGTCACGATAGCAAGCATCCTCGTTGTTGTCGGCATGACTATATAGACCATAGTTCTAGCTTTCACCACCACCCGCGCCACCACCAGCACCCGCGCCATCCGGTGGAGCCAAGGAGTGGGTAAAAAAACAACTAAAAGCCCTCGCCAGCCTCCTAGCTAAATTAGCTGAAAATGCGGCTGCCGCACTACCTGGACTGATCGGAAGTATCGTTTCTTACTTGTTATCTATATTATCAAAAAAAACCGGATGGCTCGCCAAAGATACTTGGGCTTTAATCGTGGCAATCGCCGGTCTCCTACTTTTAGCCTCCCGAGAGTTCCTAAAACCAAAGCGCGAGTAGTCCTATCGCCATGAGGGCGACGACGAGCCCTAATTTCTCCTCCTCGTGGGTTGTACTTCCAATTACGATTGGTGTTCCCGCGGCTGGAACAACGGGTTTAAATGAACTTGCTGGGGTGTCCAATTCGTGAATTGGGGTTGGTGGGGTGGGTGTATCCAAGCCAATCGCGATTGAATGAATTGGTGTTTTTATGAATTGTTTTTCAAATTTATTTGAATTTTCACCTCCGCTCCCGACCGTCTTGGGTTTCAATCGGGGATTGAGTTTGATGATACCCGTGTTCACGTTCCCGTTGCGGCCGATTTTTTGATTGGTGGTTGCGACTACGATCTGATTATTGTAACCGTCAACCGGGTCGTCTCGTAGTATCATATTGCTTGGCGCCATATAAAGACCTATTCCAAATGCGTAGTCTACCGGTGTGCGGGCAGTCTGCAAAACGTCTTGATAATTCTGGATCGCCTTCTCCAGGTCCACCCTAGCTGAGATGGCGTCCTCTATAAGTGCCAATAATTGTTTTTGTTCATCAAACGCCGTTCCCGTGCCCAGTATAGAACTGCGAGTTTGCTTCTGTGCGCCGAGGATGGCCCAGACGTACGTGCGAATGGAGTCATTGAGGCGAGTAACCCCGGCCTGCGTGAACCCTAGACCCGTATCTAACATAAATGTACCCCACGCGTCCTGAACCTCAGCAGCCTGCTGTATGTAATCGACGTGAGCCCGTTTCGGAGGTAACATTTTACAAGAAAACACGCCACAGTGCCGACCTCCAGACACTTCCGGCCCGAAGGTCATCGTCGCGGGGTCAAAATTCCCGGCGTTCCGACTGACAATGTGGTCGCCGGAGTGATCATGTCTAAAATCAGTCTACGTCCAATTCCCGGACTGGCCCCGAATGAGAACGTCCCCGAGGCCGGTGCTGGTAGGAAATGCTTTCTGTCTCCAGTCCGCGTCTTTTGAAACGTTAAATTCGTTACACATACTTTCGAACGCCTTACGGTCGTATGTGCTGGAAATGGGATCCCAGCCGTCGTCTTGAGGTAGTGAAATACCTAGTTCTTTGAGAATCCTCCTAATAGTATAATACACGTGAAAGTTGCAGACACTTCGGAGCATGACATTCTTGGATGTCAGATGGTCTTGATGTGAAACTCCACATCCGGCCGTTGCGCACCATACAGCGAAATTTAGCTGGTTCTGCCAAAACTGCATCGGTGTTGCTTTCCACCCGTTTACCGCCTCCATTGTTGTAATCTTGGGCAGCCTATATTTCTCAAACGTGTTAGGGAAATTGGTGGTAAAGCCACTTTCCGGTCTAACTGTTACAGTAGGGTGTACAAGAGGGTTAACAACGTCTTTTTGAGTGTATTTACCCCCGACCGCGTACTTTACATTAGAATTTAAGCTAAATGCTTTGGTATCCATTGAAAGATATTATTATGTTTGCTACTATCACTAATGTTCAAAAAGAGAGTTGTGAACTTCAAAAGTCAATCGACAACTGCTGCGGAAAACGCCGGGTGGGCCTCAGATCAATCACCTTCACGGTCGGGTGGCAGAATGTGGGAAAGAGTGAAGGGTTTTACTATGTGAAGGATAAACAACAATTAGGTGTAAAGCTGCCTCACGGACTGTGGGGAATAAGACAGCTCAAAGATTTTTTCACCTCAGAGCTTGACGGTATAGTCAACCTCACATTATCGAAGGCTACCGGGCTCGCAACAATGACCATCAGCCCTGATAATAAGGTAGTGGTCTCCCCGGGGTTGGGTATTCAACTCGGTTTTAGAGAGACATACTCCGTAAATAAAGGAGTGTTTACCTCGGGTGAGTACGTCGGTGATAACCCGGTGGACTACGCCTTCACGAAAACTCTCAGGGTGCACCTGGATCGGGTGAACACATCGTTCAACATGGTAGACGGATCCCCCAGCACATTACTGAAAACCGTGCAAGCCAGTGATTGTTTCTTTGGGGAGACTGTTAGCTTAGACTTCCCACACCCCGAGATGAAAGTTTTGGAAACGGGACACATTACGGTCTCAATTCTCGATGATCAAGCGAGAAAGTTGAATAACTATTACCCGATTTCGGTCGTTCTCGAAATTTCCAATTGAGTATAGGTGCCCCAATATTATAATTTAATTTTAAGAAAATTATTATGAGTATATACGGACCAGGTAGTTCTTCCAATTCCAATCGGGATTGGGTGACAAATTCAAAGAATTTGGAACCGGCCGAAGTGGGATTCATCCCGACAGAGAGCGACTTTTTAACTACCGGAAAAACCAAGGCCCTGATCAATAAAACTATATCGAAAGCCACAAACGGGATTCACAGGAGTATATCAGATGTTAGAGTAGAAGTACTGACGGCGACTGCACAAGGGAAGAAACGCATACAGAACTAAACGAACTAGGTGAAAAAATAACCACATTTCGGAAAGAGGCCCGGTTGGGGATTGAGAAAGCCCGAGAAGACCACCAGGCGGACCTTACGGAGGCGTATGGGATGTTGCGCTCAGAGGACTCTCTCATCAGAGAAGCGGCACTTACCAAACTAGGATTAAAACTAACCAAATTTCGAAAAGAGACCCGGTTGGATCTTGATGGAGTCCGAACGGGTATTGAGAAAGCCCGAGAAGACCACCAGGCGGACCTTACGGAGGCGTATGGGATGTTGCGCTCAGAGGACTCTCTCATCAGAGAAGCGGCACTTACCGAACCAGGCGAAAAAATAACAGAATTTCGGAAAGAGGCCCGGTTGGGGGTTGAGAAAGCCCGATGAGACCACCAGGCGGCCCTTACGGAGGCTTATAGGGTGTTGCGCTCAGAGGACTCTCCCAACGGAGAAGCAGCACTTACTGAACTAGGAGAAAAAATAACAGAATTTCGAAAAGAGGCCCGGTTGGGGGGTTGAGAAAGCCCGAGAAGACCACCAGGCGGCCCTTACAGAGGCATATAGGGTGTTGCGCTCAGAAGACTCTCTCAACAGAGAAACAGCACTTACCGAACTAGGTGAACAAATAACAGAATTCCGGAAAGAGACCCGGTTGGATCTTGATGGAGTCCGAACGGGTATTGAGGGAGTCCGAGAAGACCACCAGGCGGCCCTTACAGAGGCGTATGGGGTGTTGCGCTCAGAAGACTTTGTAGCACTTACTGAACTAGATGAAAAAATAACAGAAAAACTGAAACGTGTTCGTAGAGCCGCGACCAAAGTGCATGAGGAGACCTCTGAAAAGATTCGTGCTGAGGCCCATACCTCTATCGGGGGGCTTGCCGGATTGGTGGAAACATTGAAAACGCAAAAACGTGTCATCACAGTTTGGGCTGAGAAACGGGGCCCATTGACTGCGGGGCTCTATGAATATTCGTTCGGTGCCAAAGCGAGCAATACATATGGGGGATACGCCATGCCAGCTACAGGTACACTTCTCCGAATGACTGTCTGCTCAGTTAATGCTAATGGTAAATCTATGGGCGCGGTCGTGATAAATCTTGTAGTGGATGGGGAAGAACGGGGGGTTGGAGTTACTAAGCTCGCTGGAGATATTTCATCGGTGGTTTTGTTCGCCGGTGATGATCTAATTAGACTTTCCGAAGGTAGTATTATTAACTTTGTTACGAAAATCGCCGACCCCGCGAGTTCTTCCACTATTGTTACATTGTTAATTGAACTTAATTTGTAAAATACTAATATATTGAAAATCATGAACTAATCACCGTATACAATTCTCAATACCGCTCCATCAACACTGTATCCAATTCTCAATACCACTCCATCAACACTGTATCCAATTAACGAAAGAAGTTCAGATTTTAGGTTGAATGATATCGTCGCTATGCAGGATATTTTAGTTAGAGAATGTGCAAATAGAAAAAGACACGCTAACAAATATAAGCGCGCGGCGAACATAGCTGAAGCATCTAGTACGGTTCTGGCAAGTTTTTATGTAATGAGTGGTGCGGGGACTGCTGCAACGCTATCTATAATTGTAACAGTTTCCACTTGCAGGGGTTTTGAGTGGTATTACCGTTTTATCTGGAATACTTTGTATGGTAATTAGGGCGGCGGGTGGAAAACTCGAGAAAAAAAGTAGAAAACATGATAGAATATCCGTTCTCGCTAGGTCTAAGAAAAATAGCATCGACGTTATGGTGTCCAAAGCGTTGGCCGATAAGAAAATATCAAATTTAGAGTTTGAATCCGTGGTGGAAGAAATGGGGAGATATGAAGAATTAAAAAATGATATTAGAATCAAGGCGCGCGCCACCATGCCCAAAATTGAGTGTACTGATTGGGATAAATTTAGGGTAAAACTTGGAAATAAAGTCGGAGGAAATGTTACATGACCATTGTGATATTTTATCAAATAATTTTTAAAAAATAATTAATTGTCTTATAATTAATTATATTGGTGCAGTAAACAAATTTACATACCTATACAACATGTGTTTTTTCACTGAGAATTACGCCGTAATCGCATAACAAATTCAGTCGAGGATTACACTGTAATCGCCTGTGTACACACCGTCTGTGTAAATTGATACACTCGGCTATCAATTTACGCATAGTTCATAACCCGTGTAATTGATACACTCGGCTATAAATAACTGTCTGTTTACCTCGGCTATCAATTTACGCATGGTTCATAACCTGTGTAATTGAAACACTCGGCTATAAATAACAGTCTGTTTACCTCGGCTATCAATTTACGCATGGTTCATAACCCGTGTAATTGAAACACTCGGCTATAAATAACTGTCTGTTTCAATTTATGCATGGTTCATAACCCGTATAATTGAAACATTGTCGTCACAACATAAATTAATTACTATGTAATAATAGGGGGTGTTCAGCCTTAAATTATTAAACAAAATTACAAAATTAATTATAAAATTAACAAAATAACGAACCATCCCATGTTTTCTTTCGCCAATAGGTATTAATAAATAATTATAATTTGCACACCATTTGTATGTTGTATAGGAAACTGATGAGTACATATATGTGTGTTGACCTTACAACAATTGGTCTCATCTCGTGCATGCCATGTTGTTGATCCGGTATGACGTCCATCTCGTCTGTTTAATGGTAGCAGTTTATAAATATGTGTGTATTTGGTGATGTAATTGCGTAGCTCAAAGGTGCCGGCCTAAAAGATTTCTGCCTAAGAGCTTGCAATTTCGGAAACCAAATTCACAAAATTAGGCTCACCTTACTTCGCTGGTTTCTCTGAATTGAGGAATTGACAATGGGGTTAAAGGCGACCCGTAAAACTAGACTGTGAGCCAACAGATGCGTGGGCTTAAGAAAGGTCCCAACACCCCAGTGGCTGGGTGCCGGCTAGAAATCTGCCCAGTCGCTGGGGGTGTTGTGCACGAGTGGAGGCTTTTGCTATTTTTTGTTGTGCTTGTTCAATATATCTTTATAAGCGATATCGTAGAAATGTATATTCGTAAACGAATCGTTGGGTTTTAACACTTTTATATAATACACCCTAGTTTCATATCCGATACGCATTATCGGTCTTAATGTTTGTATTTGCCTCTTGTATAGTTCACATAATTGCCGGTATAATATTGTAAATGCAACGTTTTCATCGGAGCGTAATAAATTACGCTGATATTTCATGTATTCGATATCGCCTAGTGTTTTCAATTTATAGAATTTATATATAGGACTATAACCCCCGTATTCTTCGCAAACTTCTTCAACACAACCATTATAAGCTTTCAATTCCCATTGTATTTTATTATCCATTTTCTCTAATAATTGGTATTGTTTTTTCTGTTCAATTTCCAATATAATTTTGACTCCCTCTTTTCAAAATCATTTTCTCCAAAATTCATAAATTTGCTGTCGGAGACAATTTCCTGGTTAACCAATTTTTGATTTTTCGGGGGTGGTGGGGGTATTATAGAGGGTTGTAAATGATATCACAGTAGGTGGTATCATTTTGACTCCCTATATACTACTGTTCGCAACTCCGATCTGTGTAGTTGCGAACAGTAACTCTGGCAATTTACTCCCGTAACTCCGGTGCTCCCCATCTACACCGTAACGCCGGCAATCAGTCCGCACATAGTTCACAGTATTCGCTTTATGCACAGCGGAACCTCTCTAAACAGGACACCAATAAGATATATGTGATCGCATTTTGAGAGGTTTCTTGGTAGCTCATCTCAGAAAATAACGCATGTTCATGATTGCAAGAGACATAAGTATGTGCCAGAATGGTCATGTGCCTGAATTACAGTGGAACATCTCTAAACTGGACATCCTGGGATCTCCCAGGGTGTCCGGTTTAGAGATGTTTCACTGTACATGTAGTTGTGTACTCGGTGATTTGTTCACGGAATGACAGAGTAGACGCTGATCAGACTGCGCGAAAATGCGGGCTGATCTGGGTCTACACTGGTCGCAAAGTAATACGGTAATAAGACCAATATTGTCCGACCCGGTGATAAACGCCAGTCCTGTAAACTGCGGTTGATGACAATGCATATTGGGATTAACATCACATCCCGCTAATTCACACACGATCCATGAGTAATTTGGACGGAAATGGTAACAACACCCCAAACCTTAGAAGGGATCGTGACCTAACTTACCAATGTGGCAGGAGGAAAAGAAAAGACGTATTGTTCTGGTGGTTAATCTTATTATTATTAAATAAATGAAATACGAATACCTTTGCTGTGATTTGCACGCAATGCGGTGTATATTAGTCCGCGGGTACGCGAATTCCGGGAACACTTTCACACGCGTCTTGACCGTGTCTGTATTCGGGACCAGTGTAGCCCCAGACCAATCTGTGCAACCACGTAGTCTTATAGTGGGCACGGCTGCCCGGCGATTCATCCGCCAATCAAACATAAATATGATGTTTAAATTTCTGTTTCATCGCAATCACATTGCACGAGAGTGTTGACTGATCAGGAACACAGGTAATCGAAATCGCATTAATTCCGTATTCGCAATCGCTGTTCATATTTTTCTATTATTGATGTAATGAAATCCCTCATTTATCGTTAATGTTGTTTCGTGATGAAAGCAATGTTTCTTAAAATATACCACAGAAAGCCAATGTTGTCACGAAATTCGTACCTGTCAGGACAGAATGTGATGTGTCGAGTTGATCTGGGGCTACACTGGTCACAAACTAGCTCATGCCAGCTCATACATGCAACTATGAACCACGATATGGAAAACCCGTATATTGCATTTGTGGCCAGTTTTTTTATACTTATGCATGTTCATGCGTGCAGTTAGTGACAACACATATATTAAGAAAACCATCCGGGTTAGGTTACGCGTTTTAATACAGTGGAACTCGCTAAACCGGACTATTGGGAGGTCCCGAGGATGTCCGGTTTATACATGTAAATCAGGCATTTGATTATTCAGTATCATCGTTGTGTGCTATGCGATCACGAACAGGCATTATCACCTGAGATAAATGACCAAGAAACCCATCAAAAGTATGATCACATATGAGTCCGGTACAAAATCGCATGGCGTGTCTCGTATGTTTATTGTTGTCCGGTTAAGAGAGGTTCCACAAAATAATGACAGAACGTCATGTATCATATGTCGGCCAAGACAGGCCTGTAAAACCGTACAGGCTGATCAGGGTCTTCACTGTTTGCCATTTCATTTTGTAATTAAATCATCCATAGATTAACCATATGTCATATAAGTAACTGCAATGGACTAGACTGTCTGTATGTGTGACTGTGACTGAATACATGGGGCGTATGGCATCTATGACCAGTGTAGATCCATTTCATCCCCACAGAATCTCCACTGATCGCCATTCTTTCAGTGAAACACCTAGCCTATTTCACAAACATTGCAAAGTATACTTATCTAGCAAAGTATACTTCGAGGGAGAAATTTTCAATTTAAGAATAAATTTATTAATTTTTATTATACTGAATTTATTACATTATCACAGCCAGTATAATAATTCTGCATACTTTTAATCATCAAATATATGCATTGGTTAGTTCTATATGAAATAATGCATTTTGGGGAAAATAAATGATTGCTCCCTCAAAGTATACTTTGCTAGATAAATATATTTTTGGTTAAATATGCTACTGGCCTGCTTCTATCAAGCAGTATATGTCCTTACCGTGCCGGAGAACAGTGCTTGAAAATCAGAGTTATCGACAAACGACAAAAGTTTCCACATCCAGTTGAATCGAATGGAATTGTGGCTTAACGGCTCACCTATATCTACATGCAGTTGAATGGAATGGAATGGAATGGAATGGAATGGAATGGAATGGAATGGAATGGAATGGTGGTTTAACGGCCCACCTATATATACATGCAGTGGAATGGAATGGAATGGAATGGAATGGTGGCTTAACGGCCCACCTATATCTACATGTAGTTGAATGGAATGGAGTGGTGGCTTAACGGCCCACCTATATCTACATGTAGTGGAATGGAATGGTGGCTTAACGGCCCATCTATATATACATGTAGTTGAATGTAATGTAATGTAATGTAATGTAATGTAATGGAATGGAATGGAATGGAATGGAATGGAATGGAATGGAATGGAATGGAATGGAATGGAATGGGGAATGGAATGGAATGGAATAATGGTGGCTTAACGATCCACCTATATATACATGTAGTTGAATGGAATGGAATGGAATGGAATGGAATGGAATGGAATGGAATGGAATGGAATGGAATGGTGGCTTAACGGCCCACCTATATATACATGTAGTTGAATGGAATGGAATGGAATGTAATGAAATGGAATGGAATGGAATGTGGAATGGAATGGAATGGAATGGAATGGTGGCTTAACGGCCCACCTATATATACATGTAGTTGAATGGAATGGAATGGAATGGAATGGAATGGAATGGAATGGAATGGAATGGAATGGAATGGAATGGAATGGTGGCTTAACGGCCCGCCTATATATACATGTAGTTGAATGGAATGGAATGAAATGGAATGGAATGGAATGGAATGGAATGGAATGGAATGGAATGGAATGGTGGCTTAACGGCCCACCTATATATACATGTAATGGAATGGAATTGAATGGAATGGAATGGAATGGAATGGTGGCTTAACGGCCCACCTATATATACATGTAGTTGAATGGAATGGAATGGAATGGAATGGAATGGAATGGAATGGAATGGAATGGAATGGAACATTTTCATAAGGAGAGGTATATTACGCTTTATGAAAATTTTCATAGTCCGGTTTTTGAAAATTTTCATAGCGAGAGCGATAGTACATTTTATGAAAAATTGTTTGTCTCAGAACGGAATGTTATGAAAACTTTCATAGTAGTTTCAATATGTGAGTCACAGCGGTGGTTGCACTGATGATTTCTGATAAATTCTTAAGAACAATTTCCCAACGCTTGAAGGCAAAGGAGATCGCAGAGATAGTATGCTATATCGTATACTGAATGTCTGTTCCTAATGTATGTTCCTAGAATGTGGTGAAATATTATGATAATTTTCATAGTCAAGTGCAGTCGGAATTTTTCATAACCCTCCTTATGCATATGGGGTCGCTATTTTGAGCAACTTGATTTGCTCAAACAAAACTGGAGCCTGTTTAACACTCTTTTGTAGCCTGATAGCAATCTATACTCCTTGTTAGAAGCATGACGGATGTTTTCATTGATTGAATGATGAACAGTGCACATCCTGATCAGACTAAGCGGATGCACAGGCTGATTTGGATTTACACTGGTTGCAAACTCCATTTCTCCAGTCACAGCCACAAATAACCCACTCTTTTTACTTTGAATGCGAGAGTACGCATACTGGTCTATTTTTCACTGTCTACATACATGCACACTAATACTATCAATACGCCTCTGGTGACATTATGGGTCAATGCGCCTGGACTATTACGTCAACTGGACATACCGCCTACATTCGAAGCTCCATGACTATTCAAGGTTCATATACATGTATATCTAATTAAGTATATTAATAAAGCTCCATGTGTAAATACACTTAGAGATTGTTCAATAGTGTAGTCTATAATAGTGTAGTCTATAATAGTGTAGTCTATACATTAACCCGAATGTTATCTCTGTAACGCAGGACGACTTGTAAGTAGCCCCACGTTACAGACAGCAAATGCTGGCTATCTCTACATATACCGACCTTTACAATCAGCATTACATAAGACCATGGTGATACCCATATACTAGACTATACTACTCTTGTTCATGAATTTGCATTATACATGTACGTGCATTACATCATATGCATGTATATACGCTCATGAGGCAGTTGCCTCGATGCAGTAAACCATTATAGTATATACTGGAACCATACGACACGTACATATTCACTGACTGAACGGCGATTAGTGAATACCCTGATCTGACCGTGTGGACGCGTATGCTGGTCCGGGTCTGTACTTGTCAAATATGGCTATGTGTATTTGCCAAGACCGTTGGTCAGTTTTGGCTGGACTGTTTGCGTCAATTGAATATACGTGCATCAACTGTAATTAACTCAACGAATATTTATCTTTCACGTTATTAGTATATTAATAGTTACAAACAAATATTAACTTAGAGAATGATGAATAGTGTCGCCTACACTTGGTTCCCGGGTGTGACAAGGTACGATACAACATATGTGACCATCATAGACGCTGATCGCATCCGCGTAGTCTGACTTTGTTCACCCATCGGTTATGGAAGTAAGTGTAAGAACTTGGCATCAGCAAAATGATTGAATTCTAATTCTACTGATTGATTGTGTACGAGGACCAGATCATTCAAATAAAATTGATGCATATTTATCAGTTGCGTTTTCACAAGCCATTAGTTACGGGGACGACATTTTGTACCCCTTCCCCCATAGAAATGGGTTGTGGATTAGGGGTCAGAACACCTGACTTTCAATCCGGAGGCTATATGTTCAACCTCGCATTAGGCATCAAAAATACTTTCATACCATTTCCATCCCTGGATGAGACTTTAAACTGTGGTCCCGTCTCTATATGATCTTAGCTGTTGCTGGCACGTTAAACCCATTCAGATTCACTTTCACTCCCCCCCCCCCCCTCCCCTCCCCGTACTGTCAACTACGGACGGGACCCGGGATGTTTGACACAGTGGTTGTGTCCGCGTCTAACGGCCTGTGTACATTGTACATTGAACGATGCCAGGGCCTAGCCGGGCCTGTTTCACTATGACCACTGTATAGCCTCGTCACTTATTTCCCTGTTCAATTAAATTATCCGTTTACTGAATGGCTAAAAGAGTAGACCATGTCTGTCGAACGCGCAGTCTGATCTGGGTCAACACTGGTCGTGCATGAAATACACCTGGTTTTGACTTATTTCAATTCCGATCTGTTTACATCTGTGTATTTACGAACAGTAACTCTTGCAATCTACTCCCGTACCGTCCGTGGCTACGGACGGTACGGGAGTAGATTATAAGAGTTACGGTTCGCAACTCCGATCTGTGTAGTTGCGAACAGTAACTCTGGCGGCAATTTACTCCCGTAACTCCGGTGCTCCCCATCTACACCGTAACGCCGGCAATCAGTCCGGACATAGTTCACAGTATTAGCTATATGCACAGTGGAACCTCTCTAAACCGGACACCAAGAACATACATGTGATCACATTTTGAGAGGTTTCTTGGTAGCTCATCTCAGAGAATAACGCATGTTCATGATTGCAAGAGACATAAGTATGTGCCAGAATGGTCATGTGCCTGAATTACAGTGGAACATCTCTAAACTGGACATCCTGGGATCTCCCAGGGTGTCCGGTTTAGAGATGTTTCACTGTACATGTAGTTGTGTACTCGGTGATTTGTTCACGGAATGACGAACATAGTAGACGCTGATCAGACTGCGCGAAAGTGCGGGCTGATCTGGGTCTACATTGGTCGCAAAGTAATACGGTAATAAGACCGATATTGTCCGACCCGGTTATAAACGCCAGTCCTGTAAACTGCGGTTGATGACAATGTATATTGGGATTAACATCACATCCCGCTAATTCACACACGATCCAGCAGTAATTTGGACGGAAATGGTAACAACACCCCAAACCTTAGAAGGGATCGTGACCTAACTTACCAATGTGGCAGGAGGAAAAGAAAAGACGTATTGTTCTGGTGGTTAATCTTATTATTATTAAATAAATGAAATACGAGTACCTTTGCTGTGATTTGCACGCAATGCGGTGTATATTAGTCCGCGGGTACGCGAATTCCGGGAACACTTTCACACGCGCCTTGACCGTGTCTGTATTCGGGACCAGTGTAGCCCCAGACCAATCTGTGCAACCACGTAGTCTTATAATGGGCACGGCTGCCCGGCGATTCATCCGCCAATCAAACATAAATATGATGTTTAAATTTCTGTTTCATCGCAATCACATTGCACGAGAGTGTTGACTGATCAGGAACACAGGTAATCGAAATCGCATTAATTCCGTATTCGCAATCGCTGTTCATATTTTGCTATTATTTATGTAATGAAATCCCTCATTTATCGTTAATGTTGTTTCGTGATGAAAGCAATGTTTCTTAAAATATACCACAGAAAGCCAATTTTGTCACGAAATTCGTACCTGTCAGGACAGAATGTGATGTGTCGAGTTGATCTGGGGCTACACTGGTCACAAACTAGCTCATGCCAGCTCATACATGCAACTGTGAACCACGATAACGAAAACCCGTATATTGCATTTGTGGCCAGTTTAGTTTATGCTTATGCATGTTCATGCATGCAGTTAGTGACAACACACATATTAAGAAAACCATCCGGGTTAGGCTACGCGTTTTAATACAGTGGAACTCGCTAAACCGGACTATTGGGAGGTCCCGATGATGTCCGGTTTAGACATGCAAATCAGGCATTTGATTATTCCGTGTCATCGTTGTGTACTATGCGATCACGAACAGGCATTATCACCTGAGATAAATGACCAAGAAACCCATCAAAAGTATGATCACATATGAGTCCCGCCATGAGATTTTCTACCTTCCGACATCTGCGTAATTTCATGAGATACGTTTACAAAGTTTACAATATTTTCCGAAAATGGCGTCAAAAGTTGACAAAATTTTCAGAGTACATGCGGAATTATATTCCGCATGTACTCTGAAACTTTTGTCAACTTTTGACGCCATTTACGTATTTCATGAAATTAGGCAGATGTCCGAAGGTACAAAATCGCATGGCGGGTCTCGTATGTTTATTGTTGTCCGGTTAAGAGAGGTTCCACAAAATAATGACAGAACGTCATGTAGCATATGTCGGCCAAGACAGGCCTGTGAAACCGTACAGGCTGA
Source organism: Conchocele bisecta (assembly GCA_029237695.1). Lineage (NCBI taxonomy): Eukaryota > Metazoa > Mollusca > Bivalvia > Lucinida > Thyasiridae > Conchocele > Conchocele bisecta. The sequence continues at coordinate 97,024,995 of CM055272.1, read as the reverse complement.
TCAGGGTCTTCACTGTTTGCCATTTCATTTTGTAATTAAATCATCCATAGATTAACCATATGTCATATAAGTAACTGCAATGGACTAGACTGTCTTTATGTGTGACTGTGACTGAATACATGGGGCGTATGACATTTGTGACCAGTGTAGATCCATATCATCCCCACAGCCTGGTCAGAATCTCCACTGATCGCCATTCCTTCAGTGAAACACTAGCCTATTTCACAAACATTGCTAAGTATACTTATCTAGCAAAGTATACTTCGAGGGAGAAATTTTCAATTTAAGAATAAATTTATTAATTTTTATTATAGTGAATTTATTACATTATCACAGCCAGTATAATAATTCTGCATACTTTTAATCATCAAATATATGCATTGGTTAGTTCTATATGAAATAATGCATTTTGGGGGAAATAAATGATTGCTCCCTCAAAGTATACTTTGCTAGATAAGTATACTTTTTGGTTAAATATGCTACTGGCCTGCTTCTATCAAGCAGTATATGTCCTTACCGTGCCGGAGAACAGTGCTTGAAAATCAGAGTTATCGACTGATCATCAATCACATAAGCCCCATTTCTCTATTTGCAGCCACATTTCACAACTATTGTCTCAAAAGACGTATGGAGTAAGAAAATACACAAATTGCGCCAATCATGATATGGTGGATTCTCTTCTGGATCTACACTGGTTGCAAACATACGTGTTGTGTTGGAAGGTTTCAACACTGCCATGTTGTACTGCTAATTATTAAAAGAAAACTAGATTTTCTTGCGTTTTGCTCATTTTAACAACAACTGAACACTGTGCTATTGTATCATGTCTATGGCTGTGATTGAAGAAATATGGCTTTGGCATTTGCGACCAGTGCATTCCTAGAACAATCCGTGCATCCGCGCTGTCTAATCCGGGCGTTCATTGTTCGCCATTCAGTCACTCCATGTAACGCCAGTCATGCTTCTGACAAACGACATAAGTTTCCACATCCAGTTGAATCGAATGGAATTGTGGCTTAACGGCTCACCTATATCTACATGCAGTTGAATGGAATGGAATGGAATGGAATGGAATGGAATGGAATGGAATGGTGGCTTAACGGCCCACCTATATCTACATGTAGTTGAATGGAATGGAGTGGTGGCTTAACGGCCCACCTATATATACATGTAGTGGAATGGAATGGTGGCTTAACGGCCGATCTATATATGCTTGTAGTGGAATGGAATGGAATGGAATGGAATGGAATGGAATGGAATGGAATGGAATGGCATGGTGGCTTAACGGCTCACCTATATATACATGTAGTTGAATGTAATGTAATGTAATGTAATTTAATGTAATGGAATGGAATGGAATGGAATGGAATGGAATGGAATGGAATGGAATGGAATGGTGGCTTAACGGTACACCTATATATACATGGAATGGAATGGAATGGTGGCTTAACGGCCCACCTATATATACATGTAGTTGAATGGAATGGAATGGAATGGAATGGAATTAAATGGAATTAAATGGAATGGAATGGAATGGAATGGAATGGAATGGAATGGAATGGTGGCTTAACGGCCCATCTATATATACATGAATGGAATGGAATGGAATGGAATGGAAGTGGAATGGAATGGAATGGAATGGAATGATGGCTTAACGGCCCACCTATATATACATGTAGTTGAATGGATGTGATGGTATCAGGATCTGACTGTCAACATTCCCCATAAGCCCCATTTCTCCAGTCACACAAATATATATTTGGCCGTGACTCGCGAAGGGGGCTTATGACGTTTGCGACCAATGTAGACCCAGATCAGGCTGTGCATCCGCAGTCTGATCTGGATCTGCACTGTTCGCCATTCCATCAATTAAACACCCGTCATGCTTCTAACAAGTAATATAGATAATGATCATGAGTGTGATATTCGATCACGAGCTACACTGGTCACAAATCCAATACGCCCCATTTCTCCAATCACATGCACATATGAGAAATACAACGGGCAGTGTTAGCAGATTTTCACACGTATATTATGTGAGGAAATAGCAGCTTGACATCAGTCAAGACGACATAGCACAACTGATATATTGGATTACCATATCTAGGTAAATCGCAGTTTAATTTCATTTATAAATACATGCCCGACACGACACATGGCAATATTACAAGCGAGCATATACGTACTTCAATTATTGGAATAAACAATTGTACTTATTGGTACATACGGCAACATATTCACGTGGTATTCCATATGCCAAACTTTCTCGGACCGGACTGACCAGTTTGTAAATAACTCTTGAGGACACGGCTTGTGTAGTGATAGTTGGATGTTCCGATAGACGGATACAACAGCGCATACCGTGGGGATAGACAGTGTACAGCGATACTGTAACGACAATGAGGACTGGTGTAGCTATCAGCCTGGTGATGATGGTTACCGTTGGTGTAGCCACTGCCGAGAGTAAGTAGATGAACGTACATGATCACTTCGTCACTGGTGCTGCCTCCACATCGGCATAAAATGTTTCACATCGAAAAATGCACCGGTTTCATAACGATATGCCATCTAGCTCTAATAAACGCATTTTCCTATAGTAACCGGCGCATACTAGTCGAAAATGTGTTATATACAATATCATCTACAAACAATGAAAGCTTAAAATAGTTCACGACCATTATTTAAATGTATGTTCAACATTATTTTGTTAAAAAAAATGTGTAAATTTCATACTTTGTCACTCTTTTTGAAAATTCCACAGGAAATTTCCACTTTACAAAGATCGTGCTAGTTCTCAGTACATAAATATAATTACATTTAATTACACTGCATTACATAATAGTTATGACGGAGTAGTCTTTCCAAATATGCGTTTGAAGCTAGCTTAGAAAATCTCGGCTCTACTGATGTGTTTTATTATTTCATCTGTCTTTTATATGTTCTGTATCTGTGAGAGCTGAGACGCTTATAGCGTAACATTTAGTCACAATAACATACACCAGTATTATATTGTTGATTTCAATACAATATCGTACCCACAAAAAATAATTTCTTTCTCAGATATCCATGAATTTTGTCAATAAAAATGATTTTTTTATTTCTATAAACAATAAAAGCTTGCAAGTTATTTAATTTAAAAATACATGTACATTTTATACTTTATACCATGATGGCTTACTCTTGTAAAGTGGCATTTTCCTGTGGAATTCTCAAAAACAGTGATAAAGTATCAAATTTACATATTTTTAAGTTAAATAACTTGTGGGTTATTTCAATATACATACATGTAAATAGTGATTGTGAAATAGTTTAAAGGTACATGCCCACTCAGTAGGTACTGCAAACTGTTCTTTATATCAGAGACATCATCGGAGACATTTCTGGCAAAATAAACATTCGTTCACCATTACCCCATGTATTGATTGGCATTATTATACATTGTATATCAGACGTAAAGTTGCACACTGATATGATGGGAGATAACCGTGTTTCCTTACAAATGTTAACGGACATTACTATTTGTCTCTGTATTTATTTTTTGATGTGCAATGATCATACTTTACAATCTGTCGAAAATATTATTTTTTCAGGTGACGCATTTAATTAGTATAAATAAATAAAAAAATATCATGCCTCATTTGCATATGAAAATAGCCCGGTACCACCGTGCGTCACTATCAGTAAAATAAAGATTACAAAATAATTATATCTGTATAGCGGGCACTCGTAATTTTTAGAACTGGTGGAATAGTGACACAATTATACACTTATTTAATTCCTATAAAGAACAGTTTGTGCCTACTGAGTGGGCATGTACCTTTAAGCTTTTATTGTTTATAGAAATAAATAGAAATAATTTGTATTGACAAAATTCATGAATATCTGAGAAAAAAAACATGTTTATTTGGTAAAAAATTGTATTGAAATCAACAATATAATGCTGGTGTATGTTTGTAAATGTCAACTAGGGTTCAATCCAAGTGTTTATACAGTTAGATGCTGTATACGTTCAGTTTTTATTTGAAAAATATAAAATGCCAATAAACAAATATCAGCCATTTTTTAACTTTAACCAATCGACAGCATAGCGCGACGGCACGTGGGTATATCTAATGTAGTGTATTGGGATGTAAACGCAGTATGTCGAATGGGCGTTTGCATTATGAATTTATAGAAAGTGTAAATATTATTTCACATAATTATAGGTACCCGAGTTACCATATACATGTGTACTGGAATTTATCCCGTCAACACAGTGCGTATGTGCCGTGAAACAGTTTTGATATCCTGTCAATACGACATAATCACTGCGTATCAACATGTGGTGCGGTTGCTGGGGTTATTTTATTTTCATTTGAAAGCCATTTGGCGGGATGCGGGATAAATAGAACAGTAGGTTAGTCCCGTGAATGGGGGAAAATATCTGGCGCGGCACGGAAACGTGATGTGCTCGGTAGAGCCTCGCACATCCCGTTTCCTAAGCCTTGCCAGATATTTGTTCACGGCACTAACCTACTATTCTCTATATACTAGAATATACATTTCTTAGTAGCCATGTGTACAGTACCGCCTGCAGTAATCTTGCCAACATGTGTCAATTTATTTCATTTAAAATACTTCAATAGGGATGGACTGGCCTAGGGGTTAGAACACCTGACTTCCAATCCGGAGGTTGTGGGTTCAAACCTCGCCTAAGGCATCACAAATACTTTCATAGTATTTCCATCCCACTGGTCTATCGGATGAGAGTTTAAACTGTCGTCCCGTCTCTATATGACCCTAGCTGTTGGTGGGACGATACACCCATTCACTTTAACTTTTTTTTAAATACTTCAATAGCGTGCTTGAAATCAAGCAGCTTGACTGGCTGAGCCTGAGCTGTGATACAACTCAATTATTTGTGTTTAGAGTATCGGGTGTCATAATGTGCGATTCATTTCAGATTTTGTACGGGTATGCTACTACTCGAACTGGTCGCAATACAGGAAAGGACCCGCCAAGTTCAAGCCCGACAACATAGACGCCGACCTGTGCACACATCTCATATATTCCTTCGCCAAGATGGACTATAAATCAGAGCTGGCCATGTACGAATGGAATGACGATGTGTTGTAAGTAGTTTGGGTCTATACAGGGGCGGATCTGGAGGTGGGGCAGGGTTCCGTGGGGGGGATTCGAAAATAGGAAAAAAACCTTGTTGCTAACGGTAACTCTTGCAATTACTTCCGTACCGTCCGTAGCTAGCTACGGACGGTACGGGAGTCGATTGCAAGAGTTACCTTCGCAACTAGACAACACACCCCCACCCCCCCCCCCCCCCGCCCCCCCCCCCCCCCTTCCCCAAATGCTGGATCCGCCCCTGCTATATCACACCATATACCACCCGATAATAGAAACACGAATGTTCAACATAGAATCCGGGATATAATGGAGTTGACATCGTCCCGCGTCCGCCGCAGTCACTTCTTGTCCAGAGCATAACTAGACTTCACGCATTCATATGCCAATACTCAAAAGGTTTGTCGCGCGCAAGAATGATAACTATCGCGTCACTAACTTTAGAGTTTTTGAGTTATCTCCCTTTGATGCTTCGAACACTGATTTTATGTCTTGAGCATAACTACATATAGAATAACATTGGCATATTTTCATGAAGCATCACTCATACATAAGCCACGACTCTAAAGGTTTGTCGCGCGTTTGTTTGTTTGGTTTGTCGAATGATAACTCTCGCCTCACTAATTTTCTAGTTTTTATACGACCGTTTAAAAAAAAAAAGATACGTATTATGTTTTACCGCGGGACGGGCGGGCGGCAGACTGAAAGACTTCATAGTTTGTGTACCCCAACTCATCTGAGACCGTTCAGTCATTCGATCTGAAACTATACACACGTCTTCTACACATATTAAAGATGTGCACCGTAGTGTTTTTATGCCGCAAATATTTTTTAACAAAAATATACCCTTTTTAACTTAGCCATTTTTCTACATTTGTGTATTCAATTCTATACTGAGCAACAGTAGAAACGTCCCACCATATTCAATTCAAATGACGTCGCGACCACAATAACCTAGCACCACGGTGACGTCGCGTCATTATTTGACCATTATATGGGCGTCGTGCTATAATTGGCAGCGCGTTGCATCGCAAGCGCCTACGGATGGTCTGCGCTGACACACCGACGTTGACGTACGTAAGTGGGTTAATGTGATGTAGCGGTCAGTCCTGGCGGTGGTGGCACGGGGGTGACCGGTGCGGGGACGACAGTCCCAGCCTGTTGCTACCGGGTCACAAGCCTCTGTATGGTCTTCCGACAGCAGCCGAACCTGCGGGCCACGGCACTGGCCGTCATTCCCGCGTCCAGCATTCCAATTGCCTGATTTCTTTCAACTTTAGACAAGCGTGGCATGATGAAAACAATGAAAAAGTAAAACGTTTTTCAATTTTCGGATTAGCCTGTGTCGCAAGTATCATACGACGTTGACTGAATTAATTTATCGAGTACAGGTATAGCGCGCACATGCAATAAGTGGAAATAATCGTTCCGGTTGGTGACCGTTTTGAACCTCGTGTATTTGGTGGAAACTTAACACGGGTGTATTCACAAAATGACCAGTGGCTCGCATGTACATTCACAGAATGTGTAAGATAAACATATCCAAAGATATATCGGTTCAAAAAGTGGGACGTTTCTAGTGTTGCTGAGTATATATAGGTTACCGAGTTTGTGTACACAGCTCCTCTGAAACCATTCAGTAAATCGATCTGAAACTATACACGTCTTCTAAACATAGATGTGCACCTTGGTGTTTTCATACCGGAAAACTATTGTTTAACAAAAATATCACCTTTTTTAACTTAGCCATTGTTTCTACATTTTTGTATCCAATTCTATATAAGTTCTATGCACATCTCTACCTAAATTAGTATACCTGTTTATCACAACAAGAGGAAGAAATAATACTGTAGATTTTCAAATTCTCGTTAATGTTTCTTGCCTTGGTGACAGCTTCACATTTCTGCATCTTCGCTGTCTGGCCCACACTGTTGTTTCGCACACTGATTATGTCGAGGCATTAATCGATTAAATCAACTCGTTTCATAAGGATTATATCTATTAAACTCGTTTCATAAGGATTATATCTATTAAACTCGTTTTATAAGGAACTCCATATATTCTCATAATATGAAATCGGTAAAATCGTTTAAAGGTACATGCCCACTCAATAGGCACAAAATGTAAGTGTATAATTGTGTCGCTCTTCCACCAGTTCTAAATATTACGCGTGTCCGCTATACAGATATAATCATTTAGTATAAGGTATCGGGCTCCGTCGGGGGATACTATGGATTTGACAGCGCGCCGCGTCCGCGTCCGCGTCCGCGTCCGCGTCCGCGTCCGCCGCAGACACTTCTTGTCCGGAGCATAACTCGAACACCCTTTGGAATATTTTCATGAAACTTTCCACATGCATAGACCACGACCCGAAGGTGTGTCGCGCGCAAGAATGACAACTCTTGCATAGCTAATTTTTTAGTTATCTCCCTTTTTTGTTTCTCGCACTGATTTCGTGTCCGGAGCATAACTCCACCACCCTTTGGAATATTTTCATGAAACTTTACACATTCATAGACCACGACCCGAAGGTGTGTCGCGCACAAGAATGACAACTCTTGCATAGCTAATTTTTGAGTTATCTCCCTTTTTTGTTTTGCGCACTGATTGACCATAACTCGACCACCCTTTGGAATATTTTATGAAACTTAACACATTCAATTAGACCACGAACCGAAGGTGTGTCGTGCACAAGAATGACAACTCTTTGCATAGCTAATTTTTGAGTTATCTCCCTTTTTTGTTTTCGCTCACTGATTTCCTGTCCGGAGCATAACTCGACCACCCTTTGGAATATTTTCATGAAACTTCACACATGCATAGACCACGACCCGGAGGTGTGTCGCGCACAAGAATGACAACTCTTGCGTAGCTAATTTTTGAGTTATCTCCCTTTTTTGTTTTGCGCACTCTACAAACTGGACAATAATGCATGAAGACCTGTTTTCTCGTCTGCTCTGTACACCTTTTCTCGTGTGCTCTGTACACCTTACCTGTAGAGAGAACAAAAGAAACTGGGAGAAGCCCATGTTGCTAGCCATGGGCTAGCAATGTGCCAGATGTCCAGTGCTTGACCACTGCTGACCAGGTAATTTATACAGGTAAATCACTACATTGGGTACTGTGTTGAAAATATTGTGGCATTATGTGGACCTGTGCAGATTTTTGTAGATAAATATAGGACTATTAAAAAAAAAATCTGGTCTCCAATAGCAAGCATTATTATTTTTAAACTTTTTTTTTTCCTTTTTTTTTTTTTTTTTTTTTTTTTTTTTTTTTTTTTTTTTTCATTTTTGTTTTCTTTTTTTTCTTTTTTTTTTCATTTTTTCTTTTTTTTTCTCATTATTTTTTTTCAAATTATTTTTCAATTTTTGTCTAGTAGCATAAGGTCGTAAGTGCTTTATACAGACTATTCACCTGTGCATGTGCTAGCATGTGCAACTGACCACTGACCACTTACAGGTAATTTATACAGGTAAATGATTATATTACATTTCCGTAAACTGTGTTGAAAAATATTGTGGCATTATGTGGACCTGTGCAGATATATGTATAAATATAGGACAAAAAATAAAATTAAAAAAAAAATCTGTGCTCCAGTAGCTCAAGCATTATTATTTTTTAAACTTTTTTTTTCCATTTTATTTTTTTTTTTTCATTTTTTTTTTTCAAATTATTTTTTTTCAATTTTTGTCTAGTAGCATAAGGTGGTAAGTGCTATATACAGACTATTCACCTGTTGCATGTGCTAGCATGTGCAAAACTGACCACTGACAACTTACAGGTAATTTATACAGTAAATGATTATATTACATTTCCGTAAACTTTGTTGAAAATATTGTGGGAATATGTGGACCTGTGTATATATGATATGTAGATAAATATAGGACTATTAAAAAACATTCTGGGCTCCAGTAAGGAGCATTATTCTTTTTTCTTTTTTTTAATTTAATTTTTTTTTCCATTTTTTTTCCTTTTTTTTTTACATTCTCAATTTTTTAACTGACCACTAACTTATTACAGGTAATTTATACAGGTACATTATTACATTTCCGTAAACTGTGTTGACAATATTGTGGCAGTAGTGACCGTGCAGATATATGCAGTAAATATAGGACTATTAACAAAAATTTCTGGGCTCCAGAAGCGAGCATTATTTAAAAAAAAAAAATTTGTATATTACATTTCCGTAAACTGTGTTGAAAATATTGTGGCATTATGTGGACCTGTGGCAGATATAGTAGAATAAATATAGGACGAATAAAAAAAAAATCTGGGCTCCAGTAGCAAGTATTATTATATTTTTTATTTTTCAACTTTTTTTTTTAAATTTTATTTTTTACTTTTTTACTTCTTTTTAATTTTTTAACTGACCACTAACTTATTACAGGTAATTTATACAGCTAAATTATTACATTTACCTAAACTGTGTTGACAATATTGTGGCAGTATGTGGACCTGTGCAGATAATAGTAGATAAATATAGGACTATTAAAAAAAAAATTCTCGGCTCCAGTAGCGAGCATTATTTTTTTTATTTACATTCTATATTACATTTCCGTCAACTGTGTTGAAAATATTGTGGCATTATGTGCACCTGTGCAGATATATGTACATAAATATAGGACTATTAACAAATAATTCTGCACTCCAGTAGCTTCACACATGCATAGACCCTAAAGGTGTGTCGCGCAAGATTGACAACTCTTGCATCACTAATTGTTTAGTTATCTCCCTTTGTCCGTCACCGATTTTGTCTCCAGAGCATAACTCGATCACCCTTTTTTCAAACTACTTGTGTATCTGGGGAGGGGGATACACATGCGCTTGTCGACAAGCGTCCATTTCTAGTTTCATATGCAAATGAGGCATGGTATTTTTTAATTATTTATACTAATTAAATGCGTCACCTGAACAAATAATATTTTCGACAGATTATAAAGTATGATAATTGCACATCAAAAAATAAATACAGAGAATACTTATAAATAGCTATGTCCGTTAACATTTTAAGGAAACACGATTATCGCCCCTGATATCAGTGTGGAAAGTTACGTCTGATATAAAATGTATAATAACGCCAATCAATACGTGGGGTAATGGTGAATGAATGTTTATTTTGCCAGAAAATGTATCAGCTGATGTCTCTGATATAAAGAACAGTTTGTACCTACTGCGTGGGCACGTACCTTTAATAAACATCACATTAAATTATCACTCTTGTAAGATCCTCTCCATCGCCGAGTTTCTTATGCAGTCGGTCAACTCGTTCAATAAATACCATATTAAACCACCACTCATATAAAATACCCTATTGAACAGATATAAGGAATTTAACGCATTGAAACTGAAGAATACGAATCTGCGGACGTTGCTGGCGGTGGGTGGGTGGACGTTCGGCAGTCCCCCGTTCTCGGCGATGGTGTCCGAGAAAGCCCTGAGAGAGAAGTTCGCACAGACATCGGCCACCTACCTGCGGAAGTGGGGCTTCGACGGCCTTGACCTTGACTGGGAATATCCAGCCAGGCGTGACGGCGTCCCTAGCGACAAGGAGAACTTCATACTGTTACTAGCGGTGAGCATTTATTATAGTTGCATAATGTTCTTGGCCCTTTGGTGTCTTCTATTTTCGGCCCAATTTGCAAAATAAAATTCAACAATAAATCACGTTCGATAGCGCATCAGAATCATAGCCAATGGTCACTATGCAAACACATGTATGCTGGCTTTGATATTCGTAGAATAACACTTATTCATAATACCACTATACTTCAGTCAAAGATTACCACTGTTAGATAATACATGTACCACTATTCTAAAATGGAGAACATATGTCGCCGCACACCTAACCGTCAGCCACTTCGCATGTAGTTTGATTTCGAGAGCGAGAGACCTGGATGGAGGTAATGCGGTCTGTAGCCTATTTCACCAAGATTGCAAAGTATACTTATCTAGCAAAGTATACTTTGAGGGAGAAATGTTCAATTTAAGTTTAAATGTATTAATTTTTATTATACTGAATTTATTACATTATCACAGCCATTTTGGCTGTGATAATGTTATAAATTCAGTATAATAATTCTGCATACATTTATACTTTTAATCATTAAATATATGCAGTCGTTAGTTCAATATGAAATAAGAATTTCGGGAAAAATAAATGATTGCTAGAAAAGTATACTTTGCAATGTCGGTGAAATAGTCTACAGAAAATTACCATGCACTAGTGGAAAGGAGTCGATAAAACAGAGCGTCTAACATTCTCATGGAGTTATGGACTTATTCCCCACTTTCTCCATTTCTCCATTGGTAACGGAAAGAATAGGGGGGGGGGGTAACTCCCTCATGGAGTTAGCCCCATTCTTCCAATGAATCCTTCAATTACAATCAGGATCTAATATCGGAGTTTGAGAAAGAAGCCTTAGCCTCGGGGATGCCGAGACTTCTGTTGACTGCCGCCGTGGCCGCCGGCAAAGATAACATCGACCCCGCCTATGATGTCCCCAGCATGAACCTGTACCTGGACTTTATCAATCTGATGTCATATGACTTCCACGGCGGATGGGATGAAGTCGCGGGACACAACAGCCCGTTGTACAGCCGGACCGGGGAAGATACGGACATCGCTAGATTAAACACGGTATGTTCTTTTGTGTTTGCGTTACTTTACGTCTTGTGATGTCTAGTTTGTGTCATTTAAGCAGTCGGATTCGGATGTCCTGTCACGTTAATGGGTGTAGATCTTCTGGACTAACATAGCTACAACATTCACATCATACTATATTATGTAAATGAAAAAATGAGTGTCTTCTATATTGTGTAAATTAGATCGAAAGGTGATGACATTAACGTGCTTAAAGATGTTTGCCAACCTTCGATGGACTGTTTAAACGAAACTAAACTAGCACGAGGCATACTATGGTTGCGAACAGTAACTATTGCAATCTACTCCCGTACGGGAGTAGATTCCAAAAGTTACTGTTCGAAACTATGCATACTACTGTATGTGTTTACTGATGCTAGTCCGGATAATGGGTTAGATGACATTTCTTTAGCACTATATGGATGGATTTACTTCTTGCTTCTGATTCACATGGCATTATTTGTTGCTAAACCGTTTCACTGATTCATTACTAGGACTGGGCGGCCCGCTACTGGGTACAGAAGGGCGCCTCTCCCTCCAAGCTTGTCATCGGTCTGGGCACGTACGGACGGTCGTTCACCCTGGAAGATCCCGCCGACCACCTGATCGGGGCCCCGGTTTCCGGTGCCGGCGACGCCGGTCCTTATACCGGAGAAGAAGGCTTCCTTGCATATTATGAGGTTAGTATAGGAATATGACATCTTTGAGAATGTATCGATGTATAAATTGTAAGAATCCAGCCCCACTAACTGGATGAAGGCCGGAAGACTTTAGGCCAGTATAGTTTATCCCCTAGACGTCTACACACAACAACGTCTGATTTTGTTTTTATATGCTGCCTTATTTCTCAATAAAAACATGGTTTAACAACACTTCAGAATCATTGCCAATGTAAATGATTCTGAAATGCTGTCAAAGCATGTTATAACTTATTCTAAAGTGTTGTCGAACCATGTTTTTGAGCATAAAAATGGAAAATAAAAAATAAACAACCGACGACAAAAAATTAAGATAGTGGTGTAAGGGTCAACACGTTTATATCTCTGATGAATTCTCAACGAATTGCGAAAACGCCAACTGTTCATGGTTTTCTTTCGGGTTCAACATAAGTGTAGATACACTCCAACACTCGGGTACTTTATTTTATGACGTTTCACTTCAAAACCAATGACGAACTAGCAATATGGTGGTAAACAGAACGGCCCACAAAACAAAATGGAAAGTGAACAGTAACACATTGCATTATGTAAATAATGTGTAAACGGTATGATCGTGTTATTTTCATTTGAAATTTAGAATCGATACATGTACCAATATTCCAATGTTCTGGATGTATTACATGTAAGAACTATTGCGATGTGCCAACTCGTGGCCAATGAAAATATTCAAAATCGTTGCGATTCGTTTGGGCTGTAGTTACTGTGATGTATTCGTGGATTTCCTTATTACCTTCATGGAAAAGCAAAGCGAACGAATGTTAACGTCCGATTTTCACTGAACATTATCAACATGTCTATCCGGATGATATACTGCGGAAATAATTCCAGCACCAAAATATTTGCACAATTCCCTCTGTCTCTGTCCAAAATTTATATCCCAGTAAACTCCCATGCCGAACTACTTTCCGCAACCGTGAGGCGCAGTTAAAATAATTCTTAAAGAAAACGGAAAAAACTTGGAAAAGTCGCGGGAATACTGGACGAAGGCCTCCTTCCGGCCTTCGTCCAGTATTCCCGCGACTTTTCCAAGTTTATACCCCGATAAATTCCACAAAAAGGCCATTCATTCCTATTTTATTGCCGGTATCAGCATTGTGGACATTGTCCTACATGTATACGCATGAACGGACAGCAAAGTGTAAGACTTGCTATAATACTTTCTCAGATATGTAAACTGATCAGCGACAACGCGGGAACCAGACTCTGGCACGATGAACACGCTGTGCCGTACTATGTGACCGGGGACCAGTGGATCGGATATGACGACGAAGAGAGTTTCATAATAAAGGTAGGGATAACGGCGAGTCAGTAGTGATCAGAGACAAAACCCCAATCAAGCATATGGCGATTAAAAGTTAGTCATGGAGGCGGGAATCCATGTACGTGCCTTCCTATATAGACAATAGTAGGTTATTGCCGTGAATGGGATAACAAAATATCTGGCAAGGCTTAGGAAACGGGAAGGGCGAGGCTCTGCCGAGCCCATCCAGTTTCCGTGCCGCGCCATATATTTTTCCCATTCACGGCACTGACCTACTATTCTATTTATCCCGTCAACACCTACAAGTAGCTTTAAAATGCAAAGAAAATAACCCCAGCAGCATCCTCAAAATCGGAGAATCGACTAGTATGACAACCGCACATATTCATACGCATTGATTAGGTCGTATTGACAGGATATCAAAAATGTTTCACGGCACATACGCACTTTGTTGACGGGATAAATGTGTTTACATTGCCGTAGTGCTGTTAATGTTAATTCCCTGCAATTTACATGTATCCCACCAACTACCTAATATTAGATCCCCGCGAGATTCGGCGTTGCCCTATAGGTTTCGCCCTGTCTGTCCGTCTATCTGTCTGTCCGTTTAATTTTTGGAAGTTTTTGTAATAGTTTCTCAAATCACCTATAAGGGACCTAAGTGCGTCGATTCCATTTTGCGACAAAATGACTTAAAAGCAAGAGTACATATACCACCCGAAATTACATGCCTATGATACATGTCGTATCGCATCACCGTATTTCGACAATGTTCATTTCGATATTATTTATTCCTTAAACGAAGTAGCCATTTGAACTGAAAACGACGGTGCGCATGCGCAATTAAATGTGTCAACGTCCAAAATCGCGAATGAATTTCATTCCGAGTTAATGCGGTTAAACCGAAACTGTACATCCGCTGTATTTATTTTGCTTATTACACCAGTTAAATTACATCCACACCAACAACTACGCGGGCGCCATGGTGTGGAATATAGACCTGGATGACTTCAACCAGACCTGCCCCCTGTCCACCCGCCCCTACCCCCTGATGAGCCTCATGGAAGACGTCCTGGGGCCCTATACGCATGTAGCCCCGCCCACAAATAGCCCGCCGAACCCACCACAGACTGATGCACCAACTAACCCGCCCCCCGAATCTCCGACCGGCGGACCATGTGCAGGTATATGTAAATAGAGAATACCAGGTGGTGTAGTTTGATATTCGTTTATCAGGTAAGGCTAGGAAACGAGTAGGAATTCCGTGGCTCACCGAGGAATTCCTACCGTTTCCTAGCCAAGCCTGACATACTTGATATCAAAAGACGCTGTACTGGATACTATCAGTTAACGCTGTATGCAACATATGGTAAATATGACGTACATTTCATTGCAAAGATTGCAGACTTGTTTACATTGCGCCACTACACACTGACGTCATTCGGTAACGTCATGTGACGTCCGTTTTCAATTAGTTGTAACCCGAATATTCGTTTCAGGTCAATGCCTGATAATACATTATGTTATCAATCGGTACGCAGTCCGTCAATACAAATCATGCTACCTGATACAGCTATATATTATCAGTCAGCACGTATTCGGCCAATACAAAGCCCGTTACCTGATAAATAGGAACGCTGGCTTTCTCCTATCACATTAAATTATTGTGTAACGTTTTATTGAAAATAACTCCCAGGCTATTATGACCTTAACCCTCTACATACTGAAGAAATAACGACAAATATAATAATCGAATAGAAAGGAGAAAACTATCACAACAAATGTTTACAACTCTGTACACACGTATATGGGTATTGTGTATGTAAGCCTCGGAATTCATACGCGTTTCGTAGCCTTATATTTGAGACACGCCATGTGTTTGTGTACCTATGGACATGTGCGATATTTCATGAAACATATTTACACAATTTACTGTAGTTTCCGTAAATGACGTCGAAAGTTGACGAACTTTTCATAGCACATGCGGAATTCAATTCAATTCCACATGTGCTATGCAAATTTCGTCAACTTTCAACGTAATTTACAGTAAATATCAGTTTCTGTAAATATGTTTCATGAAAAAGTCGCGCATGTTCTTGGGTACAAAATCACATGCCGTGTCTCATATTTACCTGAGACACGATATATTAGACAGAACGTGGTATTCTGTACAGTAAACATAACGGCGTTAAGTATAGGTTAGATATGGTATTCGGGTCGCACGGATGCGGCGGTTATTAAACAACTAATCAATACATTCCTTCAGCGTTCTCGTGCACGGGCAAAGCGAACGGCCTGCACGCCGACCCGTGTGATTGCACGATGTACTACGAGTGTTACTGGGATACGGGCCACCACAAATCCTGCAGCGCCCCCCTGCGGTGGAACCAGGTCCTACAATACTGCGACTACCCAGATAATGTCGACTGTGGGTGAGTGGCAGACCCTTATGGTTTTAATTGTATGTACAGGTGGAAGACTCGAACCTAGGACCCAAGACTTGGCTCATTTGGAAAACGTTATACCACCCACCCATTTCCATACACTATACATTACAGAAAGGCTGTAATGTATAGTGAATGGAAATGGGTGAGTGGGGTAACGTTTTCCAAATGAGCCAAGTATTGGGTCCTAGGTCCGAGTCTTCCACCTGTGATTGTATGTGCCATATAAACGTCTGGAATGCAATGGAGTTATCGCCATGCTGCTGCCTCCTCGCCCACCGCCAACACGTCCATGTCCCGTCTATGACTTGGATTACCTTTTGGAACAAATTCACGAAGCTTCACACATGCACAGAAAACGATCAAACGGTGTGTCGCCTGCAAGAACAAGTCTTAAAGGTCTACTGTTTTAAACGCCGGTTTGACAAAAACGGGACGTATTATCATGATTATATATTCACGTATTATATAGGCGAGCTGGCGGGCGGCACAGCTTGTCCACATAATAACTAGAGTTCTACTTGACATATCGTAAACAAATTCGGTATACATGTGTATCACGGCAAGACGACGAAGCTTATTTATTTTCAAAATGTTTCGAATACTATCCCTTTGTGGCCATTTTTAATTTTCGCACTCTGTATCCTTGTCCACGCAATAACACCAGTTCTACTTGACCGGTCATAACCAAATTCGGTGTACATGTTTATCACGGCAAGACGAAGAAGCGTGAATCCATGTAATACTAACCCTTACACCGCTATCTTAATTTGTTGTTGTCTGCTGTTTATTTTCTATTTTTCCATTTTAATCATCAAAGACATGCTTTGACAGCACTTTAGAATAGTTTACAACATGCTTTGACAGCACTTGAGAAAAATTTCCATTGGAAATGATTCTGAAGTCCTGCAAAAAGCATGTTTTTATTGAGAAATAAGGCAACATATAGAAGCAACAGCAGACGACAATTGCTGTGCGTAGCGGTATTAGGGTTGAGTTATTGATCAGCTACAAGCTGAATGGAAGAACAAACACTGACATGCAAACATACACGAAGTTGAGTGAACTATTTAGACTGTATTGTGATGATACCTGTAGGGCAATCTACCTATTATAATTTTTAACCGCACAAAACAAATGTACCCGTATTTATTCTAATAAACGCCCCCGGAGCTATGCATTTTTCTAAATTAGTTTTGGCATACTACTTGCATAAAAACACAAAAAAAATCATTCTTGAATGACTACTGTGGGAAAATGAAGAAATTGACTGAGACTATAGGACAGACATTACTATTAGAGGGGGCGACTGTTGGAATAAATATGGTATGTTAAACATGTCAGGGCATCCAATTCAAACATTTCTTGACATCATGCAAACTGTTATCCTTGCTATATTTCGCTTTCGGGCAAGGAAACAAATAATTGCATGTACATGCCCGACACGAGATAACAACTGTTACCAGTCGGTAAGTGACTCTCATGCGCTATATGAGAAGTCTACTATGAACATATTTCACATATCCTCGCCTTTTGTATGATATGAGGGAATTAATTTATGTTCATCCTCAAACAAATCAGTCCGGGGATATAGTGATCGCCCCACATCAGTTGTTCCTTTGGTCGTCTGAATAACATTTTGTCAGCCTCGTAAAGCCTTACAAATCTGCACAGTATATTGTTAATTTTCGGTTTTGTTCTGGACGAGAGCATGCCCTGGCAGCACATGGGAATTGTATCCATTGGAGGCGGTTCTCATGTGCTGTCAGTAACATGTTTGTAGTAAAATGATATAGATCAGAAACTGAAAATCAACAAACGACAACACTCTGTTCCCGCCTATCAACAATTAAACCCTTACAATGCTGGATATATTTTTTGTCTGCTGTTTGTTTTGTATTTTCCATTTGTCAGAGTTCAGTTGTCTCCATTGACCAACACAAATGATAATTGTTTACTTTATGTCAGTACCTGGTACATGTAGAAAATATATTCCTGACTAGCAGTAAAAAGAGAATGGGGCACACAGGTGGTTATTCTGTCTGTTATATATGTTAACCCTCTCAACTCCAAGTAACTGGAATAGACTGTGAGATGAAACTTACTTTCAGAAGGTACGGATCCTGAGGAGACGGTTGCCTACTTTGTCACGAGGCTTGTCACGAGCCGGCTCATCTGGATCTACACTGTTTGCCACTATACGTGTATTGAAAGTGTTATGGTTGTCCCCCTTAGTCCATGATGAATTTGTTTGCGTTTCAGCAGATTAGTTTCATTATTAACATAATTTATTTTAAATTTTCTTTCTGGTCTTCAACTGGTCAGTAGACCTACCCAAAAATACAAGTTTATTCTCCATATTATAAAGAAATATCAGCTTCTAGAACATAAAGCACCCCTCCCTCAGTAGATTAGATATGCACAGCTTTTTTTTGTTCACACCTTTTTGCATTCCCCCTATTAGGTTTACGCACCCGCAGGCTCTGTTGGAGTTGAATATGGTAAGAAAAAAACCACCCTAAATAGGCAATGAGTGAAATAAAAATATTGTCATTAAATTGTCAAGGAATAGGACAACTTCCCAAACGCACTGATCTTTTTCAATATTTAAAAGATAAAAAATATCACATATACTGTTTGCAAGATACCCACTTCACTCCAGGGGAAGACGAAAAATTTGTACGGACTAGGTGGGGTAATGATTGTTATTTCAGTTCATTTCGATCTAATGCAAGGGGAGTAGCAATATTATTCAATGGTAATTTAGACTATAAAGTACACCAGTCAAAATGTGATCCCAATGGTAACTTCATTCTACTAGACATCAGTATTGAAAATAATAAATTTACACTTGTATGCCTGTATGGACCAAACTCAGATGATCCCCTTTTTTTCAGAACATATCAAAAGAAATTGATGAAATGAATAACGATAAATATATTTTATGCGGAGATTTTAACCTTGTTTTGGACCCAGAGTTAGACTATCATAACTATAAAAATATAAATAATAAAAAATCTAAAGAAAAATTATTAGAAATTATTCAAGAAAAATATTTAATCGACCCTTTTAGAGAAAATCACCCCCTAATGAGAAGGTTCACATGGAGACGACGACAGCCTTTTCAGCAAGCAAGACTAGATTTCTTACTCATCTCTGAAAATACTTTACCTTCAATTAAAAGCTGCATCATTGAAAATAGCTACAGATCTGATCATTCACCTGTATTGTTAAGTTTATGTTTCAACAATTTTATATAAAAGGAAAACCTATGGAAACATAATAATTCAATGCTGAAAGACATAAATTACATAAACATGATTAATGAAAAAATAGAAGAAATAAAAAATCAATATGCTATTCCAATATATAACCGAGAAAACTTGCATGAAATACCAAACAACGAATTGCAATTCACAATTAACGATCAACTTTTTCTAGAAACACTTATGATGGAACTACGTGGAAAATCTATTTCTTATTCTTCCTTTATAAAAAAAGAAACCAATCAAAAAGAAAAATCATTAACAGAACAAATATTAGACATGGAAAAACAATTAAAGAAAGAAGACATGAATAATAAAATTGAAATTTTAAAATTAGAACTCCAGGAAATTCGTAAAATTAAAGTAAATGGTTTCAGTTATTCGATCAAGGGCTCTAAATATAAATGAAGGAGAAAAACCAACAAAATATTTCTGTGCACTGGAATCTCATAACTTTATAAGTAAAATCCACAATACCCAAAAACTTGAAACAGAAAATGGAAAAATAATTACAAACCAGTCAGAGATATTAAAAGAAATAGAACTATTTTACACCAAACTGTATAGCAATAAAGACACAGATACTTATAAAGAATTAGATTTGGTTATTTTTTTGTTGGAAAATGCGCATGTACCAAAATTAAATGAAGCAGAATCAGAAAAACTAGAAGGATTAATCACAAAAACTGAACTAGCCTTTGCACTAAAAAACATGACGAACAACCGTAGCCCAGTACAAGCGGATTTGCATGCGAATTTTATAAAATGTTTTGGCATAAACTGGGTGATTTCATTTGTAGGGCAATAAATTATAGCTATCAGAAGGGTGAACTATTTATAACTCAACGGCAGGGTATAATAACACTAATCCCAAAAGAAAATAAATCTCGAAATTTTCTAAAAAATTATAGACCTATTTCATTATTAAACACAATTTACAAAATGGCATCACATCTATCGCAAATAGAATAAAAACAGTATTAGACAAATTAATAAAAGGGGACCAAACAGGATTTATTTCAGGAAGATACATGGGGGAAAACACTAAACAGGTATACGACATTATGCAATATATAGAAAAAAATGATATCCCAGGACTTCTTCTTCTTATAGACTTTGAGAAAGCATTTGACTCTATATCGTGGAACTTTATTCATAAAGTACTTCGCTACTTTAAATTCGGACCAAATATTAGGCAATGGATTACATTATTCTACAAAAATGCTCAACTATCAGTTAATCAACATTGTAACCTCTCACCTTTTTTTTTCAATACATCGAGGCTGTCGTCAGGGGGACCCACTCTCACCGTACATATTTATCTTATGCGCAGAAATACTTGCAATCAGAATACGCAAAAATCATAAAATTAAAGGAATTAAAATAAATGGAACAGAATATAAACTAACACAGTTTGCAGATGACACTAGTGCCTTCTTGGATGGATCAAGTGAATCACTAAATGAAACACTTAATGAACTGGAAATGTATGCCCATATGTCAGGACTTAAAGTTAATTTTGATAAAACACATGTTATTTGGATTGGGGGAAAATTTTTTAGCCAAAACTGAATTAAAACAAAATGGAAACTAAAGTGGGGAAGTAACAGATTTAAATTGCTTGAAATTACTTTTGATACAGATTTAGAAAAAATTGTGGACATAAATTTCTCGGAAAAAATGAAGATCATAAAAGAAAAAATCAACAGCTGGAACAAAAGGTACTTAACACCATTAGGCCGAATCACAGTCATAAAGTCTCTTCTTCTCTCATCTTTAAATCACCTGTTTATATCCCTTCCTAACCCCAGTCAAAGATGTATTAAAGATATTAGCAGCATTATGTATAATTTTTTATGGCAAGGTAAATCACGAGTAAAAGGCACTATCACATGCAAAAAATATGAGGATGGCGGATTAAAAATGCCAAATATTGAGGACTATATATCATCTTTAAAAACAACATGGGTAAGAAGAATAGTGTGCAACAAATATAAATTTATAAACATTTTAAATACAGAAATTGATACAGATAATATTTTTAAATTGGGAGATATGTACATCGAACAAAAAATAGGAAAAATTTCAAACCTTTTTTGGCGGGATGTTCTAAAAACTCATCTAAAATTACAAAATAAGCTTAAGCCAATAAACATGGATGCATTTCTTTCTAGCCCATTATTTTTTAATAATAAGGACATAAAATGTGGGACAACCTTCTTCAATAAGGCATGGTTTGATAAGGGAATATGTTTTATAAATGACATTATCAAAATTGATGGAACATTTGCCTCTCAAAATCAACTTAAAAACAATTTCAACATAAATATAAACTTTCTTCAATATTATGGCCTTGTCAAAGCAATAAAAGATTGGGGTAAAAGCTTGAAACTTAACAATATCGAAAAAAAGTTAGAAATGCCATTTACTCCATACAAACTAAAAATATACCTAAAAAACAAAACCGGGACAAAAGACATGTATCTCGCATTAAACTCCAATTCTGAAACTCCAGCTGGTAAAATTAAATGGAACTCCACCTATAATTTTAACAATGAAACATGGAAGAAAATATATTTATGGCCGCATATCATAACAAGACACAACTCGAAAATGGTTCCAGTACCGAATAAATCACAATATTCTGGCCACAAATGATTTCCTAAATAAGATTAAAATTGCAAGTAGTCCATTATGTACATTCTGTAAAAAGTTTTCGGAAACAATAAAAACATTTTTAGTTTTGGGTTTATTGAGGCTAACAAAAAGCATATTTAGGGAACTTCAAGAATGGTTAGCGACAAAAGATATAACTATTACAATTAACGAAAAATCATTCATCTTTGGGATTTATCGAAAAAACAATAAGTATCAAACAAATTAATACTATTAGAAACTAAATACTATCTCTATTATTGCCGATGTTCAAAAGTATTTCCAAGTCTCAGCGTACTGAAGCATCGAATTCAACTAATGTATGAAACATCCAGGAAGGCAGCAATAATGGACAACAAATTTGAAAACTTTACAACAATTTGGGAAGAATTTATCATTTCACAAGCTTAATTTATATAACAAAAATACCAAAATAAGATTTCATCTTCAGTTGAGCTAGTTGCGGGTGCTATAATAAATCTCTGCTTTTGTGCTTATTTTTCTTTCTTCTTCGTTTTAACGCCTTCCCCACCCCACCCCACCCCCCATTCCATCTCATATTATAGGTTTGGGAAATAAAGCAATTATAATATGAATCTAGTAGAAGAATATAATGTACACAGAGATATACAGGTTCAAGCAAAGACCATGACCGACGGAACCAGTCGTGTTTTGTTTTTATAACCAGTGTGGTGATCGAAACAGATTGTTTATTGGCTTGTCATATATAATGTTAACAACAACTTTAACAGTGAACCCTTTCAGCCGTAAATAACATTTTCGGTCAAGTCCATTCATCACAAAATACTTTTCAAATAATCGATTATAAAATGTTTTTTGTTTTTTTAACAAATATGAAAATTACTTGCAAACAGTGCAGATCCTGATGATACAGTTCACCATGAGCCGGCTTGTCTTAGTCTACACTGTTTAAAAACACCTAAATGGCTGTAGTGTTGAAAGGGTTAACACATGGTTTAAGCATGTAGATGCGCAGTAGGATTGAACTTCACTTTTTGAAGAATGGGGCTGGTTCAGTCGGATCATGGGTAATATGAATGATAACATAAAAAAAAAAATTATAATCAATTACATGCATTACATATGCTAAATCAAACTTTGGCTCTTGCAGTGCTGGAGAGTGACATTGTCATCTGCGGGTATATTATAAGTATTACTGTTTTATTTTAATAACATGGGCAAGTTTTTATCGAAAATTCAGGTCTCATTAGTGACGATTCTAATGTACCACTCAACCATGAAGTCTTTAAAAAATAATAGAACAGTGATTTCTACCCAGTACTGCAACAGTAAAAGAGGGTGAATATCTGTAATTGTATATTTTGTAGTTGTACCTGATTATAGCATGTATATTATGTACGGTTTGTGGGGGATGGCCCCGACCCACCACAAACCTATTACGGGGAAAATAAATATTTAAAAAAAAAAAAAAAAAAAAAAAAAAAGAAGCGTATTGCTTTTCAAAAATGTCCGATGACTTACTCCCATTGGCGGCCATTTTTAATTTTCGGACTCCGTATCTTTTCCACGCAATAACCTAAGTTCTACTTGACGGATCGTAACCAATTTCGGTATACATGTTTAGCAAGGCAAGTTTTGAATGACTTATCTCCCCTTGTTGACTGGCATTGCCTCGACGGGCGTATATTGTGACCTTCGGCTGTTTTTATTATATGTTATGTCTATCGCAGACCGATTTCATTTCAGGTTGTTCATGCCCTATATGTTGGTATTCAGCATGATATTGGTTAGGAATCTAGTGTCATAAAACTCACCATAGACCAATAACATATGTACATTTATTACCAGTAATGCAGTAACGCCCAATCAGCCTCCAGCCACGGACTCCCCAAACAACCCGCCAACCACACCGGCCCCCACGGCATCTGGAACACCAGTACAAGGTAGGCGACACATTTGAGGCACGCCATGGGATTTTGTACCTTCGGACATCTGCGTAATTTCATGAAATACGTTTACAAAATTTTAGTAGTTTGCAAAAATAAACTCAAAAGTTGACGAACGTTTCAGATTACATGGGGAATTTAATTCCGCATGTACTCTGAAATTTCTGTCAACCTTTGACTTTATTTACGGAAACTATTTTAAATTTTGTAAAAGTATTTCATGAAATTACGCAGATGCTCGAAGGTATAAAATCCCACGGCGTGCCTCATTTGCATATGTGGGAACAATCGACTATGCACATATAGGTTGATGTACTATTACTTGTTGCTATGGAAACGTTTGGGAATTGCAGGCTGGGGATGGCCGCATCTAATGCTGGCATAACTTTTAGTAGCCAAACCCACTTGCTTTTTTGTCGAGCCCGCTTGCGGAAGGCGAGACATAGTGATCACAATGACGTATGGGTGTCCGTGCGTCAATCCGTCCGTCCGTCCGAAATCTGCGTTAAAGTTTTTAAATACCTTATATCTCTGCAGTCCTAAGTCACATTGACTTGAAACTTCATAAGCTTATTAGTCCTCATCCATATATTCATTCTCTGTGTCCCACTCATGCGGCCCATGTGCCCATATGTCAAGGTTAAATGACTTAGAAGTTTGCGTTAAAGTTTCTGTCAAAATTTGCGTTAAAGTTTTTACATACCTACTATCTCTGTAACCGTAAGTCAGATTTGCTTGAAACTTTGTATGCTTATTGGGCATCAAACTTCAAATAAATACACTCTGAGACCATAAAATGCCTTGGCGGGCTCGACATGCGGGCCGCGGCCATCTGGTTGTTGTATTGCCCACGTCGTTGTCGTCATCAATGTGGACGTAAATTTTGGGCGTAGTCAAAATTTCACACATCTTTTGATCCGTTAGGCCGATCATTACCAGATTTCATTAATAAGCTTAGCAGTATCAATAGTTTTGGACATACACTGAACGTCCAAATGCTGAATACCTCCTGAACCGTTAGTCAGATCATTACCAAACTTCGTAAATCACTTTCTGACATTGATGGCTATCCATCCAATGGCATTCGGGTGTCATCGACCTTCACATTGGTGACATTTTTTTGTCAAAAATTGTGGATGTACGTCAATATTTCGTATATTTCCTGATATGTTAAAGACGGATGTTCGCCAAACTTCATCAGTTTTGTACATTGGTACCTAACCACCTAACCACCCTGTGTCTTTCAAGTGACTTTGACCTACTTTTTTCCAAAAAACGTAATATCCGTCAAACGTACGTCCAAATTTCGCATATCACGCATATAAGTTCATTGGTAGCTTCCTCACATTGATAGCTAGCCACACCGTGTCATTCAAGTAACCGTCACCCATCGCCTTGTTCCGTTGAACAACTACCTACGGATACATTCTGTAGATACACTGTGATGCCATTTTACCACTGACCCCTTCACTTACAGCCCCGCTGCGAGTGTGTTACTACTCCAGCTGGTCCAAGAGTCGGCCCGGGGCGGCGATGTTTGAGCCCAGCGATATTGACGCCGGCCTGTGTACACACCTCGTGTTCGCCTTCGCCACCATTGACGCTAACTCCGAACTCGCCATGTTTGATCCTGCAAAAGATGGGAAACTGTAAGTTTCAAATGCAATTAATATATCGATGGTCTAGTAACATAAGGTCGTAACTGCTATGCTAAAGCATAGCAGTTACGACCTTATGTTACTAGACCATCGATTTGGCGATAAAAAATTACAATTTTCGGGATTTTTTTATTTTTTTTTACAAATGTACATTGGATACAGATATTTTTTCCCATTCACGGCACTAACCTACTATTCTCTATATGTACATTGGAACATCTCTACACCGGATTCCAGGAAACAACTGTGATAAATTTTTTGATTAGTTTCCTTTTCATATATCTCGGGTGATACTGTGTGTTCATGATCGCATAGCACGCAGCCATGGCTCAGAATGATCAAATGCCTGATTTGAAAGTGAAATATCTCTAAACCGGACACCCTGTGGACCTATCAGGGTGTCCGGTTTAGAGATATTTCACTGTATATTGTTGTTGTCATTTCGTAGAGATCCGCCGCTGTCTTATTGGCGCACATAAGTCTCTATCGGCGCACATAAGTCTGTCGACGTCGAATAATTTATGCGCATTTTCAGTTTAAAAACGACCCATTTTATCCGACTATTTACGGTTCACTTGGTGCATGGTGGAACGTACCTTGGAGCCCTAGATCACAGGTTGAAATAACGGAATAATATCTATAAATATATTAAATATACCTAAACGTATCAATAAGTGAAAAAAAAATAAGTTAAACAAAAATTGTAACTCCCTGTTATATTATATTAACATATTAGCGGCTAATCCACGACTCCATGTTATGCTATCTCTACTGTGTTTACTCTGGTCTCTGTATCGTTTGTCTGGTCTCCTTGTTTGTAGTGTGTCTGTCTCTGTATCTATTGTAGGTGTGGCTGGTCCTCTTGTTTGTAGGGTGTTTGCTCTGGTATCATTGCTTGTAGGTGTGTTTGTTCTGGTCTCCTTGTTTGTAGGTCGGTTTGTTCTGGTCTCCTTGTTTGTAGGTCGGTTTGTTCTGGTCTCCTTGTGTGTAGGTGTGTTTGCTCTGGTATCATTGTTTGTAGGTGTGTTTGCTCTGGTCTCCTTGTTTGTAGGTGTGTTTGCTCTGGTATCATTGTTTGTAGGTGTGTTTGCTCTGGTCTCCTTGTGTGTAGGTGTGTTTGCTCTGGTATCATTGCTTGTAGGTGTGTTTGTTCTGGTCTCCTTGTTTGTAGGTCGGTTTGTTCTGGTCTCCTTGTTTGTAGGTCGGTTTGTTCTGGTCTCCTTGTTTGTAGGTGTGTTTGCTCTGGTCTCATTGTTTGTAGGTGTGTTTGCTCTGGTCTCCTTGTTTGCAGGTGTGTTTGCTCTGGTCTCCTTGTTTGTAGGTGTGTTTGCTATGGTCTCATTGTTTGTACGTCGGTTTTCTCTGGTATCCCTGTTTGTATGTCGGTTTGCTCTGATCTCCCTGTTTTTAGGTCGATTTGGTCCGGTCTCCTTGTTTGTAGGTCAGTTTGTTCTGATCTCCGTATGTGTAGGTCGGTTTGCTCTGGTCTCCTTGCTTGTAGGTTGGTTTGCTCTGGTCTCCTTGTGTGTAGGTTAGTTTGCTCTGGTATCCATGTTTGTATGTGTCTTTGCTCAGGTCTCCTCATTTGTAGGTCGGTTTGCTGTAGTTGGCATTAACTTCTAATCAAATGTGGGATTCCTCATCAACCATTTCGCCCCGAGGTAACTGGAATGGATGTTGATATGTTAATCTTGTAACCAATCTAACCGTCATAAAAAGAATTCAGACTAGTCCATTTATGAAAAGGGGGTGTTTTTGTTTGTCAAAAATATGAAAATTACTTGCAAAAAGTGCAGATCCTAATGAGACAGCTCGTCACGAGCCATAGATCTACACGTTTTGTCAATACCACTATACCGACATGTGGTGTTGAAACCGTTAATAGTTGCATTCGGGAATGAAATATATGTATACATGCAATATGCGTCGAATACGTGTTGGAGTAGATCCTTATGCTAGTGGTCATTCAGATATTATATCAGTCTGTTACACGTATTATATAGTCAATTAACCATTTCAACACCACATGCCTGTATATTGGTTTTGGCAAAAAGTGTAGATCCAGATGAGGCGGTTCGTGACGAGCCGTCTCATCAGGATCTTCACTTTTTGCAAGTCATATTCATATTATTGACAAACAAAAACGTCCCCTTTTTCATAAATTGACTAGTCTGAAAATCATATTGTGACGATTGAATTGGTTGCAAAATTCGAAATCCAAGCCAGTTACTTGGGGGTGAAATAGTTAAATATATGTAGACGAACGTAGTTCATATTCAACGCATGCATCCCGCAGATATGTACAATTCAACGGGCTGAAGAACAAGACAGCCGGACTGAAAACGTTACTAGCGGTAGGCGGGTGGAACCTGGCCAGTGCGCCATTCACAAAGATTGTGTCCGACGACTCGCTGACGGAGAACTTCGCCGTCAAGGCGGTCACCTATCTACGGAACTGGGGATTTGATGGCCTTGACCTTGACTGGGAGTACCCCTGTATGAGGGGAGGGGCCTACAGTGACAAGGCAAACTTCGTGAAACTTCTAGCTGTGAGTATTTTCGAATACTTGTAACCCGTTGAAAGCATACGACGGATAAGGTTTTTCAGGTGGGTGTTTTACAACATTGAAACCTTATCCGTTGTCAGTGTTCGACGGTGTGCATGCACATTTACCAAAATATAAACATTGTTATGTCTGACAGCAAGTTTAGACGTGATTTATTTACGTCTAAACTTGCTGTCAGAAATGAAACTGTTTATATAATTATAAGTGAATATGTGTTAAATATGTACGCTGACGACTTTAATGTCGTATTGGCTCGGTGTATGCACCCATCATGCTTCGCCGATGATCATGCTGTTCTGGTGCCACGTCGGGCAAATCTTCAGAAAATTGGGAGCTTTCGTCATGCGTTTTAAAGATCTAAAACTTTCATTTCTTGCTTTATGATTAAATCTACTTTGCATACTACTTGTAACAAACAATGTCACACACACCCTATGTTTTGTTGTTTTATTATTGTTTTTGTTGTGCTGTTTTTCTCTCATTTTTGGGGGGTGGGGGTGGTTGAGCTGGAATGATGTATGCAGCAGCGGGCAGTGAGCGTAGTTAAGATAAATTCTCATTCACTTCCTAACTTTTCGAATGAGGTCCCCTAAACGAAGCAATATTTTTTCAGATCTAACCACACATGTTTTTTTTCACACAAAAAAATATATTGGATTTCTGCTTACTTATTTAAATTGAATTATTACCCTTACGGAACAAGAGCTGCATTCACGTGTTGAAGAGTTAAACTAAACTTAAACGATCTGATATTTCTAGACTCTGAAGATCAAGTTCGAGGAAGAGGCTATCCAGTCGGGCCAGCCCCGTCTCCTACTGACGGCTGCCGTGGGTGCCGGACAGAGCACGGTAGACACTGCCTACGACGTGCAGGGCATGAATGCACATCTCGACTTTATCAGCCTCATGTCGTACGACCTTCACGGGTCGTGGGAGTATTCCACAGGCCACAACAGTCCCCTATACCCCCGGGCTGGCGAGTCGTACTTCCAGGCGACCCTCAACGTGGTAAGACGTAATACAATACACTATATATACATTTAATTAGTTAGAATATGTGTTTTGTTTAGATATTTGTGGTTTTGACTGGTGAAATGAATACTATACATTGTGCATGTACTATCCATACACGTAATGGCTTCTGTGTTTTGTTAGACAGTTGTGGCTGTGACGGGATAAATGGGGAGTATGGGCTTTGCGACCAGTGTAGATCCAGATCAGCCTGTGCATCCGCACAGTCTGATCAGGATCTTCACTGATCGCCAATCAATCAATGAAACTCTCGTCATGAATCTGACAATGAATATATACCTTTACAACGCTACAGGTGTCTGCTATTTGATCAGGAGATACACTAGTCACAAATACCATAAGCCCCAATTTCCAGACACAGCAACATGTAATGCGGGTTCATGTCCACGGGTCGTGAAATACTCAAAAGTCCATAACGTCCCGTCTACCCCCGGACTGGCGACTCTCAACGTGGTATTAATGAAAGTCAATGCATCGTACTACATTTACATGTAATGAGATCTGTCTTGTTCGCTATGTGTGGCTGTCGTGTCTTATTAACATCATCCTTCACCATTTTGCACAAACGACTCCACCTATATGGCCTGCATGTCCAAGGACAAGGTCAAAGCATGACTATAAATCATAATCATAATCAAAGTATGTGCCGGTCGCACCAGTAGCCGATTTCATCAAAATTTCAAAGCATACTTATCTAGCAAAGTATACTTTGAGGGAGCGATCATTTATTTTTTCAGAAATGCAATATTTCATATAAAACTAACGACTGCATATATTTGATGATTAAAAGTATGCAGACATATTATACTGAATTTATTACAGTATCACAGCCGTTAATAATAAATTTATAAAGTTATCCTTAAATTGAAAATTTCTCCCTCAAAGTATACTTTGCTAGATAAGTATACTTTGCAATGTTGGTGAAATAGGCTACTGGTGAGCCCCTACTCATGTTTCTAGTTGTAATTTCAGTAGGGCAAGTATGATATCCCACACTGTACAATATATGTAGGTGCATTCCAGTCTCTGTGACATGTATGTCAAAATAACGTATACTCCCAATCGAACAACAGAAAGAACGTGAAATCCGAGTAAAACAACCAATTTTGTGTAAGATTATTTTGATTTCAGGGCTCAATATATAGTATTTTCATTGTAAATATTCAATTCTGATTTTGGATACCCCCCCCCCCCCCCATTTGTACATGTACTTGAACATGTATATGTACTTGTACAGGTAATATATGGGATTTAGTACTAAACCCACTGACCCGGCCTTAAATGACGTTAGCTGTTGATAACCCGCAAAAATAAACAAACAAACTCGATGATATTGTCTGTAAATGTTTTTCAAAAAACTTCGTACATGAATGGTTTTGGTGTATGTACGGGGCGCCATGCAGGACAGGTTAATTATGTGTACAAAATTGAGTTTTGTAACACTAAAAATCACAAAATTCAATTCTGTGTCACAAAATTCAATTCTGTGTTACAAAATTCAATTCTGTCAATTCTGTGTCACAAAATTCAATTCTGTGTCACAAAATTGAATTCTGTGTCACAAAATTCAATTCTGTGTCACAAAATACAATTCTGTGTCACAAAATTCAATTTTGTGAAGACAGAATTCATTTTTGTCCACAAAAATTAGTTGCGTATGTCATCTCTACGTTGATTGGTTGAGATCGGTCTTAGTCCATTTTACTAGATGGTGGAGTACACTTGCAGGTTTAAATATTTCAATGCGAAAATATAACCCAATATATCAATATTATACTTCTTTATGGACAGTTATTTTGGTTATATTATGATTACAAATGAGTGGTCACACCATATAAGCATATATACTTTGAAGGAGAAATAAGAAAAATATTCAGAATTTTCCCTCAATTATGTAAACAGGGTCAAACATAAAGTAGCCGGGATATAGCTAGACTGAGAGCATGCCCATATATAGAGAATACCAGGCTAGTGTATTTTGATATCAAGTTTATCAGGCAAGGCTAGGAAACGCGTAGGAATTCCGAGGCTTGCCGAGGAATTCCTACCGTTTCCGAGCCGAGCCTGATAAACTTGATATTAAAATACACTAGCCTGGTATTCTATTTATCAGGTAACGTTTTATGCTCGAAAATGACATTAGATGACGTCGTATTCTAACAGTAGATCTAACCTTGTGAAACAAATGGTATTGGATCTGTGTCTACTAGTTGTGAAGTTACGTGTTCGCAACTATGTGTCTACATGCATTATTTACAGTATACACCATCTTAGTACATGTATCCAT
Organism: Conchocele bisecta; assembly: GCA_029237695.1. NCBI lineage: Eukaryota > Metazoa > Mollusca > Bivalvia > Lucinida > Thyasiridae > Conchocele > Conchocele bisecta. The sequence goes on along the minus strand of CM055272.1, from coordinate 96,993,417 downwards.
GGTATCTACACAAATACTACAAATGGTTTCCTCAAATGGCCCAATACACACATTCTGTTTATAAACACAGACAGCAGTCAGAACACAGGCCACAGCGCGTGTATTATTGATTTAACTGGGGCAAATGTACCTTGCGATACACACTAAATGACGTCAGTACTCGCGGGAGATCTACATGTACATGAATTATGTGTACAATTATAACGCAAATGAGTTTAAATACGAATGGGTTTGTCAACGTTTGACTGTTTGGAGATAGTTGAAGCAAAATGGCAGAATGAGAAATGAATCATCGGCAGAATGAGAAATAAATCATCGACATTGAATGTGTAGATCGGCGACCGTGACCCATTTCTCCAGTGCAGTTTCTGACCAATGGTAGTCCTTCTTACATGCGTGTGCAGAATTGACAGAATTGAATTTTGTGACACAGAATTGAATTCTGTGGCACAGAATTGAATTTTGTGGACAGAATTGAATTATGTGGCACAGAATTGAATTTTGTGACACAGAATTGAATTCTGTGACACAAAAGTGAATTTTGTGACACAGAATTGAATTTTGTGACACAGAATTGAATTTTGTGGCACAAAAATGAATTTTGTTGACAAAATTGAGCCATGTCCCACTTGGCGCCCCGTAGTATGTCGTACACATATTATTTTCAGAATTGGACCGCCCATAACTGGGTTGCCAAGGGAACACCAAAGTCTAAATTGATCATCGGGTTGGCGACGTACGGACGATCGTTCACCTTGGCCAACCCGAGTAGCCATGGGCTCGGGGCTCCCACTGCCGGTGCGGGCACGGCGGGAGCCTATACGAGCGAGGCGGGCTTCTTGGCCTACTATGAGGTACACTACAGCCAGCGCTAGCTAATCTTGCCAATAGTTGCCATTTTGTTTATTTTAAAATACTTGAACATTGTGTTTGAGATCAAGCAACTTGACTTGTCTGAGCCTGCGCTGTAGCACAGCGCAGGCTCAGACAATCAAATTGCTTGATTAATACTACGAGTTGGCATTGACAATATATGTTCAGAACGTTGATACTCTGGGCAGGAGTAACGCATGTGGTTGTGTACGTGAGACATATACGGGGTCGTCGGTTGGATTAAAGACTCCTGGATATGTGATATCGGTGCAGATCCTAATACGAGTTCTAACATCGTTTAGGGATTTGGAAAAAAAAACTAATGTTCATGTGCAGTGACAATGTTTTGAGTGAATGACGATCAGCGGAGCTCCAGGGCAGACTGCGCCCATGGACAGGGTGATCTCTGCGTCCATGGACAGGGTGATCTCTGCGTCCATGGACAGGGTGATCTCTGCGTCCATGGACAGGGTGATCTCTGCGTCCATGGACAGGGTGATCTCTGGCGCTACGCTTGTCATACACATCGTATGTCATATTTCTTCATCTAACGGTCCTGATTTTATGACTAACGGTTAATTATCGGGATTTATTAGTGGAATATCACACGATATTACACATTTGAAACTGTGAGAATGTTTTTTCGACTGTGAAAAATACGGTTTTGATGGGTGAACAATATCATTACAAACTGAACTACTTTGGCATGGTGAGAAGGGAGACAATTCCAAAGCCGTGCTCATATTTAAACTATTTACCTGTTCTGATGCTGTCAATTCCATTATTAATAAATGTTGTGTTCTTTGTCTGGAAGAGGACTACTTTAGCCTCCATTAGATATGACGTTACCAGGTGAATTACCTAATCTTTCGGCAACTTGTTAACCATTGTATGTACAAACAGTCGGTGACAAGATCAGACAATGACCGCCTGTTTATTCAGCCCTCGAGACAGTGGGAATTCTGGTCAGCTTCTTGAATTGCCTTACAAACCGTCGAATCTGGTGCAGTACAGTGATAGTGAGTGGATTCCTGTTTGTAAATCGTGTTACTTTCGTTTTGTCAGTTATTTTAAATCCAGATCGACACGAATTTCAATCGCTCAATCTTCACACCGAATGAATCACAGTGGGCTGAATGGCGGCCATTTTTCATGTCCAGCATAAATTTTGTAAAAATTATTGCGCTCTGAGGGCGTGGCTTAAAATGTAAAATCTATCAATAACATGTGTATTATTGTTAATCGTTTTATTTTACTGTTTAATTATTTGTGCAAAATGTACTTTATCTATTATATTTTAATATTATGAGACGAATATCAGCATAATAAATGATAAAATGTGGAATTATTTTTATGCAACAAGTGATTTTAGTAAATTGGTCATGCTGAGAAATGAGCCCAACAGGGTTCCTAGAGGTACGATGCGGGTGCTAATGTAACTAAATCAGCAAAGAGCATAAATGCTGTTATATGGTCATAAAATAAACAGAAAATATTTTGTTTTCAGTGTAAGATCGAATTATCTTTCATCTCGTGAACAGCAAACGTTTGGTGTTCACTCGATGAAAAATAATTCGATCTTACACTGTATATATATATTTAATATACTACATGCAATGTGCGTCGTGTCGATCAAATATGCGATAACTTGTGCATATGCACATTTTAGCATGAATGTGGTCTAAATGTACATAAATGCTACGTGTCGGCATACACAAATGTACATGCTTGGCATTCGATTAATGGATACATTCATGCGGTTTGTGTAGTGGGTGGTGGTCGGGCGAATGAGACGGTGTAAATTAACGGTATGGGTTCCTCATTATAGGAATCACGATTTGCCTGGTTTGTCCCTCAGGTGCGTTTTTATCTTTGGCTCTTTAGTTACCTGGGAGTTGAATTGGGTTATTGCCCATTATAAAAGTAGTAAGATTATTACTGATCCAACTGCTTTTGGGAGGGGCCAAGTGATTCTGGTGTGGCGAGGACCTGGCATCAAATCAGGATTATTCTGATTTCAGGGCTGAATATATAGTTTTGTTATTGTAAATATTCAGTTCTGATTTTGTGATCCCCCCCCCATGTGTACATGTACTTAAACATGTATATGTACTTGTACAGGTAATGTATGGGATTTAGTACTAAACCCATTGACCCGGCCTTAAATTACTCTGTTGATATGCCGTTAAACCCCAACAAACAATCAAACATGCGGTTTGTGTGTTTTATTGATTGTGGACACGTAGGTTGCACATTATTTGCATATTTTCCATGCATGTCGTGCTCCATCAGGGGAGTCTGAAGCATTATAGGATTGGTCCGGCGAAGGCAGGGAATGCCCCCCCCCCCCCACACCCCCACCCCTCATCCAAAGTGTATGTTGTTACCGCTCAGTTAATCAGTTAATATAATAAACGTTTGATATATGCTGTCTAAATATTTCAGTAAAAAATCATATTTTGTCGCAATTATTGGTCTGGCAGTTGCCGGATCTGCCGGACCTGTTCCGACGCCACTGGACATATATTTATATAATTGTATTACATGCAATTGTAGTTCTTGTAAGCCTTCATGCGTCCGCGGAAACTCATGATAATAACATTAAAGTTCAATTGTACTTATATACCACGTCATCCATGTTTGTTCAGGTACCTTGAGAATTAAACACGATCATATTGTGCTGAATTACGCAACCCCGCAGGGGACGTAGCATTTTTTTTATTATTAATTCGTTCCCACGAAATAACTATTCGTTCCCTCAATTTACCAATTCGTTCTCACGAATTAACAATTCGTTCCCTCAATTTAACAATTCATTCCCACGAAATAACAATTCGTTCCCACAGGAACGAATTGTTAATTCGTGGGATCGAATTGTTATATCGTGGGAACGAATTGTTAAATTGAGGGAACGCATTGTCATTTCGTAGGAACGAATTATTAATTCGAGGGAACGAATTGTTATATCGTGGGAACTAATTGTTAATTCGAGGGAAATAATTGTTATTTCCTGGAACGATTTAATAAAAAAAATCCCATGTCCCCTGCGGGGCACCGTACTGTATAGACCTGCATCAGATTGTTGATACATTTACCACTCGGACGTTATCTAGATTTGCCAGAAAATCGCCGACCAATCGGGAACCAGGTACTGGAACTCGGATCACGCCGTGCCGTACTACGTGGCCGGGAACCAGTGGATAGGATATGATGACGTAGAGAGCTTTACTATAAAGGTATTGTAAATTACCTACGCTCATGTCGTGAACATCGATGAACAACTTTTCGCAGTTTGAATATATTTTCCGCAACATTTATATCAAGAAATTGTACTAAGTGCAATAATATTTATGAACGACCTATGTCTCGCTTCTTGACAGTCGGGTTATTTGACGTCAGTTCCTTTGTGAAATTCAAATTACAAACCTTACTTTGAACTAGATTTAACTGCATTTGATTGCTCAATCACATTAACACTGTAGCACTTTCCAAGTTTCCACCTTACATTCACTCAAACACTGTAATAAAAACCAAACGTAATGTATGGCAGCTCGTGACTTTCTAGACAAGCACAGGGGCAGCTGAAAGAGTATGAGAAATTACGGATGTCCTATCCACTGTTTATTACACGAACATTCACTGATGGGTTTCTCTCACACGTGCAAATATCTGATGTAACTGGAACACGGGTGGAAGACTCGGACCTAGGACCCAATAAATGGCTCATTTGAAAAACGTTACCCCACGTTCCCATTTCAGTACACTATACAGTATTATTATTTATTACAGTATAGCCTATAATAGACTAACACTATACTGTATAGCCTATAATAGACTAACACTATACAGTATATCCTATAATAGACTAACACTATACTGTATAGCCTATAATAGACTAACTAGACTAACACTATACAGTATAGCCTATAATAGACTAACACTATACTGTATAGCCTATAATAGACTAACACTACACAGTATAGCCTATAATAGACTAACACTATACTGTATAGCCTATAATAGACTAACACTATACAGTATAGCCTATAATAGACTAACACTATACTGTATAGCCTATAATAGACTAACACTACACTGTATAGCCTATAATAGACTAACACTATACAGTATAGCCTATAATAGACTAACTCTATACAGTATAGCCTATAATAGACTAACACTATACTGTATAGCCTATAATAGACTAACAATATACAGTATAGCCTATGATAGACTAACACTATACAGTATAGCCTATAATAGACTAACACTGTACAGTATAGCCTATAATAGACTAACACTATACAGTATAGCCTATAATAGACTAACACTATACTGTATAGCCATAGACTAACAACTAGTATAGCTATTAGACAACACTATACTGTATAGCCTATAATAGACTAACACTATACTGTATAGCCTATATGACTAACACTATATGTTAGACTAACACTGAACATACCTGTACAAAAGTATAGCTATAATAGATACCACTATACGTAATAGCATAATAGACTATTATACGTACAGTATAGCCTATAATAGACATAATCTTATACAGTAGTTAGCTATTAATAGACTTACATAGTATTGCCTATAATAGGATTACATCTAACAGTTATAGCTATAAGTGATAAACTATCTATATAGTGTACTAGTCCTATTATAGCTTACTGTATTGTAGGTCTAGTTAGTCTATTATAGGTATACGTTAGTGTTAGTCTACTATAGTTATCCTTAGTGTAGACTATATGTATTACTATAGAGTAAGTCTAGGCTATACTTGTATGTATAGTGTAGTCTATTATAGGCTATACGTATAGTGTTAAGTCTATTATAGGCTATACTGTATGTGTTAGTCTACTATAGCTATTACAGTATAGTGTAGTCTATATTAGGCATTACAGTATATGTTAGTCTATTATATATACGTTATAGTGTTAGTCTATTATAGGCTATACTGTATAGTGTTAGTCTATATAGGCTATACTGTATAGTGTTAGTCTATTATAGGCTATACAGTATAGTGTTTGTCTATTATGGTATACGTATAGTGTTAGTCTATTATAGGCTATACTGTATAGTGTAGTTTATTATTAGCTATACAGGTATTATGTAGGTCTATACAGTATAGTGTTGCTTATACTGTACAGTGTTAGTCTATTATAGGCTATTACTAGTACAGTAGTTGTATTATAGTATACAGTATAGTGTTAGGTCTTTTTATAGGGTACAGTATAGTGTTAGTCTATATATCTTATACAGGTATAGTTTGTAGGTCTTATGTACAGTATGTGTGTAATATTAGCTCTGTATTAGTGTTAGTCTTATACTATAGTATAGTGTTAGTCTATATAGGTCTATACTGTAGTATGGTGTTAGTATTAATAGGTATTACAGTATAGTGTAGGTCTATTATAGGCTATAGTATAGTGTTAGTCTATTCATAGGCGTGATATCTGTATAGTGTTAGTCATAGTTATATTGGCTATACATGTAGGGTGTAGTAGGCTATATAGTTTATCTGTATTGTTGTAGGCTATTAGCTTATACAGTATAGTGTTAGTCTATTATAGGCTATACAGTATAGTGTTAGTTATTATGGCTATACTGTAGGGTTCGGCTATATAGGCGATCAGTATAGTGTTAGTCTATTATAGGCTATACTGTATAGTGTTAGTCTATTATAGGCTACTGTACAGTGTTAGTCTATTATAGGCTATGTACAGTGTTAGTCTTATAGGATACAGTATTAGTGTTGTATTATAGTCTATACAGTTTATAGTTGTGTTATTATAGTCTATACGTTTAGTGTTAGTCTATTATGGCTATACAGTATAGTGTTAGTCTTTTATAGGCTATACGTAGTGTTTAGTCTTTTATAGGCTTTACTGTATAGTGTTTGTTATTATAGTCTATACAGTATGTGGTTCGTTATTATATTTGGCTACTGTATAGTGTTAGTCTATTATAGGCTTATACTGTTATTAGTGTAGTCTATCCATAGTCTATACTGTATAGTGTTAGTCTAGTCTATTATAGGCTATACAGTATAGTGTTAGTCTATTATAGGCTATACTGTATAGTGTTAGCTATTATAGGGGCTTATAGGTATCGGTGTTTGTTATATAGGCTATACAGTAGTCTTAGGTCTATTATAGCTTATTTGGTAATAGTGTTAGTCTATTTATAGGGCTTCTACAGTTTATAGTGTTAGTATATTATAGGATATACTGTCAGTTGTAGTATTTAGTATTATGTTGTACTGTGTTAGTTTTATTATAGGCTATACGTATAGTGTTAGTCTATTATAGGCTATACAGTATAGGTTTGTCTGATTATAGGTTACGTTATAGTGTTAGTCTAATTATAGGCTGTACATAGTGTTAGTCTGATTATAGGCATACGTATGTGTTAGTCTATTATGCTATACAAGTTAGTGTTAGTATTATAGGCTATCGTACGTGTTAGTCTATTATGGCTATACTGTGTAGTCTATTTAGGCTTATACTGTATAGTGTTAGTCTATTATAGGCTAAGTATAGTGTTAAGTCTATTATGGCTATACTGTATAGTGTTAGTCTATTATAGGCTATACAGTATAGTGTTAGTCTATATAGTCTATACAGGTATAGTGTTAGTCTATTATAGGCTATACTGTATAGTGTGTAGTCTATATTAGAGGCTATACGTGTAGTGTTAGTCTATTATAGGCTATACTGTATAGTGTAGTCTATTATAGGCTACTATAGTGTTGTCTATTTATAGTTATATATAGTGTTAGTCTATTATAGGCTATACTGTATAGTGTTAGTCAATTATAGGCTATACAGTATTAGTGTTAGCTATTATAGGCATACAATAGGAGTGTTTTAGTCTATTATAGGCTATACATATATGTTAGTCTATTATAGCTATACTGTATAGTGTTAGTCTATTATAGGCTATACTGTACAGTGTTAGTCTATTATAGGCTATACAGTACAGTGTTAGTCTATTATAGGCTATACAGTATAGTGTTAGTCTATTATAGGCTATACTGTATAGTGTTAGTCTATTATAGCTATACTGTACAGTATGTTAGTCTATTATGGCTATACTAATAGTGTTAGTCTTTTATAGGTATACTGTATGTTAGTCATTATAGCTATACGTATAGTGTTAGTCTATTATAGGCTATACAGTATAGTGTCAGTCTATCATAGGCTATACTGTATAGTGTTAGTCTATTATAGGCTATACTGTGTAGTGTTAGTCTATTATAGGCTATACTGTATAGTGTTAGTCCTAATTATAGGCTATACTGTGTAGTGTTAGTCTATCATAGGCTATACAGTATAGTGTTAGTCATTATAGGCTATACTGTGTAGTAGTTAGTCTATTATAGGCTACTGTGTAGTGTCTAGTCTAGTCATAGGCTATACAGTATAGTGTTAGTCTATTAGGTATAGTCTATTATAGCTATAGTATAGAGTCTATTATAGGCTATACTGTATGTTAGTCTATTATAGGCTATGCTGTTAGTGTTAGTCTATTATAGGCTATACAGTATAGTGTTAGTCTTATTATAGGCTATACAGTATAGTGTTAGTCTATTAATAGGCTATACTGTATAGTTGTTAATATATTATAGTATACAGTATGTTAGTCTATTATAGGCTATACTGTATAGTGTTAGTCTATTATAGCTATACTGTATAGTGTTACTATTATAGCTATACAGTATAGTGTTATCTATTATAGGCTATATGTACTAGTGTTAGTCTATTATAGGCTATACAGTATAGTGTTAGTCTATTATAGGCTATACTGTGTTAGTCGTTATAGCTATGTTTAGTCTATTATAGCTATACTGTATAGTGTTAGTCTATTATAGGCTATACAGTATAGTGTTAGTCTATTATAGGCTATACGATAGTGTTAGTCTATTATAGGCTATACTGTATAGTGTTAGTCTATTATAGGCTATACAGTATAGTGTTAGTCTATTATAGGCTATACAGTATAGTGTTAGTCTATTATAGGCTATACAGTATAGTGTTAGTCTATCATAGGCTATACTGTATAGTGTTTGTAGTCTATTATAGGCTATACTTGTATAGTGTTAGTCTATATAGGCTATACTGTATAGTGTTAGTCTATTATAGCTATACTAGTGTTAGTCTATTATAGGCTATACTGTACAGTGTTAGTCATTATAGCTATACGATAGTGTAGTCTATATAGGCTATACAAGTAGTATAGTCTATTATAGGCTATACTGTATAGTGTTAGTCTATTATAGGCTATACATATAGTGTATCTATTTTAGCTATACTGTAGTGTTAGTCTATTATAGTCTATACAGTATAGTGTTAGTCTATTATAGGCTATACTGTATAGTGTTAGTCTATTATAGGCTATACTGTATAGTGTTAGTCTATTATAGGCTATACTGTATAGTGTTAGTCTATTATAGGCTATACAGTATAGTGTTAGTCTATTATAGGCTATACAGTATATGTAGTCTATATAGCTATACATATAGTTAGGTCTATATAGGCTATACGTATAGTGTTAGTCTATTATAGGCTATACAGTATAGTGTTAGTCTATTATAGGCTATACTGTATAGTGTTAGTCTATTATAGGCTATACAGTATAGTGTTAGTCTATTATAGGCTATACTGTATAGTGTTAGTCTATTATAGGCTATACTGTATAGTGTTAGTCTATTATAGGCTATACTGTAAGTGTAGTCTATTATAGGCTATCTGTATAGTGTTAGTCTATTATAGGCTATACAGTATATGTTAGCTATTATAGGCTATACTGTATAGTGTTAGTTCTATTATGGCTATTACTGTATAGTGTTAGTCTATAGGCTATACTGTATAGTGTTGTCTATTATAGGATACATATAGTGTCAGTCTATCATAGCTATACGTATAGTGTTAGTCTTATAGGCTATACTGTGTAGTGTTAGTCTATTATAGCTATACTGTGTAGTGTTAGTCTATTATAGGCTATACTGTGTTAGTGTCAGTCTATTATAGGCTATACTGTATTAGTGTTAGTCTATTATAGGCTATACTGTGTAGTGTTAGTCTATTATATGGCTATACTGTGTAGTGTTCAGTCTTATCATAGGCTATACAGTATAGTGTTAGTCTATTATAGCTATAGTCTATTATGTAGTAGTGTTGTCTATTATAGGCTATAAGTATAGTGTTGATCTATTATAGGCTACTTAACTGTATTAGTGTTAGTCTATTATTAGGCTATGGCTGTGTAGTGTTTAGTCTTTCTAGCCCTATACAGGTAGAGTGGGTTTAGTCCTGATTATAGGCTATACAGTATAGTGTTAATCGATTATAAGCAATACTGTATAGTGTTAAAATTTAATGGTCTATACAGTATAAGTGTTAGCTATTATTAGGCTAGGGACGTATATTGTTTTAGTCTATTAAGGCTATACTGTATTATGTTAGTCTATTATTAGGCTATACCAGTATTAGTGTTAGTTTTTCCTTTTTTTTAAATTATAGGCTTTAAGTACTGTTTAAGTGTTAGATCCTATTAGAGGCTATACAGTATAGTGTTTCAGTCTATTATAGCGGCATAAAGTATAAAATGTTAGTCCTGTTAAAGCAATATTACTGTATTAAGTATATTATTTTAGGCTATACAGTTTATGATGTTTAGTCTTAATTATAGGGCTATACAGTATTAGTTGTTAGTCCCAATTATTATTGGCTAATACAATTATTAGTGTTATTGTCCGATTATAGGCTATACTGTATAGTGTTATTCCTCTTAAATGCTATACAGTATAGTTTTAGGTCTATTATAGGCTATATCTTATAGTGTTAGTTCTATTATTATAGGCTATACAGTATAGTGTTAGTCATAAAGGCTATTAACTGGTCTAAGTGGTTCTCTATTTAGGCTATGCTTATCAGTTTAGTCTATTATCGGCTATACTGTACAGTTATTAGGTCTATTATAGGCTATGCAGTATAAGTGTTAGTCTATTTTATAGGCTTAATCCTGTATTAGTGTTAGTCTTATTATAGGCTATACTGGTCTAGTGTTAGTCTTTTATAGCTATACTGTATAGTTTGTTTATCTATTATAGGCTAAACAGTATAAGTGTTATCTATTATTAGGCAATACAGTACAGTGGTCATTCTATCATAGGCCTATACAGTTTAAGTGTTTAGTCTATTCTAAGGCTGATACTGTGTTAGTGGGTTTAGTCAATTATTATTGGCGATACCTGAGTAGTGGATTAGTCTTAATTTTAAGGCTATACTGTGTAGTGTCAGTCTATCATAGGCTTAATCCTGTATAGTGTTAGTCTATTAGATGGGCTATACTGTGTAGTGTTAGTCTATTTTATAGGCTATACTGTGTAGTGTCAGTCTATCATAGGCTATACGTAGAAAGTGTTAGTATATTATAGGGTCTATAGTCCCTATTATAGGCTTATACAGCTATAGTGTTAGTCTTATTCATTAAAGGCTATTTACTGTATAGTCTTTAGTATATATATGGCTATGCTAGTGTAGTGTTTAGTCTATTAAGAGGCTATACAGTATAGTGCTAGTCTTATTATAGGCTATACAGTATAGTGTTAGTCTATTATAGGCTATACTGTATAGTGTTAATATTATAGGCTATACAGTATAGTGTTAGTCTATTATAGCTATACGTATAGTGTTAGTCTATTATAGGCTAATACTGTATAGTGTTAGTCCTATTATAGGCTATACTGTATAGTGTTAGTCTATTATAGGCTATACTGTATAGTGTTAGTCTATTATAGGCTATACAGTATAGTGTTAGTCTATTATAGGCTATACAGTATAGTGTTAGTCTGTTATAGGCTATACTGTATAAGTCTATTATAGGCTATACTGTATAGTGTTAGTCTATTATAGGCTATACTGTATAGTGTTAGTAGGCTATACTTATAGGCTATACAGTATAGTGTTAGTCTGATTATAGGCTAGTAGCTGTTATAGGCTACTTGATAGTCTAGTCTATAGGCTATACTGTATAGTGTTAGTCTATTATAGGCTACTTGTATGATAGTCTATTATAGCTATACAGTAGTTTAGTCTGATTATAGGCTATCTGTATTCTATTATAGCTACTGTAGTGTTAGTCTATTATAGGCTATACTGTATATATATATAGCTATTAACTGATGGTGTGTTACTTAGGCATACGAATAGTTGTTAGGTACTATTATAGGCTATACTGTATAGTGTTAGTCTATTATAGGCTATACAGTACAGTGTTAGTCTATTATAGGCTATTACTGTGTAGTGTTAGTTTTATAGGCTATTACAGTATAGTGTTAGTTCTATAATAGCTATACTGTATAGTTGTAGTATATTATAGCTGACTATAGGCTATATGTGTATGTTAGTGTCTATAGGCTATACTGTATAGTGTTAGTCTATTATAGGCTATACTTAGTGTTAGTCTATTATAGGCTATACGTATAGTGTTTTGTCTTTATAGGCTATACGTATAGTGTTAGTCTATTATAGGTATCTACAGTATAGTGTTTAGTCTATTATAGGCTATACAGTAATGTGTTAGTCTATTATAGGCTATACTGTAGTGTTAGTCTTATTATAGCTATACAGTTATAGTGTTAGTCTATTATAGGCTATACATCTATGATAGTGTTATCTATATAGGCTATACAGTATAGTGTAGTCTGGTGTAGTGATTAGTCTATTATAGCTATACAGTATAGTGTTAGTCATTATAGCTTATAGTAGGTCTATTATAGCTATACAGTATAGTGTAGTCTAGTCTTATTATGGCTATACTAGTATATGGTATACGGATGGGGTGGTTTGTGTAACGTTTTTGTCGCGCCTGCTTTAGCAGAGGCGCGACTATAGTCGGCGCTTTTTCCGTCGTCGGCGGCGTCGGCGTCGGCGTCGGCGTCGGCGTCGGCGTCGGCGTCGGCGTCGGCGTCGGCGTCGTCGTCCGCGTCGTCGTCGTCCGGTCGTCGTGCGCGTCGTCGTCGTCCGCGTCGTCCGTTTTTTTTGTAAGGCAAATGCGTTAAAGTTATTGTTTTTTCACAATATCTCTTTAACCCCTTGCCAGACTTTGATAATATTTCACATCAATGTTTGTCTAGTGATGATGCTTCATTACGCACACCCCCACATCCAAATTTTCAAGGTCGAGGTCATTTATTTACTTGTAATGTTCACCGGTTTTGTAACAGAAATGCGTTAAAGTTATTGTTTTTTCACAATATCTCTTCAACCTCTTGCCAGACTTTGATAATATTTCGCATCAATGTTTGTCTAGAGATGATGCTTCACTACGCACACCCCCACATCCAAATTCTCAAGGTCAAGGTCATGTATTTGCTTGTAATGTTCACGGTCAAATGCCTCGGCAGGCGCGATACCGCTTCCATGGCGGAATTATTGTTCAAATGAGCCGGTGACTGGGTCCTAGGTCCGAGTCCTCCATCTGTGGACCTGATCAGTACGTTCTGTCCTTTCACAGCTGGAGTATATCCGCGACTACGGGTTCGGCGGCGCCATGGTGTGGAATATCGATCTGGACGACTTCAACCAGATGTGTCCCCTCTCCACCCGCCCCTACCCTCTCATGTCGCTAATGGGCGAGGTTCTAGGTGGCAGTGCACCACCCACAAATCCACCCACTACAAACACGCCGACGAATCCACCCACAAATCCACGAACAAATCCGCCCACAAATCCGCCCACAAATCCGCCCACAAATCCGCCAACAAATCCGCCAACAAATCCGCCAACAAATGCGCCCACTAATCCACCCACAAATCCGCCTACAAATCCGCCCACCAATCCGCCCACCAATCCGCCCACTAATCCACCTACAAATCCACCCACAAATCCGCCCACAAATCCGCCCACAAATCCGCCAACAAATGCGCCCACTAATCCACCCACAAATCCGCCTACAAATCCGCCCACCAATCCGCCCACCAATCCGCCCACTAATCCACCCACAAATCCACCCACAAATCCGCCGACCAATCCACCGCCAACGATAGACCCAGGTACTTGTTTAATATACTGAGCAAAACTAGAAACGTCCCTCCATGTTTAAGGAAAGATTCATCAAAAGCCAAAAGGGTTACTTTTAAAAATCAAAATGGAAAAACAAGTTCATTCATTTCTGTATCAAAGCCAATAAATTGCATTTGGATATCTTGTTAAATATTCGAGAGATAACCGGCCAAGGGCGGTAGGGGTCAAAATCAAAAATCACAAAAACTCAGAAATGTGTTACTTAATGTTTAGAGATGGAATTTCAATAAGTAATGTGGCAAATTCAGTAAATCTCGTTAGTACCGAGTGTGGCCACCATTTGCATGAATGCATGCAATGATCCTACGCCGCATCGACGTGACGTAACGCAATACCAGTGCGTTGGGCAAATTCCTCCATTCCCGTTGTAACGCCCGTGTAAGATCGCGAACATTGTCAATCTGCTTTGCTTTGCTTTGCTTTGCGGCCCAGCTCATCCCATATGTGCTCAATGGGATTGAGATCCGGGGAGACCGCGGGACATGGCATGACGTCGACGTTGTTTTGCTGTAAGTATTGAGTGGTGACCCTGGCTACGTGAGGGCGGGCATTGTCGTGCATCAATGTCACACCAGGACCATGCTGACGGATAAATGGTAAGGCATGTGCATTTAGCACATCTGCAACATAACGTTGTGCATTGATGTTGCCCTGTACAACAACCAAATCTGTCTTCCGGTTTCCCATGATCCCACCCTAGACCATTACGCTCCCTCCCCCAAACCTGTTCTTCTCAACAATGCAACAATCGGTGAATCTTTCATTTTTACGCCTGTATACCCGTAATCTTCCGTCAGCATGACTAACTGTGAACCGAGATTCATCGGTGAACAAAACTCGGTTCCAGTCAGCCCTTCTCCAGTTCAGATTACGTCGCGCCCATAACAGTCTGGCAGCACGGTGACGTTGGGTCATTATCTGACCAGTGTACGGGCGGCGTGCCCGGATTGGTTGGGCGTTACGACGTAACCGGTTGCGAATGGTCTGCCCTGAGACACCGTATCGCCTAGCAGTGACTGTGGCTGCCAATCGACGTTGACGTAAGTGCGTCAACGTAATGTAACGATCGGCTCTAGCCGTCGTTATACGAGGCCTACCAGGTCGCTGCCGGTCGTGAACAGCCCCAGTCTGCTGGTACCGGGCTGCAAGACGATCAATCGTCTTCCGACAGCAACCAAACCGAGGCGCGACCGCCCTGGCGGCCATCCAACCCGCAAGCATCCCAATTGCCTGATTTCGCTCGTTTTCGGAAAGCCATGGCATATCGAAAACAGTGAAAAATTAAAAAAGTTTTTTAATTTTCCGAATAGCCCCTATCGCATGAATGGTACGACATGAACTGAATCACCTTATCGATGACAAGTATAGCGTGCACGTGCAAAAAGTGGAAATCAACGTTCCGGTCACTGGCCGCTATGTAAACCGTGTGTATCGGCTAAACTCTACACGATCGTATTCTGAACATCGCCACGGTTTAAAATACATGTACTTTGAACATGTGGTACATACATAGACAGAGCTACACCGGCTATAAAACAGGGACGTTTCTAGTTTTGTTGAGTATATTACTATCCATAATCGATTAGAATTTGTTGTGACTGGAGAAACGGGGTGTATGTCAAGGTGTGTTCACATGGTACTTCAAGGTGTGTTCACTTGCTACTTCAGTAGTAAGGCTGTTGATAATCTATCCTCATTTTAAGACATAGTACTGAATGACGAACAGTGCAGACTATGATAGGTAGGTTGTGTTAATTTGCTTAAATTTTAATGTTTAAATGTACTCAATCCGTTTCTGAGGTATATATTGTGACAGTATCAAACAGTTCAAATGAGTGATGACAGCATATTATTTCCTTGAGCAACGACATCGGTAGAAAACAAATATTTAAAAGTTACATACACCTAAACGAGTATTCCGGTTGTATTGAGTATACTATATTATCCCGTGAACACAGTGCGTATGTGCCGTGAAACACGGTGCCGTGAAACATTTTTGATATTCTGTCAATACGACATAATCACTGCGTACGAATATGTACGGTGGCTGTGGTTATATTTTTGAATTAAAGCCATTTGTATGTGTTGACGGGATAAATAGAATAGTAGGTTAGTGCCGTGAATGGGAAAAAATATCTGGCGCCGCACGGAAACGGGGTGTGCTCGGCAGAGCCTCGCCCATCCCGTTCCCTAAGCCTTGCCAGATATTTCTTTCCCATTCCCGGCACTAACCTTCTATTCTCTATATATGATCGCAGGCACGCAATTGTTCTGCTCAGAGTGCGTACAAGTTGACCCGATATTTTGCCTGTAACTCGGGGCGACTTACAAATCGCCTTGCGTTACAAAGAGACATTTCGGGTTAATGTATGCTCAATGTACGAGTATGCTCAATGTACGAGTATGCTCGATATACGAGTATGATCAATGTACGAGTATGCTCACTGTACGAGTATGCTCAATGTACGAGTATGCTCCATGTACGTATGCTCAATGTACGAGTATGCTCAATGTACGAGTATGCTTAATGTACGAGTATGCTTAATAATCACATGTTTATAGAAGCGTACTGTACTGGTGCCAAATAGTTTTATGTCATAATAACATAAGAGATAATAAGAGATAACACGTAATAATTAGGAGATACTAAGTCCTAATTAGGAGATGCTGACTCGTAATTCGGAGATAGTAACTCCTAATTAGGAGATAGTAAGTCATAATTAGGATATGGTATCTCCTAACTCGGACTTAGTATCTCCTAATTAGGACTTATTATCTCCTAATTAGGAAATAAAAAATACTTCGTCACCGGCACCAGTACGCTTCCATACATTTTCACTATATTGCTCATTGTACCATATTTCAGATTTCTGTATCGGCAAGACTGATGGCCTTCATAAGAACGACGCGGATTGCTCCAAGTACTACCAGTGTTTCAACGACCAGACCTTCCCTTATACCTGCGCCGGCGACACCGTGTTCAGTGATGCGTTAAAGAACTGCGTCTGGCCGTGGTACCCAAACGCCGACTGTGACGACGACGACGACGACGACGATAACGAGCCGTCAACCGGTACGTTCGGCTTTATCTGGTCGCCTCATGGACTTGGCATATAATATACACCGATCGATCGCATATATTTGTGTAACAGGGTTGCCTGCTAGGCAAGGCGTGTAGGGTTGACAACGTATACCCCACTATACCCTATTGTTTATCACGGGTTCTAATGGACCACAACACAGGCGATGATGATGATTACTGTATTCTGGAATATGTATATAAAATATATATCAAGACATGTACAATGTGTCGACTCTACGAAGTAGAAACGGCGAGTGCAAACTTATGTAATCATGAATACACCTGTGTATATGCACAGGTGTAGCCATACTTACACAAATGACATACACAACATAGAAGTCGGTTCACGGTAACGCGATATCAAATAAACAATACAATAATTAGTCGTCTTGCAGTTGCATAAGCAATACCGTACATGTAGAATGTAAAGTAGATTTCATTACAATATGTTACACAATCAAACCCACCTGGAATACATATCTATGCTATCAAGACATGTACAATGTGTCGTCTCTACGAAGTCAAAAGACAAAAGGAATACAAAAATACATAAGAAATAATACCAATCACTCGCATAACATACCACACACAAATGAAAAAGATGATAATGACGACGTTAAAATGAGACTGCTAAAATATGAAATTGATATAGGTAATGAATATGGGTTTCCTATATAAGTCGTGATACGTTAGTATGCTATATGAGGCCTAACTTAACCTGTCGACATATCACAGGTGTACGACTTCAGTAGTATATAGGGAGTCAAAATGATACCACCTACGGTGGCATCATTTCCACTCCCATATACTACTCCCACCACCCCCGAAAAATCAAAAATTGGTTAACGAGGAAATTGTCTCCCACCACCCCGAAAAATCCAAAATTGGTGTCATAAATACATCATGTTGTTTTCACGTCCAATTGAACAGATAAAACGATAGTCTTAAAAAGGATTTATTTTTGTCTCGTTGTCATAAATACATCATGTATTTTCGACAGTAAGTTTATGAATTTCTTCTAATAAGTTTCCGATTTAAATGCGTCCTCACGCAATAGTCTATATTCCAACTCCATATTTTCCTCCTCCGATATAGCTAATTTATTCCGTAGATCAGCAACTAATTCTACCAGCTCTAGTCTACCACGTTCACCTGTAGCCACCTGACAGCGTAGTTGCTTATGTCTACAAAGAGTTTGGGCACTAACGAATTTACAAGGGCATCTGGGGCATTGAAATTGTGGAGGGGCACAAGGAAACTTTCTACGTCTCGCTAGATGCCTTCGTAGATAGTCTTTACGCGTAAACGTTTTACAACAAGTCTCACACTCCATTATATATGTATATGTATATGTTTATATTCAATTGGTCGTGAAAAACACATAATGTTTTCAAGACCAATTGAACAGATAAATTTCATAGGTTATATTACAGAAAATATGATAACGTCAGAAATAGAAAGTTTGAGAAGAGAAGCCGAATCTCTAGGGATTACTTATAGTACACGGTTGAGAGTTAGGGGGTTGACAAAGCTGATAAATGCCACAAAGAATGAGGCGTTTATGAAGCGGTTTACCCGCGCCTATAAAAGAGGGGCATTTAAAGACCTCTCACTAGCGGAGGAAGTTGGTAACAGAATTCAAAAAGAAAGTATTGCGGAGCTAAGGGCTAGTGTAATTAATTCTAAAGAATTACCTTCAAGCACCAATAATTTGAGACGCCCAATACAAAATAATAAGAAAAAATCTATAGTTCGCGCGATAGTGGAAAAAGGTGAAGAAATATTGGGGGCTCACGATGAAACATTGGAAAAAGTAGAAAATGGAAGACGGGTAGTTACATTATCCTTTCGTAAAAACATTAACATTAACGAGTCTGAACGCATGTCCGATAAACTCGCTCCGTATCTAACAACCAATTTTTATTTGAGATATTCATATTCTTACAAGCTAGAACATATGGAGGAAACTAAAAATGGAAAACCTAAAACTATAATATTTCACAAAAATCTCGGTGGTAGCGAACCACTATCATCAATGAAAAACGTTAAAAAATGGCTGTCAGATAAGGAGCAAACACGAATAATGTCCGATAAAATAGACAGACCGAATACAAAGTGGAAGTTTGTAAGATGGGTAGAGGTTTTTGTAAAGCTAATACAGTGTAGTAGGGGAAAAGATTTGGGACTACAATCCAAAGAAGCAGCAGGAGGAGAACTTCCAGAATGGTTGAGGAATAGAAAAGGTATGTATTCTTTAGATAAGTATAATGACGATCTTTGTCTGTTCAGGTGTCTAGCTATGCACCTTGATAAAAAGATCAGACCTGACAGATGTACAGAAAAAGCGGAAGAACTTAGTAAGCAATATTTCGGTAGTAATGTGGTTTCACACCAATTCCTTTTTCAGATCTGAAAAAGGTTGAAGAGTTTTTTAAAATCGGTATAGAAGTATATCAACCCACCGAATGTAATGTATGGTGGTTGAAAAAGGTACCAGCACACTATAATGAAATAGGTAATAAACCAATGACAATAGGACTGTTTAATAATCACGCATTTCTGATAAAAAACCTTAAAAACCTATCTAAAATTTACGCCTGCAATAATTGCAAACAGAAATTCACGAAAGCGAGTAATATGAAGAGACACGGACCAACATGTATGAGAGGTGAGACAAAAGTAATATGCGATGGTAATTATTTAGAGCGCCCGCGTTCGTCGTTCGAGAAAGCGTTCTACCCAAAAGGTTCTAACAGTTATGGCGTGATCGATTGGATGTACTCTGTGGAAAAGCGGGAGGGAATTCACATTCACCACGAACAGTGTGGACACGGAGGTGAAAGATGGATTTTAGGAGCTCCGGTAGATGGATACTGTCCAGAAACCAATACCGTATATCAATATCACGGCTGTTACTGGCACGGGTGTGAGATTCATGCAAAGCATAAAAAAGAAGAACGCGCATCCACAATGAGAAGAGATAAAGTTATTAGAAAAAGCAAAGAATTCAACCTAGTAGTTATGTGGGAATGCGAATTTCAAAGAACGGGTAAAGACATAAAGATCGGTTGCGACACTACTCTTTATCCATATCAGATAGTATACGATTTTGAGGCGTATCTCCAGTCAGAAGTTGAAACTACCGGTAATAGTTTAGAGTACGAAGCTGAGCACGTTCCGGTAAGCGTTAGTATAGGAGATAATTTATCAGGAACAGTAACTCATATTTGTGATAAAGATCCCGCAAAACTTATAGAAAAATTCGTAGAAGATTTGAAAGTCAGGGGAAAAGCTATAAGAGAAGAAGTGTGGTCAAGATATAGGTTTAATACAGAATATTTACGTAAAAACCAAATCGCCAAGATCGAACAGTGGATAGAGCAAGTACCGGTTATAGGTTTTAACAGCAGTAAGTACGATATAAACTTAATAAAGAAATACCTAGTAGGCGAACTGGCATCAACAACAAAGAAAGTAATGGTCGGAAAACGTGCAAACGCAACAATATTTCTATTTACTCCAGAATTTAGATTTCTTGATGTAATACTTTATCTAGGACCTGGTGTAAGTTACGATAGTTGGATAAAAGCCTACGAATGCAAAGGACAGAAATCTTTCTTTCCTTATGAGTGGTTCGATTCTCCAGACAAACTGGATTACCCAGGACTACCGGATATAGAGAATTGGTATTCCAAACTATCTGGGAAATGTTAATAGATGAAACAGAATTAAGTAAATGTCGTAGAATTTTCGAAGAAAATAATATGAAAACTTTCAGAGATTGGTTGAAATATTATAACGATTTAGATGTAGCACCGTTCCTAGAAGCGGTGGAAAAATGTGTGAATTTTATAAACACAGAGGTGTGGATATTTTCAAAGATGCGGTAACACTACCTGGAGTAGCTATACAATATTTATTGAGAGGAACCATTAAACAACAAAAATCTTCAAAGACGATTATACCGGAGGATGCTCTATATGCACCAAAAGAAGAAACATACGAAATGATGAAGGACGCTCTAGTTGGCGGTCCATCAATAGTATTTACACGATATGCAGAAGCTGGTGTTTCAAATATTAGATCTAATTCCTCATTTGGATCAAATGAAATTAACAAACCTTGCAAGGCTTTTTTGGGGTGCGATGCAAACGCGTTATATTTATCTACGTTAAATAAAGAGATGCCGTGTGGGAGAGAAACTATACACCATATAGATACCCCACATAACCCTAAATTTATTAAAAAGTTTTGTAAAAGAGTTTTATCTGGAGACTGGTTTGGGTTTGCGGAGGTGGATATAGAAGTTCCACACAACTTAAAACATAAGTTTTCTGAAATGTCCCCAATATTTATAAACAGAGAAGTAGAGGTTGATGAAGTTCCCACACACATGTTAAAATATTTAAACGATACTGGCCGAACAAGAGGAGATGGAAAAAAATTGGTGGGATCTATGACCGCCACTAAAGTATTGCTGTACGCGCCACTGTTGAAATGGTATTTAAAACACGGCCTAGAAATAACTGGAGTTCATCGTGTTATAGATTATATTAGCGGAAAACCATTCGAATGGTTCGCAAAAGAAGTTACAGCCGCAAGACGAACAGGTGATGTAGAACCAAATAAGAAACAGTAGCCGACATAATGAAATTATTAGGAAACTCGTGTTGTGGAAAAATGATAGAGGCAACGGAGAGACATTTAAATACGACATATACACAAAACGAAACCTGTGTTGACAAAGCATTAAGATCTGCATTCTTTGACGATTTGGAAGAGATAGGAGATGCGTACGAAATATCTTCAAGAAAACCCAGGTGTACGGTAAAGAGACCATTCCATTGTGGAATAGCGGTTTATCAACTAGCTAAATTGAGAATGTTGGAATTTTACTACGAATTTCTAGATAAATACGTAAAAAGAGAAGACTTTGAATTAATAAAGATGGATACAGATAGTATGTATATAGGAGTTAGTGGAAAAACGATAGAGGAATTGATTAGACCTAACTTACTAGACGAGTTTGAAAAAGAAAAAAATAAATGGTTGGCTTGGGATAAATGGAGCGAAAGAGAGCCCGGACTTTTCAAAATAAAATGGAATTTAGCGGGGATAGGGCGATAGCGTTATCTAGTAAGTGTTATTTCGTAGAAAAAAATTAATTCTATTAATAAAAACTCTGCGAAAGGAATGTCCAAGAGAACTAACAATTTAAATTGGGATAGATATAAACGAGTACTAAGTGAAACTACAGAAGATGGAAAACACATTATAGATGTAGCACAAAATAGAGGATTTAAAATGAAAGACGGTGTTATGAAAACGTACTGTCAACAAAAATTAGGACTCTCGGCATACTACGATAAAAGACGCGTGTTACCAGACGGAATACATACCGAACATCTCTAAATAATCTGACGATCCGGGGGTAGCTGGGTGTCAGAAGGCACCATAAGAAGTTCTTCGCGAACAAAACCGCGAGATGGACCATCAGCCAAATAATAGAGCACGGGCTCATCGGGTTTGGTAATAGAGCGATCCAGATGATATACATTCATTGACCACACGGGATCAGTCGCGCGGCGGCGGCCACCTTCGAGCTCTCCCGGTTGATAGAGGTACCGGACGTCAATATCTGATGGAAGCCGCTGCTCCTCTAAACCAACGGGTCGCCCTCGCGAGACGGCAGAGGGCTTGCTCGTCACCCTTTTAAACTTGATAGCATCTACAGGCTTCTTACCTATCAATCTGGTTACCTCTCCGTTCAGTGTGGAGACCAAGGCGGGCAGTCTGGCCACCCACTCGGTCGATCGCGAATGAGGGTCTACAAGTTCTTTAGCGTATTGGTGTCCGAACAGTCTCTCAGCCAGGTTCGATTGAAGCGTTCCACGATCCCCTGGTCCCGGTGGATGTTGACGCGGCCGCGTCTGATAGAAACTTTATGCTTAGACAATAGATGAGAGACCGCGCCCATGAACTCGCGGCCGGGATCGACCTGGAGAAGATTCGGCCATTTGAGAGGACTCCTCTTATATATTCGGGAAAGAGCCTCGGCCACTTCCTTAGACTCTTTAGTGGCCAACGGCTCAGCCCCCTTATAACGACTCGCTACGTCAACGATTGTCAGTGCGTACTTGTACGTTTTGCGACCGACGCGATCGTGAGGTAGAAACAGGAGATCCGCTTGGTGAACTTGGTTCGGCACCGGCACGTCGAATTTCGGGCGCGGAATATTGTGAGGCGCGGGTAAATAGATCTGCCAGATGGCCTGCTTCTTGAGCCATTCCTTGACAGCGTTTTCTGAAACCTTGGTCGCCGCCGCGAGGTTCTTGATGGCCGCGAGTCCCTTCCAGTAGCCGCGTGGGCTATAGTATGTATTCGACAGCTTGCGCGTTAGTTTGGTATCAAGTTTGCGCGTGTTCATCGTATGCGAAGTATTCTAATATATCGGACAATCTCCAACATGCCCTCGCCAGTTCGTCCGGTAACTGCGTCGTTAATAATAAACCTTTGTTGGAAGTTTCGCTGCAGCCTCAATCGCGTTTGGGTTGGAACAGGAGAGGGGAATCTAATTCATCCAATCTCGATTGGGAGTTGATGGAGGAATCTAACATCCGCTTTGCGAAAAGGGTGGCCTCTTTTTCGTCCTCGCGCCACGTCTCGAGACAATCTCAGGCCAGACGAATCATACTCTTTGCACCAGGTAAACGATGTTTTTGGGCAGTGTAGCCTACATCGATCATAGCGTCATAAAGTTCGTCAACTAACATCGTTCTATATATATATATTTATAAAAAAAAAATGTTTTAATTAATTAATTTAAAATCTCGATTGAATATAATAGCCGACGAGCCCAACCACACCCATTCATACGACGATGAACGCGATCTCGCGGTCCTTTTGGGCCTCTGACGGTACATAGAAATCTGAAAGTTGGGGCTCGGGATCCATTGGATCGAGACTTTTGTGCGGATATGCCAGCGCGTACTCGCGGTTGGCTTCTTCAACGTTCTGAAAAGTTTGCGCAGCGTGATTTTCGCGGCGAAGCACTTCATTGACCCAGTCCAGATGGGCGGTTCGTTTTTTCGACCACGCTTCCTTTGCGCTATTGAGTTGTTCTACAGCTAAATCATGACGCCTACGCTCCTCATCCACATTCGAGCTTTTCATTTTAGAGAATATAAAGTTGCTACCGCTGAACGCCAATGCGTTTACAAGCGCACCACCTACTATTACTGCGATTGAAGCCATTTATTTCCATATATTAACTGGTAGAATTCCAGCTTTAACTAGATAATCTCGGGTCCAAACTGCGGCCGCTACATCTAAGGTCGCGAGCCCTACGTCTCTCACAGTAAAGTCCAATTTGGGAGCGGTTCCTCCTAGGGCCATCTTTGATAGTCGAGCATACCCGATACTGAAACCCGATATCACCACGGCGTGATAAAGCGCATTCACTAACATTTTACCATCTTGTTCAGCCATTGTTATAATTATTGCATATAAAAGGGGTCGCGATCAATGTTTAAATGGGGCGCATCCAAATTCAACATTGTTGATGATTGGTGTTTCGTAACTTTCTTCTGAACACTGGCTGGTTGTTTTTTCGGGTATTTCCACACGCACAGGGCACCAACAACTGCCAGACTACCACCAACAAACCAACTCCAATTCGTGAATTGGGGTTCAGTCCAACTCCAACGGGAGTTGGTATTGGGTGACAAATTCAAAGAATTTGGGTGTGCTTCTAATTCGTGAATTTTGGGTGTTGTTCCACTCAACCCAATTGGGATTGAAGTTGAACCCGATTGCTCTGTCTTCAGATGTTTTGCTGTCTCCGTCCCCGATTGCAACGACGGTTTAGCCTCTCGAAGCTCGGCGAGTATTTTATCTTGTTTAACTTTTCGGGTGGCAGCCGCCGCCCGCCCAGCTGCCTGTCTTTTGGGATTTTTTATATGCGGTATGTCATCCAGTGGCGGAGTAACAATCTGGTTCGATTGTGTTGGAGCAATCTGGTTCAACTCCGTCACTCTCGTGGGTGTGTCTTGTGTCATCATTTTCAGGGCTTATAGTTCGTGGGCATATATGTCCAAATTGACAGTGTTTACCCGTGGTCAACGCGGTTGTCAGCGGAGCTAAGTACATTCCAAACTTGTGATAAATTGAGCAGCATGCCGTTCTAAGAGTGTGTCCTATAAAAGGGTCAGTCTCTAGATCGTGAATCAACCCTTCGGTGTTTGGTATAGGGAGAAGTCTACTAACGGCGGTTAGCGTACAAATAATAGCCGCCGATCCAAGAGTTTTTGTCATCTCTGCTCCCAATTTGGATTCGTATCGCGCATACATTTTATCGATCTCCGCATCTGACATCTTATCCACCTGACAAACTGAGAGACGCCTACCTAGATAATGCTCCGATTGTCCCCCAGCAACCAGCGCAGCTAGACGCTCGCGTCGCGCCGCATTTTCATTCGGAGTCGTTGCACTCAACCCAATACCAACTGCCGTTGGAGTTGGAGTTGATCCCGATTGCTCTGTCGGAGTTGATGTTTCATTATCTTTCAGAATGTTGGCAGTCGGAGTTGAGGTTTCTTCCATTAGCTGATCGAGAAGTTCGTCGCAGTTCATTTTTTTTTCAAAATTAGTAATTTAACTAATTCTAACAAGTCTCATCACTTTAAACATATTGCCGAGCGCACCACCCGATACTTATGATCACCATTATGCTCGCAACAAAGCTCGCAGCGGAGCAGAAAATTGTTAACATTGTTAACCATTTGTTCAGTATTGTTCAGCAATTGCTAAGCATTGTTCAGCAATTGCTAAGCATTGTTAAGCGTTGCAATAGCTTATACTTTGTAATTTTTTCTTTTTTAAAATTATTAATTAATTGATAACTTTATAACAAGCAGTTGGTTGATCAGTCTTTAGCAGAAGCTTGGCGTGCTTAGTTTCGGAAAGCGTCTGTCGAACCTGCAGGCGCTCCTCGCGCGTTGGGATAACGTCATTCTCTCGAAGACAGTCATCGAATGAGTCTCGGTCCTTGCAGTGAAAGAGGGCGACCCATTTCGTTTGCTCGCGCAGATCCTTGAGGACGGCGTTGTACTTTTGAGTGGATATCCATACGCTTTGCCTCGCATGGCGGCCAGAAAATGCGAGCTCGGAGAGCATGTCCTTCTTTTTGGTCATCGCCGCCTTGGCCGAGCAATCGTCAATCACATATAGGGTGGGCTCACCCTGGAATCTTTGGTATAAACCACGCAACCAATCGTGAAGCCTATCACCCGGGTCAATAACGTATACCTCAGGATCGGACCATATCCAAGGGCGCCGCTGATAAGTATCGTTGTGCCGCACAGTGGGACACAGGATCACAATATGACGAAAGGCATCGCGGTAGGAGCCCTCGAGCAAGTCTAGGATGAAAACCGTTTTTCCACATCCTGTCTGCCCACATATTATGGCAGAGTGAGCATCTCCAATCGTGAATTGGTATTGATTGTTAATTTTCTTAATTTTTTCAAAATTATTAATTAATAAAACGTTAGATGATTTTTTTATTAAATCAGTAGAGTGCTGAGACGTATCGGCCATCTTCGATGTTGAGTTGTGCGTCTGTAATTATATATAAGTACACGTTCAATGGCCCGGCTCCGTCCGCCTCTTTGGTTATCTGGATCGTCACACCCTCGCTAGCGTTCTCAACTTGGCGTCCGCTGCCGTGTATTTGGTCATCGTCGCTGGCTCGCATGTCTAGCCATAACGCGTATTTGGTATTCAGGAACTCTGCGAGGGAGACGGCCGAGAGATGTAGGTCTTTGGCAACTGCTGCAACCTCCGGAGAGCGCTTAGAGCCGGCAGCAAACTGCTTTCTTACTTCGTCCCACTGCTGGTGCGCGCGAAGACCCGCGCTGTAGAGTTGATTGGGGACTCCCTCGATCGTCACCTCTACCTTCGTGATTTTGGGGTTATAGAATCTGTCGGTTTTTCTAACACCGAGCGCTACCCGAGCCTCCTCGAACAGCATCAGTATACCTTTCATCGAGCGGGCGGGTACGTTGACGTTAATATTCCACAATGTGTCGCCTTTGTCTTTCGTCATCTTACGATGGCGAAGAACTCGGTCGTAAAGTATGGCAACGCGCCCGCGTACTGGGTTCTGATCAATCGCGCGAGTTCGGGCATCGTGACCATGTCGTACTCCAGCGAAACATTATCGATCGTATACGTCGATAACATGTCGCTGGCTATGATAACTCGGCCGTAGTCGTTGAACGTTAGTTCGTATTCGAGGCGGTCAGCCAAAGCGCTCTGATAGTAGGGCATGTGACTCTCCAGCAACTCAAAGTCGAGCGGGATGTAGAAGCGGTTGCCGTAAGCGCCCGCGACCGCGTTGTCACTAGCGTTGTTATCTACCTTGTTAGCAGCCCCCGATTCTAAGTTTGGTTACGTTCTTATTTTTGCTGGTGTCAATACCTTGATAGACAGCGTTTTCACGCTCGTGTGACGTCTTCCACAGGTCCTGATAGCAATGGTAGACGTCGCTGTCGTCGATCGACATCACCTCATTACCAGAAATCTTTATCATGGTCTTCTTGACGATGGCGCGACCCAGGTTCTGAACGACGGTTCGGTCCGCGTCCGTCGACGTTAGCGAAATAGTGAAAGCGAGGCGAACAGTACCCGGCACAATGACGTCGTTAGCTCCGAGGTTGGGGAAGCGGACTAAGAGCTGCTGGTTCTGGTCGATCGTCGATGGGTTTTTCGTAATAACGACACTCTGTCTCACGCCTTTTGCCCCGAGGGGCTCACGCAGTCTGCGGTATGGATTGAGTTTGCGACCGTATTGACTCGAAGACATAATTAATTTTATTGAAACTATTAAACCCGTATGGTTTTGTCTTTAATACATAATTAATTTTAAGAAAATTATAAATATGGCTGATTACGATGTTGAAATGGATGAAATCGGCAGAGACGATTACCTCGATGGTGATGATGATAATTTCGAGGATTCCCTCGAGACACCCACCATAGAGACTCCAGTTCCAATCCAATCACAATTGGGTGGCGCTACCACTAGTCAAAGTCAGGAATTACTTGAGGGAGCTGTAAACGACTACTACAACAATTTGGCAGCAGAAAAAGGTCTGGTCCCCTCTGTCGGTCGCGACTACTCCAAGTTCAAATTTGATATGAACGGTAGATTGCGACTAAGAGCAGCACTAAATCTCCCATTAGTCAACACGAGGACCGGAAAACCCCTATCGCTAAACACCATTGCAGGAAACCGGGGCGGTGGCGAAATCATAAAGAACGAACTAGGCTTCACGGATTGGAAGAGGGGTAAAACAATTGTGCCGGCCCGCGCTGTAGAGGCCCTACAGTCTACCGACGAAACTATAGCGAAGACGGCCACCGCGATAGAAACGGTCGAGCTCAGCGAGGTCCCTCAAATAGCCACCGACGTTATTAACACGATGGAGACCACGTTCAGCGTCCAATCGCAATTGGGGGAAATACTCAACGATGACCCACCGTTACCTCTTCGAGAACTCCGTGGACTCGATAAGGCTCTACAAACGGTCCGGGGCGAACTGGTCCTTAATCTCTCCAAACTCACGGCGCTGGATGAACATATCGCGCTAGAAGAAAGAAAACTGGAGGAAGCCGGTGACGATAGAGAATCTACCGAGCGGACCGCCGAACGACTGCGGTCTTTGCGGGATGAAAGAGAAGCTCGCTTGGAGGCCGCCTCGGCTAACCGTGAGGCTCTCCGCACACAAATAAGTCGGATCCGTTAATCAATCTCGAGGGTCCTGCACGAGGAGACGACACTCGGTGAGCGTCTTCGCACTCTGTTCAGAGAGCAGGGCGTCACGATAGCAAGCATCCTCGTTGCTATCGGCATGACTATATCGACCATAGTTCTACTAGCTTTCACTGGTGGTGCTGCGCCACCACCCGCTCCAGCACCAGCACCCGCTCCATCCGGTGGAGCCAAGGAGTGGGTAAAAAAACAACTAAAAGCCCTCGCCAGGCTCCTGGCTAAATTAGCCGAAAAGGCGGCTGCCGCACTACCTGGACTGATCGGAAGTATCGTTTCTTACTTGCTATCTATATTATCAAAAACGGTCGGATGGCTCGCCAATAATAATTGGGCTTTAATCGTGACAATCGCCGGTCTCCTATTATTCTCTGTCAGAGAGTTCCTACAACCAAAGCGTAAATAATCCGATCGCCACGAGGGCGATGACGAGCCCTAATTTCTCCTCCTCGTGTGTTGTGCTTCCAATTTCACCCAATTTGTAATTGATTGGTGTTTCTCCAATCGCGATTGGTCTGTTGATGGATCTCGATGGTTCATCCAATTTACGAATTGGGGGTACTGGGTTCGATTTACGAATTGGTGGAGGTGTATCCATTTTGTGTTTTATGAAATCGGTTCCACTGTTGAACCCGATCATGTTGGGGGTGCGCTTGATGATATCCGTGTTCACGTTACCGTTGTGGCCTATTTTTTGATTGGCGGTGGCGATTACGATCTGATTATTGTAACCGTCAACCGGGTCGTCTCGTAGTATCATATTGCTCGGCGCCATATAAAGACCTATTCCAAATACATAGTCTACTGGGGTGCTGGCATTCTGCAAAACGTCTTGATAATTCTGAATCGCCTTCTCCAGGTCCACCCTAGCTAAGATGGCGTCCTCTACAAGTGCCAAGAATTGTTTTTGTGTATCAAACGCTGTTCCCATGCCCAGTATAGAACTGCGAGTTTGCTTCTGTGCGCCGAGGATGGCCCAGACGTACGTGCGAATGGAGTCGTTGACGCGAGTAACCCCGGCCTGCGTGAACCCTATACCCTTATCTAACATAAATGTACCCCACGCGTCCTGAACCTCAGCAGCCTGCTGTATGTAATCGACGTGAGCCCGTTTCGGAGGTAACATTTTACAAGAAAACACGCCACAGTGCCGACCTCCAGACACTTCCGGCCCGAATGTCATCGTCGCGGGGTCAAAATTCCCGGCGTTCCGACTGACGATGTGGTCACCGGAGTGATCGTGTCTAAAATCAGTCTGCGTCCAATTCCGGACTGGCCCCGAATGAGAACGCCCCCGAGGCCGGTGCTGGTAGGAAATGCTTTCTGTCTCCAGTCCGCGTCTTTGAAACGTTAAATTCGTTACACAGTCTTTCAAACGCCATATGGTCGTATGCGTTGGAAATTGGATCCCAGGCGTCGTCTTGAGGTAGTGAAATACCTAGTTCTTTGAGAATCCTCCTAATAGTATAATACACGTGAAAGTTGTAGACACTTCGGAGCATGACATTCTTGGATGTCAGATGGTCTTTATATGAAACTCCACACCCGGCTGTTGCGCACCATACAGCGAAATTTATTTGGTTCTGCCAAAACTGCATCGGTGTTGCTTTCCACCCGTTTACCACCTCCATTGTAGTAATCTTGGGCAGCCTATATTGTTCAAAGATATTAGGGAAATTGGTGGCAAAGCCGCTGTCCGGTCTAACCGTTACGGTTGGGTGTACAAGGGGGTTAACAACGTCTTTTTGTGTGTATTTACCTCCGACCGCGTACTTTACATTAGAGTTAAAGCTAAATGCTTTGGTATCCATTGAAAGATATTATTATGTTTGCTACTATAACTAATGTTCAAAAAGGGAGTTGTGAACTTCAAAAATTAATAGACAACTGCTGCGGAGTAAAACGGCGGGTAGGCCTTAGATCAATCACCTTCACGGTTGGATGGCAGAATGTGGGGAATAGCGAAGGGTTTTACTATGTGAAGGATGGACAACAATTAGGTGTAAAGCTGCCTCACGGACTGTGGGGAATAAGACAAAGCTCAAAGATTTTGTCAACTCAGAGCTTGACGGTATAATCAACCTCACAGTATCGAAGGCTACCGGGCTCGCAACAATGACCATCAGCACTGATAATGAGGTAGTGGTCTCCCCGGGGTTGGGTATTCAACTCGGTTTTAGAGAGACATACTCCTCAAACAAAGGAGTGTTTACCACGGGTGAGTACGTCGGTGATAATCCGGTGGACTTCACCTTCACGAAAACTCTCAGGGTGCACCTGGATCGGGTGAACACATCGTACAACACGGTAGACGGATCCCCCAGCACATTACTGAAAACTGTGCCCGCCAGCGACTGTTTCTATGGCGAGACTGTGACCTTAGACTTCCCACACCCCGAGATGAAAGTTTTGGAATCGGGACACATCCACGAATTTACGGTCTCTATTCTCGATGATCAAGCGAGAAAGTTGAATAACTATTACCCGATTTCGGTAGTTCTCGAAATTTCCAATTGAGTATAGGTGCCCAATATTATAATTAAAAAATTAAGAATGAGTATATACGGACCAGGTAGTTCTTCCGATTGGGTGACAAATTCAAAGAATTTGGAACCGGCAGAAGGGGATTCATCCCGACAGAGGGCGACTTTTTAACTACCCAAAAAACAAAGGCCTTGATCAATAGAACTATATCGAGGGCCACGGACGAGATTCATAAGAGTCTACTATCACAACTTAGAGAATATGCCCTGGTTGTGAATACACAAAGTCGTGAAGAAACGCATACGGAACTAAACGAACTAGGTAAGAAAATAACCGAATTTCGAAAGGAGGCTCGGTTGGGTATTGAGAACGTCCGAGAAGACCACCAGGCAGACCTTACGGAGGCTTATGGTGCGTTGCGCTTAGAGGACTCTCTCACCAGAGAAGCGACACTTACTGAATTAGACGGGAAAATAATCGATTTTCGAAAGGAGACCCGAACGAATATTGAGAAAGATCAGGCGGCTTATAAGGTGTTGCGCTCAGAGGACTCTCTCATCAGAGAAACGGAACTAAACGAACTAGGTAAAAAAATAACCAAATTTCGAAAAGAGAGCAGGTCGGATATTGATAAAGTCCGGGCAGACCGCCAGGCGGCCCTTACGTTGCGCTTAGAGGACTCTCTCATTAGAGATGCGGCATTTACCGAACTAGGTAAAAAAATAACCAAATTTCAAAAAGAGGCCACGTCGGGTATTGAGAAAGCACGAGAAGACCACCAGGCGGACCTTACGAAGGCTTATGAGGTGTTGCGCTCAGAGGACTCTCTCATCAGAGAAGCGGCACTTACTGAACTAGATAAAAAAATAACCAAATTTCGAAAAGAGACCCGGTCGGGTATTGATAAAGTCCGAGAAGACCACCAGTCGAACCTTGCGGATGCCCTTGCGGAGGCTTATGATGCGTTGCGCTTAGAGGACTCTCTCAGCAAAGAAGCTACACTTACTGAACTAGACGGGAAAATAGCCGAATTTCTGAAAGAGACCAGGTCGGGGGTTGAGGGGGTCCGAGAAGACCATAAGGATGCCATTGCGGAGGCTTACGGGGCGTTACGCTCAGAGGACTCTCTCAACAGAGAAGCGGCACTTACTGACATATACGAACAAATAACCGAATTTCGAAAGGACGCTCGGTTGTGGGTTGAGAAAGCAAGAGAAGACAACCAGGCGGCCCTTGCGAAGGCTTATGAGGTGTTGCGCTCAGAGGACACTCTCAACAGAGAAGCGGCGGTTGCCGAAGTAGACGGGAAAATAACTGAATTTCAAAAAGATCCCCGGTCGGGTGTTGAAAAAGCCCTAGAAGGCCACCAGGCGACCATTACGGGGGCTTATGATGCGTTGCGCTTAGAGGACTCTCTCAGCAGAGAAGCGGCACTTACCGAACTAGATGGAAAAATAACCGAAGTTTCCGATAAACTGAAACATGATCGTATAGCCGCGACCAAAGCTCTTGAGGAGGCCTCTTATGAGATTCGTACTGAGGCATATAACGCAAACAGGGCGCTTGCCGGAATAGTGAAAACAATGAAAACACCAAAACGTGTCATAACAGTTTGGGCTGAGAAGCGGGGCCCATTGGTTGAGGGGCACTATGAATATTCGTTCGGTGCCAAAGCGAGTAATAAATATGGGGGATACACTATGACAGCTGCAGGTGAAGTTATCCAAATGGCGGTCTGCTCGGTTAATGCTAATGGTAAACCTGTGGGCGCGGTCGCGATAAATATTGTAGTAGATGGGGAAGAACGGGGGGTTGGAGTCACTAAAATCTCTGGAGATAGTTCGACGATTGTTTCGTTCGCCGGTAATGATCGAATTAGACTTTCCCAAAGCAGTGTTATTAACTTTGTTACGAAAATCGGTGACTCAGAGAGTTCTTCCACTATTGTCTCATTGTTAATTGAACTTATTGTGTAAATACTAATATATTGAAATAAATTTATGAACGAATCACTATATTCAACTCTCAATACCACTCCACCAACACTGTATCCAACTCTCAATACCATTCCACCAACACTATATCCAATTAACGAAAGAAGTTCAGATTTTAGGTTGAATAATATCGTCGCTATGCAGGATATTTTAGTTAGAGAATGTGCAAATAGAAAAAGACACGCTAAAAAATATAAGCGCGCAGCAAACATAGCTGAAGCATCTAGTACGGTTCTGGCAAGTGTTTCTGTGTTGTGTGGGGCGGGGACTGCTGCAACGCTATCTACAATTGTAATGGTTCCACTTGCAGGGGTTTTGAGTGGAATTACCGTTTTATCTGGAATACCTTTGTATGGTAATTAGGGCGGCGGGTGGAAAACTCGAGAAAAAAAGTAGAAAACATGATAGAATATCCGTTCTCGCTAGGTCTAAGAAAAATAGCATCGACGTTATGGTGTCCAAAGCGTTGGCCGATAAGAAAATATCAAATTTAGAGTTTGAATCCGTGGTGGAAGAAAGTGGGGAGATATGAAGAATTAAAAAATGATATAATGGATCAAGGCGCGCGCCACCATGCCCAAAATTGAGTGTACTGATTGGGATAAATTTAGGGTAAAACTTGGAAATAAAGTCGGAGGAAATGTTACAGCACCATTGTGATATATAAATAATTTTTTAAAAAATAATAATTTTCCTATTTTTTCAAAATTAATTATATTGGTGCAGTAAACAATTTATAATTAATTTTAGGAAAATTATTAACAATTAAAAAAAAAAAATTTATTAGGTCTCACCGAGGCTCGAACCCGCGCCAGCAAAACCCTTCTGGGCCCATCCCACTAAGCCTTCGCTTTAAATCTCTTCTCTTCTCGTTTTTTTTGGCTTAGTGGGATGTGTCACGCTCACATCTCCTCCACCCCATCATTGGACCAATACCGCGGACCCCTCTTCTTCATTACCTCCATCCGCTATAATGTGTAGAGCGGCCAGAGTGAAGTACATGTGGCGAAACCTATCTCACTGTTGAGATATTAGTGCCGGCGTCCCGACAATATACTGTGTTTATTTCTCGTATATAAACCTAACTTTGTTGGTGAAAATATTATATAATAATTAAAATTAAAATTAATTAATTAGTTCTGTTCAATAATATTTTTTTCAATATCTTTATAAGCGATATCGTAGAAATGTATATTCGTAAATAAATCGTTGGGTTTTAACAATTTTATATAATACACCTTAGTTTCATATCCGATACGCATTATCCGTCTTAATGTTTGTATTTGCCTCTTGTATAGTTGACATAATTGCCGGTATAATATTGTAAATGCAACGTTTTTATCGGAGCGTAATAAATTACGCTGGTATTTCATGTATTCGATATCGCCTAGTGTTGTCATTTTATAGAATTTATATATAGGACTATAACCCCCGTATTCTTCATAAATTTCTTCAACACAGTTATTAAAAACTTTCAATTCCAATTGTATTGTATTATCCATTTTCTCTAATAGTTGTGTTTTTTCTGTTCAATAATTTCCAATTTCTTCTAATAATTTTCCAATTTCTTCGTTAAAAGTGATATCGTAGAAACGCATATCCGTCAACGAATCTTTGATTTTAAACTGTTTTATAAAAATTAGTTTGATAATATTTCGGTAGTGTTTCTCCGATCCAATTGATCCTGTTTAGTCGCTTCATTACACAAATTTGATCCTTATACCGGCGACATAATTGCCGGTTTAATATTGTAAATGCAACGTTTTTATCGCAGCGTAATAAATTACGCTGATATTTCATGTATTCGATACAACATAGTATTGTCATTTTACCGTTATTAATACTGTAGAAACAGCGTAAAATTCTCCATAAAAGTCATTACAAAATTCCAATTCGTTGTGTATTTTATCCATTTTGTTATAATATTTTATTATAACCTATGGGATTTATATGTTCAATTGGACGTGAAAAATACATGATGTATTTATGACAACGAGACAAAAATAAATCCTTTTTAAGACTATCGTTTTATCTGTTCAATTGGACGTGAAAACAACATGATGTATTTATGACACCAATTTTGGATTTTTCGGGGTGGTGGGAGACAATTTCCTCGTTAACCAATTTTTGATTTTTAGGGGGTGGTGGGAGTAGTATATGGGAGTGGAAATGATGCCACCGTAGGTGGTATCATTTTGACTCCCTATATACTACTACTTCAGTTACCGGCACGGAGAAACATTATGGTCCGGCCGTTGCTGCCTGTTGGTACCGTTGCGGCGGTCTCCGCTTAACATGTTCAGGAGACGGTGCGACACTCGACGCGGGTGATCCTCGCTCGTCTTCCGATTGCCGTCGCATCGGAAGTGTGTATCTGGCGCTCTGAGGTTCGGGGTCATTGTTACCAAGGCCAGACTCATCGGATGAGTCACACAAACTTTCGGATCTCGGTAGAACGTCTACCTCTGCGCGTCTCTTAACGTGCTCATCTGGGCTACACAACGATGCCAATGGTAGTAGCATATGTCTGTGAAGCATCCTGGTCTTACACTGCTTTCCAGCTTCAGGATGTCGGCCAGCTAATGTTTTCCCTTGATACCGACTTACGCACCAGCACACGATCACCTGGCTCTAGAGCGACATGGCGTACACGCTTGTCATAGTACGTCTTGTGGCGTGCGGCGCTTTTCTTTGCCTCCTTTTTCGCAGTTTCGTATGCTGCACAGAGTCGCCACCTCAGCTTCTCTGCGTAGTCCGAGCGTGAACTCGTCGAGTTTCTTTCTGCTTGAAGGGACTCCCAGGAAAGCATCTACGGATAATCGTGGATGACGCCCAAACATTATATAAAACGGCGAGTATCCGATGCTGTCGAGTTCCGCCGCATTGTACGATTGCGTCAGGGTGGGCACGTGGGCTTTCCAGTTGGATTTCTTGTCTTCATTGAGAGTCCCCAACATATTCAACAAGAGTCCTGTTAAAACGCTCCACCATTCCGTTGCCCATGGGATGGTATGGTGTTGTTCTTGATTTCTTCATACCCGTGATTTCACAAAGGTTCTTTATGATTTTAGATTCAAAGTTTGCACCTTTATCGCTGTGAAGAACCTTTGGGAAACCGTAGTGCACGAAGAAATTTTCGAACAACACACGAGCTGTGGTCTTAGCTGTCTGATTGCGCGTGGGGATCGCCTGGGCGTGTCGACTGAAGTGGTCGGTGATCACTAGAATGTTCTCAAACCCTCCTTTCGATGCTTCCAGGGATAAGTAGTCAATGCAGACCAACTCCATGGGAACGGATGATGAAATCCTAACAAGTTCTGCTGCTTTTGTTGGGGCTCTTTTACGTCGTATGCATCGTCCACAGTACTTGACGTAGTCTTGAACGTCTTTGTCCATGCCTGGCCAATACACACGGTGCCTCATAACATATATAGTTCTGTCTCGGCCCTGGTGTCCTAAGTCATCATGGTAGGACTTGAACACTAACTATCGGAGTGAGGGCAGAATCACCATCTGAAGGCACTCCTGTCCATCGACATAACTCTTTCGCAACAAGACACCCTCTTGCACCAATAGCGTATCCCAGGATTTCAAGAATCGCGTATCAACACTATTTTCCACGACGTGCTGAGCACTAGGTCTGTGGCCCTGGTTGATGCAGTCGATCGATCACATACGAGACCTCCTGGTCCGCATTGTGTGCGTGTGTCAAGTCATGCATAGAAAGAGCTGTCCCTTGAAGTATGGCGTCGGGAATCACTTCCACCGAAGACGGGTCTGGAATACCGATGCTGTCCACAAGAGGCAGTTCTTCGCAACGGGCTGTAGCTGTGCCTGAAATGGCTTTCATGATGTCTGGAAATTGGTTCAGTTCAGGCTCTGCTCCGTTGTTTTGCCGCGATAGGGCGTCTGCATCTGTGTTGGACTTTAGACTCCTGTATGAGATCTTGAAGTTGTAGTTGGATAAGTCCGCCACCCACCGCTGGCCTGTGGCATCTAACTTGGCTGTCGTCAGCATATATGTGAGGGGGTTGTTGTCGGTGACAGCTTCAAATTCAGATCCATGCAGGTAGTCATGAAACATTTCGCAAACCGCCCACTTCAGAGCAAGGAATTATAGCTTGTGTGCTGGATATCTCCGTTCAGCTGGCTTTAAACTCCTACTGGCATAAGCCACCACCCGATCTACTCCATCCTGGCATTGGTAAAGGACAGCACCAAGTCCTGATCCAGAAACATCCGTATGCAACTTGAAGGCAATATTGTAGTCCGCGTATCCTAACACCGGCGGTTGGGTAAGTTTCTCTTTCGAGGTGTCAAATGCTTGCTGTTGTGCTGTCTCCCAAATGAATGGAGTCGA
Organism: Conchocele bisecta; assembly: GCA_029237695.1. Classification (NCBI taxonomy): domain Eukaryota; kingdom Metazoa; phylum Mollusca; class Bivalvia; order Lucinida; family Thyasiridae; genus Conchocele; species Conchocele bisecta. Next base: position 96,955,697 of record CM055272.1, on the reverse strand, counting down.
CGGTTTCTCTCTTTCCTTGCTTGGTCTTGCCGCTTGTGGAATTCCCGACGAGAAGATCATTCAATGGACGCGCGATCTGAGTTAAGTTCTTTACGAAGCGCCGTTAGTATCCGGTAAAGCCTGCAAACTGTCGAACGTCCTTAACGTTCCTGTCGAACGTCCTTAACGTTCGTAGGTTCAATCTATGATGATACCGCCTTCGTCTTGTCTGTGTCCGTTTTGATCCCTTCTTCGGAAACAATGTGGCCGAGGTAGGTGACTTCCGTCTTGAAAAATTCACACTTCGCTGTTTTCAATTTCAAGTTGTTATCATGAAGTTTCTGAAAAACCGCCTCCAGTCTCTCCAGCTGTTCTTAAAAGTTTGAAAAGACAATAATATCATGTAAATATATCAGACAGTCTCTGAGATTCATGTCTCCCATGCACTTCTCCATCAAACGTTGAAAAGTAGCTGGTGCATTGCAGAGCCCAATGGGCATGCGGTTAAATTCGTAAAACCCCATAGTACCAACTTGAAACGCCGTCTTGTGTTTATCCTTCTCGTTGACTTCCACTTGTCAATATCCACTCCGAAGGTCAAGCTTGGACAAATATTTGGCTCCGGCTAGCAGATGAAGTGTATCTTCGACCCTAGGAATGGCGTAGGCATCTTTGATTTTCCGGTTGTTCAGCCGTCTAAAGTCCATGTAAAAGCGAATGCTTCCATCTTTCTTCCGAACCAGAACGACATTGGAAGAGTATGGGCTGTCACTAGGTCGGATAGCTTCAGATTTCAGCATTTCCTGCAGGTGCTCTCGTACCTCGCTAATCAGGCCTGGTGGTATCCGCCTATGCGCATCTTTAAATGGCTTGTCGTTGTCCAAATTTATCTGATGTTCTACCAGCTTGGTGTGTCCGATATCAGTGGTGTCCTTCGAAAACACAGTATCCCATTTCTGACATAATTTGTACACCCTCTGTTTTTGGTCCGGCGTCAGATCTGTGTCATCGAGGTCCACTCATGAGATGGTATATATTGGTTCATCTGATACAACCTTGGTCTGGACGGTAGCTGTTGTCTTAGGCGTATCAGGATGTTGTAGCACCTGAGCCGATACGTTGAAAATTCGTACTGGAATCCATTGACTACGTCCAGGCTTCTGTAGATCAAACACTCTCGGATACACGCCTATCCGACTTGTAGCGTGTTCCGATGGTTCTGTTACAGCTGATTCGACAGTGTGGCTCTTCCTAGCCAGACCAGAAATGGTTATCGTCTCAAATGGCTTCAGCGAGATCGTCCTAGCCTGATGACGTTGGTGCCAATCACCACTGGAACCGACAATCCATAGTGTGTGGTAGGTACCGCCAATACCGGGACATACATTTCAGTTTCCAAAAACGAAGTTCTTATGGAAGCTTCAATGTAGCCCATGTATGGTAAACTGTTTCCGTCAGGCCCCTGCAACTGTAGATTGAAATTGTCTAGAGAATGCAGGCGTGGTAAAGGCTCCAGTGATATGTAGTAGTTCTCCGATACAGTGGTAACCATCGCCCCACTGTCAATCAGCGCCGCTGTTTCCTGTCCACAGAACATAATATCAGATTCATTTGCTTTGCCAACTAGTCTGGAGAACAGGGATTCTTTACTAGGGCGCTGACTCTTCAGGTTCCCCATCTGCCCTTCAATTGGAACCGCTCTTAGTTTAAATGTTTCTTATCTGTCTCTTGGGTTGTCTTTGTTTTCGAATTTCTTCGTGGCTTGTTTATCTCTTGAAATTGTTTTTGTCGGGCCTGCTTTAGCAGAGGCGCGACTATAGTTGGCGCTTTTTCCGTCGTCGTCGTCGTCCGTGTCGTCGTCGTCGTCCGCGTCGTTGTCGTCCGCGTCGTTGTCCGCGTCGTCGTCGTCGTCGTCATCGTACGCGTCGTCCGTTTTTTTTGTAAGGCAAATGAGTTTAAAGTTATTGTTTTTTCACAATATCTCTGTAACACCCCTTGCCAGACTTTCATAATATTTCACATCAATGTTTGTCTAGGGATAATGCTTCATTAAGCACACACCCCACATCCAAATTCTCAAGGTCAAGGTCATTTATTTTCTTTTAATATGCACTGGTTTTGTAACAGAAATGCGTTAAAGTTATTGTGTTTTCTAAATATCTCTTTAACCCCTTGTCAGACTTTGATAATATTTCACATCAATCTTTGTCTAGGGATGATGCTTCATTACGCACACTTCCACATCAAAATTATGAAGGTCAGTGTCATTTATTTACTTTTAATGTTCACCGGTTTTGTAACAGAAATGCGTTAAAGTTATTGTTTTTTCACAATATCTCTTTAACCCCTTGCCAGACTTTGATAATATTTCACATCAATGTTTGTCTAGGGATGATTCTTCATTACGCATACCCCCACATCCAAATTATCAAGGTCAATGTCATTTATTTACTTGTAATGTTCACGGTCAAATGCCTCGGCAGGCGCGATACCGCTTCCGTGGTGGAAATCTTGTTCTAGTGAACTGATTCTCTTCATCAGCAGGTCGAACTTAGTATCATCAGTTTCGTGTTGCACCTTCATTGGACAGCTCTTCGCTAGGCCTGTGCTCATCTTTAGTTCGTGCTCCTCTTCTCTTACTCCTCTCATCAGTAATTCAAAACTTGTAGTTGTTTCATAGCGAACCCTAGTGGCATTTCTCAATGTCTCACTCCGTAGAGTTAGACCCTTGTAATTGAGGTATAAAATGCATTCTTCAACCCTTTACAGTTATCATAGTGGGTGGGGTACTTGTTCGAAGTTAGTGTAATTACAGAGTTTATCAGAAATTCATGAACTGTCACCTCCCCTTATGTTATCCATAATCATCAACATAGTTAATACTTGTTAGCCACGCCGATCGCAACATCTCTGAGCCACCAGTTAATGATTAATAACCGTTTTATTGACATAAATTTCACATGTCAAAATTTTGGATTTTCTGGGCAGCCTCGTTCTGAAGTTGAAAGTTCGTTTCCGGTTAACCCCCGATTCTGCCAGAACGCTATTAATTTTGACAGCTGTCGCTCGACTTCAAAAGATTATAATTACACTTTCTGTGCTCAGATATGTTTTGCCAAGGGTAATTTCCTTCATTAATGTCTTTTCCATATAATTCATGTGAAAACAGAACTAGGGTTATTGAATTTAGTAATTTTTACGCCACATTTAGCAGAATTCTGCAGAATCCCGTTTCGGACTCCCGCAGTGGAAATCCTAAATCTGCAGTTTTCTGCAGTTTTATCCCGTATTCCGCTAGCTTCTGCCCGGCAGAATACGGGGTATAAAAGAAAGCGCGTGAATGGACTACGGCAGAATAGACTTTGAAATTAACTGGGAACACTCGTATTATAATTTAGACTCTGGCAGAGAAATTTAAGCTTTTAACCATTTATCATTCAAGTAATAAGAAATTCTAAGGTATTGATACACCATTGTTTTAGGTGTCCTCCCATTAAAAGTAATTATTAGTATTTGTACAAGGAACTAGCATATTTATCATATTTTAGTCATTAATTTCTTCATTCGTGTAATAAATTGTAGAAATGTAACTGTTTTACTAATTTTAGCCCATTACTGATTGATTCCTTTATTTTTAACCTTTCACTGATTCATCGCCACTTCCGCGCTACCACACAACCACACAGAGTCGTGACAGAGGTTTTGGTAGCAGCGGTGGGATATACTTCTAAATTTTATTGTTTTTACTCGCGTATCAGTGTTTTGTAAAATAACGGCTATAATTTATTTAAATTAAAGTTAAATTTAAGGTAATTTGCTATTATTTGAGCGGCTGAGACAAGAATCATAGATCTATAAAGTCTATTCTCATTTTCTTGAGCGGTCTGAAATAACTTATGTAAGACAAGGCTTATCAGAGATTTGCAAATAAGAAAAATGGAATCAGAAATGGTCCTGACAAGGCAACAAGCACAAAGAAATCATGGCTGAAAACGATAATGAAGTATCGAGTCTACCAATTGACATCGCGCACAGATATTCTGATAATTTAGATACGGAGGAAGCTGGAATGAGTAGGCCCAGAGACACAGCATCGTGGAGCATCGGAGACATCCCAAGATACAGAAACCAGATGGAAAATACTACACACAGCCAGGGACAAGCAATAAAGAATATGGAAGCCGAAATATCAAACATAGAAAATTCACTGAAATAAGTAACCGAGGAAATAAAAAATGCGATTTCGGCATTTAATATAGTAGCATCAAATCAAAATGGCAACAATCCAGGACAGTCACAGAATACGAGGATCAGACCACAAATAAACCGAAATAGGGTGGAGTCCAGTGACTAAAGTGAAACTGAGGACAATAACCAACATTTAAGGTCAATTTCTTCAACACATACACAATGTAGAAAAGGAAATAGTCAAAAATTACCAGCTTTTACAGGAAAAGAAGCATGGAACGTATGGTATAATCGGTTCGAGGATGTGGCTTATAGACAAAAATGGACAACGGATGAAAAGTTAGACGAATTACTACCACGATTACAAGGAACAGCAGGGGAATTTGTATATGGACAATTATCACAAACGACTAGATCAGATTACAAAGCACTTTGCAAGGAGCTCAACAATAGATTATGAATTGTAGAAACATCAAAAGCATCATGGATTCAGTTCACATATAGAAATCTACTGAATGGGGAAAATGTAGAAGAGTATTCCGCTGAATTAAAGAAACTTTACGACAAGGCACCGTCGGGAGAGATCAAGAAACCAGACGGGAAGATCTGTTATGCCGATTTTTGGATGGATTATTAGACGAAAAGGCTAGCTTTCATGTAGTGTTTATTAAGGATCCCCGCGATATTGATGAAGCAGTTTATCATACTGTATGTTTTAAAGAAACCAGACAGAGAACCAGAACATCTTAACAGCATAACGCGAGGTCAATAAATATACCGGTCAATTATGAAAGCGATAACGACACAGAGGATGGCATAATGGCTGCACCGGGGGGAAATAGGGATACAATAATTACAAGAGACGATCACAATTCCATGAAAAGTTCAAACCAGGAAACTGCAGACTTAGAAAAACTAAGAGAAATAGTTAGAACAGAGTTACAGACCATGACTACAAATAAAGCAAATAATAACATAGACAGGCAGTACGATACATTCAGACAAAACCAAAACATGTATAACAGCAGAAGACAATTCAATCATCAAGATACGCATCTGAAACCAAGATATAGTAATAATTACGCAACTGGGCCAATGCAGGCTGCCTCAATTGCGGAGAAATGACACATTTCCAACGGGACTGTCCGTATTTAAGGAACAACCAAACACAATACAACAAAACAAACACAGCTGAGAACAAACGACACGATAAAGAAAGGGCTGTATCTAAAGACCAGGAGACAGTCCACAGAAAACAAGGCCAGAATTCTACAAATTTGTCTACAACAACATTGCCTAATCCAATCAGAAGAGGTTACACACAGTCTGAAAGTGTTTATATTACAGGCTCAGTACAAGGTGTAAATACTGCTTTTGTACTTGATACAGGGGCAGAGAAAACTGTAGTATCAGAACGAATATTCAATCAAATAAAAAATGAAGACGAACAAAAATTGCAAAAAAAGGAAAATTATTACATGCTGGATGACAACGGGAGCAGTACTGTTTTGATTGAACCATCAGAAGGCTTCAAAGAGAAGTTTCCATTGGTAATGGCATCAAGTCTAGTGGATATGAATGGCAGTCCATCATGCAGTCAGAATTATGAATCCATTCCCCACCGACATTTCAATAAACCAGGACACAATAGTCCGAACAGCAGAATTAATTATAGAGAATTATGCGACACTTACGAATTGCGAAACTCATTCAGACATGGACAATCTCGACTCAGCGAGACGGCTACAATACATGCAAGACAGTAATGACATTATGAAGAATGGGCAAACTTACAACAACAACAAACATCTTCACACAAAACGAACACCAAGTAGCTCGACATATATTAGTCGCACAAAAATGTACGATGAAACATTGAACGAGCAAGTGCCTGAGCACCTGAGATCTTTATGTACACAGTCGACTGAGGGTAAAACTTCAGCCCAGAAACAACAAATAGTAGAGACACTGATAGAATATCAAAGATGTTTTCTCGAAAAATGAAACTGATTTGGGATCGACTCATTTAGCAGAACACGCCATCGACACTGGAGATGCAAAACCAGTTAAACAACCTTTCAGACGAATTCCAATAGCGTTTGCAGGCGACGAAACGAAAGCAATCGAGAGTAATCAGACCTTCAAATAGTCATTGGGCATCTCCTATTCTCCTAGTTAGAAAGAAAGATGGTACAGTGCGACCATGCGTAGACTATCGAGCCGTAAAATAAATTGACAAAAGTTGACGCCTTCCCAATACTGAAAGTAGACCAATGTATTGATGCCGTAGCGGGGGCAACTGTGTTCAGCACACTGGATCTTGCATCAGGCTATTTCCAAATACCAGTAAAGGGAAATGACAAAACAGCATTCTCAACAAAACATGGATTATTTGAATTTACATCAACCCCATTTGGTATGACAAATAGTGGAGCAACATTTCAAAGAGTAATGGAATTAGCACTCAAAGGTTTACAATGGCACATATGCATCATCTATAATGATGACATAATCGTATTCGGGTCAGATTTTGAGCAACACATCAACAGACTAAGATCAGTACTGGAACGCTTTCGACAAGCTAATCTCAAACTGAAACCGACAAAATGTGAGCTTCTAAAAGAAACGGTCACAGCTGCAGACATCAGACCAGACCCAAACAATGTAGCAACAATATTGGAATGGGAAATACCATCAAATGTCACAGAAGTAAGACTATTTGGGACTCTGCTCTTACTATAGGAAGCATGTTAGAAACTTCAGCGCAATAGCTAAGCAATTATTTGATCTGACTAAAAAGGACAGCCAGCTGAAATGGACGACAGAATGTCATGAGGCCTTCATCATACTCAAGCGAGCATTAACAAGCCCTGACATCATGGCACTTCCGCGCATTGAGGGAGAGTTTATCCTGGTTGTAGATGCATGCGATTTCGGAATTGGGGCAGTACTTAGTCGACTACAAGGGGAGGAAAAGGTTATTTCCTATGCAAGCCGGTCATTAAACAAAGCAGAACGAAACTTTTGTGTGACAGATAAAGAACTCTTTGCGATCCGCTACTTCGTTGAATATTTTCGACACTACCTCATGGGACAGGAGTTCAGAGTAAGGTCAGATCATCAGGCACTAAGATGGCTATTTAGCTTAAAATCACCAAATGGGAGGATAGCCAGATGGCTAGAAATATTGTTTGGCTACACATTTAGTATTGAATACAGGCCAGGAAACAAACACGGGATATACACGGATTTGATGAAAATGGGAGCACACTTCTATACAACACGTATATAAACATATTTGACATCTTCCTGATATCGACAACACTGGCAACGTGGATGAATGGTTACGAATAGAACCAATTAGGAGGATTATACACTGTTGGACAGTGGTACTTATGGGATTTAATACAATTATACACTGTGTGAAAGTGGTATGGATTGGAATAAAGATAATAATACACTGTGGGACAGTGGTATGGAATGGAATAAAAGAAATACACTGTTGGACTGCACTGTAGAGATGGGACAAAAAGAAAGTATACACTGTGGGACAGTGGTACCAAAGGGACAAAAAGAAAGTATACACTGTGGGACAGTGGTACTAAGTGAAATAATAGGAATATTATACTGTGGGACAGTATCAATTGTGAGGGACATTTGTATGTACTCAAAGAAGGCAAAGGACATATTGAACCAACATGTCGTGTGGTAACGACAATGTGAAGTACGGAGTTCTTAGAGAACTATATACCATGGTCAAGTGGGTATTGTTTAAAGGAATTGCAAGAAATGCAGAGGTCAGATCCAGATATTCAACGGGTCGTTGAATGTGTTGAATTGGGAAAACGTCCTGATGTAAAGGAAATGAACACAATAAGTCCTGCGGCGAGACATTATATTCAATGCTGGGATGCATTGAGATTAAAAAATGGAATACTGATGAGGAAATTTGAAAAGAAGGATGGATCGGGGACTTTTGAACAATTAATTACACCAAGATGCCTACAGAGGGATGTGCTTTATCAGATGCACAATAGTCTGCTGGCTGGACACTTGGGACGACAGAAAACAAGAGAAAAGGTACTACAACGATATTACTGGCATGGGGTCAGGGAAGACATATACATATGGATAGCACAGTGCGATAACTGTGGAGCAAACAAGCCGCATGTGAGTAACCCTCTGGCGCCGCTTGGAAGTACGACTGTAGGTGCACCACTGGATAGGTTGGCAACTGACATATTGGGACCACTCCCTACAACACCCAGAGGAAATAGATACATAATTGTCGTTACAGATGCATTCACAAAATGGATGGAAATCTTTCCAATACCAGACCAGACAGCAGAAACAACAGCAAGAACCATTCTAAACGAAGTAATAGCAAGATTTGGAACCCCAATTTCGATAGACAGTGACCAAGGAGCAAACTATGAAAGCAAAATATTTGCGGAATTATGCAATTTACTGGAAATACGGAAAACGCGGACATCGGTAAGGAACCCAAAATGTAACGGACAAACGGAGAGATTCAATAAGACACTAATTCGAATGATTAGGGCATACCTTACAAATGAAGAACGACTGGCACCTCAACTTAGGATGCCTTGCTGCTGCATATCGATCTACACCAAATGAAAGCACACCAATGACACCAAATCTACTGATGTTAGGCAAAGAAGTAAGACTACCAGCTGAAGTAGCACAACAACCACTGGAGAAAGTGTATCGTCGTATGGAGAATATGTACAACAATTGAAGTAAAATATGCAGAAAGCACACGACATTTGCCGACATTTGAAGGACAACGCAAAACGTCAGAAAGACATATACGATAATAAACAAACATTCAATCAATACACAAACGGAGATACAGTATGGTTCCTGAGATCACCACGCAAAAATGTCTGTCAGAAATTGCAAATGCCATATTCGGGTCCATTTCTGGTTAAAGAAAGAATTAGCAACCAAAACTACAAACTGCAATTCACAGAGTCCGGAGAAACAAAAGTTGTACACCATGACAAGTTAAAGCCTTATCTTCGGATAAGTCCAGCAAAGTGGATATTAGACCTGAAGAAAATTTGCAAGCAATAACAAGATCTATGATACCTATCGATCCGCATATATGAATCGCTAACATACCTGTTGCTTATGATCCCTAAAACTATATTTACAGAAGAACCATGATTCCCAACACAAGACCCATCCATTTGATAACACCACTGCCGTCGACATATATAAACAACCGGGGCAGGGTGTATAGATGTTTAAAATGCGAATCAAGACCATACGAGGGCGAGCGATCAAAAGTAATCACACACATCTACCGAAAACACACGGCATTCGACAAGGTTCCATTCTTTTGTAACATTTGCAAGTTCATCACAACCTCCAAATTAGAATTAGAACGACACATACAGCAGAACATATACCCAATGTACAAGGCCACAGTTGACATGATGATTAAAACAGGACAAGACGTCAGAGAAGAAGACAGCCTACTACAGAATCTCATACATTACATACCGACAGACCAAGACTACAACAGACTCCAAGGACGAATCAGCACATATATATCAACAGCGCCAAAGAACCACGACAGTACAACCTACACAACAAACAGACACAGAAACAAACAACATTCTACGTTCGATCTTACTCGGAACAAACATCATGCCATCAACACCATCACTTCAAACAGAAAATATATTACCGGCTTTACTCGACAACACACACAATGATTTTCATTCGACAACTTCAGACCACGCGACAGAACAGAACAAGATAGGCAATCAACTGAAGGCACCACACACAGCAACAACGGACACAGCAAACAGCACTACTGATACAACATCACCGTCAGACACAACATTACACAGAAATAGCAGAACTAAAAGGTGCAGTCAAGACAATGGGACGCGCAATGGACAGCCTAATTACCGAAATAGGACACCTTACACGAGAAATCAAGTCGCTAAAACAGGACAAGGAAAATATGAGACCAACAGACGCGAGAAGAGAAGACATAGCGAGGGAAGACAGGGCGAGAGAAGACAGAGCGAGGGAAGAGAGGGCGAGAGAAGACAGAGCTAAAGAGTACAGATCGAGAGAAGACAGAAGACAGCATCGTGACAGACCATACAACAGGAGGGACCGACACCGACATTGGACTGGACTCAAATGTTTTCTCTGTGTATTTATTTTGTTACATTCACACATACATTTACATAATATAATAAGAGAGATGTGAACGTTTTGCAGTTATGGGTACCTTTGCTATATGCGGTATGTGTCTTGAAACATGGTGATGCATTGGTTACATTGTAGTTACAAGGAAGTACAATCTGATCGTTTATAATTTGAATAGTGATCTGCCGCACTGGTTAGTGCGTCTATAGATGCAAGCCTTACATATCAAATTCATTGGTTGACAATTTAACTCTCTTTTCTGCATTTGCCAATGTGTCTACAAATGCAGTAGTTATTCATTTCACGTACTAGCAGTATTATTCAAAAATAATTTCTTTCTTCGCAAAAGTAAATTTTTACTATGCTACATATTTGTTCCCAAAAAAGTTACATATTTGTTCCCAAAACAGTTACAGATTTGTTCACAAAGCAGTTACAGATTTCTTCCCAAAACAGTTACAGATTGGTAACCATCTTTGTAGCAGAGTTGTTCATATACCTGTTAATTATTTGCTCAGTTATTTTCTACTTGTGAAATGGTTTATGGTCCACCATTGTTGATGAATGTTAGGGGTGTAAGGAGATTTTTATAAGCAAATGCAAAAATGTTCATGTAATATTGAAGCGTTATATGGTTAACAGCAATGTTAAGATGTTTGTACGGATCACATATATACATAATTAAGGAAGAATTTTGTTTTCATCATAGTGTTATCATGTTTGTGAGGGCACACACTTTAAAGGGCGGAAAGTAATGTTACACCCCAGTAATTGAGGTATAAAATGCTTTCTTCAACCCTTTACAGTTATCATAGTGGGTTGGGTACTTGTATGAAGTTAGTGTAATTACAGAGTTTATCAGCAATTCGTGAACTGTCACCTCACCTTATGTTATCCATAATCATCAACATAGTTAATACTTGTTAACCACGCCGATCGCAACATCTCTGAGCCACCAGTTAATGATTAATAACCGTTGTATTGACATACATTTCACATGTCAAAATGTTGGATTTTCTGGGCAGCCTCGTTCTGAAGTTGAAAGTTCGTTTCCGGTTAACCCCCGATTCTGCCAGAACGCTATTAATTTTGACAGCTGTCGCTCGACTTCAAAAGATTATAATTACTCTTTCTGTGCTCAGATATGTTTTGCCAAGGGTAATTTCCTTCATTAATGTCTTTTCTATATAATTCATGTGAAAACAGAACTAGGGTCATTGAATTTAGTAAATTTTACGCCAGATTTAGCAGAATTCTGCAGAATTCTGCAGAATCCCGTTTCGGACTCACGCAGTGGAAATCCTAATTCTGCCGTTTTATCCTGTATTCCGCCAGCTTCTGCCCGGCAGAATACGGGATATAAAAGAAAGCACGTGAATGGACTACGGCAGAATAGACTTTGAAACTAACTGGGAACACTCGTATTATAATTTAGACTCTGGCATAGAAATTTAAGCTTTAAGCCATTTATCATTTAGGTAATAAGAAATTTTAAGGTATTGATACACCATTGTTTTAGGTTTCATCCCATTAAAAGTAATTATTAGTATTTGTACAAGGAACTAGCATATTTATCATACTTTAGTCATTAATTATACCCCCACAAACAAAGTTTGAGGGGGTATATAGGAGTCAACTTGTCGGTCGGTCGGTCGATCTGTCGGTCTGTCGGTCTGTCGGTCTGTTGGAAATTCCCTTCCGCTCTATATCTTCTACACCGATTCATGGATTATCAAATGGCTTGGCACAAATGTTTCTCATGATGAGAAGGTGTGTCGCGATCATTAACCACGCACATACGTCCAAGGTTAAGGTCACAGTTGAAGGTCAAAGGTCAAATCTATTGAAATTCACTTCCGCTCTATGTCTTCTACACCGATGCATGGATTATAAAAATGCCTTGGCACAAATGTTTCTCAGGATGAGAAGGTGTGTCGCGATCAATAACCACGCACCTACGTCCAAGTTCAAGGTCACAGTTGAAGGTCAAAGGTCAAACTTATTGCAGGCGGCAGACAGATAAAATGCATAGTTTGTGTACACAACTCCTCTGAAACCGTTAAGTGGATTGATCTGAAACTATACACACTTTTTATGCCGAACAAATATTTTTTTTGCAAAATATGTCATCCTTTTAACTTAGCCATTTTTTCTATTTTTATTAAATTGATTCATTGCGTTCTTGACAAACTCGGCACAGAGTTTTTAATCAAAATCATATTAATCCATTACTCGTGTAAGATCCTCTATAACTGATGAATGAATTTTCAAATGTTTTCAGATTGTCTCATTTTCATTGACCACGTACGCAGGTAAAAGGTCAATGTCACACATCTCTAAGGCCGGCATTAAATAATGATCATGAAATTTTTATTCAAACCTATAAAACTCTTCTAATGTTAAGCTATTTGTAAGTCCAACTCTTTGTGGGGGTATTATGATCACTCCTGTGATAGTTCTAGTTCCTTCATTCATGTAATAAATTGTAGAAATGTAACTGTTTTACTAATTTTAGCCCATTACCGATTGATTCCTTTATGTTTGACCTGTCACTGATTCATCGCCACTACCGCGCTACCACACAGAGTCGTGACGGAATACCTTTCCTGAACCGACGGTGGAGCATGTCATTTTTCTTTTCTTCATCCAGATAGCGCTTGTCTATAGACTTTTGGAGTATTTCCTCGAGTCTCAGGCCCCAGGCGGATACTGTCTCATCTGCTTTCTGACTGGCCAAGTAAAATTCTTGAAGAACACTCTCCCCAGATGATACATTGCCGAAAATGCTCTCTAACGTGTTGCACATTTCACTGACAGTTGCTGATGATCCTAGGGGTATCAGTATTCGTTTGGCTTGACCCCGAAGTGATCGACGGACTGCCTCAGCTATCGTATATTCGGGATGCATGTTCTCTTCTCTTATGCAGTTCAGTTCGTATTTCACTCCTCATAACTGACTTCATTCCTAGGTTTCGGTTCTTCACCTGAGAAGACGGATAGTTTCTGGTATGTGTAATGTCTATTTTCAGTACTTCTAACGTCATCACAATGTTACGTACCGTGACATTTGTATCATGCGTTGTCGATGATGCAATATGTGATGGTCAGTCTGAATTCAAAAACTACTTCACCAACGTTTCATTGATTAAACCTCGCAAGAAAATTATTACAATTGGACATTTAATGACAACATGCTTTACTCGGCTGTCAGTCTGATAACGGGCATTATTACATGGTTTCCGTTGTTTGCACAGCGTGCTGTTTGCACATGGCTTTAGGCAATGCTCATTCCGGGGCCGCGCGTAATGGAAGTGCCTTCATGACGTCACTACGCGGAAGTACCTTCATGACGTCACTACATCATGACGTTCATGACGTTAATGACGTTCATGACGCGGCCCCGGAATATGCATACCGAAAATTATTTACATGAATGGGGCGATTTATAAAAGTACTGAAAATACTGAATATAATGCTCAAATTACATCAGTTTTGTGTTGGTAATGTAACAATAACGTTTGATCATGTCCAGCCGTGGGTTCAAACAGTTCCCTCGGGCCACAGCAAACGTTTGCACACGGTTGGACATCAAACCTTATAATATTGTCGCTGTTACCCGTATGTGGAGGCATTCGTTATACATTACACAGAACCCTTACAACCCTACATTTCAACATGGTAGATTCCATGCTAATTTGTGTACTATTCCATTCAGAAGCCTATGCTGACTTTTTGTATTTACTTGAACAATATTGACAAATGTTACAGCTCCAGTAGCCTATTTCACCAACATTGCAAAGTATACTTTTCTAGCAAAGTATACTTTGAGGGAGTAATCATTTATTTTTCCTTAAATGCATCATTCCATCAGAAGTAACAACTGCATATATTTGATGATTAAAAGTATGCAGAATTATTATACTGAATTTATTACATTATCACAGCCAAAATGGATGTGATTATCACAGCCAAAATGGATGTGATAATGTAATAAATATTTTGGCTGTGATAATGTAATAAATTAATAATTTATCATAAAATTGAAAATTTCTCCCTCAAAGTATACTTTGCTAGAAAAGCATACTTTGCAATGTTGGTGAAATCGGCTACTGGAGAGACTGCTTGTTACGAGTCGGCTCATCTGGGTCTACATTTGGAAATGTTGGATTTAGAATCTTGAAATGGTTGAAAGGGTTATTCAAGGTAAAGCTCTGTATCGGGTTACATGAGTATGATATTTGCCATTTTACTAAGTGAACCCACATTTTCTGACTCCCGCCCTGTACGAGAGTCAGAAAATATGGGTTAGTTAAATGGCAAGTAGCATACTCGTATAACCCAGATTGGGTTTATCATTTGGTCACATTAATAATTAATCTCATAGGTTCCTCGTTGCGGGATCAAACATCCACCAATTGACACTTTCAGATTTCTGCCTTGGCAAGGCGGACGGTCTATACTGGTACCCGGCCGACTGCACGAAGTACTACAACTGCGGGAGCCATCAGACCTACGTAGAGCAGTGCACCGCGCCAATGTACTACAACTACGTCATCAAGAACTGCGACTATCCCAAAAACGTCAACTGTAAAGGAGCGGCGGAGCCTTCATGTAACGGTAATTGTGACATGTGGACATGGTGACATTTTGAACATTATGACATTTTGGACATTTTGACATTTTGACATTGTGACATCTGGTCTGTGACCTCTAAACATTGTGACATCTGGATATTGTGACACCAATGATGGCTTGCTACTCTATGGATTGGGTATTGAACTTCAATGCATGAGGTTGTGTGTTCAATCCCTGTGCTAGTCGGTATAAAATAACTTCATACCATCTCCATCCACTAGTCTTTCAGAGGAGACTACACCGAGATCTCGTCCCTATATGACGCTGGTTGTTGCTGAGACGTAAAGCCCATTTACGTTCAGTTTCGCTTTGTCACACTAATGACAGCTTGATAGTATGGGATTGCGTATAGAGAATAATAGGTTAGAGCCCCAACCCTAACCCTCTGCCAAGCACATCCCGTTTCCGTGCCGCGCCATATAGTTTTTCCTATTCACGGCACTAACCTACTATTCTATGTATCCCGTCAACACCTACAAATACCTTTAAAATGCAAAAATATAACCCCCAGCACATATTCATACGCAGTGGATTAGGTCGCATTGACAGGATATCAAAAATGTTTCACGGCACCGTGTTTCACGGCACATACGCACTGTGTTGACTGGATAGATTGGGCTTCACTTCTGAATGTTGTGGGTTCAGTCACCACTCTATTCGGGATAACAATACTTGCATACATATAGAACGGTTTGTCTATCCCACTGTACTTTCGGATTAGACACGACACCAAGATCCCGACCCTACATGGTTTATGTAGGGTCGGGATATTGGCGTCATAAAGAAGCTGTTGCTGGAACGTTAAACTCCTTCACTGTTCACCTTTTTGTCCGGTCAGTGTAGATCCTGAACCAAACTTTATAATGCGCATTTGATATATGCAGTACAATTCGGTCCGATTTCATATTTTCTATCAGTCTGTTTTTATTTGCGCGTATTCGCTCAAATAAAAATAGATAGATTGAATATGAAATTACAGAACTATTCTGGAAACCAATGCTCAATATCAGGACATTTGATTGGTTAAGGTGGCGTTGTCCGCTCAGTCTTGGCCAATCTGGTTTGGAGTAAAAAATGTGTTAACGTGCTGGGATCGATGTATTCACTGGCGACAGACAAACTAAATAACTCTCGGTTACTTTTACCATCACATCTCGCTCGCTAGAGGAAAAATAATAGATCGGTGTATGACATGAAATACGTTAAAGTTTTACTAACGTGTATCTATCGCCATATAATTACATGTAAGATGTGTCGAGAAGTGACTAACATGTACTCTGTATAACAGACATTTGTTTATTTTAACCCATATGTATTACATTATACAGTGGAACCTCTCTAAACCGGACACTGAGGAAAATATGGATGTTTACCTTAGATGTGTTTCGATGTTATGTATCTCTGAAACAAAACGCAATATGTCATGAAGTGCTCACGTGTCTGATTTACAGTGGAACATCTCCAAACCGGACACCCTGGGACCACCCAGGAAAGGTTCCACTGTACATTGAGTAAATGTATTCTCCAATGTTACTAATATACAGTAATTGATTTTGGTTGAGTACGATTCTACTATGCCCTGTGCAACCACTATAAACCGAGTAGCCTGTGAGGTCCCCGGGGTGTCTAAGGGTTCCATGCCACAGTTAGAACACGGTTCGTCCGCATGTACGAGAAGATAATCCGCGAGCTTTTGCGAGTGGATTATCGATCGTACATTCGGACGAACGTGATATAACTGTTATCACATCCTCGTGTCCATACATTGAGCATGTGCTGTGTAAGTGCAGAAATGAAACTCGAAAATGTATCAAAGATGTGATAATGTAAATCAACCATATGACATTTCCAAGGCATGCACGTATGCTTTGTTATCATAAACACACACTAATGATCGGAGATAAATGACGGTGATATGTGTACGGTTTAGAAAGGTTCGACTGTGGTACTAAATCTTGAACTGGTTTCACTAAACTTCGTACGACTAAGATGTGCGTACATATAATGTGCGAAATCTTCGCAGTGATCGCCGATGTTGGCAGAATATTTAGCTGTCTTTTGTTTTCTATTAATGTTTTAATGGTGTGTACATGAACATGTAGTTTGGAATGGTATCACTAGTGAGCCACGTTAATGTTACATGACGAAGTGAGAAACATACTAGCCAAAAAATATCCGAAGAAACCTTTTCATCGTAAGAACGGGCCCAGAGTCGCACATGAATATACATTTCTGAATTTGCATTACTGCCTCCAACCACTCCACATGAACTAAACTACTATTATGCGTACATATTCAAGGATTTGGGGTTAGATTACGTCTCTGGCACATTGTATTGGTTTTTTCTTACAATCAGACGTCCTATACCATGGAACCACTAAATAATGAAAGCGTTTAATTTATTTTCAGATCCTGGATTTTTTTGTATAGGACGGTCTGACGGCAACCACGCCAACCCCGACAGCTGCCATAAATACTACCAGTGTTACCTGTGGGCCACCTTCTCTCACGACTGCGGCAACCTGAAATATAACCCCGCATCCAAGACCTGTGACTGGCCACATAATGTTGATTGTTAATATTTGATACACTGTTACATTTCGGGAATACATTGGGAGATAAATGCAGCCCGTGTGTATATATCTAGTTTATGCCACCGGTCTCGGTTTGGACTGTGTGTCCGTGTGTCTGTCCGTTCGTGTGTCCATCACATTAAGAAGTTCGTCGGAGTTTAGAAATTATGTTATAACTTATATTTCCCTTGAAGGATTACTTAAATATTTCAACACCGTATACCTCTGGACAAATGCTACACATCCATGCTGCCCTTACTATGGCATTGACCTTTTGACCTTGACAACTTTGAACTTCTTCCCACATTAAGAAGTTCGCCGGAGTTTCTCAATTATGTCAACTGCTATATTCCTTGAAAAGTATTACTTAAATATTTCAACACAGCATACTTGTGGACAAATGCCACCAATTCATGCTGCCCTTAATATGATCTTGACCTATTGACCTTGACAACATTGAACTTTTTAACACATTAATATGGCTGGGTGTCATTGTATGTGTTGATTATATCGTGTTATTTTAAATGTACATATATGTACATACATTAACGTTGCCACAGCTTCTCCAATCTGCCACCGGAGGGGGCATTCGTGTGCCGACAGGCCACATTTATTGTTATTTATAGTTTCCCTATGGTTGGACCGTGGGTTTGGGGAAATGGCATTGCACTTCAATACTCGAGGTTGCAAGTTCAATCCTCATCATAGGCATTAAAAATACCTATATAGGCTATCCATCCATTGGTCTTCCGGACTGTAGTTCCATCTCTATATGACCCTTAGCTGTTGCTTTGACGCTAAACCCACTCAATTTTATTGTTTCCCTAAAAGGACGAGTCCGTAGCATTTCCAAATGGCAAGCATTATTGAATGATCAGTAGAAAAGGTCGGCCCACTTATTCCGCATACTTCAAGTCAAAAGTAGAAGTGAATGGGTTTAACGTCCCAGCAACTACTAAGGAAGTAAGGTCATATAGAGACTGGAGCACAGTTTAAAGTCTCGTCCGACAGGCCAATGGGGTGGAACTACTATGTAAGTATTGTTCACGCCTAGCGCATGTTCAATGGAGACTCGTCCTAGTGGAGATAGGGCTTCAAATATGGCAAATGTCACATGGGCCCTATCTCCACGCACAGTCACACAAGCGTAAAAATATAACTTGCTGACAGCGGTAATATAAGACTACGTACAACGCTGATCGCTCACGTTGTAAGGTACCTTTACTCAGCCAGGGGCCAACTGGAGGAGTGAGTGGAAGAAGGGGGTTCAGTCCATAGCGCCCCCTCTCCTGCTCTACACATTTCATATTTCTTAATTAATTTAAAAAAAAAAATGTTTTACAATGTTTATATAGCTGAGCAGATATACGTATTTTATCACCGTGAATACTATCTCCGCTGACCGTATCGTCAGTCAGTCATTTCTGCTGCGGGTTTCCATTGACAATTGAAGACGTCAGTGAAAGAAGGGGGCGAACTTCCTCATGGAGCTGGCCCACTTGTTCAGCTGACCCAGCTAAATATTTGCGAAATCTAGATCTGACTACAAGATTTTCGTAGAAAAGGGGGTAGAGCCATGGATGGACCAGATACAGTATAACAAGGTTTGATCACGTGGTTACAACAGCGACAACAATGGCTGAAAGTGTTGAAAGCGCTTGCACCCATTGCAAAGTAAGTATTATTTGATATTTTCATTAATAGGCAACAGATTTTGGTGAAATATGGCGCAGCAAACGCGTCTTCATGATTTTGTGGTCTCGGTACTTGCCCAAACTTATGTCGTTTTGCGAATAATCGATTTCCGTGTCTAAGTACCGAGACCACCGAATGCAGCGTAACAAAACGTGTTTGATGCGCTATATTTCATCTAAATCTGTTACATACTAAGGACAAAATAAAAGAATGCGTACTTTGAATCGGAGGGCTTCTGGAAGTTTCAGTACTTGTTGTTGTTGTTTTAACCACGTGATCGTACACCCTGGTTACATACGATTATTTATTTCCATCGCCTTAACCCACCGTTGTCGTTAATATAAACATATTACTGATTTGTAGAAGGATCGGTAACTGACTACAAACATTGTAGTCCGAATATTATTATTTTTTCAGACAATTCCACTAATTAGAAACGTTTAATATTTGTAAGTTTATAAATTATTTAACGACTGTAAAAACCGTAATGAGACTGGTCGTTTCGGGCCGGATCATCTGGATATAAACTGTTTGCAAAATTTGTCATATTGACCTCTGGTTAAGAGTTTTAAGTCGCAGCTGTTACGATACATTATAGTGTCAAGAGTGGTTGAAGTGCTTCCGGTGAAAACAAAAGCAGGATTTGAGAACCGGATTTCTAGTAAAGTGTGTACACTGTACATGGATTGGAAGATACACGGTCTTGCTATTGAAGACGTTACACAAGTTAAGCAAAACCTAATCCTTGGAAGTGCACCTGTACTCTCACGTACACACAATCGTGCACAACGTGCCAAAGTTACGGAACATCTATTGGCAATGTCAAACCGGAATCAAGCAGCTTGAGTGGCTGTGCCTGAGCTCAGCTCAGGCTCAGCCAATCAATCTGCTTGATTTCAAGCACAATATTCAAGCATTTTAGAAAGAAAACAATTGAAAGAAATATATAGGCGAGATTAGCACCGTTTTCCATCCCCTTCTACACCGCATCACCGGTTTGCTGTCCCCCCCCCCCCCCCCCCCCCCCCCCCCCCCCCCCCCCCCCCCCCCCCCCCCCCCCCCCCCCCCCTCATTGTAACATCAGCCCCAAATATATAGAGGCGTCGGAAGTGGGCGGCAGGGGCGGCGACTACCGCCCCAATATTTGGACCAAAAATATAAGGTGTCTCTTATATGCAGCAGAATGCAGGAAATGGCAATATAATTCAAACATTTTCTCTGTGTTCATGCCCCCGCACCCCCCTAACGCTAACTTGCTTTGCTCGGGTCGACATGCGCCTCCCCAATATTAATTAACTTCCGATGCCTCTGATATAGCTCTTAGCTGCTAGCAGGCTAACCCGAATGTTCTGTGATACAGGTTCGGGTTACCAACAGATGAGCTTCGTTGTCTTCTGGCAACTCTTGTTTGTTATGTGTGCCAATGTTCGATGTATAAAACACTTGGCGAAAACTGCTGTCAAGGGACGTAACTGATACTTGTCTGTACCCACAAATCACGATGTGATAATTAAATCGGCGATGCAGGAAATTGCAACTGCCATTAACAGCAATATTCATTTATTCCCCGTGGCTATCAAATCGGTGATAAATATTATTACCCGATTAAAATGATTGTTCGCTAAACGAAACATGATTACGTAATGCTTAGGGCACTATACCTGGCTGTGACTGGACAAATGGGGCTTATGGGATGTGTGACCAGTGTAGCCTCTGATCCAATAGCACTCCTGTCGCCTGATAACGATATATATTTCTTGTTACAAGCACGGCGGGTGTTTCATTGATGGAATGGCGAACAGTGCAGATCCTGATCAGACTGTGCGGATGCACAGGCTGATCTGGATCTACACTGGTTCCAAAACTCATAAGATGCAGAATCTCCAGTCAAAGCTCCATATGGCAGCCGTCGGTTCACAAAAGGGACATTAAGGCGTCCAACCATTGTGCAGAGTTCATTATCCCTATAAGCATAGCATCACCCTATGCATCCATATGTTACCGTGACGACCAAGGTCTATAACAGGCGTAAATTAAACATGTTTAAGCCTTTGAACCCGAAAGCCCGCTATAGCGGTTTATGCAAACCGTGCAGATCCAGATGAGCCGGTTCGTAACGAGCCGTCTCATCAGGATCTGCACTTTTTGAAAGTAATTTTCATATTTCATAGAACAAAAACGCCCCCTTTTCATAAATGGACGAATCTGAAAATCATTTTGTGACCATTGGATTGGTCGGAACATTAGCATATCGGTCCATTCCAGTTCCTTAGGGTTGAAAGAGTTACTAACTCCTTTTTTTCACGTATTGATACTTTTACGTATAATTAATATATTTATAGATATTGGTGCGTTACTTCAACATATGTTTGCATCCTGATACTAGCAACACGAATAGGTAAACCAATCGGTGTCAACGACTACCTATCCTAGTTTTCTCTGTGAAACCCGATATTAAAACACCAATATCCGTGTTTCTAGTATTATATTATATGAGATAAACCTAGTTGCGAGCAGCAACTCTTGCAATCTACTCCCTTACCGTATGTAACAGTCTGCTATGGACGGTACGGCAGTATATTACAAGAGTTACTGTTCGCAACTAAAGACAAAACATGGTATATGTTGTCGGTGCTACTGACTTTTACGTAATACTATGAACACAAATGTTCATGTTTGTAGTATCTGGTTGCTTAGAGTTAACCAGGACGTGGGGCTGTCGTTATAACTGGTTGTTTTACCTGTTATTCCTACACTAGAAACAGCATTGCTACCCTCTCCATATCCCTCCCGAGGGTAGCAATTTAACCCCATATCTTTAATGTAACGCATGGAAGAGTGATTTTTGCAATCGGTTATCCGGCGCGTTTGATATGTTAGCGATATAATACTGTCAAAGATGTATCAATAAATTATTAATAAAGAAAATACACATGCAGAAATTGATTAGTTTACCGTGCCAAAGTGTTTATCTGACATTTGCATGTATATCTTGTAACTTTGAAAGCTTCATTTCGTTATGTTGTATGTTGAACAACAACTAGATAAAAGCTTCCATGGAAAATGATTTCCCTGTTCTATTATTTGTGTCAATTTACTAATTCTACATCAAAGATTATTTGTTTAAAGGTACAACATATACAGTTTACTAAATGTTGACATAACATCAACAGGTGTGGGTATGCACTTCGGTTGCTCAATTTTGTGAATGGGTCCAATTGTAGCCGTAGATAACCTCGGAGGCGAATTATTGTAGCTACTCCTACACAACCGCCTGCGCTAATCTTGCCAATGTTTTGTCAATTTCTTTATCTGAAAATACTTGAATACTGAGCTTGAAATCAAGCAGTTTGATTGGTTGAGCTTGAGCTACAGCTCGGGCTATGACAATCAAATAGTTTCATTGCTAGTTAGCATTGCCAATATGTTAGTACTTTAACTTAGTAACGTTGATAATCTGGGCCCGGTTGCTCAAAGCTTCTGTTAGTTTAACAGACTGTTCAATCCATAGCATTGCTAAGGATGTAACAGTCTGTTAAGCTAACAGAGGTTTTGAGCAACCGGGCCCATGCGAAGATTAACTCAGGCCGCTGTGTGCATGTATGTGACCTGACACTAGAAACACGAATAGTCGTTTTCTATTACATGTATCGGGTTGCACAAGGTAAGCGAGGATAGCTCTTGTCACTGCCACTGATTGCTTCCACCACGATGTTAAAGGCACCGTGTCGCAGATTGTTTTCGGATATACACTGGATCCTCTCTAAACCGGACATTGTGTGGATGCCAATTGTGTTAAGTTAAATGGGCTTCAGTGTAATGTATTTCGTTGTCCTCTCTGTTCATGGTTGATAATGCCATAAAGTGTTCATGGAGTGCTTAATTACAGTGGAACCTCTCTAAGCCGAACACCCTGTGGACCTCCTAGGGTATCCGGTTTCGAGAGGTTCCACGAACACATTTTCTAGTTGTGGAATGCAAATTTACAACCTTAAGTATCTGACATTAACACATGTACTTCCATAATCGTGTCTGGACTATCCCATTTGCAGATAAGGCTGGTATTGTTAATATGCATATACGTGCATGTAGAAAAATACTGACAAACACTGCAGATCTAGATGAGCCGGATTGTTACAAGCTTCCTCATCTATATCTCCAAATGTTTTGTTTTATGGTCTGTATGGATAAACGAGTTATAGAGAATAGTAGGTTAGTGCCGTGAATGGGAAAAAATATCTGGCAAGGCTTAGGAAACGGGATGGGCGAGGATCTGCCGAGCACATCCCGTTTCCGTGCCGCGCCAGATGTTTTTTCCCATTCACGGCAATAACCTACTATTCTATTTATCCCGTCAGCACCTACAAACGGCTTTAAAATGCGAAATATAACCCCAGCCACCGCACATATTCATAGTTGTTAACCGAGGAAATAGATCCCACGATATCAAAATTGTGTCATAAATACATCATGTTTCACGGCACCATGTTTTATGGCACATACGCACAGGTGTGCTGTCCAGTGTCTAAATTATTCACAAGAAGAAACAGAAACAACTATACATAAGTTGGCTGTCTAGTTTACGAGTGTGTTCATTTTCACTTGCGTATGTTTACCAGATGTTGTGGTAGCCTGTTTTTAGATTATTATAACTCAATGTTTATTGCTTACACTGAATGTGTAGACAATCTAAATCAACAAAATAAACACATTTGTGTCTTAACTCGAATTCTCCGTCTGTGACGCATTGCGACTTACACACGTTGTAAGTCGCCCTGCGTTACAGACAGAGAATTCGGGTTATTGTGTCTGTGAAAATAGACCATAGGTGTATATATATCATATCAGTTAGTATCTTTTGATATCAAAAACATATAGGAATTCAGAGGTTCCCCGGAGATCTTATTTATCAGGGAACGTTTTGAACGATACAATGTGCACATTCAACGTTGTTTTCCTTAAATGTACCGCGGGTTTTCCTTTTTATGTTTTGCATCATTACACTGACGTCAATCGGTAACGTCATTGGACCAATTAAACATCACCGTAACTTAGTTTTGATTTTCGATTGACCCTGATCCATTGTAATGCATTTTGTAATCAGTCAGCGTGTCGGTCAATGCGAAGCGAATTACATGAACGTTCAGCCGCTCTGCCTAGAAATGCACAGGACCTACAATTCGCCATACATTGAATAACACACGTGGGAAAAATGGGAAATTGAGATTGAGATCTCAGATCAGCCGGCCCATTAACCCTTCCTCTGGATTGTATTTTGATATTTGTATATGGCATCCAATCCAATAATCACACTATTATTTTCAGACTAGTCCATTTATGAAAAGGGTGTGTTTTTGCTGTCGCAAATATGAAAATTAATTGCAAAAAAGTGCAAGTCCTGATGAGACGGCTCTTTACGAGCCGGCTCATCTGGATCTGCACTGTTTGCAAACACCGCTATAGCGGGCTTTCCGGTTCAAATGGTTCAACATATATGACATTCGTAGTCGCGTACTGTTATGTTGACTGCCAACGTACTGTTATGTTACCTGCGAACGTACTGTTATGTTGACTGCGAACGTACTGTTATGTTGACTGCGAACGTACTGTTATGTTGCCTGTGAACGTACTGTTATGTTTACTGCGAACGTACTGACGTACTGTTATGTTGACTGCGAACGAAGCGCCTTCAATTTCAATAATTGTGCAATAATATGGATGGCGTTGTCACAAATTGACGAGTTCGTTGGATAGGTCGGCAGATGGATCTGATGGCTAAGACTAGTGAACACAGTTGGATTAGGTGTAGCATGTATATTATGGTTAAAACACATCGTCAAGTAAAATATGATTACTATTTTACACACAAGTACAAGTGAACCCCTCAACACTTCAACCCAAACACATGTCAAATAACCACCCTGCTTATGAGTGTATCATTTCATAACACAATTCCAAAGTGTCTTATTACCCCACATAATGTTACAAGTGTCAACTACCCCACAAATGTTCACAAATGTCTACTTCCCACACAGGATCATGTGTATAATTCCCCACATAAGTGTCTTAAGTCCCACACCAGTTATAAGTGTCTAATTCCTCACATAAGTTTGCATGTGTCTAATTCCCCACATGTGTGTCTAATTCTTCACATCAATTCATAAGTGTCTAATTTCCCACACAAGTGTATAAATCCCACACAGTTCATAAGTGTCTAATTCCCCACATAAGTGTGTCACACACAGGATCATACGTGTTACATTAGCAACTGCATTAACTTCTCTCTAGATTCCATTGTCAGTGAGTGTGAATATACAGGACGATAGTACTCAATAATACACCCTGCCACCTCCGGACAAGTAATGGTCCACACAGGACAAGTCCCGGCCCACACAGGACACGTAATGTTCCACACAGGACAAGTCCCGGCCCACACAGGACACGTAATATTCCACACAGGACAAGTCCCGGCCCACACAGGACACGTAATGTTCCACACAGGACAAGTCCCGGCCCACACAGGACACGTAATATTCCACACAGGACAAGTCCCGGCCCACACAGGACACGTAATGTTCCACACTAGATTCCATTGTCAGTGAGTGTGAATATACAGGACGATAGTACTCAATAATACACCCTGCCACCTCTGGACAAGTAATGTTCCACACAGGACAAGTCCCGGCCCACACAGGACACGTAATGTTCCACACTAGATTCCATTGTCAGTAGTGTGAATATACAGGACGATAGTACTCAATAATACACCCTGCCACCTCAGGACACGTAATGTTCCACACTAGATTCCATTGTCAGTGAGTGTGAATATACAGGACGATAGTACTCAATAATACACCCGGCCAACTCAGGACAAGTAATGTTCCACACAGGACAAGTCCCGGCCCACACAGGACACGTAATGTTCCACACTAGATTCCATTGTCAGTGAGTGTGAATATACAGGACGATAGTACTCAATAATACACCCTGCCACCTCAGGACAAGTAATGTTCCACACAGGACAAGTCCCGGCCCACACAGGACACGTAATGTTCCACACTAGATTCCATTGTCAGTGAGTGTGAATATACAGGACGATAGTACTCAATAATACACCCTGCCACCTCTGGACAAGTAATGGTCCACACAGGACAAGTCCCGGCCCACACAGGACACGTAATGGTCCACACAGGACAAGTAATGGTCCACACAGGACAAGTCACGGCCCACACAGGACACGTAATGTTCCACACAGGACAAGTCCCGGCCCACACAGGACACGTTATGTTCCACACAGGACAAGTCCCGGCCCACACAGGACACGTAATGTTCCACACAGGACAAGTAATGTTCCACACAGGACAAGTCCCGGCCCACACAGGACACGTAATGTTCCACACAGGACACGTATTGGTCCACACAGGACAAGTCCCGGCCCACACAGGACACGTAATGTTCCACACAGGACAAGTCCCGGCCCACACAGGACACGTAATGTTCCACACAGGACAAGTCCCGGCCCACACAGGACACGTAATGTTCCACACAGGACACCTAATGTTCCACACAGGACACCTAATGTTCCACACAGGACAAGTCCCGGCCCACACAGGACACCTAATGTTCCACACAGGACACGTATTGGTCCACACAGGACAAGTCCCGGCCCACACAGGACACGTAATGTTCCACACAGGACAAGTCCCGGCCCACACAGGACACGTAATGTTCCACACAGGACAAGTCCCGGCCCACACAGGACACGTAATGTTCCACACAGGACACCTAATGTTCCACACAGGACACCTAATGTTCCACACAGGACAAGTCCCGGCCCACACAGGACACCTAATGTTCCACACAGGACAAGTAATGTTCCACACAGGACAAGTAATGTTCCACACAGGACAAGTAATGTTCCACACAGGTCAAGTAATGTTCCACACAGGACAAGTAATGTTCCACACAGGACAAGTAATGTTCCACACAGGACAAGTAATGTTCCACACAGGTCAAGTAATGTTCCACACAGGTCAAGGAATGTTCCACACAGGACAAGTCCCGGCCCACACAGGACACGTAATGTTCCACACAGGACAAGTAATGGTCCACACAGGACAAGTCCCGGCCCACACAGGACACGTAATGTTCCACACAGGACAAGTAATGGCCCACACAGGACAAGTCCCGGCCCACACAGGACAAGTCCCGGCCCACACAGGACACGTAATGTTCCACACAGGTCAAGTAATGGCCCACACAGGACAAGTCCCGGCCCACACAGGACACGTAATGTTCCACACAGGACAAGTAATGGCCCACACAGGACAAGTCCCGGCCCACACAGGACACGTAATGTTCCACACAGGACAAGTAATGGCCCACACAGGACAAGTCCCGGCCCACACAGGACACGAAATGTTCCACACAGGACAAGTCCCGGCCCACACAGGACACGTAATGTTCCACACAGGTCAAGTAATGGTCCACACAGGACAAGTCCCGGCCCACACAGGACACGTAATGTTTAATGTTCCACACAGGTCAAGTAATGGTCCACACAGGACAAGTCCCGGCCCACACAGGACACGTAATGTTCCACACAGGTCAAGTAATGGTCCACACAGGACAACTCCCGGCCCACACAGGACACGTAATGTTCCACACAGGTCAAGTAATGGTCCACACAGGACAAGTCCCGGCCCACACAGGACACGTAATGTTCCACACAGGACAAGTAATGGTCCACACAGGACAAGTCCCGGCCCACACAGGACACGTAATGTTCCACACAGGACATGTAATGGTCCACACAGGACAAGTCCCGGCCCACACAGGACACGTAATGTTCCACACAGGTCAAGTATTGGTTCACCCAGGACAAGTAATGGTCCACACAGGACAAGTAACGGTCCACACAGGACAATGTTCCACACAGGTCAAATATTGTTCCACATAGGACAAGTAATGGTCCACACAGGCCATTCACAGTCCACACAGGACACGTAATGTTCCACGCAGGTAGTGTAAGGTCCTGGCCTCAGAGTATAGTCCCCCACTCATGGAAGCGTAATAATGGAAAGATCTTACATATTAGCCCAGGAACAAACGGTCTCAACAATGCACATGTTGGCTCGCTTTCCTCGCCTTATCGCTGCTCTCACATGCCCGTAGCACGGCCACCACCCAAAAAACCACCTGTACAATACAAAACTATCTTCTAGCAAAAATTCCAGAATTACAATGTATGTCCAAAAAGAAAATATCTTTTAAAAAAAAAACAATCCTCAGATATTTGTCACTTAGCCACTCTACTAAAGTGTCAATGAATGAACAATTCATTTACTGTGAAGTCTGGTATAATATTTCACAATCTTAGGCGAATGCCTATTTGAGAATATTAATAACACTTTAGTAAAAATAATCGCATTTGAACTTCAGATAAAATTACACAAAGCCTTTGACTAGTAAAAATACATATTCACAATTCACACAATTCACACACAAACTACATGTCACTAAAACTAATTCACATGTACTTACAGTTGGATAACTCAGTCTGCTGTCTCTAATACAAGTATTGTTTTTGCCTAGTCGAGATTCAAATGTCCGCTGTCCACAATGACCCCACTTCAACTCATGTACAATGCACATGTCCAAACACACAGGTAACTTGCTTGACCACTCAAAAAACCAATACACAGGAATGTCAACATGTATCTCACAGTAGATATTCACTCACTACATACATGTACACTACCGAATTTGACCACCTATGTGTCCAGTGTACAGCAAACCATATACCTATATACCCAACAATGAATATTGTGACAGGCGTGTATATCGATAAATGAGACTGATCAGAAATAAAACATAGGGGAAATAAAATATCCTAAACTGTCCCTCTAATTTTTAACTTAGTTGGCATTTCGTGACCAGATGTTTCGACATTTAGTTTACAAATCAATTGCTAATAAATCAAATAATAAATTCGACATTTAATTCTTCAGTCTGTAGTTCTATATACAGTGGAACCCCATCTAAACCGAACACTCGGGGGAAAATGTGTTTCGCTGTTAATGTGTCTCTGATTATAATGACTTTCATGATTGCAAAACACTAGAATGTGTCATGAAGTGCTCACATGTCTCCCAGGGTGTCCGGTTTGGAGAAGTTCTATTACAAACATGCTGTGTGTGTCACCTAAATAGTATGTTGAGTTGGGCCTACACTGGTCCATTTGCGTCCATTTGTACATTTGCGTGTATACCCTCACGAAGATGGGGAACAGTTTTAACTATTTACGTTTCTCGTTTAGTCATCGCATACTATAATTACTGCAGTTTACTGGCTCTACCTGACACTTCCAATCGCTAACTACGTCATGAGAAAAGACGTGTTCCTCTCCTGTTGTTACCACTTTTGTAAACCCATCTTTATTCTGGTACTTTGCGTCTGCTATACTGTGTGTATGTAGCAGTGGCCAGCGGTTTCTTGTAACATATTTGGCGATAAGTATGTTTTCCGTGTACTATAGTTGCTAGTTGCATACTGCTCAAATAGTTAATAAACTTGTCTGAGCGTCTTAACATACACCTGCTATTAAGCGTCCGGTGGTTCAGCGGCATATGTAAATAAATAGAGCGGCATAGTGTAACGGGTGCGTTTTCGAGGTAAGCATCGCGTGAAGGGCGATGAATGGCGAACGATATTGATGGAAAGTAGAGAACAAGACACACGAAACCCACGTAAAGAAGAAACTAGCCCAATACACCATGATAAACACATGACACACGTTCATCGGTGGTCGAGAAGCCTTCAATGCGGCAGAAACATGCAACTCACAACCAGTGGTGTACGGTCCTAATATTGATGGAGGCCAATACGAAAGCCAACGGACGAAAGGAGTGAGACAAAGACAGATAAACGTGGTTGAGCTTAGCGGACCAACAGTTTACTAATGGGCGTTTAGCAACTTGGATATACTGATTATTGCATACACAACGGGCACGAAGCTAACTCTGAATCTGAATCACCTTCTCTTAATATTCTCTTTTGTTTACCATATTAACTATGGAATTCTCGACGTTAATTTCACACAAAAATATACAAATGTTCTGCTAGAGTATGATACGTTGTGCGATGTTTTACCCTTACACCCCTGGAAACTGGAATGGATTTTGATACGTTAATTTTGCGACCAATCCAACCGTCACAAAATGATTTTCAGACAAGTCCATTTATGAAAAGGTGGTATTTTCCGTTCTCAAAAATATGAAACTTTACTTTCAAACAGTGCAGATCCTGATGAGACGGCTCGTTACGAGCCGGCTCATCTGGATCTGCACTGTTTGCATAAACCGCTAAAGCAGCGGGCTTTCGGGTTCAAATGGTTAACAAACCAAAACAAAACGCTATACTAGTTCAACGTCTCTACATGAGACCTCTAATCAAGGACCCATACTATCAAGGACTTGGTTTACTACTAACAGCTAAAAAGGGTCTACATTGTACATGCTTCATTTACCGATGTTTATCCGAATACATCTTGGGAAATCTGAAATGGATGAAACTTAGCTTGTTACAGTGGAAGCTATCTAAACCGGAAACCAAGAAAACATCCATGATCTGATTTCTTATGAGTTTTTGTTCATTTATCTCGGGTGATAGTATCTGTTCGTGATTGCATAGCACACATCTATGAGCCGAATTATCAAATGCCTGCTTTACAGTGAAACCTATATAAACCGGTTTAGAGAGGTTTCACTGTACATGTAATAGTCAACTATACATGTAATTCCTTGACATGCCGAAACGCTGGAACAGTGTGTTTGTGGTTTATTGCACCACTCGACAAAACAGACAGACAATTACAATTGATTAACATCGTGCGTCGGATACGGAATAATAAATGGCGTAGCATGCCCGCACATTTCAGCGATCGTTTCAAGCTGTGCAGTTTTGCCACTAACCATGCACATACCAATTATAGTGACAGCTTGAACTAACACGTATATTACGTAAAATGTGCTTTCACAGTTTAATACCGCAATAAAAATCATAATACATTAGATAATAAATATGCAAATGAGCCCGCTACATAAACAAGTTCGGTAATCAATACAGCTTCAAATTATGACGATGTGACTAGCAATACATACAAACTAATGACATTTATTAAACTCGTTGACTGATTTCATAAGAAACTCGGCTTAGCCTCATTTCTTATGAAATCAGTAAACTCGATTAATAAATATCTTATTAAGTCATCACTCATGTAAGATCCTCTACGGAACGATCCAATATGTTTACTGAGCCTCAGTTATTGCTCGTAGTTATATATCCACATAGTTGTGTCGTGTGTATTTACTCATACCTACGCTTTCTCTGTTGGATTTACAAACATTTGCTATCCCGTATATTAAAACTATATTTTAATAAATTATATATTAATATAAGCACAGTTCAAATACAAGTCGGTTTGCACTAATTTCTAGATATTGGAGAATGTGGCGGAATGTGGCCACAATTATGACCTATATGTGGCTGTGACTGGAGAAATGTGGCTTATGTGATACGTGGCCAGCAGTTCCTGATCAAATAAAACATAGCTGTAGCCTGATATTGCTTGTTAGAAACGTGACGGGTGCTTCATTGATGGGATGGAGAGCAGGGCCCGGTTGTTCAAAACATCAGTTAGCTTAACGGACTGTTAAATCCTTAACTGAATGGTTAAAATCTCTGTTTTAACAGAGATTTTAACCATTCAGTTAAGGATTTAACAGTCCGTTAAGGATTTAACAGTCCGTTAAGCTAACTGGTGTTTTGAACAACCGGGCCCAGAATATCCTCAAGAGACTGTGCAGATGCACAGGCTGATCTTGATCTACACTGATCGGAAAACCCATAAGCCTCATTTCTTCGTCGGTGTGCTCCTAAGGAAATAATACACAAAACATCCCACTAAATATTATACATTTAGTAGCGTGTGATTTAATTAAATAAAGTACTTTATCGTTCTGAAGTATTGCACCTGCATGGAGACCAATCTGCTTATAGTTGTACACGACCGCGCTAATCTTGTTAATATTTGTCGATTTATTTATTTCCAAATACAATGTACTTGAATATTG
Source organism: Conchocele bisecta (assembly GCA_029237695.1). NCBI lineage: Eukaryota > Metazoa > Mollusca > Bivalvia > Lucinida > Thyasiridae > Conchocele > Conchocele bisecta. The sequence continues at coordinate 96,923,302 of CM055272.1, read as the reverse complement.
TGTTTGAAATCAAGCAGTTTGATTGTCTGAGCCTGAGCTGTGTTACTACAGCTCAGGAACAGACCATCAAATCGCTTGATTGTTAGTTGGCATTCCCAATAGATGTTCAGAAACGCTGATACTCTGTGCAAGAATAACACAGCCGGATGTGTGACAATGTAATGCTTTAATCATTCTAATTCTTGACCTGATAATTCCAGTTCATGCCGTGTATGTTTTCCAGGGGCCGGTTGCTCAAAACCTCTGTTAGCTTAGCAGACTGTTAAATCCTTAGCATTAAGCTAAACAGAAGCTTTGAGCAACCGGGCCCAGGATGTCGGAATTGAAATGTTATGAACAAGTTACACCAGTCGTTGTGAACTACTGGGAACGAAATCTGCTGTCCGAAGGTTAGAGCCTCCGCTTTGACTGAGTTTGGTTAGTTGGTTGGTACGGAGCCCCACAGGGCACGTATAATTCTTTTATTTTTATTAATTCGTTCCCATGAAATAACAATTCGTTCCAACGAATTAACAATGCATTCCCTCAATTTAACAATTCGTTCCCACGAAATAACAATTCGTTCCCACGGGAACGAATTGTTAATTCGTGGGAACGAATTGTTATATCGTGGGAACGAATTGTTTATTCGAGGGAACGAATTGTTAAATTGATGAAACGAATTGTCATTTCGTGGGAACGTTGGTGAGCGGCCAGCTAGTTAAATGTAATGGTATGTAATGGTAATGGTACCAATTGCCTTCCTGTCTGGTGCCTGACATAAAGGATAGGAATTGGGAAGAATGTACTGATTTTCGAAACAACTGACCCTTTCAATTGGGGTGATACTTTGAAGATAACGGCGGCTTTTGCCAGGGATTGTTTTAGCCACACAATTTGTCGTCTTTTGCAATGTACTGGCTCGTACGGCACAACAGCCATGTACGTGTACATATTGATTTTATTGCGAAAAAACGATTTTCCTACGGGAATTTAACATGGGGGCTAAAAAATAGATTTTTTTTAAATATTATTTTTATTTGTGGACCGATTATCAAAATCTAACTTTTGTTTTCTTAATTACATCATTTACATCATTCTCGCCAGGTTTCGGAGTCGATTTCCTCAATTTTTTGTTTTTTTTATCCTAAAGGATCAAAAACCGAATTTTTTTTGGAAATTGAGTCCCCATGTTAACTTCCCATAGGAAAATCGTTTTTTCGCAATAAAATCAATATTTGATTGAATTTCATCAAATAATTTTTTGGGGGATGGTGACTTTTTTTCATATTGATAAAAAAGTACTTATTTTAAATATGTTTTTAGATTTAATGTGTTTAACAGCCAAGAGTTCGTCGGCAGCAAAACGTGGAACAGACAGTAGTTGGTCTGAGATCGTGTTAAAATAATGACTATGTTCTGTTCCTAAAATGAACATATCATAGTTAACTTTCTAATAAAAAACATCTAGCACTTGTGTAAATGAGTCTGGTAGGTGAAACAGTCCTGGCTTGTAACGCACCCTGCTCTATAGGAGTGTTAATTGCATAAACAGGTTTTGCACATTATCGCATGTAATTTGCAAATTACCCAAAATAGTGTTTTATATTAAGGAATCACAGCCACTTCTTTCTTGTTTACTTAGTTTAAAGTATAAACATACACTGAACACGTTAAGAACGCAAATAAGAGCTTGTGTGACCAGCGTAGCTCCGGATCAACCTGTTTGGGAAAAAGCTCCTAATGAATTTTACAAAACAGTATCAGATTACAGAGTACAGGATCTACACTGGTAGGACCCTCTGTAAACCGGACACCATAGGATGCAAACATGGTGTCCGCTTATTGCTGTTTCACAGTCATTGTCATACGTGTACAAGCGTATGAGCGCCACAATAGAAACGTGTGGCCGTTAAATAGAGGGAATATGATGGATATCCGTACATCAGTCATCCCACTATTCAGTAAAGGAATAAAATAAGAAATAAACACACCGATTATCTGGGTGTAGACATGTTCCACTGTAGTTCATATTGTATATCGGCGGTACATAGTCACAAATCCTTATATTACTACCGAGCCCCGCAGGGGACATGATTTGTTGTTATTAATTCGTTCCCACGAAATAACAATTCGTTCCCTCAATTTAACAATTCGTTCCCTAGAATTAACCATTTTTTCCCACGATGTAATAATTAGTTCCCTCGAATTAACAATTCGTTCCCACGAAATAACAATTCGTTCCCTCAATTTAACAATTCGTTCCCTCGAATTAACAATTCCTTCCCACGATATAACAAATCTTTCCCACGAATTAACAATTCGTTCCCGTGGGAACGAATTGTTATTTCGTGGGAACGAATTGTTAAATTGTTAAATTGAGGAAACGAATTGACATTTCGTGGGAACTAATTAATATAAAAAAATAATTCTACGTACCCTGCGAGAAATGGCAATTACAGCAGTACAAGTAGCAATATAGCAACATATGTGGTGTTGATAGCATACTCTTGAGTCGTGGAGATTTACTCGCCCTATCCAGTTATATAGATGTAGGTGATAAGGTGAATCGGATACTTTATATACGTGTGATGTATGTACGTGTTTATCGAGAAATTTATATCAGCATGTATATTCAATAATTATATTGTTTAGTGATCCTGAGGTATTGGATATTATAGTGCAATGCATGTGCACGTTACTATTTTCCATATACGTGTACCGTGCTACAATTCAGTTGCTAGTGCACGGGAGTGTTTTCTTAAACGGAGAAATTATGGAATTTACCAGGTAGATGCGATATGCTAATGTAACATGCTAGTGTGATTTGATATCAAGTTTATCAGGCTCGGCTCGGAAACGGTAGGAATGCCTCGGCAAGCCCCGGAATTCCTACGCGTTTCCTAGCCTCACCTGATACACTTGATATATACAGGCTTTTTCGATATATGTGGGTCCTGTTATCGAATAATCAACCTTGTAAGTACTTCTGAGTACACAACTCTAATTACATTTTGATTACACTGCAGTACATATATAAAGCGGGAAAATGTCCAACTACGCTCGTACCTTAGCAGAAACTTTTGGTCTTAGAAATGGAATGGAATAGAATTACTCTTTATAAAGTTGTTTAGATTTACCGGAAGAGATACCAAAACATTTCATGAACCAATTTCATGCAGAAATTCGTAGACAAGATGCACATGAGAAAAGACAATCACGCAGAACAACGTAATGGGGAAATGTAGACTTATTGTAATTATGACATTTGTGTCTGTCTTTGTACATTCATCATCCAGGGTTCAACGTTCGATAATGTTATTGGTCCCGATTTCCATTGGGTCTGGCGTTGCTGTCTGTAATTGGACTTAGCGACTTATACACCACCGCCTGCGCTAATCTTGTCAATATTTTCTCTTTCTCTTCAAAATACTTGCATATTTTGCTTGAATTCAATCAGCTTGATTGGCTGGGACTGAGCTGTGCTACGGCTCAGACTCAGCAAACTACGCTGATTGGTTGCGATTTGAGAATAGATTTTCAGAAACATTGACATCTGGGCACGATTACCGTATGTTGTTCTGTACAACTTCATTAGCTTCATTACAGTATCAGGATATGCCCTCACAGCTGTACATATACATGTCATGTCAATAAACAAGGTACCTGCATTCATGCACGTATGCACCACGTTTGTTGACAATACACTTTGAGGTTGGCTCTTGTTTTATCTCATTTGATGCATCGCAGTATATTGCCGGTATTGATTTCGAAAATCGGCAATATTTTCCACAAATGACGTCCAAAATTGACAAAGCAATCAGAGAGCTCACGCGGAATTGCATTCCGCAACAGCTCGGATTCTTTCGTCAATTTTCGACGTCATTTACGGAAAATGTTGCACTTTTTCTAAATCAATATCGGCGAACCGCGACGATGCAACAAGGAGGTAGAGTTAGACTATGGCATATACATGTATATAACATGGATTCCGCTGGGGAAAATAAAAAAATCGCCATTTCAAAAAAATAAAACAATTGGCGATAAAGAATTACAATTTTCGAAAAAAAAATCCCCAAAAAAATGTTGCGAAAGTGGCGATCGCCAGCGGAATCCCTGATATAATATTTACATGTAGACAAGTGACATTCAATACATGTTTGATTTGACCCAGTCAAAGTACATTAAAATACGATAATTTACATGTCAGCAAATATACATGACATCGTCAACCATCGAATCATTATTTAAACACAGTTACTGGCATATACGTAGTTATTTTTATCATGCAGCCATGTTAAAGATATATGCCCACTCAGTAGGCACAACATGTACTTTATATCAGAGACATCATCTGAGGCATTTTTTGGCAAAATAAAAATTAATTTACCATTAATTTACCATTTTCACACTGATATTAGGGGCGATAACCATGTTTCCTCGTAAAATGATAACGGACATTACCATGTATTCCCTGTATTTATTTTTTGATGCGCAATAATCATACTTTACAATCTGTCGAAAATATTTGTTTTCTTCATGTGACGCATTTAATTAGTATAAATAATTAAAAAATAGCATAAAGTACGCGAAAAGTGTTGCTAAAGGAATGAATGGCATTTTTGTGGAATTTATCGGGGCATAAACTTGGAAAAGTCGCGGGAATACTGGACGAAGCGATAAAAAATTACAATTTTCGAAAAAAAAAAAAATATATATATATTTTTATGCCACCGGGTTTCGAAGAAACGGGTGGTATATAGTGTTTAGACCGTCCGTCTGTCCGTCTGTCTGTCCACCCGTCTGTCCGTCCGTCCGTCCGTGCCAACGTCCGGGGGTTTGAGAGCTTAGGGGCGTGGTAAGGAACGAAAGATTCCTTTGTAATATTCCGTAAGCTCATAAACTCTATTGTTGTTTAGGGGCTTTTTCTTTGTTCTTCAAACAATGGAAATACCCCATAAACCCAAAATGTTGGAACGTCCGTCCGTCCGTCCGTCCGTCCGTCCGTCCCCACCCGTCTGTCCGTCCGTCCGCTCCGTCCGTCCGTCCGTCCGTCCGGGTCCGTCCGTCCGTCCGTCCGTCCGTCCGTCACACTTTTTGGTTAACCACTTTGTCACAGTTTCTCAAATTTCGGTTAACCACTTTTTCACAGTTTCTCAAATATGCTGCAGGTGGCATCCGCGTTCGACAGACGCATTTCTTGTTTTTTTTTTGTTTTTTTTTCGAAAATTGTAATTTTTTAAGGCCTCGTCCAGTATTCCCGCGACTTTTCCAAGTTTATATCCCCGATAAATTCCACAAAAATGCCATTCATTCCTTATAATTCCAGCATTTGAAATAAATTCATCAAGAAAATGTGTTTATTTTCCGTTTTCTTAAGAATTATTTTAACTGCGCCTCACGGTTACGGAAAGTAGTTCGGCGTGGGAGTTTATGGGATATAAATTTTGGACAGAGACTTGCTACGGGCCAATAAAATGTTAGGGAATTGTGTAAATATGTTTGTGCTGCAATTATTGATAAATAAACGTAATTTCACGAACGATCAGGGGTCCGTTTCACTAAACTTCGTACGACTAAAATGTTCGTAATTGAAAAATTATGCTGCCTATGCTCAAAAAATATAAATCCATCATTTGAAGTTTCCAGCCGATTCTAACTTTGCTTTTGCGAACATTTTAGTCGTACGAAGTTTAGTGAAACGGGCCCCAGATCATTTAACGAATAACCTGGGATTTAATACCACAGATTGTTCGTGTGATAATATTCGCGCTACCGCCATTAATCGTATTTGTCTTAGTTTCATTACACTGTCGAATTAAATGTTGTCGTCTGCTGTTTATTTTCTTTATTGAGAACGAAGGAAAAATATAAAGCATCAGCAGACGACAATTTTCGTGCTCAGCAGTCTAAGGGTTAATCGTAGTTATCTTAGTTTCATATAGGCAGCTATCAACAAGTCAAGTAGTGGATTATGTATCCTATCATCGGGCACTTTAGTCTGACACACACGGAAGTGAACTTTGACTGATTTAGATTCTCGATCCACTTCAACATACACAATACATAAGTAATGAGCACAATCAGGCTATCAACACTCCATATATGGATTAGCATAAAATAATGTGTCATCTTGAAGAGGCTTTTGTCACAGAATCAAGCGTTTACAGGATTACATCTAACATATTTTTATAAATGCATTCATGTGTATGATTATGTTATAATCACCAAAGGATTACGGCCTGTGTATGTTGAGTAAGCACACGTGATTTATCAACTGTATCACACCCATTGTCGGCGAACTGATAGTGGAACATGACAGAGACAGCCGCTACCCTGGTTTACCCTATGCAATTCAATACTTCGTGTTTCTAGTATTGGATTGCATTACGTTAAAAGGTAGATTCGAACATTGTGGTTACACATCAATCAATTAGTGACTACGACAACCGTTACTAATGTTTGCCTTATTATAAATACTAGACACACGAATAGTCATGTTTCTATTACCAGGTAGGATAGGCTTTCATTAGTAAAACTATGCCAAATGACTTTGCCGGATGGTTGCAGTATAACGAATCCCGTCATCGCTCTTTTCCACGTCATTCCACATGCATTCGGCGTGCTTCGGCGTGCTTCGGCTTTCATCGGTATAACTGTATATATGAGCAAGGCTTCTAACTTCGGTCGGACACGACCTCATATCATAACACATTCCGCGATTTTATTAACGCTAATGTGAATATGTGCGGAAAGTGCACATGTTCATTTGAGAAGTATTGTTATCTTGCTAAAATAACATAGTAGAACATATTTATGCAAATAATATCGAATTACAGCTCCTTTTCCTAGGTCGGACACAACCTCGTATCATAACAAATGAAATGATGTGTTTAAGGCTCTAACGTCAATATTGTAGTGGCAGGTTCATATGATCATTTGAGAATTACCGATATACTGCAGAAATATATAGAATTAATAGAAAATTACATTGTTAAACATGTTACTTTGTTATGATACGAGGTCGTGTCCGACCAAAGTTAGAAGCCTTGTTCATATATATAGTTTACCGATGTAATCCGAAACACACCGAATGCCTGTGCTTCATCACGTCGAACTTAATTATTATGTGACATAAAGCGATACCTGATAAATAGAATGCGGGCTAGTTGCCAGAGCTCCAGATAAGCTGCGTATTTGCTTAAATACCCAATTAAAATTGCCAAAAACACAATTGAAATCAGAAGTAGCGAGTATCAAAAAGCAATACAAATTTTGTGGTACCTTTATCATGCTGTAGAAAACAATAAACAGACCACAAATATAGCATGTTTTTCTTATTTTCAATGAAAACACATCTTGGTTATTCATTAGAATTGTCTCCTTGGACATGTTTTCATTTCGAAGCAAACTATTCAATAATTGCTGTCTGTTGATGTGTAAACAGTTGTGTGATTTTATTTTACCAAATTAAAATTTTGAAATACCCAATTGCTTCAGAAATGATTGGGCGACAATACTCAATTACTAATTCCTTATATGGAGCTCTATTGATATCAAGACTATCTGACTCGACTGAGAAACAGCCGAAAATATTGTTTTCGCAATACAATCATTTTTTGACGGAATATCTCCAAACAAGGAGGGTAACATTTTTATTATTTATAAACTGTTGTAACCGTTTCAATAGTTACAATTTAATATTGAACAGACAACAGACAACAGTATTAATACTATGTATACAAAAATACCCGTTGTTTGTTGTTTATGTTTACTTCGACGAGACGTAAACATGTAAATGACACAGACAGCGTGACTTGTGTATACTATGATGACGCATGTGATAATATGGTTCTACGTGTTGTATTTAAGTTTTCCACCAACTTAGCTCCTGATCAACGGGAAATTGAACAAAAATGTATTATTACTTAAGTGTGGCTGTGACTGGAGAAATGTGGCTTATGGGATTTGTGACAAGTTTAGACCGAGATCAGATAGCATACACATGTAGCCTGATAATGATCTATATTGTTTGTTAGAGGCATTCCGGGTGTTCCATTGCTGGAATTTCGACCAGTGCAGATCCTGATCTGACTGTGCAGATGCACAGGCTGATCTCGATCTACGTTGGTCGCAAAAATCCATAAGCCCCGTTTCTCAAGCCACAGACTCACGACTCTGAGTGCTCACGTGCGTACATATGTAGTATTAGCTGGGCCTACACTGGTATTGTGAACTTTACCCTTTTCACATGGCGACCTGTATGTCATATTAAAGGTACATGCCCACTTCTTTATAGGAATTAAATAAGTGTATACTTGTGTCACTATTCCACCAGTTCTAAAGATTACGAGTGGCCGCTATATAATCATTTAGTAATATTTATTTTACTGAGAGTGACGCGCGTTGGTATCAGACTATTTTCATATGCAAATGAGGCATGGTATTTTTAAATTATTTATACTAATTAAATGCGTCACCTGAAAAACTAATATTTTCGACAGAGCATAAAGTATGATCAGTGCACATCAAAAAATAAATACAGAGTATAAATATTAATGTCCGTTAACCTTTTAAGAAAACACGGTTATCGCCCCTGAAATCAGTGTGGAAAAAATACGTCTGATATAAAATGGAAAATAGTGCCAATCAATACGTGGGGTAATGGTGAATGATTGAATGTTTATTTTGCCAGCAAATGTCTCAGATGATGTCTCTGATATAAAATAACATTTTGTGCCTACTGAGTGGGCATGTACCTTTAAAACCTGTTCAATAGTTACAATCAAGTTAGATGTCGCAATAAGGTGCGTTCACTGTGAACATACTGAATATTTATTAGGCTATCAAAAGTAATTATTCATGAAATATAAGATTCTATACAACATGTGAACACTATGGGTTCGAAAATTACAAACGTATACAGTATGTGTTATTATGTCGGTGATTAAACACATAAACACGAGCCTTCGGGGATGAAAGATAACTTTAAACCTGTACCCCCACATCCCATGTTGTAATATAATGAGACATATTTGTTTCCTCCATTCATTAGATAGGTCATTTTTCGAGCCACATATGATGTCTATTTATAGTTTGATCGGCAGTGATCATACTTTATAATTTGTCGCTAAAAATGTTTATTCATCTGACGCATTTAACCCTTTCAACCCTAAGGAACTGGAATGGACTGTGATATGCTAATGTTCCGACCAATCCAATGGTCACAAAATGATTTTCAGGTTTTTGTTCTAAGAAATATTAAAATTACTTTCAAAAAGTGCAGATCCTGATGAGACGGCTCGTTACGAGCCGGCTCATCTGGATCTGCACTTTTTGCATAAACCGCTATAGCGGGATTTCGGGTTCAAAGGGTTAATTGATACAATAATTAAAAAAAAAATATCTTGCCTCATTTTCATATCTAAATAGCCTGATAGAACCGCGCGTCTCTACCAGTAATTTAAAGATTAATTAATGATTATATCTACATAGCAGTCAATCGTAATGTTTAAAACTGGTGGCTCATTTGAATCTACAGTGTTTGCAAATGTTCGCTTCCAGTGGCGTAGCCAGGGACAAATTTCTGATACGCATACATATCAAATGGTAGAACATCGGGTGAGCACGGCTCACGCGTCGACCGAGCGAAGTGAGGGAGACTGTTTGGGGGGTCCGGGGACATGCTCCCCCGTATTTTTTTGAAACTGAGATCCTATCTAACGCGTTTTCCTGCATTACATGTATTTACGGCACCATTTGTTTGTAATCGACAGGTACGTTTGATACAAAATGCGTTCTGTTCCAGACACAATAGCAATCCCCCCCCCCCCAAACAAGATTTTATTGCATATTTCGAAACATAAGCCTTCCATTTTTTTAATTCTTTTATTTTTTCTCGTACGCACGTGCGTACGTGCGTATGTCTGGCTACGCCACTGGCTTCATGATATGTAGTGTTGAGAGGGTTAATGGAAACGGGCTTGGAAAATCACAAGTTGTTACGTTTTATCAGTCGTATCTTTACACCCGCGCCCACATCTGCAGTCTGGAAGGCTTGAAGTATTTGATTATGCAAAATAATTCCAATCTAACTCCCGGATAATGATATTGGAGTGCACGGATGCTATAAACCTGCCGACTATATTATATTTGCACACATTCAGAAAAATGCATTATTCTCTCGTTTAAATTCATAGAAAAGGTATTATTGTGTGCCATAGATTTAGTCGGAAATAACAAGCAAAGTACATAATTAAACAGTTTGTATCGTTTGCCCATGTGTGTTCTACTTTGCATATTCCGTTCAGTGTCAATGTCACACTCAAGGTATATGATCACGTGGTACTAACAACAACAACAAGTATTGAAACTGCCAGAATCCATTTGATTCAAAGTACGTATTATTGTATATTGTCCTTATTACGTAACGGATTTTGATGAAATATGGCGCATCAAACGAGTCTTGTCAAATTGCATTTGGTGGTCTCTGTACTTTGGCCCAACTTCTGTCGTTTTTGCGAAGAATCGATTTCCGTGTCTACCAAAAAACGAACTCCCTGGACGACCAAATGCAGTTCATGAAGACGAGTTTGCTGCATCATATTTCATCAAAATCCGTTTAATGAAAATATCAAATAATACTTACCTCGGAGTGAGCAAGATTTCAACACGTTCAGCCACTGTTGTTGTTGTTGTCGTTGTTGTTATAACCACGTGATCATACACCTTGACAATACATGTAGGTGAAACTGACTGATGGCTGGAACACACAAAGATGACCGAGTTTGCCACTTCATGGGAACGAATTGTTAATTCGTGGGAACGAATTGCTATATCGTGGAAACGAATTGTTAATCCGAGGGAACGAATTGTTAAATTGAGGGAACGAATTGTCATTTCGTGGGAACGATTTGTTAATTCGAGGGAACGAATTGTTATATCGTGGGAAATAATTATTATTTCGTGGGAACGAATTAATAAAAAAATGTCCATGTCCCCTGTGGGGCTCCGTGAAAACTAGCTATGTTGGTACATGCAAATATTGATCAGCAAATATTGCACATGTACGTATGTCAACTTCATTGCTTGTATTAAAGGTACATGCCCACTCAGTAGGCACAAACTTTTCTTTATATAAATTAAGTATTTGTATAATTGTGTCACTATTCCACCAGTTCTAAAAATTGCAAGTGCCCGATATACAGATATAATCATTTAGTAATATTTAGTTTACTGATAGAGACGCGCGGTGGTATCAGGCTATTTTCATATGTAAATGAGGCATGCTATGTTTTAATTATTTATATTAATTAAATGCGTCACCTGAAAAAAATGTATACTAATGCCAATCAATACGTGGGGTAATGGCGAATGCATGTTTATTTTGCCAGAAAATGTCTCAGATGATGTCTCTGATATAAAGCACATTTTGCCTACAGAGTGGGCATGTACCTTTAAATATGTTTTGATAGACAGGTCACAGATAAGTGTCTACGTCATCAGTGATTTATGACGTCATCAGCCACATTAACTACGTCTAAATATACAAATTGCTCGGCATAGTTCTTACATGTTCGCTGGAGTATTTTCCATCGGCCAGCCAAGTTAGTACATGTACATTTGTTTGCAGTTATCATTTAACCCGCGCTAACCATATTTCAGGGTGCCCTGTTTCGAGAGCTTCCACTGCTGTGCATGCGTATTTGAATTCCGTGACATTTTACGTGTATGTACTTTGAAATCATGAACATACATTGTTATCTGAGATAAATACGGGTGACACCCGTCAAAGTCAAACACGCTGAGATTGTCCTGGATCAGAGAGAGTCTACGCGTACCGTATTTGCATGTAAACAGCTGCACTTCTAACATTCAAAATTATATATGGTATAATTACGCTGGTCTGGCACCGATATACATGTACGTATACTATTATGTTCACGAAATATTAGTACAGGTACACGTTATCACCATATTACTGACGCAATCACACTTTCGTACAGTATTAAGTGTGGTAACAAAACAAACAAAAATCTAGTGTAACAAAACAAACAGAAATGGGAAATTCAACATGTAAATAGTTAGCTCGCTAGCATTCCGCCGTCTAAAGTTTCTACACATAATCATACGTTAAGGATCTGTCGGGCTCAACACACCCACATCCTGGAGCTGAGTAACCTTGTATCACAGGCGCTTGACACGCAAACTTTCGAAAATAATATCACTAGTAAGATATTAACCAATATTCTCTAACAGGTATGAACTGTTCAGTTGTTTTATTTGTGTAATTACTCATTGAAAGTATCTGTTGTGAACACTCATTTGATATGTCTGGACGTTGTTATTTCTCATTGAAAGTATATGTTGTGAACACTCATTTGAAATGTCTGGACATTGTTATTTCTCATTGAAGGTATATGTTGTGAACACTCATTTAAAATGTCTGGACGTTGTTATTTCTCATTGAAAGTATATGTTGTGAACACTCATTTGAAATGTCTGGACGTTGTTATTTCTCATTGAAAGTATATGTTGAGAACACTCATTTGAAATGTCTGGACGTTGTTATTTCTCATTGAAAGTATATGTTGTGAACACTCATTTGAAATGTCTGGACGTTGTTATTTCTCATTGAAAGTATATGTTGTGAACACTCATTTGAAATGTCTGGACGTTGTTATTTCTCATTGAAAGTATATGTTGAGAACACTCATTTGAAATGTCTGGACGTTGTTATTTCTCATTGAAAGTATATGTTGTGAACACTCATTTGAAATGTCTGGACGTTGTTATTTCTCATTGAAAGTATATGTTGAGAACACTCATTTGAAATGTCTGGACATTGTTATTTCTCATTGAAAGTATATGTGAGAACACTCATTTTGAAATGTCTGGACGTTGTTATTTCTCATTGAAAGTATAGGTTGAACATCATTTGAAATGTCTGGACGTTGTTATTTCTCATTGAAAGTATATGATTTGTAACACTCATTTGAAATGTCTGGACGTTGTTATTTCTCATTGAAAGTATATGTTGTGAACACTCATTTGAAATGTCTGGACGTTGTTATTTCTCATTGAAAGTATATGTTGTGAACACTCATTTGAAATGTCTGGACGTTGTTATTTCTCATTGAAAGTATATGTTGCGAACAATAATTTGAAATGTCTGGACGTTGTTATTTCTCATTGAAAGTATATGTTGAGAACACTCATTTGGACCGTCTGGACGTTGTTATTTCTCATTGAAAGTATATGTTGTGAACACTCATTTGAAATATCTGGACGTTGTTATTTCTCATTGAAAGTATATGTTGAGAACACTCATTTGAAATGTCTGGACGTTGTTATTTCTCATTGAAAGTATATGTTGTGAACACTCATTTGAAATGTCTGGACGCTGTTATTTCTCATTGAAAGTATATGTTGTGAACACTCATTTGAACCGCTTGGACGTTGTTATTTCTCATTGAAAGTATATACTCATTTGAACCGTCTGGACGTTGTTATTTCTCATTGAAAGTATATGTTGTGAACACTCATTTGAAATGTCTTGACGTTGTTATTTCTCATTGAAAGTATATGTTGTGAACACTCATTTGAACCGTTTGGACGTTGTTATTTCTCATTGAAAGTATATACTCATTTGAACCGTCTGGACGTTGTTATTTCTCATTGAAAGTATATGTTGTGAACACTCATTTGAACCGTCTGGACGTTGTCATTTCTCATTATAAGTATATGTTGTGAACACTCATTTGAAATGTCTGGACGTTGTTATTTCTCATTGAAAGTATATGTTGTGAACACTCATTTGAAACGTCTGGACGTTGTTATTTCTCATTGAAAATATATGTTGAGAACACTCATTTGAGATGTATGGACGTTGTTATTTCTCATTGAAAGAATATGTTGTGAACACTCATTTGAAATGTCTGGACGCCGTTATTTCTCATTGAAAGTATATGTTGTGAACACTCATTTGAAATGTCTGGACGTTGTTATTTCTCATTGAAAGTATATACTCATTTGAACCGTCTGGACGTTGTTATTTCTCATTGAAAGTATATGTTGTGAACACTCATTTGAACCGTCTGGACGTTGTTATTTCTCATTATAAGTATATGTTGTGAACACTCATTTGAAATGTCTGGACGTTGTTATTTCTCATTGAAAGTATATGTTGTGAACACTCATTTGAAACGTCTGGACGTTGTTATTTCTCATTGAAAATATATGTTGAGAACACTCATTTGAGATGTATGGACGTTGTTATTTCTCATTGAAAGAATATGTTGTGAACACTCATTTGAAATGTCTGGACGCCGTTATTTCTCATTGAAAGTATATGTTGTGAACACTCATTTGAAATGTCTGGACGTTGTTATTTCTCATTGAAAGTATATGTTGTGAACACTCATTTGAACCGTTTGGACGTTGTTATTTCTCATTGAAAGTATATACTCATTTGAACCGTCTGGACGTTGTTATTTCTCATTGAAAGTATATGTTGTTAACACTCATTTGAACCGTCTGGACGTTGTTATTTCTCATTATAAGTATATGTTGTGAACACTCATTTGAACCGTCTGGACGTTGTTATTTCTCATTGAAAGTATATGTTGTGAACAGTCATTTGAAATGTCTGGACGTTGTTATTTTTCATTCAAAGTATATGTTGTGCACACTCATTTGAACCGTCTGGACGTTGTTATTTCTGATTGAAAGTATATACTCATTTGAACCGTCTGGACGTTGTTATTTCTCATTGAAAGTATATGTTGTGAACACTCATTTGGACCGTCTGGACATTGTTATTTCTCATTATAAGTATATGTTGTGAACACTCATTTGAACCGTCTGGACGTTGTTATTTCTCACAGAAAGTTTATCTTGTGACCACTCATTTGAACCGTCTGGACGTTGTTATTTCTCATGGAAAGTATATGTTGTGAATACTCATTTGAAATGTCTCAACGCTGTTATTTCTCAATGAAATGTGGCCTCTCAATGAAGGTATAATTATGTTGTGACCACTCCTTTGAACCGTCTCGACGTTGCTATTAGTAAATGAACGTATATGTTGTGACCACTCATTTGAACTGTTTCGACGTTGTCATTTCTCAATGAAAGTATATGTCGCGACCACCATTTGAATCGTCTCGACGAGACGGTTCAAATGGTGGCCGTGACATATTCTTCTATATATAAAGAAAATAAGCTGGATTTTCCACAAGCAAAACGGGTTACAGGTACCTGTACCACTACAAGAACATATTATGTAGATCATTTTGTTTTCGAAATATAACTAGTAGCTGATACACTAGTAGCCAATTTCACCAAGATTGCTAAGTATACTTATCTAGCTAAGTATACCTTGAGGGAATAATCATTTATTTTTTCCCGAAATGCATTATTTAATATAGAACTAACTACTGCATATATTTGATGATTAAAAGTATGCATACTTATTATACTGACTTTATTACATTATCACAGCCAAAATGGCTGTGATAATGTAATAAATTCAGTATAATAAAAAATAATAAATATATCCTTAAATTGAAAGTTTCTCCCTCAGAGTGTACTTAGCAAGATAAGTATACTTTGTAATTGTGGTGAAATATACTGCAGCTCAATTACGATCAATAGAGTATCTTACACAGGTCTTGATATTTATTAACCGCGTTTCTTATGAAATCAGGCAACTCGTTTAATAAATCTCATATGAAAGCAATACAAATGTGAGATACTAGTTATTGTATAAGCACGGCCATGGAGCTGTACTGATCACTTAACACGTTTTCTGTTGCTCATTTGCGTATTACACCGGTCTATTATGAATTTATTAAACTAGGTTAATACACGGCGAAAGCCAATTGTATGCAATAATCAGTTGTAGTTCGATCAATTATCGTCAATTTGCAAGCTTGGACTATTATTAGCACACTATGTATATGTTAGTGTTCACATATTGGACTCAATTATTAATACTCGGATGGGAGACTGCATTATAAACCTAGCTAATTATAAGTATGTTGTTGTTTTTAAAGAACTAACGCTGCCTCGCATAAATTAATTTCTTAAACTTAAGAAATTAATTTATGCGCGGCAGCGTTAGTTCTTTGAAAATCCAATATGTGAACAACAACATACTTATAATTAGCTAGGTTTATAATGCAGACTCCCATCCGAGTATTGATTTTTCATTTCATGTGGAACAGGTAGTCATTCAATATGGTACTTATTTTTCTTCCTCCTTATTGGAATCACGTTATAAATCTACTGCCTGTGGGATATTCCGGAGTCGTTACAGTAATGTATCTATACATGCACGGGTGTAATACAACTCGCCATTATACAGAATGTTAGATTGATAATCGCGATTGGCCAATGAGAGACGCCGTTGTTCGCAGACAAACTGGATAACAGTGGAACTATTTACTGGGCGAGTGATTTGTCAAGTTGACATCCGTGCCAGGATGTTTTTTTACAGCTGCCGGACTTGATTCCAAACTGGATATTGTTACATAGTGAGTGGCCGGGATTTGTTAACTCTTAAAATAGTGAATTTATGTGTGTCGTGTGCTGTTTATTTTCTGCCATTAAATAACTAAAACATGGTTTGAACGCGCATGATCCTTAAAATGCTGAATTAAATTTTTCGTTTGCTGTTCATTTTTTTTATTTTACTTTTTTTCTGACCAAAACATGGTTTGCCAGCACTTCAGAATCATTTCCAGTGGAAATAATTATAAAGTGCTGGCAAACCATGGTGTTATTGAAAAATAAAAACCACCAGCAGACGGCAATTTCGCTCCCGCATTCTAAGGGTTGTTTTTGTTTTATGACTGTATAACTTTCATTGAGAGAAATTGAATTAGACAACAGACACAATTGAATACAGGTGTGTGAGTATTAAACGTGTTAACATACATATTACCTGCAACAGGTACAACAAACAATTAACGATACTATACGTATGAGTATAACGCAGGCAGACATGTGATACACATTTATCCTCCAGATCATCGGTGGTCGTTGCCAGGTGTGCGGGTTGTCTTTTGTGTTTGTGCCGTTAACTGTTGTAAAATTGTCACAGCCTGTGACAGAAATGAATAGGTGCAATAAAACTGCACTTTATACTGTTGAACCTCTCTAAACCGGACACTAACACAACCTCTGTGATCTTATTGTGGATGCGTTTCATAATCACTTGTCTCAGATGTTAATGTATGTTCATGATTGCAAAGCACGCCAATAGACCAAAGGACCTCCCAGGGTGTCCGGTTTAGATAGGTTTTCACTGTTATATTTTTGTTCTGGTAGTCGTGTTCGGCAATTATTATGGACCTCTCAGCTCTGCCCTTGTAATTACAAATTAAAGGTAGGAGGTAGGCATAATTATGCACTTTAAGTTACTACATGAAAAGTGTATATTCATACCACTTTTATACAATTAACAACACATCGTTTGTAATGGTAGGCCAATTAGAATTCAAAACTTCCATTGCTGAAACTGTTCCATCATAGTAATCTGTGACAGACATATTATATACCAGGGGCCAGTTTCATTAAACTTCTTACGACTAAAATGTTCGTAAGTACACATTTAAGATCGTCTAGAAATTGCAGTTTATGGGTTTACATTTATTGAGCATAGCATAGGCTGCATATGCAGCCTATGCT
Organism: Conchocele bisecta; assembly: GCA_029237695.1. Classification (NCBI taxonomy): domain Eukaryota; kingdom Metazoa; phylum Mollusca; class Bivalvia; order Lucinida; family Thyasiridae; genus Conchocele; species Conchocele bisecta. Next base: position 96,905,632 of record CM055272.1, on the reverse strand, counting down.
CAATAAATGTAAATCCAATAATTATTTACAAGAAAACATTGCTAAAGATTTTTTGCACTTACGCAAATTTTGCACTTACGAACATTTTAGTCGTACGAAGTTTAGTGAAACGGGCGGCAGTATAGCGTCTGTTGATATGAATATAAGTTCACCAGGCAAGAAAACAGGTAGGAATTACGAAGGTCGTCGACGAAGTACTACCATTTCCGAGCTGAGCCTGATAACGCAATCAAAATATATTCGCATGGTATTCTATTTATTAGGTAACGTATTATGCTGGAGGATGCGCAAATATAGCACTGTAACGTGGCATATGCAAATCATTAAATGAAATATGATTATAATGTAAACAGAATGTATATATTAAAGAAAGTGAGCTTTATGCGGGATCAATTCACATGTCTGCCGCATACAGCTCAACGGGTGCTTTATGCACTGAAAATCACTCACCGTTTTGCTTCATGCGGCGCGTGCTATATGCGGCGTTACATGGCATGTTTTGCTGAAAATAACACGGACGTGTTTACGGCACAGGCATTCGGTGTGTTTCGGATTTTATCTGTATAGCTATATAAAAAATGAACAAGGCGTCTATCTTTGGTCGGTTACGACCTCGTAGCATAACAAAATAACATGTTTAAAATTATAATTGTCTATGCATCCTATATTCTCAAATGATCATATGAACTTGCCACTACAATATTGACGTTAGAGCATTAAACACATTATTTCATTTATTATGATAAAGGCTGTGTCCGACCAAGGAAAAGGAGCTGTAATTTGATATCATTTGCATAAATATGTTCTAACTATGCTATTTTTAGCAAGATAACAATAATTCTTAAAAGTACATAATTATGCACTTTACGCCAAAATATTCACACTAGCGTTAATAAAATCTCGGAATGTGTTATGATACGAGGTCGTGTCCGACCAAAGTTAGAAGCCTTGTTCATATATATAGAGGTATACCGATGAAAGCCGAAACACGCAGAATGCCTGTGGTTTACGGTACGTCATTACCCTGATGTCATTTGGTAACATCATGCGATGCCCTTTGACCAATGGAATGTCAGAGAAAGTACGTGTGAGCTGGATATTCGTATCTAGTTAATGCAGGCTACAGTGTGTCATCATTCATGCTGTTATGTATTCGCACAATGCATGGCGAGTTACCTGATCAAGCTGTGAAATGGGGGGAAACCTTGTTCATTGGAACCTCTCTAAACCTGACACCCTGGGGACCTCCCATGGTGTCCGGTTTATGAGGTTCCACTATATTTTGTTTATTTCTCCCTAAAAGTGGCTGTTGTTACCACTCATTTGAACAGTCTCGACTAGCCGGGTGAATCATATGATTGGTAGCGTCTTAACCCTTAGACCGCTACACACAACAATTGTCGCCTGCTGTTGCTTTTCTTGCCTTATTTCTCAATAAAACATGGTTTGACAGCACTTCCAATGGAAATGATGGTAAAGTGCTGGCAAAGCATGTTTTTGATGATACAAATGGACAATAGAAAATAAACAGCAGACGACAAAAAATAAAGATATCGGTTTAAGGGTTAATAAACACAAAATGACAATCCGTGCATTGGTATGTCCGAATATTGTATTTGTGTCGACTCAGTGATAGCTATATGTTTCAGATTGAGATCCGTGTGACGTATAACCAACCGGGCCATGACGTCAAATGGATCCGAGTCGTTGGACGAACTGAATACCCGGTTTGCCGACGCCTTACTGCCATTAACGATCACGTTTGGGGTTTTCGCCGTCGCCGGTGTTTTCGGGAACATTCTCATTTTGGTGGTATTCTCCCTGAGCCGCGAGTACCGGAAAAACAATTTCAAAATATTCGTCATATGTCTCGCCATTATTGACCTGGTCACGTGTGTAACCTTGATTCCCGCAGAGATGGTCAAACAACGCCATTATTTTAATTTTGATGACGTTATCGCCTGTAAATCTAAATGCTTCTTTAATGTGTTCGGTGCATCAGCTTCCTGTCTGGCGCTGCTCGTCATCTCTATAGACAGATTCAGGAAAGCCGTGCAGCCACTCAACAAGCAGCTGTCGCCCGGTCTCGCCATTAAAGTTATATTTGTGATGGCGTTTGTAATTCCGATCCTCTTCGCGATACCCGGGACAATAATGTGTGGCATTGAGAAGGCAAATAAAACAAACGAATACGGGAACAGCACGGAAATTTATATCTGCGCAACGGAAGACAAGTATCGATTCAGCATCTGGAGGCTTATTTACAAATTTGCATTCATGATCATTCTAGTCGGAGTTTCTGTAACATATATTGTGCTATATACTTTCGTGTTACGAGAAGTTCGTAAGCAGTTACAAAGAATGGCGCTACAAAACCGGAAATACTCTTCATATGAAATCTCGTTCTCGTCCGATGCGTATGAAACAACCGTCATTGCGCAACTTCCGGAAAAGAAACGATTGACGTCGATTCCATCGGACAGAGCGGTGACCTCAGATGAAGACTGTCTGGTAAGAATGAGCAGTGACAGAAACAACTCTATACTGTCGGACAGAAATATATCCATGACAGACTCTGGTTCCACGCGGAGGAAGAACGGCAGTATTTGTACTGTGGGAACCAGCTCATCAAGCCGCAGACGACACACTCGGCGGTTGCACGTGCCATACAAAACAATCATTTGGTTCATCCTGACGATCATCTTCATTGTGACGTACCTCACACACATGGTGTGCACCCTTATGGTGCAACAAGTCGTCACAATGACGCCACGCGAGTTTTCAGTATATTCATTCTTTTTCAGAATATATTTCTTCAACCATTTTATCAATCCATTAATTTACGCAATATTCGTAAAGAGATTTCGAGATTCGTGTCGCAATTTAGTTATAATGATCAAAAAAAAACTGTCCGCATGTTCGAATTGATTTTTACCCTTAAAATGTTGTACACGAATAACATAATGGCGAATATTGTCGTCTGCTGTTTTCATTTTTAACTTACTTAAAGGTACATGCCCACTCAGTAGGCACAACATGTTCTTTATAGGAATTAAATAAGTGTATAATTGTGTCACCATTCCACCAGTTCTAAAAATTATGAGTGCTCTCTATACGGATATACTCATTTAGTAATGTTTATTTTACTAATAGTGACGCGCGGTGGTATCAGGCTAGTTTCATATGCAAATTAGGCATGATATTTTTTTATTTATTTATACTAATTAAATGCGTTACTTGAAAAAATAATGTTTTCGACAGAATATAAAGTATGATCATTGCACATCAAACAATAAATACAGAGAATAAATAGTAATGTCCGTTAACATACTAAATAAACACTGTTATCGCCACTGATATAAGTGTGGAAATTTGCGTCTGATGTAAAATGTATAGTACTGCCAATCAATACGTGGGGTAATGGTGAATTAATGTTTATTTTTCCAGAACATGTCTCAAATGATGTTTCTGATATAAAAAAACATGTTATGCTTACTGAGTGGGCATGTACCTTTAAGAACAAAACACGGTTTTGCAGCACATACGAACTGTGTATCGCCGACGGGTATCATGGGCTGTACAAACGTATTTTCATCGTGAATAAATGGGGGAAAATAGGAACCCAGACATTATAATTGAAGGGGCCAGTGGAAGCAGTGGAAGCAGTGGAAGCAGTGGAGTGGAAGCAGTGGAAGCAGGTGGAAGCAGTGGAAGCAGTGGAAGCAGTGGAAGCAGTGGAAGCAGGTGGAAGCAGTGGAAGCAGTGGAAGCAGTGGAAGCAGTGGAAGCAGTGGAAGCAGTGGAAGCAGTGGAAGCAGTGGAAGCAGTGGAAGCAGTGGAAGCAGTGGAAGCAGTGGAAGCAGTGGAAGCAGTGGGGTTAAGTTCTTTATTTGTGGCGGTGACTGGTGAAACAGGGCTTATGGGATGTGTGACCAGTCTAGTTCCTGATCAAATAGTACATTATTGTAGCCTGATAACTATGACGGGCGTTTTATTGATGGAATGGCGAACAGTGTAGATCCTGATCAGACTGTGCGGCTGCACAGTCTGATCAGGATCTACACTGGTTGCAAAACCCATAAGCCCCATTTCTCAACTCACAGTCATATAATATGAACTTACAATGTAGCCCCCATGTTTTCACTGTCCCCTTCATTTCAGCATTACCATTGACGTTCAATATGGTTACAGTGTACGGTCTAAAGGTCCACAATCACCAGTGATTGATTTGTCCTATATAAACTAACCAAATACCACACATTTTGTTAGTCTCTGCTACTTTCATTTTTCGCATGGATGTTGTGGGACCTATTATCTCATAACCTGCACCCATTCTGCTCTGGATATACACTAATTTAAATAATTCCTGTGGCGCAAAACAAAAAGTCAGCGGCTGAAAAAGAAACCACCTCACATGACAAACATGTTCCCACTTACAAAATAATCCCAAAACGTGATATGCATGAACATGATGTAAATGATACACTAACATGCCTGTGAAGTAGATTAGTAGGACCGGTTTCTGCAAGCAAAGAGTCAATGTGTATGATCACGTGGTACTAACAACAACAACAAAGTACTGAGACTTCCAGAATCCATCTGATTGAAAGTACGTATTATTTTATAGTGTCCTTATTACGTAACGGATTTTGATGAAATATGGCGCATCAAACGCGTCTTGTTAATGCATTTGGTGTGTTCACCCAAATTTCTGTCGTTCTACCGAAACGGAAATCGATACTTCGCAAAAACGACATAGGTCTGTGCCAAACTCTGGACCACCAAATGCAGCTCATGAAGACGCGTTTGCTTCGCCATATTTCATAAACATCCGTTGCATATTAAGGAAAATATCAAATAATACTTACTTTGGAGTGGGCGACGTTGTTGTTGTTGTAACCACGTGATCATGCACCTTGAGAGTGTCTATGGCATAACACATCTGGATTATTTTATTTAACTTATTACTTTTCATACCGCGCATGAATACCTGATGATTTAGTGTGGTTAAACCTAAAATCATATTTTACCCGTCAGTTTATTCATTCGCCGAGTACTCTCCAACAGTATATCCAAACATGTTGCGAAGTGTCAGTACGTTTATTTATCCATGTAATACGGGGCGCCTTGCCGGACAGGTTAATTATGTGTACAAAACCAATTTTGTCCAGACAAAATTGAGTTTTGTAACACTAAAAACCACGAAATTCAATTCTGTGTCACAAAATTCAATTCTGTGTCACAAAATTCAATTCTGCATACGTTTCGTATACAAAATTCATTTTGTTATAAAGGATTCAATTTTGTAAGACAGAATTGAGTTTTGTGAAGAAAATTCATTTTTGTCCACAAAAATTAGTTTGCGTAGGATAGTCTATGTCATCTCTACGTTGATTGGTTGAGATCGGTCTTAGTCCATTTTACTAGATGGTGGAGTACACTTGCAGGTTTAAATATTTCAAAGCGAAAATATAACCCAATATATCAATATTATACTTCTTTATGGACAGTTATTTTGGTTATATTATGATTACAAATGAGTGGTCACACCATATAAGCATATATACTTTGAAGGAGAAATAAGAAAAATATTCAAAATTTTCCCTCAATTATGTAAACAGGGTCAAACATAAAGTTGCCGGAACATAGCTAGACCTGAGAGCATGCCCATATATAGAGAATACCAGGCTAGTGTATTTTGATATCAAGTTTATCAGGCAAGGCTAGGAAACGCGTAGGAATTCCGAGGCTTGCCGAGGAATTCCTACCGTTTCCGAGCCGAGCCTGATAAACTTGATATTAAAATACACTATTCTGGTATTCTATTTATCAGGTAACGTTTTATGCTCGAAAATGACATTAGATGACGTCTAACAGTAGATCTAACCTTGTGAAACAAATGGTATTGGATCTGTGTTTACTAGTTGCGAAGTTACGTGTTCGCAACTATGTGTCTACATGCATTATTTACAGTATGCACCATCTTAGTATCCATGGTATCTACACAAATACTACAAATGGATTCCTCAAATGGCCCAATACACACACTCTGTTTATAAACACAGACAGCAGTCAGAACACAGGTCACAGCGCGTGTATTATTGATTTAACTGGGGCAGATGTACCTTGCGATACACAATAAATGAGGTCTGTTCTCGCAGGAGATCTACATGTACATGAATTATGTGTACAATTATAACGCAAATGAGTTTAAATACGAATGGGTTTGTCAACGTTTGACTGTTTGGCGATAGTTGAAGGTGTAGATCGGCGACCGTGACCCATTTCTCCAGTGCAGTTTCTGACCAATGGTAGTCCTTCTTACATGCGTGTGCAGAATTTAATTTTGTGACACAGAATTAAATTTTGTTTGCACAGAATTGACAGAATTGAATTTTGTGACACAGAATTGAATTTTGTGCGCACAAAAGTGAATTTTGTGACACAGAATTGAATTTTGTTACACAGAATTGAATTTTGTGGCACAAAAGTGAATTTAGTGAATTTTGTGACACAGAATTGAGTTTTGTGGCACAAAAGTGAATCGAATTTTGTGACACAGAATTGAGTTTTGTGGCACAAAAGTGAATCGAATTTTGTGACACAGAATTGAATTTTGTGACACAGAATTGAATTTTGTGGCACAAAAATGAATTTTGTGGCACAAAATTGAGCCATGTCCCACTTGGCGCCCCGTATGTAAGCTGATCATCGTTAAATAATGCACGAGTGATTGGATCCTTGCATACACTGTTCGCCATTTAGACACTGAAGTATGGATATTGGCGGCAACTATTATATGCATCTATTGCATCAACCGCATAAGGCCATTTTTTTTTTATTTGTTGGTTTACAGATCCGCCGACCCGATTTTTTGACAATGTGGAAAAAAATAAATAATTTAATTTCCGATATTTTTTTAGATTTTTTTACCTCCGATCCAAAAAAAAAATAATTTTTGTTTTGCTGTGCCGAGAAAAGTATGTGGCGGAAACCGGATCTTAGCAGCAGCGACAACAACAACAACCTGCGAATGGACGATTCGATATGATTCGATATATCTCTGTTTGGATATTGAATGCAAAAATTCAAAACCTTAACGCTCGGGTAAATGGCCTATATTTTCTGTTTTCTTGCTCCGATGTGCTTCATATTTCATGTATGCGTCCTCGGGTCCTCGACCGCCCTGCCACAAATCCACGCTCGTGCCACCCCCACTGATATTCGTTTCAACTATATCGCCGCTTCGTTGTCTTCTGACAACTCTTGTATGTAATTATACCAGATACGGTATTAATATGTACGCATTACGCAACCCTTTCACAGTGATCAACATTCAACAGTATGTGAATATGAAACTGAGTTGCTTTGTAGAATATAAAGAAACTTGCTGAACCGACTCCCTACGTTAACCGACAAACTCTTGGTCCGAGACGATGCCGGTTAACACAAGTTTCACTCTATCAAAATCACTGGCCTTTTTGTTTTTTACCGACCACAAACCGACCCAAGTATGAACCTTAAAAAGGTGAACCGACCCAACCATGTGCCTTAAACATATGATTTGTATGGTGTTCGGACCGTCCGTCTGTCCGTCACACGTTCGGTTAACCACTTCGTAACAGTTTCTCAAACCGGCCATATCTTCTACATAAGTTGCTCAAGTTCTTCAATATTTCAACACATCATTCATTGGTATGTGTGCTACACATGCCTTGTCATACTTTATATTACCTTGACCTTTTGACCTTCACAGGGCTGCTGAAAGGACTTAGCAATTTCGGTTAACCAGTTTGTCACAGTTTCTCAAACTGGCCATAGCATCTACATAAGTGCTTAACTGCTTCAATATTTCCAAAATTCATTCATTTGCATGTATGCTACACCTGCCTTGCCATACTACATATGACCTTCACCCTTTGACTTAACACTTTTGGTTCACCCGTTTGTCACAGTTTCTTCAATATGCCGCCGGTGGCATTCGCGTTCGACAGACTTTTTTTTTTTTTTTTTTTTTTTTTTTTTTTTTATTTCCCCGACCGACCCAACCCTGTGCCAAAAAGAACAAAAAATTGAAAAAACTTTTTTTTATTTTTATTTTTTTCCGACCTACCGACCAGATCTCGCGGAAAAAAAATCCGTAAACCAACAAATAAAAAAAAACTGGCGTAAATGATGCAGAATGAGCAGTCAGAATGTATCCATGTCCAATAATACATATACTGCTCTATTATTATTAGCCGATCTATTTATAGATCGGCTATATATTGGTTATCCATTGGTTTGTGAAAAAGTTTGTAACGACCCTTTTCTCCTATATTCGGTAATCTACAAACGCGAAATTTGTTGTATCACTTCCAAACTACATCAACCGGATAATTTTTCATTTTTGGCCATTATCTCTGTTTAAAACTTTAAATATAGCGAAATAACACAATTTGGCTATAAATAAACGTTTTAACTACAAGAGTTCGGTAATTTGGCTATAAATAAACGTTTTAACTAGAGTTCGGTAAACTAAAGTTATGCGGCTTGCCTTCTATTCGTTACAAAGCGTGAATTTTTTATTCGTGATTTGATTGGACCGGACCAATGATGGCTCACCCAGCTGACCAATCAATCGAACAGTTGCCGATCACGTGATCTTGATATGCGCGCCAGCTTCATTTGCGAGAAGATAGACAACCAGATACAGGTAAATTAAATATGTTTTTCATTTGAGTATAAATACCGCCCAGAATATACGCTACAAACTGTTAATTAACAATATACGAGTGGGGAATGTCCCTGCAGTATATTTATACTGTACCGAGAGAAAATTGGAGCCATTACGGCCCTTCTTAGATGCTAGATGTTTTGGGGAATGTTTTGATTAAACTAGGAACTAAAGAAGGCAAAAGAAAATGGCCGTAATGTAGAGTGGAGGTGACACTGACAATGCTCGCGCATTGACAATGCTCGCTTAATATTTACTTTTCGCCACAGGTCTCTGTTGTGTATCAAAATATTCCAGATTTTTGTTTCTGAATGTATAAAATAATAGTCTTGTCTCCATTTTGTACATTGTCGTTGCAAGATCATTTCACGTGACGTCACTGCAGATGCAGCATTTTACTGAGTTTAATACGAGAGAAAGCAGCTTCACAATTTACTAAAAACATGCTGAAGTGGACTGATAATGATATGTAGCTCCAGTATGTAGAAGTGTAATTAAAATTATTGTAATGTTCGTTCCTTTGTTGCTTATTTATGGTTAAACTTTATAAATCGCTCATTCTTTTACTTATGCATCAGTAAATGTAAATCCCGACCCCCCCCCCCCCCCCCCCACCCCCCCCCCCCCCCCCCCCCACACACACACCAGCCAGGGAATAGTGGGGCTTTTATTTTTGCTGCGTTAAAACCCCGGCCCCGGGGAATCATGAAAGGTTAAAGCCCCGGGGTACCCTGGGGGGGGGGGGGGATTCACATTGACTGATGCATTGAAAATATGAACATTACAACAATAGCTCTGCGCGAGCATTGGTGAACTATTGCTCAAACTTGACATATTTTAGTGGTATAAAATAATAACCGCTCGCTCGATCCTGGTGTAAACGTCACATGATCATTGATAAATTACTATTATAAAGTAGGGTTTCTCGAAGTTTGAAGAACAATGGGCACATTGAAACGCCAGATCAGGATGTCGTAATTTCACTGCGGAATATTTTGTTGTAAATTCAGCACCGATGCTGCGATCCCACCCCCACCCAATACAATGCAGAGTACTGGTTCTACCCAGTCTACACGGCTCTAAATAAATTACATTTTTTGTTTGTATATACTTTGATGTTTTCAGCTCACCGCTTTTTGTCCGTCCGTCGTTCGGCAACATTTTCAATCATCTTCTACAGAACCGCTTGGTAAATGGACACCAACTTTACCGGCATGGTCCTTAGGTGAAGCCTTTTCAAAGTTGTTAAAAGAAAGTCGACCTGAATCCAAGATGGCCGCCGTGGAAAGGTTAAATCCTTCGAACGACGAATCCAAGATCATCCATATTTTCATTCTACCCCCCTCCCGTGCAGCCCCTGTGCCCAATGTCAAGGTCTAATTACTTTTAAGTTTTTGGTTAAAGATTTTTTCGTGTACTATATCTATGCACCAGCTTTGCCCATTACCTTCAACCTTCACATGGCTGTTTATCATCATCTATATTTTCATTCTACCCCCTCCCGTGCGGCCCCTGTGCCCAATGTCAAGGTCTAATTTCTAATAATAGTCGGCACTTTGGCGTACGTCCGTACGTACGTGTGTCCGGTTAAAGTTTTTTGGTTAAAGTTTTTCCGTCTACTATATCTCTTTTTTCAGTGTCCATGCCTAGCCCCAAGGCGCGACATGCAGACCGCAGCCATCTAGTCTCAAAATGAAGTAATTATGTCATTCAAGATGGCCGCCAAAAGGTCAAATTTTTATTTTGTTCAAATGTGGTCATGTAATATCTCAAATCGAAATTATCGATGAGCCGATCGCTGTCATATAATGTTTCTTGAAATAAAGTAATTATGTCATTCAAGATGGCCACCAAAATGTCAATTTTTGATTTTGTTCAAATGTGGTCATGTAATAAATCAAATCGAAGGTATCGATCAGCCGATCGCTATCATATCATTTTTCTCAAAATGGAGTCATTATGTCATTCAAGATGGCCGCCAAATGGTCAAATTTTGTTTTTGTTCGAATGTGGTTATGTAGTTACTATTCAGGTGAAATCAACACTTCTCTCACTTTTCCCTGAGATTCGGTAACTACTAAAATGTGGACATATATTGAACCCTGATTTGATCGGCTAATAACGTCATGCTCTGCATGACTTTTCATTGTTTCATTTTGAGCGTATGTCTTCCTACGAACAGTGTAGATCCAGATCAGTCTGTGCATTCGCACAGTCTGATCAGGATCTGCACTGCGCATATGTCATAAGCCCCATGTTTCCAGTCACAGCCACATCGTTTTTAAAGCGGTTAACTGCTTTCATAGAAAACAACAACGCTATGCCGAGTCTTTTTATGAAGCCAGTAAGTTAGTTAAATAAGTATCGTATTAAAGCAAAACAAATGTTGAATTATATGTATTACATTCTCATGCAACAGTATAGCTGTACTGATCGCCTTGTATTATATGCCGAAACTTATGTGATCAATATGTCTATTGTACGGAGACCCGCAGGGGACATGGATTGTTTTTTTTTTATTAATTCGTTCCCACGAAATAACAATTCGTTCCCTCACTTTAACAATTCGTTCCGTCGAATTAACAAAATTGAGGGAACGAATTGTTAATTCGTGGGAACGAATTGTTAAATTGAGGGAACGAATTGTTAATTATTTCGTGGGAACGAATTAATAAAAAAAAACACGTCCCCTGCGGGGCTCCTTACTATTGGTTTAGATTCATGAAATTCATTGTTTCAGCTGATGACCAAGTCTCCATAATTATGTTTACGATCAATATATCATACATGTACGCAGTCAAGTGCGTATGCTATGGGAATTCAAAAATCGACATGCCATTAAATATTGATAAATATCAGCCAACCAACTAAAAATAAAATATGTGTTAAAGGGATTGTGCCTCACGTGTGATGCAAATTCAACAAAACAGTTGAGGTACAAGTATATCAATGGCTATAGTTGTATTGTACCGTCCAGTCGGTGACCTGTCTAGCATACGGACTTGGGCACGTGTTCCTATTGGTAGCGAGATATAACGCCTTGTGAAGTTATTTCATTAATAATATTATAATATAATAATATTATAATATGGTATCTATATTTATAACGTACTTTCAAGGTACTAATGACAGAATCTACAGGTAGCTGGCGTCTCCAATGACTCAACTGAGGGGCTTTTAGGATTTGTCACCAGTGAAGCTCCTGAACAAGTCACGTAGCCTGATAATGATTATGTATATTGTTTGTTGGAAACGAGACTGGCGTTTCAGTGGGGATAAACCAACATGGCGCCGCCCATAACCGGAAACGATCAACTCTGATGAATAACCGAATACAACCCAACTATACTAAACAATACGTGGAACTACATGTGTACAGTTATAGATATACAAGCTGAAAGGTAACCATGGTAACTACAATTCATTTTCATAGTATTGTCTATATTGTATAGTGAGACGGTGCGTGTGTTACTCACTGTCATGGGTATCCGTGTTAGTGAATCCCATGTCGCCACACCACGAATACAGTCGCAACTTGTCAGTGGTCAGAAAGTGCGTTTTTCCGCTAATTGTCGCATTTGCATGTCAGCATTCGATGTCGTATTCATCAAGTCGAGGAAATTACATTGGTCGTACCACGCCACCTATCGGCAAAACCCCACTATAGAAGTGACGTAATTCTCTTCAGTGATCCAGTTGCCGGATTAACTCAGTAGGTACAGCGTCGGACTGCGGATCGGGAGACCCCGGGTTCGAGTTCCCACCTCGACCGCTGCGAATGGTCGATTCGGCGTGTCATTTGGGCAAGACAACTTCGTGGTAGTCTAGTCGGATGGAGACTTAAATAGTCGGTCCCGACATCATCGAGCCAGTGCCGTCGTTAAATCAAAGCATTTACATTTTTTCACTGATCCATAGTTGCAAGTGACATATCTGAGTACTGACATATCGCGTACTGACACGGTCGAGGAACGAACCGTGTCGCATTAATCCGTTTGAAATGTCCAGATCAGCACAAACTGTTAATTATAGGAAGTAAATAAGTATATAATTGTTGTCACTATTCCACCAAACATTACGAATGCCCGCTATATAGATATAATCGTTTAATCATTTATTTTACTGATAGTGACTCGCGGTGGTATCAGGCTATTTCCATATGCAAATGACGCATGCTATGTTTTAACTATTTATACTAATTACTGAAAAAAAAATTACTTTCGACAGATTATACATTATGCTCACGGCACATTAAAACATAAATACAGATAATAATTTGTAATGTCCGTTAACATTTTAAGGAAACACGGTTATCGCTCCTGGTATCAGTGTGGAAATATACGTCTGATATAAAATGTATAATAAAGTGGGGATGCACCTTTATAACGCCATAACATGTAAATGGTGAAAAGCATCTGTAGTGGAGACTGATGGTGATGTCTGATGGATCGGGATGTCTGGCATGCCGCCAGACATCCCGATCCATCAGACATCACCATCAGTCGTACATACCCATCGGTTATACAATCATGTGCATGTATGCTATGTATGTATATGCATGGATAGTTGCGAACAGTGCGTACTATGGGAGTAGATTGCAAGAGTTACTGTTCGCAACCAGTATACGGGCAGCCGTCTGGAAATGATGCCAGCTAGTATTACGGTTATACGTATGGGTCACAGTCTGACATATGGGGCCTTACGACGTTTGCGATCAGCGTAGTCCAAGAACAGTCTATCTTGTGACTGGAGAAATGTGGCGTATGAGATATTTGACCAGTGTAGCTCCTGATCCTGAATAGCCCACTCCTGTAGCCCGATGACTATATACATGTACTGCTTGTTAGAAGTATGACGTGTGTATCATTGAGGAAATGGCGGACAGTGCATATCCTGATCAGACTGTGCGGTAGCTCCATCAGCCAAATTTTTCCAGTCGCAGATAATGTATTCTTTAGTAATCTACTTCATCACTGTGTATATATGTGACCAAGTACATTGGAACTTTTCTAAACCGGACACCAAGAAAACACATGTGATCTTATTTTTGATGAGTTTCTTGGTTATTTATCTCAGGTGATAGTGTCTATTCGTGATCGCATAGCACACAACTATGGCTCAGAATGATCAAATGTCTGATTTACAGTGAAACCTCTCGAAGCCGGACACCCTGGGGACCTCCCAGGGTGTCCGGTTTTGAGATGTTTCACTGTACCTTTAAGTGGAAGACACAGTGAACAGAATCATAAATGTCAAGACGACCGCCTTCTAAAATGTCATTTTATACTGGCACGTCTGTAATTGCTGATGATTATAAGTAGACGTCAGATGGGCCGGAGAGTAGATTCAAATTAACTCTGACAGTGAATGTGGGGAAATAGGTCCCGGGCTCGATTGATGGAGTTTGACTGACAGTTTAGTTAATATTTCTGGCATGCTTCCTCTGTCTTATTGATCACTGTATTGCGTTGTCTGTGTCATTATCACAAATGTCAGTAACCAATGTTCGCGACATTCGAAAATAACATGTTTAGCGGAACCTCTCAAAATCGGACAAACCTGGAGGAACAAGCGGTTTAATTGTTTCAAAGAATGTGTCTCGATTACTGACTGATTCTACGGAGCCCCGCAGGGGACATATAATTCTTCTTTTTTTATTAATTCGTTCCCACGAAATAACAATTCATTCCCTCAATTTAACAATTCGTTCCCATGAATTAACAATTTGTTCCCTCAATTTAACAATTCGTTCCCACAAAATAACAATTCGTTATGAATTCGGGAACGAATTGTTAATTCGAGGGAACGAATTGTCATTTCGTGGGAACGAATTGTTAATTCGAGGGAACAAAGTTGTTATATCGTGGGAACGAATTGTTAATTCGAGGGAAGGAATTGTTAAATTGAGGGAACGAATTGTTAGTTCGTGGTAACGAATTAATAAAAAATCCATGTCCCCTGCGGGGGTGGGGGGGGGGGGGGGCTCCGTATGATTCATATGGAGTTTCAGCGGGGACGTAGTATTCTTCTTTTTTTATTAATTCGTTCCCACGAAATAACAATTCATTCCCTCAATTTAACAATTCGTTCCCATGAATTAACAATTTGTTCCCTCAATTTAACAATTCGTTCCCACAAAATAACAATTCGTTATGAATTCGGGAACGAATTGTTAATTCGAGGGAACAAATTGTCATTTCGTAGGAACGAATTGTTAATTCGAGGGAACAAATTGTTATATAGTGGGAACGAATTGTTAATTCGAGGGAAGGAATTGTTAAATTGAGGGAACGAATTGTTAGTTTGTGGTAAGGAATTAATAAAAAAAATCCATGTCCCCTGCGGGGGTGGGGGTGGGGGGGGCTCCGTATGATTCATATGGAGTTTCAGACGAATAGCAAATTTCTGACTGGAGAAATGGAGCTTATGGAATTTACGGCCAGCCCAGCTCCTGATCTTCTACCACAGTCATACAGCCTGATATTAATGACATATTCTGTTTGTTAGAAGCCTGATATGTGTTTCATGACTGAATAGCGATCAGTGCATATCCTGATCAGACGGCACGGATGGGACCTACACTGGCCGCAAATGCATACGTCTCATCTCTCCAGCCACAGCCTCATGTAGCATTGCTGACAACGAGTTATGACAATTATCAAGAGAGGGTTGAACGTCCCATCAACAACTAAGGTCATGAAGAGACGGGACATCGGCTTAAAGACTCATCAGAAATATAAGTTTGATGGAAATACTATGCGGTAGGTATTAAACCAAAGACGACGCAAAGAATTGCATGACAATGTCTTCTTGTGGTTGTGACTGGAGAAATAGTCGGGTCCTGATCAACATGTGTATCCGCACAATCTGATCAGGATCTGCACTGTTCGTCATTCCATCACGCTTCTAACGATGAATATAGATCGGTATCAGGCTGCAGGAGTGTGCTATTTGATCAGGAGGTGAACTGATCACAAATGCCATAAGCCCCATTTCTTCAGTCACAGCCAGATATGAGAATCTGTATCATCGGGCGATATATGTTTATGTTATCCGTGGATCTAACCTATGCTTTATTCCCGTAGTAACAAGCCAAGACTAATGCAGTGTGGTGGCGCACCAAGGGCCCGTTTCACTAAACTTCGTACGACTAAAATGTTCGTAAGCGCAATTTTAGGATCGTCTGGAAATTTCAATTGATGGATTTACATTTATTGAGCATAGGCTGCATAAGCAGCCTATGCTCAATAAATGTAAATCCAATAATTGTTTACATGAAAACATTGTTAATTTACAGACTATCATAATTGTGCACTTACGAACATATTAGTCGTACGAGGTTTGGTGAAACGGTGCCCATGGTCATGTCTGCAGTCTCACTGCTGCCCAATGTCAACAGTCCGAGTTACAGATCAGTAGCTAGACTTGCCACACTATGCCATATATAGCAGCCATTGTCAGCAGCTACACACATACATCACGTCAGGTGAGACCAGTAGCCTATTTCATCAACATTGCAAAGTATACTTTAGTAGTAAAGTATACTTTGAGGGAGAAATTTTCAATTTTATGATAAATTTATTAATTTTTATTATACGGAATTTATTACATTATCACAGCCAATTTGGCTGTGATAATGTAATAAATTCAGTATAATAATTCTGCATACTTTTAATCATCAAATATATGCAACGGTTAGTTCTATATGAAATAATGCATTTTGGGAAAAATAAATGATTACTCCCTCAAAGTATACTTTGCTAGATAAACATACTTTGCAATTTTTATGAAATCGGCTACTGGTCAGTATACTGGCCATAAATACCATTACCATTCTCCAGTAGCTGCTGAAAACAAATGGCATAATCTCTAAATGTCTGCAGTCAGTCACAGATCAGGGGGCCGTTTCACTAAACTTCGTACGACTAAAATGTTCGTAAATGCAAAAGTCTATAAATATCACATTAACAATGTTTTCTTGTAAACAATTATTGGATTTATATGCAGCCTATGCTCAATAAATGTAAATCCATTAATTGAAATTTCAAGACGATTCTAAATTTGCGCTTACGAACATTTTAGTCGTACGAAGTTTAGTGAAACGGCCCCAGATACTGGACTGACAACACATATCATAAGCCCACGGGTGCCAGTCATATACAGGCAACATGGACGCATTGATACATGATTTGACTTCCGCGGCTATAAAAGTAGTGCAAAAAAAAGAGTCCGCCTATTTAGTTGCCATGTCAGGGACCACTGGTTGACCGTAGTCGTATGAATGTGACTAGTTAAAATACACTGTTTCTGAGATGGTATGGCCAGTTGTGTACACACTGACTGTTTGATCAAAAACAAATAGTGCGCCTTTCAAAATACTGTAAACGTGTAATAGGTTGTCATAATGGGTCATAATGGGTCATGCCATTCAGGTCGCGATGACATTTTTTCCAATCTTTCAACCTAGTGTTTTCTATTAGAATTCTGTACCAGAGTGTCTGGGCCCCGTTTCGCTAAACTTCGTACGACTAAAATGTTCGTAAGTGCAAAATTATGATTTCACATTAACAATGTTTTTTTGTAAACCGTGGCAATGATTGGATTTACATTTATTGAGCATAGGCTGCAAATGCAGCATATGCTCAATAAATGTAAATCCATCAATTGAGATTTCCAGACGATCCTAAATTTGCACTTACGAACATTTTAGTTGTACGAAGTTTAGTGAAACAGGCTCCTGGTGAGTACAATGGTATACACCTTTATTATATTAAACCCTTTGAAACGTATTTTAAACAATCCGACAAAAATGCTTTGTATGAAATGAAGAAGGAAATTCTATTCATCTATGATACCTACAAATAATCCGCTACATCTCAGTTAGCGGGACAACGATCCGGCCGGCCCGTCCCCGTCATGTGGCGGACACCCCGTCAAGTGGCGGATGTGTGAAGTGTCTGCCTGATGAGAACTGGCTTATCTTTCCGCAAACCCGTCAATGAATAAGCTGCTTCTTCCGACAGTTTTTGTCATCTGATGGAGATAGAGATATCCGTCTTGTGTCTGTTGATACCAATCGTGACGCTAGGAAACACGTAGGAATTCCAAGTTTCGTTGGGGACATCATACGTTTCGGAATCCCGTAGAGACATTTTCAAAATACACTATCCTAAGAGTTTATGTCTTATGTATGACGTTTTATGCTTGATGAGTTAGCATGTAGTGTCGTATTCATCGTGAATGTAATGCAGCACTGATTGTTGTGCATCCGTTCAAAGGACGGACAAACAGTTCACATCCGATGTATCAATATCCGTGCTACATGTAAACAACAATTAGGCAATAATGTTAAAAGCAAATGTGGATGTAATTGCGACCTACGTGTTGGCCAGCATAGAGTCCGATTGGCTAATACAATATCAAGATGTATGAGCACGTTGTACTAACAACAACAATAAGTACTGAAACTTCCAGAATCCATCCGATTCAAAGTACGTATTGTTTTATATAGTCCTTATTAGGTAACGGATTTTGATGAAATATGGCGCATCAAACGCGTCTTGTTAAGCTGCATCTGGTGGTCTCTGAATTTGGCCCAAACTTCTGTCGTTTTCGCGAAGAATCGATTTCCTTGTCGGTAGATACGGAAATTGATTCTTCGCAAAAACGTCTGTGCCAAACTCCCGAAAACAAGAATTTCCACCTGTTTTCCCGATTTTGCCTTTACAAAGTCCACCGTCCCAACGCGAAAACAAGCATATTTGTTTTCGGCGTTTAGAAATGTAAAAGGGGAAAAGACGAACTAGCGATGTGCGCAATCAACCACAATATTTATTGGAGCAGATGTTTCGATCATGATCAGTTTCGACCAGTACCGGTTTAAAAATTATGTTTATTTCCGGAATACCATCTAGCATTTTCCGGACACTTATGTCAATACATGCGTTATGTGAGAATGTTGTCGGTTTTAATTCGGGACAGAGCTTCTCGATATATCACAAAGAAGATTACGTTACATGTTTGTTTGGGAAATGTTCACAAAGTGAGACACGGACTTCATAGTTTCCGTCTTAAACATGTTATTTTAATTTGAAAAACTCACATTTCAGCTAAGATATATGTTCAATGTGTTTCTCAATCGTTATTCGGAGCAAGACTATACCATACGAGTTATGAAAAGTATGACCGAAGTACAATACAACCTCTCTACAACAGCCACCCATGGAAAGACACAAAACAGGCTGTTGTAGAGAGGTGGCTGTTGTATGGAGGTTAATACTGAATTAAATTTTGTCGTCTGCTGTTTATTTATTTTATTCGATTCTTCTCCTAAAAAACATGCTTTGACAGCATTTTAGAATCATTTCCAATGGAAATGATTCTAAAGTGCTGCCGAACCATGTTTTTATTGAGAATTAAGGCAAAATATAAAGCAACAGCAATTGTCGTGCTCAGCATTGTAAATATAGTGGACATCATCAATTTGGGATATAAAATAGTGGCTGTTACAGAGAGGGTGTTGTTGTAGAGAGGTAGCCGTTCAGGGAGGTTCGACTCTAGTATCAAAACGACGTTTTTCTAATATATGAACACCTACATATCAGTAAAGGCACACATCGAAGCTACAAGATGGAAGACCCAACAGAGACACAGGACGAGCTTAATGCGCGTTATGCCAACGTCTTATTGCCACTAACGGTGACATTTGGATTGTTTACAGTAGCCGGTGTCATTGGCAACGCAGTGGTCCTTATCGTGTTTGCGTTCGGTCGGGAATACCGGAACAACAACTTTAAAATATTCGTCGTCTGCCTGGGAATTATCGACTTCACCACAAGTGCGTTTCTTATACCCGCCGAAATGATTAAGCATCGGAACTATTTCTCGTTCGGCAATGTGACTGTGTGCAAACTGAAATGTTTCCTCAACGTTTGGGCAGGATGCGCCGCCGCGTTGTCCCTGCTCGTAATATGCATTGATAGATACAGAAAGGTGTGCCAGCCTTTTAAGAGGCAAATAACGCCGAGCCTGGCGCTAAAGTTATGCCTCCTATTCTCGTTTGTTATTCCCGTGATTCTGTCATCTCCCGGGGCGATTATGTGCGGAATCATGCAGACGAACAAAACTAATATCTACGGTAACTCCACCGAGGTGTATCTCTGCGTCACGGAACAGAAGTACAAACACAGTGTCTGGCGTTACGTCTACAAGTATACATTCGTCATCCTGCTGGTCGGCGTTTCCATCTTGTGCATCGTCATGTACGTTCTGATTGGTCGCCAGATTTACAAACATTGGGGCTCAGTTCCGGCCAGTTTTCGAAAAGATTCTGGGAAGGAGACGAACACCGAAATATCCTCGGATACATTTGGGAATATTAAAAGCCCTGTGGACCGGCAAACAAGTTCGACGTCTGATGGTGCCAACAATGTTAATCCGCAACAGGGAATGATTCTGAAGGAGCTGGTAGCTGAATCCGAGACCCGACTGGATGGCGAGAGACGGCCGCCATTAGTTAAACAGAGCAGCAGCATTGACCTTGATTCAAAATTCAAGAAGAGGTTAATCAAGCAGACCAGTAATTCCAGCGCATCGTCGTCCAAGAAGTCAAGAAAGAACAGCGCGTCGTCGCGCCGCCGGACCATGAGCAGACAAAATTCTGGGTTCGGGATGCGGTCATTTCCATACAAGACATTGATATGGTTTATCCTGACGATTATCTTCATTGTGACGTATATTCTATACCTGATCCTTGCTATAAAAGTTCCAAAACTCGTGTACATGAAGCCGATGCAGTTCGCGTTTTTCCTGTCTTTCTATCGCCTCTATTTCATTAACAATATCGTCAACGCTTTCATCTACGCCCTGTTGGATAAGCGCTTCCGCTCCGCATGCCGGAATATCATACCCAACATCAAGCATCGACTGTCGCGCTAGTGCTGAACTTTATTGATCACATTCTTTAACCCGTTCACCCCCAAGTAACTGGAATGTAACTTGATATGTTAATGTTGCAACCAATCCAATGGTCACAAAATGATTTTCAGACTAGTCCATTTATGAAAAGGGGGTGTTTTTTTGTTCTCACAAATATGAAAATTATTTGCAAAAAGTGGAAATCCTGATGAAACGGCTCGTCACGAGCCGGCTCATCTGGATCTACACTGTTTTCCAATACCACTATACAGGAACGTGGTGTTGAAAGGGTTACAGATAAATGACATTATATAACCTAAACATCGTGTGGAACTGGGTCTCAGATGTTTAATGTGTGACCTTTTGCTGTATGGATTGCAGACGGTCTGCTGGAATAAGACAGTCCAATCAAATGCCCCATTTTATTTGATCAAATTCGGTGCTGTATTCAATGTTTAACTATCACACAAATTGGTAATTGAGTGACTGTATTAGCAAACACAAATGATCTGAAACACACTGCATGGTTGTTGTAAAATGGTCATACATATACATGAAAAGTTTTGTTAAATTCTCGACCACATGGTCTTTATCAAAATACATGTGGTATGAAAATGTATCGGCAGTCCTATGTGACGTCCATAGTGAAGTCGCTCTTTTTATTAAATTTTCGACCACATGGTATTTATCAAAATAGTATGAAAATGTATCGACAATATCTTTAATAAAAAGAGTGACTTTAAAACAATGTATACATGTATACTTTTGCACTATTCAATTATGACATTTATGTTAACTGAAATGTAATTAGAACGCCCACGCCCAAGGTGCATGATCACGTTGTTATAACAACAACAACGTCGCCCACTCCAAAGTAAGTATTATTTGATATTTTCCTTCATCCAACGTATTTTGATGAAATATGGCACAGCAAATGCGTCTTCATGAGCTGCATTTGGTGGTCCAGGGAGTTCGGCACAGACTTCTGTCGGTTTTGTGAAGAATCGATTTCCGTCTCGGTAGACACGGAAATCGATTCTTCGCAAAAACGACAGAAGTTTGGGCGAAAATACAGAGACCACCAAATGCAGCTTAACAAGACGCTTTTGATGCGCCGTAATAAGGACAATATAAAAGAATACGTACTTTGAATCATATGGATTCTGGAAGTTTCAGTACCTGTTGTTGTTGTTAGTACCACGTGATCATACACCTTGACGCCGTCAATAGCACAGACAATATGTGTGTGACCCTCGGTATTTTCAGTAGTATACATTGTGTTAAACAACCTTGTTACTCATGCATTTTGGGTTCTGAGCCAAAGGAAACTACACAGAAGATAATTTGACCGAATGTTTAATTTAACTAGATTGGACAGTAAGCGAGGCTTACGGAATACCCCCGCGTGGGCCCAGGTACCCCTAAATATGTAAAATAAATCCAAGTGTGTGGGCTTGTGACCTTGACTCTGGGCTTAGCGGGGGCGGCATGAACGTGAATTTGTCACAGGGTGGTAGAGGTCCATTGGAGAAATGCGTGTGTGAAATGTGAAGTAGATCCGAGCAAGGAAATATAAGTTATAACCGATTTCGCTGATGTTAAGTTTTGTAAAGTTGTGTAAGTATGTGGCATTGAGCTCGAGATCAGCGGTGATTTGTCACAGCATGATAGTAGAGCCTTAGAGGAATGCATGCATGATATATTAAGAATTTTCGATGAAAGAAATAGAAGTTATAACATATTTCACTGATGTTAAGTTTTGTAAAGAGTTAGTATTTGACATTGACCTTGGGATCAGAGGGGGTTGGACGGTCAAATAAATATTTGTGCATGTAAATATAGATGTTCCATTGCTTCCTATGCATATCTTAGACCTGTGGCCTTTAACTCTTTGCTTGCTAGCGATTAAAATAGCATCCAACCAATTGAGAGTATGTTCTTTATTTCTCTCTGTAAATATGTCTTGGAATTTCATTAGAATTGCGTCCTCCGGACTCAATTCTAATGAAGTTCCAAGACATATTCATGATATGTATAGGGACATATAGAAGAAAATATGCTCAATTGTCGTCTGCGATTTTTGAACTATTTATAGCCCATACATTTCCCAGCATGCAAAGAGTTAAAGTAGGGAATCATGCCGGGTACGTACATGTACATGTAGCATCAGAATTGTAATAACTAAATTGCGTCAAGGCCTGAAAAAAACGTAATCTAGAAATGATTAACATATGAAGAGGTCAGTAGAAAATAAATGCTCACAATTGAAGTGGTCAGTGACAGAAGCGGCTACATGTAAGTCCATGAGGGACATTTCGTGAGGGACTTAACCCTCTTCTTCCACTGACCCCTTCAGTTGTTGGAAATGTCATAATAGCCCTTGTATCAGCCGACACGGGTGAATGATTCATATAAGACAGAACTGTGAACAGGAAAAGACATTTAATTACATGCGCATGTACCGATCGTTCCACCAATAGTGTAACCTCTTTACTAACAGTTGGTGGCACATAACATACAATCCGTGAGCTATCTGGATTCCAGGGTTTTTCCACAACAGATAATATTTTTGTCCTATATATGCGCTAACTCAGCTAATGCTTAATAAGAAATTATATTGTGCCTTTATATATTTTAAAAGCGCATTCGATAAAGTATGGAGAAATGGGTTGTGGATACAACTATTGAACAGAGGTATTAATGGAAAGTGCTTAGTCCTAATGAATAATGTGTATAAACAAGCTAAGTCGTGTGTTTTAGCAAATGGCTGCAAAAGTAACTTTTTCTCTTGCAACATCGGAGTTAGACAGGGTGAAAATTTGTCCCCTCTTTTATTCTCACTATTTTTAAACGACTTGGAACATTTTCTCGAAAATAATTAAATAAACGGTATAACTTGTAGGGGACACGACCTAGATAACGAGTTCGCAATGTACCTCAAAATATTTTTACTTCTGTATGCTGACGACACAATAATTATAAGTGAAACCGAGAAAGATTTACAAAACGCATTAAATGTATTTCATGAATACTGCACTAATTGGAAACTAACAGTAAATGTTAAAAAGACAAAAGTTACGATATTTTGTAAAAGAAAAAGTAAACTAAACGCTCGGTTCATGTTAAATAATAACGTTCTAGAAATTGTAAATCAGTACAAATATACTTGGGTATATACATGTCTAAAACCGGGTCGTTCCTCAACGCTAAAAAAACATATAGTCAACCAAGCTACTAAAGCAATGTACAGTTTACTCTCTAAATCAAGACAGCTATCACTACCGATAGATTTAGAAATTGATCCTTTCAACAAAACTGTGAAACCAATACTTTTGTACGGTGCTGAAATGTGGGGTTTCGGTAATAATGAGATAATTGAAAGGGTGCAACCGAAATATTATAAACACTTTTTAAATTTAAAAAAGTCTACCCCAACTGCTATGGGGAGCTCGGCATATACCATTTAGAGGTCGACATAAATACCAGAATTGTTACATTCTGAACAAAACTCATAAAACCTGATAACCGAAAACTTTCATCTTGCATTTATCACATGCTTATGAGTATACAAAAACATTAAACATCCGAATTCAAATGGTTGAAACATCTTCAAAAAGAATTCATTGACTATCGTCAAATAGGCATATGGACGTCACAAAGTATAACCAATCCGAAATGGCTAATCTTAAATATAACACAGAAATTGAAAGACTTATATATTCAAAAATGGAGACATAAGGTAAACGACGATGCAAATTATAAGGTATTTAAGCAGACATTGACCCCTGAAAAATACATGCTAGTACATATGAATGTATTTTCTAACTAGAAAAAAGTCGATGGCGCGCCATCGCAATATACCCACTTTCCCCAAATGCTAAGTCCGAAAGGGGGAGGTAATCCATGATGGAGGGTCGGATAAAAAATCCGAATTCACTTTGCGCATCAGCACATCAAAATGAAGCTACGAACCAAATATCAGACGCGTAGGTATTAAGGTGAAAAAGTTTTTCGAGTTACAAGGAAAAAATGGGAAATTCTGAGTGCGAAAGGGGGAGATAATCCATGATGGAGGGTCGTATGAAAAATCCGAATTCACTTTGCGCATGTGCACATGATAACGAAGCTACATAGCAAATATGAGGCGCGTAGGTATGAAGGTGAAAAAGTTTTTCGAGTTACAAGGAAAAAATGGGAAATTCTGAGTCGGAAAGGGGGAGGTAATCGATGATGGAGGGTCGGATGAAAAATGGGAATTCACTTTGCGCATGTGCACATGATAACGAAGCTACATAGCAAATATGAGGCGCGTAGGTATGAAGGTGAAAAAGTTTTTCGAGTTACAAGGAAAAAATGGGAAATTCTGAGTCCGAAAGGGGGAGATAATCCATGATGGAGGGTCGGATGAAAAATCCGAATTCACTTTGCGCATCTGCACATGATAACGAAGCTACATAGCAAATATGAGGCGCGTAGGTTTGAAGGTGAAAAAGTTTTTCGAGTTACAAGGAAAAAATGAAAAAATGGGAAATTCTGAGTCCGAAAGGGGGAGATAATCCATGATGGAGGGTCGGATGAAAAATCCGAATTCACTTTGCGCATCTGCACATGATAACGAAGCTACATAGCAAATATGAGGCGCGTAGGTATGAAGGTGAAAAAGTTTTTTCGAGTTACAAGGAAAAAATGGGAAATTCTGAGTCCGAAAGGGGGAGATAATCCATGGTGGAGGGTCGGATGAAAAATCCGAATTCACTTTGCGCATCTGCACATGATAACGAAGCTACATAGCAAATATGAGGCGCGTAGGTATGAAGGTGAAAAAGTTTTTCGAGTTACAAGGAAAAAATGGGAAATTCT
Source organism: Conchocele bisecta (assembly GCA_029237695.1). Classification (NCBI taxonomy): domain Eukaryota; kingdom Metazoa; phylum Mollusca; class Bivalvia; order Lucinida; family Thyasiridae; genus Conchocele; species Conchocele bisecta. Next base: position 96,880,141 of record CM055272.1, on the reverse strand, counting down.
GAGTCCGAAAGGGGGAGATAATCCATGATGGAGGGTCGGATGAAAAATCCGAATTCACTTTGCGCATCTGCACATGATAACGAAGCTACATAGCAAATATGAGGCGCGTAGGTATGAAGGTGAACAAGTTTTTCGAGTTACAAGGAAAAAATGGGAAATTCTGAGTCCGAAAGGGGGAGATAATCCATGATGGAGGGTCGGATGAAAAATCCGAATTCACTTTGCGCATCTGCACATGATAACGAAGCTACATAGCAAATATGAGGCGCGTAGGTATGAAGGTGAAAAAGTTTTTCGAGTTACAAGGAAAAAATGGGAAATTCTGAGTCCGAAAGAAAGGGGGATATAACCATGATGGAGGGTCGGATGAAAAATCCGAATTCACTTTGCGCATCTGCACATGATAACGAAGCTACATACCAAATATCAGGCGCGTAGGTATGAAGGTGAAAAAGTTTTTCGAGTTACAAGAAACGTTACGGACGTACGGACGGACGGACGTACGGACGGACGGACACCCGTGACGAAACCAATATACCCATTTTTTTTCCCTAAAAAAGTGGGTATAATTAATGTTGCATGTACTATTGAACGACGAGCAGTGTGACCCCTTATCGGACGGTGGAAACGCCGCCTGATCGGCGGTTACGTTGGTTGCAACGGTTTTTTAATTGCTCCTTATATGTACAATGTAATACAATGTATAGTCATAGGCATGCTTGTGTAGTGGTTGGGCGATCTCAGATGGCAAATACAGTGACATCAAAGGGAGAGTGTCGTTGTAGTTGTTATCTGCGCTCTCCGTAACCACTGACGGTCATCATAGTTTATGCAGCCTTTCGACTTGTTTCACATGTCATACCGTAGCATTGTAATATAACCAATATCCATCAGACATGCTCACATGTTACCATTTCAATTATTCCAATCATAGGTAAAGGGTACCGACCATGTACACGCATGTTTATGTATGTGTGCACATGTGTATATGCATATTTGATATGTGTTTTTGCATGTAAATGGGTGTGTGTGCGTGCGTGCGTGCGTGCGTGCGTCCGCTACAAGTTACAGCATGTAGATGTAGGCAAGTGGTTTTATTTTGTTCGTGTATACTTTAATCTAGCAAGTATACATATGTTCAATACATACCTGATCTTACATGTGTGTGGCTTTGATGGGATACTTGTCGGACAGATTGTCCGATTTCATAGGAAACAAAGTTATGCCGATTTTCTAGCGAAATCGGTCGACCGGTCTGGTGGACGTCGTATTGAACTGAATCGTATTATTATTTGTAATACACCATGTTTTCTTTACACTATGAAAGCATTTCCGTATAACACATTTCGCATCATGATGCCAACGGTGTGACTCTTAGGCTAAGGTAAAACAGGCACGTAACACCGTAGTCCCGTCTCCGGCGACGCTCGGAGGCGGAATTGTCATGATGTTGCTAAGTAATTTACCGTAAAATACGCAACTTATGAAGTCCCAGTCGCAAACACCGATTACACACGACTGGAACGCGTGATGCGTAGACCGATCTTGGACTAAGCCATATAAGAATGTCTCTTTAACACATTTCTTTCTTATTACACTTTTTTTCCTTTTTTTCTTTTTGCAATCATTATTCTTGAAATGTACGAATGAACAGTGCCCTCCCATTAGAAAGCGCTCTGTGGTTTCTAATTCTCTTCAAGTACTCATTAATAAACAATTGTAATGAATTATTTTGTCAAAAATAATCTATATTTATATTAAGAAATTGTACATGTATATGTAAGGTATATAATGCATTTTGATTGTTACATGTATCGCCATTGTGTCATCCTACTTTATGTTGTATACCTCATGTTGTCATGTCATGTGACCTGAGTGAATAAACGATTATTATTAGTATAACAGGTTTACCGGTGTATATCGTGATCAATCAACATATTCATGCAACATATAACAGAAACATCAGCTTCTATATGTGAAAGGATACCCGACTCGATTTGCAATCACGATACGCAGCTCATACCGTGATAATTTGATCAGAACTATGTACGCAGCTGTCCGGTTTACAATGAAAACTAAACAGACATAATTGTTGGGCGGATAAACAAAAAAACATTTGGTAAATAAAGAAATGACAATAACTTGAGATAGACGCGAGATATACTAATTATTTTTATGTCTATACATAGGTTTTCATATTGGATTTGAGGAGGTTATGTACCTCGGATCAAATGTATCCCCATTTATTTGAATTCAGCATATATATACAAATGTTCATGCTATTCTCCAAAACGGGAACATCTTTGCCAATAATTGCCCTTTATCCGCCCCACTATAATTCAATGCGACGGTGACTACCAGCGTTTACCAAGATCAGCTTGCGCATCCGCACAGTCTGATCAGAGTCTGCTCTGTTGGTATTTCAGTCAGTGAAGCATCGTTATTACAAGCATTGTCACACTACATAGAAGATACCAGGGGGCCGTTTCACTAAACTTCGTACGACTAAAATGTTCGTAAGTGCAAAATTATGATAGTCTGTAAATTTCACATTAACAATGTTTTCTTATAAACAATTATTGGATTTACATTTATTGAGCATAGGCTGCATATGCAGCCTATGCTCAATACATGTAAATCCATAATTTGGCATAAATGGAAATTCCCAGACGATCCTAAATTTGCACTTACGAACATTTTAGTGGTACGAAGTTTAGTGAAACGGGCCCCAGGCTAGTGTCTTTTCATATCAAGTTTATCAGGCAAGGCTAGGAAATGCGTAGGAGACTTGCCGAGGCATTCTTATCATTTTCGAGCCGAGTCTGATAAACTTGATATCAAAAGACAGTAGCCTGGTATTCTATTTACCAGGTAACGTTTTATGCTCGAAAATGACTACAGATGACGTCGTTATCTACGGACGGAATGCGGACTTGTTTACGTTGCGTAATTAGACTGACGTCATTCGCTAACGTCACGTGACGCCATCCGACCAATGGAACGTCGGTTTTCACTTCGCTGTAACCGGATGTTTGTATCAGGTCAATGCCTGATACAGCAATATGCTATCAGTTGGTACGTATTCGGCCAATGCAAAACGCGTTACTTGATTAAAGAATGAACTAGATTGGCCATAAATCACATTTCGCTAGTCACAGAAAGGGACAAGGGGCTCGTTTCACTAATCTGCGTACGACTAAAATGTTCGTAAGTGCAAAATTGTGATAGTCTTATGCTCAATAAATGGAAATCAATCAATTGAAATTTCCAGACGATCCAAAATTTGCACTTACGAACATTTTAGTAGCACGAAGTTTAGTGAAACGGCCCCCGGGTGCTGTATTGGCCGTAAATGCCAGAAACCCAAATTTCGCGTGTCACAGGTTATGCGCTACACGTAGACTGGCCACAAATACCATAATCATTGTTTGTATGCCACAGCTGTTATGGATGTATTTGTATAACACCCCAGTAGATATACCAGTATGTACACGACTTGTATATGACATGACATAGGAAGTCCAAGCTTATTTGAGATGGTAGATGAAAGAACAACATGACATTAAGTACAGTGTGATAATGTCATTTATTTTAAATGACATTAATGGCAAGTATTTGAAAACTGGCCGAAACTAACTAACGAGAACTAAATCTTTACAATTCCTCACATCGAAAGGTGGGCATACACATAATTTATGCCATAGACATTGACGTACATGCTGTATGATACCCATGTACTTCAATGGCCCGCCCAACCCGAAGGACTTCCTATCTCAGTCATGATCATATTAAATGAAAAAATGCAAATATAAAGATATCATACAATAATTGAATATACACTGGACACAACTATACATGAGGGCAAAGGAAAAGGAGTGTAGTTCAACTCTGATGGTTTTTCGACAATATGCAAGAGAATACAACCGGACTTGCCCGGGAGACCTACGCAACTGTTACATGACAACCTGAGATTATCAATACTAATTCCAGTATTTTGACTATTTTTTACAGATCAAGGAGTTTTAACACAATGTGTTTTTATGCTGCCATACATGTGCACCCAGATAGCTTAGGAAGGTATACAGACATGTTACCTGGTACAAAGATATATCATTTTGTGCTAGTTATATGATCTGGACCGTCATGTTACGGAAACGAAGGGAATAGCTCAAGCTATCACTGAGTTAAGTTGGAAATTAGACCCATGACATGGGCAGATGGACCCATAGTGCCAACTACATGTAAATGTACACAACGAATATAACTGAACTTTTAATTACAAGCATCGCGCACAGATTAACAATGATACATACATGTATATTCACTATCCAACACTATTCACACATTGTTCACGAGTTAACAATTAACAATCTCACAATACCGAGTTATAGGCGGCAGTCTACACTGACCCGCCCCAAATGATGTAAGATTAGGCGCCAGTCTACACTGACACGCCACATATAATGTAGACATCAGAATGAAAAACAATTTAATGAATATACATTTTCACACTGCGCCAGTCTACACTGCCACGCCAGCGAATATGTTCAGGGAGGAGAGGCAATTAGGGGGACCCCATGATAACACCTTATGTGTGTGTATGCACCGGACGCCAGTCTACACTGACACGTAAATGCATACACATTATAGTATATGCAGCCTACTGATATATGCGGACGCCAGTCTACACTGACACGCTAGCATATATCCATAAGCACCCATTGCAAGAATACACGTACATGTTCCCGTTACTTTTGAGTGAAATTACAAGGCAATTTGCATTGCCTATAATGATTGATACATTATGGGAAGGAAGATATTGTAAAAAACTGCAAATGTATAAGTACATGCGCCAGTCTACACTGACACGCACACACCTATACACTGTTCAACCAACGTGCACATGCACATGTACTCATAGCAATGGTACCAATTCAAGTTCCCATGTGATTATGTACATGGAATCGTTACCTAATGTGGGAGAGTGCATAGCATGGGAACAACCTTTACAATTTAAACACAGGAATGCGAATGTAATTGTGCACAGCATACGACGACCACCTGCCCATCTTACGAATGGCTTCCTCCGAATGACCCTGCAAGAGGGCTTCACTAGCTGCCCCTATACGAAAACTATGGGGCTTATACCGTGACGCATCAAGCCCCAAAAACGTCACAAGCAATTTCATCTTGTCCAAAATAAAAGAATACGTCACAGGTAACCCATTGTTGGAACTGGAATAACGGACCTTGGGTGTGTGGAAAATTTGTCTATATGCATTACAGTGCGCGTACAGGGCAATATATAGAGGGTTCATCTGCACAAGAAAAATGCATGTGAATAGGAGCTGAACCCTTTTTGTGCTTGAAATGACACAGTGTAACATTTAAGCCATTTAACTTGCCAGCTGTCATGAGAAAACTGTGTATCAGATACCTGAATCACGCCCAACGGGTCAGTTGGAGATTGTTGGCATAATTCCCCCATTCTGAAAAACCCATGGAACGCCATAAGAAACACAGATTGTATCAGCAATTGATAAGATTGAGTGTGTATAGCTTGGGGAATAGCATCAACCAACTGAACCAGTATTTGTTTTGTGACTGGTAGACGGGAATCTACAGTACCTTTTATGTTTTGAGCCCCCTTAAGGAATTTTTCGGACCAGAAATGAATCAACTGGGTCCGCAAAACCATACAATTTATGTGTAAAACCAATAGCTGACGCATGAGATGCAATCGTGCTGGATGCATATCCAGACTGTAATTAAAAAGGGACAAGTAGTTAACTAAATCTGTGGACACAACCGGCAGCACAGGGTCACGATGTTGAGTAGACCAATAATCCCTAAACTGGAGCCAGCATTTCACATACGAAGTTCTGGTCGATTTCGCCATACTGGACGCCAAGACGTGCATGATGTGGAGCTCAGACCTTTAAGCCGTCCACCGGAATCGGACATGGCAGTGGATCCAGTCCCGGGGCACACTGACGCGCTTTCTGAAAATCAAAGCGTGACAGACAATCAGCTACCGTATTGTCCTTTCCAGGGACATGCCTTGCACGAAACTCGAAATTGTGATGCATAGCAGCAAGGACTAAGCGGCGGACAAGTCGCATGATCTCAGGGTCTTTGGATGACATTTTGTTAATAACGAACTTCGTACATTCATTGTCTGTGGAGAACATAATTCTGTGATTAGCCATCAAATGTCCCCACATCTCTACGGCGAGTACAATCGGAAACAGCTCCATCACATTGATACTCAGATGAGCCATGCTCTCTGGCCAGGAACCGCAACACCATTTACAACCAAACACAGCCGAAAAACCCCGTGTAGTGGCCGCATCCGTAGACAGGTGCAAAGTGTCTGATGGTACCCAATCATCAAAGAGAAACACTGATTTGCCATTGAAACTGGACATGAAAATGGCCCACGCAGCCAGGTCAGCCCGAGCATCCCGATTAAGACGTATCTTATACTGCGGCCTGGTCACACCTCGGGTCAGGTCATGCAGACGCCGAAGAAACGTGCGTCCTGGGACTATTACCATTGTGGCAAAATTTAGTAGTCCCAGCAGGCACTGGAGCTCCCGCAATGTCACTTTTTTCCGGTGCTAAAGTGCCTGCAGAGAGCAGCGAATCTTGGCCACCTTGTCATCAGGCAATTTCAAAATCATAGCCTCTGAATCAACCTCAATGCCATAGATGGTGATGTGTGTAGTGTGTTGGATTGACCGTTTTGTCTGACTTTAATGGTATTACCAGGTCTGCACACAACGACATAAACTGGTCCAAGGAATGCTGACACTCGTAACGAGTGTGGTGCCCCGGCAAAGAAAAAATCATCGATCAGGTGACTGACATGGGGCATGAAACTTAGTTTCCATTATCCAATGTAGGGCCTTGCTGAAACATTCAAATGTTTGACAGCTCGAACTCAACCCAGCTGGCAGGCAGCGGTCCATGAAGTATGAATTCTGGCCATTAGTCCCATGACACGAGAATCCAAGCAATTCATAGTCAGCTGGGAAGATGGGAATAAGACGATATGCTGTTTCAATATCGGTTTTGCTCATTAACGCGGCACAGCCAAGGCGTTTAACTATTTGGACAACATGATCTATGACTCGTATGAGACTCGAGTAAATTCCTTGCCTATGCCGTCATTAATTGAAGAACCATCGGGATATGACAGATCATGAATGAGGCGAAATGAATGTTCGCCCTTCTTTGGAATAAGGCCTAATGGTGAACAGACCAAGTTGGGGGGTGGGGTATCAAACGGACCCAACAACCTGCCTGCGGCAAGTTCCGTCCCAATTTTTTGCCGGAGAACATCAATATTGTCTAGAGCTGAACGGTGATTTTTGCATTCCCTGAACTCGCGAGGACCCACATATGGAACTGGAAACCCAAGGGTAAACCCAGGAATTAGGAACTCTCTCTGCTCGACGTCATACCCATACAACAACTCATTGAGCTTACCAACGTGGACGGGTGTTGGGAGCGTTCCGACGGAAGGTGTATGGGTTGGGCCCCCGAAAGGGCTGGCTAAGTGGTGCTGTGTATCGCACTGGCGGAGGGGCAGTTGGTCTCGTAAACCGAGGTGCAGGAGGCATATATGGTCCGGGTGGGGTAAAACGAGCTACAGGACGCGGGACAGCTGATGTTCCCCATGCAGAAGGCCGTGGGATATACGAACCCGATGCCCGCAGCTGACCACAGCTAAATCTGGGATGGTTTGCACCACAGTTGGTGCATACATGAGTGTATGCACATTGGGATTTGGTACATCCAACCCGGCGATTGTATTGCCAGCATGTATAGTTTGATGTGGGAGCAGATGCGGGTGCGATCGCTTTTAGTGTAACGGCACGGAGCCATAACTCCTGGTGGAGCACACCCCATGGAAGTGGGCGTGACTGACGTTGTTCACGAAAACATCTGTCATAATACAAAAATGCTCTTTTGCCCATGGGCCCGTGCCAGATCCTGTATCACAGACATGTATGAAAGGAGACCAGACACCGCCCCAGAGTGACGTTTCGTGTATACATCCATATAAATGGAAAAAGCTCGAAGCCATGAGTCTAGTGACAATTATTTTGTTTTTGGTTTTGACGTCACTCTGAACACCGTGTCCGAGTCCCCCTCCAACACATTCACACTGACCTTCTCTGATACAGGACTGGGCAGCAGGAGGGATAGGTCAACAAATTTATCCTCCCAGATTTCTAATCTTAGCTTGTCCGTTATATAGATCAGACAAACCAAGATTATAGGCAGTGGAATTTTGAGACAAGTGACATGACAATACATGATTAGGTGTGTCCGTCTGCGCACCTGCAAATGACTGTAGCGCAGAGCCGGCTGTGGAGACGGTCATTGTTGCCATGTTCTCCCGCGAATGTGTGCTGGTCGTGGTGGCGGCCGATGATGTCGTGGCATTTGTGGTGGCCGTAGCATTGTCGGCCCATTGTGTTGCCGTCGTAGCCGGACTGGCTTCCGTGCCATCAAGGCGAAATGGCGCTCCCGGCAGCAGCCCGCGCTTTCCACTATTTTAGAGAAAAGCTTGTTGACAATACGATCCTCCATCGGGTCTGTGTCAGGAAGAGGGGGGCTTGTTGCACCCCCTCGTCAGGGGCAGGGTCGCGAACCCGCAGTCGTTTGGACCTGGTCTTCGGCATCCTGCAACAAATGAAACAACAACTGGCCAATAATTTTCTCCCAATACTCCCAGGGATAGACAATATTTATTGAAGCAACCATGTTATGTTCGCTGCCAAAAAACAGGCAACATTGGATAATTGCAATTTCCACAATTTTCTATATATGTTTAATAGTTAAATTAATTTTATACTCAAGGAGATTGTTATAATTTTAATTGCAAAAATTCAGCAATAATATTCCTTCAACAGCTGATTTTATGCTCATAACCGTGCATCACAGCACATAATACACAAACAATTGCAATTTCAGCAATTTACAATGTTAATAAAAGTTATGATAATTGTTTAATAGTTAAATTAATTTTATACTCAACATGCTAATCAAGGAGATCGTTATATAAATTACAAAATTCAGCAATAAATATTCCTTCAACAGCTGATTTTTTGCTCATAACCGTGCATCACAGCACATAATACACAAACAATTTCAATTACAGCAATTTTCAATGTTAATGAGTTATGATAATCAAGGAGATTTTTATAAATTGCAAATTCAGCAATTCAATTATATATAACATATGTATATAATCAAGCAGGTTGTTATAAATTGCACATTCAGCAATGTTCCATCAACAGCGGATTTTATTTTCATATCCGTGCAACACAGCACATAATACACAAACAAATTGCAAGTTCAGCAATTTTCAATGTTAACATGGTTAATAAGATGATAAAATTTTTATAACTAAATTTATACAATTATTTTGCAAATAATGAATTCAGCAATTTTCCAGCAACAACTGCAGTGGATTTAACACAGTGTACGGAGAAAACAACAATTTTTATTTCTGAAAACATGCAGGGTAACTACATGTACATGAATTATACAAATATGCATGAAAACACATTTTACTTAAAAGCCCTCATTCAAAACACCAAGTACATGTACATGTATACAGCACACACCGACACAACACCGAAAACACAGCAACACATAACCATATGCAATAACTGTACGGTCAGCACAGACACTCCGGGACGCTAGTACAACAATGCGGCAACATGATTAGGATGACAGCTACTTATATGTTAATGAGGAAAAACAAGCACCTGTGGGGGAGAATTGCAGACTACCAGTGTGACAAACGTAGTATGCAATCCCGTAGGCTCCGAAGATATTTTGGGTACCCGACATCAGGAGAGAGGTGAACACGTCTGCCGTAAAAGGACACTGGGACCAGAAGTCCATAATCCGCCCACCCGGTGCCTCCAAAAATAGATGTGTCCCACATCTGATTCCTTCAGAAGCTTTTGTAATTGGATGTTGGCCTCAATCACATGGGAATTATACAAGTCGTAAGGTACATGATCCCGACGGAACAGCTGACAAATTCCGACTTTCTTTACACCAAATCTGGTACGAAGGTACTGGGCATGCGACAACAGATGCTTGGCGAATAGTTCTGGGGAATAATCCGGGTCACACATATCATTAGACCCAATATTCAAGACAACAATGTCGCATCCACTGAGAATATAGTCCTTTTTATGGAGCCGGGAGAATGGGTCATTGCGTAGCAGCAGCCCCCCATAGCCAATGACGTCCACATTAAACTCGGCCTCAGCTAAACCAAGATTATGTCTGTCCGCCTGTACCTGCACAAATTGTTTTAGACGTTTTGGGAAGCTGTGCCCGAATACACACACATGCAGGGGATTTTCCATTCTAATGTGACGAATTTGGTGCTAAAAGTCGTAAGTCGTTTTTTCGCTATTTTTAGGGGGACGAGTTACCATTGGGACGAGTTGTCATTTAAATAGAAATTTCGAAGCATCGGCTTGTTCACGCTAATGATCGTGTGTTACAGCCATAACAAAAACACGCAAACAGTATTTACACAAGATCGATAATTACTTCAACTTATGTCAATGACAAAAACCCGAACTTCAACGTCCTACAGCCCCTTTTTGGTGAATAATGTTGACCGACAAATCTTTTTCTTTGTTATTATTTTTCAGGTGCGTGCCCTACGTCATCATATGACTCAGTTTTCAGGGGACGCAACTCAAGTAAACTAGCTACGGCATACAAACCGGATTATCTCCAATAATCGTCCTTTCTCCAGTAAAAGTCACAGATCAGGAGCTACGTAACTGCCTGTGATACTTTGTGCTTGCCGCAAATGTCATAAGCTCTGTTTCTCCAGTAAAAGTCACATATCAGGAGCTACTTAACTGCCTGTGATACTTTGTGCTTGCCGCAAATGTCATAAGCTCTGTTTCTCCATTAAAAGTCACAGATCAGGAGCTACGTAACTGCATGTGATACTTTGTGCTTGCCGCAAATGTCATAAGCTCTGTTTCTCCAGTAACAGTCACAGATCAGGAGCTACGTAACTGCATGTGATACTTTGTGCTTGCCACAAATGTCATAAGCTCTGTTTCTCCAGTAACAGTCACAGATCAGGAGCTACGTAACTGCATGTGATACGTTGTGCTTGCCGCAAATGTGATAAGCTCTGTTTCTCCTGTAACAGTCACATATCACGAGCTACGGAACTGCATGTGATACTCACAGGCCATCGGCATGTTGATAGGACAGTGTATTATACTTTTTAGACACATGTCTAAAAAGTATAATACACTATCCAATCAACATGCCGATGGCCTGTGGTGATACTTGCCCCGAATGACATAAGCTATGTTCCTATTATCACAGTCACGGGTCGTGAGAGATGACTGACATCGGAAAACACACTTTAAATATCCATGTCGGCTCAAATTCTCCAATGGCATCACAGATAAGGGATTAGACTGGCTGCCATTCTTTTTTGTCCATACACAGCCACGTATGGTATGCAGCTGCTGCAAAGTCATGTACAAAGTAATCGAAACTTGTCAGTAGCTGCATAACTCAGTAACTGAGTGAGCGAACGGGCCATTCTGGGTGTACAATGGATATTCATGCCCCGTGGTCATTTGTGACTTTGACTGGGGAAATTAAGCTTATGGGTTTTGTGACCACAGCACAGCCTGATCGGGATCTGCACTGTTCGTCGCCATTTCACAAATGAAACACCAATCGTGCTCCTAAGATATTGATCGCTATCAGGCTCAGTGCTATTTTATCAGGAAATGTTTCCATAAGTCACAATTCCCATAAGCCCCATTTCTCCGGTCACTAAGGGCGGGCGGATTCATGTAGTGGCGACCCCCTCCCACCCCTCTCGCACCCCCCTTAAAGTCGGCGAGTAAATATTTGTTTTGCTCTAAAATGCGCCTGAACACAGGAAATGGAATGTAGATATCAAACATATAACTCATAAGCCTGGATCCACGCCTGGTTACAGCCACATAATTATGTAGCCTATTTCAACAAAAATATCTAATTACACTAAGCAAACTAAGAAGACTTAACGCTATTTTTTTGAAATTATGCGTGTTTTGTTATTCATTGACATATAAGAAATGTATGTTTATATACGAAGAATCAAAGTACTGAAGTACTTAACATAGGGTACTTCAAGAATTCCGCCACGGAACACGAACACGAACAGTCTGATCGGGATCTGCACTGTTCGTCACCATTTCACCAATGAAACACCAATCGTGCTCCTAAGATATTGATCGCTATCAGGCTTCGTGCTATTTTATCAGGAACTGTTTCCATAAGTCACAATTCCCATAAGCCCCATTTATCCGGTCACTAAGGGCGGGGCGGATTCATGTAGCGGCGACCCCCTCCCACCCCTCTCCCACCCCCCCTCAAAGTCGGCGAGTAAATATTTGTTTTGCTCTAAAATGCGCCTGAACACAGGAAATGGAATGTAGATATCAAACATATAACTCATAAGCCTGGATCCACGCCTGGTTACAGCCACATAATTATGTAGCCTATTTCAACAACAATATCTAATTACACTAAGCAAACTAAGAAGACTTAACGCTATTTTTTTGAAATTATGCGTGTTTTGTTATTCATTGACATATAAGAAATGTATATTTATATAGGAAGAATCAAAGTACTGAAGTACTGAACATAGGGTACTACAAGAATTCCGCCACGGAAGCGTTGTCGCGCCTGAAAATGCCTTGTCGGTACAAAACAATGTTGTAGCAGGATTTTTGTTAAAGTTTCTGCATTACTTTGACATCGCCATGTTTACTTCTGTTTTGTGAATGAAATAGTTGGCCCCAGATCGAGTATATTAAAACATACAAATGACGTCATTGGGGAAACCGCTGACACAATGTTCAATGTATGGAAGCCCAAACTTGTTAGAAATTGTTGTTGTCGTATTTTCAGTACTTGCATTAATATGGGTATTAATCTACGCTGGATGTGTTATACTGTCATTAATATGTTCCCTGATTGTCATTTATCACTTACTGACTTATTGACCCTCTTCCATGAACGTAGAATTGACACTCATGTTGGCGTGTATTGGCCGCCATAGACAAATGTCAATCAGGCAGAATTCGGGAATGTCACTAAAATCCGCTGTAAATCCATCGATAGAATGAGGATTAACATCAGTTAGACCCACACGTGCGAGTTTTGTTGCGACACAATCGCGATCATTAAAACGATCTGGGTGCCGAACTCCCTGGACGACCAAATGCAGCTCATGAAGACGCGTTTGCTGCGCCATATTTCATCAAAATCCGTTTCATATTCAGGAAAATATCAAATAATACTTACTTTGAATCCGATGGAAGTTTCAGTACTTGTTGTTGTTGTTAGTACCACTTGACCATACACCTTGTATAACTAACCTCGTAGCGGCTAGTCACTGTACACATGGGCAGGTTATGACGTATCATGGGAAGAGTGGTCCAAATCGGTTTGTAAATCGTGTAGCCTCAGATCAGCCTGCTCATTTCTTCTAATGAACAATGTACACGACGAGTATCATGGTCCGGAAGTGCACTAGATGATCAGGTGCTACAAAGGTCGAAATTTCAATTGGGCCATTTTTCTCATCAGTGGTGCGTCACAATTATACTGGTAGTGGTACCTGTATAAACTTTTGCTAGGCGGTGGTTCAAATGCAGTTTCATCAAAGGAACTGAAATAACAGAAACATGAAAAGTCATCTTAACATCATTGGGCATATCCATGAGATGTTATTACTAATCACACATGCAACTTTAGACATGAACATGCTTTACAAACTGTACAATATCTTCTGTAAATGATGCCGAATTTGGACTAAGTCTTCAAAGCATTTACATAATACTTGATTCCGTATTTGTCCTGAAACTTTCGTCAAAGTTAGTTCGGCAATATTTACGGGAAATATCATTGACATTTCTTCAAAATATATGTATATGTGTATATCCGATTAATATGCCGGATGTGCAGACTGATCTGGTACTATGTTGGTTGCAAATTTCGTTACGGACCGATTCTTAAGCCAGCTGTCCGAAATTTACTCAAAATTAAATACATTAGATGCATCCTAAATTCATTTCCGCCAACCTTCATCATTTTTAAAGCAACTCTTTATCATTCCAAAAGCAATAACACGCCTCCGTATTATGCAGTATTAGATGTACGGACTTACTATTAACCACAGGGGTCCGAAGTTGTGCTGGGAAAAGTGTACTGAGTCCGAATCGGTGGGCGTCTTAGTCGGTGGGAGTTTTGTAAAACAAGTAAGTAAAGTAAAACATGTAAAACAAGTAAGTAAGTAAAACAAGACGCTCACCGACTAAGACGCCCACCGATTCGGACTCGGTATACTAAACAAGACGCCCACCGACTAAGACGCCCACCGATTCCCAGCACAACTTCGGACCCCTGTTCTATTAACCCATATCTCGCCGTGTGACGTTTGTATAGAGGCCATTCTGAAAAAAATATCAGTATACGTGTACCCGGGAGATAGCAAATTGGTTGCACTGTGTGAATGGGGTGATCAGTTTGGGAGAGTGGATGATGGGACGGAGTGCATGGGGAAGATGACGCACATACTTTGACCATTTTGATATAACTTTCATAAACATGCAAGTTGGGAGTGCTTTCGAATTGGTTAATGGATGTGAGTCTAAAGAACTTGCATCTTGTATGTTGAGACGGACACAGTAAATCGTATGACATCAAAATGTATTGCTCATCAGTAGTATTGTCTTCTATTGGCATCTATTTTGTCATGTTCACCAAAAAATATGCTACAAACATATTGTTCTATCCTTCGTAACACTTCTCTTTCCTCCATAACAACCATTTAAGCTGCTGTATCTACTAATGTGACAGGTTGTGGACAATGTTTATTGCGCATTAGCTAGTCACTATCACAATCAATGTCGTTGTTCGTTTCCAGATGCGAACTGCCATTGGGTAGAACAATACATAGTCATGCAATGTAGTTAAACTTTTGTCTGTCCTCCATAACGGAGTTTCATCCACATTATCCTAACTATACACACTTTTTTCAACATTTACACATCAATCGACATGTAAACGATTCTAACAATAATTAATAAACTTTCTGAACTAAAATTTCCGTACATATACAACATTTTAACATCCCTTCCAAAGATCCTGTCTTCCATAACACAATAGTTAATTTATTTGCTGATGGCATGTAAATGCTAGCACAGGTAAGCACATGATTGTTCCCTTTATAGATGCATCAATGGCCGTTATATAATTTGATATAGCATCCATAACGTATCCCAACTTATATATTCGAATCACTGGTATGGTGTTTGCAATACAACGGTCTATAATATAACTTCGAATATGAACAAACAAAAATTTCCCGCGCGTAACAGATGCCAATGTCACTGACGGAAGATGACATACATACCCGGATCATATAAAACAAAACGCCGTCGTTATTGCGCATCAGGGAACATAATTCATGACTTTGAAAATAATATAATGGAGGACATGGGTTACGGAGGTAATACTGTATGTCTTATATGTCATTTAGTTTTGCCTTTTAAAGTAGACACACTTGTATAAGCATTTATAGTGAAGTCCATGGATAAGAACATAACGTTCATAGTATATGATTAACAGTAGATAGTGTCATTTCATGGGAAAGTGTCGTTACGGAGGACATGCCATGAACTGTGACAAAATAAATTTACATTTCAGTTTTCTGTGACGTGGGCTGAATGCTTAGTTGAACAAACTTCTTTTTACCATTGACTATGATTTGTTCACAAGAAAAAAGCACACTACATTGTATGTTAACCGTTTATATAGTTCGACATAGGGTAGCTACAATTTCGTTATGGAGGACAGACAGGATTTTGCGAATACAGATTTTCGCAAAAAAAACACCATTTACTTACAATTGCTGTTGAATTTTGCTTTGCAAAATGTTTGGGTGTGCCATAGCTTAAGAACAATACAATTGGGCATTGACTTCTCGTTGATTTGCGCCGATCGTGTGGATTCAATTATAGGAAATCAAGGCAGGGACAGAGCAAAATGACGCATCGTGAGCTTATTATCAGCGAATATTTCAGCAAATCCGTCAACAAGACTGCACAACTGCTTTTGAATATACTCATATATAGTTGTTGTTCAAAAGAAATTGAATGTTGAACACTTTTAACGTTCCACTCGAAAGTATAGCGCTGGCAATCCCGCATGTACCGGCGACATGGTATTTTTGTAATGGTAAGATTTATTGGAGACTGGCTGCACCATTAGGTCTACATAAATGAAACACCCATCATGCTTCCAACAACCAACACGCATTATAGACTGGGCTAAACGAGAGCAGGAGCTACACTGGTCGCAAATGTCATAAGCCCCATTTCTCCAGTCACAGCCACATACAAATTTCTATGATCGGCATTGTGTTGGGTATGGTGCATATACATACTAAAGTATATAATATTCAGCTGGGTACAGGCAAATAAACATGTCCTTCTTTATCATTTTAGCCTGGTTCCCAGTACCGACTGCCAGACAGCCGGGAACCATCTCAGCAATTTTGCCCATAGTTGTGAAATACCCTAATTGAATGCAATTAGAGGGAGTCTACACACAAAACCAGCGTTTTATTTTACTATCCATCTTACATTTAGGTCTAACCTATTTGTACAAGTTGTAATACTCCTTTGGCGCTCGGCTGAAAATTTCGACCTACCCCTACCCAGAGTAGAACTTTATGAAATATATCTATTCTTACAGGAAATTCATCGTAGAATTCGAATCTGCGTGTTAAAATTGCGAAAACCGCGGCCGAATATGTTTGTTTCGCTGGTTTCTATGGTAACCAATATTTTTTTCCAGAAAATTCAAAATATATATTTAAACATCTACGTGTTGCAAAACAACATATAAAGTTGTATATTTGGTAAACTGTCTTCATTTTACACGCACACATATTTTGGAATCGAACAATAATATTAAAATGCATGTTCGTAGACGGTAACCATGGAAACGTGGGTTTCTAGCCAATCGGGAAGATTAGCGTTTGCAACGGGCTGTACCTTGGTATTTATGAACAATTAACGTCAGTTGTAATGTTATACATTTCGACACACATAATACTGACGAAAACTAACACTTCTATACTTTCAAATGCAATAATAATCACATTATACGTAGTTTGGCTGGTCTAATTATCTAAACTATACGCGAATGCTGAGCAGTGCAAATTATCATATAATTAGAAAAAAATGTAATTGCCGTGTATAATTATAATCGTTGTCCGAATGTCATAATATATAGAGAACCCTCGTACAAAGAAAAATATGTACACATACATGTTCGACTGTCTGTCGACAATTTTAACATTTTCAAGATGGCCGCCAAATCTAACGAACTATTGCTGAGCAGATAAAATAATCATAGAATCGAGAACAAATGTTGTGTATTTGACCGATGCAACGAACGGGATATTATACACACGATCATACGAACGCATGGGACTATACACTGTATGTGCATACATGTTCGACTACCTGTCGATATGTTTTACTTTTTCAAGATGGCCGCCAAATTTAACAAACAAATGCTGAGAAGATCAAATATTCACAAAATCATAAACAGAGGTGTGTACATAACCGATAAATAACTATACAATGGAACAGGACGACGATCTCAACAGCAGAAATCAGTACACGATACAAACTACATTATTTCGTGTTTCGTTTGCAAGATCTATCCACCTTCAAGTGGGCTCACTTTCATCATCCGAATCCGAATCACCTATTGTAACAGCAGTCGTTTTGTTTGTGCACTCATGTTGGCACCGACAGATGTCAATGCATTGAAGGCCCACGGAATGGCACTGACACTTGCTGCTATTACAGTTGCCATCCTTACAATACAAATGTGTCAGGTCCCTCAAGAATACTGGCGCTGGTGGATTTGCGAAGTAAACTGGCACCAGGATTCCATTTTCATCTTTCTTCCATCCATTTCCGACTGGATCAGGAACCTCAGGATCTGGAATATGGCTTTGGCACCAGACTATTGTCTGAACTCGTGCACGCATTACATGGTGCTTGAATGCATCTTCTGTCGGTGGAAGTTGCGTTGCTGATTTGTCCGTGGATGTAGCGATCGCCAATCGGATTTCATCCATACTGTCATACGGTTTTCCACTTGTCCTTGTCTTATTGTTGAAGCCGCCAAACAGCATCATAGTATACCTTCGCGCGACTGGTAAACATTCATCTATAGATTCTGATAAGCCCACCTTGGACAATTCCCGTAGCTTGTCGGCACTTTTCACCAGTTTGTTGAACGAGGTTCGTTTCCCAACTTTGTATATTGAGCTGTTTGTGTCGCATCCAGTCAAGGCATGCATGGCAGGTAAGCAGGAGCTTACGGTTTGGTCTATCTGTTGGGCAATCGAGTGGATTTGAACAAACCTGTTTCTGAAAGCATGCCTCGTTCTATGCCCTGTATGCATATATTTCTTGTGTCCCGCGAAAACGTGTAGTAGTAATACAGAAGGATGACGAGCACATCTGTATCGTCAGTACGGATCAGAATACGGCCATGCGTTTGAGCCATATGTGTGGCATGCAGCACCATTCGGGTATCTGCCTCTTCCTGACTCGAAAACAAGTTTGATAAGCATTCCGTACCTTCCTTCGTCACAGACTGTACTTCTCGTCCGTTCCGAAAACCACCGGCAAGTACAATGGATAGCTGCTGTTTCAGATGGCCTGGTGCATTCACAGCTACGTACTCACACACAAAGGATGCCAACGATGCTTTGTTTTCAGAGTTACTCAGAAAACGGCGGTAATTTGGAACTGTGCGACCGCCACTCACCATATAGGCAGGTACATCGCTGTTGGCCGTGCGACGCTGACGTTCAGCTTCTTTGAGAGAACTGGCTTTATCATACCGGTCAAAGACGACAGTGACCGATGTAATCGACTTGTCCCGGGTAAAATGTGACATGATATGTTTCAAAACGACTGCGCCTAGTTGGTCAAATGTTTTGAAGTGTTCTTCGTTCAGCGACTGCAGCAGTGCCATCGCATCGATGATATATGCCGTGTTGCTGTCAGTATCAGCTTGCTGAACTAGAAACTCGTTGATCTCCTCAACGAAAGATTCAAGTTTCTTCGTCAAACTCTGCCTTGTTTGTTTTGCGCATGGTGCCGTCGTCGTGAAATAGGGCAGGTGGAACCGAAGCCAATTCATGTTTCAAGACATCATTCATTTCAATGTCTCTATGATTCGCTACTGCCAGCAGTCGTCTGAACAGAACTTCGAGTCTAGCATCAGTTTTCGATGTTTTGCTTGTAGCAAATGGTTTTCGCATATTCGAGAAGGTCTTAACCTTACTGCGAGGGATTGGTTCCCAGAATTTCACAGTACGTTCCTTTGAGATTCTTTCCGATACGAATTTATCAACTGCCTCTTGACTAGCAACTCGGAATTCATTCATCGACTTTTCTATGTCCGCAGACGCAACTTGCCCTGTGGCAATGTTTACCAGACGTTCTGATACCGTGTTTAAGTCGAACGGATTTTGGTACTGTGTAGTGACTAGATCAACTACCTTATCAACATCTGCTTCATCCCTTTCCTTTCGGCTTTTGCCCAATTCCTCGTGTTGACTAGCACCTTGGTTCTTGGATACAGTCTCTCTGAACTGTCCACAAAATTCACCTAGAATGTGACGAGTTACCAGCCACCGAGTCAATGCTCCCTTTCTACGAGTAAATCCAATGATTCCCCCTGATCCTTTTGCTTCTTTATTTATTGTTTGTTCAAGTGCCTGATCAGTTGGAACTGCATTGAAGGCGTGCCCGGATCGCCGTCTGACAACAAAGCCACCGTTCTCAAGATGTTCATATGCTTGTGGGTTGGTGGTCTTTAGAGCGAGCATATCGGCGATATACACGGGCGTGAACCGTGCGTAGTTTGTTCGTCCTGCCGCCCAAAACCAGTGAACACTCTTCGTTACTGATAACATGTGGAGATCAAAATCGCCGTCTCTTTCTGCTCTCAAAAGCCGTAGTAACAGAAATGCAGCATCAAGGAAGTTCATCCAGTACCTGAATGTTGAACTTTGCGCTTCTCCATGTGTTCGGAACTCGCTTATGAGGTCAAGTGTATCTTGAAATTCGGCCTCTAGGGTTTCTCGAATCTCCTTTGCGGTCTCCACATCCTTCTCCTTGATTGCATCACGGAGTTTCTCCATGTGATGTCCTATCTGGGGCTGTGGTTCTTTGTCTTTCTCTGTTGTCACCCAATCGATAAAGGCATCAAAGAAGCATCGGCACATTGCGTCTAGGATGACCTTCATGCCCCTTACTCCTCTTGTCAGTTGTGCTCCTGTTAGCATCTGTCTGGCGGTAACGTCAGAATATAAACATCCGACTCTGTCAGTAAGCTGAGAAGGCCTCCATCTCCAAACAGCTTTCCAATGGAACAAGCAGAAATGCCATTGTATGATGCATACCCCCTAGTCTGAGTGTTACCTTACCTTCCAAACACGCTGGCTTTGTCCACAATATTTCTCTAGCTTTGGAATAGATGGCTAGATCAGCTGTCACTATGATGTGGTTTTGTCCAAGTTCCGCTGCCAGTCGGACAAGCTGATTGAGTGCTGTGAAAATTGTGGAGTTGTCTGACGGCGGTGCGTCTATGAAAGGTAAGTACCTGACGGTCGTTATAGGTACAGAGGCCTTTGTAGTCACTGAATTATATCCTGACCATGCAGGGATATTATCAAGACCAGCCATATATGATCTACAAAGAGCCCAAGACAGGTCGGAAACCACAGCTTTACGGATATGGTCGTTGTCCCCATCAATGTAAAAGTTGGCAGCATTGGCAACTGTGTCTGGAGCTGGACGTGTTGGTGGCTTTTGAAAATATGTTACGCTTGACATGTCGGTGCCATAATCACCTGCGCCGATACTTCTCTCCGAGAGCCGGGGTATCTCAACATCCGATATCTGTCTGTCTTGGTCACACCTCTGATATACAACCATGGCCATGGAATGGGTTGTTTCTTTGCCGTCTAAGGTGTGTTCATTTGTGTCAAAGTTATCAATTGCTGCATGAACTGTTCCCATGTTGTCGTCAGTGTTGGTAGTGTGTATACCGAATTGGACGAAAGGTACACCTTCTGTGATAGCTGTTTGTTTTGCTGCGGATGTTATGAATCGCAAAACTTCTTCATAAGAAACACTGTATCCCAATGTATACAGCGTTCCTCACCAACTTGGAACTGCCAAAGTCATGGTATGCCGTTAAAGCTAACCCCAGGTTAATTGGTGTTAGTATGCGCTTGCTTTGTGAAATTACGTTGTGGCATGTTGCTAACACCTGTATATTGTCACGTCTGTGAACTTCATCACCCGTGCCAGTGGCTGTATAGAATGCTTTCGCATTTACTAGCCAGATGATAAAATCGTACAGTGGTCCTGGCACGAGTTGGCTGCAAGCGTCAATGCTTAAATCCTGCAATCGGTACGCTTGTGTAGTGGACTGAATTTCTTTAATGGCTCGCCGAAGGATACCTGCGGCCCCATATAATATCTGCCTGTCTGTGAGATACGCCCCTTGTATGTCTAACTTCGACTCCTTGTATTCGTTGGATTCGTCAAGTTCAGATTTCAATTTAGAAGCTTTGTGAAGTACAGCACCAACTGATACTGCACTGGAACATACAAGATCCGATTGTCCCTTTCTCTGGAAGAACGATATATCTTCACCAAATTGTTTCTCCAGCCGTTGTTTAAGTTTCCATGATTTATATACATTGGCGAGTTCATCTGGAACTCCAGCTCTACCCAGAAATTGTATGTATTTAATATTTAGATCAGATAATGTGACTACTGACTTTGTCTCGGAGAAGATTGTTTGTTTGGTTTCGTTTAAAAGCATCTGAAATGCTTCTTCGTAAAGAACTGGCTCGTCGACCTTGTCTTCATGAGGTACCATAAAACTTACATTGCGTTTGCTGATGTAATGTCCATAACATGAACGGTGATATTTCGCATCATATGCAAATAGGTCACCATATGCCTGCATGCGGGAAATGACAACTTGATCATTTCTCAACGTGGCGGCATTCACTGTTTTCTGCCTTGTGATTCGCCTGTCCCAGTGCTTACACCAGATAATGGCTCTTTTCTGTTTACCAATTTTCTTGGCACTGCCACAAATGAAACAGTTCTCTCTGATATTAAAACCCGATTGGCTGTCTCTGGTCGACCTTCGAAGCTCTGGTGACATCGGCGATTCGCTTCTGCTTGACGAGACATCATCACTTTTAGGCGCTGTGTCATTGCTGTAAAATTTGTTTGTGTATGTAGCCCGACACACCCTATGATACCGTACGTTTACCTGATGTGAAAGTATATCCTGGCGATGCGGCCTTAATAAGTCATTTACTCGATCATGTTTAGCCTCTGCTATGTCTAACAATGTCTCTAGACCTGTTACTGTTGGATTTTGCACGATATCCTTGTGTGACGCCTCTGGAATAGACTTTAGACATATTATGCATATGCTTCTATCCAGTTTCAAGCGTTTTGCCTCTGGTTCACCTAAATCCATAATTGATTTGGAAGATGCGTACACACCAAACTTAATTCGGTTCTCGTTCGATGCTTATGTACAACAACACGTCGGTTTGATATACCCGTAATTTGTCGTAATAATTGGGGCGATATTACTCTGTGTCTTTGCAGACTGAGCAGTGGACGATCAGCATCCGTTACCACATATATTAACACCGCCGTGATTTATATATGAAAGTGCAAATACGAATCATGCATTCACGCCGTGTTAATTAAAGTTTCATTTAAAGAGTAGAAAATCACAGCGGTGTTACTTAAAGTTACATACAAAGAGCAAAAAATCACGGCGGTGCTGAATATAGTGACATTTAAAGAGCCCGAAGGGAGGTAACAATCACTTGTACGCAGATTATGTGCTATTTGTGTTCGGAACATCTCAAATCCAAAATGTTAAGAGTTTGTAGATGGACAAACGAACGGACGGGTGAAAGACTGCTCGGAAATAAGAGGCAAAAACTATAAACAATGTATCAATGTACTATTCGACATAGTTTTGGACCCCACCCCCACCCACCCACCACAGAGACACGACGGGGATTGGTCCATGTGAGTGGTTGCTATGGTTACATGATCGTTTTACGGACAACATTTATATACTAGTATAATATTAAATTATATTCTTATGTGTACGTAGTATTTCATCGATATTAACCTAATAATACCAGTGTCATAATACAAACAAATACGTGCATGCATGTATTGAATTTTTCAATAAAATGTGGTTACCTTGGCAACATCCAAAAATACGTATTTCGCCAAGGTTTACTGAAATTCAACACATGGGTTCGTATTCTATGATGATTTTTACATACTAGTAGCTTCATTACACCAACTTGTATGATGGAGATTTGTCTGCACGAAATAAATGTTGAAAATACTACTTTCAAATACGGCGAGACTGACTTAGTTACCATGGTAACAGAAATATACGTTTGAATGATAGAATATTTAGGTAAATATGAACATTTACACCATGTTTGTAAAATATATTGACTAAATCATATTTAAGCAAGTATAAAGGCTGAAAATCGTAGGCTAAATAAGAAAGTTATTTTCGGATGAAAAACACAGTTGCCATGGAAATCAGCAAAAAAACAATATTCGGCCGCGGTTTTCGCAATTTTAACATGCAGATTCGATTTCTACGATGAATTTCCTATAAGAATATGTATGTTACATAAAGTTCTACTCTGGGTAGGGGTAACTCCTTAAATAAGCGTCGTACAGAGGCCCGTCTAATACAGTATAAGTAGATATTTGTGGGTAATTTAATTTCGTGTGCACCTTTTAATAATTCGTGTTGCGAAGGCCAAATATAAACAAACAAGTTGATAACCAGTAACCGGACATGCCATATTGCTATCTATCTATACTGAGCAAACAAAATTATACTCCAATTAATTGGCTACAACTTTTGGCATAGTACAGTCGTTCCCGCATTGGGGGCAACGACTGCGGCCTAATCATGATCATCCAGACGGTTGCAAAATGCTAGTCGAGAACATCACCGACCCAATCAAACATCACCGACCCAGGATCAAACACACTGTAGTCTGATGAATGTATACACTTTTGACTAGTTATTAGGACAGACAAAAAAGAATCACCGTGATCATGATGAGGATATACACTATTTGCAGAGCTCTCCGTAAACGCCGGCTGCCGGCCATTTAGCCGACTACTCGCTCAGTTGGCGCCGACTACAATTCATAATGTCGTAACAAAACACGGGTGGGTGGCAGGTGGGAGTACGCGATAGGTAATTTAACGATCGGGGTTCATCCTTACCGGAATTCCGATTGGAGACCTGGTTTGGCCCTCACATATGTATTTGGCATTTCGTATGTGACAGTTGAATCTGGTTATATCCCTTATGTGAGTATTACGATTTTCGTAATTCTATTTAAGGGAAGGGGCCAAGTGACTTTGGTGTGGTATAGACCTGGCACCAAGTCAGGTTATTGGGTCATTCCGTGTCAAATCACCGAATATTTCAGGAGGCCCACGCTCTTTGGTCTCGGATTTTGCTGACTTTGTTACCAAATGTTCTATAGCCATATTAATGGAAAGATCCAAAGTTTGAGCGCTGTGGTCCAAGTATTTTTCGCGAAGTCGTCATTTTACAGTGCGTGGTATGTGCCTCATGTTGTCCGAAAATTGCTGTCTTATTATTTTTGGACAATTCCAGTACCCCATATCTTTGCTAATACAGTACATAGAGCAATGAAATTTTCAGTGGTGATAAACAATGATATATAGACTTGATATAAATAAAGATAACAATTGCCCAGATGCATTTGAAATGTCCAAATTATGTCTTTTAATTTTGCGAGCAGCCATGTTTAAGGACCTAAATGAGATGCTTGTACTTCATATAGACCGCCAATGTTTTAAACTCTTAAAGCTGGTCCTACTGGCTGTGTAATTCAGGAATATTATAATTCTGTGTTCATTAGCTATCACATGACACCCTCCTAAAATCAGGAAAAATCACTTTGTAGCACATTTTCAACAGACCAAAACCTCATGTGGGCATATTACAAAAAAAAAAAAGAGCGTGGGGCATTCGTTGATTTGATATGGAATGACACTATTCTAATTTAAGGGCTGAATATATCGTTTTTCGATGTAAATATTCCGTTCTGATTTTGGGATCCCCCCCCCCCACCCAATGCAGCAGGTTAAAACGGGATCGAACCCGTTTGCCCGGCCTTACATGACCTTACCTGTCGATAGGCCGTTAAACACCAATAAACAAACAAACAAAACACGGATTTAGCGCTATTTAAAACATATCTGGCGTAAATTTTCGGGGAGCATAACAACTTCAGATTTGTCCTGCTATCAACACATTTTAACATTTTTGCAACAATATATGCAGAAATTGTCTTAAACAACTACAAATATATGCACCATAAATTTCAAAATTTTCTTCCGGGAACCCCCCCCCCCCCCACCCCCCCCCCCCCCCCCCAAACCCCCGGACAAGAAGAGGATACCCTCCAGTACCCTCCCCTTCGTCGCCTACGGCTACGCAGCCACTTAGCCCAGCTGCATGGAAGTCGATATAGCTGGCTACTTTTTCAAAAAAGCTGACTACTCTCAATTTTACGGAGACCTCTGTGTTTGATACTTTGTGACAGTACAAAAACCTGATTATCATCCAGCATCTGTCTTTGTTACACTTGCTACACCGTTACACTGTAACATGAGAAAATAACTTTTGCTGTTCACACTGTGTCTTTTCGTTACAGTTGTTATTGTAACATGGAGGAAAATACCTTCGTTACACATGTTACACTGTTACACCGTAACAAAATGGGCACCTCCGGCCAGTTGATATCTTTTTGTGCAGTATATGAAAAGTTGAGTTGTGATGGATGCGATTTGTTTATTGGCATTTTATATTTTCAATAAACTGAACATATACAGCATCTAACTGTATAAACACTTGGATTGAACCCTAGTTTACATTTAAAAACATACTCCAGCATTATATTGTTGATTTTTTACCAAATAAACATGTTTTACCAAAAAAACATGTTTTGTTTTCTCAGATGTTCATTAATTTTGTCAATAAATAAAAAAAATTCTATAAACAATAAAAGCTTAACATATTCCTCAACTACTATTTCCCTGCATATTGAAATAACCCACAAGTTATTTAATTTAAAAATATGTAAATTTGATATTTTATCACTGTTTTTGAAATTTCCACATGAAAATGCCACTTTACAAGAGTAAGCCATCATGACTGTATATCAAGACAGACATGACGTCACGAATAGTCGAGAACATCACCGACCCAATCAAGTTAGGTTGTGATAGCTGCTATTTGTTTATTGGCATTTTATATTTTTCAATAAAATTGAATATATACAGCATCTAACTGTATAAACACTTGGAATGAACCCTGGTTGACATTTACAAACATACACCAGCATTAGATTGTTGATTTCAATACAATTTTTTACCCAATTTTTAGCCAGGTTTTTTTTGGAAAAAAAATCCAGGCTATTGGATTGGCGAAAGCCGGGCGGGCGGGCGGCGTCCACAATCAATGTTAAGTTTTCGTGTTTGAGTCCATTTCTTTGCTACTGTACCACATAGGACCAACAAACTTTCACAGCTTCATAACCAAGGAGGGGTGCCCACCACATATCACTATCCAACATGTTACCTTTTTTTTAACTTGACCCATTTTTCCGCCCATGACTTACCATTTTGCGAATCGATTAGCCATTTTCAATGTTAACTTTTCGCGTTTACAATGTTAAGTTTTCGTGTTTGAGTCCATTTCTTTGGTACTGTACCACCCAGGACCACCAAACTGTCACAGCTTCATAATTAAGGGGTGCCCACCACATACAACTATCCAACATTTGACCATCTTTTTTACCTTGACCTATTATTTCTACGTAATTGCCATTTTCAATGTTAACTGTTTAACGTACGTTAAAGTTTTTCGTTATACTATATCTCTGCTACTGCTTCGCCCATTACCTTGAAACTTCACATAGGTGTTTATCATCATCCATATTTACATTCTACCCCCCAACCGTGCGGCCCAATGTCAAGGTCAAATTACTTTGAATTGTGTTGTTAAAGTTTTTTTGTGTACTATATCTCTGCAACTGCTTCACCCATTACCTTGATACTTCACATGGGTGTTTATCATCATTGTCGTGCCCGCTTGCGGAAAGCGCGATATAGTCGGCATTTTGGCATACGTTCGTCAGTGCGTACGTCCGTGTGTCCGATTAACGTGTTTTGGTTAAAGTTTTTCCATCTACTATGCTCTCCCCTAGGCACGACATGCAGGCCACGGCCATCTAGTCTACAAAAAGTGGGTATAATTATGTTATCCAAGTGTATATCCAACTGTATATCAAGATAGTCATGAAGTCACGACTAGCAAAATGCAACTCATTGTTGTTGCATATAACCCTCGACTGTCCAATAAATGCACTTCTCCGTATTGAGCGTATTTAGCATGTGTATTATACCGATGGTAGCGACGCGTCTCTATATTGCTTACCGGTACACTGTATTTTTAATAGGCCGCATTCGTTGTCCCAGGGGCAATGCCGGGAGCAGAGGTCCAGATAAGGTGCGTATTTGCGTAAATACGTAATTAAAAAATGCAAAAACCCAATTTAATCAGAGACAATGCGTACCAAAAAGCAATTAAAATGTCCGCTACGCAATTATTTTTTATCCTGTAGCGTACTCCTCAAATGTATTTTCAGTCTGTCGCATACTGCTAGATTTGTTCATGTATACAATCCTACAAAATCATCGCCGATGATCTGTGCGGTCGACCATTCAATGTTTACAAACTCTTGTCCCGGCTCTAGCTGCGGACAATGTATCGCTGTATTTCACCGATAACGGCTGGAAACCAGTCTTCGGGTTATTCGATTTGAACTCCAGGATTTAGCGGGAGCGATTCCGACTCTCAGCTGGGAAAAAAATTGGTCCAACTCAATACGAAACTCTAGTAACCCACCAAACGGCAGTTGTTTCGAGTACCGTTCAAGTTAATGATCCCAAATCTAGACATTCCAACATTATTGCATCGGCCTTTTTTGCCCATATTAGAAAAGATAAGACGGGGCCTATCAATTATGGCGAAAGCTGACACAAACTCCAGAGCTCGTGCGAGCCGGAATTGAATTCCCCTTTACCTCTGAATTTGTTGTCACAATCCATGTCATTTACGGAAAATATTACTGCTTTTCAAATCAATAATTGTGGGGAAAAAACGGCGATACGACACTATTGTGAACCCGAGATCCAGGCTCATTACTAGTCTATTTTCTTGAATTCAAATCGATGTGAAACTGCTTGTTTCGGTGACCCCGAGTCTACTGAAGGAGATGCAACGAAAAACGTCCGTAGACATTCGTAAAGTACTATCCGCACGGATAAAACAAATGGTTCTGGGGGAGGGCGGGGTACAGCAGACATTTTATTATTTTGAATGTGTCAGTCTTATATTTTACATGTGGGACAGTATCATAAGTAATAAATGAAAATATGGTAACATTATTACTATTTCGACCAACGCACACGTTGAATAAAATGGCAGTCGAATTAACTAAGTTAAAATAGGACGAGTTGAACGGCGCCCGAATTCACCAATTAATATAATCGTATTAGCGATAGACACTATAAATAACACAATCGGATCATGTCAGATTTTTTCGTAGAAAATTAGTGACACATGGCGCAACAAAATGGCGGCCACAACAAACAAACGTGGAAGAAAAAAAATTGCAAAAGTCCACCACCAATGTTAACCTTATTTCGATTTATTTTACGACCGATGCAAAGGTGAAATCTCAATCCATTGCACAAGGCATCATACAGTCATTTTGTTGAGCTCGGTGTGTGAAGACCCTAAATTAATCGTGATTGACATTATTGATGAATTGCTGTCGAACGTGGTCAGCAAAAACAAACTGGATCGCATGTTACAAAGATCAATCTGCCAATCAAAGCATTCTTGAT
Source organism: Conchocele bisecta (assembly GCA_029237695.1). Lineage (NCBI taxonomy): Eukaryota > Metazoa > Mollusca > Bivalvia > Lucinida > Thyasiridae > Conchocele > Conchocele bisecta. The sequence continues at coordinate 96,850,919 of CM055272.1, read as the reverse complement.
CAGCGTATGCACTGTTTGTCATTCAGATAATAACATCTCGCATGATTTTTTGAATACACAATACTGCTTGTTACATAACTTATAACTATAAGTGTGCTAGCAGATCCGGAACTGCACTGGTCACAAATGTCATAAGCACAATTACTCTAATAACGGTTACTTATATGCACTTGGAATCATTGAAAACTTGAACTAATCATGTTGGTGTTCTTATAAGTAAGTGAAGCAGTGTTACCATACACATGTAAGTATAACACTGCTTCAATTAATTATATGAACAAAAAAACAGTACCATTAATACATAAACTAGTACGATTTGTTTCCGAATCGGTTTTTGTAATCAACATATGGAAATACCCAATTGAAAAAAATTGATGGGGTAACGTTTTTAAAATACCCAATTGAAAATTGAGAATACCCAATTGATTTCAAAAGTTTGGAGTAACAGTACCCAATGTCAAATTCCTTATCTGAAGCCCTGGCCGGGAGTACATATATACAGACGATATTGCTGCAAACACGATTCATTCATCAATGCCATAGGGGAAGCTTCCCCGGGTAGAGGGTTTTCTTCGGGGGATAGCATTATACAACAAATGGGGCTCTGAACTCGTTTTGGGGTAGACAAGTATCTTTAACCCTTAAAATGTGGGAACTGAAAATAGTCGTCTGCTGATTATTCATATTTTGTCTTTTCTCTCAGTAAAAACATGGTTTGGCAGCATTTTAGAATCATTTCCATTGGCAGTGGTTTTCAGCTAACTGGCTAGTCGGATTTTGAATACCTGAGCAGACAGCATTCATAAAAATGTCGAAAAAATTCAGTTTTCATTTTGAAAACATGCCAAGTTTATCTGAAGTGCAGCGGAATCAGGCAATTGGGATGTTGCGCTGGCACCGCTCTCGTTGCCGTCACTTGTCTGGTTGCACTCGAACAACCATTTTTGCCATTTTTAGTCTTAACGTAATGCACTGTAATGAAATGTTAATAGAATAGCTGCACATTTGTCGCTTTATAGGCAATAGATTGCACTATATTGCTACACCACGCTACACAGTAAAAATGTGCGTAATAGCATTTAAACTTTGCGCACTATAAAAATATAGAAAAAAAACCTGCAGGGTGTTCATATTATAGTGCTTGAATATCACATAAATAATATTTCTGAATACTATTCAATATTTGACAGCATCATGATAAGCATACAGTGTCTTAAGGTTGAGATTTGCAGACTGGCAGATTATCTCAGAGATTCCATTACAATGCGACGCTACTATCAACCAACTTACTTATGTATACAACGACATCAGTAAGGCACTTGATGACGGCAAGGAGGTCAGAGCAGTCTTTTGTGACATCTCCAAAGCTTTCGACAGAGTCTGGCATCACGGTCTTCTATACAAACTGTCTTCCCTTGGTATTCACGGTCCTCTTCATAAATGATTCTCTTCCTATTTATCTAATCGACAGCAAAGGGTAGTTTATAACAATTCCAATTCGCAGTGGTCCTCATTGAATGCCGGTGTTCCTCAAGGTTCTATTCTTGGTCCTCTTCTCTTTCTTATCTTCATAAACGATATCGTCGAGGAAATTAAATCAAACATTCGTCTTTTCGCCGACGACACCAGTCTCTACATTATCGTCGATGACCCTGTCCTTTATTCAACTATTCTAAACAACGATCTTAACACTATCCACAATTGTTCAGAGAAGTGGCTCGTAAACTTCAATCCATATACAACTGAAACTATGACTTTTTCCCGGAAATACAACAAACCACAACATCCTCTTCTACTCATGAATGATGCCTCACTCGATCCTGTCAAAGAACACAAACATCTTGGACTTACATTATCTGACGACGGAAAGTGGAACTCTCATATCTCACAGTGTATTAACAAAGCATGGCAACGTATAGGCATTTTGAGATCTCTAAAAATTCGTCTTAAAAGGTCCTCGCTGGAACGTATGTATTTCTCGTTTATTCGTCCTCTCCTTGAATATGGCGATGTTGTCTGGGATAATTGCTCGAACCAGATGAAAGATGAACTGGAGGCTGTGCAAACTGAGGCTGCCAGAATAGTGTCGGTCGCGACCAAACTTTGCAACATAGCCAGACTCTATCAGGAACTCAAGTGGGAAACATTGACCGATAGGCGTAAGAAACACAGACGACTAGTCCTTTTCTATAAGATGTTAAACAATCTTACACCATCTTACCTTGCAAATTGAATCCCCGTTCAAAGACAGCCTCGCTACAATCTTAGAAATGCTGACGACATACCTCACATTGTCGCACACAACAGTACAACCAATCATACATACCATCCACCATTCGTGACTGGAATGCACTGAATCGGAACATAAAGGACTCTCAATCTTTGTCTTCTTTCAAAGCAAACCTAAACGCCAATTCTGTCAAATCATCACCCCTTTTTAACGTCGGAAACAGGACAGGACAAATTATTCATGCACGCCTTCGACTTTCATGTAGCGCTCTCAACTTCGACCTTCACAGGAGATCTATTGTTGACACCCCACACTGCACATGCGGATCCATAGAAACAGTCAGCCACTTGCTCTTGTATTGCAACAAATATACACTTCAGCGAAACACACATATTAACAACCTTCCATGTCCTCCCACAGCAGACACACTGCTCCGAGGCAATGATCATTTGACATTCGAGGAAAACAGCTTCGTATTTCAGCAGGTCCGGAAGTTCATCGTGGATACAAGGCGTTTCGGCAATTGAGAAGACCAGTGGGCATATGTCCAGTACGAGCCACCATGCCAGCAATGAGTTCATCCCTTTACTCACCCCACCCCCCCCCCTCCCGCCCTCCCCCAGTTACCTCGTCCGCACCATACCATAGTTATAATTTCGATTACATTGATCATTTTATGTGTGTACTCCATTGTTTAGTACTGAAATACTGAACTTATAGTTTTATAAATAATGTTTCAAAATGCATATTCCACCATCAATCTACACATATTACCATCTGTCTGAAATATAAATGAGCAATTGTTATTTCAGTCACCATTGATAATTAACTAGTCATAACCTGCCTGACAGTAATTCCATGTATATTGCACTCACGCTTATAGTGGAGAAGAATTCATATAAGCTTTTTCAAGCTTGTTTTCAAATCCACACACTATTTAATGCTTGTGTCATACCATGTATTGTTCCTTTACATGACTTATAACTTAATAAATATTGTTTAAACTAATGCTGAACTCTGTGACCAGGTTATGTACAGGTTGTTTGGTCACATGACTGATATGGCGCCACCTACTGGCAAAGCTATTTATAAAATAGGGACACTGTCTTCTGATTTGTCAGATCTACACTGCTGACCCAGGAAATACAGGTATGTTGTGGTCACATGACCAAGGCTTCCCTTCATTCATAATATTGCTTATAGATTGTGTTTTTAATCTTGACATAATTGCAAATATTTCCTAAACGTACACAATTTGTAAAGCCAGATTTTCACCATAGGTGTAACAGATATAGATGAGTCATATGTGACAGTGACTACAGTCTTTAACATGTTATTATTGTGTAAATCCTGAATTTGATCATATTATGCAAGAGACTGCCCGTTTCTATGAGAATGGAATGTTGACATTTGCTGTGAATGATACAGTACATTTGGTACATTTAGTACATTTGGTAATTATAAGTTTATACATGTATTATGTTGAAAGTTATTTGCATTTAGAAGCTGGAAAACAAACACACATGTAGAGTTTGCAGGAATATTTAATTATAGAAACCTGCCATTGTATGAATGCTGCATTTTCATTGGTTGATGGTTAGGGCTAACTGAGGTCACGGTCTGTTTTAGAGTTGAGTTATATTTTAGACTTTAGAGAGTAAACATTAAAAATTATAATTTACATCTGTGTTAGAATAAATTAATTATTCCCATTCGAACGAGACGCCGCTATTACATTGACGTTCATACTTTGCTATATTGTTATTGAGAGACAATTCTACAATATGACAGAAAAATATTACCATAAACATACCTAATAAAGTGTGTATTGACAAAATTCTCTCTCAATAACAACATAGCGAAGTATGAACGTCAACGCTCTGTAGATTATTGCTATATTTTAGTGCGGGAAAAGGAAATGTTATTCCGCAACATTTTAATTTAAACTGTGGTGAAACGATACAGTGCAACCTATTGCCTGTAAAACTGAAAATGTGCACCCCAAGCAAATAACGTGTATTTACTAATTAAGTAAATTGTAAAAGGGACAACTTTTAAACTTATACAGTAAATTTCCGTCAGTTTACACCATCACCAACGTTATTTCAGGATGAAGAGTTTGCAGTGACGTCATCACGATGACCAGCACTGAGAACCCTCTGTTGGCCAAATGGTCAATCAGCTCGGGTAAGCTTGTTATGCCCGCTATGCGACAGCAATTGGGGCATATTGCGTTGCTCTTGAGGTTCCGTACGTCCGTCTAATGTCTGTTTCACAAAACTTGCCCAAATTTTACGGCCATATAAACAATGCAAAAACAGTATTTATACCCCCAGCAACGAGTGGTGGAGGGAAAACTGAAGTTTTTGTCCGTCCGTCCGTCCGTCCGGGCACACGAGAGGGCACTTGTTGGGTACAAAAGTACCCAACATATGCCCTCTCGTGTGTTGGGCAAGCTTTTTATGGGTCTTATTGGGTAGGGTTAGGGTTAGTGTTGGGTATTTTTGGGTATTTTTTATACAGTAAAAACCCAACAAGTATCCATTCGTATGTGCGTCTGTCTGTCCGTCCGTCCGTCCATCCGTCACTAAACTTAACATCAGAGAAATATTGTTATAATTCCAACCCCCGCTGATCCCAAGGTCAAGGTCAAATACTTGGTATCTTTACAAAACTTAACATCAGAGAAATATGTTGTAACTATTTCCTTCATCTAAAATCTTTAATATTTCACTCGTGCATTCATGTAAGGCTCTACTACCATGCTGTGCCAAATCCACGACCGTCCAACCCCCGCTGATCCCAAGGTCAATGGTAAAATACTTAGTCTCTTTACAAAACTTAACATCAGAGAAATATGTTATAACTTCTATTTACTTTATCTAAAATGCTTAATATTTCACACATGCATTCCTGTCAGGCTGTACTACCATGCTGTGCCAAATCCACGACAGTATACTATATGGGCCGCGCTCTGTGAAAACCAGCCTTAATGACAACGTCATGAAAGCCTGAAAATGACGTCGCAAAGTTAAGCTTAAATTTACCAAAGTCACGTCGGATTTTGACACTGGAAGTAGTTGTTACGTCATTGCAATACGTTGTCCTATTTATAACGCTTTACTATTTCATTTTGTAACTGACACACAGTTTAATGTTGGATACGCGTGGCAGAATTTTACAGTTGTTTTCATAGTGGTTCAGAATGTTCTTTTTCTCGGTTTCCTTCAAGGAAACACGTAATGATTGTGTCGATTATTTTTTATACAAATGGGCATATTGCAAATGATTGTTATAATATATATGGACGACTTGTGTCCTGACATTTGAAACTAAATAACCATACGACTTATTTGTTTAGATAACACATCCCAAAATCAGTATTATGTAATCATATTGCTAATATTACTTTTAAACTTTATTTATAATTATTTATACAATACAAACGCGGGAACAATTGTAGTCAGCGTAGATGGAGGTGTCTGTAATTTGGGTTGAAACCGGAATACTCAAAGAAAGAAACTTATCATGTCTGGCGACCACCATAAGATACACATGTACTTACAAATTGAGGCTCGAACCCGTGGCGCCTGTGTGTGGTCTTTACTAATTGTGCTAAACGGTCCTGTTCAGATTACGTGGAAATGTGACCGCAAACGTTACTTTTAGTAAACAGTTGGTTTATTAACTGGGACACGTATTCTGGATAAAATTAATTTAATTTTCTGTTTCGCGTGTCGAATGTTTCTAAAATCAACATAAAAATACAATTTGGAAACTTTCAGAAAAATAAGCTTATCATAGATGTAACATTATGGTAGTGCCAAATATACGCGGCTCCTGGCATATCGCATCATGGTGACACTGGACCAAACATGTTTTAATATTTAGAATGTTGGTATTGTGTCACATGAATATTTACTGTGAACATAATTGTAGCCATCAGGGACGTAGCCTACTGATTTGTAGCTGTATCTGCTACCACTTACATGTACCTTGTCACGTAAATCGATTCGATTCGATTCGGCTTATATTTAAGGGTGGGAATTGGCTCGAACACCTTCCATACCGGGTTAATGTATTGTTAGCGACTTTCACATATCACATTGAATCAGCAGTACGATTGCCCTTGATAACAATGTAAATATTGTTTAAAATGAGCACTTGTAAATATGGTTATATGAATGTATAGTAAGTTTACTAGTATATTTGCAATGATTGCAGACACTGATCGCACTGCACAGATGCACATGTCTCCAACATTTGCACATTTAAGAAGTCCGACTTTGGTAGATCGTTGTTAATGTACTCTATACATTGTACTAAACAATGTACGTCTGCGTGCTTTGTATTTTATCAAAGGGCCGTTCTAGTTGGAGACATGTAAATACTAGAAAGCAAATACACACACATTCCAGATTTGCAGATTAAATACGTCTAAATTCTTAAACACAACAAAACTAAATTGCACATTTCGTTTTCAAATTAATTATTCCTGACGAGAGAATATACTGCCGGTATTTTTATCGGACATATTGCAGGTTTATGAACATATTTGTTTTCAAATGGTAAACCCATTATCAAAAATGCAAACCCACACAAATATAAAACAATACACAGTAATGGATCATTGTGATGTGAATGTTCTGGTGGCCACTTTCGATTTTAACAACTGTACATTCCATTTTCTAAATAAATACGCATGATGTCGCGCGGGCGTCAGTCACGAAAATAACAAATAATAATTATTCTGTGAAGGAATCTGCCCACACAATAACTGTTTTAAGCTGACACACCTAACAATATCTTCACTCGGTGTGTGTGTGGGTGGGGGGGGGCAGCCGAGGGAGTGGGGGTCAGCTCAGCATTTCCCCCTATATACCTGCTAGTACGGGCTACATGTACATTCGCCCGTCCGTCAGTCATATTGGCTACACAGGAAAACGTTCCTCCCGCTTTTTGAGATAGTGTAAATTTAATTCCGAGAGTCAGGAATGGACATTCGATTTTTAATTTGTTTAAAAATCCCCGTGGGTGTCCAACTATCCTCTAGACCCCATCGGGCGCTGAAGTCAGTTGATATAACTGTGCATATAATTTACAATTTCAAACACCAGGAATGTCATTTAGTTGTTTGTTCTTTGATGACGTAATGTCTACATCATGAAATGACGTCACAATTAACTGTAAATGACTACATAGTGTGTCACTATTCCACCAGTTCTAAAAATTACACGAGTGTCCGCTATACAGGTATAATCATTTAGTAATATTTCTTTTACTGATAACGACGCGCGTTTGTATCAGGCTATTTTCATATGCAAATGAGGCATGGTATTTATTTTATTATTTATACTAAATTAAATGCGTCACCAGAAAAATTATTATTTTCGACAGACTATAAAGTATGATAATTGCACATCAAAAAAATGCATACAGAGTATAAATAGTAATGTCCATTTTAAGAAAACACGATTATCGCCCCTGATATCAGTGTAGAAAGTTAAGTCTGATATAAAATGTATAATAATGCCAATCAATGTTTGTTTGTTTGTTTATTAGTGTTTAACGGCCTATCAACAGCTAAGGTCATGTAAGGCCGGGCAAACGGGTTCGATCCCATTTTAACCTGCTGCATTGGGGGGGGGGATCCCAAAATCAGAACGGAATATTTACATCGAGAACAAATATATTCAGCCCTGAAATTAGAATAACCCTGACCTGGTGCCAGGTCCATACCACACCAAGTCATTTGGCCCCTTCCCCTAAAATAGGATTACGAATATCGTAATACTCACATAAGGTGTATAACCAGATTCAACTGTCACATACAAAATGCCAAAGACGTATGTGAGGGCCAAACCAGGTCTCCAGTCGGGATTCCGGTAAGGATGAACCCCGATCGTTAAATTACCCAGCGCGTGCTCCCACCTGCCACCCACCTATGTACATATATACCCACCTATGTCCTCATCATCCTCATCATCCTGTATATACTGCATTAACGCAAATCGGACTGACGGACAGACCGCGCTATACCATACAGGCTCGTCGGAAGGCAGATGATATCATAGGTGGAATAATCGGACCTGTGATACAAAGAAAATGACCATTACAAATAAATTTATTACCCTACCCACTTGGTCTCATACAGTACTATCTATTAACATCATGTACAGTACGATACCAGGTGGGTGGGGTAATGGGATATTTTTAATAGGCATATTTTTTTGACGAAGCGCATCGTAGGGCGAGGGGTTTGGGAGTCCTAAATATACATAAAAGCACCAATAAGTTATAAACAAAAATAAGCTAAGATTTTTAAACTCCATCTTATAACACATCACGATGTTATAAGAGGGAGCAAAAAATGTTTAGCTTATTTTATTTACACTTATTGATGCTTCTATGTATATTTAATGTATATATGAACCTTCGTCCGTTACTTCAACCTGTGGGTACTACCAGCTTGTCTATTTATATATTGGGCCACAGGCGAATAAAGCGCACCTTACAACATGTGATACCAGCGAAGTCCCAACAATCTGATTCAATCAATCACACTCGATCAATATGTCAGGTACCAACACCAATTCAATTGATTCCGGCTATGCTACATGTAATGTAATGTACAACATAGTTGTGCAACAGGTTGGACAAAATTACTTTACGATGTTTGCAATCAGCATAGTCGCAAACCAGCCGGACCAGGGCCTACGCCATTCAACATCCAGTTACTGATGGGTTTTAAACATCCCAGCAACTGCTAAGGTCATATAGAGACGGGACCACAGTATTAAAGTCTCATCAGACAGACTAGTGGGATAGAAATAGTATGCAAGTATTGTTCACGCCTATGGCGAGGACTGAACTCACAACCTCTGGTGTCCAATACCAGATCTCCTACTACGGCATGGCGCATCCCCATTCAGTGACTGAAGTAATTGTGCTGTCATTAGCAAAACGGTTAGACCAGAAGTGCAATTTTGCAGCGTGGAAGACGATCAGGATCTAAAATTTGCTGCCAATGTCTTCCCGTTCCTTTGATCAGTGGGTGGCCCATTTGTTTACAGTACATGTACACAGAGCTCAAGTAAAGTCTTGTATTGGTGTATTTTATGCATTTATTTACCTGAATGCGATTGATTTTCAAAGGTGGGAATATAATGTATGCACACTAATTTGAAACTACTCTTTCACTTTCAAACTGAGGAGTAAACATTTTCTACTAAAATTGAGAATTCACTTAATTGAGCTGACAAAAGCAAACAAGTGCATGTTCTACCAAAACAAAAACCATGTGATCAGGGGTTGTCTTTAGACACAATGCTTATCTGGAGCGCTGTGTACATGAACTTCTATGTGCAGATGCACAGGCGGGATAACACAACTTTCAGTTGAACAAAGTATTTTTTATTTTCATTAAATTAGTATATTCAACATAATTAAGTAGTAAATACAGTATACACAACCTTTGATACACCGGTCACATAAGGTATTTCCTCTTCTCATCATATTTTAAATGTACACACTTACCTTGATGTATGAAGATTATAGTTATCAACACATTAATTTGATTTAGTGGTGTTAACGACCTGCCAACAGCAAAGGTTATTTTAGTTGGGTTGTACAGAAATGTACCAGGGATGTCCTGATTCTGATAAGGATGAAACTCATGAAACCGCCATCCCTGAACGACTCCATTCTGGAGATTTATTACGATATGTAATTCAGCTGCATATCTGTGCTATATCACATCAATATTACTCCAGTAGTTACAGAGCTAATTAGGAAAATGCTTGTTACTAATCAAGTTGAAAATTCACTTATATGAGCTGAAGAAAAAAGTAAACGTTTCTTAATAGATTTTTTACTGATCAAATAAGTGATGTTTCAACTTAATTCCATATATTATATCAGAAAAATATGTGTAATAGTTATAGTTCACATATTGAATTTGCAATAAATTAATTTCGAGCGAGCTCAGCGAGTGAAGAAATTAGTTTATTAAAAATTCAATCAATATGTGAACTACCGTATAACTATATTAGTGTTGCTTCGCGTGCACACCAAGCATCGCCCATAAACGTGCTTTCGAATGGTAATACTACTACGCTATTGACGATTTGACACCGAATCGATCGATCCCACGCAATAAAATGGTTAGCGTCACATGAAATTATGTCAACAAGGTCTTGTCTAAATATAGCTCTCCGTGTTTTGACATATTTAATGATTAATTGAGATGAAAAGCTGTGCTTTCATTCATTGGTCATGAAACTAGGGCAAACAATAAATTCATCAATTCATTTGCAAAATAAAATATGCATTACACTTGAAATCAGTGGGTATATAGACACACAGCTTATCTGGAGCCCTAATGATGTACACCAACCAAATTGCACAATGAAGTAAATTCAAAGAAAGCAACACAAGCATCGTTTTAACATGATGTTATCAAACTGGGGCACCTTTTCACTAAATTCCATATGATAGGATTAATGAGCCACATTGATGTGTTGTAAAATTATAAAATATTTGTACGGACATATTTTATCGTACAAAGTTAAGTGAACTGTGCCCCAGAAAGATAATGATCAGAACTGAACGGTTGAATAATTTTATGGAAAATGAGACTCGATAGTTTCTGAGACACTTCCTTCAAATACTTAACCCTTTCAACATTACAGACCTCTATAGCTGTGTTTACCAACAGTGTAGATCCAGATGAGCCGGCTCGTAACGGGTCGTCTCATCAGGATCTGCACTTTTTGCAAGTAATTTCCATATTGTTTAGAAAAATAACAACCCCATTTTTATAAATACTGTCGACTAATCTCGAAAATCATTGTGTGTACACAAATTAACATATCAAACTCACTTTCATAGTTGCTCCACAATAAATAGCATATGGACTGTACAGGTATATGGTCAGTATATAACATAAACACGAGTGAGTGGTGTCACAATCCCTATTGAAGGTGCTGAGGGTTGTTTCTGTTGTTTTCTCCATCAAATGACAAAGTCTTTTTGATAAAGTTTCTATCATGGAGTTGCCCCATAATAAATATCATATGGATTCAGCAGGTATATGCTCAGCGTACAAGACAGACATAAGTGAGTGGTGTCACAATCTGCTGTGAGGGTCGTTCAACCAAAAATGACCATTTTGTGTTGTTTTTTCGTCAAATGACAAAGTATTGTTGTCAAGGTTTGTTTCATAGAGTTGCCCCACAATAAATATCATATGGATTGTGCAGGTATATGGTCAGTGTAGAACATAGACATGATTGAGTGGTGTCACAAACCCTATTGAATGTGCTGTGAGGGTCGTTCAATCAAAACATTTGTATTTATAGAACAACTCTGAAATGAAGTAATGGGTGCACTCGATTGGAAGCCCCCGCGAGACTTTTGACGTTGTAAACAAATTGTGGACAGAGTTGAGGAATATTTTCAGCAAATCTTACTAAAATGTTTACCTTGGCACTGGCATGGAAACAGCAAGCACCTGTGTGACTTACAGGGGTTGAAAAAAAATCAATTTTTTTCACTCGCCCAGCTGGGCAAATACAAATAACAAGAGGGCCATGATGGTCCTAATTCGCTCACCTTACTCCATGAGCACCAGAGGAGAATGTGACATACGAGTTCATGTGTTTTAAAAAAATTGTGCTATTTTTAGATGGCGGTCATCTTGGACTAAGCGATGACTCAATCTGAAAAGGCTTCACCCAAGGATCTTAACTTACTATGAAGTTTGGCCAGCATCGGCCATGTGGTTCCTCAGAAAAAAAAGACGTTCGAAATCTCGAATAAATGGACCTTTGGGAGCCCATCATGGATGACATAATCATCCGATTCCGACCAATATTGCACCAGAGCAATCGCCTCATCAATACCTTCAATTTGATATATGACATGACCCCACGGGTCACGCCCATTTTTGACTCCGGGGTCACCATTTTAACAACTTTGAAAGAGCATTCTACGTTGATCATTCCTACCAAGTTTCGTCGAAATCCGGCTGGCGGTTCATGAGAAGAAGACTTTTTAAGAATTTGTGCTATTTTTAGACGGCGGCCATGTTGGATTAGCGACGACCTCCGTTTTAACAAATCTGAAAAGGCTTCACCCGTAAACAGTAATTCTTGTGTGCGGTAGGTTATTGTTGATGTTCCACTCATACCATGCATTTTATACACATGAGATAGTGACCGTACGGGTGGTTCGACTCTGGGTTACAGACTATATATTGTCTTCGGCCCGGCTGTGTGCCCACAGCAGATAATTGTTAGTAATGTCCTTTGGTTCTTACGCACTGTGACCCAGATCTCCCTGTACATCCGCACCGTCAGATCAGGGTTTACACTGTTTGAGAACTGGTATTTTCCACAGTTTTGAAAATTAAAATATGACCTGTGCTGCGCGATCAGGGTCTACAATATTCCAATGATTCAAATAACCTCTATATATCTCGTAAAATGTTAGCTTGTAACCGATCTCAGATTATTTTGATAGATAATTAAATTGCTATTTTTCCGCAGTAATTAATTTTGCCAAATTATGTAATGGGTGAATATGTATCATGTTAAAATCCTTATTGCATTTTTAAATCATTTCAGAATATAATTTTTGTTTTAGGTAATGTTTGCATGTTTTTATTTGTATTGTGTTTGTATATGATACTAATTAAATACCCCTTTTATTGAAGGTTTGAAGTGAAAAAAACTATCTTTGTGTTTTTTTGTACTAAGTTACGAAAAATTCACATGTGTGAATAGTCATGTTTACCAATTGAGGATATTACATCAATATTACTTTGCTTTTGGATGATTTCAGAAAATTGCCTTTGCAAATAGACTTCCACTCAGTATGTATGCGCGGGAAGTGTATTTGCATTCGGCAATTTGGGTGTTTTAGGTTTTTAAAAAAACACGAGCAACTGACGAACAATGATGCTGTAACCATCGCAACCTTTGCCAGCTGGCTCTGAACAGAAATGTATGCGTTTGGACATATCAGATACGTTGCTGATAATGCCATGTAAGCTGTACAATATTTATTTAATCGGAACCCCTGGACATCCCCCCTCTCCCTGGATCCGCGCCTGAATGACGATGAGGAAACCTACTATGCGATGAGGAAACTGGTACAAACCTTTTGACGTAAGAAAATGGCCCAGTGTTTTCGCTAAAAAATGTGAAGGTAAAACAGGTCAAGGTCATGTTAATGGCGGTGTTCCAAATGCAAAGGTGCGATTGATTTATATACATGTATATCATATGAAGCGGAAACCCACATATTGGATATCTCAGACATCGGACACGCGGGGGGGGGGGGCAGTATTGAGGATCCAAAATGACCTGATGACCAAAATACTCCCCCGTGATATCTTTGAAATCTGAGAGGCGTTGAACGCCATTTCCTGTATTCTCAGGGCACAGTCCTGAGGGCCCAAACCTTGTTGCTAGGGGGGTCCGGGGGCATGCTCCCCTTAACCTTTTGATTAAAGGGGTGGTGGCAGAGCCACCGTCACACTTCCGCCGCTCCTAGGTACATGCCCACTCAGTAGGCACAAAATGTTGATTATAGGAATTAATTAAGTGTATAATTATGTCACTATTCCACCAGTTCTGACAATTACGAGTGCCCGCTATGCAGATATAATCATTTAGTAATATTTATTTTTCTGATAGTGACGCGCGGTGGTATCAGACTATTTTCATATGCAAATGAGGCATGCATTTTTTTAAATTATTTATACAAATTAAATTCGTCACCCAAAAAATAGCATTTTTGACAGATTAAGAAGTATGATCATTGCACATCAAACAAACCAATACAGATAACAAATAGTAATGTCCGTTAACATTTTAAGAAACACGGTTATCGCCCCTAATATAAGTGTGCACATTTACATCTGATATAAAATGAATAATAATGCAAATCAATACGTGGAGTAATGTCTCTGGTATAAAGAACACTTTGTGCTTACTGAGTGAGCATGCACCTTTAAACCGAAAATCAAATATCGTCCTATTTGTCGAACTATGTGCGACGCGATTCTCTGTACATTTCACGAGAAAACGGTATTCATTGTCTTTGCAGCCAACGTTGTTATATCTGCGTCTGTGCAGTCAGGACCAGGATATATAGCCAGAGAGGACGTGGCGGCGACTCAGTCATGGACAAATATCGGCTAATAACGACACACGAAATATTACGATTTTGGAGAATGCGCTGAGAAAAATGTATGGCGCCCGCGTCCAGATGGCTCTATATCTGGAACCTGTCTCGATTTTTTCATTCACAAGGTCGGCGTGTACAAATTTGCATAAAACAACACAGTCACTATAACCACAGGTGTTTGAAGAGTGAATCCGGATATGGAATTACCACCCTTATCGCATCGCAGTATTTCGCCGATATTGATTTCGAAAATCAGTCATATTTTCCTTAAATGATGTCGAAAATTTATAAAAAAATTGTCAATTTTCGATGTCGTTTATGGAAAATATTGCATTTTTTTAAAATCAATATCGGAGAAAAACGACGATATGATAAGGGTGGAAATACCAGATCGGAGCTTCATATATATTTACGCCATATCGTCGGCACGGGAATTGCACATAATATTTTGCGAGTATGAAACAGTCTGAAGGTGGGAGGTAAATATAAGAACTGGTACAAAATTCACCAAAATAAAGAAGAATATACTAAAACACTGTTTACCACCCATTTCATTTGGGCTCGCAGCTCAGTACTTTCAGTACTTTGATTCTGACAGGAATGGAAGCATGACAGCGAGGTAAAAACTCATCACGTCATAACAGCCGCAGAGCCGCATCACACTTCATTCACATCATGTATCTTGCCACACAAAATAATCCATTCCAAACTGTAGATCTTGGCTGTGTACTAAAACCCCTGTGTAAGCACTGTCTCCACATACATTAATACACCACATCAGTGCACCCGAACCTGCCTCAAAGCACCTGCAACACAAACATATGTATTTTTCTCCGGACTATTTGTTGAGGGGTACCGACCCGGAAGTCTATCTGTGTACTGAGGTCAATTGTCACCCCATGTGCTTATTATCGAACCATATTGGACTAACATGTTGGGAGTAATGTACCACTGTCTACACATACATTAAATATGCATAAAAGCACCTATAAGTGAGATAAAAAAAATACGCTAAAATGTGTTTACTCCATCTTATAACACATTAATGAGTAAATCATGTGTTTAGCTTATTGTGTTAAAACTTATTGATGCTTTTATGTATATTTAATGTGTTTATGAACCTTCAACCTTCAACCTGTGATTCTACTGAAATGCATCATCTCTAACTTATACTTACAGCTTAGCGACCAAACACAGAGACACAACAGTGGCGTGCGGAGTATCATGGATTATAATACTTACATACAGCCGGGACTGTGGAGAATCACGTGAATAAAGCAGATATGGCAGGAGCGGGGGCCGCGCCCACTAAGGCCGGTGACGCCGCCATTCAACGACTCATCGACGACGCCGAGAAGAAATCTCGGGATCAAGTGGACGCCATAACGCGCCGACTAAACGTCGTCTGTGAGCTAAGTCGCGAATACGTCGATCGAATCACGTCCGTACAGACGGACATCGGCGACAAAGCAAAGAAAGGCAGCGACAATAATCTCCTTCCTTTGTTGAAGGAGGCTGAAACTTTGATAACCGAATGCAAAACTTCAGCTTCCGTTATTCCACATAAATGCAACGTAAAGTCGTGCGTGTTTATAGGAAATAAAACATTAGTGGATCATTTACAGAGTGTTGGTGCTATTGGAGAATTAGTGCGGGAAACCTTCCCATGTCTGGGTGACGACATCAATATCCCCTGACCTACAGATCGCAGCACGTGTCGCGTCACAGGTTTACTCGCGCTCGCCGACGGCCGGCTACTACTGTCGGACTGGTACAATGTCAACATAAAGCTGTTTGACGTCAACCATAAACTCGTGTCCCACGTTAAACTACAATCCCGTCCCTACGACATTGCGGAGATAGACGGCGGGCAGGTGGCTGTCTGTCTGCCAGTCAACAAGAAGATCCAGTTGGTGTCGGTGTCCGACATCCTGACCCTCGGGCGGCGCATCAAGACCGCAGTGGATTGCTGGAGTGTGACCAGATGTGGCGACAACCTGGCGGCGGTAGATTGGAATTCACGAGACATTGTGGAGATTGACATGAGAGGTAGGAATGTGACAACTGTATGGACATGTCCTGATGGCGACCTCGAGTATATAATCCACAACACCCGGGGGGAGTTGATCACGACAGGCAAGGACGGCGCGGTAACACGTGTGACCCGGGATGGCGTCGTGCTGGCCCGATACCAGAGAGACAACTTGGTGATTCCACGCGGACTCACCGTCCACCCAGACGGAAGTATCTATGTCTGCGGCCTGGGGTCTCACAACATCGACCACATAACGGCGGAATGTACCCGCAGTATTGAAGTCTTCGGGGACGGACAGATATCGCGGCCTCACAGCATCTGTTACAACCAACACCACAATTCACTGTACGTATCTTAGTCAGGTAATGAGTGTATGAAAGTATTTCGTCTCGGGTATTGAAGGCACTGGGTCTCAGATATACATACATCTATACATGGATGAACCAGATCAGGAAAACATGGGTTGATTGTAGATTTCTATCGTAGTTTGTTATCTCAGTTATACCTGGAAAAAACTCTGATTGTGAAAAATGGAATTTGTGAAAATAATGTTTTTTTATAATGTTTATAATACTGAAACAATTGTTATTTTCCAGTATTGTAAATTGGAAGTGATTCTGAAGTGCTGTGGTAGCATGTTGTAAATTATTCTAAAGTTGTCAAGACATGTTTTTGATGATAAAAATGGAAAATAAAAGTGTACATGTATATCGAAAATGCAAAATTATCTGCCCTGTTTATCATAGTTTCTGGTATTATTATGTACTTGAATATAACCCATGTTTTTGGAAAGTTCATCAAATAATAGTGTGTGATTGATTGACATATGACACGCCATGTGATTTTGTAACTAAGAACATGTGCGATTTTGTACCTAAGAACATGTATGATTTTTCATGAAAACTATTTACGATATTATCTGTATTAGACGTCGAATGTTGGTGATTCCTCATTTGCTATGAAAATTTCTTCATCTTTCGACGTAGTTTACAGAAAATATCACAGTTTATGTAACTATATTTCATGAACAATTGCACAGTCATATGTTCTTATGTACAAAATCACACGGCGTGTGTCATCTGTGACTGGAGAAATGGGGTTTAAGGGATTTGTGACTAGTGTAGCTCCTGATCACACTATTGTAGCCCGATAATGATCTATATTGCTTGTTTGAAGCTTGCCGGGTGTTTCATTGATGGAATGGTGAACAGTTCAGAACTTGACCAGACTGCGGTTGACGGGCTGATCTTGATGGACACTGGTCGCAAAACCCATGAGCCCCATTTCTCCAGTTGCAGCCACATGTCATTTTAATTTACATTGCATGATGCGAACATTTATATATTGTATATCTGTGACTTAGTCCCTTTAGTACACATTCAAATGTGGGGGGGGGGGAGATTGATTGACATATGAGATACGCCATGTGATGTTGTACCTAAAAACATGACAATGCACGATTTTCAATGAAAAATTGTTATGATATTTTCTGTATTAGACGTCTAACATTGGTGATTCCGCATTTGCTATTAAATTTCTTCAACTTTCGACGTCATTTACAGAAAATGTTTTCATGAACAATTGCACAGTCATATTCTTATTATAATTTTTTTTTTTTAACTTCACAACAAAATAGATTCCACAATTTATGTCGCGCCCGCTTGCGCAAAGCGCGATATAGTCGGCACTTTGGCGTACGTACGTACGTGTGTCCGGTTAAAGTTTTTGGTTAAAGTTATTTGGTTAAAGTTTTTCGTTACACTATATCTCATTTTTAGTGTCCATGCCTCGCCACAAGGCGCGACATGCAGGCCGCGGCCATCTAGTTCCTTACTGGTGTACATGTATATCTAAAATGCAAAATGATCTGCCCTGTTTATCATAGTTTCGGTATTATTATGTACTTGAATATAACCCATGTTTTTGGAAAGTTCATCAAATAATAGTGTGTGATTGATTGACATATGACACGCCATGTGATTTTGTAACTAAGAACATGTGCAATTTTGTACCTAAGAACATGTATGATTTTTCATGAAAACTATTTACGATATTATCTGTATTAGACGTCGAATGTTGGTGATTCCTCATTTGCTATGAACATTTCTTCATCGTTCGACGTAGTTTACAGAAAATATCACAGTTTATGTAACTATATTTCATGAACAATTGCACAGTCACATGTTCTTATGTACAAATTCACACGGCGTGTGTCATCTGTGACTGGAGAAATAGGGCTTAAGGGATTTGTGACCAGTGTAACTCCTGGTCACACTACTGTAGCCCGAAAACGATCTATATTGCTTGTTTGAAGCTTGCCGGATGTTTCATTGATGGAATGGCGAACAGTTCAGATCTTGACCAGACTGCGGTTGACGGGCTGATCTTGATCGACACTGGTCGCAAAACCCATGAGCCCCATTTCTCCAGTTGCAGCCACATGTCATTTTAATTTACATTGCATGATGCGAACATTTATCTATTGTATATCTGAGACACAGTCCCTTCACAGGTTGAAGTAATAGACCGAGGTCTATAAATACATTAACTATGCCTAAAATGGAGTAAATGGAGGGAGCAAAAAAAATATTGTTTACCTTATTTTTTTTTCTTCATTTATTGATGCTTTTAGGCATATTTAATGTATTTATAGACCTCGGTCGGTTACTTCAACCTGTGGCTGTGACAGGAAAAAAGGGACTTATGACATAATAAGGTCACCAGTCTAGTTCCTCAGCTATGGCTGTGACAGGATAAATGGGACTGATGACATATGTCACCTGTCGTGTTCCATGTATGACTGCTCACTTTTGTTTGTAATTGTTGTAAATTTTATATAAAGTTTAAACTGTGTATAAAAAAACTATAGATATAGATCTACCCCCGGCATACAAAGTATGTTGAGTGGTATATAGTTTGTCCGTCCGTCCACGTTACATAGTTTGTGTACCCATTTTCTGTGACGAAAAGTCGGATTGACCTCATATACTTCCTTATTATCATCCAAATTTTCATTCCATACCACACTCATGAGGCCCACATTTCCAAGGTCAAGCTCAAATTACTTAGACATTTGCATCCGTACGATTTGTCTTAAAGTTTTCGGGGACCCATTATCTCTGCAACGGTAAGTCGGATTGACTTCAAACTTCATATACTTCCTTATCACCATCCATATTTTCATTCCATACCACACCCATGTGGCCTTCATGTCCAAGGTCAAGCTGAAATTACTTTGAACAATCATGTTTGTCAAGATAAATATTGTTTTTGCAGCATTGATAATGTATGCTGTTTCGACGAATATATTGATTTTAAATAGAATATATATGATTTGTTGGGTGAAATATTAAAATGGTTACTATAGTAACAATTTGTGTTTTATAGAACTAACTTGACATTAATTTCTTATAATTATATATATCTACGAATACGTTTATTGCTTAAAATGCCAAATGTCGAGACCAAAAGCACATTTTCAAAAATGGTTGCCATGGTAACAAATTTCGTAAAAACAAATGTATTTTACAAAATATTTCTACCTTGTAGGTGACAATAATTATATGATACTAAGATTAGATATCAATTTATGTTAAAATCTCACGACTTGTATTTAAAATGAGATTTATCTTGAAAATTGGAGTATGTTTTGGCTAAAGAAACATACATACATATTTTTTACGATGTATTTTAATGCTAATAAACAATTATTTTCCATATTGGTTGACATATTATAAAAAATATGTATAAAATTGTATGTTATTAAATAAAATGTATGGTTTGGTAAACATTCCATCATTTGGTTTTAAAATATTCCATTAAGAATGCGACACAAACAAGAATAATATCATATTTCGGTGCCGTTTTCTCTCATTCAAATACATAGCGATAAATACAACAATATTTTCCCAAAATGTGGTTACAAAAAACTGAATAACTTTTGAAACGTTTAGCCGATTTTCATAATCTATGCATCAGTCAAAGCCCAATGTTGCCTGGTATTGCACTTATCTTAACTATGCAATAGACAGTGTACACCCAGCTCAGCTTGCTCATCTGCACAGTCTCATCTGGGTCTACACCAGGCATAGGCCATATGCCCCATTTCTGCAGTCACTGTCACATGTTCACATTTGAATAATGATGTAAATGATATACTTATAATTGCAATAGTTTATACTTCATAGCATATGCCTTTCTGTGTCTTTATTTGTTTACCACCCGGTGATCATTTTAAATAGCAGTATTAATAAAAAAAGAAAGAAAAATCAATATTTTTTTTATATTTATTTCCACCACCCAGAGGCCCCGTGCAGGCACCGGGGTGGGATCAACTGATCCTGAGATTAGTGCTGCAGTAGCCATTGCTTGTCGTAAAAGGCGACTTAACTGGCTTAACGATTGGGTTCATACTTTCCGGAACCCACTATACCGGATTTGGCCCTCATGTACATTTTTGGCTTTCTTGTATGTGAGAGTTCAGTCGGGCTATGCCCCATATATAAAAGTAAGATTAGCGCTATTCCTATTACTTTTAGGGGATGGGATAAATGATGCTGGTGTGGCGAGGGCCTGGCACCAGATCAGGTTGTTCTGATTTCAGAACTGAATATATATTTTGATTGTAAATATTGAGTTCTGAAGTTGGGATTTACCCCCTCGGACAGGTGGATACGGGACACGACCCCGTTGACCCGTCTGCGTGTAGACTCCCTGAGGCTTGTACCTCTATGTCAGAAAAGCCGACGTCAAACCCTATTCACTCACTCACTCACTCCACCACCCAGAGGCCACTTAGCCAAAAAAGAATCTGTAATCCAAGTAATAAAAATAAAATGGCCTTAGTAACATCAGGAATCCAAAATCCTTGACTATGATGAATGTTGTTACATGTATGTATGGTTTAAAGTTGTGATATGACTTAACTCCAGAAGAAATCTTGTACAACAGCATATATTTCTGAATACAAGAAATCTTGTACAACATGTCACACATATTTATGAATACAATCAATCTTGTACAACAGGTCACACATATTTCTGAATAAAATTAATCATCTGAATATAATTTTCATTGTATTATCTAATCGTAATGTTAACCATTTTATTGTAATTTATTTGTATACAGAGCTCCAGATAAGCTGCGTATTTCCTGAAATACCCCATTAACATTGAGAAAAACCCAATTGAAGTAGCGAGTATCAAAAAGCAAAAACAATTTTGTGGTACCTTTGTCATGCTGCAGAAACAGACCATAACAAATATAGCATATTTGTCTTATTTTCCATGAAAACACATCTTGGTATTTCATTAGAATTGTTTCCAAGGAGACAATTATAATGAAATACCAAGACATGTTTTCATTTTGAAGCAAACTATTCAATAATTGTTGTCTGTTGAAGTGTAAACAGTAGTGTGATTTTATGATACCCAATTAAAATTTTGAAATACCCAATTGTTTCAGAAATGATGGAGTGAAAATAC
Source organism: Conchocele bisecta (assembly GCA_029237695.1). Taxonomy (NCBI): domain Eukaryota; kingdom Metazoa; phylum Mollusca; class Bivalvia; order Lucinida; family Thyasiridae; genus Conchocele; species Conchocele bisecta. The sequence goes on along the minus strand of CM055272.1, from coordinate 96,828,979 downwards.
TCAATTACTAATTCCTTATCTAGAGCCCTGTTTATATATACATTGAATGATGTTGTTGATAGATGTTTATCAATAAACTACTTCAGTATGGCTTATAACTTCAGTTTGGCTTATAACTACTATATACTTACTATGTATCACATTACTTTGGCTATCTACATGCATTTTAGCTCACCTGAGCGAAGCTCTGTGTGAGCTATTGTTACCGCAATGTCGTCGTCGTCCTTGAATATTTTCAAACGTCTTCACCTCGGTAACCATTGGGCCTATAGTCACCAAACTTCATGGTCATGGTTCTTAGGTAGGGTGATTACAAAATTGTTAAAATTACGTCATTACGTAATACAAGATGGTAGGAATGATCGATGTCCAATGCTCTTGCAAAGTTGTTAACATGGTGACCCTGGGGTCAAAAATGGGCGTGGCCCGTGTGGTCAAATTTGTGTCAAATTTTATTTTTTACCGAATATGGTCATGTCATATATCAAATCGAAGGTATCAACGAGGCGATCACTCTGGTGCATTTTTTTTGTCGAAATCGGATATTTATGTCATCCAAGATGGCCGCCGAAATGTCAAAAGGTCGTTCTTTTATTAGAGATTTCAAAATTCTTCTTCACATGAACCATTTGGCCCATGGTAGCCAAACTTAAAAGTTATGGTCCATGGGTGAAGCTTTTTCAGACTTGTTAAAATGGAAGTCGTCGCTAATCCAAGATGGCCGCCATCTAAAAATAGCACACATTCTTAAAAAAATATTCTCATGAACCGCTAGCCTGATTTCGACGAAACTTGCTAGCAATGATTGATGTACAATGCTCTTTCAAAGTTGTTAAAATGGTGACCCCGGGGTCAAAAATGGGCGAAGAAGGAGATCCATTTTTGCCACAAGAGACTCGGTCCGATATATGGCCTTCTAAAATTTTCGAAGCACAGATTTAAACCGTTTAAGCGCAAAATCTGGCAATATGAGATTGGAGACTACGACATGTTACGCAGAGAAATATCAACCACAAACTGGGACAACCTAAAATCTGAAAATATTAATGAATATGCACATAATGTAATTAATAAAGTCATGTCTCTTGCCCAATAATATATACCTAACAAAGAAATACTTGTTCGACAATCTGATTTACCATGGATAACCACTAGTATGAAGAAAATTATCAGGAAGCGGAAACGATTATATCGTAAAGCAAAACAATCTAATAACCATTCACATAGGTTAAAATTTCGAAGTTTCATGAATGACGTTATTTCAGCAATTCGGGAATCAAAGAAAGATTACCACACTGGGATAAGTAACAAATTAAAATCAGGTCAACTCCGTTCAAAAGATTGGTGGTCTACTTTGAAACATTTTATATGCGAGAATGAAAATAAAACAATCCCACCTCTTCAACATAATGGATCAATAATCGACGATAACACGGGAAAAGCTAACATTTTAAATAACTTTTTCCGTGATCAAACTATTTTACAAGAACCTCCTGTTCCTTCACCCATAGTAACGCCTTATGCAATAACCAGTAGACTTGAACCTATCACCTTAACGAAACAGAAATACAAACAATCCTTTCTAATTTACCCATAGGTAAAGCCTCTGGACCAGATGACGTGAATAATCATATACTTAATGAAATAAAGTACGAATTAGCAACTCCCCTAAAGAAACTCTTTAACAAATCAATTGAAAGTGGACTATTTCCAGACGTATGGAAAGAGGCCAATGTGTGCCCGATATTTAAAACTGGCGATCCTTCTCTCACTTCGAATTATCGTCCCATCTCTCTGCTTAACATGCTAGTAAAGTTCTTGAGAAGGCGGTTTTCAAGTATTTGTACAATAATTTTAATGACAATAATATATTAACACCATTACAGTCCGGGTTTGTACCTGGCGACTCAACTGTGAACCAACTGACTTTCCTTTATAATACATTCTGTCGTGCATTAGACGATGGAAAAGAGGTGAGGGTGGTATTCTGCGACATAAGCAAAGCATTTGATTGAGTTTGGTATACAGGTCTTCTTTTGAAGCTGATAGCCGCAGATGTTACTAATAATATTCACGACTGGTTTAAACGTTATCTTAATAATCGCAAGCAAAGGGTTGTTTTACCAGGTGTTTATTCTAACTGGAACTAAATTAAGGCTGACGTCCCGCAAGGATCTATTCTCGGTCCTTTGTTATTTCTATTATATATAAACGATATTGTTAAGGACATAAACTATAATATTCGACTTTTCGCAGACGACACCAGTTTATATCTTATTGTTGATTATCCTGCAAGAGCATCCAGGACGATAAACAAAGATCTTGATATAATTACTAACTGGTCTAATACCTGGCTTCTATCGTTTAATCCAAGGAAAACTGAATCACTACTTATATCACGTAAATGTAATAGAGAAGTACATCCCCAATCCTCATGAATAATGTTAATGTCTCAGGAGTTGATAGTCACAAGCATCTAGGTATATATTTCAACAACGAGGGAACATGGCATGGCAAAACATAAAATACATAAGCGGAAAGGCATGGCGTAGGATCAATGTTATGAAAAAATTAAAATACATACTAGATAGAAAATGCCTTGAAATAATTTATCTTACTTTTATTAGACCGACATTAGAATATGCGGATGTCGTTTGGGATACCCAGTATGAGAAGGATGCCGTCGAAAAAGTTCAGATTGAAGCAGCACGTATCGCTACAGGTGCCACTCGACTTGTTTCAATTGATTCCTTATATATATAAACCTGCTGGGAAACATTAGAAAATAGACGTCACTCCCATAAATTGTCACTATTTTACAAAATGAACAAGAGTTGTCAGAGGACAACGAAGCACGCCCGGTGGCAGCAAAGGAACCGAGGGCACAATTGACATATAATGATGCCTGCGTGTGCTTATCACTATCTGACTTGGGGTGGCGCTAACTGGGAACAAGACAAGACAAGACAAGACAAGAATAATAATATTTGCAACAGAATATAAAGTATGATCATTGCACATCAAACTAGATTGGTCAGTAAGCGAGGCTTACGAAATACCCCCCGCGTGGGCCTAGGTACCCCTAAATATGTAAAATTTTCCAAGTGTGTGGGCTTGTGACATTGACTCTGGGCTTAGTGGGGGCGGCACGAATGTGAATTTCTCACATGGTGGTAGAGATCCATTGGTGAAATATGAAGCAGATCCGAGCAAGAAAACATAAGTTATAACTGATTTCTCTGATGTTAAGCTTTGTAAAGAGACTAAGTATGTGACCTTGACCTTGAGATCAGCGGGGATATGTCACAGCATGATAGTAGAGTCTTAGAGGAATGCATGCATGACATATTAAGAATTTGCAATGATGGAAATAGAAGTTATAACAAATTTCTCTAGTGTTAAGTTTTGTAAAGAGACCAAGTATGACCTTGGGATCAGCGGGGGTTGGACGGTCGTAGATTTGTTAGAGCATGATAGTATAACCTTATAGGAATGCATACATTAAATATAAAGAATTTCAGATTTAGGAAATAAAAGTTATAACATATTTCTTTGCTGTTAAGTTTTGTAAAGAGACCATGTATTTGACCTTGGGATCAGCTGGGGATGGACGGTCGTGGATTTGGCACAGCATGGTAGTAGAGCCTTACAGGAATACACGAGTGAAATACAGGGTGTCTCTGAATATCTGATACCATTACGTGTGAATCTGTCATCAGAAATTTTAGGGAACGTTTAGACGTTGTCATCTCACAAAAAGGACGTCATCTTGAACATATACTATAGATATGAACTAGAAAATATGTTCATGTAAGGTGGAAAATGTGTATGTATTATATGTCAGAAAAAACTTTATTATGTGTACAATAACATGTTGTGTTCATTATTACTGCATTGTTCTCGATGAAATAAATAATGCGCCTGCAAATGGTATCAGATATTCTGAGACACCCTGTATTAAGCATTTTAGATGAAGGAAGTAGAAGTTATAACATATTTCTCTGATGTTAAGTTTTGTAAACAGACTAAGTATTTGACCTCGACCTTGGGATCAGCGGGGGTTGGACGGTCGTGGATTTGGCACAGCATGGTAGTATAGCCTTACAGGAATGCATGTGTGAAATATTAAGCATTTCAGATAAAGGAAATAGAAGTTATAACATATTTCTCTGGTGTTAAGTTTTGTAAAGAGACTAAGTATTTGACCTTGACCTTGGGATCAGCGGGGGTTGGACGGTCGTGGATTTGGCACAATATAGTGGTAGAGCCTTACATTAATGAACGAGTGAAATATTAAGCATTTTAGATGAAGGAAATAGAAGTTACAACATATTTCTCTGATGTTAAGTTTTGTAAAGAGACCAAGTATTTGACCTTGACCTTGGGATCAGCGGGGGTTGGACGGTCATGGATTTGGCAGAGCATGGTAGTACAGCCTTACAGGAATGCATGTGTGAAATATTAAGCATTTTAGATGAAGGAAATAAAAGTTATAACAATATTTCTCTGATGTTAAGTTTTATAAAGATATTAAGTATTTGACTTTGACCTTGGAATCAGCGGGGGTTGGACGGTCGTAGATTTGTCACAGCATGATAGTACAACCTTAGAGGAATGCATGCATGAAATATAAAGAATTTTAGATGAAGGAAATAAAAGTTATAACATATTTCTCTGATGTTAAGTTTTGTAAAGAGACCATGTATTTGACCGTGACATTGGGATCAGCTGGGGTTGGACGGTCGTGGATTTGGCACAGCATGGTAGTAGAGCCTTACAGTGTCTCTATTTGATACAAACAATAAGTCGATGATTGATTCAGAATGCTCGGTGAAGTGAGTTGGAGAGGACATACACTGCGACAGTGAAAACTGAGTACAAATTGAAGTCACCTTTCTATTGGATTGGGAGTTCAAAGTATTATAGTTAAACTCGCCAACAATTACAATATCTTTATGGCCAGTATCTATCGCCATATGAATTGAGTCTTCGATACTATTGCCATATACAGCATTAACATTCGGGGGCCTGTAAAAGACGCTAAATAAGAAATGTTTCTTATTTGACACAACTTCAATCCAAATTGATTCAATGTTAGGGAGCTCGAGATCTCGCCTACGCTTATGGAATAGTGTGTCTCTAACATATGGAATTACACCTCCGTGCCTATCACCTTGTCTATCTTTCCTTTCTGGAGATTTAAAATTGTAAAACAGCATATCACCTGTTTTATTTTCATCGCCAAGCCATATCTCTGTAAAAGCTATTAGGTCAAAGTCTTTGAGCTCAGTGCGTAATGTGTCTAGTTTTGAGTACATGCTTTGAAGGTTACAATGTACGAATGACAGGTGCTGAGATAAATCATCCGATAACATTATTTCTGACGCCGATTCTTGTGTGAATGACGTAGACGGAATGGAACTAAATGACAAATCCAGCAAATCGTCGCTATCTATGGGACCGGGGTTCGGATGGACGTCTCCCGAAAGAATAATAAGTAACCATGTTGTCCATATTATGCTATATTCCATTGTTAATGTGGATGGTGTATATCGACGGTACTGAAGAGGCTTGGCCATTGGCATTGGCATTGATTCGGACTGAATAGAGTACGCTGTATGTCAATGCATACTCGGACAACAGATACAATACAAATATAAAATGGATTGCTAGTGGAAACCTGGGGCCCGTTTCACTAAGCTTCGTATGACTAAGAAGTTCGTAAGTGCAAATTTAGGATCGTCTGGAAATTTAAATGATGGATTTACATTTATTGAGCATAGGCTGCATATGCAGCCTATGCTCAATAAATGTAAATGCAGTAATTGTTTGCAAGAAAATATTGCTAATGTGAAATTTACAGACTATCATAATTTTTCACTTACGAACATTTTAGTCGTAAGAAGTTTAGTGAAACGGGCCCCTGCTGCGCACACGTTAAGTGCATCTGTTCAATATGGTCGAACGATGTCCAACTAATGTCACGTGACTGAGGAAATCATCATTATGAACATCGCTACGACCATACCGGACAGATGAAAACAAGACTTACAAGAAAGGAAGATAGCGGGCCCCGGACGCAGCGGTATGCGAAAGATTCTCAAATTCCCCCACTGTGGCTAGCAGAATTGCACAAAAAACATAAAAGGGACATGCATGTGACGAATGTTTGATACTATACTATCCGGACATATTTTGAAGTAATATGACATGATTAACAAGTGTTGAGTTCAGTAAGGAAACATAGGTGCTGGTATCATTTGAGCTACCCAGAGCTTTGCATTCGGCAGATGGCATTAATTCACGATATAATTTCATTGAAGATAAGAGAACTGATTCTGTAGCTGACGAGGTCCCTCAAATGACACCATCGCCACGAAGAGATCCACGAAACACACTCACTATTTTATGATCGTACAATACCCAAACTGTTCACGCCTTCAATTGGTTCAGAACACTCATCGCCCTGTGATATGTCTGTTATCCTTTCCACCATAGTTTATCATTGTATTTTTTGGAAACAGAGTAGAGCCTTGATTTTCAGTCATGTCTAATATTTGTGGGTGGGGATATCATATTTAAGTAGAATGCCATAATTAAAAATAATAATAATAAATATGGAGGCGATCACTTGGGTTTGTGGGTTTAGATATCATGCATGTTACAATATATTGCCCGTTCTCACACGAGGAGGCGAAAGACGAAATGTGTGAGAACTGGTCAATAAGTAGATATTCAAAGTTAACATTACATGTATGGGCATACACACAGTAAGCGAGTTCTGACAAAACGTGAGTTTACCATTCATAGTCTGTATTATACTGCATGATTCGTCTAACAAAGAAATCCGGGACCTATAGACACGTGCAATGCATTTTCTTCATTACATACAAGTTGAGCTGCTACTAGTAGAAGTTTGACGGATAACAACTATCAAGTATTTACCGATTTCGATAACAAAATATATATTATTTAATATCGGGTACAATAGGAATCTCACGTTCCTTTACTTCAAAGAAGACAGGTGATTGAATAGGTATGTATGTATTAAGTGATATGTCGATATGCCAATATTGGTTTACCTGTTCGGAAATGCGACATGCCTCGTTTGTTTGTATACAAATCCAAGTTCAATAATATAAAAAATATGTAGCGGTGGCATGCAATTAATTTGCGAATGCTGTAGAACCATGTCATTCAATTGTGGGTAGTTACATTACATGTATACTCGTATAATTATGGTGACACGGTCTACACTGGTCGCATTGTCCATTAGCTACATTTACAGTCACAACCGCACATGAACCAGAAACTGTTAACAGTTTAACTGGGTTGGTCGAAGCCCAGTGTATTACAAGAGATACATATGTAACAAGTAATCGTTGTAGGCCAGTATACCCTCCCCCAGGTACAAGTATCTGGGAGAGAGTAGACCAACATAGAACGACCGCTTGTTGTTATAAACCCATTCTAATATTGTAAATTACACAGAAGTAATAGGCTATTCAATGTCACTCATATAAGTTATATGTTTGTAATGCAACATGTACAAGTATATTAAATTTCCGACCTTGGATCTATATATCCCATCTATGACTGATCAATGTGGTTCTAGTTTGGACAGTGAAGCACCGGTCAGCGTACATCTAGTGCTCAATATGGTGAGGAATTATGCTATTCATTAGATGTCATATAGTAAATGATTTACTTGAACAGGGTACACTGTGGTAACGTTGCTCAGTTGGGCAACATAAGCTGTGTCTACACTGGTCGAAAGGTAAATTTACTGTCGTTGTTGGACAATGATTATTATGGTAAACTGGTAGTGATTATCATTGTGTCGCCTGAGGAGGGTCATGGCTATTCCCTTAGAGGGATAATTACGCGCATGGAAATCTGATTGGTAAGCAAGTGTATGATTCACTAGAAAATGTACATAGTTGATTTGTGAAGTAAGCTATTACCGCAAATGGTCGGCCTTTGTCGCTGCATACAGTGTATACACCTGTCCTCGTACATGCGGATGAACCGTGATCTAACTGTGGCATGGAACCCTTAGAGACCCCGGGGACCTCACAGGCTACTCGGTGTATAGTTGTTTCTAAGGGCATAGTAGAATCGTACTGGACCAAAATCAATTAATGTATATTAGTAACATTGGAAAATACATATTATAATCACTGTACAGCGGAACCTCTCCAAACTGGACACCCTGTGAGGTCCCAGTGTGTCCGGTTTGGAGATGGTCCACTGTAAATCAGACACGTGAGCACTTCATGACATATTGTGTTTTCAATCATGAAATGTCATTGTAATCAGAGATACATAAGAGCGAAACACATCTAAGGTAAACATCCATATTCCCCCCCAGTGTCCGGTTTAGAGGGATTCCACTGTATATTGTAATACATATGAGTTAAAATAAACAAATGTCTCTTATACAAAGTACATGTCACTTCTAGACACATCGTACATGTAATTATATGGAGATAGATACACCGATCTATTATTATGTTTCCTCAAGCGAGCGATCGGTGATGGTGAATACAACTGAGAGTTGTTCGCCATAAAATCAATATTTGATGGAATTTCATCAATTAATTTTTGTTGGGGGATGGTGACTTTTTTCTTATTGATAAAAAAGTACTTACTTTTAAATATTTTTTAGATGTAATGTGTTTAACAGCCAAAAGTTCGTCGGCAGCAAAACGTGTAACAGACAGTAGTTGGTCTGAGATCGTGTTAAAATAATGACTATGTTCTGTTCCTAAAATGAACATATCATAGTTAACTTTCTAATAAAAAACATCTAGCACTTGTGTAAATGAGTCTGGTAGGTGAAACAGTCCTGGCTTGTAACGCACCCTGCTCTATAGGAGTGTTAATTGTATAAACAGGTTTTGCACATTATCGCATGTAATTTGCAAATTACCCAAAATAGTGTTTTATATTAAGGAATCACATCCACTTCTTTCTTGTTTACTTAGTTTAAAGTATAAACATACACTGAACACGTTAAGAACGCAAATAAGAGCTTGTGTGACCAGCGTAGCTCCGGATCAACCTGTTTGGGAAAAAGCTCATAATGAATTTTACAAAAACAGTATCAGATTACAGAGTACAGGATCTACACTGGTAGGACCCTCTGTAAACCGGACACCATAGGATGCAAACATGGTGTCCGCTTATTGCTGTTTCACAGTCATTGTCATACGTGTGTAAGCGTATGAGCGCCACAATAGAAACGTGTGGCCGTTAAATAGAGGGAATATTATGGATACCCGTAGATCAGTAATAAAGTAATAAAATAATAAATAAACACTTAGATTAGTTGGGTGTCCAGTGTATACATGTTCCACTGTAGTTCATATTGTATATCGGCGGCACATAGTTACAAATCCTTATATTACTACGGAGCCCCGCAGGGGACATAATTTATTTTTATTAATTCGTTCCCACGAAATAACAATTAGTTCCCTCGAATTAACAATTAGTTCCCTCGAATTAACAATTCGTTCCCACGATGTAACAATTCGTTCCCTCGAATTAACAATTCGTTCCCACGAAATAACAATTCGTTCCCTAAATTTAACAATTCTTTCCCTCGAATTAACAATTCGTTCCCACGATATAACAAATCGTTTCCACGAATTAACAATTCGTTCCCGTGGGAACGAATTGTTATTTCGTGTAAATGAATTATTAAATTGTTAAATTGAGGGAAAGAATTCCCTCATGAGAACGAATTAATAAAAATGAATTCTACTTCCCTGCGGGGCTCCGTATATTTCAAACTCATCGAGAAATTCCAATTACAGCATTACAAGTAGCAATATAGCAACACATGTGATGGCGATAGAAAACTCTTGAGTTGTGGAGATTTACTGGCCCTATCCAGTTTTATAGATGTAGGCCATAAATTGAATCGGATACTTTACATACGTGTGATGTATGTACGTGTTTATCGAGAATTTATATCAGCATGTATATACTATAATTATATTGTTTAGTGATCCTGCAGTATTGTATAGTGCACGGGAGTGTTTTCTTAAACGGAGACAATATGGAACTTAACAGGTTGATGCGATATCTAATGTAACATGCTAGTGTGATTTGATATCAAGTTTATCAGGCTCGGCTCGGAAACGGTAGGAATGCCTCGGCAAGCCCCGGAATTCCTACGCGTTTCCTAGCCTCACCTGATACACTTGATATATACAGGCTTTTTCGATATATGTGGGTCCTGTTATCGAATAATCAACCTTGTAAGTACTTCTGAGTACACAACTCTAATTACATTTTGATTACACTGCAGTACATATATAAAGCGGGAAAATGTCCAACTACGCTCGTACCTTAGCAGAACTTTTGGTCTTAGAAATGGAATGGAATAGAATTACTCTTTATAAAGTTGTTTAGATTTACCGGGAGAGATACCAAAACATTTCATGAACCAATTTCATGCAGAAATTCGTAGACAAGATGCACATGAGAAAAGACAATCACGCAGAACAACGTAATGGGGAAATGTAGACTTATTGTAATTATGACATTTGTGTCTGTCTTTGTACATTCATCATCCAGGGTTCAACGTTCGATAATGTTATTGGTCCCGATTTCCATTGGGTCTGGCGTTGCTGTCTGTAATTGGACTTAGCGACTTATACACCACCGCCTGCGCTAATCTTGTCAATATTTTGTCTGTTTTCTCTTCAAAATACTTGCATATTTTGCTTGAAGTCAAGCAGCTTGATTGGCTGGGACTGAGCTGTGCTACGGCTCAGACTCAGCAAACCACGCTGATTTGTTTCGATTTGAGAATACCAATAGATTTTCAGAAACATTGACATCTGGGCACGATTACCGTATGTTGTTCTGTACAACTTCATTAGCTTCATTACAGTATCAGGATATGCCCTCACAGCTGTACATATACATGTCATGTCAATAAACAAGGTACCTGCATTCATGCACGTATGCACCACGTTTGTTGACAATACACTTTGAGGTTGGCTCTTGTTTTATCTCATTTGATGCATCGCAGTATATTGCCGGTATTGATTTCGAAAAATTTCCACAAATGACGTCCAAAATTGACAACAAAATCAGAGAGCTCACGCGGAATTGCATTTCGCGTGAGCTATGATTCTTTCGTCAATTTTCGACGTCATTTACGGAAAATGTTGCACTTTTTCTAAATCAATATCGGCGAACTGCGACGATGCAACAAGGAGATTGATTTATACTATGACATATACATGTATATACTATTTACATGTAGACAAGTGACATTCAAAACATGTTTAATTTTACCCAGTCAAAGTACATTAAAATACGATCATTTACATGTCAGCAAGCTACACCATGATATACATGACATAGTCAACCATCGAATCATTATTTAAACACAGTTACTGGCATATACGTAGTTATTTTTATCATGCAGCCATGTTAAAGATATATGCCCACTCAGTAGGCACATCATGTACTTTATATCAGAGACATCATCTGAGACATTTTTTGGCAAAATAAAAATTAATTTACCATTAATTTACCATTAATTTATCATTTTCACACTGATATTAGGGGCGATAACCATGTTTCCTCGTAAAATGTTAACGGACATTACTATGTAATCCCTGTATTTATTTTTTGATGCGCAATGATCATACTTTACAATCTGTCGTAAATATAATTTTGTTCAGGTCACGCATTTAATTAGTATAAATAATTAAAAAATAGCATGCCTCATTTGTATATGAAAATAGCGCCTGATGCCACCGCGAGACACTATCAGTAAAATAAATATTACTAGATTATTATATCTGTATAGCGGGCACTTGCAATTTTTACAACTGGTGGAATAGTGACACAATTATATACTTAATTAATTCCTATAAAAAAAGTTTGTGCCTACTGAGTGGGCATGTACCTTTAATGTGACGTAAGTTAATAGAGGATTACATACAATAGAGTACGCGAAAAGTGTTGCATTTCATAGGAATGAATGGCCTTTTTGTGGAATTTATCGGGGTATAAACTTGGAAAAGTCGCGGGAATACTGGACGAAGGTCGGAAGGCCTCGTCCAGTATTCCCGCGACTTTTCCAAGTTTATATCCCCGATAAATTCTACAAAAATTCCATTCATTCCTTATAATTCCAGCATTTGAAATACATTCATCAACAAAATGTGTTTATTTTCCGTTTTCTTAAGAATTATTTTAACTGCGCCTCACGGTTACGGAAAGTAGTTCGGCGTGGGAGTTTACTGGGATATAAATTTTGGACAGAGACTTGCTACGAGCCAATGAAATGTTAGGGAATTGTGTAAATAGCTTTGTGCTGGAATTATTGATAAATAAACGTAATTTCACGAACGATCAGGGGTCCGTTTCACTAAACTTCGTACGACTAAAATGTTCGTAATTGAACAATTATGCAGTGTGCTCAAAATATATAAATACATCAATTGAAGTTTTCAGCCGATTCTAATTTTGCACTTGCGATCATTTTAGTCGTACGACGTTTAGTGAAACGGGTCCCATATCATTTAACGAATAACCTGGGATTTAATACCACAGATCGTTCGTGTGATAATATTCGCGCTACCGCCATTAACCCTTACACTGTCGAATTAAATGTTGTCGTCTGCTGTTTATGTTTTATTTTCGATTTTTCTCATCAAAAACATGGTTTGACAGCATTTTAGAATCATTTCAAGTGGAAATGATTCTAAAGTGCTGTCAAACCATGTCTTTTGGTGGGGGCCACACCAACCTCCACCTAGCGTCCCAGCCCCATTCCAGACCCAATTTTAGCATAAAAAACCTAGATTTTTCCCGATTCTTAAGAAATTTCTCATAATTTCTCATAATTGTCCAAAATCATAATTCGGAATTTTACAATTTCGAATTATGATACCCATATTGGGTTAGAGAGGGGTTTTCTCATTTGACAGCACTTGATAAAAACTTGGAAGGTTTTCGATAAATTCGCCCACATCCCCCTCCGTAGTTATGGTGTTCCGCGGTAATGAAGTCATACCATATTTCATATTTAATTAGAGATAAGAATCCATTGGTTATACTCAGTATATACAGCAATCCGCCATACATACCAAAACCTGTTATACATATCCACAATTTACACCCTATTAGAGATAAGAAATCCATAAGTTATACGCAGTATATGTAATCACACAATGGATGACTTGATCGAAGAGCTTCTTGAAGGAATATCTGAACCCATCCCAGAGGATCAACAATTTATCGACCTGGATACACAGGCCCCTCCCCCGGTGCGGCTTCCATCCGATGAACCGTGGGTCGAGATTCTGAACGACTCCAAAGACGAGTTTGAAGTCGATGGCGCCGCAGCGGTCTTCTCAACATGGAGAGTTGAGGCAGAAGACCCGCTGGAAGTTGGTGACCCGAAAGTAGCAGAGGGCTTTGCCATCAAAGCGGGGCGCATGTTCATGGATGACACGATGCGATGACAGACGAGAGGGCATCGAGACTTCTCCAAGAACTCCCACAGGGGGAATACATCCTGAAACTCAAGAATGTACGAGAACAGGATGAGGGAGATTGGGTGGTCGAAGACAAATTTGATCCCGTGAAAAAAGAAAGACGTAAGGGCCAAGGCGTTGTAAACATTAACAGTGACACAAAGCCGGGCGCTCTGAGCGGGATCGAGAGACCATACTACCAGAATGCCTACCCCGTTACCGCTGTTGTCTATGGGCTGTATCCAATAAAAGACCCAGATCCTGCCAACCTTGCTCCGCTAAGAGATGGCGACCTCAACTTCGTTGCCCAGAGAGTGGTGGATCACTTTGAAAGTACCTTGAGGGCCCAGGGGCTCACTACCACGAGGCGACAGAAAATCCATCAGTGGGAGGACAGGGTCCATGAACCGGGTGCGACAGTTGGCGACGTGGCTGAGCTTGAAAGCATTCTCCAACGCGCGATCGTCTTGAAGGACATTGCCGGTGGGGACATCTACGACAGTGTGAAGTACCAGCGACGTGGTACCCAAAGCTATCGAAAAGTAGAACTCATCGTCCACAACGGTCACGTCTGGTCTAAAGACCTGCACTTTCCGAGTTCTAGACGGGTTCACATATATATAAGCAACACGAGACCAGCCGATTGCAGTATGGCTCTTAGGGGGAGAGGACAAGCAGCTAAAGGTGGACCAGTTTGTGCTCCAGGACGGTAGCATCTACCGAACTCGGGAAACGCACGACAACCTGAGTAAAGCATTCGCTGATCTAGGTAACCGCGATCTGGCAGAAAAGGTCTTCGGCGTCAACCATGCTGCTGCGGTAATAACCAGAGAGAAGAATGGCTGGAAGCCCATCCCGGCGCCTTCCGCGGATGACATCCAGAAGGCTTGCGTGGAGCATGGTCATGGTGGCCTTTGGAACTCGATGGACTACGACACACGAGATATTGTCCGTATCGATATAAAGGCGTGCTATCCCGCCAGTTTTCAGGGCCTCGGCGAAGCCAAGCCCTATTTCGATCGGTTTGGCCACCCAAAAACACAGGATGACCAAGGTTAGCATTAATGCCCCCCTCCCTGAAAATATTGGCACTGGATTCGCCGAGGTTAATGAGTGGAATTTCAAAGACAACATTCACCCCGTCATCCCCGCGTGGTTTGGAAAACATTTCGCATAGCAGGGGTGGGCTCCCACGCCACTGCTCACCTTCCTCATAGAGTCGGGTCTCCTAAAAAGCCTCAAGGTTCGCGAAGCTATCATTGCATTCGAGAAGCAAACTAATGTCTGGCTCCCGGAGGACAGTGATCAGGGCTGCAGCGTTATCGGCAAGTTCACGCAGGGCAACAAGGCCGAAGGCAAACGGCTGACCAGAAGGCTAGTGACAGACCAGGGAGAACTCGACTTCATTGTGCAAGACACCCGCCAAAGCGGCACCCTGGTTGGCGCGCCTAAAAGATGCCCCTTGGGTCATATTGTCACGTATTACGATGGCTCGCAGCCCCAGTACACCCACTTGCGGGCGAGTATGTTGGCATAAGCCCACATCAACCTCCTCTCTATGCTTTCGGTATTTGACTCTGAGGAGGCTGTCCGGGTGGCCACTGACAGCATCTACATCCAGAAACCCGCCCTACACAAAATTAACGTAAATAGTGCCTTTGTGGCCCACAAGCAGTGTGACTGTGGTAGTGATATGTGCATGCATACCTTCCACTCGTTGCTCCAGCCCAGTAAAGTGCAAAAGGTGAGCAATTGTACATGCCCCAGGATCATGCCGCCTACCGACCCAAGCCAGAATATAAAATACAGGATAATGACGCGATACCCAGCACCGCGCCAATCTACAACGACCCGATAGTCCGACATCGGATGAGTTACCTGAATGGTGGTGGTGGCAGTGGTAAAACTACGAGAACCATCGAACTGTTCCGGGTAAGAGAGCAGCTAGTGTTTACCCCGACACATTGTCTGGCCAAGGAGATCGTGGGGTCAAAGCCCAGACCTACCACAGCTTCTTCCGATGGAGCGGACAGAACGACTGAACGCCCGACCGGATGGGTCAAAAGTTCATCCCCCGTGTGATCATCTGGGACGAGGTTTGCACTGTGCACAAGCACATCATAGAGACGTTCCTGGACTGGCTGGATCAACGTGGGGTTCAAGTCATCTGCTGTGGCGATCAAGGTCAACCGCCACCGATCGTGGGAGAGATGTCACACGACTGGCTGCAGCAAAAAGTAGATTACTACGAAGAGGTCGAAGTAGACCACATGGCGAAAGACGAAGCCCTCAAGGCCCTGAAGAGGCCCATCCGTCTCCAGCCAGATATAGTTCAATGCCATGAGATGCGCAAGGCTCTGCCCAGCTGCCTGTGATGAGCCCGGTTTGTGGAGCAGTGGAGGCCCTGTGACCTAATCTTCACCAGCCGTCAGAAGGTATGCGACCAGACACAGAAGTCGTTGCTGAAAAAGGCATAAGGAGCATTTCCCAGACACACCGGTGCCTGTTCTCTACCACCCCAAAGACAGTTGGAAGCAGAACATCCTCGTGACAATTAGTGTTACAGTCAGCAAGGAAGAGCTTGTCCTGAATGATGTCGTCGATGTCACC
The DNA here is from genome assembly GCA_029237695.1 of Conchocele bisecta. Classification (NCBI taxonomy): domain Eukaryota; kingdom Metazoa; phylum Mollusca; class Bivalvia; order Lucinida; family Thyasiridae; genus Conchocele; species Conchocele bisecta. The sequence goes on along the minus strand of CM055272.1, from coordinate 96,812,861 downwards.
ATTGAGGCTGCATAGGCTGCCATGAGGGGCGATGATTGGCGCCTCGGTTATGCCCTTACGGTTCACTCGAGCCAGGGCCTCACTATCCACGACCCACAAAAGGTCTGGATCATCGACGACTTCCTCCAGTGGTCCAACCTTGCTTACCTCGCCGTCTCAAGAGTAGAGTACCTGAGCCAGCTCCAACTGGTCGCATGTCCACCAGTTGAGGCTGCAGAGGCTGACATCAGGGGCAATGATTGGAGCCTCGGTTATGTCAAGCAGGACACCGAGCAAGAGATTAGAAAGTTTATTCAGATAAAGCTCGTGGCCTACAAGCACATGGATCAGGACAACGGTCTCCAGGGGTTCAACCTCAATGTCGACTACATCCTCGGACTCAAAGACGGTCAGCAGAACTGCTTCGCAGCATGCGACATCAAGTTCCGCATGGAGTTCCGGCACAAACAGTGGGGAAGGTTCCACCGGCTGGACAACAGCAAGGGACACTGCAGAGGAAATGTGCGGCTGACCTGTTTTGAGTGTAACAGAAAAAGAGGGGCCGCAGCGCTCGGCGGATGAGAACGCCATCCGGAGGCAGCTGGGTGTCAGAAGGCACCGCAAGAAGTTATTCGCAAACAAACCCGCGCGATGGACCATCATCCAAATAGTAGAGCACGGGTTCATCGGGTTTGGTAATAGATCGATTCAGGTGATATACATTGAGAGACAACACGGGATCAGTCGCGCGGCGGCGGCCACCATCGAGCTCTCTGATAGAGGTACCGGACGTCAACATCCGATGGAAGCCGTTTCTCAGCTAAACCAACGGGTCGCCCGCGCGAGACGGCGGAGGGCTTGTGCGTCTCTATTTTCGCCTTGAAGGCATTCGCGGGCTTCTTACCGAGCAATCTGGTCACCTCGCCGTTCAGTGCAGAGACCACGGCGGGCAGCCTGGTCACCCACTTGGTCGATCGCGTATGAGGGTCTACAAGATCTTTGGCATATTGGTGCCCGAACAGCCTCTCAGCCAGGGTTCCATTGAACCGCTCCACGATCCCCTGGTTCCGGTGGATGTCGACGCGGCCGCGTCTAACAGAAACGTCGTGTTTAGCCAATAGATGAGAGACCGCGCCCATGAACTCGCGGCCGGGATCGACCTGGAGAAGATTCTGCCATTTGATAGGACTCCTCTTATATATTCGGGAAAGAGCCTCGGCCACCTCCTTATACTCCTTCGCGGCCAGCGGCTCAGCCCCCTTATACCGACTCGCTACGTCAACGATTGTCAGTGCGTACTTGTACGTCTTGCGACCGACGCGATCGTGAGGGAGAAACAGGAGATCTGCTTGGTGAACTTGGTTCGGCACCGGCACGTCGAATTTCGGGAGCGGAATATTGTGAGGCGCGGGTAAATAGATCTGCCAGAGGGCTTGCTTCTTGAGCCATTCCTTGGCTGCGTTTTCGGAAACCTTGGTCGCCGCCGCGAGTTTCTTGATGGCCGCGAGTCCCTTCCAGTAGCCGCGGGGGCTGTAGTATGTGTTCGCTAGCTTGTGCGCTAGGCGAACCGATAGTTTGATATTAAGCTTGCGTGTGTCCATCGTATGCGAGGTATTCTAGTAGGTCGAACATGTCCTCGCCAGATCGTCGATACTAAACCTTTGTTGGAAGTTTCGCTGCAGCTGCCGGTTAAGTTCTGGAGGTACTCTGAGGAATCTAACATCAGTTTTGCGAAAAGGGTGGCCGCTTTTTCGTCCTCGAGCCACGTCTCTAGAGAGTCTTGGTCCAGACTGATCAGACCCTTTGCGCCAGCTAAACGGTGTTTAGGGGCCGTGTAGCCTACATCGAGCAGAGCGAAATAAAGCTCGTCAACTAACATCGTTCTATATATATATATTATTTAAAAACGTTTTTTAAAATAATTATTGCTTTTGCTTATTGCTTTTGCATATTGCCTTTGCAATATAGTAGCTGACGAGACCTGTCGCAACCATTCCTACGACGACGAACGCGATCTGGCGGTCATTTTGGGCCTCTCACGGTACATAGAAATCTGAAAGTTGGGGCTCTGGATCCAGCGGCGCGAGACTTTTCTGCGGATATGCCCTCGCGTACTCGCGCATGGCTTCGTCAATGTTCCGGAAAGTTTGCACGGCGTGATTCTCGCGGCAAAAATATTCGTTCATCGAGTCCAGACGGGCGGTTCGTTTTTCCGACTTTGCTTCAAATGCGCTATGAAATTGTTCTACAGCTAAATCGTGACGCTTGCGCTCCTCATCCGCGTCCGAGCTTTCCAGTTTCGAGAAGAAAAAGTTGCTACCGCTGAAAGCCAATGCGTTCGACACCGCACCACCTATCATCATTGCTATCGAAACCTTTATTTCCATATATTAGCAGGTAGAATTCCAGCTTTAACTAGATAATCTCGGGTCCCAACTGCGGCCGCTACATCAAAGGTAACGAGACCTACGTCTCTCGCAGTCATGTCCACGGGATGATCCAGGTAGGAACTACAATCTCCGATTGCACCGCAGGAGATTGAACCGCAGCTGCCTTCGGATTTTTTGCTGTTGTGCAATCGGAGATTGCTGCCCCCAACTGTCGCTCCAGCTCAGGAGCGGCTGGTGCGGTTGGAGCTGGAACAAATAACGACTGTTTGGCCTCTCGAAGCTCGGCGAGTATTTTATCTTGTTTAGCTTTCCGGGTGGCAGCCGATGCCCGCCCAGCTGCCTGTCTTTTTGGGTTTTTGTGTCGTGCAATCGGAGACAGTTCCTCCAACATGCTGCTCCTGAGCTGGAGCGGAGTTGGAAGTGCTGCAATCGGGGATTGCTGCTCCGTCACTCTCGCAGGTGTGTCTTGTGTCATCATTTTCTGAGCTTATAGTTCGTGGGCATATATGTCCAAATTGACAGTGCTTAGCCGTGGTCAACGCGGTTGTCAGCGGAGCTAAGTACATTCCAAACTTGTGATAAATTGAGCAGCAGGCTGTTCTAAGAATGTGTCATACAAAAGGGTCAGCCTCTAGATCGCCAATCAACCCCGCTGTGTTTGGTATAGGGAGATGTATACTAACAGCGGTAGCGTACAAATGAATAGCCGCCGATCCAAGAGTTTTCGTCATCTCCGCACCTAACCTAGATTCGTATCGCGCATACATTTTATCGACCTCCGCATCTGACATCTTGTCCACCTGACAAACTGAGAGACACCTACCGAAATTGTCCGATTGTCCCCCAGCAACCAGCGCAGCTAGCCGCTCGAGTCGCGTCGTGTTTTCATTTTCTTTCAGGAAAGATACCGTATCGGCAGTCGTGCCGACAGTCGTGTCGGTAGTCGGGTCGGCAGTCGTTCCTACAGGTCCAGTCGTGTCGGCAGTCGTACCGACAGTCGGCACGACTGTTTCTTCCAGCAGCTGATCGAGAAGTTCGTCGCAGTTCATTTTGAGTACTATTCTCACTAGTCTCATCAGTTTAACATCAAACTGTTTTAAAAACATAATTTCTATGAAATCAATTAAATTACAATCATCATCAAATTGTTTAAAAAACAACTTGAAATTAGACAGTCAGTAATACCATCTTGTTGCGAGCAATTATGAGTAATTACGAGTAATTACGAGTAACGTTTTTAAATAACAAGTAACAATTCAGTAATCAGCAACTTGTTGCGAGTAATTCAGCAACTTGTTGTGGATTATTTGATTTTTTTATTTAAAAAATAACTTCATAATCGGTGAGTTGATCAGTTTTTAGCAGAAGCTTGGCGTGCAGGCGCTCCTCGCGCGTTGGGATATCGTCATTGAATGAGTCTCGGTCCTTGCAATGAAAGAGTGCGACCCATTTCGTTTGCTCGCGCAGATCCTTGAGGACGGCGTTGTACTTCTGAGTGGAGATCCATACGCTTTGCCCCGCATGCCGGCCCGAAAATGCGAGCTCGGAGAGCATGTCCTTCTCTTTGGTCATAGGGTGGACTCAGGGTGGAATATTTGGTATGAACCACGCAGCCAATCGTGAAGCCTGTCGCCGGGGTCAACGACGTATACATCAGGGTCGGCCCATATCCACGGGCGCCGCTGATAAGTCTCGTTGTGCCGCACAGTGGGGCACAGGATCACAATGTGACGAAAGGCATCGCGGTAGGACCCCTCGAGCAAGTCCAGGAGGAAAACCGTTTTCCCGCATCCTGTCTGTCCACATATTATGACAGAGTGGGCATCACAAATTTTATCTTTATTTTCAGTAGAGTGTTGAGACGTATCGACCATCTTCGATGTTGACTTGTGCGTCTGTGATTATATATAAGTACACGTTCAATGGCCCAGCTCCATCCGCCTCTTTGGTTATCTGGATCGTCACACCCTCGCTAGCGTTCTCAACTTGGCGTCCACTACCGTGCATTTGGTCGTCGTCGCTGGCTCGCATGTCTAGCCATAACGCATATTTGGTAGTCAGGAACTGCGCGAGGGAGACGTCCGAGAGTTGCAGGTCTTTGGCAACCGCGGCAACCTCCGGGGAGCGCTTAGAGCCGGCAGCAAACTGCTTTCTGGCTTCGTCCCACTGCTGGTGCGCGCGAAGGCCCTGGCTCTGGCTGTAGAGTTGATTGGGGACTCCCTCGATCGTCACCTCAACCTTTGTGATTTTGGGGTTATAGAATTTGTCGGTTTTTCTAACCCCGAGCGAGAACCGAGCCTCCTCGAACAGCATCAGTATACCTTTCATCCATCGGGCGGGTACGTTGACATTAAGATTCCACAATGTGTCGATTTTGTCTTTCGTCATCTTGCGGTGGCGAAGAACTCGGTCGTAAAGTATGGCAACGCGCCCGGCGTACTGGGTTCTGATCAATCTGGCATCGTGACCATGTCGTACTCCAGCGAAACATTGTCGATCGTATACGTCGATGCCATGTCAGTGGCTATGAGAGCTCGGCCGTAGTCGTTGAACGTTAGTTCGTATTCGAGGCGGTCCGCCAAAGCACTCTGATAGTAGGGCATGTGACTCTCCAGCAACTCAAAGTCGAGCGGGATGTAGAAGCGGTTGCCGTAAGCGTCCGCGATCGCGTTGTCACTCGCGTTGTTATCTACTTTGTTACCAGCCCCGATTCTAAGTCTGGTTACGTTGTTATTTTTGTTGGTGTCAATACCCTGATAGACCGCGTTTTCGCGCTCTTGTGTCGTCTTCCACAGGTCCTGGTAACAATGGTAGACGTCGCTGTCGTCTATCGACATCACCTCATTACCAGAAATCTTTATCATGGTATTCTTGACGATGGCGCGACCCAGGTTCTGAACGACGGTTCGGTCCACGTCTGTCGACGTCAGCGAAATAGTGAAAGCGAGACGAACAGTACCCGGCACAATGACGTCGCCAGCTCCGAGGTTGGGGAAGCGGGCCAACAGCTGCTGGTTCTGGTCGATCGTCGATGGGTTGTTCGTAATAACGACGCTCTGTCTCACGCCTTTCGCCCCAAGGGGCTCCCGCAGTCTGCGGTATGGATTGAGCTTGCGGCCGTATTGACTCGAAGACATATTTAGTAACTCTATTAAACCCGTATGGTTTTTTCTTTAATACATCGTTAAAGATGTGTTACGATCTTGGCATGGACGAATTCGGCCGAGACGATTACCTCAATGATGATGACCTCGATGATTTAAACGATGATGATGATAGGTGGCGCTATCAACACCATTAGTTTAAGCCAGGAATTACTCAAGTCAGCTGTAGACGACTACTACAACAGTTTGGCAGAAAAAGGTATGGTCCCATCTGTCGGCCGCGACTACTCCAAGTTCGAATTGGATCTGCGTAGTATACTGAGCAAAACTAGAAACGTCCCTCCATGTTTAAGGAAAGATTCATCAAAAACCAAAAGGGTTACTTTTAAAAATCAAAATGGAAAAACAAGTTCATTCATTTCTGTATCAAAGCCAATAAATTGCATTTGGATATCTTGTTAAATATTCGAGAGATAACCGGCCAAGGGCGGTAGGGGTCAAAATCAAAAATCACAAAAACTCAGAAATGTGTTACTTAATGTTTAGAGATCGAATTTCAATAAGTAATGTGGCAAATTCAGTAAATCTCGTTAGTACCGAGTGTGGCCACCATTTGCATGAATGCATGCAATGATCCTACGCCGCATCGACGTGACGTAACGCAATACCAGTGCGTTGGGCAAATTCCTCCATTCCCGTTGTAACGCCCGTGTAAGATCGCGAACATTGTCAATCTGATGGTTAGCTCGTGCTTTGCGGCCAAGCTCATCCCATATGTGCTCAATGGGATTGAGATCCGGGGAGACCGCGGGCCATGGCATGACCTCAACGTTGTTTTGCTGTAAGTATTGAGTGGTGACCCTGTCTACGTGAGGGCGGGCATTGTCGTGCATCAATGTCACACCAGGACCATGCTGACGGATAAATAGTAAGGCATGTGCATTTAGCACATCTGCAACATAACGTTGTGCATTGATGTTGCCCTGTACAACAACCAAATCTGTCTTCCGGTTTCCCATGATCCCACCCCAGACCATTACGCTCCCTCCCCCAAACCTGTTCTTCTCAACAATGCAACAATCGGTGAATCTTTCATTTTTACGCCTGTATACCCGTAATCTTCCGTCAGCATGACTAACTGTGAACCGAGATTCATCGGTGAACAAAACTCGGTTCCAGTCAGCCCTTCTCCAGTTCAGATGACGTCGCGCCCATAACAGTCTGGCAGCACGGTGACGTTGGGTCATTATCTGACCAGTGTACGGCGGGCGTGCCCTGGATTGGTTGGGCGTTACGACGTAACCGGTTGCGAATGGTCTGCCCTGAGACATCGTATCGCTTAGCAGTGACTGTGGCTGCCAATCGACGTTGACGTAAGTGCGTCAACGTAATGTAACGATCGGCTCTAGCCGTCGTTACACGAGGCCTACCAGGTCGCTGCCGGTCGTGAACAGCCCCAGTCTGCTGGTACCGGGCTGCAAGACGATCAATCGTCTTCCGACAGCAACCAAACCGAGGCGCGACCGCCCTGGCGGCCATCCCACCCACAAGCATCCCAATTGCCTGATTTCGCTCGTTTTCGGAAAGCCGTGGCATATCGAAAACAGTGAAAAATTAAAAAAGTTTTTTCATTTTCCGAATAGCCCCTATCGCATGAATGGTACGACATGAACTGAATCACCTTATCGATGACAAGTATAGCGTGCACGTGCAAAAAGTGGAAATCAACGTTCCGGTCACTGGCCGCTATGTAAACCGTGTGTATCGGCTAAACTCTACACGATCGTATTCTGAACATCGTCACGGTTTAAAATACATGTACTTTGAACATGTGGTACATACATAGACAGAGCTACACCGGCTATAAAACAGGGACGTTTCTAGTTTTGTTGAGTATAGGTTGCGGCTAAATGCATCAAATGTCCCAATCATCAACATGAGGACCGGAAAACCGCTAGCGCTGACCACCGTTGTCGGAAGTCGGGGCGGTGGCCAAATCATAAGGAGCGAACTCAGATTCCCAGATTGGAAGCGTGGTAAACCAATTATGCCGGCCCGCGTTGTAGAGGCCCGACAGTCTACCGACGAAACGATGGCGAAGGCTGTCGCCGTGATAGAAACTGTCGAGCTCAGCGAGCTCCCTCGAGTAGCCACCGACGCTATTCGCACAATGGAGATCAACGAAAGCGAGATAGACGGAATACTCAGCACGCTGGATGACCCACCGTTACCTCTTCGCGAACTCCGGGGACTCGATAAGGCTATGCAAACGGTCCGGGGCGAATTGGTCCATAACCTCTCCAAACTCACGGCGCTGGATGAACATATCCCGCTAGAAGAAAGAAAACTTGGGGAAGCCCGTGGCGATAGAGAATCTACCGAGCGGATCACCGAACGCCTGCGGTCGTTGCGGTATGAAAGAGAAGCTCGCTTGGAGGCTGCATCGGCTTGCCAAGAGGCGTTCCGCACCCAAATAAGTCGGATCCGCGAAACAATCTCGAGGGTTCTGCACGAGGAGACGACACTCGGTGAGCGCCTTCGCACTCTGTTCAGAGAGCATGGCGTCACAATAGTAAGCATCCTCACAGCTCTCGGCATGACTATAGCAACCATAGTTCTAGCTATCACTGGCGCTGCACCCGCGCCAGCAGCCGCTCCATCCGGCGGAGCCAAGGAGTGGGCAAAAAGCATCTAAAAGCCCTCGCCAGTCTCCTGGCTAAATTAGCCGGAAAGGCGGCTGCCGCGCTGCCTGCACTGATCGGGGGTCTCGTCTCCTACTTGCTATCTATATTATCAAAAACGGCCGGATGGCTCGCCGAGAATGCTTGGGCTTTAATCGTGGCGATCGCCGGTCTAGTACTATTCTCCGCCCGAGAGTTCCTAAAACCAAAGCGCGAATAGTCCGATCGCCACGAGGGCGACGACGAGCCCTAATTTCTCCTCCTCGTGGGTTGTGACACTAGTTCCTAAGGAACTTCCTGGTGCATCAAGTCCTTTTGGAACAACTGTGGAACTTGATGAGACACTAATTCCGAAGGAACCTGATGGGGTGCTTCGTGATGGGGTGGGTGCTTGCAGTTTTATGAAATCGTTTCCACGCGCGGTGCGCTTGATGATATCCGCGTTCACGTTCCCGTTATGGCCGATCTTTTGGTTGGCGGTGGCGATTACGATCTTATTATTGTAACCGTCCAGCGGGTCGTCTCGTAGTATCATATTGCTCTGCGCCATATACACACCTATTCCAAATACATAGTCTACTGGGGTGCGGGCATTCTGCAAAACGTCTTGATACCGCTGGATCGCATCCGGGAGGTCCACCGGAGATGAGATGGCGTCCTCGACATTTGCCAAGAACTGTTTTTGCGCGTCAAATGCCGTCCGGGCTCCTATTATAGAACTGTGCGCTTGTGCCTGTGCGCTGAGGATGGCCCAGATGTACGTGCGAATGGAGTCGTTGAGGCGGGAAACCCCAGCCCTGGTGAACCCCTCCCCCCTATCAAAAATGAAAGTCCCCCAGCCGATCTCGACGTGTTCGCTCTGTTCTATGTAGTCGACGTGACGTATGACAGATGGAAGGTATTTACAGCCGGCGAAACTACAGTGTAATGGTGAATCTGAAGACGCGCCGAATGTCATGGTGTTTGAATCGAAACTTCCCCCATTGCGGGTTACGATATTGTTGTTTAGAAATATATCACCTAACCCACCATTTTTAGTAACTGTTTTCTGTTTGCAGTCGGTATTTTTAGAAATCTCAAATTCGTCACATATTCTTTCGTAGGCTTTGTGGTCGTACGCGTTGTATAGAGGGTTCCACTTATCCTCTTGGGGTAGTTGCGCTTTCATCTCTTGTATGATTCTCCTGATCGTGTAGTAGACGTGAAATGTATAAGCACTTTCGCTGAAAGCGCTGTCATTATGCTCCATGTGGTTTATGTAAGAGACACCACACCCGGTTGTGGCGCACCACACAGCAAAATTTAACTGGTTCTCCACGCATCTATGGTTTCTTGGGTAGTAATTTTGGGCAACCTATAATTATCAAATATGTTTGGAAAAGTTGTATCAAATCCGGTGTCTTCGTTTACTCTTATTGTTGGGTTTATTAGCTTTCTAATTAAGTAGTGGATTCCTACCGTTAAGTAGTACACACCTCCCCCCCGCGTACTTTGCCTTTGAATTGAAGCTAAATGCCTTGGTATCCAACGACATTTTAATCGGAGTTTATTATGTTTGATACTATCACTAATGTTCAAAAAGAGAGCTGTGAACTTCAGAAGTCAATCGACAACTGCTGTGGAAAACGCCGGGTAGGTCTCAGATCAATCACCTTCACGGTAGGCTGGCGAAACGCGGGGGAGAATGAAGGGTTCGGTTACTCGAAGGACGGCCGCCAAGTAAGTGTAAAGCTGCCACCCCCCCCCCCCCCCCCCGGCCTTTGGAGTTCGAGAGCCCTATAAGGTTTTGCCGCGTCTGAGCTTGACGGACGAGCCAGTCTCACAATCTCGAAAGCCACCGGACTAGGGACCTTTACCGTCGAACCCAACAACCGGTGGTAAGTATCTCCCCGACGTTGGGTACTCAACTCGGGTTTAGAGAGACATACTCCGCGAATGAAGGATTGTTTGTCTCTGGTGAGCACACCGGTGACGTTCCTGTGGATTTTGCCTTTACAACATATCTCAGGGTGCACCTGGATCGGGTGAACATATCGTACAACACGGTAGACGGATCTCCCAGCACATTTCTGAAAACCGTGCAAGCTAATGATTGTTTCTTTGGGGAGACTGTGACCTTAGACTTCCCACGCCCCGAGATATCCACGAATTTACGGTCTCTATTATTGATGATCAAGCGAGAGACTTGAAGAACTATTACCCGATTTCGGTCGTCCTAGAAATTTCAAATTAATTCAAAGAATTAGACTCAAGTTCGTAATATAATTTATAACAACCAACATTATGAGTATATACGGACCAGGTAGTTCTTCCAATTTATTGAAAATTTCGGATATAAATCCAAAGAATCCGAGTAACAATGATGTTCCCGACGGGAACTCCGGATCCAACCGCACAGGTGATTTGTAACTACCGGAAAAACATATCACTGATCAATATAACTATGTCGGCGGCCGCGGACGAGATTCACAGGAGTATAGCACAGCTTAGATAGACGTCCTGACGGCGACTGCACAAGTTCGCGAAGAGGCACATACAGGACTTAAGGATCTCGGCGGAAACATAATCCAAGAAAGGGAAGAGGATCACGCAGCACTTACTGAACTAGGCGGGAAAATAACCGAATTTCGGGAAGAGGCCCATACAGAGCTTATGGAAGTTTCCGATAAACTAAACCGAGTTCGTAAAGACGCTCATAAAGCCCTTGAGGAAGTCTCTGGGAGGGTTCGCTCTGGGGCCCATACAGCACTTGTGCAAGTTGGTGAAGGACTGGGTGCAGTGGTTGCGCAGGTACGTCTATTGCAACCACAAAAAAGTGTCATAACAGTTTGGGCAGAGGAGAGAGGGGCGTTGGAAAAGGAAGCCTATGAATATTCATTTGGCGCCAACGCGAGCAATATATATGGGGGATACGTCATGACAATTCCCGGTAAACTTCTACGAATGGCGGTCTGCTCGGTTAATTTTAAGGGTAAATCCGTGTCTGTGGTCAGCGTAAATCTCGTACTGGATGGGGAAGAACGGGCGATTGGAGTCACTAAACTCGCTGGACAGGGGTTAGCGATGGTTTTGTTCGCCGGTGACAATCCAATTAGAGTTTCTGAAGGTAGTGTTATTAACTTTGTTACGAAAATCGCTGACCCAGCGAGTTCTTCCACTGTTGTAACATTGTTAATTGAACTTGATTTATGACGAGTGAACATTTAATACCGTTGAACCTACAACCAAAACCTGCCGATCCTGTTTCAACAGACTTGGTGGATAGGAGTTTGACCCCGTCAAAACTTCAGGTTGGAAAATATCGTCGAGATACAGCAGATTCTAAAACAAGAGGGGGAACTCGGAGGGTAAATGCTAAGATATATTTAGGCGAGCTGCAAATATAGCGGAGGGGGTGAGCACCTTGCTATCGTCCATTTCTATAATGGGTGTGGCTGGAAGCGTGGCCTTGTTGTCCACAGTCGTGGCTGTGCCTGTAGCTGGAGCTTTGAGCGGGGTAGCCACTGTGGCTGGGCTGCTCTGTATGACTGCCAGATTAGTGGGTAGAAAACTAGAAACAAAGACCAGAAAGCACGATCGAATAGCGGTTCTCGCGAGGTCTAAGAAAAACAGCATCGACGTTATCGTGTCTAAAGCTTTAGCCGATAACAATATATTAGACGCAGAATTTGAATTGGTAGTGGAGGAGATGTCTAGATATCTGGAATTAAAAAATACTATTCGGACTAAGGCGCGCGCCCTTAACAAAGTTGAACCTCTCATAGACGAATATGTAAAAAAAACTCGTCACGGAGGGGAGGACCGACGAGGGGAAAAATCTCCTCACACTTCTCCCCCGTTACACCACCGTGTAAGAAAAAAAGAAGAGCCCAGGCCCAGCCAAAAAAGAAAAATGACAAAGACCCCACCTGGAACTCGAACTGGAACTCAAGCCGGAAAAAACCTTCTGGGGCACACCTCGCTTAGCCAAAAAAAAAGAAATAAAAAAAGGTTTGGGTCCAGCCGAGAATCTAACTCGCGCCGGCAAAACTATCCCACCTCGGTTTAAATCTCTTTTCTTGTTTAGGTTTAGCGAGGTGTTACGCTCACATCTATTACATCCCATCATTGGACTGTCTACCGCGGACCTCTCCTCCTCATTGCCTCCATCCGCTAGAGCAGCCGAAGTGAAACACTCATGGCAAAGGTCTCACCGGTGAGACCATTAGACTAATGGCGTCCCAGTAATGTAAAGGTGTTGATTTCTCGTATATAAACCTAACTTTATTGGGGGCAATTCATATTTGTAGTTTGTTTTTTTATTTGTTTTCTTATATTAGGTTATGTTTATGTAATAATAGGGGGTGTTCAGCTTTAAATTATTAAAAATAAAATAACGAACCATCCCGGAAGATATCGTGTGAACTATATGGTCTCGCTAAGTGTTTATAAATAACCCGTGTACACACCACACCGTCTGTGTAAATCGATAACCCGTTTACATACCGTCGATAAGGAGAAATACACTCGGCTATACACACATATTCATAACCTGTGTAATTGGAACATTGTCGTCTGCTTGGTGTTTGTGATGCGTGTGAAGTTTATCAAGTGGAAACAAACTACACATCAGATCGGTTCTATCTTTATAACTGACTTTCTGATTTGAATTATTACTAAACGATAATACTTGCGAACACGTAATTCCTTGTTAACCATTCGATGAGTGGCGCGAGTACCACCGCATGGTGGACATAGCAGTGACCCAGATCTGGTCCCTACCCCGCAATGTCGACATGGGCGAGGTGAAACGGACCCTCTTCTCATCCATGCCCGGTGATGCTTGCAATACTCGTAAATACCGGTACGATGACATATGTCGTGACTACCTGTCTTCAACCACGCACAATTAACTAGAACCATTGTGTGATTACATATACTGAGTATAACTTATGGATTTCTTATCTCTAATAGGGTGTAAATTGTGGATATGCATAACAGGTTTTGTTATGTATGGCAGATTGCTGTATATACTGAGTATAACCAATGGATTCTTATCTCTAATATGGTATGACTTCATTACCGCGGAACACCATAACTACGGAGTGGGATGTGGGCGAATTTATCGAAAACCTTCCAAGTTTTGATCACTGTCAAATGAGAAAACCCCGTTCTAACCCATTGTGGGTATCATAATTCGAAATTGTAAAATTTCGAATTATGATTTATGATTATGAAGTATGACAAATTATGAGAAATTATGACAAATTATGAGAGATCTCTTAAGAATCGGGAAAAATCAAGATTTTTTTATGCAAAAATCGGGTCTGGAATGGGGTCTGGCTAGGTGGAGGTTGGTGTGGCTCCCACCAAATGTGCTACTCACCCTATCCCCCCCCCCCCCCCCACCCCCCCTCCCCTGCTGCTCAAGTAGTGGATTATGTATCCTATCATCGGGCACCTTAGTCTGACACACGCGGAAGTTAACTTTGACTGATTTAGACTGTCGATCCACTTCAACATACACAATACATAAGTAATGAGCACAATGAGGCTATCAACACTCCATGCAGTGGGTGCAGTATAACGAATCCCGTCATCGCTCTTTCCACGTCATTCCATATGCATTAGGCGTGTTTCGGCTTTCATCGGTATAACTATATATATGAACAAGGCTTCTAACTTTGGTCGGACACGACCTCATATCATAACAAATTCCGCGATTGTATTAACGCTAATGTGAATATTTTGGTGGAAAGTGCACATGTTCATTTCAGAAGTATTGTTATCTTGCAAAAATAACATAGTTAGAACATGTTTATGCAAATAATATCGAATTACAGCTCCTTTTTCTAGGTCGGACACAACCTCGTGTAAACAACAAGTAGGCAATAATGTTAAAAGCAAATGCGGATGTCAATGCGACATACGTGTTGGCCAGCATAGAGTCCGATTGGCTAATACTATATCGAGATGTATGATCAAGTGGTACAACAACAAGTACTGAAACGTCCAGAATCTATCCGATTCAAAGTACGTATTCTTTTATATAGTCCTTATTTACGGATTTTTATGAAATACGGCGCATCAAACGCGTCTTGTTAAGCTGCATCTGGTGGTCTATGAGTTTGGCCCAAACTTCTGTCGTTTTTGCAAAAAAATCGATTTCCGTGTCGGTAGATACGGAAATCGATTCTTCGCGAAAACGACAGAAGTCTGTGCCAAACAAGAATTTCCACCTGTTTTCCCGATTTTGCCTTTACAAAGTCCACCGTCCCAACGCGAAAACAAACAAATTTGTTTTCGGCGTTTAGACATGTAAAAGGGGAAAAGACGCAATCAGCCACAATATTTATTGGAGCAGATGTTTCGATCATGATCAGTTTCGACCAGTACCGGTTTGAAATTATGTTTATTTCCGGAATACAATCTAGCATTTTCCGGACACTTATGTCAATATATGCGTTATGTGAGAATGTTATCGGTTTTACTTTGGGAAAGAGCTTCTCGATATATCACAAAGAAGATGTGTCACATGTTTGTTTGGGAAATGGTGACAAAGTGAGACACGGACTTCATAATTTCCGTCTTAAACATGTTATCTTAATTTGAAAAACTAACATTTAAGTAGCCGTCAGTAAAGGATACCAACGAGTAGCTAAGACATATGTTCAATGTGTTTCTCAATTGATATTCGGAGCAAGACTATACCATACGAGTTATGAAAAGTATGACCGAAGTACAGTGCAACCTCTCTACAACAGCCACCCATGGAAAGACACAAAACTGGCTGTTGTAGAGAGGTGGCTGTTGTATGGAGGTCAATGCTGAATTAAATTTTGTCGTCTGCTGTTTATTTATTTTATTCGATTATTCTCCTAAAAAACATGCTTTGACAGCATTTTAGAATCATTTCCAATGGAAATGATTCTAAAGTGCTGCCAAACCATGTTTTTATTGAGAATTAAGGCAAAATATAAAGCAACAGCAGACGACAATTTTCCTGCTCAGCAGTCTAAATATAGTGGATATCATCAATTTGGGATATAAAATAGTGGCTGTTACAGAGAGGGTGTTGTTGTAGAGAGGTGACCGTTCAGGGAGGTTCGACTGTAGTATCAAAAGGACGTTTTTCTAATATATGAACACCTGCATATCAGCAAAGGTACACATCTGAGTTACAAGATGGAATACCCAACAGAGACACAGGACGAGCTTAATGCGCGTTATGCCAACGTCTTACTGCCACTAACGGTGACATTTGGATTGTTTACAGTAGCCGGTGTCATTGGCAACGCAGTGGTCCTTATCGTGTTTGCGTTCGGTCGGGAATACCGGAACAACAACTTTAAAATATTCGTCGTCAGCCTGGGAATTATCGACTTCACCACAAGTGCGTTTGTTATACCCGCCGAAATGATTAAGCATCGGAACTATTTCTCGTTCGGCAATGTGACTGTGTGCAAACTGAAATGTTTCCTCAACGTATGTGCAGGATGCGCCGCCGCGTTGTCCCTGCTCGTAATATGCATTGATAGATACAGAAAGGTGTGCCAGCCTTTTAAGAAGCAAATAACGCCGGGCCTGGCGCTAAAGTTATGCCTCCTATTCTCGTTTGTTATTCCCGTGATTCTGTCATCTCCCGGGGCGATTATGTGCGGAATCATGCAGATGAACAAAACTAATATCTACTGTAACTCCACCGAGGTGTATCTCTGCGTCACGGAACAGAAGTACAAACACAGTGTCTGGCTTTACGTCTACAAGTGTGCATTCGTCATCCTGCTGGTCGGCGTGTCCATCTTGTTCATCGTCATGTACGTTCCGATTGGTCGCCAGATTTACAAACATTGGGGCTCAGTTCCGGCCAGTTTTCGAAAAGATTCTGAGAAGGAGACGAACACCGAAATATCCTCTGACACATTTGGGAATATTAAAAGCCCAGTGGACCGGCAAACAAATTCGACGTCTGATGGTGCCAACAATGTTAATCCGCAACAGGGAATGATTCTGAAGGAGCTGGTAGCTGAATCCGAAACCCGACTGAATGGCGAGAGACGGCCGCCATTAGTTAAGCAGAGCAGCAGCATTGACCTTAATTCAAAATTCAAGAAGAGGTCAATCAAGCAGACCAGTAATTCCAGCGCATCGTCGTCCAAGAAGTTAAGAAAGAACAGCGCGTCGTCGCGCCGCAGGACCATGAGCAGACAAAATTCCGGGTTCGGGATGCGGTCATTTCCAGACAAGACATTAATATGGTTTATCCTGACGATTTTCTTCATTTTGACGTATATTCTACACCTGATCCTTGCTATCAAAGTTCCAACACTCGTGTACATGAAGCCGATACAGTTCGCGTTTTTCCTGTCTTTCTATCGCCTCTATTTCATTAACAATATCGTCAACGCTTTCATCTACGCCCTGTTGGACAAGCGCTTCCGCTCCGTATACCCAACATCAAGCATCGACTGTCGCGCTAGTGCTGAACTGTATTGATCATATTCTTTAACCCGTTCACCCCCAAGTAACTGGAATATAATTTGATATGTTAATGTTGCAACCAATCCAATGGTCACAAAAAGATTTTCAGACTAGTCCATTTATGAAAAGGGGGTGTTTTTTGTTCTCACAAATATGAAAATTACTTGCAAAAAGTGGAGATCCTGATGAGACGGCTCGTCACGAGCCGGCTCATCAGGATCTACACTGTTTGCCAATACCACTATACAAGCACGTGGTGTTGAAAGGGTTAAAGATAAATGACATGTTTCTTCTTTTTTTAATTGTCAGTGGACAACCCGTTTATTTATATATATACATGTATATATATATATTGTATCTATAAATAACAAACATGTATAACAAAGTCAACGACCTACAGTGTGGAGCCGATCAGACCGTGGTTATGTCCGATGTGGTAGGATTCATACTATTGGCTCTCACAATACATACAATTATTGTCAAATTCAAAAGGCTATCGATATTAATTTGCAAAATATTCTGCTGCAGTTAATATTATAATGACAAGCTGTGTGGACTCAGATTTTGATGCACGGATGTGCGTTCTGGATCGGAGTCCACGCTGATTGTTTCACATTTAGTTGAATAGATGTCGGGATTTATTGTTTTTGCAGAGATATAACCGATTGAACTGTGGACAGACTGCAGATATAAGCTGTCTGTTCGAAGTAAAATTGGGTATTTTATATGTGTATTCATATGCTCATTCAAAGATATTTATTTTGTAAATGTACACGTTCAGTGGAAACTCTCCAAACATTGGGATGTTCCACTTTAAATCAGACATGTTAGTGCTTTATGGCAAATTCTAGTGTTTTGCAGTCATGAAACTTCATTGTAATCAGAGATACATAACAGAAAAAAAACATGTAAATTAAATATCCATTTTTTCCGAGTGTCCGGTTTAGAGGGGTTGCACTGTATATATAGTATTTAATAGTATTGTTATGTATGTACATATAGTATTGGGTTATAAATGTTTACACAAAAATAATAATATGATGAACAGTGTGGATTCAGATCAGACTGTTTAATAATATGTGTATATTATCTCAAGAGTCACTTCTATCAGATATGAGACTATGTTTTGACAGACAGAAAACAGTTAATATATTTACAAGTATATGTTATTACCGATCTGAGGAACAGCAATACAGACCTCGATCGGGCTTGTTTGGGCTAGGCGGATATTATTTAGTGTCCTATACTTATAGCTAGCATAGTTAATGGTAATGTTAGTAGTTATTATTATAGGATATATATACATTTATACGGCAGGGTATGTGTTGATCATTACAGTAACTCTTTCAAATTATTTAAGAACTTATTGAATGTATCATATTTTTGTAAACGATTCTCCATGACTTTTTAGACAATCAGTAAATCGTAATACATCATTTTTAACATATTCGATCCTTGCAACATTGTATCATCAATAAAATTTCATTTATAAATGCAGTATGCTATTTGGCTAAGTATGATATTCATAAATTCATATTCTTTATGTTGAACTTTATATCCTATGATTAGAAATTCTAGTGACTGGAAAGATTTGCTAATTCCGATTTTGCTGAAAACATCTGATATTTTTGTCAAAAATTCATTCAAATATTTACATGTAATGAAAAAGTGATCATATGTTTCTTTTCCATTACAGTATTTACAATTTGGACTATTTGATATGTTCCATGTAAACAGATTATCATGTGTTGCTAGTATTCTGTGAATAACTTTATACTTAAATTGTTTGACGCGGTTGTCAATTAATATATTGTTTAATACAAAATAAAATGATCTCCATGGTAGTTTGCGGTTAAAGGAATTCTCCCAGAATTTATGAATATATGGTTTTTCAACCTTTTCTTTCAATAATATATTACACATGTCTTTGCTATATTTTCAAAGGGCTTGTTATTTATGTGACTCATAGATAGGCTTGTTTTAATGTTTGTTCTAATTGAATCAGTGGTCATTACAGTAGTCTTCCAAGTTCTTGGAATTGACTGTGTAATTAAGCTGATTTCCGATATCCAGTTGTGTTTCTTTTTCAATCGTAAGAGTATATTTGTATTATCAATTTGTCCTGTACTAGAAAGTATATCATTTACGAAAATCAAGTCTGCTTCTATCCAATGTTTAAAAACTAGAGTCTTACCTTTATGTTTAATATATTTGTTACCCCAAATAATTTGCTTTCGAATATCGTGGAAGCGCGTCGGTTTTTCAGTATACAATGCCATGCGAAGGTGGACATATATTTCAATAAGTTGTTTGTAGAATCCGGGTATGCTATTATGTACGTTCGGAAGAGATTTCAATGTGTCTAGATTCATGTTAAATACAAGAAAGTTTTTACCATATTGGTTAAGGAAGAATGCTGGTATAATTTTCCAGTTGGCACTATCTATAATTTACAATGATTTGATCCACTTTAATTTCATATTATTTGCGTAAGTATCAATGTCAGTCATTTCTAAGCCGCCCTCAAGTTGTTTCCCTATGACGATTGAACGTTTAATTTTGTCTTTTTTTGCCATTCCATAAGAACTTGTAAACAAGTGAGTTTAGTTTACTGATAATGGGCTTTGGTGTAAAAATACTTTGTATCAGGTACGTCAGTTTATATAAAAGTAACGATTGTATTACTAATATTTTACCGTAAAATGTTAGTTTCCTTTTACTCCACGAGGTAATCATTTGCTCACATTGTTTTATCCTATCATTCCAATTGAGAAGCTCGCACTCTTCTTTATTGTTACCGAAGTGTACACCTAGAGCTTTAACAGTGGTATTTGTGAATGCTATATCGAAAACGGTTTTATGCATGTTATGTTTAGATTTTCCTACCCAAAGACCTATCGTTTTATCTTTGTTTAATTTTAACCCAGAAAATTTCCCAAGATAACGAACATTATATAACCTAAACATCGTGTGGAACTGGGTCTCAGATGTTTAATGTGTGACCTTTTGCTGTATGGATTGCAGACGGTCTGCTGGAATAAGACAGTCCAATCAAATGCCCCATTTTATTTGATCAAATTCGGTGTTGTATTCAATGTTTAACTATCACACACATTGGTAATTGAGTTCTGTGTATTAGCAAACACAAATTATCTGAAACACACTTCATGTTTGTTGTAAAATAGTCATACATATACAAGAAAAATAATTTCCAATAACCTCCAAAGGGAAGCACATTTAATACACATTGTCACTCGTTTCGTTAAATTTTCGAACACATGGACTTTATCAAAATACATGTGGTATGAAAATGTATCGGCAGTCCTATGTGACGTCCATAGTGAATTAAAGTCGCTCTTTTTATTAAATTTTCGACCACATGGTCTTTATCAAAATAGTATAAAAATGTATCGGCAGTCCTATGTGAATTAAAGTCACTCTTTTAGATATATGTACGTCATATAGGACTGCCGATACATGTTCATACTATTTTGATAAAGACCATGCGGTCGAAAATTTAATAGAAAGAGTGACTTTAAAACAATGTATACATGTATACTTTTGCATTATTCAATTATGACATTTATGTTAACTGAAATGTAATTAGAACGCCCACGCCAAAGGTGCGTGATCACGTGGTTACAACAACAACAACAACGTCGCCCACTCCAAAGTAAGTATTATTTGATATTTTCCTTAATATGCAACGGATTTTGATGAGCTACATTTGGTGGTCCATGGAGTTCGGCACAGACTTCTGTCGTTTTTGCGAAGAATCGATGTCCGTGTCGGAAATCGATTCTTCGTAAAAATGACAGCAGTTTGTGCGAAAATACAGAGACCACCAAATGCAGCTTAACAAGACGCTTTTGATGCGCCATATTTCATCAAAATCCGTTATGTAATAAGGAGACAATATAAAAGAATACGTAATCATATGGATTCTGGAAGTTTCAGTACTTGTTGTTGTTGTTGTTAGTACCACGTGATCATACACCTTGACGCCGTCAATAGCACAGACAATATGTGTGTGACCCTCGGTATTTTCAGTAGGATAAATTGTGTTAAACAACCTTGTTCAATTTACTCTTGCATTTTGGGTTCTGAGCCAAAGGAAACTACACAGAAGATAATTTGACCGAATGTTTAATTTAACTAGATTGGACAGTAAGCGAGGCTTACGGAATACCCCCGCGTTGGCCCAGGTACCCCTAAATATGTAAAATAAATACAAGTGTGTGGGCTTGTGACCTTGACTCTGGGCTTAGCGGGAATTTGTCACAGGATGGTATGAGATCCATTGGAGAAATTCGTGTGTGAAATGTGAAGCAGATCCGAGCAAGGAAATAGAAGTTATATCTGATTTCTCTGATGTTAAGTTTTGTAAAGAGACTAAGTATGTGGCATTGAGCTCGAGATCAGCGGGGATTTGTCACAGCATGGTAGTAGAGCCTTAGAGGAATGCATGCATGATATATTAAGAATTTTCGATGAAAGAAATAGAAGTTATAACATATTTCTCTGATGTTAAGTTTTGTAACGAGACTAAGTATGTGACCTTGACCTTGGGATCAGCGGGGGCTGGGCGGTCGTGGATTTGTCACTGCATGATAGTAAAACCTTAGTGGAATGCACGAGTGAAATATTAAGAATTTTCAATAAAGGAAATAGAAGTTACAACTTATTTCTCTGATATTAAGTTTTGTAAAGAGACTAAGTATTTGACCTAGACCTTGGGATCAGCGGGGGTTGGACGGTCATGGATTTGGCACAGTATGGTAGTAGAGCATTACATGAGTGCATATGTGAAATATTAAGCATTTTATATGAAGGAAATAGAAGTTATATCATATTTCTCTGATGTTAAGTTTAGTGACGGACGGACGCACGGATGCACGGACGGACGGACGGACGGACGGACGGACGTACGGTATTCTCCTGTACCCCCCCCCCCCCCCCCCCCAGTACGGTATTCTCCTGTACACATTCATGATATGTATAGGGACATATAGAAGAAAATATACTCAATTTTCGTCTGCGATTTTTGAACTATTTTTAGCCCATACATTTCCCAGCATGCAAAGAGATAAAGTAGGGAATCATGCCGGGTACGTACATGTACATGTAGCATCAGAATTGTAATAACTAAATTGCGTCAATGCCTGAAAAAACCGTAATCCAGAAATTATTAACATATGAAGAGGTCAGTAGAAAATAAATGTTCACAATTGAAGTGGTCAGTGACAGAAGCGGCTACATGTAAGTCCATGGGGAATTTTCGTGAGGGACTTAGCCCACTTCTTCCACTGACCCCTTCAATTGTTGGAAATGTCATAATAGCCCTTTTATCAGCCGACACGGGTGAATGACTCGTATAAGACAGAACTATGAACAGGAAAAGACATTTAATTACATGCGCATGTACCGATCGTTCCACCAATATTGTAACCTCTTTACTAACATTTGGTGGCACATAACATACAATCCGTGAGCTATCTGGATGTATAAACTTGATTGAACAGGTTTACCGGTGTATATCGTGATCAATCAACATATTCCTGCAACATAGAACAAAAAACATCAGCTTCTATATCGCCCCGCATATGTGAAAGGATACCCGGCTCGATTTGCAATCACGATACGCAGCTCATACCGTGAGAATTTGATCAGAACTATGTACGCAGCTGTCCGGTTTACAATGAAAACTAAACGGACATAAATGTTGGGCGGATAAACAAAAAAAAACGATGTTACCCTTTTTGGGGAAAGCATACAAACTTTGTATACAGGGTATTTAAGGTATTATGCTGAATTCAAATACATTTCATCAGAGGTACGTAACCTTCTCAAAACCCAAGATGGCCGTTTTTCAACCTAGACATTGACACTTGGAACTTAAACGTGTCAGAATATCAATGAACCAATAATAACTGATGACATAGCTTGAAAACTATTATCATAGATTGTAAGATTGTCAAACTAGGTTTTAATAAAAGAAACCGATGGCTAAAGGAAATTGCTGAACTTGATATATCAGTTTTTGACGTTCACATTGACCTTGAATTTTGAACAATGATGGTTAAAAATAATTTCATTTGACTCTTCACTCAATACATAGCCACAATAGGTTCCATTATACCATTATTTTGGAAATTAGATGCAGTGATGTGCAACCAAATAGAACATACTGACTGAAATTTGAAGTTTTTCCTACTTGACCTTGACCTTCAATCATGACATTGAACTATAAATGTCGCGTAAACAATGTAACTGATTTGTGCATGTATACTACTATCGTTTTATACTCAAATGTAGGCATAAATTGCCAAATATATGCATAATTATATATTCGAGTTTAAGACGGTAAGTGATTTTTGCCGGCGATCATCTTGGATTAATGCAAATTAGGTCATTCCGGTGGATTTTTTTCGTGGCCACCCGTCTGATTTTTTTCGAAATTCATCACTGAACAGATATGCAAAATTTGGCAGACTCTTCCAAAAGTGCACAGATCGACCTTTTTTCTGCACATATCTATCGCACTAAGTAAAAGTGACAGCTCAGGAGCTACGTAACTGCATGTGATACATTGTGCTTGTCGCAAATGTGATAAGCTCTGTTTCTCCAGTAACAGTCACATATCACGAGTTACGGAACTACATGTGATACGCACACGCCATCGGCATGTTGAAAGGACAGTGTATTATACTTTTTAGACACATGTCTAAAAAGTATATTACACTATCCTATCAACATGCCGATGGCCTGTGGTGATACTTGCCCCAAATTACATAAGCTATGTTCCTATTATCACAGTCACGGGTCGTGAGAGGTGACATACATCGGAAAACACACTTCAAATATCCATGTAAGCCCCAATTCTCCAATGGCACCACAGATAAGGGATTAGACTGGCTGCCATTCCTGTTTGTCCATACACAGCCATGTATGGTATGCAGCTTCTGAAATCGAAACTTTTTAGCAGCTGCATAACTCAGTAACTGAGTGAGCGAACAGGCCATTCTGGGTGTACAATGGATATTCATGCCCCGTGGTCATTTGTGACTTTGACTGGGGAAATTAAGTTTATGGGTTTTGTGACCAGTGTAGATACATATCAGCACAGTCTGATCGTGATCTGCACTGTTCGTCGCCATTTCACCAATGAAACACCAATCGTGCTTCTAAGATATTGATCGCTATCAGGCTACGTGCTATTTTATCAGGAGCTGTTTCCATAAGTCACAATTCCCATAAGCCCCATTTCTCCGGTCACTAAGGGCGGAGCGGATTCATGTAGCGGCGACCCCCTCCCACCCCCCTCAAGTTCGGCGAGTAAATATTTGTTTTGCTCTAAAATACGCCTGAACACAGCAGTGCCGTAGCCACGTTGAGGCCAGACGAGGCCATGGCCTCGTCCGTTTTTTCACGATTTTTTTTTTTTTTTTTTTTTTTTTTTTTATTCCAATATAGGAAAAATGGGAGTCATAGTATGTGCTCAGACTTTGCTGAGAATGCAGGAAATGGCGTTTCATACCACTTTGATTTCAAAATGTTCAGGGTGGGCATGCCCCCGGACCCGCCTAGCAAACTCGGGCCCTTCGGGCCCTCCACACTTCCACTCCCCAATAATTATCGTCTTCCGCCGCTTATGTTGGCCTCGGCTATTTCGAACCTCTGGCTACGGCACTGCACAGGAAATGGGATGTAGATATCAAACATATAACTCATAAGCCTGGATCCACGCCTGGTTACAGCCACATAATTATGTAGCCTATTTCAACAACAATATCTAATTACACTAAGCAAACTAAGAAGACTTAACGCCATTTTTTAGTGAGAAATTATGCGTGTTTTGTTATTCATTGACATATAAGAAATGTATGTTTATATAGGAAGAAAAACAAGTTGTATAGAATGTCTCATTTGGTAACAAGCTGTGCCAGTGTATCATGAAATTGGAGCAGTGACCAGTAGATCCAGATCACTATATAAGTCCTATTTTAAGGACATAGGATAAAGATGCTGCCAGGATATATAAGTGTAAATTACCGTTACGGAGGACAGAACCAACGAAATACCAACATCAAACTGCAAATGGGCCACCGACTAACAAAATGCTGTGTCGTGAATTTGTATTCGGTTTAGATCTTTGTCCTCCCACGCTTCTTCCAGTAAGATCACGATTTGGATAGCTGGGAAACGATACTGATTGAATATAACAACGTGTATGATCACGTGGTACTAACAACAACAACAAGTACTGAATCTTCCAGAATTCATCCGATTCAAATTACGTATTCTTTTATATTGTCCTTATTACGTAACGGATTTTGATGAAATACTGCGCATCAAACGCGTCTTGTTAAACTGCATTTGGTGGTCTATGTACTTTGGCCCAAACTTCTGTCGATTTTGCGAAGAATCGATTTCCGTGTCGGTAGACACGGAAATCAATTCTTCGCAAAAACGACAGACGTCTGTGCCGAACTCCATGGACGACCAAATGCAGCTCATTAAGACGCGTTTGCTGCGCCATATTTCATCAAAATCCGTTTCATATTAAGGAAAATATCAAATAATACTTACTTTGAATCCGATGGAAGTTTCAGTACTTGTTACATGTTGTTGTTAGTACCACTTGATCATATACCTTGTATAACTAACCTCGTAGCGGCTAGTCACTGTATACATGGGCAGGTTAATTGTAACATACTGTGACGTATCATGGGGAGAGTGGTCCAAATCGGTTTGTATATCGTGTAGCCTCAGATCAGCCTGCTCATTGCTTTTAATGAACAATGTACACGACGAGTATCATGGTCCAGAAGTGCACTAGATGATCAGAAGGTCGAAATTTCAATTGGGCCATTTTTCTCATGGTGCGTCACAATTATACTGGTAGTGGTACATGTATAAACGTTTGCTAGGCTGTGGTTCAAACGCTTTCATCAAAGGAACTAAAATAATAGAAACATGAAAAGTCAGCTTAACATCATTGGGCATATCCATGAGATGTTATTACTATATCGCACATGCAACTTTAGACATGTACATGCTTTACAAAATCTTCTGTATATGATGCCGAAATTGGACTAAGTCTTCAAAACAACTCTTTATCATTCCAAAAGCAATAACACGCTTCTGTATTAATTAGTATTAGATGTACGGACTTACTATTGACCCATATCTCGCCGTGTGGCGTTTGTATAGAGGCCATTCTGAAAAAGGTCATTATACGTGTACCCGGGAGATAGCAAATTGCTTGTACTGTGTGAATGGGGTGATCAGTTTGGGAGAGTGGATGGTGGGACGGTGTGCATGGGGAAGATGACGCACATACTTTGACCATTTTGATATAACTTTCATAAACATGCAAGTTGGGAGTGCTTTCGAATTGGTTTTTGGATGTGAGTCTAAAGAACGTGCATCTTGCATGTTGAGACGGACACAGTAAATCGTATGTCATCAAGATGTATTGCTCATCGGTAGTATGTACTTCTATTGGCATCTATTTTGTCATGTTCACCAAAAAATATGCTACAAACATGTTGTTCTATCCTTCGTAACACTTCTCTTTCCTCCATAACAACCATTTAAGCTGCTGTATCTACTAATATGACAGGTTGTGGACAATGTTTATTGCGCATTAGCTAGTCATTATCACAATCAATGTCGTTGTTCGATTCCAGATGCGAACTGCCATTGGGTAGAACAATACATAGTCATGCAATGTAGTTAAACTTTTGTCTGTTCTCCATAACGGAGTTTCGTCCACATTACCCTAACTAACTATACACATTTGTTTCAACATGTACACATCAATCGACATGTAAACGATTCTAACAATAATTAATAAACTTTCTGAACTCAAATTTCCTTACATATACAACATTGTAACATCCCTTCCAAAGTCTTCAAAACAACTCTTTATCATTCCAAAAGCAATAACACGCTTCTGTATTAATTAGTATTAGATGTACGGACTTACTATTGACCCATATCTCGCCGTGTGGCGTTTGTATAGAGGCCATTCTGAAAAAGGTCATTATACGTGTACCCGGGAGATAGCAAATTGCTTGTACTGTGTGAATGGGGTGATCAGTTTGGGAGAGTGGATGGTGGGACGGTGTGCATGGGGAAGATGACGCACATACTTTGACCATTTTGATATAACTTTCATAAACATGCAAGTTGGGAGTGCTTTCGAATTGGTTTTTGGATGTGAGTCTAAAGAACGTGCATCTTGCATGTTGAGACGGACACAGTAAATCGTATGTCATCAAGATGTATTGCTCATCGGTAGTATGTACTTCTATTGGCATCTATTTTGTCATGTTCACCAAAAAATATGCTACAAACATGTTGTTCTATCCTTCGTAAACACTTCTCTTTCCTCCATAACAACCATTTAAGCTGCTGTATCTACTAATATGACAGGTTGTGGACAATGTTTATTGCGCATTAGCTAGTCATTATCACAATCAATGTCGTTGTTCGATTCCAGATGCGAACTGCCATTGGGTAGAACAATACATAGTCATGCAATGTAGTTAAACTTTTGTCTGTTCTCCATAACGGAGTTTCGTCCACATTACCCTAACTAACTATACACATTTGTTTCAACATGTACACATCAATCGACATGTAAACGATTCTAACAATAATTAATAAACTTTCTGAACTCAAATTTCCTTACATATACAACATTTTAACATCCCTTCCAAAGATCTTCCGTAACAAAATAGTTAATTGATTTGCTGATGGCATGTAAATACTAGCACAGGTAAGCACATGATTGTTTCGTTTATAGATGCGTCAATGGCCGTTATATAATTTGATATAGCATCCATAACGTATCCCAACTTGTATATTCGAATTTCTGGTATGGTGTTTGCATATACAACGGTTTATAATATAACTTCGAATATGAAGAAACAAAAAATTCCATCGCGTAACAGATGCCAATGTCACAGACGGAAGATGTAATACATACCGGGATCATATAAAACATAACGCCGTCGTTATTGTGCATCAGGGAACATAATGACATGACTTTGAAAATAATATAACGGAGGACATGGGTTACGGAGGTAATACTGTATGTCTTATATGTCATTTAAATTTGCCTTTTAAAGTAGACACACTTTTATAAGCATTTATAATGAAGTCCATGGATAAGAAAATAACGTGCATAGTATATGATTAACAGTAGATAGTGTCATTTCATGGGAAAGTGTCGTTACGGAGGACAGGCCATGAACTGTGACAAAATAAATTTGCCACCATCACATTTCAGTTTTCTGTGAAGTTGGCTTAATGCATAGTTGAACAAACTTCTTTTTACCATTGACTATGATTTTTTCACAAGAAAATAAGCACACTACAGTGTGTGTTAACCGTTTATATAGTTCGACATAGCGTAGCTACAATTTCGTTATGGAGGACAGGCAGGATTTTCGAATACAGATTTTCGTAAAAAAAAAATCACCATTTACTTACAATTATTGTTGAATTTTGCTTTGAAAAATGTTTGGGTGTGCCATAACTTAAGAAAAATAAAATTGAGCATTTACTTCTTGTTGATTTGCGCCGATCGTGTGGATTCAATTATAGCAAAACAAGCCAGGGACAGAGCAAAATGACGTACCGTGAGCTTATTATCAGCGAATATTTCAGCAAATCCGTCAACAAGACTGCACAACTGCTTTTGAATATACTCATATATAGTTGTTGTTCAGAAGAAATTGAATGTTGAACACTTTTAAAGTTCCACTCGAAAGCATAGCGCTGGCAATCCCGCATATATCGGCGACATGGTATTTTTGTAATGGTAATATTTATTGGAGACTGGCTGCACCATTAGGTCTACATCAATGAAACACCCATCATGCTTCCAACAACCAACAAGCAGTATAGACTGGGCTAGACGAGCAGGAGCTACACTGGTCACAAATTCCATAAGCCCCATTTATCAAGTAAAATCCACATACAAATTTCTATGATCGGCATTGTGTTGGGTATGGTGCATATACATACTAAAGTATACAATATTCAGCTGGGTACGGGCAAATAAACATGTCCTTCTATATCATTTTAGCCTGGTTCCCAGGACCGACTGTGGTCGGGAACCATTTCAGCAATTTTGCCCATAGTTGTGAAATTCCCTAATTGAATGCAATTTAGAGGGAGTCTACACACAAAACCAGCGTTTTTTTGGACTATCCATCTTACAGTTAGGTCTAACCTATTTGTACAAGTGGTAAGTAGATATTTGTGGGTAATGTCATTTCGTGTGCACCTGATAATAAATTAATAATTCGTGTTGCGAAGGCCAAATAACTTGAAATATAAACGGGCCGCACGATTCACCCAAATCCTCCCCAAATCCTCATTTTTCCCCAAATCCTCCCCAAATCCTCATGTAATGAATAAGTTATCCAATTAATATGTCTCAAAACCTTTTAATATCGTTCTTAAGAAGTTATTGAACCCGATTTTAATACGTTTTTATGGTAAAAAGAGTCTTATTTCGATGTTTTAATTTAACTTAGGCATTTTAGCAGCCACGGGAGATCATCCAAAATAAATTATGAGATAAATGCAAGGGAGATAAATGTTGTTTGACCCATTTTATACAGCATCTAAATCTAACTGTATAAACACTTGGATTGAACCCACCCTGGTTGACAATTACAAACATACACCAGCTTATAATTTCTGTTTCCTTGCTCGGATCTGCTTGACATTTCACACACGCATTGCTCCAATGGTCCTCTACCGCCCTGTGACAAATCCACATTCGTCCCGCCCCCGCTAACCCCAGGGTCAAGGTCACAGACTTGGTGCGTTCGAAACCTTAACGCTGGGTAAATGCCTTATAATTTCTGTTTCGTTGCTCGGATCTGCTTCACATTGCACACACACATTGCTCCAATGGTCCTCTACCGCCCTGTGACAAATCCACATTCGTCCCGCCCCCGCTAAGCCCAGGGTCAAGGTCACAGACTTGGTGCGTTCAAAACCTTAACACTCGGGTAAATGGCTTATAATCAAATATGCCTCGGTTTCTTTGGCTGCCAGAGGGGGCATTCGTGTGCCGACAGGCCACATTTATATTTATACCCCCCCCCCCGGTATACTGGAGTCAGCTTGTCCGTCCGTCCGTGTTTCTATGAACAATAAAAGCTCAAAATATTTCACAACCACTATTTACATGCATATTGAAATAACAAATATGCAAATTTGATACTTTATCACTGTTTTTGAAAAAATTCCACAGGAAAATGCCACTTTACAAGAGAAAGCCATCATGACTGTATATCAAGACAGTCATGAAGTCACGACTAGCAAAATGCAACTCATTGTTGTTGCATATAAACCTCGACTGTCCATAAATGCACTTCTCCGTATTGAGTGTATTTATCATGTGTATTATACCGATGGTAGAGACGCGTCTCTATATTGCTTACCGGTACACTGTATTTATACCCCCCGCAACGAGTTGTGGGGGGTATACTGGAGTCCGGTTGTCCATGCGTCCGTGCGTCCGTAAACTTAACATCAGAGAAATATTGTTATAACTTCTATTTCCTTCATCTAAAATGCTTAATATTTCACACATGCATTCCTGTAAGGCTCTACTACCATGCTGTGCCAAATCCACGACCGTCCAACCACCGCTGATCCCAAGGTCAAATACTTAGTCTCTTTACAATTTAACTTAACATCAGAGAAATATTGTTATAACTTCTATTTCCTTCATCTAAAATGCTTAATATTTCACACATGCATTCCTGTAAGGCTCTACTACCATGATGTGCCAAATCCACGACCGTCCAACCCCCGCTGTTCCCAAGGTCAAGGTCAAATACTTGGTCTATTTACAAAACTTTACATCAGAGAAATATTGTTATAACTTCTATTTTTCCTTCATCTAAAATGCTTAATATTTCACACATGCATTCCTGTAAGGCTCTACTACCATGCTGTGCCAAATCCACGACCGTCCAACCCCCACTGATTCCAAGGTCAAATACTTAGTCTCTTTACAAAACTTAACATCAGAGAAATAAGTTATAACTTCTATTTCCTTCATTGAAAATTCTTATATTATTTCACTTGTGCATTGCTCCAAGGTTGTACTATCATGCTGTGACAAATCTATGACCGTCCAACCCCCGCTGATCCCAAGGTCAAGGTCACATACTTAGTCTCTTTACAAAACTTAACATCATAGAAATATGTTATAACTTCTATTTCTTTCATTGAAAATTCTTAATATTTCATGCATGCATTCCTCTAAGGCTGTACTATTATGCTATGACAAATTCCCGCTGATCTCGAGGTCAAGGTCAAATACTTAGTCACTTTACAAAACTTAACATCAGAGAAATCGGTTATAACTTCTATTTCCTTGCTCGGATCTGCTTCACATGTCACACACGCATTGCTCCAATGGACCTCTACCACCCTGTGACAAATTCACGTGCATGCCGCTCCCGCTAAGCCCAGAGTCAAGGTCACAAGCCCACACACTTGGAAATTTTTACATATTTTAGGGGTACCTGGGCCCACACGGGGGTATTCCGTAAGCCTCGCTTACTGACCAATCTAGTTTGAATAGGCCGCATTCGTTGGCCCAGGGGCAATGCCGGGAGTATATATATACAGACGATATTGCTACAAACACGATTCATTCATCAATGCCATAGGGGAAGCTTCCCCGGGTAGAGGGTTTTCTTCGGGGGATAGCATTATACAACAAATGGGGCTCTGAACTCGTTTGTGGGTAGATAAGTGTCTTTAACCCTTAGAATGCGGGAACCGAAAATAGTCATCTGCTGATAATTCATATTTTGTCTTTTCTCTCAGTAAAAACATGGTTTGGCAGCATTTTAGAATCATTCCCAAATGGAAAAATAAAAAATATTCAGCAAACGACACAAATTAATTCAGCATTGTAATGGTTAAATTACATATTTTACTATCCAGCACTCGTGTATTAAGGGATTTTTGCATTTTGAATAGGCCGCATTCGTATATACATTGTTATATACGGACGATATTGCTACATACAGAGCTCCAGATAAGCTTTGTCTCTAAAGCGTACTATACCCCTTATTTCAAAATCATTGCGTATTTTACTTTTACAAATGGATTATTGATTTGTTTCATTACTAAATAGTGAACAAATGATAAAACAAAATATAACAAAATTTAAACATTCACTTAATTGAGCTCAACTAAGTGAATTTTCACTATATACTCAATTTGAAATCAATGCGTATTTTCACAATGCTGTGCGTATTTTGTACTCCCACTTTTGATAACCAATGCATATTCAGTTAAAATAATTGCGTAAAAGAACTTGAAAATTCAAGAAAACATCTTGAAAATTCAAGAAAACATCTCGAAAATTCAAGAAAAGATAAAAAAAAAAGGTGAATTGGCCCTAATGGGCTTCCATAGTATGCAGCAACGACGGGAGTACATATATATATAGACAATAATATTACTTCAAACTCAATATATTCAATCGTAAGACATTCGGCTTATTCCGTAAATTGTGTTTATAACAGAATAAGCCGTTTAAGCTGTAGATAGATACCATATAACATGTAGAATAACGGAATGAATCGTATCATCAATAAAATATGAATTAGTTTATATGTTCAGTAAAGTGCAAGCAATTATCGTCAATAGTTCATTAATCCATTATTATAATTTCCAGCTATACACGTGTCATGATTCGGTAGGGCCTGTATGCATATAGGACATATGGAATGAATCACAAATTTACAATACATAAAATATATATAAATCAATTATTGATGATTTGCTGTACATATGAACTAATTAAATTGTTATCGATGTTACAATTCATTCCGTTATTCTATATGTATATATGGTATCTGTCCATTGTGAACATCCAGTCCATGTTTTACGCCTACGTACAATAGCCCCGCCCTTGTTTATGTAGAACTCTTGCGGTATCTGCTAGTCACCTTTCATTAGGGGAAATAATTCTGCTTATTGCGTAATTTGCTATTTAAACTATACAAATTTCTACAAACCATTACGCAGTAAGTGTCACATTGTTTTTGTTGGAAAGTCACGGGAATACTGGACTAAGGCCGGAAGGCCGGAAGGCCTCGTCCAGTATTCCCGCGACTTTTCCAAGTTGTACCCACCATTGGAAAATACGAAATAAGTGGTACATTACTTGAAAAGACGTTACCCTTTGTTTAGCCCAAAGGATGTCCACACATCACAATGTTTTTGTTGCACCCACCTATGGCTTATTCCATTCATAAACACAATTTACGGAATGAGCCGAATGTCTTACGATGTAATATATTGAGTTTGAAGTAATATCGTCTGTATATATACTCACGTCGTTGCCCCAGGGGCAACGAATGCGGCCTATTCAAAATGCAATACAAAGTGTAAGCGATATAAACGCATCGCTACCATCGGTATAATACACATGATAAATATGCTCAATACAGAGAAGTGCATTGATAGGACAGTCGAGGCTTATATGTGTTGTTGATGGCGTGCAGCTACCCGGCTAGTTTCCTCATGTTTCGGTTGACTTGGTAAAAACCGGTTTTCAGCTAACTGGCTAGTTGGATTTTGAATACCTGAGTAGACAGCATTCAGAAAAATGTCGAAAACACATCAGTTTTCATTTTGAAAACATGCCACATTTATCTGAAGTGCAGCGGAATCAGGCAATTGGGATGTTGCGCTGGCACTGCTCTCGTTGCCGTCAGTCACTTGTCTGGTTGCACTCGTTGCGCTGGCACTGCTCTCGTTGCCGTCAGTCACTTGTCTGGTTTCACTCGTTGCGCTGGCACTGCTCGTTGCCGTCAGTAAATGTTGGTTGCACTCGGTGCAACCAGACAAGTGACTGACGGCAACGAGAGCAGTGCCAGCGCAACATCCCAATTGCCTGATTTTTTTTGCCATTTTTGTCTAATGTAATGCACTGTAATGAAATGTTAATAGAGTAGCTGCACGTTTGTTGCTTTATAGGCAATAGATTGCATTATATCGCTACACCACGCTACACAGTAAAAATGTGTGTAATAGCATTTACACTTCATAATTTGCTATATTGTTATTCGGAGACAATTCTACAATATGACAGAAAAATATTACCATAAACATACCTAATAAAGTGTGTATTGACAACATTCTCTCTCAATAACAATATAGCGAAGTATGAACGTCAACGCTCTCTAGATTATTGCTATATTTTAGTGCGGGAAAAGGAAATGTCATTCCGCAAATTTGTAATGTAGACTGGTGTAATGATATAGTGCAACCTATTGCCTGTAAAACGGAAAATATGCAGCTAACTGAATATTAGCTGCTGACCGTGTAATTAGACATGTCCCCAAGGAAATAACGTGTATTTACTACATAAGTAAATTGTAAAAGGGACAACTTTTAAGCTTATACAGTAAATGTCCGTCAGTGTACACCATCACCAATGTTATTTCAGGATGAAGAGTTTGCAGTGACGTCATCACGATGACCAGCACTGAGAACCCTCTGTTGGCCAAGTGGTCAATCAGCTCGGGTAAGCTTGTTATGCCCCCTATGCGATAGCAATTGGGGCATATTGCGTTGCTCTTGAGGTTCCGTACGTCCGTCCGTGTACACTTAAATCGAAAATTCCAAAAAAGTTTCTCCACTTAGAGTCCAGTATACCACGGGGGCATATCCATGTTTTACAAACATAATGTCTGTTTCACAAAACTTGCCCAAATTTTTACGGCCATATAAACAATACAAAAACAGTATTTATACCCCCCGCAACGAGTTGTGGGGGGGGGAACTGGAGTCAGGTTGTCCGTCCGTTCGTCCATCCGTCACTAAACTTAACATCATAGAAATATTGTTATAACTTCTATTTCCTTCATCTAAAATGCTTAATATTTCACACATGTATTCCTGTAAGGCTCTACTACCATGCTGTGCCAAATCCACGACCGTCCAACCCCCGCTGATCCCAAGGTCAAGGTCAAATACTTGGTCTCTTTACAAAACTTAACATCAGAGAAATATGTTATAACTTCTATTTCCTTCATGTAAAATGCTTAATATTTCACACATGTTTCCTGTAACAAATCCATGACCGTCCAGCCCCCGCTGATCCCAAGGTCAAGGTCACATACTTAGTATCTGGTCAAAACTTAACATCAGAGAAATATGTTATAACTTCTATTTTTTTTCATAAAAAATTATGAATATTTCATGCATGCATTCCTCTAAGGCTCTACTATCATGCTGTGACAAATCCCTACTGATCTCGAGCTCAAGGTCACATACTTAGTCTCTTTACAAAACTTAACATCAGAGAAATCGGTTATAACTTCTATTTCTTTGCTCGGATCTGCTTCACATTTCACACACGCATTGCTCCAATGGACCTCTACCACTCTGTGACAAATTCACGTTCATGCCGCCCCCGCTAAGTCCAGGGTAACAAGCCCACACACTTGGATTTTGTTTACATATTTAGGGGAACCTGAGCCCACGTATTCCGTAAGCCTCGCTTACTAACCAATCTAGTTTTTTCAGGTGACGCATTTAATTAGTATAAATAATTAAAAAATATCATGCCTCATTTGCATATGAAAATAGCCTGATACCACCGTGAGTCACTATCAGTAAAATAAATATTACTAAATGATTATATCTGTATAGCGGGCACTCGTTAATTTTTAGAACTGATGGAATAGTGACACAATTATACACTTATTTAATTCCCATAAAGAACATTTTGTGCCTACTGCGTGGGCATGTACCTTTAACTGATCACAGGCAGGATACAGATCCATTAGTAGGAAGCTTGAGAAAAACAATTGTATTTTCCTCATTTCTCTGCGAACACCACTCATTTGAACTGTCTCAGTGAGACGGTTCAAATTGGTGGTAACAACATGTACATGTACTTTTATTGAGAAATATACAAAATAATAAAAGTTTGTCAAAATATATAGTACAGTCGAGCACCAGTTCCTCGAACATGAGTATATCGATGACTTGCTAAAGTCCCGAATTATATCCTTATTAGTTTAATATAAATTTCCTCGGCTATCTCGACCATGCCCTATCTCGTATATGTTCTCTATCTCGACTGTTCATTCTGTCCCCTCCGTATACAAATACGTTAAAAATCACTTCACTATCTCGATCACGTAGACGCTCGTGTAAAGCACCTAAGCGTCTGGCTGCCAAGATCAATTTGGTTAACACTAATTTTCAAAACCTATTATCAAACAAAACAAAATAAATTCACACTTGCCTCGGGTTGTTTGCTTAATTGGTCCACCTCGATTTGTTTGAGTGTTTGACACGATTCATTAAGCATATCACGCTGGTCATTTAAGCAATTCACTGAGAGTTGTGATGCCACCTGTAATGTTGGGTAGTTTACTACCTTTGGTCATTAGTTAATTGGTGATTAAAATTTGTCAGTAAATTAATTATTAAGTTTTCATTATTCCTTTATTGTTTACTCGTGATGTGATGGGTAACATGATTTGATATTTTTTTGTGAAAATATTCGACCAAGTCACTTCATCGCTATCTCGAACCTAGTCCTATCTCGACTAAAATACGATCTCCCTTTGACTTAGAGATACTGATGCTCGACTGTACATGTATCCTCGGACTTAAATTGGTTCAAATGTCAGAACATCACATCATTTGTGACCATAAGTATAAGTTATTAATTCACATATTGGATTTTTAAGGAATTAAATGCGTGTGAGCGCTAGCGACCACAGCATTTAGTTCCTGAATAATCCAATACGTGAACAATACCATAATTATAGTTCAGCCAAGTGTACAATCCTAGATCCTTTCCGAGTATTGATTTTCCATTTCCTGTCGAACAGTTAATCAGTTAAATCTGGTAATATATAACTTATTGGGGTTCAACGTTGCAATATGTGAAATAAGTGGAGCAAAATGTTGCCCAGCTTAGAAAGTAGGACAAGCTATATAATATATTTTATCAGGTAACAACTTTTGTATTGTCATAATACGTACTGGCTGATAACATAATGTTATATCAGGCCTTCACCTGTGGCATATTTCACCAACATTGCAAAGTATACTTATCTAGCAAAGTATATTTTGAGGGAGAAATTTTCAAATTTCAGAATAAATTTACTTATTTTTATTATACTGAATTTATTACATTATCACAGCCATTT
Organism: Conchocele bisecta; assembly: GCA_029237695.1. NCBI lineage: Eukaryota > Metazoa > Mollusca > Bivalvia > Lucinida > Thyasiridae > Conchocele > Conchocele bisecta. The sequence continues at coordinate 96,776,010 of CM055272.1, read as the reverse complement.
ATAAATTCAGTATAATAATTCTGCATACTTTCAATCATCAATTAGTTCTATATGACATAATGCATTTCGGGGAAAATAAATGATTACTCCCTCAAAGTATAATTTCGTAGCATATTCGTAGCTAACGATGTCATTGGACGCAATCAGCTAGACCGGTTTCGTCAGATTTGGTCGCATTCAGCTAGACCGGTTTTGTTAGATTTGCGGCTCATTGTGACTCGATTATCGTCATGATATTTTCATTGTATACATGATATAGCCATTGAGTATATGTGAACAGGCATTGTCCGCTTAGTATACATTCAACAATCAACTGTGACCCGATGCCAGACACATGAAATTACGCGTTTCTGGTATCGGGTCACGCATATACGTAGCTAATGATGCCAAGTTGTGTTATAATTTCACGTAGATTTATTTCAATTACTGGTTTACCCCTATATGATTGGTACGTGACTATGCACGTATGATATGTTTATCTTGTACAACAGTACAACCTCAATCACAATTCAAACGTCTGCTATTAAACCGTGGGGCTGAGGTACACACGGTAACTGAATAGTATTCACTACACTCCTTAATATTCTTGAGACATTTACTTAGTATGTATTAACATATATTAACCCTTTCAACATCCCATGCCTGTAAAGTGGTATTGGCAAAAAAAGTATAGAGCCAGATGAGCCGGCACGTAACGAGCAGTCCCATTGGGATCTGCACTTTTTGCGAGTAATTTTCATATTTTCAGAACAGAAACACCTCTTTTCATAAATTTACTAGACTGCAAATTATTCTGTGACGATTGAATTGGTTGGAAAATTAACATATCAAAATGCATTCCAGTTACGTAGGGTGAAAGGATTAAAATTATTTCTTATTCAGTCACAACGACTACATTGTCTTCTATATTGTATATACATGTACATGTAATGATCATAATATTATATCACGCATGTATACTATATTGAATGCGGCATCTAAGGTGCCCATTTATTTACTTACTTGGTTTATTACTACTTACTCTGATTGTATTGTAATCTGATTATAGATTTAAGAACTGCATGCGACCTGGTTGTGTAAGTGTCCGGCTGATAGGGAACCTGGTGTCTTTTTGAGCAGTACAAACACATCTTTACACTATCTTACATGTATCTGAGTCTACGCTGGCCTACATATGTCAAACGATCAGTATGCATACCATTGAACTACAGTTTTAGCTATTCACGATTGTATGGAAATAAGTTATGACCTAGAACACTGTCCGTGGATTGGAAATCTATTTTGCTGCTTTTACCATAATTAGTAATTATATTAGTTACCATATACAAGCGCACCTCGATTCGTTTGGTTTGTGCAACTCGCCCTGACAAATGGACCATTGAGACGTTTAATGCCAACTAAGATATATATCGACCTGAGCGCATGCGCAGTCTGGTCAGGACATTCGCTGATCACCATTTCTGCACTAGAATGTGTGGATACACTCAAGGTTCCCAATCATCACTCGCTTCCCCATTCAGCCGGGCGCATTATATTGCAGCGTCACTATTCAGTAGGCCTTACTATATTAACTTACTTTTTTTTCGTTTTATATCCACATCTCCTTCTGTGTATGTCTATTCCAGAAACGTGTCCGGACAGTATTCGTCATAAGTACCAACATGCAGTTTTTCTTGTGTTTTTTATGCATTTATTTCAGCCACTGTAGGATAGTTCGAGGTCTTTTTTCGCTCACTGATCCGTCTCGGGTCTGCATTGGGTATTCAATACACATGTAGGTGCCATCCGCTTTTATTACGGTCGAATCACAGTTTATCATTATGATTTCGTCGGTCACGTGACCATAGTCACCCGTCGTTTCGACCGTGTTGGCGGATGCAACTACCGTGTACGAAGCAGATTCCTCTAGCGCTCCACGCTATTCTGTTTTTCATACTTGATCTCGAATGCCACATCTACATACAGTTTACTCTCGTCTGTTAGAACCAATGCCAACTTGGCACACATGTCTAAACCTGTACAATATTGTAAATATATTGTACCCACTTTAGTTATCGAACTTAACTCTCGATTTGTTAATAATTGCGGCTCCATATTATTTACCATAGTATGGACAATATGGCTAATTATTATTCTTTCTGGTGATGTTCATCCAAATCCAGGTCCCATAGATAGTGATAATTCATTTGAATACTCATTCAGTTCAACTTCTTCTCAATCATCGGCACTCTCGTTGAGTCCCAACATAATTCCACAATCAGATCTGTCTCGCCATCTGTCATTCGTACACTGCAACGTTCAATTGGGTATTCAATACACATGTAGGTGCCATCCGCTTATTACGGTCGAATCACAGTTTATCATTATGATTTCGTCGTCACGTGACCATAGTCACCCGTCGTGTCGACCGTGTTGGGCGGATGCAACTACCGTGTACGAAGCAGATTCCCTCTAGCGCTCCACGCTATTCTGTTTTCATACTTGATCTCGAATGCCACATCTACATACAGTTTACTCTCGTCTGTTAGAACCAATGCCAACTTGGCACACATGTCTAAACCTGTACAATATTGTAAATATATTGTACCCACTTTAGTTATCGAACTTAACTCTCGATTTGTTAATAATTGCGGCTCCGTATTATTTACCATAGTATGGACAATATGGCTAATTATTATTCTTTCTGGTGATGTTCATCCAAATCCAGGTCCCATAGATAGTGATAATTCATTTGAATACTCATTCAGTTCAACTTCTTCTCAATCATCGGCACTCTCGTTGAGTCCCAACATAATTCCACAATCAGATCTGTCTCACCATCTGTCATTCGTACACTGCAAACGTTCAAAGTTTGTACCCAAAAATAGATTTATTAAGGGCTGAGCTTAAGGACTTTGACATAATAGCTATCACAGAGACGTGGCTTGGTGATGACAACAATACTGACAATATCCTTCTTAACAACTTTAAATCTCCCGAAAGGAAGGATCGTCACGCTGATAGGCATGGCGGCGTGGTCATATATATTAGAAACACATTATTTCATAAACGTAGACTCGATCTCGAACTCGCTAATATTGAATCTATTTGGGTTGAAATTGTGTCTAACAAAAAGCATTTCTTATTTGGCGTCTTTTATAGACCCCCAAGCGCTAACGTTATATATAACAATAGCATTGAGGACTCAATTCACATGGCCATTGATACCGGTTTCCGAGATATTATAAGTTGTTGCGACTAATATAATACCTTAAACGCCCAATCGAACAGAAAGGTAACATCTATTTGTACACAATTTGCTTTAACGCAGTGTATATCATCCATAACACACTTCACTGAACATTCGCAGTCCATTATCGACTTACTATTACGTATCCAATAAAGACTCTATAGTTATGAGCGAGTAGGCGATCCATTTTTACCGCAAGAGACACTCGGTTTCATTGTCCCATTTTCGGCCTTTTAAAATTCTCCAAGCCTAAGGTCAAGCCATTTAAACGTAAAATATGGAAATATGAGAACGGTGATTATGACATGTTACGCAGGGATATCTCCAGAATAAACTGGGATGACTTAAAATCGCAAAATATTGATGAATATGCACATAATATTATTAATACAATTATTACACTTGCCGAGATTTATATCCCTAATAAAGATATAATCATTAGACAGTCTGATTTGCCTTGGATAACAACTAACATAAAGAGGATGATTAGAAAACGGAAACGGCTCTATCATAAGGCAAAGCAAACTAATAATAACTCACACTGGTTAAAATTTCGTAAACTTCGGAATGACGTCATTTTAATGATAAGGGCATCCAAGAAAGAGTATCATGACGGGATAAGTAATAAATTAAAGTCAGGACAACTCTGTTCAAAAGATTGGTGGTCCGTATTGAAACATTTTATCAATGAAAATGAAAATAAAACAATTCCACCACTACAACATAACGGAACAATAATTGATGATAGTACAGAAAAGGCTAACATTTTAAATAACTATTTCCGTGACCAAACAGTTTTACCAGACCCCCCTTCACACCTACCTACTTTAACACCATATGCAGTGACCAATACTCTTGAATCTATCACTCTAAGTGAAATAGATATACATAATACTATTATCTAACTTACCTCTAGGGAAAGCATCTGGCCCAGATGGTGTCAATAATCGCATCCTTAAAGAATTAAAATCTGAACTAGATGTCCCTTCAAAGGACCTTTTTAATAAATCTATACAATGTGGACACTTTCCAGACGAGTGGAAACAGGCCAACGTATGTCCTATATTTAAGGCTGGTGATCCCTCTCTCAGTTCGAATTATCGCCCCATATCCTTGCTCAATACTATTAGTAAAGTTCTTGAAAGGGCAGTTTTTAAATATTTGTACAATCACTTCAAAGACAACAATATATTAACACCTTTACAGTCTGGATTTGTACCAGGTGATTCAACTGTAAACCAACTGACCTTCCTTTATAATGCATTCTGCCGTGCATTAGATGATGGAAAAGAAGTTCGGGTTGTATTTTGTGATATCAGCAAAGCATTTGACCGTGTCTGGCATACCGGTCTGCTTATGAAATTAACAGCGGCAGGTGTTACTAATAACGTTCATGACTGGTTCGCCAGCTACCTTAGTAATCGGAAACAAAGGGTTGTGCTGCCAGGAGTCTACTCTAACTGGAACCACATTGGAGCTGGTGTCCCACAAGGTTCTATCCTTGGACCATTGTTATTTCTCCTATACATAAATGATATTGTTATGGACATAAGCTCCAATATACGCCTCTTCGCTGATGACACCAGCTTATACCTTATTGTAGACACTCCCGAAACTGCTACTAGGACCATTAATTCCGATCTTAAAACTATTACCAATTGGTCTAATAAATGGCTTGTAACATTTAACCCTAAGAAGACAGAATCACTACTTATATCACGGAAACGTAACAGACCAGCACATTCCCCAATATTGATGATAATGTTAATGTTTCAGAAGTTGAGAGCCACAAACACCTAGGTATATACTTTAACAATGAAGGAACATGGCATCAACTTATAGGGATATATAACAGGGAAAGCATGGCGTAGAATATACATTATGAGAAAACTAAAATACATACTAGATAGAAAATGTCTCGAAATAATTTACCTTTCCTTTATTAGACCTCTGTTAGAATATGCTGATATCGTATGGGATAATTGTACTCAATATGGGAAAGATGGATTGGAAAAAATCCAAATTGAAGCTTCTCGTATAGCTACAGGTGCAACTCGGCTAATTTCAATAGATTCATTATATGCTGAAATCTGCTGGGAAACATTAGAAAATAGACGACATTCACATAAACTGTCGCTTTTTTACAAAATGAAAAACGGCATTTCACCTAATTACCTTGTAGATATCCTTCCGCCTCAAACAGACACTACTCGTTACAATTTAAGAAATGCTGACAACCTACAGACCATACGATCCAGAACAACTCTCTTTTATAACTCATTTCTTCCCTCTTCAGTGCGAGACTGGAACTCTATATCAGAAAACACACGGAATGCTCCTTCACTTAGTTGTTTTAAAACCAAAATTAAAAAAATCACAGACAAGGTTCCAAGTTATTATTACAGTGGTCAACGGCATATGCTAGTAATACATACACGACTCCGGACAAAATGCAGTGCTCTTAACTATGACCTTCATTGCAAAAATATTGTTGAATCACCAAATTGTATCTGTGGTCAAGTTGAAGATGCCACTCACTACTTTTTCTCCTGTCCAAGATATGCACTACATAGAAACCAACTAATAGATGATATACAAGCTTATTGTCAACCGACCCTCCATACTATACTCTATGGTAATGTACAACTGGACGATCCTACTAACGAAACAATATTTACAGCTGTAAGAATGTACGTAGAGAATACAAGTCGCTTTTAAATGGTACAGTGGAACCTCTGTCAGCCGGACACCTTGTAAATGACTGTGTGGTTAATTCTGGTGGGTTTTATTTTTATTTTTATCTATCTCTCATGGTACTGTCTGTTCGTGATTGCAAGGCATGAAAGAGGTGTAGGAGTGATCATATGACTGATTTACAGTGGAACTTCCCTATGCCGGACGCCCTGGGGACATCCCAGGGTGTCCGGTTTGGAGGAGTTCCAATGTTTCTGCTTTTGTACATCATCACGACAACCAAGACTTAATGTGGGCGTGGGTGGCTTGGTGTGCGAACATATTTTGTTTTCTCGAACTGCCGCAGTGGAATTTTTTGTTTTCTCTCTATTTTTGTTTTATAATAACGAACTAAGATAGCTGTCTTTCCTTTTTTTGTTAAAATTGTTTAATGCATGTATATTTACATATTGTCATCTATAATACATCTACCGGGTATCGCAGGAAGCGGGAGCTATGAGCATAAAGCAAGAATAAAATCTAAATTTTATGCTAATGGCAGTGCTGGTTATGTTTGTTATGTCCTGGTTCTTGCAGCCTGTGATACCAAGTTACACGTCAGGGAGAGGATTTATATAAGCTTGCTTTCAATCCAATCCCATTTGTATAATTCTGTATTTACTATGATTGATGCATTACTTGTAAATAATATACAAATAAAATATGTTTAAACTAAAGTATAATTTGCTAGATACATGTAAGTATGCTTTGCAATGTTGGTGAACTTGGCTACTGGTACGAATATCCAGGTTACGACTAATAAAAAACTGACGTTTCATTGATGGAACAGCGTCACATGATATCACCGAATCACATCAGTGGAATGACGCAACGTAAGCCAGCCTGTATTATTTTCAACAAAAACTCTTTTAAATCCTACCATCGGCTGGCATAAAACGTTACCTGATAAATAAAATACTATCCTACTGTCTGTTGATATCAAATTTATCAGGCTTGGCTCGGAAACGGTAGGAATTCCTCGGCAAGCCTCAGAATTCCTACACGTTTCCTAGCTTTGCCCGATAAACTTGGGACGAACTATAAGATATTTTATCAGGTAACGAGCTTTGTATTGTCTGAATACGTACTGGCTGGTAACATAATGTTATATCGGGCATTGACCTGATACAAATATCCGGGTTACAAAGAATAGAAAACTGACGTTTCATTGGTGGAACAGCGTCGCATGATATCACCGAATCACATCAGTGGAATGACGCAACGTAAGCAAGCCTGTAGTAATTTCAACGAAAACTATTTTAAATCCTACCATCAGCTAGCATAAAATGTTACCTGATAAATAAAATACTATCCTACTGTTGCATATCAATTATGTGTTTCAGGCTTGTCCAGCAGCCTTCTATCGTCAACAAGTAAGAGCCTGACCACGTCTACATTGGCCTCAAAGTCGACAGATGCCGCTGACCGAAAGAGAAAAAATGTCCGAGGCAAAAGTGCGGAGGCTGTTGGGAAGAAGAAGCCAAGAGATGATGGCACGAAGGCAAAGCCTGACCTTCTGTCAAGTGGGACATCGTCCAGTGTGTTACAGAAATATTCTGTGAACATGGGAGCCAGTGGCAAGCTGGGCAGTTCGTTGTTAGGTGGAGACCTCAGTACAAAGTCCCAGTTATCATCAGGGCTAGGTAATATTAATTGGGAAAAGATATGATTTTATCCCGTCAACTCAGTGCGTATGTACCGTGAAAGATGATGCCGTGAAACATTTTTGATATCCTGTCAATTCGACCTAATCACTGTGTATGAATATGTGCAATTGTCATGCTAGTCGATTCTCCGATTTTGAGGATGCGGCTGGGCTTATTATTTGCAGTTTAAAGGTACATGCCCACTCAGTAGGCATAAAATGTTCTTTGTATCAGAGACATCATCTGAGACATTTTCTGGCAAAATAAACATTCATTCACCATTACCCCACGTATTGATTGGCATTATTATACATTTTTTATATAAATATCAGGGGCGATAACCGTGTTTCCTTAAAATGTTAACAGACATTACTATTTATTCCCTGTATTTATTTTATAATCTGTCGAAAATATTATTTTTTCAGGCGACGCATATAACTAGTAGAAATAATTAAAAATATAATGCCTCATTTGCATATGAAAATAGCCTGATACCACCGTGCGTCTCTATAAGTAAAATAAATATTACTAAATGATTTTTGTCAAGCCCGCTTGCGGAAACGAGACATAGTGATCACAATGACGTCTGTGTGTCCGTCCGTCCGTCCGTCCAAAATCTGCATTAAAGTTTTTAAAAATACCATCAAATGCCTCAGTGGGCTCGACATGCGGGCCGCGGCCATCTGGTATCTGTATAGCGGGTATACTCATAATTTGTATAACTGGTGGAATAGTGACACAATTATACACTTATTTAATTCCCATAAAGAACATTTTGTGGCTACTGAGTGGGCATGTACCTTTAAAGCTATTTGTAGTGTTGACGAGATACATAGAATAGTAGGTTTGTTCCGTGAATGGGAAAAAATATCTGGCGCGGCACGGAAACAGGATGGGCGAGTCTCTGCCGAGCCCATCCCGTTTCCTAAGCTTTGCCAGATATTTTTGCCAGTCACAGCACTAACCTACTATTCTCTTTATACACTTTCTGAGCATGTACGGTAGTCTATTCACGTGCTCAAAATCATGATGTTGATTGGCCGAGATTAAGCTTCGCTGTGCTTAGTATTGTAATGTATGTTAAGCATGTATGTTTTCATTCATTTTGAACTTTTACTGGCACAGTAACCCTTTCAGTACTTGATATCAGTCATTGTGTGCTCAATGATAACTTCCTTTAATCAATGAAATACTGTTAAAGACTGCAGATCCTGATCAAACTGTTCTCTGTGTTACATACTCGTCTCATGTAGAATCTGAATAGAAAGGGTTCTTGTAATGTTCTTAACCCTTTTACCCTTAAGTAATTGGAATGGATTTTGATATGTTAATTTTGCAATCAATCCAATTGTCACAAAGTGATTTTCAGACTAGTCAAAAAATATGAAAATTGTTTGCAAAAAATGCAGATCCTGATGAGACGGCTCGTTACGAGCCGGCTCATCTGGATCTGCACTGTTTGCAAATGCCACTACAGCGGGATTCTGGGTTCAAAGGGTTAACATTTGAAGTCTGTACCCACCCCACCACCTAACATTAGCAATAAGCATGGGTTTGATATATATATTTTCAGGCTCCACAAAGTTGGGTATCAGCCTGACGTCCTCACTACTCGGTCCATCCCTGGGCACATCGTCCCTGACATCCAGCCTATACAGTGTATCCCCTCGGCTCGGGCTACAGGCCTCGACCGATCGCACCCCTGGGTCACGACAGTCGGCCCAGCTACGGTCATCGGCCACATCCGGACTGTCTGGCTCGCTACAGTTGACCACAGCCGGCTCCTCTGTTGGCTCGGCAACATTACTAGGCTCGCAGGCTGCTTCCGCCACTCTGGGAAGGTACAGTACAATGTAAACTTTGTTTCAGAGCTCCAGATAAGTTTTCTGAAGAGTATTATACCCCCAGATTTCAAATTCAATACATATTTTACTTTTTAAATACTTCCTTATTAAATAGGGAACAAATGATAAAAAATAAAACAAAAACACTGTTTGCTTTTTGCAGTTGAACTAGGTAAATTTTCAGCTTCATTTCTGCAGTTTCACTACCCAAATTTGAAATCAATGCGTAAATTTCACATTGCTCCCACGTTTAATAATCAATGTGAATTCTGTTAAAATAAGTGCATAAAATACACACTTTATCTGGAGCTCTGCTGATTCAATAAACATCATGCCATAGAATCTCTCTCGCAGGCTACGGTACTTCATATAAACTTAATAGAATTCTGCATGTAATTTTTCACAACTTTTGACACCATTTACGGAAAATATTGTAACTTTTGTAAACGTATTTCATGAAATTACGCTGATGTCCGAAGGTACAAAATTACATGGCGTGTCTCATCTGTGATTGTCACTGGAGATATGGAGCTTATGCGTTTGGCGACCAGTGTAGATCCAGATCAGCCGGTGGGAATACATCATAATCCATGGTAATACATATCAGAGCTCCAGATAATTATTTTAGGCAAGAGTTTTTTGACGCCTCGAAATAAAAAACGGTGGGTTTTTTCTATTGATGTGGGGTTTTTTACTTGCGATATTGAAAATCAATGTCAGAGTTTTGGGAGTATTAACGTTTATGTTATACATGTATGTACATCTGTCTATCGTACTTACATGTTGTTGTAGTTTGTGGTGCTGTAGGCTACACTGTGCATTTAATATAGTGTTGTGTAGTTGCCAGGCCGACCAGGCTGCACTGTACTGTTTGTTTATATAGTAAGTTCAATGTCAACAATAAACGTATTTACAGTTCCAAAACAATAACCCAAACCTTGGGTCTAATACATGTCTGCTAATTAAGAAGCACATAAATGTATATGTAATAATTTTACTAAACATATAATAACCTTTATGTGAAATAAACAGTCCTGAATACAATGGGATAATCCTTAGACACCCCCACACCCTCAGTCATGGTGCTTTCACTACATTCCAGATCATAAGCACAAGACTCGCGCAAATGTTTCTGCTCACTTTTGACATCATGATCATCGCTTTCATTGTGCCTCTTTAAAGACGATAATTGCATGGCACGGAAATTGCGTTTTCCACTTTTCAAAAGTTGATTTTGACACTGTTGCGTGACGCGATTTCTTATCAAATTTGACAGTGTAACAATCTCGGCCAATATCGATTTCACGATGGTTTCTGGGGATGGTTCATCGCTTTGTACTTTCGTGAAATAAGCCCGTTTCTTGTGCAGACTTTTTTTTTCGCGAAACCATGATCTGAATAGGCAGGACGTTTACGTTTATTTAACTTAAGCGCCCACGAGGCGATGATTGAAGGACAGACTGGTCGCTACTATATTTACGCTATGAAAGACTCAGAATAATACACAACGTAGATTATTTTATCGACCAGTCTGAAAAATTCACGCCATGTAATCGGGCAGTGGAATCAGCGAAAAAACACGCTATATAGCTGAACAGAGATTGACGAAACGCACAATATCTGGACACCTTGCGTAACAGTATTTTTTGCTGCGTTTTTGTAACGCATGGAAATTAATTCCCTTGCATTTTTAGACATTTCTACTGCGTATTTGACGCAAAAACGCAGCTTAACTGGAGCTCTGACATATTGGTGGCTATGACTGGAGAAATGAGGTTTATGGGTTTGTGCGACCAGTGTAGATCCAGATCAGCCTGTGTATCCGCACAGTCTGATCTGGATCTGCACTGTTCGCTATTCCATCAGTGAAACAACTGGCATGTCTCGTATGTTTGTTGTATTCAGGTCATCAGTGTTGAAATCCCAAATCTCGGTGGCCTCGACGCTGTCCGATGGACTGGGCACCAAATCTGGTTCCGTGCTGCACAAAGGGGATCGTGTGAAGGAAACCGATGGCAAGTTAGCCAAGGGAAAGAAAGTGTCCGAGGTACTTACACTTGCTTCAAATTGACACCGTGTCAACTGTTTGAACTCGACAGCACAACAAGCTCACTTGTCGCAGGCGTGTCACTAGACCAATCAGAGTAAAATGGTGTTGTAAATTTATGCCGAAGCTATTTTGTACGAGTTTTCAAACTTGGAAAAGTCGCGGGAATACTGGACGAAGGCCGGAAGGCCTCATCCAGTATTCCCGCGACTTTTCCACTGTCCATTGATTATAGAATTATATTATGCCTACTGGAATAGACGACACAGAAAACGTATCTATATAGCTCATACAAAACAACCAGGATTAACTAATGTCGCCAACTGACACCGACCTATATGAGAAAAGTAAATATCTTTAAAAAGAGGCCCGACGTCTATTTATTTAATAGCAAAATATTTTTAACAATCTTAGGCTAGGACATGTGGAAATATTCACGGAGATTTACGTTCGCGATTTCCAATCCCTCGTGAAGAACGCGAAGGTATCTCACCGCGATTTCCAATCCCTCATGAAGAACGCGAAGGTACATGAAAACATGTCTTGGCATTCCAAGGAGACAATTCTAATGATATACCAAGACCTGTTTATCTCGCGCTCGATTATTACTGTAGTTGGTTTACTGGGGGCCGTTTCACTAAACTTTTTACGACTAAAATGTTCGTAAGTGCAAATTTGGAATCGTCTGGAAAGTTCAATTGATGGATTTACATTTCTTGAGCATAGGCTGCTTATGCAGCCTATGCTCAATAAATGTAAATCCAATAATTGTTTACAAGAAAACATTGTTAATGTAAAATTTACAGACTATCATAGGTTTGCACTTACGAACATTTTAGTCGTAAGAAGTTTAGTGAAACGGCCCCCAGTGTAGTATGTAATGTTCATTTCAAAGTCTTTACAAAATAATGTGCATATTTCAGGGCAAGAAAAGAAAGAGGACCCGGTTTGGTGCTTACGTAGCCCCTCCCCCATCTTACAGCCTGGCCAATGAGATTGTGGATGCGACCCCGGCAGAATCTCCGAGGTTTGTACCGCCAGAACACGACAGCTCGCTGCTGATTGGGATCAAACTGCACGACGTCAATGGGTTTAAGGTATGTTATCATAGTTCCTGCTGGTGTATGGTGTCTATATCTTTCTTTGGGATACGCGGTAACATGGGTGTATCAGTCATTTAATCGGGATGAATAAGTATCGGTTAAACTGACTCGGTTTAACCAATAATTATTCTTCCCAGTTAACCCATTTCATGCTGAGGATATGCCATTTTGTGTATGGAAAATCTTAAATATTGTCTTTCTATTTGCTTAAAAGTATATGTTGTGATCACCATTTGAACCGTCTCTTCGAGACGGTTCAAATGAGTGTTCACAACATATCCTTTCATTGAGAAATAACAAAAATAAAAATAAAATATTTTGAAAAAATCATACCTGTAATGGTGTATTCCACATGTAATGGGTTAATAGCAGTTCAGTAATCAAATCAACCAATTTTTATCGTGCCTGATTGCTGTGAGCATGATATAGTCGATGCTATTGTTGTGTGTTCATGCGTCTGACATTTGCATTACAGTTTTCAAGTATCAAATATCTCAACAATCCTATATCCGATTGGCTTGAAACTTCATACCTCTTTGTCATCATTCCATATTTTCATTATACCCCCGGCATACTAAGTATGTCGAGGGGTTTTATAGTTTTTGTCATTCGTCCATCCGTTTGTCTGTCCGTCCATCCATGTTAAAGTTTTTGGATACCCATTATCTCAATAAGTAACAATAAGTCGGATTGACCTCATGCGGCCTTCATGTCCAAGGTCACGGTCAAATTACTTAGAAACTTGCGTCCGTAAGATTTGCGTTAATGTTTTCGGGTACCCATTATCTCCACAATTGTAAGTCAGATTTACTTCAAAATTCATATACCTCCTTATGATCATCCATATTTTCATTCCATACCACTCTTATGCGGCCTTCATGTCCAAGGTCAATGTCAAATTACTTACAAATTTGCATCCGTAAGATTTGCGTTAAGTTTTCGGGTACCCATTATCTCTGCAATGGTAAGTGGGATTGACTTCAAACTTCATATTCATCATCATATTTTCATTCCATACCACACACATGCGGCCTTTATGTCCAAGGTCAAATTACTTAGAAATTTGCATTAAACTTTTTATTTGTCATTCCAGGCGGCTGGCGGGGATATACGTGAGCCCCTGCTCACTTTCTCTAGTTCCTTATGCCCAATATACTTTGAAATTTGTGTTAAAGTTTGTTTTTGTAAAATCTTTGTTAAAGTTGTTTAAGTACCGAATATCTCTACAACCTTAAGTCCGATTGACGTGAGACTTAATTGGTGTATAATTATATAACGTTGTCAGGATTGATCGTGTATTAAACACTGCTGTCATGCTTCCCAACAGTTATTCTCACAAGTGGACAACAATTTAAATAGACGCCAACTGTGATTTGCACTGATTTCGAGTTTTGAGGTAGGCAATGTTAGCAGACTTGGCAACTAATGTTATAATCTTCATATATTCTAACCATTATGCATGTATTCTATATTTCCAGTTTGCGTTGATCAATGCTGTAAGTGGCTCCCTGATTTGCCAGCCCAACTTCAGCGTGTCCACGGACCCGACCCGCATTGCCCTGGTAACCATGTCACAGAAGGTCATCTGCTACGACCCTGAGTTCATCCTCAAGGTAAGTGTCTCGTAGTGGAACAACTCTCGTCACCAGGGGCCTGTTTCACTAAACTTTGTACGACTAAGATATTTGTAAGTGCAAATTTAGGATCGTCTGGAAATTTCAATTGATGGATTTACATTTATTGAGCAAAGGCTGCATATGCAGCCTATGCTCAATAAATGTGAATCCAATAATTGTTTACAAGAAAACATTGTTAATGAGAAATGTACAGACTATCATAAGTTTGCACTTACAAACATTTTAGTCGTACAAAGTTTAGTGAAACGTGCCCCTGATCATGGCTGACACAGGGGAGTTTGCAACATTGGCAACAATCCTATAGCAGGGCTACATTTTGAGAGGTAGATCCTCAATCAGTGTTACTGATATCTTGCTCATTCAAGTAGTCTTTTTCAATGAAATGTTTATTTTCACAATTCCAACATTTTTGTACTGAAAAATACACAAAACAACAAGATGATAAAACAGCATTTTATTCACACATACCTGAATTTCAGTTGAAACCGAACACCCTATTGAGCTCCCAAGGTGTCCAGTGTAGAGTGATTCCATTGTTTTCCATGTTTGTCAGCAGTATTATCTTATGTGTCTGTGACTGGAGAAATGGGGCTTCTTGGGGTGTGTAACCAGTGTAGTTCCTGAACAAATAGCACAGTCCTATAGCCTGATAACGATCTGTACTGCTTGTTAGAAACATGACGGGTGTTTCACTGATGGAATGCCAAAGAGTGCAGATCCTGATCAGACTGCGGGTGCACAGTCTGACCTGGATCTATGCTGGTCGTATAACCCATAAGCAGAATTTATGCAGTCACAGCCATATTTAACCCTTTCAACCCTAAGGAACTGAAATGGACTGTGATATGCTAATGTTCCGACCAATCCAATGGTCACAAAATGATTTTCAGATTCGTCCATTTATGAAAAGGGGGTGTTTTTGTTCTAAGAAATATGAAAATTACTTGATGAGACGGCTCGTTACGATATATATTATAGCGGGATTTCGGGTTCAAAGGGTTAAAGTTATTTATCCCATTCCACGCTGTTTTTGTTTTCACGGTTTACTCTAATTATCTTGTTCCCTGTTTTATTGAGAAATTGCGTTCATGCTTTAAGTTGTACTGACCAGTCAAAAAATAACTATATTTCAGCACATGCACGGACAAAATGCCATTCAATCAATCAACCATTTTGTTCTATCACCAGGTGGCCCTGTACACGAGGAAACAGTTGAACATCCGTACGACGGGCAACTTCTTGCTGGCAATGGCATCCCACATGCCGGCATGCCGCCCGTACCTGAGGAAATACTACAGTGCGGCCATCGCCCTGCCATCCGACTGGATAGAGGTGGCCGAGATCTACCAGGTATGGCTGTAAATAATTATCACATGACTAAGTCGAACAGAGCTCCAGATAAGGGGCATATTTTACAGGCCCATAGCCAGGGGGGTCGTGGCGGTCGGATGACCCCTCCCCGCCCAGCCTCGAGGTCCACTTTTTTAGCCTCGA
Source organism: Conchocele bisecta (assembly GCA_029237695.1). Classification (NCBI taxonomy): domain Eukaryota; kingdom Metazoa; phylum Mollusca; class Bivalvia; order Lucinida; family Thyasiridae; genus Conchocele; species Conchocele bisecta. The sequence goes on along the minus strand of CM055272.1, from coordinate 96,760,277 downwards.
GGTCCACTTTTTTAGACCCCCCTAGATACCTCAGGCCCCTTGGGCCTTCGAAACGACCCCCCCTTCAAACAGGTCTGGCTACGGGCCTGTTTTACGTACTTATTTTAGCTGCATATGCATTGAATATCAACAGTGGGAGTACAAAATACTCACAGCAATGCGAAGTACGCATTGATTTTCAAATTGAGTAGTGGAAATATTGTAAAAAAGTTCAAAATGTAATAATACACTCAAATAAGTGAATGTTTAAATTTGTTTTGATCATTTGTTCCTTTAAATATTTAATAATGAAGAAAATCAATAATCCATTTACGCATTTAATTTGAAATCAGGTGGTACAATACTCTTTAGACAAAAAACTTATCTGGAGCTATGAGTCATGGCATTATATAGTACCGTATTTATTCTAATAATCACCCCTGGAGCTCTGAGTCATGCAGATATAGTAACCATAATTATTTTTTCTAATAAATCGCCCCTAGGGCTATGCGTCATGGCATTATATATACCGTATTTATTCTAATAATCCCCCGGGCTCTGAGTCATGGCATTTTATAGTACCGTATTTACAATAATCGCCCCTAGGGCTATAGTCAGTCTTATATAGACCGAATTCTAATAATCGCCCCTGGACTCTGAGTCGCATTACATAGTACCCCGAATTTATTCTAATGATCGGCGCTCTGAGTCATGCATTACATAGTACCGTATTTATTCTAATAATCCCCGGACTGAGGCTATGACCTTCATGCTACATAGTACCTATTTATTCTAATAATCGCCCCTGAGCTATGAGTCCAGGCATATATAGTACCCCGTATGATCTGGCAATTATCCGATTGAAGGGGCTATGAGTCATGCATTATAATAAAGTACCCAGGATATCTATATTCTATAATCTATATCGCCCCTGGAGGGCTATATCATGGCATTATATAGTACCATATATGTAGTCCACAACCCCTGGGCTATGAGTCATGCCCCATATATAGTAACTATGGATGATTATTCACCCCCTGCTATAGTCATGGCATTATATAAGTACCGTATTTATTCTAATAATCGCCCCCTATGAGTCATGCATATAGTACCGTATTTATTGTAATAATCACCCTGGGGCTCTGAGTCTGGCAATTATAAAAGTAGTACCATAATTTATCTAATAATCGCCCCTGGGGCTATGTAGTCATGGCATTATATAGTACCTTTATAATTAGGGGTACCGGTATTTATTTCTTTAATAATCGCCCCCTGGTGCTCTGAGTCATGGCATTATATAGTAAACCGTATTTATAATAATCGCCCTAGGGCTGGATGAGTCATGGCATTATATAGTACCGATTTATTCTAATAAATCGCCCCTGGAGCTCTGAGTCATGGCATTACATAGTACCGTATTTATTCTAATAATCGCCCCCGGGCTCTGAGTCATGGCATTATATAGTTACCGGTAAATTATTCTATAATCGCCCCCTTGGAGCTATGAGTCATGGCCCCATTATATAATACCGTATTTTATTCTAATAATCGCTATGAGTCATGGCATTATATGTAACGTTATTTATTGTAATTAATCACCCTGGGGGCTCTGATTCATGGGCATTATTTATAGTACCATAATTTAATTCTAATAATCGCCCCTGGGTGGGGCTATGAGTCATGGCATTATATGTACCGTTATTTTTATAATAATCGCCCCCCTGGGCTCTGAGTCATGGCATAATAGTTACCGTATTTATTCTAAAAATCGCCCCTAGCTATGAGTCATGGCATTATATGGTACCGTATTTATTCTTAATAATCGCCCCTGGAGCTCTGAGTCCAGGCAATTACATATTTACCCTGTATTTATTCTAATAATCGCCCCGGGGCTCTGAGTCCCCATGGCATTACTATAGTACCGTTTTATTCTAATAATCGCATGAAGCTATGAGTCTTGGATCATAGTACCGTATTTATTCTAATATCCCCCTTGGAGCTAATAAGTCATGCAATATAGTACCGTTTATTTTGTAATAATCGCTGGATATGAGTATGGCATTATTATAGTCAAGTATTTATTTCTAAATAATAATTTATTCTTAATAATCGCCCCTGGAGATATGATCATGCCATATTTATGTTACCGTAATTAAATGTAATAATCACCCCTGGGGCTATGGTCATGGCTTATATAGTACCGTATTTATTGTAATAATCACCCCTGGGGCCTCTGCGTCCATGGCATTATTATAGTACCGTATTATTGTAATAATTCGCCCCTTGGGGCTATGAGTTCATGGCATTATATAGTACCAGTATTTATTCTAATAATCGCCACCCAGGGGCTCTGAGTCATGGCATTATTATAGTACCGTATTTATTCTAATAATTGCCCCTGGAGCTCTGAGTTCATGACATTATAGTAACGTATTTATTGTAATAATCACCCCTGGGCTATGAGTCATGGCATTATATAGTACCGTATTTATTCTAATAATCGCCCCTGGGGCTCTGAGTCATGGCATTATATAGTACCGTATTTATTCTAATAATCGCCCCTAGGGCTATGAGTCATGGCATTATATAGTACCGTATTTATTCTAATAATCGCCCCTGGAGCTCTGAGTCATGGCATTACATAGTACCGTATTTATTCTAATAATCGCCCCCGGGGCTCTGAGTCATGGCATTATATAGTACCGTATTTATTCTAATAATCGCCCCTGGAGCTATGAGTCATGGCATTACATAGTACCGTATTTATTCTAATAATCGCCCCTGGAGCTATGAGTCATGGCATTATATAGTACCGTATTTATTGTAATAATCGCCCCTGGAGCTATGAGTCATGGCATTATATAGTACCGTATTTATTCTAATAATCTATTTATTCTAATAATCGCCCCTGGAGCTATGAGTCATGGCATTATATAGTACCGTATTTATTGTAATAATCACCCCTGGGGCTATGAGTCATGGCATTATATAGTACCGTATTTATTGTAATAATCACCCCTGGGGCTATGAGTCATGGCATTATATAGTACCGTATTTATTGTAATAATCACCCCTGGGGCTCTGCGTCATGGCATTATATAGTACCGTATTTATTGTAATAATCGCCCCTGGGGCTATGAGTCATGGCATTATATAGTACCGTATTTATTCTAATAATCGCCCCTGGGGCTCTGAGTCATGGCATTATATAGTACCGTATTTATTCTAATAATTGCCCCTGGAGCTCTGAGTCATGACATTATATAGTACCGTATTTATTGTAATAATCACCCCTGGGGCTATGAGTCATGGCATTATATAGTACCGTATTTATTGTAATAATCACCCCTGGGGCTATGAGTCATGGCATTATATAGTACCGTATTTATTCTAATAATCGCCCCTGGGGCTCTGAGTCATGGCATTATATAGTACCGTATTTATTCTAATAATCGCCCCTGGGGCTATGAGTCATGGCATTATATAGTACCGTATTTATTCTAATAATCGCCCCTGGGGCTATGAGTCATGGCATTATATAGTACCGTATTTATTCTAATAATCACCCCTGGGGCTATGAGTCATGGCATTATATAGTACCGTATTTACTCTAATAATTGCCCCTGGAGCTATGAGTCATGGCATTATATAGTACCGTATTTATTGTAATAATCACCCCTGGGGCTATGAGTCATGGCATTATATAGTACCGTATTTATTCTAATAATCGCCCCTGGGGCTCTGAGTCATGGCATTATATAGTACCGTATTTATTCTAATAATCGCCCCTGGGGCTATGAGTCATGGCATTATATAGTACCGTATTTATTCTAATAATCGCCCTATGAGTCATGGCATTATATAGTACCGTATTTATTGTAATAATCACCCCTGGGGCTCTGAGTCATGGCATTATATAGTACCATATTTATTCTAATAATCGCCCCTGGGGCTATGAGTCATGGCATTATATAGTACCGTATTTATTCTAATAATCGCCCCTGGGGCTCTGAGTCATGGCATTATATAGTACCGTATTTATTCTAATAATCACCCCTGGGGCTATGAGTCATGGCATTATATAGTACCGTAATTTATTCTAATAATCACCCCCTGGGGCTATGACGTCATGGCATTATATGGGAGTACCGTATTTATTCTAATAATCGCCCCCGGGGCTCTAAGTCATGGCATTATATTAATCGTCCCTGGGGCTCTGAGTCATGGCATTATATAGTACCGTATTTATTCTAATAATCACCCCTGGGGCTATGAGTCATGGCATTATATAGTACCGTATTTATTCTAATAATCGCCCCTGGGGCTCTGAGTCATGGCATTATATAGTTCCGTATTTATTCTAATAATCACCCCTGGGGCTCTGAGTCATGACATTATATAGTACCGTATTTATTCTAATAATCGCCCCTGGGGCTCTGAGTCATGGCATTATATAGTACCGTATTTATTGTAATAATCGCCCCCGGGGCTCTGAGTCATGGCATTATATAGTACCGTATTTATTCTAATAATCGCCCCTGGGGCTCTAAGTCATGACATTATATAGTACTGTATTTATTCTAATAATCGCCCCTGGGGCTCTGAGTCATGGCATTATATAGTATAGTACCGTATTTATTCTAATAATCGCCCCTGGGGCTATGAGTCGTGGCATTATACAGTACCGTATTTATTCTAATAATCGCCCCTGGGGCTATGAGTCGTTGCACTATATAGTACCGTATTTATTCTAATAATCGCCCCTGGGGCTCTGAGTCATGGCATTATATAGTACCGTATTTATTCTAATAATCACCCCTGGGGCTATGAGTCATGGCATTATATAGTACCGTATTTATTCTAATAATCGCCCATGGGGCTCTGAGTCATGGCATTATATAGTACCGTATTTATTCTAATTAATCACCCCTGGGGCTCTGAGTCATGACATTATATAGTACCGTATTTATTCTAATAATCGCCCCTGGGGCTCTGAGTCATGGCATTATATAGTACCGTATTTATTGTAATAATCGCCCCCGGGGCTCTGAGTCATAGCATTATATAGTACCGTATTTATTCTAATAATCGCCCCTGGGGCTCTGAGTCATGGCATTATATAGTACCGTATTTATTCTAATAATCGCCCCTGGGGCTCTGAGTCATGGCATTATATAGTACCGTATTTATTCTAATAATCGCCCCTGGGGCTCTGAGTCATGGCATTATATAGTACCGTATTTATTCTAATAATCACCCCTGGGGCTATGAGTCATGTCATTATATAGTACCGTATTTATTCTAATAATCGCCCCTGGAGCTCTGAGTCATGGCATTATATAGTACCGTATTTATTCTAATAATCGCCCCTGGCGCTATGCAATCCGTGGGGATCAAAACGTGGAAATAGGATCAAAGATGTTTTAAATTGCTGTTGTATGTGAAAATAACATATTTAGAATGCAAATATGGGTGGGGGCTACAGTTACACATTGTCCGTCCGTCGGGAGCCATATTTACCAAACTGTTTGGTGAATTGTCACACAAATGTTGATCATCACCAGAGGACGAAGCACGTGCAAAACTTTGGTCCATTTGTCCAAGGTCAAGGTCACAGAGGTTAAAATATTGAAATGGGGACAAAATGTCCATCTGGGTCAATTTTTGGTGGATATTCGAATACCTCCACAGAAATATTTGTCATCATCAGAAGACGAACCATGCGTGAGACCCAGGTCCCTAAGCCCAAGGTCGAGGTCTTGGGGCCGTTTCACTAAACTATGTATGACTAAAATGTTTGTAAGTGCAAAATTATGATTTTATAAATTTCACATTAACATTGTTTTCTTGTAAATAATTATTGGATTTACATTTATTGAGCATAGGCTGCAGCCTATGCTCAATAAATGTAAATCCATCAATTGAAATTTCCAGATGATCCTAACTTTGCACTTACGAACATTTTAGTGATATAAAGTTTAGTGGAACGGTCCCCAGGATTGTATATGTGGCAGTAACAAAAATGGGGCTTTTGGCTTTTGTGGCCAGTGTAGCTCCTGTTCTGCTAACATCCTCTTGTATCCTGATACCATCCTATACTGATTGTCATAAATAGCAAACAATGCAGACCCTTAGCAGACTGAGCAGATAGGCAGACTGATCTGGGGGTCTTTGTAAGGAGACGCGATAGCAAAGTGCTTGTCGCCGTGAATGGAGAAATGGGCATATTGGATTTGTGACGAGTGTAGCTCCTGATCAAATATCACACTCCTTTAACCTGAAAATGACCTATATTCATTGTTAGAAACATGACCGGTGTTTCATTGATGGAATGGCGAACAGTGCAGATCCTGATCTGACTGGATGCACATGCTGATCTGACTGTGGATGCACATGCTGATCTGACTGTGGATGCACATGCTGATCTGACTGTGGATGCACATGCTGATCTGATTGTGTGGATGCACATGCTGATCTGACTGTGGATGCACATGCTGATCTGACTGTGTGGATGCACATGCTGATCTGACTGTGGATGCACATGCTGATCTGACTGTGTAGATCACATGCTGATCTGACTGTGGATGCACATGCTGATTTGGATCTACAATGGTGGCAATACTCATAAGCCTTATTTTTCCTGTCACAGCCACACATGACTCTTAAATGGTGAATGGTGCAGTCCCTTAGCAGACTGTGCAGATGTGCAGGCTGATCTGGGTCTCGCGAGGAGACATTCTAACAAAGTACTTATTCCAATTGTGACCCGTGTAGCTCCTGATCAATTCGTGTAGCCTGAAAACGATCTATACATGACAAGCATTTCATTGATGGAATTGTAGAATTTCATTGTCGACCAGTGCAGATCCTCAGACTGAACTGGATCTACACTGGTTGCAATACCCATAAGCCCCATTTCTCCAGTCACAGCCACATATGAGGAAATGTGTTTGTTCCAATTGCAGGCATTCCCAGACAAGACCCTAGCCCTGGGCTCCATTCCGTCAGCTCTGAGACGCGTCATGGTGGCCAAATTCCCGGACTTCGACAAATACCAACTTGGTAGGCGACTCAGTGTTCTATACATGCTCATCATCTATCACACTATACCAAGGTGTATGATCACGTGGTACTAACAACAACAACAAGTACTAATTCAAAGTACGTATTCTTTTATAGTGTTCTTATTATGATGAAATATGGCACATCAAACGCGTCTTGTTAAGCTGCATTTGGTGGTCTCTGTATTTTCGTCCAAACTTCTGTCATTTTTCGCAAAAACGACATAAGTCTGTGCCAAACTCCATAGACCACCAAATGCAGCTCATGAAGACGCGTTTGCTGCGTCATATTTCATCAAAATCTGTTGCATATTAAGGAATTTATCAAATAATACTTACTTTGGAGTGGGCAACGTTGTTGTTGTTGTAACCACGTGATCATGCACCTTGTATACACCCCAATGGAGAATACTAGGCCAGTGGTATCACGTTTATCAGGCACAAATAGGAAATGTGTAGGAGGTCCTTGGCTCATTGATGAATTCCTACCGGAAAGTTTCCGAGCCGAGCCTTATAAACCTGATATCAAAAGACACTAATGTGATACCAGAGGTCCAGATAAGATACGTATTGACACATTTTACACACTTATTTTTGCAGAATACACATTGATTATCAAAAGTGGGAGTACAAAATACTCACAACAATGCGAAACTACGCATTGATTTTCAAATTGAATAGTGAAAATACTGTAATAAAGTTGAAAATTTACTTAGTTGAGCATTAAAAAACATACAGCGTTTGCTTTTTGCAGCTCAAATAAGTGATTTGTTTAACTTGTTTTTTTTTATCATTTGTTCCCTATTTAATATTAAAGGAATAAAATCAATAATACATTTGTGAAAGTAAAATCTGCATTGAATTTGAAATATGGGGGTATAATACTCTTTAGATACAAAACTTTTCCGGAGCTCGTTGCTACTATATTTATCAGGTAGCGCATGAAGTGGTTTTCGTTGTAGATAACGTAGTCTTCTCTATATTATATTATTACATGTTCGACCAATGTCAGAGAAATGAGTTGTGAGCCGGATAGTTGTATCAAGTCAATGGATGATACAACAATTTGTTATTGGTCAACATGTACTCAGTCGGTGCATATCAAGTTACCTGTAGCCTATTTCACCAACATTGCAAAGTATACTTTTCTATCAAAGTATACTTTGAGGGAGAAATTTTCAATTTTAGGATAGATTTATTAATTTTTATTATACTGAATTTATTACATTATCACAGCCATTTTGTGATAATGTAATAAATTCAGTATAATAATTCTGCATACTTTGAATCATCAAATATATGCAGTCGTTAGTTCTATATGACATAATGCATTTCGGGGGAAATAAAGATTACTCCCTCAAAGTATACTTTGCTAGATAAGTATATTGATGAAATCGGCTACTGATTGATAGAGAATACCAGCTAGTGTATTTTGATATCAAGTTTATCAGGCAAGGCTAGGAAACGTGTAGGAATTCTGATGCTTGCTGAGGAATTCCTGCCGTTTCCGAGCCGAGCCTGACTTGATATCAAAAGACAGTAGCCAGGGGTCCGTTTCACAAAACTTCGTAGGACTAAAATCTTCGTAAGTGCAAAGTTAAGATCGTCTGGAAATTTCAATTGATAGATTTACATTTATTGAGCATAGGCTGCATATATGATCAATAAATTCAAATCCAATAATTGTTTACAAGAAAACATTGTTAATGTGCAATTTACAGACTATCATAATTATGCACTTACAAACATTTTAGTCGTACAAAGTTTAGTGAAACGGCCCCCTGGTATTCTATTTATCGTTTTATGTTGTAAAATGACCACAGATGACGTTGTTATTTATGGACAAAACGCAGACTTATTTATGTTGCGTCATTACACTGACAATATAAGGTAACGTCACGCGACGTCATCCGACTAATGGAACGTCAGTTTTCACTTTGTATCAGGTCAATGCCTGATACAACAATATGTTATCAGTCAGTACGTATTAGGTAATACAGGGCAGGTTACCTGCTAAAGATTGGTATGTGTGCTGCTAGTCTCACTGTTTGTGGACTGTCTCTATATAACTTACAGAATTTTTGAAACCAGATACGACACATTTGACCTTGTAAATGATATACATGTACATGTTTTTATGCCCCCGCCACCGAATGGTGAGTGGGCATATAGTGTTACCGGTGTCCGTACGTACGTCCCGAAACCTTAACGCTCGGGTAAATGGCTTATAATTTCTGTTTCCTTGCTCGGATTTGCTTTAGTTTTCACACACGTATTGCTCCAATGGTCCTCTACCACCCTGTGACAAATCCACATTCGTCCCGCTCCCGCTAAGCCCAGGGTCAAGTCACAGACTTGGTGCGTTCGAAACCTTAATGCTCAGCTAAATGGCTTATAATTTCTGTTTCCTTGCTCAGATCTGCATCACATTTCACACACGCATTGCTCCAATGGTCCTCTACTGCCCTATGACAAATCCACATTCGTCCCGCCCCTGCCAATTCCAGGGTCAAGGTCACATACTTTGTGTGTTTGCAACCTTAACGCTCGGTTAAATGGCTTATAATTTCTGTTGCCTTGTACGGATATGCTTCACATTTCACACACACACATTGCTCCAATGGTCCTCTACCGCTCTGTGACAAATCCACATTTGTTCCATCCCCGCCAAGCCAGGGTCAAGGTCACATACTTGGTGCGTTTGAAACCTTAACGCTCGGGTAAATGGCTTATAATTTCTGTTTCCTTGTTTTTAAATGTGTCTCGTTTTCTTTGGCTGCCAGCAGTGGCATTTGTGTGCTGACAGGCCACATTTCTAGTTTTTGTCCCGCCTGCTTTAGCAGAAGCGGGACATAGGCATAGCTTTTCCGTCGGCGGCGTCGGCGGCGTCGGCGGCGTCGGCGGCGTCGGCGGCGTCGGTGGCGTCGTCGGCGGCGGCGGCGGCGTCAACATTTCACGTTGAGTTTTTGCGTTTAGCTCACTTTCCACAAAACTATAACTCCTACGACCTCCATACTTGGTATACATCAACACTGTGGTGTAACCATCTCACACAGAGGGAGCCCATGTCACCTTCACCTACTTTTCATGGTTCATTGACCTACTTTTCACATGCATTCAACGTTAAGTTTTTGCGTTTAGCTCTGTTTCTAAAACTTAACGCTCAGGTTAATTTTCATTGTAACTTCTGTTTCCCTCAATGGAATGCTTTTAATATTCCATACATGCCCATTTAGTAACTAACAATCCCGACATCAATTCTCCAAGAAAGCCCATGGTGCCCGCTAACCCCAAAGGTCAAGGTCACTGACTTAGAAATTTCCGTGTTTGGAAAAATTAACGCTCACGTTATGGTTTAATTATTCCATCATGCATTTGTAACAACATCCCGCATCATTCTACAGAAAGCCCATGGTGCCCGCTAACCCCAAATAACCTCAAAGGTCAAGGTCATTGACTTAGAAATTTCCGTGTTTGCACAAATTAACGCTCACTTTATGCTTTAATATTCCATACATGCATTTGTAACAACATCCCGCATCATTCTACAGAAAGCCCATGGCGCCCGCTAACCCCAAATAACCCCAAAGGTCAAGGTCATTGACTTAGAAATTTCCGTGTTTGCACAAATTAACGCTCACTTTATGCTTTAATAGTCCATACATGCATTTGTAACAACATTCCGCATCATTCTACAGGAAGTCCATGGTGCCCGCTAACCCCAAAGGTCAAGGTCACTTACTTAGAAATTTCCGTGTTTCGAAAAATTAGCGCTCACTTTATGGTTTAATATTCCATACATGCATTTGTAACAACATCCCACATCATTCTACAGAAAGCCCATGGTGCCCGCTAACCTCAAATAACCTCAAAGGTCAAGGTCACTAACTTAGAAATTTCCGTGTTTGCACAAATTAACGCTCACTTTATGCTTTAATATTCCATACATGCATTTGTAACAACATCCCGCATCATTCTACAGAAAGCCCATGGTGCCCGCTAACCCCAAATAACCCCAAAGGTCAAGGTCACTGACTTAGAAATTTCTGTGTTTGCACAAATTAACGCTCACTTTATGGTTTAATATTCCATACATGCATTTGTAACAACATCCCGCATCATTCTACAGAAAGCCCATGGTGCCCGCTAACCTCAAAGGTCAAGGTCATTGACTTAGAAATTTCCGTGTTTGGAAAAATTAACGCTCAGTTTATGCTTTAATGTTCCATACATGCATTTGTAACAACATCCGGCATCATTCTACAGAAAGCCCATAGTGCCTGCTAACCCCAAAGGTCAAGATCACTGACTTAGCAATTTACGTGTTTGGAAAAGTTAACGCTCAGTTTATGCTTTAATATTCCATACATGCATTTGTAACAACATCCCGTATCATTCTACAGAAAGCCCATGGTGCCTGCCAACCCCAAAGGTCAAGGTCACTGACTTAGAAATTTCTGTTTTTGGAAACGTTAACGCTCAGTTTATGCTTTAATATTCCATATATGCATTTGTAACAACATCCCGCATCATTCTACAGAAAGCCCATGGTGCCCGCTATCCCCAAAGGTCAAGGTCATTGACTTAGAAATTAACGCTCAGTTTATGCTTTAATATTCCATAAATGCATTTGTAACAACATCCCGCATCATACTACAGAAAGCCCATCATTCTACAGAAAAGCCCATGGATGCCCCGTAACCCAAAGGTCATGGTCACGTTACTTAGAAATTTCCGTGTTTTGGAAAAATAACGCTCAGTTTATCGCTTTAATGTTCCAAACAATGCATATGTATCAACATCTCCCATCAATTCTACAGAAAAGCCCATAGGTGCCTGCTAACCCCCAAAGGTCAAGGTCACTGACTTAGAAAATTTTTCCGTTTGGAAAAATTCACGCTCAGGTTTTTATGCTTTAATGTTCCATACAATGCATTTGTATACACAACCCGCATCATTCTACACGAAAACCCATGGTGCCCGCTATCCCCAAAGGTCAAGGTCATTGACTTAGAAATTAACGGTCAGTTTTATGCTTTAATATCCATAAATGCATTTGTAACAACATCCCGCATCATACTACAGAAAAAGCCCATCATTCTACAGAAAGCCCATACGAAAGCCCATGCCCGTAACCCCAAAGGTCAAGGTCACTGACTTAGAAATTTCCGTGTTTGAAAAAATTAACGCTCAATTTATGCTTTAATGTTCCATACATGCATTTGTATCAACATCCCGCATCATTCTACAGAAAGCCCATAGTGCCTGCTAACCCCAAAGGTCAAGGTCACTGACTTAGAAATTTCCGTGTTTGGAAAAATTAACGCTCAGTTTATGCTTTAATGTTCCATACATGCATTTGTATCAACATCCCGCATCATTCTACAGAAAGCCCATAGTGCCTGCTAACCCCAAAGGTCAAGGTCACTGACTTAGCAATTTACATGTTTGGAAAAGTTAACGCTCACTTTATGCTTTAATATTCCATACATGCATTTGTAACAACATCCCGTATCATTCTACAGAAAGCCCATGGTGCCTGCCAACCCCAAAGGTCAAGGTCACTGATTTAGAAATTAACGCTCAGTTTATGCTTTAATATTTCGTACATGCATCTGTAACAACATCCCGCATCATTCTACAGAAAACCCATGGTGCCCGCTAACCCCAAAGGTCAAGGTCACTGACTTAAGAAATTAACGCTCAGTTTATGCATTAATATTCCATACATGCATTTGTAACAACATCCCGCATCATTCTACAGAAAGCCCATAATTCTACAGAAAGCCCATGGTGCCCGCTAACCCCAAAGGTCAAGGTCACTGACTTAGAAATTTCCGTGTTTGGAAAAATTAACGCTCAGTTTATGCTTTAATATTTCATACATGCATTTGTAACAACATCCCGCATCATTCTACAGAAAGCCCATGGTGCCCGCTAACCCCAAAGGTCAAGGTCACTGAAAGCCCATGGTGCTCACTAACCCCAAGGTTATTACAAGCTCCTTATATACTATCAAACTGCGCCAGGCGGGACATTTTGCTCCGCGGAGCTCTTGTATATATTTTTAGCTCGACTATTCGAAGAATAGTTACAGCTTATGTTGTCACCTCGGCGTTGGCGTCGGCATCATCGTCACGCCTTGGTTAAGGTTTTTAGTTAGCTTGTATATGCAATACTACTGGCCCTACACCCACCATACTTGGACAACTTCATCTCCTAGTGATGTACATCAATAACCCCTGATCTATATTTGACCTTGACCTACGTTTCCTCTTGAATTACTTAGTTAATTCCCCTTGGTTAAGGTTTTTAGTCAAGCTTGTACATGGAATACTATTGTGCATACAGACACCATACTTGGACAACCTTTTCTCATAGGGATGTACATCAATAACCCCTGATCTATATTTGACCTTGACCTACATTTCCTCTTGAATTACTTACTTAATTCCCCTTGGTTAAGGTTTTTAGTCAAGCTTGTATATGGAATACTCCTGGACCTACACTCACCATACTTGGACAACTTCATCTCCTAGTGATGTACATCAACAACCCCTGACCTATATTTGACCTTGACCTACATTTAACCTTTAATTACTTACTTAATTCCCCTTGGTTAAGGTTTTAGTCACCTTTGGTTAAGATTTTTAGTCAAGCTTGTAGATGGAATACTATTGTGCATCATACAGACACCATACTTGGACAACCTTTTCTCATAGGGATGTACATCAATAACCCCTGATCTATATTTGACCTTGACCTACATTTTCTCTTGAATTACTTAGTTAATTCCCCTTGGTTAAGGTTTTTAGTCAAGCTTGTAGATGGAATAATCCTGGCCCTACACCAACCATACTTGGACAACTTCATCTCCTAGTGATGTACATCAACAACCCCTGACCTATATTTGACCTTTGACCTACATTTAACCTTTAATTACTTACTTAATTCCCTTGGGGTTAAGGTTTTTAGTCAACCATGGTTTAAGGTTTTTAGTCAAGCTTATACATGGAATACTAGTGTGTCATACATACACCATACTTGGACAACCTTTTCTCATAAGGATGTACATCAATAACCCCTGATCTATATTTTGACCTTGACCTACATTTCCTCTTGAATTACTTACTTAATTCCCCTTGGTTAAGGTTTTTTAGTCAAGCTTGTATATGGAATACTCCTGGCCCTACACCCACCATTACTTGGACAACTTCATCTCCTAGTGATGTACATCAACAACCCCTGACCTATATTTGACCTTGACCTACATTTACTCTTGAATTACTTAGTTAATTCCCCTTGGTTAAGTTTTTAGTCAACCTTGGTTAAGGTTTTTTAGTCAAGCTTGTACATGGAATACTAGTGTGCATACATACACCATAACTTTTGACAACCTTTCTCATAGGGGATGTACATCAATAACCCCCTGATTTCTATTAATGACCTTGAAAACTACATTTCCTCTTAAATTACTTACTTAATTCCCCTTGGTTAAGGTTTTTAGTCAAGCTTGTAGAGGGATAAAATCCTGGCCCTACACCACCATACTTGGACAACTTCATCTCCTAGTGATGTACATCAACAACCCCTGACCTATATTTGACCTTGACCTACATTTCCTCTTGAATTACTTAGTTAATTCCCCTTGGTTAAGGTTTTTAGTCAACCTTGGTTAAGGTTTTTAGTCAAGCTTATACATGGAATACTAGTGTGCATACATACACCATACTTGGACAACCTTTTATCATAGGGATGTACATCAATAACCCCTGATCTATATTTGACCTTGACCTACATTTCCTCTTGAATTACTTACTTAATTCCCCTTGGTTAAGGTTTTTTTAGTCAACCTTGGTTAAGGTTTTTAGTCAAGCTTATACATGGAATACTAGTGTGCATACATACACCATACTTGGACAACCTTTTCTCATAGGGATGTACATCAATAACCCCTGATCTATGTTTGACCTTGACCTACATGTCCTCTTGAATTACTTACTTAATTCCCCTTGGTTAAGGTTTTTAGTCAAGCTTGTAGATGGAATAATCCTGGCCCTACACCAACCATACTTGGACAACTTCATCTCCTAGTGATGTACATCAACAACCCCTGACCTATATTTGACCTTGACCTACATGTTCTCTTGAATTACTTAGTTAATTCCCCTTGGTTAAGGTTTTTAGTCAGCCTTGGTTAAGGTTTTTAGTCAAGCTTGTACATGGAATACTAGTGTGCATACAGACACCATACTTGGACAACCTTTTCTCATAGGGATGTACATCAATAACCCCTGATCTATGTTTGACCTTCACCTACATTTCCTCTTGAATTACTTAGTTTATTCCCCTTGGTTAAGGTTTTTAGTCCAGCTTGTACATCGAATACTAGTGTGCATACAGACACCATACTTGGACAACCTTTTCTCATAGGGATGTACATCAATAACCCCTGATCTATGTTTGACCTTCACCTACATTTCCTCTTGAATTACTTAGTTAATTCCCCTTGGTTAAGTTATTTAGTCAAGCTTGTAGATGGAATAGTCCTGGCCCTACACCAACCATACTTGGACAGCTTCATCTCCTAGTGATGTACATCAACAGCCCCTGACCTATATTTGACCTTGACCTACATTTAACCTTGAAGTACTTAGTTAATTCCCCTTGGTTAAGGTTTTTAGTCAACCTTGGTTAAGTATTTTAGTCAAGCTTGTACATGGAATAATATTGTGCATACAGACACCATACTTGGACAACCTTTTCTCATAGGGATGTACATCAATAACCCCTGATCTATATTTGACCTTGACCTACATTTCCTCTTGAATTACTTAGTTAATTCCCATTGGTTAAGGTTTTTAGTCAAACTTGTACATGGAATACTAGTGTGCATACAGACACCATACTTGGACAACCTTTTCTCATAGGGATGTACAATTACTTACTTAATTCCCCTTGGTTAAGGTTTTTAGTCAAGCTTGTAGATGGAATAATCTTGGCCCTACATCAACCATACTTGGACAACTTCATCTTCTAGTGATGTACATCAATAATCCCTGACCTATATTTGACCTTGACCTACTTTTATCCTTGGATTACTTAGTTATTTCCCCTTGGTTAAGGTTTTTAGTCAACCTTGTATATGGAATACTCCTGGGCCTACAACAACCATACTTGGAAAACTTCATCTCCTAGTGATGTACATCAATAACCCCTGACCTATATCTGACATTGACCTACATTTAACCTTGAATTACTTACTTAATTTCCCTTGGTTAAGGTTTTTAGTCAACCTTGGTTAAGGTTTTTATGCAGGCCGCGGCCACCTTGTCTTGTTTGTCAAGCTATGTGTACATCGACAACCCTCGTAGTCGAGCTATGCTGTTCTCCTACAGCTCTTGTTTATAAGGCTATTCAATATTTCTGATAAAATTAGCATGTATGCTCCCATTTGTGATGGCCTACCTTGCCAATGATTGCAGTTCAGCGGTTGGTTCTTAACTTCAATTTGAGAATACAATCCGTCCACTTTATGTTTTGCCTAGTACGTCTAGATGTCAAGATTGGATTTACTTTTAGCTATGGGACATTGAATTACATCATTTGTAGTTTGGTATGATTTAACCACCTATTTCTCTGGTGTGGTGAGGCCCTTGCACGAGATCAGGCTATTTTAATTGCAAGGCTGAATATATATATTTACTGTCTGTTCCACATTTTTCTGCCAACAAACTTTTGGTTATTAAACAAAACTGATTTTTGTGATTGTCCCGCCATCTGGACAGGTGAAATATGGGATTTGTTCCTAACAGGACAAATCCCATATTTCACCTGTACAGATGGCGGGAAAACCCCAGCCTAAATGACCTTAGCTGGTGACGGGCCGTTAAACACAATCAAATAAATAAATTGACCGCCTATGGATTAATGTTTCACAGCCAAGTACAACAAGGAAAGCTCCAAGAAGAATAAGAGGAAGAAGATGAAGATGGACGGGGGTGACGGTGGGACCTCCAGGGGTCGCGGCAGAGGTCGTGGTCGAGGTAGGGGCGCACCGAGGGGCCGCGGAGTTGAGAGGGGCCGTGGGGTCGGCAGAGGTCGTGGGGAGGCCAGAGGTCGTGGGGCCGGCAGAGGTCGTGGGGAGATCAGGGGTCGTGGGGGCATGCGGGGACGTGGAGGAGTGACGATGTCCGGGGAGGACCTGAAGAACCACCTGTTTGACAGTGATAGTTCGTCAAGCTCGGACTCTGATGAGGAATACAAGAAACATCAGAAGGTATATATGGCTCTGACTGGAGAAATGGGGCTTATGGAATTCTGGTCAGTTTAGATCCTGATCTTGTAACACATTCCTGCAGTCTAATATGGATATACATGTACTGATTTATTAACTCTTTGGCAAACAGTGTAGACCCTGATCGGACTGTGCGAATGCAAAGGCTGATCTGGGGCTACACTAGTGGCATAAGCCTCATTTCGCCAGTCACAATCACATATTGACCTTTATTTGACTATTATTACAGTTTGTACGTGCGTGTATGCGTGCTTATGTATGTACGTACGTGCGTGCTTATGTATGTACGTACGTGCGTTAGTAACACCTTTAATTTTTCCAGTCACATATTACCGGTAGCATTTATTTGATTTATTGTCCCCTCACTGATGGGCACGAGGGGATATAGCGTTAGTCCATGAAGGTGCGTGCGTGCGTGCGTGCGTGCGTGCGTGCGTGCGTGCGTACATGCGTGGTTAAAAAAAAGTAAGAATGTTCATTTTTCAATAACTTATGAACCGCTTTGCCAATTTTAATACTATTCGGCCACAAATAGTGTGTTTAGGGATGGTGCTTTGTTTTGCATACGACCCAAGTCCGACCGCCCAAGGTCAAGGTCACTGAGGACTTATGTTCACCTTGTTTTTAAGGCAAAATGGGTTTTTTATTCAATTTTTGGCCAGGTTTTTTTTTTAAAAAACAGGCTATTGGATTGGCGAAAGCCGGGCGGGTGGGTTGGCGTGTGTCGGGCGGCGTCCACAATCAATGTTAAGTTTTCGTGTTTGAGTCCATTTCTTTGTTACTGTACCACATAGGACCAACAAACTTTCACAGCTTCATAACCAAGGGGTGCCCACCACATATCACTATCCAACATGTTTCCTTTTTTAGCCAGGTTTTTTTAAAAAAATCCAGGCTATTGGATTGGCGAAAGCTGGGCGGGCGGGCGTGCGGGGTGGGCTTGGGCGGGCGGGCGGCGTCCACAATCAATGTTAAGTTTTCGTGTTTGAGTCCATTTCTTTGTTACTGTACCAACCTAGGACCACCAAACTTTTAACACAGCTTCATAATCAAGGGTGCCCACCACATATCACTATCCAACATGTTACTTTTATTTTTTGGACTTGCACCCATTTTTTTTTCCGCGTAGTCGACTTAGCCATTTTCAATGTTAAGTTTTCGCGTTTACAATGTTAAGTTTTCGTGTTTAAGTCCATTTCTTTGGGTACTGTACCACTAGGACCACCAAACTTTCACATGCTTCATAATCAAGGGGTGGGGTACCCACCACATATCACTATCCAACATGTTACTCTTTTTTTTTTAACTTCACCCATTTTTTCCGCGCAGTCGACTTAGCCATTTTCAATGTTAAGTTTTCGCGTTTACAATGTTAAGTTTTCGTGTTTAAGTCCATTTCTTTGGTACTGTACCACCTAGGACCACCAAACTTTCACAGCTTCATGACCAAGGGGTACCTACCACATACAACTATCCAACATGTGACCATTTTTTTACCTTCACCTATTATTTCTACGTAATTGACTTAGCCATTTTCAACGTTAACTTTTTAACGTACGTCTGGTTAGAGTTTTTTGGTTAAAACTTTTTCGTTATACTATATCTCTGCAACTGCTTCGCCCATACCTTGAAACTTCACATGGGTGTTATCATCATCCATATTTTCATTCTAACCCCCAACCGTGTGCCCCTGTGCCCAATGTCAAGGTCAAATTACTTTGAATTTTTTTGTTAAAGTTTTTTCGTGTACTATATCTCTGCAACTGCTTCACCCAATAACCTTGATACTTCACATGGGTGTTTTATCATCATTGTCGCACCTGCTTGCGGAAAGCGCGATCCTGTGCCCAATGTCAAGGTCAAATTACTTTGAATTTTTTTGTTAAATTTTTTTTGTGTACTATATCTCTGCAACTGCTTCACCCAATCCCACCTTGATACTTTACATGGGTGTTTATCATCATTGTCGCACCTGCTTGCGGGAAAGCGCGATCCTGTGCCCAATGTCAATGTCAAATTACTTTGAATTTTTTTTGTTAAAGTTTTTTCGTGTACTATATCTCTGCAACTGCTTCACCCCAATACCTTGATACTTCACATGGGTGCATCATGTCGCACCTGCTTGCGGAAAACGCACCTGTCCCAATGTCAAGGTCAAATTATTTGAATTTTTTTGTTAAAGTTTTTTTGTGTACATCTCTGCAATGCTTCACCCAATACTTGATATTCACATGCGGTTTTATATCCATTGTCGCGCTTCCGAAAGCGCGATCCTGTGCCCAATGTCAAGGTCAAAGTTACTTTGAAATTTTTTTTTTGTTAAAGTTTTTTTGTGTATATATCTCTGCACTGCTTCACCCATACCTTGATACTTCACATGGGTGTTTATCATCATTGTCGCACCTGCTTACGGAAAGCGCGATCCTGTGCCCAATGTCAATGTCAAATACTTTTAATTTTTTTGTTAAAGTTTTTTCGTGTACTATATCTCTGCAACTGCTATTCACCCTTTATACCTTGATACCTTCCCCACTGGGTGTTTAAATACATATCATGTGCACTTGCATTGCGGAAAGCGCGATCCTGTGCCCAATGTCAAGGTCAAATTACTTTGAATTTTTTTGTTAAGTTTTTTGTGTACTTATATCTCTGCAAATGCTTCACCCAATACCTTGATACTTCACATGGGTGTTTATTCATCATTGTTGACCTGCTTGCGGAAAGCGCGATCCATGTGCAATGTTCAAGGTCAAATTACTTTGAATTTTTTTGTTAATTTTTTTTTGTGTACTATATCTCTGCAACTGCTTCACCCAATACCTTCTACTCACCGGGTGTTTATCATCATTGTCGCACCTGCTTGCGGAAAGCGCGATCCTGTGCCCTATGTCAAGTTCAAATTACTTTGAATTTTTTTGTTAAAGTTTTTTCGTATACTATATCTCTGCAACTGCTTCACCCAATACCTGATATCTTACATGGGTGTTTATTTTTCATCATTGTCACACCTGCTTGCGGAAAGTGTGATATCGTCGGCATTTTGGCATACGTCCGTCCGTTCGTCCGTGTGTCCGGTTAAAGTTTTTTGGTTAAAGTTTTTCCATCTACTATATCTATTTTTTTAGTGTCCATGCCTCGCCCCAAGGCGCGACATGCAGGCCACGGCCATCTAGTCTACAAAAAGTGGGTATAATTATGTTATCCAAGTGTCTATGCTTGGAAAAAACCTGGCCTTCGTGGCTTTGCCTCGTTTCTTGTTTTTAACTTGACACATTTTTTTTGCGTAGTCGACTTAGCAATTTTCAATGTTAAGTTTTCGCGTTTACAATGTTAAGTTTTCGTGTTTAAGTCCATTTCTTTGGTACTGTACCACCTAGGACCACCAAACTTTCACAGCTTCATAATCAAGGGGTACCCACCACATATCACTATCCAACATGTTACTTTTTTTTGCCAGGTTTTTTGAAAAAAAATCCAGGCTATTGGATTGGCGAAAGCCGGGCGGGCGGGCGGCATCCACAATCAATGTTAAGTTTTCGTGTTTGAGTCCATTTCTTTGTTACTGTACCACCTAGGACCACCAAACTTTCACAGCTTCATAATCAAGGGGTGCCCACCACATATCACTATCCAACATGTTACTTTTTTTTTATCTTCACCCATTTTTTCCGCGTAGTCGACTTAGCCATTTTCAATGTTAAGTTTTCGCGTTTACAATGTTAAGTTTTCGTGTTTAAGTCCATTTCTTTGGTACTGTACCACCTAGGACCACCAAACTTTCACAGCTTCATAATCAAGGGGTGCCCACCACATATCACTATTCAACATGTTACTTACTTTTTTTTTTACTTCACCATTTTCCGCGCAATCGACTTAGCCATTTTCAATGTTAAGTTTTCGCGTTTTCAATGTTAAGTTTTCGCGTTTTCAATGTTAAGTTTTCGTGTTTAAGTCCATTTCTTTGGTACTGTACCACCTAGGACCACCAAACTTTCACAGCTTCATAATAAAGGGGTGCCCACCACATATCACTATCCAACATGTTACTTTTTTTTTAACTTGACCCATTTTTTCCGCGCAGTCAACTTAGCCATTTTCAATGTTAAGTTTTCGCGTTTTCAATGTTAAGTTTTTGTGTTTAAGTCCATTTCTTTGGTACTGTACCACCTAGGACCACCAAACTTTCACAGCTTCATAATCAAGGGGTGCCCACCACATATCACTATCCAACATGTTACTCTTTTTTTTAACTTGACCCATTTTTTCCGCGCAATCGACTTAGCCATTTTCAATGTTAAGTTTTCGCGTTTTCAATGTTAAGTTTTCGCGTTTTCAATGTTAAGTTTTTCGTTTCGTTAATTTTCGTGTTTAAGTCCATTTCTTTGGTACTGTACCACCTAGGACCACCAAACTTTCACAGCTTCATAATAAAGGGGTGCCCACCACATATCACTATCCAACATGTTACTTTTTTTTTAACTTCACCCAATTTTTCCGCGCAGTCGACTTAGCCATTTTCAATGTTAAGTTTTCGCGTTTACAATGTTAAGTTTTCGTGTTTTAAGTCCATTTCTTTGGTACTGTACCACCTAGGACCACCAAACTTTCACAGCTTCATAACAAGGGGTGCCCACCACATACAACTATCCAAACATGTGACCATTTTTTTACCTTCACCTATTATTTCTACGTAATTGACTTAGCCATTTTCAACGTTAACTTTTTAACTTACGTCTGGTTAAATTTTTTGGTTAAAACTTTTTCGTTATACTATATCTCTGCAACTGCTTCGCCCATTACCTTGAAACTTCACATGGGTGTTTATCATCGTCCATATTTTCATTCTAACCCCCAACCGTGCGGCCCCTGTGCGCAATGTCAAGGTCAAATTACTTTGAATTTATTTGTTAAAGTTTTTTCGTGTACTATATCTCTGCAACTGCTTGGTGTTTATCATCATTGTCGCACCCGCTTGCGGAAAGCGCGATATCGTCGGCATTTTGGCATACGTCCGTCCGTCCGTACGTCCGTACGTCCGTGTGTTCGGTTAAAGTTTTTTTCGTTAAAGGTTTTCCATCTACTATATCTATTTTTTTAGTGTCCATGCCTCGCCCCAAGGCGCGACATGCAGGCCACGGCCATCTAGTCTACAAAAAGTGGGTATAATTATGTTATCCAAGTGTCCATGCTTGGAAAAAACCTGGCCTTCGTGGCTTTGCCTCGTTTCTTGTTTTTAACTTCACCCATTTTTTCCGCGCAGTCGACTTAGCCATTTTCAATGTTAAGTTTTCGCGTTTACAATGTTAAGTTTTCGTGTTTAAGTCCATTTCTTTGGTACTGTACCACCTAGGACCACCAAACTTTCACAACTTCATGACCAAGGGGTACCTACCACATACAACTATCCAACATGTGACCATTTTTTTACCTTCACCTATTATTTCTACGTAATTGACTTAGCCATTTTCAACGTTAACTTTTTAACGTATGTCTGGTTAGAGTTTTTTGGTTAAAACTTTTTCGTTATACTATATCTCTGCAACTGCTTCGCCCATTACCTTGAAACTTCACATGGGTGTGTTTATCATCATCCATATTTTCATTCTAACCCCAACCGTGCGGCCCCTGTGCCGAATGTCAAGGTCAAATTACTTTGAATTTTTTTGTTAAAGTTTTTTCGTGTACTATATCTCTGCAACTGCTTCACCCAATACCTTGATACTTCACATGGGTGTTTATCATCATTGTTGCACCTGCTTGCGGAAAGCGCGATCCTGTGCCCAATGTCAAGGTCAAATTACTTTGAATTTTTTTGTTAAAGTTTTTTCGTGTACTATATCTCTGCAACTGCTTCACCCAATACCTTCATACTTCACATGGGTGTTTATCATCATTGTCGCACCTGCTTGCGGAAAGCGCGATCCTGTGCCCAATGTCAAGGTCAAATTACTTTTAATTTTTTTTTTAAAGTTTTTTTGTGTACTATATCTCTGCAACTGCTTCACCCAATACCTTGATACTTCACATGGGTGTTTATCATCATTGTCGCACCTGCTTGCGGAAAGCACGATCCTGTGCCCTATGTCAAGTTCAAATTACTTTGAATTTTTTTGTTAAAGTTTTTTCGTGTACTATATCTCTGCAACTGCTTCACCCAATACCTTGATACTTCACATGGGTGTTTATCATCATTGTCACACCTGCTTGCGGGAAGGAAAGCGCGATATCGTCGGCATTTTGGCATACGTCCGTCCGTTTGTCCGTGTGTCCGGTTAAAATTTTTCCATCTACTATATCTATTTTTTTAGTGTCCATGCCTCGCCCCAAGGCGCGACATGCAGGCCACGGCCATCTAGTCTACAAAAAGTGGGTATAATTATGTTATCCAAGTGTCTATGCTTGGAAAAAACCTGGCCTTCGTGGCTTTGCCTCGTTTCTTGTTTGAATTTGACACATTTTTTCAGCGCAGTTGACTTAGCCATTTTCAATGTTAACTCTTCACGTTTACAATGTTAAGTTTTCGTGTTTAAGTCCATTTCTTTGGTACTGTACCACCTAGGACCACCAAACTTTCACAGTTTCATAACCAAGGGGTACCCACCACATACAACTATCCAACATGTGACCATATTTTTTACCTTGACCTATTATTGCTATGTAATTGACTTAGCCATTTTCGACATTAACTTTTTAACGTACGTCTGGTTAAAGTTTTTTGGTTAAAGTTTTTCGTTATACTATATCTCTGCAACTGCTTCGCCCATTACATTGAAACTTCACATGGGTGTTTATCATCATCCATATTTTCATTCTATCCCCCAACCGTGCGGCCCCTGTGCCCAATGTCAAGGTCAAATTACTTTGAATTTTTTTGTTAAAGTTTTTTTGTATACTATATCTCTGCAACTGCTTCACCCATTACCTTGATACTTCACATGGATGTGTATCATCATTGTCATGCCCGCTTGCGGAAAGCGCGATATAGTCGGCATTTTGGCATACGTCCATCCGTACGTACGTCCGTGTGTCCGGTTAGTTTTTCCATCTTCTATATCTCTTTTTTTAGTGTCCATGCCTCGCCCCAAAGCACTGTTCTTCTATTAACTCTGTAGGTGGGGCATCCATGTTCTATGAATATATTTTCTAGTTTATAAAACAAATAACTTACTCTTAAAAAATGGCCAACAAAAAACAACCATTTACACAACATAATTAAGCTGATTTTAAGTAAATCATGTATTTATATTATCAGCCAAACATGGAGATGTGATGAGATATTAAATGCATAACAAAGTATAAATGTACTGCAGGAAGGTGTGATGGATGTTGTATTTGACGATGGGGAGACACACGAAGAACTGGAGAAGAAAAGCTTCTCCCTGAAGCAGCTGATCCGTAAACTCCACATCACAGAGCCGGTCGAACACGTCATGTGTCTCATCGGGAAAAAGTATGGGATCATTTAACCTATTACTCATACATTCATATTACTTTACCGCACTGTTATAGAGAATAGTAGGTTAGTGCCGTGAATGGGAAAAAATATCTGGCAAGGCTCAGGAAATGGGATATTTTTCCCATTCACGCACTAACCTTCTATTCTATTTATCCCGTCAACACGTACAAATGGCTGTAAAATGCAAAAATATAACCCCAGCCGCCGCACATATTCATACGCAGTTATTAGGTCGTATTGACAGGATATCAAAAATGTTTCACGGCACATACGCACTGTGTTGACGGGATAAAATTCTTATTATACCCAGCAGATGAAGTATGTCGAAGGGTATATAGTTTTCGCCATTACGTCTCTCCGTTCGTTCATCCGTCCCATTTTTGGGTACCCATTATCTCTGTAACATTAATTAGGATTGACCTCAAACTTCATATACTTCCCTATCATCATCATCAATATTTTCATTGCATACCACACCCATGCAACCTCCATGTCCAAGGTCAAGGTCAAATTACTTAGAATTTCCGTCCGTAAGATTTGTGTTGAAGTTTTCGGGTACCCATTATCTCTGCAACGGTAAGACGGATTGACTTCAAACTTCATATACTTCCTTATCATCATCCATCTTTTCATTCCATACCACACCCATGCGGCCTTCATCTCTAAGGTTAAGGTCAAATTACTTTTTTAAATATTTGCGTTAAAGTTTTTGTGAACCCACTTAACACTTTCATCCCTAAGTAACTGGAATGGATTTTAATAAGTTACTTTTGCAACCAATCTAATTGTCACAAAATGATTTTCAGACTAGTCCATTTATGAAAAAGGGCTATTTTTGTTCTAAAAATATGAAAATTACTGGCAAAAAGTGCAGATCCAGATGAGACGGCTCGTCACGAGCCGGCTCATCTGGATATGCACTGTTTGCAAATAGCGGGTTGTCGGGTTCAAAGGGTTAAAGGAGCAAGTGACCCCTATGATGAAATTGTACATGTGATGTAGATACCCGAGCGCCCTGGACGATTTCTACCAAAGTCGCCTGCCGGGCACGTTCGAGGAAGAGAGGTCGGGCAAGAGAATGAAACTACCGGTGCCGGAGACGTGGGAAACCCAGGTGTCACTGAAGGGCAACAAGGCCTCCACCTGGGAACAGCTGCTCGGTAAGTGCCGTCTCTGGCTCAATGACTGGAGACATGGGACGTATAGTCGGATCTGTGAGCATTGTGATGTAGAACACTCTTGTAGCCTGATAAATATGGAACGCCAAATCTACATAAACTCAAATAATTAATGGTAGCTCTAAATCATTAGAGCTAGCTTTAAATATTGAAGCTAGTGTTAAATATTTAGAGCTTATGAATTATTTGAGTTTATGTAGATTTGGCGTTCCTGGAACCACGTGATCATGTTCCTGGAACCACGTGATCATGTTCCTGGAACCACGTGATCATGTTCCTGGAATGCCAAATCTACATAAACTCAAATAATTATTGCTAGCTCTAAATAATTACAGCTAGCATTGAATGTTTAGAGCTAGCTCTAAATGATTTAGAGAGGTCTTCAAATGATTTGAAACATTTGATAAACGAGCCAGTGAATCAATTCATCAACAATTAAATAAATAAACCAATCATTTTTATCAAGAAATTAATCCTTTCCAATCCACAGATCTGTATTGTAGTATTCGCAAAAAGTGTAGATCCAGTTGAGACGGCTCATCAGGATCTGCACTTTTTGCAAATAATTTTCTAATTTTTTGAGAACAAAAACACCCCCTTTTCATAATGGACTAGTCTGAAAATCAATTTGTGATGGTTGGATTGGTTGCAAAATTAACATATCAAAATCCATTCCTGTTACTTAGGGGTGAAATGGTGAATCAATCAGTTAATAAACCAACACATATGTCAATGTCCCGGCTGTCTCCCCTGTTTTCAGACGTAAAACAACATTCAGTCATCTAATCAATCAACCAGCCAATCAATCAACCAGCCAATCAACCAGCCAATCAATCAACCAGCCAATCAATCAACAGAGCTCCAGATAAGCTTCATTTCTAAAGAGTATTGTACCCCCTTATTTCAAAATCATTGTGTATTTTTTTCTTCAAATGTATTATTCATTTCTTCAGTATTAAATATGATCAAAACATAAAACAAATTTAAACATTCACTTATTTGAGTATATTATTACTGTATTCACTTATTTATACTGTAATACAGTTGAAAATTTACTTAGTTGAGCTGCACAAAGCAAACACTGTTTGCTTTTTGCAGCTGAACTAAGTAAATTTTCAACTTTATTACAGTATTTCCGCTACTCAATTTGAAAGTCGATGCGTATTTTCACATTTCTGTGAGTAATTCTGTACTCCGATTGTTGATAATCAAAATGTATTCTGCTGAAATAAGTGCATAAAATACGCCAATACACAGCTTATTTTCCTCATAGACCACAAGAAGCTTCCATTCATGGCGATGTTGAGGAACCTGCGTAACCTTGATCAAGGCGGGCGTGTCGGGCAAACACCACAACGGTGTCCTACGCAGGCTCACTGACGAGGTAACTACTCTCTAGATCAGGGGCCCGTTTCACTAAGCTTCGTAAGACCAAGCTGTTCGTAACTGTAAAACTAAAATGTACAAAACAGTTTACATTTGCAGCTGATTTTGGAACTGTTTGGTGAATTTGTTGAGATTTGATATCCGCTACATGTAGGCTGAAAATCGTAGCATTAATGAACCAT
The DNA here is from genome assembly GCA_029237695.1 of Conchocele bisecta. Lineage (NCBI taxonomy): Eukaryota > Metazoa > Mollusca > Bivalvia > Lucinida > Thyasiridae > Conchocele > Conchocele bisecta. The sequence continues at coordinate 96,732,738 of CM055272.1, read as the reverse complement.
GTTGATGTGTGAAGTGAATTTATAGAAATTGGTGTAAAACATGCGCATCGTACGAAATTTGGTGAAACAGTCCCCTGGCTTATATGTGGATGTGACTGGAGAAATAGGGCATATGGGTTTTGTGACCAGTGTAGATGCAGATCAACCTGTGTATTTACAGTCTGATCAGGATCTGCACTGTTCACCATTTCATCAATAAAACCACATTCATGCTTCTAATGACGAACAATATAGATTATTATCAGGCTACAGGTGTGTCCTGTGTGGTCAGGAGCTACATTGGTCACAAAACACATAAACCACATTTCTTCAGTCAACGTCACATATGAGACACGCCTTGCGATTCAGTACCTAAGAACATGTGTGATTTTTCATGGAATATAGTTACAGAAACTGTGATATTTTCTGTAAATTACTTTGAAAGATCATGAGAAATTGCATATGTTCTTAGGTACTAAATCACATGGCATGTCAGAAATAAAAGGTTACAAAATTTTGGCCAACTTTCCTTAGATCTACTTCCGGGGCAACTTTGATGTTAGAATTTTATTTACTGAAACATTACACATATTTAACCTGAAATGTTACCTGATCGACAGAATACCGTGCTGGGCCCGTTTCACTGAACTTTGTACCACTAAAATGTTTGTAAGTGAAAAATTATGATAGTCTGTAAATTTCACATTAACCATGTTTTCTTGTAAACAATTATTGGATTTACTTTTATTGAGCATAGGCTGCATATGCAGCCTATGCTCAATAAATGTAAATCCATCAATTGAAATTTCCAGACGTGCCTAAATTTTCACTTACGAACATTTTAGTCGTATGAAGTTTAATGAAGTGGCCCCTTGGTGTCTTCATGTCAAGTTTGTCAGGCCCGGGTCAGAAAATAGTAGAAATACCTCGCCTCGCCAAGGAGCTCTACCATTTCCTATCGTCCTATCGAGTCCTATCATTGCCTGATAAGTTTAATGCCAAAAGACACTAGCCTCGTATTGTATCTACATGTGTATTTGGTTACAGCGGTCGGTGATCAACAGCAAACAGTTCCCATTCCGGTTTTTCTCAGCCTACGAGGTATTGGAGCAACTCCAGCGGGACTACGAGAAGAGTCGTAAGTTGTCTCCCCTGTTCACGTGGGTGGCAGGTGGGAGCACACGATGGGTAATTTAACGATCGGGGTTCATCCTTACCGGAATCCCGACTGGAGGCCTGGTTTGGCCCTCACATACGTTTTTGGCATTTTGTATGTGACAGTTGAATCTGGTTATACCCCTTATGTGAGTATTATGATATCCGTAATCCTATTTTAGGGGAAGGGGCCAAGTGACTTGTGGTATGGACCTGGCACTAGGTCAGGTTATTCTAATTTCAGGGCTGAATATATTTGTTCTTGATGTAAATATTCTGTTCTGATTTTGGGATTTTCCCCCCAATGCAGTAGGTTAAAATGGGATCAAACCTGTTTGCCCGGCCTTACATGACCTTAGCTGTTGATAGGCCATTAAACACTAATATACAAACAAACAAAGAAACAAACTCCCCTGTTCACCTTAATCGGATATCTGCGTTTTCGCTCACTTCCATGATAAGTTAAACATGTGACCTACAAATTTACATGGGTGCACACGTGCTTTTAAACACTTTAGTTGTTTTGCTTTTTATGCCCCCACCACCAAATGGTGACGGGGGCATATAGTGTTACCGGCGTCCGTACGTCCGTATCCCGAAACCTTAACGCTCAGGTAAATGGCTTATAATTTCTGTTTCCTTGCTCGGATCTCTGCTTCACATTTCACACATGCATTGCTCCAATGGTCCTCTACCGCCCTGTGACAAATCCACATTCGTCCCGCCCCCGCTAAGCCCAGGGTCAAGGTCACAGACTTGGTGTGTTCGAAACCTTAACGCTCGGGTAAATGGCTTATAGTTTCTGTTTCCTTGCTCGGATCTGCTTCACATTTCACACATCCATTGTCTCTGATGGTTTGCTTTCATGCTGTGATAAATCCACGCTGTTCTGGCCCTCTGTTTTCAAATGTGCCTCATTATACCCCCACAAACAAAGTTTGATAGGGTATATAGGAGTCAGCTTGTCCGTCGGTCGGTCGGTCTGTTGGAAATTCCCTTCCGCTCTATATCTTCTACACCCATGCATCACTGGAATACAATGCATTTGGCTTGGCACAAATGTTTCTCGTGATGAGAAGGTGTGTCGCGATCAATAACCACGCACCTACGTCCAAGGTCACAGTTGAAGGTCAAAGGTCAAGCCTATTGAAATTCCCTTCCGCTCTATATCTTCTACACCGATGCATGGATTATCAAATGGCTTGGCACAAATGTTTCTCATGATGAGAAGGTGTGTCGCGATCAATAACCACGCACATACGTCCAAGGTCACAGTTGAAGGTCAAAGGTCAAACTATTGAAATTCCCTTCCGCTCTATATTCTTTACACCGATGCATGGATTATCAAATGCCTTGGCACAAATGTTTCTCAGGATGAGAAGGTGTGTCGTGATCAATAACCACGCACCTACGTCCAAGGTCAAGGTCACAGTTGAAGGTCAAAGGTCAAACCTATTGAAATTCCCTTCCGCTCTATATCTTCTACACCGATGCATGGATTATCACACTATGCCCAGGGTCAAGGTCACAGACTTGATGCGTTTGAAACCTTAACGCTCGGCTAAATGGCTTATAATCAAAAATGCCTCATTTTCTTTGGCTGCCAGTGAGGGTATTCGTGTGCCGACAGGCCACATTTCTAGTTTTCTTTGGCTGCCAGCGGGGGCATTCGTGTTCCAACAGGCCACATTTATAGTTATCCAAATGTATTGCAGATATTTGCATGAGTTTCACTATGGTTGACAAAACCCATAATCAACTATATACAAGTACACACAGTGAAGTGAACACCCTCACTTTAGTTAAATAATAATAATAATAGTCTTTGTAATACAGAGGGTGACACATTTAGTTTATTTTTAATCTTCCATGTGGCCCTCTATTATATGCATGTACAAAGTAAAAAATAAACATGGTAACAACAGACACTACTACATCTACATGGAAATTAAAAAAGTAAACCATTACAGATGGGATACAATAGGGTCGTGCACACATTGTGTTATTATACCCACTTTTTTTGGAAAAAATGGGTATATTGTTTTCGTCACGAGTGTCCGTCCGTCCGTATGTCTAGTCGTACGTCCATCACGTTGTAACTTGAAAAATTTTTCCTTCATACTCGCGCTCCTATTTGGTTGTGCTTATTATAGTGCAGTGCAAAGTGAATTCGGATAATTAAAAAAGTAAACCATTACGATGGGATCAATAGGGTCGTGCACATTGTGTTATTATCATTTTTTTGGAAAAAAAATTATATTGTTTTCGTCACGAGTGTCCGTCCGTCCGTATGTCCGTACGTACGTACGTCCATCACGTTTCTTGTAACTTGAAAAACTTTTTCACCTTCATACCTACGCGCCTGATATTTGGTATGTAGCTTCGTTATCATGTGCAGATGCGCAAAGTGAATTCGGATTTTTCATCCGACCCTCCATCATGGATTACCTCCCCCTTTCGGACTTAGCATTTGGGGATAGTGGGTATATTGCTATGGCGCGCCATCGACTTTTTCTAGTTAAGATTTGTTGGCATATTTTTTTTCATTTTTCCTTAAATGCACATGGTGTCACCATTCATCCTAACTGTCTCACTGAGATAGTTCATTTGAGTGGTAACAACATGCATATACTTCATTTGATAAACATAAAACAAAAGAAATGTAAATAAAACAAAACAAACAATTATTGGATCCTTCAAATGTAACGGATTAAGAAAATAGATCAAAGAATAACCATTTTCACTGATCACAGGTGCAAACAGCAGCGAACATTGCAATTGTTATACACATATTCACACCTACTAGTATATGACACAGTTTGAAAGAAAGTCATCTGAATACTTGGTGAGTATCTTGAATAATTTGCCAGGTTAATATTCTTGAACAGCTCCCAGTCATGCACTCAAATACATCTAGTTCATAGAAACGACTGTATAATTTGGATTTCGAACCGTTTACATGATACCATTTTTGAAATCAGACAATGTGACGTCAAAATACACGGCACATTTCGCTGATATAATCTCAAAAATAGACTAAATATACATATCTATCAAATGTAGACATGTAATATATCGTTTATTTAACCAGGTGAACCGATTATCATGAAATAATGCACGAGTGATTGGGTCCTTACACTCAATAAACGAGTGAGCGTAGCGAACCGAGTTCGTTTAGCGGTAGGACCCAATCACGAGGGCATTATTTTAAGATAATCAGCTCACGAGGTTAAATAAATATTTTCTTACATTTCACACATGATTATTCATAAAAACAAAGTGAATAGAGAGCAAAATATGGTAAAGATATATGCAAATTAATTTCTGGCGGCGGGCGCATGATTTGATTGGTCGAAGGAAACACGTTGTTGCGACATTACTGACGTCATTTCTCCATATATGGTAAACACGAGAGTGGTGTACCGGTAAACTACTGCTGGCGAGTGGTGTAATTTACCTGTTAGATTTCTGTCAACTACTGGCTGTAATGTAAGAAAAGTATTATATTCCATCGTTCATGTTTCAATGTCGGAAATAATACACTCGTCTCTGTCGGCATTGGGGCAGAGAACTCGTTCTACTTGTCTTAACAGAAGCCGACACACTCGTATACTTTCCCGCTATTCAAAATCTACAAATGGCATATCCTCTATGTATTCTGATGTTGCAGAGCAAGACATTATTGCCGAGGCAACGAATGAGGCGAACAAGGGAACCAGCTCCTATGTGGCCCCGGAGGGGCGGGGCAGAGGTGGTGGGAGGGGCGCAAAGTCGAAACTCACTGCCGATAATTGGTGGATCGAGAAACGGAAGAAGAAACAGGCAGAGGACGGTAAAACGAAGTACGTGTTGAAGCTCTTGATAGTATTGTGGACGGTATCAGCATTTAACCATTATAAAAATGTAGAAAAACATGTTTTCCATTAGAAATTCTTTTCACAAAAGTTGTAAATGAACATTGTTGCCATTTGAGGTATAGCCCAATAGCAGGTATTAACCCTTAGACAGCTACTCACAACAATTGTCGTCTGCTGTTGCTTTTATATCTTGCCGTATTTCTAAATAAGAAACATGGTTTGACAGCACTTCAGAATCATTTCCAATGGAAATGATTCTGAAGTGCTGTCAAAGCATGTTGTTAATTATTCTAAAGTGTAAAGCATGTTTTTGATGATAAAAATGGAAAATAGAAAATAAACAGCAGACAACTAAAAAAAATAAGATAGCGGTCTATGGGTTAAAACTGGATTTCCAGAGTGGTGTCTTGGAATATTCCTCTATATTTAACATATTATTCTGAAGATGCACTATTTTACAGACAGAAAATTTCATACTTTTTTCTTTATCTCTCATCAAAAGTATATATTGTAACCACCATTTGAACCGGTTCAAATGAGTGGTCACAACATATACTTTCATTGAGAAATAAGAAAAATAGAAAATAAAATATTTCAATAATTAACTTACACCTAAAGCAATATTCTAATTGTGACTTAGCAGTGAAGCTTTAACCCTTTCAACACTGCAGCCCTCTTTAGCGATATTTGCAAACGAGGTAGATTCAGATGAGCCAGCTCGTCACGAGCCGTCTCACCAGGATCTGCCCTTCTTGCTCGTCATTTTAATATTTATTTAGAACTAAAACATCCCCTTCTCATAAATGTACTAGTCTGAAAATAATTTTGTGATGACTGGGTTGGTCAGAAAGTTAACATATCCAAATCCATTCCAGTTATTTAGGGGTGAAAGTGTTAACCTATTCCACCTTCCAATTCCAGGGAAACGCCGTATGACGGTCAGCTAATCAACCGTTACCGTAAGGCCCTGGACTCGGCGGTCAAGATCGCCACCGTCTACAATGTCCAGCCAATCAGGGGCCGCACTGTAATCCTGTGTGACCAGGGCATGACCATGAGTGCCCCCTGTACAGCGGCTCGGGGCCTCGGCAAGACGAGAACGGTAAGGGGCTGAACTAATAACACTTTCTGAGAGTGTGTTTCGTTCTCGTGGTCAAAATCTGGCGGTCCCTTTCACTAAACTTTGTACGACCAAAATGTTCATAAGTGCAAAACTATGTCTACAACGTTTTCTTGTAATCAATTATTGCATTTACATTTATTGAATTGTTATGAAAAGGAGCAATTATAATTATTTACACTAGTGTTGATCCGGATCATCCTACATATCTGTACAATCTGACTGTGGGACTGCATTATTTGTCAGATTCATATTTCCACACATATTAATGTTATTGCACAATCAGTGTAGACCCATATCAGACTGCACAGATGTGGGTCTACTCTATTGACTCTATTGACTCTATTGACTCTATTGACAAAACTCAATTTTTGAGCTATTTAGTGAAAAATATATGCAAATACAGCAAAGGACCAGATCTCTATAAATAGATTTGCAAAGGGAAAGAACTAGCTATGATCCCTCATTATGTTTGTTTCCCAGCTAGGGGAGGTAAGCGCCCTCATGGGACTGATGTGTAAATACGCATGCGAGGAAAGTGAGATGGTGATCTACAGCTCCGATTGCGAGAAGTTCTCGACGGTGGACGTGACGCCGGGAACTATTCTTGAGAACATGGTGCACGTGCTGACACAGGCGAGCTCCTTACCAGAGGTGAGTTGTTGAGATTGTGTGCGCGTAAAGAATATAAATTATTACACTTGTTTGTGATAGTGTAGAGAATATAAAAACTAGTTTGTGTTTTTAGCTCACCTGAGCGAAGCTCATGTGAGCTATTGTTACCGCAATGTGTCCGCCGTCGTCGTCGTCCGTCGTCGTCCGTGAACATTTTCAAATGTCTTCTCCTCGGTAACCATTGGGCCTATAGTCACCAAACTTCATGGTCAAGGTCCTTAGGGAGGGGTATTACAAAATTGTTAAAATGACGTCATTACGTAATCCAAGATGGCCGCCGTCTAAAAATAGCACAAATTCTTCAAAAATCTTCTTCTCAAGAACCGCCAACCGGATTTCGACAAAACTTGGTAGGAATGATCACTCTACAATGCTCTTTCAAAGTTGTTAAAATGGTGACCCCGGGGTCAAAAATGGGCGTGGCCCGTGCGGTCAAATTGAGGTCAAATTTTATTTTTGACCGAATATGGTCATGTCATGTATCAAATCGAAGGTATCAACGAAGTGATCACTCTGGTGCATTTGTTGTCGAAATCAGATGGTTATGTTATCCAAGATGGCCGCTGAAATGTCAAAAGGTCATTCTTTTATTAGAGATTTCAAAATTCTTCTTCACATGAACCGCTTGGCCCATGGTAGCCAAACTTAAAAGTTATGGTCCATGGGTGAAGCCTTTTCAGATTTGTTAAAATGGAGGTCATCGCTAATCCAAGATGGCCGCCGTCTAAAAATAGCATAAATTCTTAAAAAATCTTCTTCTCATGAACCGCTAGCCGGATTTCGACGAAACTTGCTAGGAATGATCGATGTACAATGCTCTTTCAAAGTTGTTAAAATGGTGACCCCGGGGTCAAAAATGGGCGTGGCCCGTGAGTCAAATTTTATTTTTGACCGAATATTGTCATGTCTATATAAAATCGAAGGTATCAAAGAGGCGATCGCTCTGGTACATTTAGCCAGATTTCGACGAAATTTGGTAGGAATGATCAATGTAGAATGCTCTTTCAAATGTGTTAAAATGGTGACCCCGAGGTCAAAAAGGGGCGTGGCCTGTGGGATCAAATTTTATTTTTTACCGAATATGCTCATGTCATATATCAAATTGAAGGTATCGATGAGGCGATTGCTCTGGTGCAATCTTTGTTGGAATCGGATGAGTATGTCCTCCATGATGGTCGCCAAAAGGTCCATTTATTTGAGATTTTGAACGTCTTTTTCTCAGGAACCACATGGCCGGTGCTGGCCAAACTTCATAGTAAGTTAAGATCCTTGGGTGAAGCATTTTCAGATTTGGTAAAATGAGTCATCGCTTAACCAAGTACCGCATCTCAAAAAATGACAATTTTTTTAAAAGACATGAACTCAATGTCACATTCTCCTCTGGTGTTCATTGAGTCAGGTGAGCGAATTAGGGCCATCATGGCCCTCTTGTTTACCAAACTTCTGGAGATCTTGATAAATTGACCGCAATGGCAGCAACATATCTGTACATTTGTGCGTCCTCCCACAATCTGTACATATGTGGCTGTGGCTGGAGAAATGGGGCGTATGGGATTTGTCACCAGTATAGCTCCTGATCAATTATCACACTCCTGTAGCCTGATAACAATCTATATTGCTTACTTGAAGCATGACAGCTGTTTCATTGGCGAACAGTGCAGATCCTGATCAGACTGTGCGGATGCACAGGCTGATCTGGATCTACACTGGTCACAAAACCCAGAAGCCACAGTCACAGCCACATGACATCACATCGGCAGTCGCATTATAGCATGATTATTCTGAGAGAAAAGGATGATTCTCAAGTTATGCCAGTATCGAGTTGTATTCCATTTTTGATGACAGGCCAAGCTCAGTTGATTTTTGTCACACCCGCTTGCAGACAGCACGATATACTTGGCACATTGGCGTACGTACGTCCATAAATGCGTCCGTGTTAAAGTTTTTGGTTAAAGTTTTTGGTTATAGTTTTTCGTATACTTTTAAAGCCTCGGGCACCTATATCGACATATAAAGTGTATATCGTAGAAAAGCACAGTCTAGTATGATAAAACTGCTACATGTTATATAATCATAAACCTGTTATGTAAGCGAGTTGTCAACACCTGAAGTTTGATTCACATAATCATAGATCAGCCTCAACCAATCAAAGTTTATTGTATAGTACATGCCACTGAGCTACCTCTAGTCTATGTGACTCACCATCACAAAAGAGGCCTTTGTAAACAGTGTAGCCCCAGATTCGGTTGTGCATCAGTGTAGTAGTATCACGGCTTGACTATTGAAATTTGGAAACATCCTTGATATGTGGCTGTGACAGGAGAAATTGGACTTAGGGATATGCGACCAGTATAGCTCCAGATCAGCCTGTGCATCCACACAGTCTGATCAGGATCTGCACTGCTCGCCATGCCATCACTGAAAAAACGGTGATGTTTCTAACAACGCTATAGATCATTATCTGACTGTAGCAGTCTACACTGGTCAGAAATGTCCTAAGCCACATTTCTCCACTGACAGCCACAAATGTCAAATAAAAACTTCAGCTCTGCATCAGACTTCATGTGAGATTGTGCTACTTTGTTAGTAGCTATACTGGTGGCAAGCTCAATTAGCCTTTGTTCAGTGTGGTGGGTTATCCCTCACTTTCTGAGATAACAAGCCCTTCTTTCCATCTACTGTAGGTGCCAGGCACGTTCAGTTTCACCACGGGCGTACCGATGGGCGCTCTGTCCGACTACCTCCGTGATCGCATCCAGGTTTGTATACACATTATCATACATTCTGCTGTCCTACTCCAGCAATATCAAGTTTCTTAGATTTTAGGTGTGTAGGGTTGAAGTGGTTCAAATGGATTCCTTGTTAACCGCCAAACATTGTAAGCCATGAACTGACTACATGGTCTACAATGGTCGCTAGTGGGTGGCAGGTGTGAGAATGCGATGGGTAATTTAACGATCGGGGTTCTTCTTTAGCGGAATTCCGACTGGAGACCTGGTTGGGCCCTCACATACGTCTTTGACATTTTGTATGTGACAGTTGAATCTGGTTATACCCCTTATGTGAGTATTACGATTATTCGTAATCCTATTTTAGTGGAAGGGGCCAAGTGACTTTGGTGTGGCATGGACCTGGCACCAGGTCAGGTTATTCTAATTTCAGGGCTGAATATACTTTATCTCGATGTAAATATTCCGTTCTGATTTTGGGATTTTTCCCCCAATGCAACAGGTTAAAATGGGATTGAACCCGTTTGTCCGGCCTTACATGACCTTAGCTGTTGATAGGCCGTTAAACACCAATAAACAAACAAACAATGGTCGCTATGGCAGTCAAATCGTTGCCCATTTGTACATGATGTCATGTATCCAACGATCAGAATTCTCTGTTGGATGGATGTTAAACCACATTCAAGCAATACATCATCGGTTTGCCCTTGCTATGTTACAAAGGCAATATGCCTGGTTTTATCAAATTGTTTCTCATTTATATATGATGCCATTTATTCAGAACTTGCTGTTGGATGGACGTAAAATGCCCATTCCATCAATGAATCAATCAAAGGTGCCATTCATCCATCCATACATCCATATATCCATCCATCCATCCATCCAACCAGCTGGCCAGCCACTCAGCCAGCCAATCAATTAGTGCTGTGGATATGACATAAAACCAAGTCCAATCAATGGCCAGTGTGGGTTTGCTGTGTTTACAGATAGACAACCTGCTGGTGATGAGTAGCGGCTACGACCTGAGCAACCAGCGCACAGTGCTGGCGGACTTCCTCGACAATTACCGCCGACTCGTCAACCCGGACCTGCTATACGTATACGTGTCGTTTGTCACCGGCTCCACTGGGTGAGTGTTACTATACCAGTGTAGCTTCTGGTGCAATAATACACTCCTGTAGCCTGATAATGCACAATATTGCTTGTTAAGAGCATAATGGGTGTTTCATTGATGCAATTCTAATCATTGTGCATGTGGCAGTTAACCTATGTTGGTGACTAACTGGCAACCAGGTTAATCTGGGACTGATCACCTATGGGATTTGTAACCAATGTAGCTATGGATCAAATAACACTCATGTAGCCTGATAGTGATCTATATTGCGTAATGGGTCTGTCTGTCTGTCTGTTTTTGGCTACCTACTATCTCTGTTATCGCAAGTCGGATTGGCTTGAAACTTCATATGCTTATTTGTCGTATCCATATTTTCATCCTATAGCCCAATCATGCAGCCAAAGGGTAAAGGACAGATGACTTAGAAATGTTCGTTAAATTTGTTGAGGTGTGTTACCTCCATTGGCATTACTGATTTATTGCTATTTGGATACATTGACTAATCATATATACTGCAACTGCTTATACATGCCAGCCATTAATACTGAGGAGAATGACGCATGCTTATTTGTGTTTGCAGCTTTGCCACCGACATAGAACCAGAACATGATAACAACATATACATGTCGGGCTTCAGTGACCAGATTCTCAGGTTCGTAACAGATTCGTGATCACAGTGATTATAGAAAACAATCCGACATCTTTTATAACCCCACCCCCCCCCCCCCCCCCACCTCCCAGCAGGTGAAGTATGGGATTCGACCCTGTGATTATAGAAAACCATCCAAGTTGATGATGATGGCCAATGTTTACATACCTTACTTAGCACCTTCTCCAAATTCCCCCACCCCCCCCCCCCGCCCCATCTGCAGTTAACCCGACCTAAAATGACAGCTGTTGACAGGCCGTTAAACACCATTAAATAAATAAGTTCAAAATAAATAATTCATATTAAAAATCAGACAATTTGATTGTCTCGGCCAATCTAATTGCCTTATTTTGAGCAAATGCAGTACCTGCAACTAACTACCTTCACAAGTGCCCTATGTTGGAAGGAACTTTATACGATAGTTGTTTAAGTTCTAAATCCAGTTTTACTGTTGGTCTATCTAAACGTTATGTATATTGTCAATTTATAATGTATGTTGTACTAAATCCGAAGTTAAATTTCTGCAGTCACAAGTACAAACAAAGTGTTGCTCTGGTACAGGTTCATAGCTATGGATGTAGCATGAGTATTTCAAGTGTGGAGTGTCTTACAGAAAGATAACACTTCAAACATTCCTGTAACATTCGTAACTATGGACATACTAAATGACTCTGGTGTGGAATGGACCTGGCACCAGGTCAGGATATTCTAATTTCAGGGCTGAATATATATTTTTCTGTAAATATTGAGTTCTGATTTTGGGAATTTCTCTCATTATGGACAGGTTAAATATTGCCTTAGCTGTTGATAAACACCACCAATAATCAATCAATCAGCTACGGACATTACAGGAGTATTTGAAGTGTTATGTGTCAGCAACTACCCTCACAAATGCAAGAAGTCCAATTTCCTCAGTAATGTTCACAATTACAAGCAAATTATTGATGTGGTACATGTTCATAGCTACGACGTTACAGATGTATGTGAAGTGTTAAGTATCACAAATGAGAAATTGAGTCCAATTTTCCAATTTCAAACTAATTACATGTATAGTCTAGACTCATTATCTCAAACTCTCGTATGTCAAACCACTGATAACTCGAGTCAAATTCTTGGTCCCAAGTACATGTTTTACTATTTAATAACTCTCGTTAACTCAAATTTCCGTTAACTCAAAGTATTTTTCTCAGTCTCCTGGACTTTGAGTAAATGAGTGTATACTGTATTACTCTTTGACAGGTTCATAGCGGAGCGTGGGGATGGTGGTCAGTTACGCCACGTGGAGAATATTGACCAGACGTTCAACCTGAAGCCCTTACCGAGCCAGGCCCTCGAGAAACGACCCACGCCCAAGCTGGATGTAGAGCGTCCCCTACCCATCTCCCTCCAGACTCCCAGGTACACTATCACCTGCATTAATCTTGCCAAGATGTCAACGTTTTTGAGCACCTATTGGCAATGCCAACTCACTGTAGCACAGCTCAGGCTCAGCCAATCAAGCTGATTGATTTCAAGCACAATATCTGCATGTGACACAATATTGTGGTTTTTGCATTTGTAAGTTTGAATCAATATAAAATGTGTGTAGTTTGTTATGCCCTCTATGTGATAGCAAGGGGGCATATTGTGTTGCTATGGAGGTTCTGTACGTCCTTCAGTCCATCACATCCGTCCATCCAGTACATTTACATCAAAAAGTTTGTAAAAGTTTCTTGAACATGTAATATCTTCAATATTACGCGAAGGATTGCTTCAATACTTGAATCACTTGAACATTTGCCACACACTCGTGCCACCATTAACACGACCTTGACCGTTGTCACCTTCGAAATGTCGCTGAAACACTTAGCCATTTTGTTACGTCAAAAAGTTTGTAAGAGTTTCTCCAACTTGTAATATCTTTAAAATAAGCGAAGGATTGCTTTAATATTTGGACAGTTCATTCACCTGAAAAATATGTGACACAATCACACCCCCAATGACATGACCTTTACCTTTGTGACCTTCAAAATGGTGCTGAAACACTTAGCCATCTTCTTACATCCAAAAGTTTGTAATGACTTAGAAATTTGTGTAAATTTAAAATTTTCTTTTTGACACACAATCTCTAGTTGAAGTCAGTATGCCATCTATGTTTTACAAACAAAATTTCTAGTTCATACATGTTTATTCATTTATCCTGTCAACACAGTGCATGTGTGACGTGAAACATGGTGCCGTGAAACATTTTTAATATCCTGTCAAACGATTTGGAGATGCGGCTGGGGTTATCTTTTGCATTTTAAAGCTATTTGTAATGTTGACAGGATAAATAGAATAGTAGGTTCGTGCCGTGAATATCTGGCGCGGCACGGAAACGGGATGTGCTCGGCAGAGCCTCGCCCATCCCATTTCTTAAGCCTTGCCAGATATTTTTTCCCATTCACGGCACTAACCTACTATTCTCTATATATCACCTCTTGAAATGTCCCAGATGTGCCTACTCGCAGCCAATGAAAATGCTCAGAATCGTTTGAATCATTTCAAGCTGGAATTATACCATTTTACAGCTGGCGTACGGCACGTGTATTCATATCGTCGACGTTCCGCGACATGCACGGGGAGCGGGACCTGCTCACGCGGTTTGTGTTCCCGGAGTTACGCGCCCTTGGTCGGAGACACTTCATCAACGTGTACGAGGTTGACCTCCGCTGGGGGGTCACGGAGGAGGACACCCGCAGCAGCAGGTACGTACACTACTGTCTGCTCAACGTTTTGCTGCCAACGAACCTTTGGCTATTAAACACATTAAATCTCAAAAATATTAAAATGTAAGTACTTTTTCATCAATAACAAAAAAGTCACCCTCCCCAATATTTTTTTATTTGATGAAATTCCATCAAATATTGATTTTATTGCGAAAAAATTGACTCTGAAACCTGTCTAGATAGCTTGAAAATGATATACAGGCCACACTCACTTACTCGAATTCGAAGGGAGATAAAAAAATACTTCGAGTTAACCGTAGTTTGACGTATCCGTAGTACTCAACCTGTCGGACAACAAACTATTTTATTGACAGTTAGAACCAAATGATTACTTGCTAATGTTGCCTTGAGTAGTAAATATGATTTATTTTAGCAATTAAATGTACATGGATACATGTTAAATGCTGTTTCTAAGACAAATCATATTTAAACACTTTCGGTTTGTTTACAAATACACATATGCATGTCTGTGTGTAATTAATAGATAACCCGGATGTGGCACACGTGACATGCGCATGTAGCGATATGTACATATTCAGTTCACCAATGAAATAAATAATAACAAGAACATAATATTTTATGAATTATTTTAATAAATTATACACGGAAACAACACAAAACAACAAGAAATACTGATTTGTAACACTATTATAAATGATTATTTCTGACCAGACTTGATTGTACAAACTAATAATGTTTAGAACATAAAAATCGCCCATTCAATGTTTCGTCCCTATACTGTATAATCTGAATCCACTCCAGTTTCGATTGTTGCACTGTATGTAATTACAGTTTTAAATTAAACACAAAATGTCACATACATGTACACAGTAAATACAGTTAGAATAATATCACAATCGATCCCCATCTGCGACGTCCACTTCACGTAAAAAACTTGTTATGTCTGATTGTCTGTTATGTACACGGGAAAGGTGCACTTTACTAACAAATCGGTCCATAAAATAGTTGCCATTTATTGCTCACCACTTAATGATCACCGACGGTCATTTCGGGAGTCCTGTTTAATCAGTGTCAACGCAAACACCTTTAACTACGGTCTGAATACCCGACTTTGATCAGGTAAACTGCAGGTGACAAATTTCTACTTACCTCCACAAATTGACATTTCGACTTAACGAGTGTGAAATACAGTAGATTTACGTTTTCGGGACCTAAATATACCTTCGAATAAACGGAAAATTTGAGTTATCGAAATTTGACTTAACCGAACTTAGCTATATGGAAAATCATAGGATTTTAAACGGGACCGTGCTAGTAATTCGACGTAACCGGTGACTTTGAGTAAACGAGCGTAGCCTGTAACTAGGAAAACAAAAGTTAGATTTTGAAAATCGGTCCACAAATTCAAAAATTATTTTAAAAACTATATGTTTAGCTCCCATGTTAAATTCCCATATAATCTATATTTGATAGAATTTCATTACATAAAATTTTTGGGAAGGATGACTTTTGTTATTGAAAAAGTACATTTTGATATTTTTTACATTTGATGTAGGACTGGATAT
Organism: Conchocele bisecta; assembly: GCA_029237695.1. Lineage (NCBI taxonomy): Eukaryota > Metazoa > Mollusca > Bivalvia > Lucinida > Thyasiridae > Conchocele > Conchocele bisecta. Next base: position 96,717,187 of record CM055272.1, on the reverse strand, counting down.
CACAAATGTCACAATATCGTACGTACATTATTGGTGAATCTACGGTCAGGTCACATGAAGACACTCGCAATAGCTCTGAAAATTGTCAACTTTCAACGTCTCCATAACCCGTACTCTGATTTACTTCAACAAACTTCATCCATATTCTTGTTCTATAACCCACCTAAACAGCCCAAATGCCTATGGTCACGGTAAAATGACTTTGATATTTATGTTTTTACTTGCCTTTTATCTCCACAACTCTTTCTGGGATTTACTTCAAACATAATTTGCATTTTCCAAATGATCCAGAATCAATCTGATATGCTCAAATTTGATACATTCACAAGTGGGTGAGGGGGGTTCTGTGGATTTTCAGATGTTTTCAGTGACAGCCATTCCCATGCCTGCATGCGAACCACGGCCATCTGGGGGCCGTTTCACTAAACTTTGTACGACTAAAATGTTTGTAAGTGCAAAATTACGATATTCTTTAAATTTCACATAACATGCAGCCTATGCTCAATAAATGTAAAACAATGAATTGAATTTTCCAGGCGATCTTAAATTTGCACTGACGAACATTACATTTTAGTTGTACGGAGTTTAGTGAAACGGACACCAGGTTCATGAAAAATCGCTCTTCGTAGGAACAAAATCACACGGCTTGTTGCGTATATCCATAGCTGTTGCTGGGACATTAAACCATTTCACGTTTTCCAGACCCCTGGAGCTGTTCCTATTGGAGATGATATGTGGTTATGACTGGAGAAATGGGGCTGATGTGTTTTGCAACCAGTGTAGATCCTGATCAGCCTGTGCATTCGCACAGTCTGATCAGGATCTGCACTGTTCGCCATTCTATCATTAAACGTTTCACACCCAGAACCTTGGAGCTGTGTCTGTCGGAGATCAGTCGATGCCAGCTGTTTGTCGGGATCCTGGGAGAGAGATACGGGTGGGTCCCGGAGAAATACATCGTGCCGGACACGCCTGAGTTTGACTGGGTGCGGGAATACCCAGCCGGGGCCTCGGTCACAGAGCTCGAGATGTTTGCCGCGGCATTGGCGAACGTGGGCGAGAAACGAGATACAGCGTTCTTCTTTCTCAGGGATGCAGAGTTTGAGAAGTAAGTATCTGAGCTTGTTTGATTTTTTATCAGGGTAGATTATAAACAGCCGAGGCCAGTAGCCTATTTCATCAACATTGCAAAGTACACTTTGAGGGAGAAATTTTCAATTTTAGGATAAATTTATTATTTTTTATTCTACTGAATTTATTACATTATCACAGCCATTTTGGCTGTGATAATGTAATAAATTCAGTATAATAATTCTGCATACTTTTAATCATCAAATATATGCAGTCGTTAGTTCTATATGATATAATGCATTTCAGGAAAAAATAAATGATTACTCCCTCAAATTATACTTTGCTAGAAAAGTTTAATTCGTAATATTGGTGAAATAGGTTACTTGTGTTATAGTAGCCTTTATGATGCTCAACTCAAATTCATGCTGAACTTGGACTTACATGTAATGTATATTATTTTACCGGGTAACCTGCCCTGTATTGACCGAATATGTACTGACTGATAACATATTGTTGTATCAGGCATTGACCTGATACAAACATCCGCGTTACAACTAAGTGAAAACTGATGTTCAGGCTCGGCTCGGAAACGGTAGGAATTCTTCGGCAAGCCGAGAAATTCCTATGTGTTTCCTAGTCTTGCTTGATAAACTTTATATCATTAGACTCTAGTCTGGCATTCTCTATGTCTCGACCAAGTTGTGTGAGACATAGCGGTCACAATTTTGCCGTTGGAAACATCGTCATTGTCGTTGTAGACGGCGTCAAGAATGTTGGATGTATGTCCAAATGTTGAATATCTGTTAGATCATTACCAAACTTCACCAATAGCTTCCTCACATGGATCCACCCAGTGTTCTTCAGGTGACATTGACCTTCACATGTTACGTTTTCTGCTTGTATGTACACAGTGACCCAGACATGGGGCGATAACAGTACATTTCTAGGCTCAACTCCGGTCAGCCGAGTTTAACGTAGCTTTGAGTTGAATACGGATAACAGTTTTATATCTTCCAGATCCCATATACCATCTGTAATGTAATCTCGATGGCCAACATTTGGATGTTTCGGAAAATATCCACAAATGGTGCAGATCCTGATGAGCCGGCTCGTTACGAGCCGGCTCATCTGGATCTACACTATTTGTAAATATTATGATTTATAGTGTTGAAAGAATTACTCACCCTGCCTTCCATCCACAGCTATCTGCCAAAGTCGTTCCGTGAGGACTTCCTATCAGAGAATAGCACCAGTAAATCCAAGATGGACGCACTGAAGAAAAAGATCCGGGGCAGTGGTCTCGAAGTCTTCGACAAGTAGGTGTACGCTACAGGTTGTTAACTGTACATGCCCACTCAGTAGGCACAAAATGTTCTTCATAGGAATTATATAAGTATTTAGTGTGTCACTATTCCGCCAGTTCTAAAAATTACGAGTACCCACCATACAGATACAATCATTTACTAATATTTATTTTACTGATAGTGACTTGCGGTGGTATGCAAATGTGGCGTTGTATTTTTAATTATTTATACTAATTATATGAGACGCCTGAAAAAAATATTATTTTCAACAGATTGCAAAGTATGATCATTGTACATCAACAAATAAATACAGAGAATAAATAGTATTGTCTGTTAACATTTTACGGAAACACGCTTATCGCCCCTGATATCAGTGTGGAAATTTACTTCTGATATAAAATGTATAATAATGCCAATCAATATGTGGGGTAATGGTGAATGAATGTCTCAGACGATGTCTCTGATATTAAGAACATGTAGCTACTGAGTGGGCATGTACCTTTAATCCTTTCACTCCTAAATATGGATTGGTTGTGGCCTAGAAGGGATGGGTTGTGGTCTAGGTGTTAGAATACCTGACTTCCAATCCGGATGTTGTGGGTTCAAACCTCACATAGGGCATCAAAAAACACTTCCATGGTGTTTCCATCCCACTGGTCTGTCGGATGAGACTTTAAACTGTGGTGCCGTCTCTATATGACCTTAACTGTTGCTGGGACGTTAAACCCGTTTACTTTCACTTTTTTTTCACTCCTAAATATGGATTGGTTGTGACCTAGAGGTTAGTGAGTTGGACTTCAATACCAGAGGTCTTTCGGATGAAACTTGAAACCGAGGACACTTCTCATCTCCATGAGATGGTTCAAATGGTGGTCACGACGTACACATTCGACAAGATATAAACAAATATTTATAAATCTCCATCGGTAAAATGTGGCTGTGACTGAAGAAATGGGGCTTATGAGTTTTGCGACAAGTGTAGATCCAGATCAGGCTGTGCATCCGCACAGCCTGATCAGGATCTGCACTGTTCGCCATTCCATAAATGAAACACCAGTTATGCTTCTAACAAGCAATACAAATCGTCAAGCTATGTGAATGTGATATTTGATCCGGAGCTACACTGGTCAGAAATCCCATAAGCCCCATTTCTCCATTCACAGCCACAAATTATATAATTCCAGCACAAACATATTTACACAATTCCCTAACATTTGATTGGCCCGTAGCAAGTCTCTGTCCAAAATTTATATCCCAGTAAACTCGCACGCCGAACTACTTTCCGTAACCGTGAGGCGCAGTTAAAATAATTCTTAAGAAAACGGAAAATAAACACATTTTCTTGATGAATTTATTTCAAATGCTGGAATTATAAGGAATGAATGGCCTTTTTGTGGAATTTATCGGGGATATAAACTTGGAAAAGTCGCGGGAATACTGGACGAGGCCTTCCGGCCTTCGTCCTGTATTCCCGCGACTTTTCCAAGTTTATACCCCGATAAATTCCACAAAAAGGCCATTCATTCCTATAATAACCAATAGGGTAAAAAAACAAAACAATTGGCGATAAAAAATTACAATTTGCGGGGAAAAAAAAATATATTTTTCTTCTTTTTTTCGAAAATTGTAATTTTTTATCGCCAATTGTTTATTTTTATCGCCAATTGCGAAAGTGGCTTTTCCAAGTTTATACCCCGATAAATTCCACAAAAAGGCCATTCATTCCTATAGTATCCTCAGAATGCACTGGGTTACAGTAAGGTTTTTGACAGAAATCTTTGGTGCTCATTCTGAAAGGAGGTTCATACAGAGACAATGACTATGTAATGGGTCAATTCATAGATAATACCAGGCTAGTGTCTTTTGATATCAAGTTTATCAGGCAAGGCTAGGAAACGCGTAGGAATTCTGAGACTTGCCAAGGAATTCCTACTGTTTCCGAGCCGAGCCTGATAAACTTGATGTTAAAGGACATTAGCCTGGTATTCTAATCATCAGGTAATGTTTTATGCTAAAAAATGACCACAGATGACGTCGTTATCTATGGACAGAACGCGAACTTGTTTACGTTGCGTCATCATGTGACGTCTTCCGACCAATCAAACATCAATTTTCACTTCGTTGTAACCCGAATGTTTGTATCAGGTCAATGCCCGATACAGCAATATGTATTCAGTCGGTACGTATTCAGTCAATACAGGGCAGGTTAATTGATAATCAAAGTACTGAAAGTACTGACTGGCTAACTCCTAAATATGGATTGGTTGTGACCTAGAGGTTAGTGAGTTGGACTTCAATACCAGAGGTCTTTCGGATGAAACTTGAAACCGAGGACACTTCTCATCTCCATGAGATGGTTCAAATGGTGGTCACGACGTACACATTCGACAAGATATAAACAAATATTTATAAATCTCCATCGGTAAAATGTGGCTGTGACTGAAGAAATGGAGCTTATGAGTTTTGCGACAAGTGTAGATCCAGATCAGGCTGTGCATCCGCACTGCTTAGGATCTGCACTGTTCGCCATTCCATAAATGAAACACCAGTTATGCTTCTAACAAGCAATACAAATCGTCAAGCTATGTGAATGTGATATTTGATCCGGAGCTACACTGGTCAGAAATCCCATAAGCCCCATTTCTCCATTCACAGCCACAAATTATATAATTCCAGCACAAACATATTTACACAATTCCCTAACATTTGATTGGCCCGTAGCAAGTCTCTGTCCAAAATTTATATCCCAGTAAACTCGCACGCCGAACTACTTTCCGTAACCGTGAGGCGCAGTTAAAATAATTCTTAAGAAAACGGAAAATAAACACATTTCTTGATGAATTTATTTCAAATGCTGGAATTATAAGGAATGAATGGCCTTTTTGTGGAATTTATCGGGGATATAAACTTGGAAAAGTCGCGGGAATACTGGACGAGGCCTTCCGGCCTTCGTCCAGTATTCCCGCGACTTTTCCAAGTTTATACCCCGATAAATTCCACAAAAAGGCCATTCATTCCTATAATAACCAATAGGGTAAAAAAACAAAACAATTGGCGATAAAAAATTACAATTTGCGGGGAAAAAAAATATATTTTTCTTCTTTTTTTCGAAAATTGTAATTTTTTATCGCCAATTGTTTATTTTTATCGCCAATTGCGAAAGTGGCTTTTCCAAGTTTATACCGATAAATTCCACAAAAAGGCCATTCATTCCTATAGTATCCTCAGAATGCACTGGGTTACAGTAAGGTTTTTGACAGAAATCTTTGGTGCTCATTCTGAAAGGAGGTTCATACAGAGACAATGACTATGTAATGGGTCAATTCATAGATAATACCAGGCTAGTGTCTTTTGATATCAAGTTTATCAGGCAAGGCTAGGAAACGCGTAGGAATTCTGAGACTTGCCAAGGAATTCCTACTGTTTCCGAGCCGAGCCTGATAAACTTGATGTTAAAGGACATTAGCCTGGTATTCTAATCATCAGGTAATGTTTTATGCTAAAAAATGACCACAGATGACGTCGTTATCTATGGACAGAACGCGAACTTGTTTACGTTGCGTCATCATGTGACGTCTTCCGACCAATCAAACATCAATTTTCACTTCGTTGTAACCCGAATGTTTGTATCAGGTCAATGCCCGATACAGCAATATGTATTCAGTCGGTACGTATTCAGTCAATACAGGGCAGGTTAATTGATAATCAAAGTGCTGAAAGTACTGACTGGCTGGAGACAAGTAGCCACTTGTGAATTTGCATACTCAGAAATTCCTTGTTAGAAATATATTCGATGTTGATTATTGGATGTACAATCTGCAAATTTGGAGAACTTGATCAGTTACTGGTGTTTGTAAAATACAGCCTGCTCTAAACACAAATAGGTTGATGAAGCAAAGGTACTTTATGTCCGACTAATAAACCGTTTTACGAGGTATATTGCAGACGTATTATGTGAAATATTTTCAAAATTATGACTGGGCGTAGGCCTACATACGTGTATGCTGCATGAACGGCAAAATGTTTTCATGAATTTTGTTTCGCTCACCCAGAGGGTAATTTTTCGAAAATCGCCCGTAAACCAGAATATGAAAAAGAAATGGCCTTCGACGTCGCATTGCGACTGCGTGGTACACGATACGGGGGACGTCTCAATAACAGCAATTTGTTCTGTTCAAAAGTAAAGTTGGGCATGCCAACTATTTTACACATAATGTTGAGTATTGCCGTTGCTATTAATAACTTGCTTTCAGTTCACTCGCTGACTTTAAATGTCACCTGACTGTTGTTAATTACGAACGCAAATTGAGCCTATTGAGACGTCCCCCGATGAACAGAGAGCCACTTCCGTGTCCAGTGTCCACCTTGACATATTCGGGTCCCGCGCCCTCAATAACCTCTGGACGGCGGTGCAGAAGTACTACCCAGACGAGGTAAGGAATAGTGGAACTTCTGTGTGCTGTTGGTGGCTGAGAAAAGGGGCTTGACCGCATTGGCAATAATCGTAGAATTTGATCATACTTCAGCTACGGAGTTTACATAGTTTACCACCAGTTTGAGTCTGAATTTAAATGCCGTAAAACGCAGGAAAGTGCATTTCGAAGAGCTCAAAAATAGGACAATCCCCTAGTTGCGAACGGTCGCACTTGAAATTACTACCGTACCGTCCGTAGCTAGCTATGGACGGTACGGGAGTAAATTGCAAGAGTTACATTCGCAACTAGACAACCCCCCCCCCCCCATTCCCCGAATGCTGGATCCGCCCATGTACTTGCATCGTCACAGCTTTGGATTAGGATCAAATTCTTTTGCCATCAACACTAATGCTCATTCGGTGACTAAATGACAAACAGCGTCCGCCGTGATCAGATTGTGCTCATGCAAAGGCTGATGAGAGGTACAGTTTCATAGCCAGGTGTCCATGTAGGCTAGTGATGACAAAACAGCAGCCTTAATGGTATTGCTTAAGAAGCAAAACCGTTGCCGAGTCGACTGTAGACCAGTATCTGACTGGTATAGTCCACAGTAACAACTGCTTGTCATAAAATGTAATTAAAGGTGATTGAGTTAAGAATATTGCGCAGGATAATAAGGATATAAATCCAAAAGTGACAGTGCTTTCACCCTTAAGTAACTGTAATGGATTTTGATTTGTTAAATTTGCAACCAACCCAACCATCACAAAATGATTTTCAGATTAGTCCATATATGAAAAGGGGGTGTTTTTTCTCTCAAAAATAAGAAATTACTTTCAAAAAGTGCAGATCCTGATGAGACGGCTCGTTACTAGCCAACTCATCTGGATCTGCACTGTTTGCAAACACTGCTATAGCGAGCTTTCGAGTTAATGTTAATAAATACTGTCATTCTGAAGGTCGATAGTCTAATAATTCCAGCACAAAAATATTTACACAATTCCCTAACACTTGATTGGCCCGTAGCAAGTCTCTGTCCAAAATTTATATTCCAGTAAACTCCCATGCCGAACTACTTTCCGTAACCGTGAGGCGCAGTTAAAATAATTCTTTAGAAAACGGAAAATAAACACATTTTCTTGATGAATTTATTTCAAATGCTGGAATTTTCCGGCCTTCG